>CM057828.1:100097129-102497129 GCA_030068075.1 Paguma larvata
AAAAGTCAAGATTTCACCCAAGGCACCAAGTCATGGCAAGGAACGAGACAGGGAAGGAAGAAATGAGCAGCTGGGCACTTGCTAAGGCAGCTGTGCACGCCCGCCTAGACCATGCCCCGCACAATTCAGCGGTGGCTGTGTGTACCCGCCTGGACCATGCTGTGTAGTGCACACCTCCAGCTGCTCCTGGATGTGTGCAGCTCCCCCTGGAGTTGAGTGACATCACTGCCCTGTCTTTGTCGCCCCTCTGAACCCCAACGCCCTGGGCTCTGGGGCTTTCTTCCTGCCCTTGCTCTTTCTCTATAGATCCCGAGCTCACCCTGAGTGGGCCACCTCTGAAGCTCCATCCTTGCTATGAGAGGCTTCTCAGGAAGTATCTCAGTGCTCCATGTACCAAGCTTGGACAGAGAAATCGACTCTGGCAGGAGGTGAATTTTTTCTTTCCTCAAAGCCTGATGAAAGCCCAGACCTGAGAGGTCTTGACTTTGACACCAGCAACACCAGCGATGTTGGTTCCTGGGTCTTCCAGGAGAGGCTCAGTGCTGTCAGTTATAAAGCAGAGGTGATACACCTGAGATAGTTAAATGAGAGACCTGGCTCAGATGAGGGGTGACCCTGTGCTGGGGCTTCTGACTACTGGCCAGGACTCTAGGAGAGGCTGGGGCCAGAGGTGACTTCTCAAGGCTCTGAAACACCTGGTATCCACAACCAGGATATCTTTGTTTCTGGAACACAGGCAGAATGACTTGCCTCCCTCGGATCAGACATATGTTTATGTAATGAGCTCCTTTCAGGTCCGGTGTTCTGCCGTCCTGTTGTGGAGCGTTGTACAGGGGGAAGGAAGGAAGCCACGGGAGGGGTCCCGCCGGGGTGTGCCTCTGGGGGCCCGGGCTCCTGCAGCCTCTGCTGGACGGCCATCTTGAAGGGCTGGAGCGAAGGCAAGGAAAGAGGGCGTGCTGTTCGGAGAAGGGGCTAACTGCACGCTCGCCTTCAAAACCTGTCAAAGCTGCCTCTCCTGCTGCAGTTTCTGGGGAGGTCTGTCTCCACGAGGAAGCACCTGACTACACGCCGGGTGTTTCCCATCAGCAGGAGCTGGCCCGTCTCTGTCTGGCCTCCTTTGGGTGATTTTCTACCTTGGCCTACTCTGGGCGTAGGTCTGTGTTCCTCACCTGAGGCTGGAGCGGAAAGACGAGGGGAAAGAGGGGATGATATAGAGGGAGCACCTGGGTGGTTCAGTCATTTGAGTGGCTGATGATTGGTTTCGGCTCAAGTCATGATCCCAGGGTCATGGGATCAAGCCCCGGGTCAGGCTCCACACTGAGCATGGAACCTGCTTGGGATTCTCTCTCTCCCCCTCTCTCCCTCTCCCCCTGCTGCTCCCCTGTTCACATGTGCACTCTTCCTCTCTCCCACTAAAAATAAAATAAAATAAAATAAGTAAATAAATAATTTAAAGAAAAAAAAAAGGCCTGGAGAGAAACAGAGAAACTCCTTGAACTGGCTCGCGCAGGCCTCCTTAGGAGGCCCTGTGCTCGACCATCCACACGCAGATTCCTCCATATCCATGAAGGTTCAGGCCACGGAAGTGAGTTTTGCTTCTCTCCTTTTCATCATCTTTGACTTATGTGTCCCTGGGGAGCTGTGCAAGAAACATTTGTATGACTCTTAAAGAGTGCAGGAGCTTTCCCATGGCCCTTTGTGCATGCATTCATCCAACATCTAGTGACACCCGTGTGTCAGGTGTTATGGTGGACGTTCATGTATAGAACTGAGCTCAGATTTGAGCAAATAATGCACTAAGGGAAATGCCTGAGGCCCGATGAATTAAGAAGGGTGTGTAGGAGGTCTGAGAACCCTACAGCATGTGGAGGGGATGGGGGGCAGAAAAATTTAGAGGCTTGAGGAATATCAAATACTGTTAACAAGCAATGAGACACTGGTGAAGCACCAAGATTGAACATCCAAACTGAGACGTTTTTTACCTGAAATGAGGTACTACTAACAGTCATGGCTAGACAACAGGTGTAAATCAGGGTTGTACCAGAGAAACTGGCATTGTATGGGCAGACCGGAGCATATGGTCCCTCTGAAAAGAGTCCACTTTGAAGCCAGACTGCCTGACTCCAGACCCCACTCCCTGTTTACTAGCAGTATGGCCCCAGGCAGGCTCTATGACCTCAGTCTCCCTTTTCTCATCTGTAAGGTGGGGGTGATTCTCATGCCTACTACAGGGCAATTGCGAGGAGTAAAAGAGATAATGCTTACAAAGTGCTTAGAACCATCCCCAGCTCATGACACATGATCACTTAATATTAGCTATTGTTATTAAGATCAGCACATATTATTACAAGGCATTGTTATTACAGGGCCTTAGGTGATACAGAAGTGGCCAGAAATTACCATGCCGGCAGTAAGACCTGGAGTAGAGTGGCATCTTTACCCAAACCAGAGAGTGAGATAGTTATTCCAGTTTTACAGATGAGAGAAACTGAGGCTCAAGGTCACAGAGCAAGCTAGAAACAGAAGTGGGACTAGTAGGTACAAGCCTAGTCCTCCTTAAGTCAGAGGAGTGGGGGCGGGGGTCCTAGTGAGAAGAGAGGGAATGAGTAGGGACATATTGCCACCTTCTGGGCTTAATGGCCTCATTAGCCCTGCTTTGATGGCAGAGGCCCTGTCAGTGCTGCCCCATGGAGCCTATCTCATAGCACCCCCTCCTTCAGGCTGTGGCTCTGCCTTTGAGGGCCCCCACCCACCCTACTGAGGGCATTTCTTTTGCAGTGCCTTGCCATGCTGAGAACCAAAATGAGGTGCTTAATGATCACTGTAACCCCTGTATTCTCCCCTCTTTTATTTATTTGATAACATTTATTATTTCAGTAACATGGTTAACAAGACTGGAGAATACACATTCTTTTCAAAGCACATGGAACATTCACTGAAAGAATCAGTTTTCTGAGCAAGTCTCAACAAATTTCAAAAGACTGAAACTACACAGTGCATATTCTCCAGCCACAGTAGAATCAAGCCAGAAATCAACAAGAAAAAGACAATTAAAATATTCCCCAAATGTTTTGAAATCAAACACACATATAACCTTGGAGCAAAAAAGATGTTGCAGTGGGAATGAGAAAATACTTTGAAATGAATAGTGAAAATACCGGGGCACTTGGGTAGTTCAGTCGGTTGAGTGTCTGACTCTTGATTTCAGCCCAGGTCATGATCTCACAGTTCATGAGTTCGAGCCCCACATCAGGCTCTACACTGACAGTGTGGAGCTGCTTGGGATTCTCTCTCTCCCTCTCTGCCTCTCCCCATCTTGTGCTCTCTCTCTCTCAAAATAAATAAATATTTTTTAAAAATAGTGAAAATACCACAAGTCTAAATGTGCAGAAAGCAGCCAAAGCAGTACTCAGAGGGAAATACATAGCCTTCAATGCATGTGGGCACCTTGAAAAAGATCAAAAAGCTATACAACTAAGATCTCTGCACTGTACCGTATATTTGTTAAACTTTAATTTTAAAAGTTTAGAAAAATAAGCAATCATCTGATATAACAAATTCATACTAAAATACAAATAAGCAATAACATTTAACTATATCTGCCTTCTAAGAAAGACTTCTCTAAAGTGATTTTTGTCATACTTTCAAACTGAAAATTTCAAGTGGTCAGTGTAGGACCATTGACCTTTGGCAAACCCATCCAGCAGGAGCTTATATTAAAAATTGCATTTTAGGGACATATTGGGTAAAACAGAGCTTAGAAAGTAAGATGTTGGTGAATGATAAAATACAAAAGAGAAGACAAGGAAAAATAAGGTCCCAATATATTTTCGTAAGTTCAGACTTAAGCTTGGCAAGTGGAAACCCAGGGAGCTGGTTCCTGGTGTCAATGGGGACCACCTTTGGAAAAGGTCCCCTACAACTGTCAGTGGACTTGCAGTGTATAACCCCAAATTGATTCCTCTATACTTCTATCGAGAACGTAATTCTCTATCATTCTTCCCCAGTCTCCTCCTACCACTGGTTATTTGGTAGGCTCTCATGATTTTGACGCCCATCTTAACATTAACCTTAGTTAAATCTTATTAATATTTATATCCCCTTCTTTTAAAGTGACTTTCCTGTCAGAACCAACCTACTTTGTTAAAGTTAGGTCCTGACTTTTCTGTGGTGGATTCCTCATGTCACCCGGGAACAAGGTCTCCTGTCATGGTCATCTATGTAGAGTCTCCTAGCAGGTGGTTGGGTTTAGGTGCAGAAGCCATGAAACTCTGTCTCCAGCTATCAGACACATAGTCTCTGACTGATGTATTCTACAGGGTTACCCACACATTGTCCTTCATTGAGAAGCTCTCAGGAAGTTGGTTCTAACAATTCCTTTGCTCTTGTATGGCACCGAGGCTGTAAAATTACAGTGCACACAGTTCTTGTGAATTCTCCATCCTGTTGGATCCTCACAGCCACTCTGCAAGGGAGACAAAGCTGGACTAGCATCAGGTCCATTTTACAGAGGAGGAAGCTGAGGCCCAGAGTCACACTGCTGTAGGTGACAGCTGGTGTTCACACTCAGTCCTCTACACTGCTGACTAGTACTATTTTTATTTGCTCTTTGACTCTTGTCAGAAGCACTAGGGAGGTCATCATTTCATGGGTCAGGCTGCAATTTACAAAAAGACAAGGAAACACAAAGCAAAGGGTGATACCCATCTACAAGCAGAGTCTAAAAACTCAGTTTATATATACACATGGAGAACAAGGAAGAAGCCAAACCACTTGCCTCAGGTTATGAGTGGAGCCCTGACTGATCCATATAATGCGTGTTGGCACTTGCAAATAAAGTAAAAATAACCCGTGTACTTAGGAAAACATCTCTCGGAGCATAAAGACTAAGACTTCTTAGTGCTAGGATTTTAATTCAGGTTCCGCCTACTGCACCATCCACATGGCGCTATAGTTAGCAATCGAACCTTAAGTTTGGTCCAGAAAAGTTGCCCACATTCATTTACCTGCACACAACAAGTGTGGTGATTTAAAAGAAACAGCCAGCCGGTGGTGGCCCAGAGGCCCCAGACCAGCCCCTGCTTCCCAGTAGTACTAGCTGCTGCTAGATCCCCAGCCTCAAGTCAAGGAGACGGAGGACCAGGGAGAAGAGGGTGGTCCTCTCAGAGGGATCCCCTAAGCAGTTTGGTATCTTGGTAGTGACAGCCACCGTGCTTCTCCCGACCCAGCAACACTGGCCCCACCACCTCCTCCTGCGGCCCCTGCCTGGGGTCTTGGTCCCGGGTAGCTTCCCTCATTCTTAGCTTCCACCGGAAGCCACCAAGCTGAGAGAAGTTACCAGAAGCCAGAACTAGAACTTGGCCAGATAAAAGTAAAACATCTGTACTCACTCTGCCCATGTCTCTCCACTTCCCAGTTCTGTGCCTTGGTTTCCTCTTCTGGAAAAGGGGTAGTAACACCATCATGGGATAGTTCTAAGTAGTAAATTAATTACTGCACATACAGCACTTAGCTCAGTTGTCTAGCAAGTGGTTAGCATTTAGGATATTGTTGTTGTTATTATTATATCAGCCAATCAAAATCTTGTTGGCGGCCATGGAGATAGGAGACCGGGGTCCCTGCGCCGCCACTCACCTGCACTGTGACTTTGGCCACAGTGTGATTACCCCCCTAGCCCTCTCCCCTTTCCCACTCCAGGGATCCTTTTGGCATTTTTCAGCTGACCCATTCAGAAGGTCGGAGAAACCCCCACTTTCCTGACTGCTCTGACTGCTTCAGAGGGACTGTCCACCCACCAGGAATGGGTCAGGCAAGTGGAAATTACAAGAGAGAAGGAAAAGACAAAGAAGAACAAAGCTGTCTTTGCAGGGGCAGGAATCACACTATGCAGGGCTGCAACCAGCTTTTATTAGGAGCCCACATTAAGTTATAAATTCAGCCACTTAGATTGTTTTTTTCCTTTCCAACTGTTTTTGCCTGTCATGCAGGCATGGCCGCTTGTTGGCCAAGAACCCAGAAGTGGAAACTGGCACTTACCTAACGGAAGGGGTAGGGTCTGGTTTTTCCATAGCAAACACACACTGGTTTCGTTTTTATTTTAGAGTCACTAAGCTCCCCAGGAGCCCCCTCCCCCATCTCGGGTATGAGGTGTTCACCCTTTAGGAAATGAAGAGTCAAGACACCCCCAAACCTGAGCTTTTGTGAATGGGAGCAGAGAAGAGGTCGGTGAGATCCCGGGAGTAGGGAGTGCAGGGAGACCCCTACATGTGGCCAGCAGACCCCTAACCTGATTTGCTAGCCTTTTCTGTAGCCACAGTGCCCAGCCATACCTCCAGGCCTTGGCTCACAGCATCCCCTCTGCCTGAGCAGCCTTCCTTCCTGTTCTGCCTGCAGTGACCCTACTTGTCCTCAAGGACCAGATTAAATGACCCCTCCCCCACCCATCCTATTGTGGCAGAATGACTGCCTCTTCCTCTGTGCCCCCGTCAGGGTGCAGAGGTGATCTACATGCCTGCGCCCCGCCCCCACCATTGCTGTGCTCTCCCAACGGACTAACTCCGGTGATTCTGAGTATGGCTCCTGGGGGGTACTCAATGCGCATTTGTTAAATGATTGAAGGATGCAGCTGGCCCCGGCACCAACACTGCCTCCATTCTTACCTGGGATTTGTACAGTCTGCCCCCAAGCATTTCATACCCCTTGCTGCCCATCACCATTAAAGGACTCAGCTCCTCCCCCACCGCCCAGGGGGTCCACTCGGCCCCTGGGTGCCTGAGCCTTGCCCTGTGCAGCACGAGTTCCCACCCATCTGGCCAGCCCACTGGGCTCTTTGCACACATCCCTCATCCTCTCTGCACTTTGAACCTCATTCACTTGGGGGGCGGGCAGTAGAAGAGATAGTAATCCCCAGTTCTCACGGCCCGGGACAGTTACACATCCGGTCTGATGAAAATCCCCCAAATCTGTCACTTCACCATCAAGGCATTTGCGGTTGCTTTCCTGAGAATCCTATGGCGTGGGTCCTGACTGTGCCATTAGCAGCCCCCAGGCCTCTGGCTGCCCTTGAATGCCAGCTTTGTTCTGCACTCAGAGCCTGGGCCTGGAGGGACAGGCACCCTGAAGCTGCATTAGCAGGCTGTCTGGGAAATCTGACATCTCAAGGAACGGGGTCCTAAATGTGGATTTTGTGTGAGAGGGCGTGCCCACCCGGAGCTCCACCCACTCAGCTGTGTCTATTCAGATGCAAAAGATAGTCGTAGTGCAGGGGTATGGACTTGCAGAACTGGTAGGGGCTTTAAAGAACACTGATCCAAAGTGGCTCTCAGACCAGCAACAGAAACAGCATCTGGGAGTCGGGGGACCCACCATCCCAGCTTGCTGGCGGTGGTCCAGGTTTAGCACTGAAAGTCCAATATTTGGAAAAATCCCTCACTCAGTCATGGGCATGCTGGGTCATTAGCTACCTTCTTGCCTGCCTTATGGCTGCCTGACACTTGCCTGCCTTATGGATGGGAAAACAGACAGCCAGAGAGGGGACATGACCCACCAAAGTGCAGGCAGCAAGGAAGGGGCAGAGACAGGAGAAGTGTCCTGCCTCCGTGTGCAACACAGCTGCCCAGTGTAGCCGATGCCCCAGAGCCCAACCAGTCAGCTTGTTAGAAGATTAAAACGGCCCTGAAAAGGGGCGCCTGGGTGGCTCAGTCGGTTAAGTGTCTGACTTTGGCTCAGGTTATGATCTCACAGTTTGTGGGTTCAAGCCCCGTGTCGGGCTCAGTGCTGACAGCCCAGAGCCTGGAGCTTGCTTTGGATTCTGTGTCTCCCTTTCTGTCTGCCCCTCCCCTGCTTGTGCTCTGTCTCTCTTACTCTTAAAAATAAATAATAAAACATTAGGGGGAAAAAAGGCACTGAAAAGGACTCAAATCAGTTGCCGCTGTCACTGGGCACTCAGGCAGGGAAGGTAGAGGGGGGACCCCGCTGAGCCTGGAGCTTGTGGGCGGGCAGCAAGGAGCCGGGACTCCAGATGCAGGGCACAGTGGAGCCAAGGCTGGAGGGAGGGCAGCAGGTCTTGAAAGAGGCCAGAGAAGAGACCAGCTTGGCTGGAGCAGGGCTCCAGGAGGCACGGTCATCTCCTCTTTGTACTCAGGCTAGTCCAGGACCCCATGACAAACAGTGACTACCACCTCCAGGGGGGGGCAAGATGTCTCTGCTTTGCCTGCCCCCCACTGTCTGCCTCTGGCCCCTGAGGGAGACCTCCTGCCATTGGCTCAGAAAGTCCAACTCCCCATCCTCTAGACAGAAAAAAAACCCACTTAGGAAGGTTTCACGCAAATCCTCAGACACTCCTCAGAGCTCAGTGAACCTGGCCTTGGAGGCTCTGAAGCCCTGCTTTCTCTCTCCCTCTTGGCAGGTCAAGTGGCACGTGTTTGCTTTTCTCCCCTCCAGAGCCTGCCACCACCATTCCCACCCCCACCTCACCTTCCCCCGCTGCTGCTGTCCCCGTCCCCATGTGTTACTTGCTAACCACAGGGGAGGCTGAGGAGAACGAGGTCCTGGAGAGGGGTGTCCATCAGGGCAGCCATCTGTCTGCCTGCCGGGAATGCCATCCAGAACGACCTGGCAGGTGGGCCCGGAGTGTCCACGCTCCTAGGAGGGCAGTTGCCTCACCGTCCCTGTCCACCTATCCTGGGCCACTAGGCAGTCAGGTTAAGGGCACTCGATGTCCTGAAACTGACCCAGAACCACAGGAGAGTGTTCAGTGAGGCCATCCTTCATGAGGCTTGCATTTCAGAAAGAGTCCCCTGGCAGAGGCAGAGGGGCTGTG
Source organism: Paguma larvata (assembly GCA_030068075.1). Taxonomy (NCBI): domain Eukaryota; kingdom Metazoa; phylum Chordata; class Mammalia; order Carnivora; family Viverridae; genus Paguma; species Paguma larvata. Next base: position 100,105,951 of record CM057828.1, read on the forward strand.
GCCGATGAGGCGGCCGAAGACCAGTTAAGAAGTTTGCGTTGAAGTCTGAGAAGGAGATGGCAAGGTCTCAACCAGACCAGCGGGACAGTGGGCAGGGGACAGACACAGGAAATAGAGACTCAGGTAGATGTTTTCAAATGAGAAGGGAAGCAGCTAGAAGAAGGGCTAGGGTAGAGGAGCATTTTTGCATCAAAAAGAAAGGAAACTCGTGTGTGCTTGTTTCCCTGAGAAAGGTTGTACAGCTCCAAAACCATCCAAGACCCAGGCTTTTTAAAACTGATCGCTCTTTTCAACTCATGGCTCGAAATGGCTTCCTGAGCTGCCGTGGGTCCATCAGGATTCCAACCAACAGGAAGAAGGGAAGGCTGAAGGGAGGCACGCCCCTCCTCCTCACTTTAAGGATATTTCTGATCATTAGAGATAAAGACCAGCATTTATGAACGACAAAGGGATCAGTCTACCAGGATGATATCACAACTCCAAGTCTGTATGCACGCCATAAAACAATCGCAAAATAGATGTAGCGAAAATGGGCAGAATGGAAGGATAGACGGACTCATGGCCTCAGTGGGGGGTCTGTAATATACCTTTTCAACAGACCAGAGAACCAGCAGACACGAAATCAGGAAAGAGATAGATGTGAAAAGTGCTGTTAGCCGATTTGGCCTCATTAACGCACACAGAGTTCTGCATCCTACTTTTTTTTTTCCAAATGCACATGAAACATACACCCCAAAAAAGATACCTCTAAGAAGCCGAGGACACCACTTCTGCTCCCATGCCGTTTGCCAGCAGTCGATCCTGGCTGCACCTAGCAGGACGGGATGCTGGGAAATGTCTGCTCCAGGTAGCCGGTGCTCACTAAAACTGAGAGATCCTGGTCCGAAGGCCGAAGAACAAATATTAAGGAAACCAGCCATCTCGGTCCCTTTGTCCCGTCCCTTGGCAGCCTGAGTCCCAAGAGCACTGCACAGTGGGTAAGAGCTTGGGCTGAGTCAGATGCTCCTCAGCCTTTCCTGGCTTTGCCACTTACTTGCCGTGTGACTTTGGACAGGTTATTTAACCTGTCTAGGCCTCAGTTTCCTTACCTTTCTATACTGGGAATTACCCTACTTCCTAGGGCTGTGGGAAAGTTGAAACAAGATAGCACGTATAAAGCACTTAGTTCCGTGCCTGGCACATAATAAATGCCCAATAAATGTTAGCTGCTCAGAGAGGTGAAGTAAGTTACCCCAGGTCACACAGCCGATAACTGACAAGGTTAGCTTTCAGATCCGAGCATCTGGCTCTAAGCTGGGAAGCTAGTGCGGATGCGGTGGGAGAAGAAGGCTGAACAGGAGGGCACAGGAAACTGCTACCACCAATTAGCCATGTCACTTTAAGAGAGTGTTAATTTCCTCATTCCCTTTGCAGAAGGTGGAATTAATGAGCCCAAGGTTTTTGGGTTTTTTCCTCTGACCCTGATATTCCAGTTCTGTCTTCTCTACCACGAATGGCTGAAATTTTACAGTTAGAAATGTGTTTCTTTTTGTTAAATTCCTATCTTCTGCCTCAACTCCTTTTTAAAAAATACAGTTTTCCTTTAGAGGGTGCTGGCCCCTTGGGTTGCAGGTCCTGACGCTTGGCGTACAGATCCAGAGAAGGGTCTGTAGCCTGGCTCTGCGGGCCCTGGTTGGGAGGAGCGATGCAGGCAGGAGAGGCCGGGCCCCAAACAAACTGTCCACTTACTAACGGCCCGCAGTGGCCCGGAGGCTTTTTTGTCGGGGCGACCTGCGGAATGACCGTGTAATAGCTCCTGTTCCAGTCGCCCAGCTGACCCCATCTATCACCATTTTTCACACCTTTTTTTGTAGGCTTCCTTTTTTTTCCTCCTCCTGTATTTTTGTCCACCACACTGCCTCTGAGACAAAATCGGAGAAAAATGGGTTTTGTCCTTTTTTAACCAGAAGACTAAAAGTCTTAAATTACCTTCCTCAAGTTCTACAAATAGAAATCCCAAATAAGACAGCCACCTTTTCTCTCTCTTCCTCTCCCTGTCTTGGGAGCCCATGGGCTTGAAATAAAAGGCAGAGTGGTAGCTTGGGAGGAATAACGTGGGCTCGGCCCAGCACCGGCCAGGGAACAGGAGCAGGGAGGTGGCAGGGAGGGCCCGACTAGAGATGGGGTTTGAGGGAGAAAGAGATTGGAAATGAGCAAAACCATTGCTGATGGCTCTAGGATAAGAAAGGTCCCCCAAGGGAGGGGGGGCAGTTTCTTAAAGAGCAACCGCTCTGTGCGTGTTAGAGCATGGGCGGGTGCCGAGGGGAAATGGAGCTGAGGAGAAGAGGAAACTACAGGGGCTGTTGTTCAGACTTACTGGGAAGCAAATGGAATTACCAGGCACAGTGAAGCTCCTGTACGTGTGTCACCCACTGACGTCTTGCTTCCCAGAGAGTCCCTCAGTGGGCAATAGGACGAGCAGAGGGAGCGTGGTTCCAAGGCAAAAGCTAGGAATTTGGGGGTTGGGGTCCTGGCTTCTAATCCCTGCTGCATGTAATAATAATAGCATTTATGGAGCACTTACTGCATGCCGAGGACTATGCTAACCCCTCTCCTAGGTTATCACATCTCATCTCCCAAACAAGCCTGTGGTGTAGGTACCATTATCATCTCTGGTACAGATGAGGACACTGAGGAATGAGCGGTTGAGTGACTCGCCCAAAGGCTCACATATCTTGTCACAGACCTGGGTTTGAACCTAGGGAGTCAGACTCCAGAGCTCTTGTCTTCCTGCCAAACAGCCAGGCCTGCTGACCTGCTTCCTCAAGGGGGAAAGTCAGGGTGCAGGGGACAGGTCAGGTGGACTGGGTGAGGCTGATGTTCTTTCCAGCCTGAACTGTCTGATTTGGGGCTCATGCCTCTCCTGTGCACAAAGAGATCCTGCTCAAGTAATGCAGACTGCCAGACCCCAGAGTGAAGCACGCATGCCAAGCGTGCGTGAGTATGTGTGTATGTGTGGCGGGGGGTGACAGGTAAATTTGTGTCCTGCAACTCTGATGACAGGGGGAAGAAAATTGGAACACACAACAAGGGCAGTGCAAAGGAAGACCTGTAGGTTAGACTTAGGTCAAAAGGGCAAAACCGAGATCCATAGGGTCTAGAAAATTCTGCTCAGTCCACCTCTATCGTGCATCCCATAGCCTTTGGATTTCCCGGATCTTTCTCCAGGTTACATACCCACAGCCTCAGACCCACCCGGCCAAACGGGCTAGTCAGGAGCCCTGGCTCTGGGAAGAGTGCAGTGGCTCCCCCTGGTCTGCCACCCCCCTGACACGTGTGTCTTCTTTGCAGGCCCAGCCACCATGGCCCATTACAAGGCTGAGCAGGACGACTGGCTGCTGGTCTACCTGAAGTATTTACTCTTCGTCTTTAACTTCTTCTTCTGGGTAAGCGGATTTTGTGCACGCATCCCCTTCTCCAGCAGAGTGAGTCAAGCCACCTTTGTTTTTTAGTGAGTCACCACTCTGGTTGATTTCTTCCAAATCGAAGACCACCCATGGGCAAATTCTGCCTACTTGAAAGCAAACATGGACACGCGCTACTGAGGGGGAAGAAAAGAATCTGGTGTGCAGGTTGGCGTGGAGTCCTACCGCATGGCATCCGAGTAGAGGATGCACGAACACAACGCGGAGTGTTGTGCTCCTGCCCGCTGTACAAAGGGTCCGGCTCTTCCTCCCCAGCTAACTTGTTGCACCAGGGCCTTGTGGGAAATGTGCCTGCCTGAAACAATTGCTTGTTTTCTGCCGAAGCCGATTCGCCTCTCCTGGTTACCTTTCTCCAGGCCCGGGGCTGGTGTGATGGGAGTGGCCTCTGTAGTCACTCGTCTCAGGAAGCCTGCCCCCTGAGGTCTTTCAGGAGGAGTGGGGTCTGTCCACTTGAGGCATTCTCGGGGTAATTGGGAGCAGAAGACCATCACTTCCCCCAAGTAGCCAGTCGCCGGAATGTGTGTATTTTGTATTACAATCTCACTAAATCCAGAGAGGCAGAAGGGTGCTTAGGAGGCTAAGCAGGCTTTGCTGGGCTCCACTGCTTACCGATGGTGCAGCCTCGGGCGAGTCTCTTTCCCCAGCTACAAAACGGGAATCATTTCCACCCACTTGGGATTTGTTAAAAACAAGACAACAGGCCCCAAATGGAGGCACTTATGCTAAGCCATCATGTCACCAAACCGAGACTTAATTACGGTCGCGGCTCTCCCAGAGGTGGCACCTTAAACCAGTCAATTGGGAACGCCTGATGGATCCCTGCCCTCCCCTGAAGGAAAGTAGCCTTGCAATAGCCAGCCTGCTTTTTGCCTAGTGTAACATCCTTGTTCCCGCTCCCTTCTGGGTATAAAAGTCTTTTCTTTTGTGCAGTTCCTCGGTGCTCCATTCTGTCTGTTAGATCGGATGCGGCCTGATTGGAAGCAACTTCTGCTCACAGAAACTTTAAAAATGTTTAATAAGCCTCAGTTTATCTTTCAACAGTTTGCTTAGCAGATGCCCTAAAATAGTATATGTTAAGAGCTTAGCTCAGTCTCTGCACAGAGAGGGCATTCAATAAATGCAATATTTCGGGTATGTTGGATGCAGAAAGCCTGGAAATTCTGCCAAATCAACCTACTGATGAAACAGAACTGAGTTTCCTTCTTCGCCTGGGCAGCGTTGCTCCCCCTTGACGGAGTCTTAGAAACATCTCAGAAAGGCAAAGATAGGTTATATCTACATTTTCAGGGTCTTTCATTAAGACTAATGAAACTGTTGGGGCCCCTGGGGGGCTCAGTTGGTTAAGCATCCGACTTCAGCTCAGGTCATGATCTCGCAGTTCATGAGTTTGATCCCCGCGTCAGGCTCCGTGCTGACAGCTCAGAGCCTGGAGCCTGCTTCCAATTCTGTGTCTCCCTCTCTCTCTGCCCCTCCCCGGCTGGCGCTCCATCTCCCTCCCTCTCAAAAATAAACAAACATTACAAAAATTAAAAACAAAAAAGACTAATGAAACTGCTTAAGATGGGGCAGTGAGTTCGTTAAAACACTGAAGGGTAGTGACACACAATCACTGTGTCACACACAGTCACGCAGTCATTAGGATTGGCGGGGCACAGCAAGGCCAGGGTTTGGGAGAGCCTTGGAGAGGAGACAGTCATTTGATGCTGTTAAAAAGTCGAACAATTTGATGTTTGTTTAAATGTTTTTTGCAAAGTTCCTGAAACGAACAATAAACTTCTTTTATTTGCAACTTTTATCTTCCTGAGCAAGAGTTTCCTGGAATAGTGAAGCTATATTGAGGAAGACAGTGGAATAATAAAGCCACGCTGATGTGATCAGTAAGCTGTGTGGGCGTAGATAGTTTTGATTCTCAGAGATAAATCCAATAGAGTGCTTAGGATTCTCGCTGAGTGAGGATTTTTTTTTTTTTTTTAAGAATAGTATGCTTGTCCTGATCCTAAAGGTCTCTGTCTCCACTACCAATCATCCGTAAAACACCGAAAAGTATAAATAAGAAAATAGAGATGGCCATAGCTCACTGCATTAGGTCCCTGGGGATGCTGTTAACAGGGGATCGTAAACTGGGTGGTTTCAAACAACAGAACTTTCTTCTCTTGCAACTCTGGAGGCTGGAAGTCCAAAATCAGGGTGTCATCAGGGCCACGCTCGTTCTGAGACGCAGGGTAGAATCTTGCCTTGACTCTTCTGAAATTCCGGTGGCGACCTGCAATTTTTGGCATTCTTAGGCTTGCAATGTCCTGATTCCGGTCTCTGCCTCTGCCATCCCATACCGTTCTTCCTGTGTGTCTCTGTCTTTACGTGGCATTTTGTTCTTCTTATAAGGACCCCACTCCTATTGAATAAGGGCCCACTCTAAAGACCTCATCATAACTTGATTATATCTGCAAAGATCCTATTTCCAAATAAGGTCCCATTCATAGGTCCCAAGGTTAGGACTTCAAACCTTTTGGGGGGACACAAGTTCAACCCATGATACTATCATCCAGGGATGACCACTGTTGACACCCCCTCTAGATTTTGCCCTGATCAGGACGAGATGGCGGTGACTTGCAGTATGGGAGTGACAGTGGGGATCAAATATTTGGAGAGAGTCAAGGGATTTGGGAGGCAAAGTTAGGTCATTAACTGGCTGAGAGGGAAGAAAATGTATAACCGTTGGGTAGACAGTGAAGCTCTTCACTGCAGCGGTAGACCAGAAAGACGAGCTGTCCGGCGTCAGATGGCGAGGTCAGATGCAGCCTTGGTGAGTCTGAGTTGTCAGGAGACATCTGAGCAGAGATGCCCCCATGGGAAATTGGCTTATGGGTCTGAATCATTCCCCACCCAGCTGGTGGCTACAGCCACAGACACAGGTGGGACCCCCCAAAGACAGCATGGAGGCTGAGAAGAGAGGCAAGAATGAGATATGAAATGTCCCAATGGTCAGGAGTGGACCCAGGCCCAACAGTGGCTCCCCGTTTGCCCTGACTCTGGGAGCTCCTGAGATGTGGGACTCTCAGAGAGCCCCAGGCAAGGAGAGACCAGTGGTGCCCCAGGGACGGTGGGGGAGGGGCTGTCAGAGCCGTGGGAGGAAAACTGAGACAGTATCACAGCAGCTGGAGACTGGGAGGGCTGGGCCATTACAGGGAGAGGACACATCAAGTATTTGAAGGCCCGGGAAGTGGCCATTGGGTTTGCCCACACAAGGTTTACTGGTGACCGTGGTGAGAGTACTCTCAGGAGAGTGGGGGGGAAGTGGGCGCTCCATGTAGACAACAGCTGCTGCTGGGCACCAGGAGAAGAGAGAGGGCAGCAGCTGGCAGGGCCGGAAGGCTGTCGTGAGGTGCTCAGCCCAGAGTATCTTCAGAAAGGCCCTGACGTCGCACGTCCTGCCTGTGACCACCCTCAGGGTCCCCTGCAGCCTGAGCGAACTCAGAGTCTATCTGTTTGGTGCTCGCATTCCTTAGGGAGTGGCAGGGAGAGGGACGTGGGGGTGGCAGCACAGGCAGATGGGCAGCAAGCGTGTTACCAGAGCAGCCACCAGTGAGGGGGAGCTTCCCCCATATAGATCTCCCTGCTCTGGGTTAAAAATACCCCTGCCCGGGGGCCTGGCTGGACATGGACCAGCTTCCCAGGGACCCATTCAGCCAGGCCTCGCCTGCCTTATGACAGATGGTCAGTTAAGGGATATCCAGGCCTCAGTCTCCAGTTCAGGAGCATCCTGGCATTGTCCTCTGGACCCGCTGCAATGTCGTCAGAAGTAGATAGGGGACAGACTGCTGGCCTGTCTCCTCCCACAACAGAGCACAACATCACGCATTCTGCAGTGCACAAAGTCCCTGGGAATTTACCAGGATTCCCTAGGGAGGAGGCCGTGTCGGGGAGGGCCCTGTCTCTCCAGAGAAGGGTCCCCCCCCACACACACACACCCCACAGTCCAGCAGCCGGCCCCACACCTGAACCTGTCTTCTAAGATACATAACAATGCCATTGTCTACACTGGCTCCCGCTCCCACCTCGTCTGCCCTCCTCTTAGACTCTAATGCCGAGCACCCGGGAGGGTCTTCAGAGAGCGGCCAGTCTGCTGTCCACTAAGCCCCTTGCTACCACCAGCACTGCCGTGCAGACACAGAGAGTGAGCCCAGACACCAGCCAGCAACAGGCTGTCCTTGCAGTGTGATTGGGGTGAACACTCAAACTTCCGTTCTCCCCCAGAACAGTGTTCCTTCCCCATACGTCACCTTGCCACACTCTGTCCGCATGCAGCACAGAGAGGATCAGGAAGCCTTCCTCGTGGCCTAGCCTTTGTGAGGCACTGCTGTACGAAGACCTTCCTCGGGTTATCTCCTGCGATCCCCCAATCAACCCTGATGGTGGGTATGGCCATTAGCCTCGGGAAGGGAGCAGGCTCAGTTATTTCAGAATCCTCCCCAAAGTCTTCTAATGGTGACACCCGGGCATTCTGGCCCATAATAACAACAGTCAAAACCTCCGTCCGCAATATTTATCAAGTACTATGCAAGGCGCTTGGAATACATCAGTGACGGAGTCCCTAGAATCCACAGTACTTACTGTGGAGGCTTCCTCTGTGGAAACATCATTCTGTTTAATCTTCCTGGTACCCCTGCAGCCCTGAACAGCTCTAGTAGAGCCCCCACTTTGCAGAGGGGGGGAGCAGTTTGCCCAAAGACCCAGAGCAGAAGCCTGGCTCTCTTTCACCCCTAAACTTATGTGTATGGCCACCAGTTCCGAGTCCTGCACTCTCCTATGACGTCTTTGGGGCATCTGTGGATTAGTGAGACAACAGAGCATGCTGGGGAGACTCGGGCTCAAGTTTAGGTTCAAATTCAGATCTTATTTATTTGCCACAGGACATTAGTTGCTATGGACTGAATCGTGACCCCTGAGAATTCATGTGTTGAAGTCCCAAACCCCAATGTCACTGTATTTGGAAATAGGGCCTTTAGGAGAGAATTAAGGTTAAATGGGATCAGAAGGGTGGGATCCTAATCCGATAGGATGGGCGGCCTTACCAGTAGAGGAAGAGAGAGAGCTCTCTTTATAAGCATGCATAGAGGAAAGGCCATGTGAGGAGGCAGCTGTCTGTTAACAGGGCAGGGGGTCCTCACCAACACGGAGTCAGCCAGCCCCTCAGCTTAGGACTTCCAGTCTCCAGAACCATGAGGGATAGTAATGCATTTCTGTGGTTTAAGCCGCCCAGCTATGTATTTCATCATGGTAGCCTAAGCAGACTAAAACCTTAGGCAAATCACTTAATCTCACCAAACCTCACCTTTTTTTCAGACCTTCAGTGGGAGTGTCAAGCCTTGTAAGAATTAAAGATTAATCTTTGGAAAAATAGCATAGTTCCTGACGCACACTTGGTGCTCAGCTAGTATATGTAGCTATTTGAGGAGACTCGGGGGCATGCCTCCTCAGTTAGAGTTTTCTCTGTCCGTAGCACTGGCTTTAAGACTCCGGGGATCATGATCCCACGTAAGGAATAGAAGCATAAGATGCTTACGTGAAGAACTGTTCATAAAGCCACCGCTTACCTTTACTGTGTGCCATGCCCTCTGATATTTTATTTTCTCTTCTGCGCTGTGTCGTTTCGTTTTGTTTTGCTTTGCAGTGCAAGTTAAAATCCACCAAATTTATGTCACAGCCATAATGGCTTACAGTCCAAAGTTTCAAAACCCAGAGCAGTAGGATGGCGCCAGCGGCCCCCGCCTCTACCCTGGCGCGGGCAGGACGCAGGTGCCGGCGGCCATGAGCCAGGCCTGGGAGTCTCGATGAGACTTTAAACCCAGTCTCCCCGTCTCCCAATCAGCCGTGCCACGGTCGCACAATTTGAAGGCTGTGAATCACTTTACACTCTGCACTGATCCTCACAACTGCTCTTTAATGTCTCCGTCTCCGTTTTATAGAGGTGAAATGAGGCTCGTGTGGTTGGCAGCATCCTGTGTCAATTCTGGGTTTTCTGACTCAAAGTCCAGTGCTCTTCCCATCTGCAGAGACCACCGACCAATAATCACAGCCTTAGACCCGCTGCTCTGATGCCTCCTTGGAACCCAAAATGTCCCCAAGGGTTAGGGTTGCACCTGTATGATGGTGTGGGGTGTGTGAGGGCGTGGGCAGGCACGCATAGCGTGAAGGATGTCAGCAAGACTTCAGGAGTGCCACGGTAGACGCCCACATCCTGTGCCTAAGCTGTGTCCCTCCTCCGACCTCCAACACTCAACCCACATCTGATCCCCCCATCCCTGACTCCACCCCTCCCCCGCCTTGCATTTGATCGGGACCATCTCACTGGGCAGAGGAGGCCCCCTTGGATAGAGCTGTGGGTCAGGAACCAAAACTGCTGACACTTTTATCCCTCTTCCCTGATCCTAAAAAGAAAATGTGATCCAGGCTTTCCTACGTGGTGCCTAGGAAATGCTTTTCCTCCCTCCCCTTTCCTGCATGGCTCCCTATAGTTCCCATCATCCCTGCAATGTTGTTCCCTAATTTATTATTTTAATTAGCTGCTTGGCTGTGTTAGGAATCAAAACCTTCCCAGCCTCCCGGAGCTATGCCAGGCTACAGGAGAACCGGGGACAAGCCGCTGCTCCCAAAGCTCTGTGCTGCCCCAGGGTGTTGTGTGAGGCCTTGGTACCTCCCTTGGGGACCAGTGAGGCTCAGCCTCCAGGGAACCCTTGGGGTCCCTTACAGGGCATATGGGCCAACATGGGAGGCGGAGATGGTGGCAGACTCGTGCCCCAGCCAGGAAGGGGAGTGAGGTGACTTCAGGACATCTCTCTAGGACACCCATGGAAGGCCTAGAAAAGAAGAATGTCTGCTCGCTTCCCTGCCAAGGGTAGAAAGCCCTTTACCTCCATACCATCATCCCACTGTACAGGCCTTTCCGTGCCCCTCAGGACATGTCATCTGTGACAGAACAGGTTAGGGGTCCCATAGCCGGTTCTGCTGCTGCTCCCCTTCCTAAAGTGCTCCCCATGGGGTTGAGGGCACCCCTGCCCCTCTGTGCTGTCAGGGTCTGCTGGGGGATAGGCTCCCAGCTCTAGCCCCTAGTACATCCCATGATCTCTGCTCTTGTCATAAAGGTATATTGGCTTGGGGAAAGAGGGAAAATAGTGCTCTGGGTGGTAGTGATCTTTAAAACCCCAGAGCCAAGAAAAGAATGGATCGAAGTAGAAAGTGGCATTTAGCAGGACAAGCCTACCTTCGAAGATTCAACTCAAACAGAACTGGCACTGAGGCCACGGGAATGTGGGGTGACCTGGGAGAAATGCCTGCCTGGTGCTGGGGGGTGTTGATCAGGTCATTAACCAGGCTGAGGCCAGATACTAAAGGGCCTTGAGCCCATGCTAGAGTTTGGCCTTGGTATGCTGGGTGCTATAGAGCCAGGGGCAGTTTTTCGGCAGGGTCGCCTGGTGGATCAGCCCTGGAATCATGACACACTTGCCTCTGGGTTGAGCAGGGGCCAGGAGGTTGATGAGACACGGGTGGGGAGGTGGAGAGCCAAAGCCAGGCCGGTGCATGGAGCTGGGTGAGAGAACAGATGGGGACTGGCACACAGCTTCCCTGGGAGGAGAGAGAGAAGTCCATAGTGACCCCAGAGTGGAGGAGGGGCAGGTTCTCGTCTGGGCAGGTGGTGATGCATTGATGAGACTGACCAGGGCAGAAAGAGCGGAGAAGGCAGGGGTGGGTTCTACATGGGCAAACACACATCCAGCTCAAAAACCTGTCCAGCCCAGCAAACACTTAAAGAAATGAACTGCAGGGCCACCCTGTGTGTTTCCTGCCTTCCTGTGCCATGGGCTTACTTACCACCGAAGGTAGAAAATTCTCCTGCCTGGGAGACCCTTCTCTATTGGGAGCCCCGCAGTCCTGGCACTGTTCTGCCACACCGGCCCTTCCCCCAGATCCCAGCACAGAAACCCTTCGGCAGCCTGGCAAAGATAATCCCTCAATTACTTTTATACTCTCTGCTTGATGTCTGTCAGGGACTAATCCTTCTCCTGCGCGTGTAATGACCTGAGCAACTTTTTGGCAATGTTTCTTTTCTATAAATGGGAAGTTCCTAAAATTACAAGGCCTGGGGTGACCTGCCATGCCCCTCCTGGACTGTCGGTGTCCTCATTGGCAAAAAGGCTTCACCCTCTGCAGGGTTTTCTGGCTAATCCGCTACAGGCTTTGGTTTTGAAAAATGTAGTTAATATTCCGCAGTTTCTGTAAAGAGCCAAATACTGTTGAATCAACTCTATGCAGATAGCTGTTGAAATAGCTCATTGGGGTCACACCTCTCCCTGCCCCCCGAAAAGTCCTCTCCGTTCCCCTTCCACTGCTCTGCTGCTGATCTAGGCAGTCTCCTCAGGGCTTGAGTGAAAGGCATGGGCCACTGGTCCAGAAGCATCTTGCTGGAGGGGTATTGGCAGAAGGTTGTACTAACAGAGACATTTTACCCACCTGGAAGAGACCTTAGAAATATTCTCATCCAGCAATGCCATTTTACAGATGAAGAAACTGAGGCTTAGCCAAGTTTCTTAGCCAACACAGTCACATGGTTAGTCAGGGGCCAAGCCAGGGCTGGAACCTAGGTCTGCTGACCTCCCAATACCCCTCTGGTGACCTACTCCAACATTTAGCAGCTTTTACTTTTCTGTCCAGATGCAAGATTGTTTTCTCAAGAGCTGACCAAGCGCCAAGCAGGAGACTCCCTGGAGGACTTGAAACCCTCTTGTTCCTGATGGCAAATTCCCTCTCGCTGTCCCCTGCAGACACTAACTTCTCTACCAGATGTGACACCCCAGGGGGCAGGGAGGAGGGTTAGTGTCCCCGTTGACCCAGAATCACATTCTTATTTCTTCCGGACGTCAGAACGAGTATGAATTTGTTTTCCAGACCTTAATCAGGGCAGTGGGTCCCTTCAGATGGCTTCCAGACCCTCCCTTATGGCTGGGGACCCTGCTGCCACCCCGGCTCACTTGTGCGCTCTCCTTGCTTTGTAAGACTCCAGCCCTTTCTGTGACTGGCAAGAAGAGCTCTGGAAGAGAGCAGCCCTCCATTAGTGGGATCAATACTGCTCCTCTCCCAGGGCTGCGTTTCTTAGAGCGCCCCACTCCTTCTCCCGGGAGCCCCATGGTATTTCGTTTTGTTTTGTTTTTTCATTTTTTCATAAATAGGACTTTAATCCCTTCGGATTGAAAACTCTGCTCTGCAGCTCCCCACCTTCATCCTCAAAGCCTCTACGGAAGCAAACACCCTCACACAGACAGGGAAGAGGATGGAGTTCAAGTCCGGAACAAATGTGGAGAGCTCCCCAGGCAGCTACGCCCAGGGGCGGGGCCCCAAGCTTGCAGGAAGCCGCGTATAGGATTCAGCACAGTGCCACCTACTGGGAGAGAGGAACAGGACACTCCGACCCTCCATTAAATAGGAAACCTACCAAATGGTTCTCCCCCAACCACCTGGGAACTTAATAAAATATTCAGGCCTGGATCCCACTCCCAGAGATACCATTTGGCCTGGGGTGTGACTTGGGTTTTGTGGAACTCCCAGGTGATTGTGCACCCAGGCTGGGAATGCCACCTTATCTTGGTGTGGAGGTGGAGGAGGCCTTAGAGACCGTCTACACCAGCTCTCATCGCCTGCTACAAGACTAGACATCAGCCCCCTGATGTCTGACCTGGATACTTATTTTACATGGATTACCGTTTCTCTGGCCAAAGTGTCCAAAGCTTTTTACCAGATTTTCAGTGGCTTCCGTGTCCCCCAACATGTAAAGTGTCCCTAGTCAAGCCCATTCGTACCCAGATGTGTGGTCCCAAGTCTGATTCTCAGCCTGGGGGTTTGACAAACCTAATGGATAATGGATAGTGTGTATACTTCTATAAAGAGACTACGCCCATTAAGAGATCAATGCAAAGTGGTCACATTGACTATTTCATGCAGCTCAGAATCTCTTCCTGGCACTATCATGTGCCTTTGATTAATAAAAAATGAGAAATGAATTATTACTTAATGCACTGTAGTTGGTAGGCAAAAGCCTCAAAATGTAAGATCCACAGGAAAAAGTAATCAAAGGATTCTTTGGTGGTTATAGACTGGGAAGCACTAGTCTTATACAACCCCCTTATTTGAGATATGAAGACACTCAGCCCCAGAGAGGTTAAGGGACTATCTTTAGGTCACACAGCTAGTTATGCAAAGCTGGGACCCTCACCCAAGCCTTTCAGTCATGCCATAGGGCACAGAAAGAACATGTCCAGAATATTTTGCTGGAAACCCTCACTTGACACAACTCCATTGACCCAGACTCAGGAAATTCCTCATTGGTCATGGAGGTTGTATGGGCCAAAGATAGCCTACACACACAGAATTTAGAAACCTATTGTAGTCCAGGATTTCACTGAGTCTAAGATACCATCGATGGTGAGGTACACCATTGTTTTCTGTACCACTAAGAAAAAGTACTGCCAAGTATAATCATAAGACGCTATTAATCATAAGATGCATCCCAATTGTTGAGATATTAAAACGGGGGCGGGTAGGGCTGTGTATTGTGGAATTAAAGAAATGGGGCACGTTAGCCTCTCCCATTCTGTTTGGAGTGGCACAGCTGTGTGATGTTTCTCTTACCTCCTGGAGGTGCTGAGGAGGAGAAAATGGCACTTGGAAGAAAACAGGCATATTTTAAAAGCGAAGCGAGTAGTACAACAGGGCCCAGCCCCGTTTGTGGAATCTGAGGACAGAGTCCCAGACTGGTCCTCAGAAAACCTGGGTTTGAATCTCAGTTCTGAAACTTCCCAGTGGTGTTATCTTGAGCACATTCTTATTCTCCCCAAACCTCAATTTCTTCATCTGCAAAACAGAGATAATATGTGCCGTCGCCCCCACCCCCCACCCTATCCTCACAGGACTGTTGCAAAAGCTCAGAGGGGAAGATGCTCAGCTGAGTGGTGTACGTGCCTCCTGCATGGTGATTGCCGAGAACTGCCTTCCGTTTGCTCCGCTGATATCTGTGGCTCCCGAGAACAGACACTATGAAGTGGCAGGGTGGACCCTGCAGAGTTGTTCTGGGGCAGATGCCAGCTCCTTGCGGGATGAGGTTGCATGGACTGAGCCAGTGGGCCTTGTCTAGCTTTTGACTCCCCACCCATCGAGGAAGACAATGCAGTGTTAAATGAGGCAGGGAGACTACGGGCCAGATGGAAGTCTGCCTTCCCGGGAGCAGAAAGCAGAGATGGTCAGAGGTCCCAGGGGCCCTGCCCCCCACCAATACCCTAATAACACCCCGTCTGGCACCTTGGGGACACACATGCACACACATGCTTCTGCTGAGCAACCAAGTCACAGAAAGGGTTATTCAGCCTCTGTGCAGAAAGAACCCAGTGAGAGAACCACCCCAGCTATATTTCCCAGGTACCCTTCCTAGGGAGGCATCCGCCTGACCTGCCAGTCAGCAGTGTCCTGTCTCTGTACCCTTCTCAGGGTTGGAAGGGAATGGGACAGTTATCAAAGAAGAAATGTCGCCCAATCCTCCTGCTGGCCCAGACCAACCCCAGCTTGTGGAGGACGTGTCCATTCGGTGGTGGAAGCACAATGACTCAGCCACCAGCCTGGGGCTCTGAGCTCTCGTCCTGGGTCTGCCCCTGCCCCTAACTGCCGGTAACCTGAGGCAGGGCCTCTGGCAATTGACCTTTCTTCTGTGAGCTCCAGTTCTGTCCCCTGGAGATGAGAAGCCCCAGGGTGCTCCCCCCATGGACAAAGGTAAAGCTGAAATGGGGTGCATAGGAAAGTGCCCTCCTGGGAAATGTGGACAAACCCAAGGAGCACTGGGGGAGGAAGGACAGCTGGGAATCGCGGAAGTGAAGGGACGAGACACATTGGTTGTCCCATAATTGCAGCCATCTTCCCCACATCTGATGGAGACACATAGGCATTGTGGTAAGAAATACAGACTTGGGAGTCAGACCCAGATTCAAAAATCTGTTCCTGCAGCTTGCTTAGACATGTGACTGTGTACGAGTCTCTTAACCTCTCAGCACCAAAATTTCCTCATCCGTGAAATGGGCAACCAAATTATTTTCTCAGGCTCTTCGACTCAATGAGATGGTGACTAAAAAGTGCCCCAAAGGTAGGGTCCCTTCCGATGGCAGCTGTGGAGCCCGAAGCGGCCACCTGCCCTGACCTGGGCTTCCCTGCAGGTGGGCGGGGCCGCCGTCATGGCCGTGGGCGTCTGGACCCTGGTGGAGAAGAGCGGCTACCTGAGCGTCCTGGCCTCCAGCACCTTCGCCGCTTCCGCCTACATCCTCATCTTCGCAGGGGCCCTTGTCATGGTGACGGGCTTCCTGGGCTTCTGCGCCATCATTCGGGAGGACAGGAGCTGCCTCTCCACAGTGAGTGCCCAGCCCCCACCCCGTCCCCCCATCAGGCTCCTGTGCTGAGAACCCCCTCCCCCCCCCACGGGGTAGAGGCCCCTGGAATCGGAGAAAGACGGCTCCCCTCCGGTCTGGTGTTGGCCGAAGTCTCTCTTAGCACCTAAGCCAGCCTCGGTGGCTGCTGCTGCTTCTTCTCCTCCCTGCCTTTCCGCTTCCCTCCCACTTGCGGATTTCGTCATATGGTGCTTCTCAAAGATATGCAGAAATGAAGAGTGTGATAGTGAAGCCCCTGTCCCATCACCCAGACTCAATAACTACCTTCTTCTGTTTCATTTGTTTGCTCTCTATTTCCTGCCTCCCCTCCCCCCTTGCCTCCCAGACACCGTGTCATCTGTAATATTTCACTGCATCCCCCTAGAACTTCAGGATCCTTCTTTAGAAAACATGACAATACCTTTATCGCACCTAAAAACAATTATTAGTCATTCCTTAATATCATGAAATAACCAGGCAGTTTCAAATTTCCCCAGCTGACTCAGAAACTGTTCTTTTTTTTCCAGTTTGTTTGAACCAAAACCTAAATTAGGTGTCCATGTATTAAGATTAAGATTGGGCTGGGGCGACAGGGTGGCTCAGTCGGTTAAGCATCCGACTTCGGCTCAGGTCATGATCTAATAGTTTGCAGGTTTAAGCCCCTCATCAGGCTCTCTGTTGGCACAGAGCCTGCTTTCAATCCTGTGTTCCCCTCTTTCTCTGCCCCTGCCCCACTCGTGCTCTCTCTCTCTCTCAAAAAAAGATTTTTTAAAGATTAAGATGGGGCGATTTGTCTCCTGAGTCTTTTTGAGTCTCTCAGCAATACCATCCACCTCTCTTTCTCTCTTTGCTTACAATTTATTTGTTGAAGGAACCAGATCATCTTTCCTATGGCTTTCTCCCAGTCTGGAAATTTCTGATTAGATCTTTGTGACATTGTTTAACGTGTTCTCCAGGCTGTTGAATCTAGAAGCTTGATCAGATGTAGGTTTGATTGTTTGGGCAAGAGGATTTCACGCGGGGTGTTGTGGGCAGCACAGGCTCCTTGAAGCAAGGACTGTCCATCATAGCTAGTTCATCATGTCAGGGAAGGAAACCAGGGCGGGACTGGCAGGGGCAGAAGCCAGACCCACCCCCTTGCTCTCAAGGACCTTGGCCACGGCAGGCTCCCTGGTACCTGGGTGACATCTCCCCACTTTGAATCTCCTGAGGACCAAGCCCAGCGGGAGCAGGGGAGGCTGCAGAACATGTGGACTTAGCAGGAAAGGGCCAGAGCCAGAACCAATCCGAGGCTTAGTGAGAAATCAGGTTGAGCCTGCATGGAATCAGGTCGCCGGAAGAAGCCTCGAAGGGCTGTGCTGTCCCCACCCTGCCTCCCCGTACCCTTGCACATCCAACCGAGGGAGCAGGAGGCAGTGGGGGGGCCGTCCCCTGAAGCCACTCTCACCAGCAATGACCTAGTTTTTCAGCTTTGGATACAAAAGCGCCTGTGTACGGGCTCCACAGGATGGCTCTCCCCTGCCTGGAAAAAGTCTTTAACTCTGCTCTGAGGGACAGCCCGGAGTCAAGGTGCAGGTCACGTGGATGGTGGCACACCAGTGGGGTGAAGTCTCACAGGGGACCAGCCACCAGAGCACAAGCTGTGACGTGAGCCGTCCTTCCCCCAGTGGGATGGATGCGCCCTAAGGCAGCCCCACACCTGCCAGCCGTCCCTCACGTGGCCTCGCATGAGTCCTTGTAAGCCTGCCGGACATCCTTGATCTGATCAGCCTTAGCCGAGTGAAGACACGGGCATGGCCGGGTGACTGGGCACGTGATATGGCTCTGGGGGAGGTGCCAGCCCTTATTGGGGACTAGTGCCGCTGGGCCCCGAGGGATCCCAATCCCTCCATTCTCAGGGAGTCCACCTTCATCCACTCAGTCATGGTCCTTTAGGAAGTGGGGCCTTCAGCTCGGCCTCGGGTTTCAGGCTGAGCCCTCTGGCACACGGAGGCAGGCCGCTGAGCTGTGTCATCATTGGCTGCGCCTTCCTAACACCAGCTAATCTTGTGGAAGAAACAGGACTCCCCTCTCCAGCCCAGGAAGGAAGGCAGAGGCCCCCACTTGGGAACCTTCCTTCTCACTTGGAGCCACCTGTCTCGGTTCCACAGGAGCTCCTAAGACCAGTGGCCCCCTGCAGCCCTGGGAGACAGCCCCCTGCATTCCAGCGAGGGTGCAGTCATAACACAGATGGGCACGGCTCTTTGAGAGCCACCTCCCACTGTCCTTACAACGGCCACCCTGCAAAGTCACAATGCTCATGAACTTTCTGTGCACTGCGTGCTGTTCTAAACACCGGTGCGTTTAGCTCGGTTAATCCTCTCCCGGCCCTACGAGGTGTTTATGCTTACGTGTGCATGTTACAGGTGAGGAAGCTGGGCCATAGAGGGGTTAAACGATTGGCCAGAGGCCATAGCGCTAGTGAGCAGCCAGGTCTGGCTCCCGGGCCAGTGCTCCCATCCAGAAGGCATTGCTCACCCCGCCACGCAGATGAGCAAGCTGGCCCTGGAGATGTGGAACGAGTAAGTGCTGGCGCTGAATTGTCAAGTCCAGTCTGTTAGGACCGCCGCCAAGAATCCACATCACAGGGAGGCCAAGCAGGATGGGAGGCAGAGGCACGGGAGGTAATGTGGGCAGAGAGACACGCCGTTCTCCCTGTCTGTGGACGTCAGCACAGAGCAGCTGCTCCGAGAGATCTGGGTGGGTACAGGAGGGCGCTCCCTACGCGGCCCAGCCAGGATACTAGGGCAGGAGACCAGGGGCGGCTGGAGTGGGGGGACCCTAGCAGCTCCCTGTTCTCATTATAGTATGGAGGTAGCAGCATGTGTCAGAGGATGCTCTGTGTGCCAGGGAACTTGAGGGACTCTGGGTGCAACACTCCATCCAGAGGTTCTGGTCTAAAGACACTGGGCTGGTGAGTGTGGGCATTGATGGGGGACACTCAGCTTTACTGGCTTCTTTGGAGACCGGCCCAATCATAAGAGCCCTTCCCCTTGGCATTCTCAAAGACCAGAAGGAAAGCCTAAGGGTCAGTAACTGGCAGCATTCTGATCTGTGAGCCACACACCACAGGCCCCTTTTCTTCACTCCTGTCTTATCCCATCAATTAGCAAGGCCTGTCCCACCCTTGAGGCCAAGCCATTAAGAAAATTGAAGTCCCCAGCCTCCAGTCTCAGCCTGCCCGGGATGGGGGGGGGGGGGGAGGGGCGGGGGATGAAGCTCTGTACCTAGGGCAATGCGGGGAAGATGTGGGAACTTCTGGAAGGCCAGGACCTCAGCTTGCCTGCAGGACAGTGCACATCTGCCTCTCGGCTTGCCCTTCTGAGCTTCACAGGGTCAACAAGCAAGAGGCCTTCTCATCCCCCTGGGTCTCGAGGCAGGGCTAGGGACACAGGGGCTACTGGACAGGCTGGTGCTAGATGCCCTCCTTCTTCTCAGCCCCACCTTCCCCCCCTTGCCTGCCCTCGCTGCCATCCCAACAGAACCGATACAACACCTCTGACCTCTGTGGTCCACCATCCTAACCAGAAACGGCACCAGCCTGGAAGTCCAGGGCTGTGAGCCCAGCACACTAACAGCAAACCTCGAAGCCTGGAGTCTTCTCCCTTTGCTTTTCCCCAATCCCCCACTCCCACTGAAAGAACCAAAGACAGACCGTCCCAAGGACAGAACACAGGTGAAGCAGTGATTCTGAGTAACCCACATCCTGGCCTGTCGGCCCCTGAATTATTGAGCACTTGACTGTTTAACCAAGAAAGTGGCTGAGACTCACAGGCCCCCATTCGGAGGCAAGTGACGTGGTTAAAGCAGTTTAAAAGTGGTCTGTGGTTCCTGGAGGCTCCTTGCTGCTCTCATTTCATTTTTTGCTTCCTCGTCTAACTTCCTTTTGAAATCTTTCATCAGCTAAAGGCCGAAGGAAACTCCAAAGGAGAAATGCAGAGAGCCTAGCTCTACACAAAGTGTTCCCCAAAGAGAAAAGGGAAAGATGAAAGACCAGGCATCCGAATGATGTGCGTCCAGCCTGGACCAGGAGGAGGGCGAGGCCGGACATCGGACGGTCCCTGAGAACTGCCCGGAGTGCGGCGGTCCCACTCCCACGGTGCCATGTCCGTCCTGGTCCGAGCCCTTCCTCCTGACACGTCTGCAGCCCCTAAAGTTACTTTCCCAAGAAGGTAGCGCTCATCAGGGACAGGAATAGCACATCTTTGCGGGCGCTGAAATGCCGCCCGGCATGGTGTGGAAAATCTGCAGAGGGGAAAGAGAATGGGGTTTAAATTATTCACACCAGATCTGTTTCAGTGAAGGCTGCATGAGAGAGCCAGATAATTCGGGTCAGCTCAGCCTAAGACCGATGGCCAGGACAGATGCTACCCTGATCAAAAGAAAGGGGTATTTTTAGAGTTTTGAATATGGGCTTGGAAAACTTTTGTATCTTAAGCCACATGAAGATTATGACAGATAGCTCAGGCTAAACTGGGTCCTTGTCAGGGGGCTCTTTACATTTAGGGGATGAATTAAAGAGTAAGAAATGCTAGAACCAATTCTTGAAAATGAGGAGACCCCAGACTGCAGTACTTCCATCAAGCGTGTTCAGAGCTGATTAAACCGGGGCAGTAAGGTCTAGAATCAAGGACTGTGGTTCAAAAGCAAGTTGTAGTGTAGCCTGCCCAACTTACTCTGGGACTTGGGGAAGTCGCTCGGCACCCCCCTCCCCAGCCACTCCTATCCCTTTCTTTATCTGGGGGTAAAGAATGAAGAGAATGAGGGAGCATTCTGAGGCTTAGGAAACGAGTCACCACATTATGTAAAGATCATAACATGTGGCTATAATTATCATTTACATCACCAGCACCATGACCAAGCTCCTTTGAGAAGGAATCTAAATAAATGGAGTTATTCTTAGGGCCATGACTCCCAGGGTCCCTACAACTTCTTCCTTGATAGAAGGCGGGAACGGAGGAAGGACCCCAGTGCCCCGGCGGGGGTGGTGAGCAGAGCAGGGGGGCGGCGTTGACTGTGTGTCTCCATTGCCCATTTCTCAGCCTCACATTGCCTTCGGTGTTGCGTCAGCCGCCCAGCCAGAATGGTCCTAGCCTCATCCGTTTGGTGACACTTTGCCCTTTGAGCCAGCTGCCCAGATGCTTCAAAAGAATGGATCTTGCAGCCAGGGCTTTGAGAACCCCGGCTCCTGTCCATCAGAACAAGAGAGCCTTTTCTGGTCCTGTGTGGTCTGGTGCAGTGGAGACAGGAAGTGGACAAGATGACTCTCGCCAAGGCTCCTCTGGAGGAAGCAGGATGCAGATATCCTCAGGGCCTGTCTTGAGGCAAGACGGCTGCTCAGGAGACACATACAGTCAGCCTGGACCCTGACTGACTGAGTCCTCTCTCTCAGCTGAGTCCTGCTGGGCTCATTCGGGAAAGTTCTGTTGTGTGCTGGACAACCACAGCCACCTGATGAAATGTGTCACCTCTTCCCCGGCAAGTCTTTCCCATCGGCCTGCCTCTCCATGGCCTTACTTAATTTAGGGGCTGTGCAGAAGGGACTGCCAGGTGCCTTAGACATGAACCCTCCACCTATCTCCTTAGCCAAAGAGAGAAGGAGACTTGCCTAAGGTCACATAGCCAGGAACTGGCAAAGCCCAGTCAATACCCAAGTCTTGGTCTAGGGCCCTGTCTGCTGTCCCAGGCCAGCCTTGCACCGCCCCCCAGCCCCCCGCTTTTGGATGCTTCCAACACAGGGAATGGGCATTTGCCTTTCTTGCGATCCAGGACCTATGGTTTGCAGTCCAGGTGAAAAGGGAAGCATTTTGAGATCTGGGGTCATTTACCCAGCTGCCTGTCACTTGACCCACTCAAAAGTGAAAGTCAAGGTTCAAGGTGCAGGCAGTGTGGCAGAAAGCAGCTCCGTTAGTGCGCCAAAGAAAACGTTTTGGCCTATTTGGAGAAAGTTCAACTCATTTATGTGTGGGTAGACGATCACCCCAGTGTGGGGCCTTCTGTGTCCCCACCCCCAGCTGTGGCCCGAGCAAGGCTCAGAGCTCAAGAGAGAGGGTGTGTATACCGATGCATGTATGCGCGTGCTTACACGTCTGTGTGTTTCTGTTTGTGTGTTTCTGTTACAGGAGGACAGGGGATGGTTGCTAAACAGGTCTGTTTGCATCCCAAATCCAAGAGTTTAGCTCAGGATCACTGCCTCTCCATCACTCGGTTCCTGCTTCCTTTCCTTAGCGGGTTCTGAGTTTAGCCTCGTAACAGAAGGAGACATGCTAGATAGTCCCTCTCACCTAACGAGGCATGGACCGTGTGTGCCCTGATGACTGCGGGTATGGGTGACCCGGACCCCAGATAGCCCTTCCCAACTTATTTGGAAGGCCGTGCCTATACGTAGACGTTTCTACCTTCCCAGTGACCCTTTCCTCCTACTGGTGTTAAAACGAATCTTATTCATTTTAGCACATGCCCAGTGAGCGGCCTGGAAGTAGGCTGGCAGCCGAGGAAAACTATTCCAAAGTGGATGATCTCCTCCTCCGAGGCCCCATCCAGGGAGGTCGGAGGCCGTTGCAGGCATCAGTACTGTCCTGTTCTGATGAGGTTCGGTCCCCCCACCCCGCCCCCGCCAGGAGCCACTCCCTGCCCACCGATGAGGCGAGCTTTCTGAGCCACACCCCATTCCCATCTTGGCGGTAGTGGCACGCCTCGGAGTCGCGGCCTCCCTGCATCCCTGGGACAAGGACAGGAGTGGTGACTGGACAGCTGTCCAGACGTGCTCCTCCCGGGAAGTCCGCGCCTCCACGGTGACGTTTGGTGCCCTGCTCCGTCTCCCCATACATCACGCTGAGGTTTCGGGGGAGTTTACAACCCGTGGAGAAATAAGGCCCAGGAGGCAGCGAGATGGTAGCGAAAGGTCATCTTCACGGGTAACGAAGGTGATTGGAGTATATGGCTTTATAGTTGCAGCTTCAGGCGAACACGCCTTTCTAAGAACTGCCTCCCTGAACTCACCACATGATGGAGAGCAGAGAATATGGCGTCCTAAAGACATGCTGGCCCCAAAATGAAGGAGGAAGATCCCCCTCAGCAGACAGGACAGGCAATGAGTGAGAAGGAGAGGAGACAGGGCTGTCTGTCTAGCTGTCCCTGCAGGGAAACAGGAGGCCAGGACAGAGGAGACAGGGTCCCAACACTGCACAGACTGATGAAACTATGCCACCAAGACATTTTTCCCCCTCCAAGCCCCACACTTGATGCAGAAGGCCCAGAGAGGGTGAGCAATTTGCTCCGGGTCACACAGCATCTTGTCACAGAGGCAAGCTGGACCCAGACTCCCAGGCCAGCAGGGCACCTCGTGTGACACCACTTTTCTCTGACCAGCATTCAGGGCTCGAGATGCACATTTCGCAGGCCGCAGTGGATTTAAATGATGGCTGCCTGCCTGTAGCAGCAAACTTTCTAGGTGGGGCAGGGTTTACAGCCGCTTGGTTCCCACCACCTGCAGTCTTCTACAACTCATTCTCCTTTGTGCCATTGATGGGGCTGCCATCCACCTCGGCAAGCATTTCTAGCACATTCCCAGAATTTCTGCCCAAGGCAGCGTAAGAGGGGAAGACACGAGGGGGCCTGCAGCCCAGTTCTTGGCTTGGAGTCTCGTGAGGAACACGGGACATCTGTATCGAAAGACCGAGAACCCTGTGGGTGGTTTCAATCCCTGTTTCCATCCGGTCAGAGCCTCCGACGTCCCCGACCCCCAGGACTTTTCCTAACCTCCAGGCTTGGTAGGGATTTCTCCTGCACAACCTTCCCCTCTTCCTCACCGCCGGCCCTGCCCCAAATGACCACCGCCGCTGGGAACCCTGTCCCCGGTCGCCTCCTTGGTCCTACCCCGGCCCCATGCGCTATCTCATTTGCCTGCGGGCTACACCACGTTTCTCCCGCAGCCTGGGAGAAGACACCAACAGGGACGTCCAGGTCCTTCCGGGGGACAGGAGCAGTCGGCCGTTTCCCCCGTGCCCAAATCCCTCAGGCAGCAGCAGCCCCGGGCCGTGGTCCCCGAGAGGAGTCTGGCCCTCCTCCTGCCATCCAGCAGGCCAGGCCCCTGCCCCTCTGGATCCGAACTCATGGCAGCCCTAGCTTGAGCTCCAGGGGACTCCTGTCTTTGGCTCGTAGCTCCAGGTTCTGTTCTCCTCCTGATGCCCCCCACCAATGTGATCTTTGGGCCCCAACACTTTGGCTCAGACTTCGGACAGCCTCAGCTGCATTCTCTTGATGTGCCCCTTGAATGCCTCCTGCCACCCCAGGCCCCGCTGTCCTCCACCCTCCCATAGCTGGTTCGACCAGCTGTCCCCACCCCAGCCCTGGTCCGCTTCTCTGCTCCCAGTCCCGTGGGCCAGAACCGAACATTAACTTCCGACTTCCGCCAGAACACACGCTAGCATCCTCTGCACACCCTGTAGAGCACGCCCAGGCGGAGTGACAGCTGGACGGGGCTGTGAGCCTAGGGCTGGGGCTCCCCGGGGTCAAGGTCACCTTCATCCTTCCAACAGTGACATCTTGTTCCAGGAATGGCTCGAGGCTCTCAAGCCCATATCCTCTCTTCTCTGCAATAACAGTCCAGCAGCTGCACCTCTTAGTCCTGACCGCCTCCAGCCAGTGGTTAATTGCCAGAAAATCATGCACCCTGAGGTCATTGCCGCTTAAACAGCTTTCTCCATCTTTTCCTGTTTGGCTTCGGCTGTTTGCAGCTCCCTGACCCTCCTACGGCCTGCGGCTGTAACCCTGTCACACACGGCCAAGCTGGGGCTTGCACTCTTCTCCCTGCAACTTTTACTTTTTAATTTTAGAGAGGGAGAGAGAGAGAATCCCAAGCAGGCTCCACACTCAGCATGGAGCCGGACGCGGGGGTCAGTCCCAGCACCCTGGGATCATGACCTGAGCTGAAATCAAGATTCAGATGCTCCACCGACTGAGCGACCCAGGCACCCCTCTCCCTGCCTCTTAATGTTGGAGCCTTCTCTCCTCTTCTCCTGCCACATTGCTCTGAGAATGGGCTGGCGCCTCTACCCGTCCCCCCTCACCCCAGCCCACGCTCACCTTCCTAGACACCAAGCCTCCTCAGTTTTCCAGCTACAGCTTGGTTTCCATCTCTGGTTGTGCTGAATAGCGGAGGGCGCAGCAGAGGAGAGCTTCGGCGAGGCTCCCTTGTTTGTGGCAGAGTCAGCCCAACAAGGAATTCTGAAAGTCCAGTCGTAGAAAGTTCTTAAACCTTACGGCAAGGATGGGCCAGCCGGTGCCGAGTTACCTGGGCTCCTCATGCACCAGTGAGTCTGCCTCAGAAACTTTATCCAGGGCTCAGCATGCCCCCATGCAGTATTAGTCCATCTGAAGATGCGATTTCGAATTAATCCCCTTCATGTCACAATGAGACCTATTTCTGCATAGCACCTGCAGAGCCTCTCATTAAAGAAAGTATTGGTTTGGTTCAGAGTACTGTGCTGTTCCAGCTTCGTTTTGGATCTATAGTTCTAGAAAATATCCTACTTTGGTTCTAGTTCAAACTGTACCATTAAAGAATTAAGGAAAAAAAACTTTGGTAGATGGTACAGAGGGAAGATGAATGTTTGGGTCCCGTTCTTTGCTTACCGAACTGGTTTCTTCTATGTTGGGGGTTCACTTTGGCATATTTTGAAGGGGCATAGTTCTTATGGGGAGCTCTGAGGATAGAGGCTGCAAGTACTTTCTTTTAGAAGTCTCATTCCTGATTTCTATCTGACCAAGAGTAGTCGCTTTTAGAAGGGTGGGGGGCAGCTCTGAGTGCAGGGGCCAGCCAGTCACAAAGTGGGGCTGGAGGTCAGGGAGGAGTTAGGGTGGGGTGGGTCCTGTTCACAGCAAGGTGCCCAAGGACTGTGAAGACAGGACAAGATACAGGTCAGAGCAGGAGGACAAACAACGATCAAAGGACACAGAGTCCTGGACCAGGACGATAGTGAGACCCGGGAGTCCGACAGAGGTTCAGAAAGAAGGAAGTCGGCAATGAGGTCATGGGCAGGAACTTCTGCCACAGAGGGGGTTTCGGGAGAGGCCTCTCCTAAGCTGAGATTTGATGGCTACCAGCTGTGTAATACAGACACAGTCGGGCAGCGAGTCCCAGGCAGGGGCACAGAGGGCTAGTCTAGGGCACTGTGCACACACACGTGGGGACCGCTGCATGGCTGTGCAGACTGCTAGACTCTGGGATCAGATGAGGCTAGGATCCACCTAACCGTAGCCACCCCAAGCTCTCTGAGGGAGCCCATCCATCCACCTACCCGCCGTAGTGGGGACAACCGCACCCAGCAAGTAAGTGCACAGAGTTCTGCAGCCAGAATCCCTGGGTTTGGTTTCTCGACTCAGCCATGCTCTTGCCGTGTGACTGCAAACGACTTAGCCTGTCCATGCACGTGCTTCGTGGTTACGACAAGGCTAATGCTGGTGCTCACACGGCAACGTGATGAGTAATGCTGTGCTCATCTCCGAGGGTGGTTGGGAGCTGTCATGAGACGCGCTCACCAGAGGGGGCCGGCACCTGGGGAGAGCTGGCAACCTTTCACCATTACTGTCACAGAGCACCCACCGTGTGCACTTCGGGCCACTCTGGCGAGTGAGGCTCTGATTCTGCCAAGGGGGAGTCAATTTCTCTCCCCTCATGCTGTTCTTGAGGAGCAAGGTGGGCATATCTCCTCAGCCATAGGCCAGGACCTAGGAGAATGGTGGACTCTGCTGGTAGAGAATGGGCTCTACCCTGGTAAAATACATAGGGCCCAGGAAATCCTGTTTTTTTTTTATTCAAATAAGGACAGTTTTCATGTTTCCTCCAGGTATTGGCAACACACACACCTCCTCGGCCTAGGGTTTAGGAACCACAGTGTTACCGAGAAATTGACTGACTATTGCAAGATGCACCTAAGGCAATAGCTGCTGGTCCCAAGCACTATAGGCTTCACCGATCCTCCCTAGAGTCAGGGTGAGCAGCTTCCTGCCACCAAGTCTCCTCAGAGGCAGGTACAGAGTAACCCCCTCACATGTTTCTGGCTGTGTTCACTTTCAGGCTTCTCAGCCTTCCTAGACCACCCTCCTCAGCTCTTCCTTTTCATGTCTCCCATAGTGCATAGGGGAAATCATATGCAAATCAAGTCCCAGCAGCGGCCTCAGAATCTGAAGTTAAATGTGCAAAGCAGTTTCTCAACCTTGGCGCTAGTGACATTTTAGCCCAGATCATCCTTTGCCGGGCAGCCTGTCTTGGGCACCGAAGGATGTTCAGCAGTGTCTTTGGCCACTACCCACTACATGCCAGTAGCGTTCCTTACCCCAGTTGTGACAATAAAAAAAAAAAAATGTCTCCAGACGTTGCCAAATGTCCCCTGGGGGAAAAATTGTGCTAGATTGGGAACCAGTGGTATAAATTAAACTATAATAATAATTCCATGCCACCCACGCATCAGAAAAAGCCCCTGTCCCCAAGCCTGGGGCTGCCAGCTCCAGCCAGTCGACTCAGTCATTTCACGGCATGCTTGTTAAGATGTACACTCACAGATCTTAATCTGGGATGTTCACCGAACATGCCTCTCAACCCGACCCCGTACCAGGCACTGAGGAAGAGCCGGAAGAACCTGAGATGTGGCCCTTATTCCCCAGAAACTCACAGTCATTCTAGGGAGACAGTTACAACATCTGAGGCAAGGACGACCTCTACAGAGCAGGGGGAACGGGTATGTCACTCAGCCAGCCTGGGAGGAACAGTATAGCAGGCAGAGGGGAGGGCGCAGGGGCAGCTCTGAGTGTAGTCGAGGAGAAAGAGCAGTGGGGAAAGTCGTGTCAGACGATGGAGGCAGATGGGGTACTGTAGGCATGTGGGCAGGAGGACTTAGCGCCCACTACTGACCCAGGGAGGGCTCAGTGGAGGCCATGACTGAGCCGGGTGATGAAGGACAGGCAGGCGCTGGAATTCCAGGCAGGGGAATGCTGAGGGCAAACACATGGTGGCCGGAAGGCTTGGGCTGTGTTTAGGGAACTGTGGACAGGAACAGAAGGAGTGCTTTGCAGATTGGCGGCCAGCTAGCCTGTGCTGTAGGAGTTCTGGGATGGTTTGGCTGGACATCAGGAAGGCTTAGTAAAGGAAAAGGTGGAGCGGCAGAGGTGAGTCACGTGTGTCACGTGGCAGCCCCCCACCAGCCTGGCCCCATTGCCCAGAGGCAGGGCTGCCAGGCCCCTCGGTGCAGGGGGATCCCAGCGAGCACGACGTTTTGCCTGCTTCCCGGCAGACTGTTGCACTGGAGCTGTGATTCAGGGCTGCCCCCGCCCAGGCAAGTCACAGACCTGCAGCCCTCCCACCACCACAGCTGAGCCCATGCCCCCCGAGCACCCAGCCGGTCTGCTCCCCGGCACCCCACCCTTGGTCCCCTGAAACCCCCTCCCGGCCCTCGCTTCGCTCCCAAGGGCCTCTGAACAGCTGGAGCTCCTGGGCAGGAGACAGCGCTCTCCCCGCTCCTGACAACTGTCAGGTTGGGGAGCCTGTCTGATGCCTCCAAACAGTTTTGAGGGGCTGGCATGTACTAATTTAGGCTGCCATTACATCAGGGATGTGGTTCAGTTTCTCTCCCTTCCCATCAACCCTCCTCCCAGCCCAGCGTCAATAGCAACGGCGGCAGTGACATCCCGGGGGAGCCGCACGATACTGCCAAGTCTTCATGACTACGGGCCAGCGTGACTCTCGGCTGACAGCCCCTGGTGATCAGGGACCGGCCTCTCCCGCCCCCCCAGAGGGAAGGTGCCAGGACACCGAGGTGTCGCCCTCCCAGCCGCCAGGGGCTCGCGTCCTCCCGTTCGGTCACGGGCTCCCTCATGTCTTTCTGCCACGCCAGAAGGCACGTGGCGTGCACCCAGGGAGCCTGGGAGCGACCAGCCAGCAGTCACTGCGTGCAGGGTCTTGTGTGGCAGGAGGAGAGCCAGCCTCAGGGTACCGGGTTCAGGGGAGCAGAGGGCAGTTTGGAGCGAGCAGGAAGGGCGGCCGAGTCAGGATGTCAGCAAAGCCGCCGTGGGCTGTCGGAAGGGCTGGCCCAGGCCACTGCACCTGCTGCTGGCTGAGAAGTCTGTCTCACCTCGTGCTGTCAAGCACAGGCTCTGGGAGCAGGAAGCAGCTCAGACCACCGTGAAGCATAGTCCCCTCCCTCTGGGTCCTTTTAGCCTCTCGGGATAGGCAGGACTGCCCTGATGCCTTTACACCCAGCCACAGGCTCAGTCCCACAGGCATGGCCACTGCATATGGCCCTGGATGCTGCGTCCTGTGCAGGGCTTGAGGAAGGTGAGAATTCAGCCACACTTTCTCGTGGGAGCACATTTTTGTAGTTCACACCAGGCACCTGTGGCTGCCCGTCCAGAGCCTAGAAGTGGCAGAACCCGACTCAAACCCGAGTCAGCTGACATCCCACCACTGAGCTTCCGGTTTCCAGGCCCTATATCGCAGAGGCTCAGCCAGCAGAGTCCATCCACACACCTCTTGGCAGCCTCCTGCCTCGGCTCACCTGGATACCATCCCACACCTTCCCTCATCCCGGGCACACTTGCCCACTTCTAGACCTCATCCCGGGTGCCCAGGAGCTGACTCATGACAGCCCGAGTCTCCATTCAAGGCCTGCACAGGGCGACGAGTCCGCTGTGTCCCCCACACGCCACTGCACCCAGCCTTCTGTGCATCCTCATCCAGGGATGGCCAGGGGCCGCCTGAGCCCGGCAGGGGATGGGCTGAGCTTGGACACGCAGGCCAGAGGCCTTTCCTTGTATGGCATTGAACCCAGAGTAGGTGGGGAAGGGCGAACTAGGAACCTCCATCTGTACTCTTGCCTTGGGCCCCACAGATGATAAGGGCAGCCACCATTATTCAGAGACTAGAAAGCTTCCCTCATTGCCGACGGTGGGCAGCTCTGGGCCTGGCAGACATGGGCTCAGTAAGATGGCTTGAGGGGTAGGTGCACAGTTCAAGTAACTCAAAAGGAAGCCTCGCCCCTGGATGGGATGTTCTTCATGAAAAGGAATATCTTCTCCTCCCCGTATGTTAAGTCCTGCCAATGCCAGGCCCCGCGCTGGGCTCTGGGAGATAGGCAAGGCCTCAGGGACTCACGTCGCCTCTGAACTGGCCCGACGGCCCCCTGCCCCGTGCCTGTCTTCTTCCCATTTCCATGCCCTCCTGCTGCCTCCCTTCCCCTGCGGATGAGCCCTGGGGTTTCAGAGCTCAGGCACAGGCTGAGAATTCCCTGGAATCCAGTGATCTGAATGACCACAGCCAGGTGGATGGGCGGTACCTGGGGGGAGACAGCACCAACCATTGCTCATAGGGAGGGGCTAGGCTTCCCCAGAGGGGGCTCATTTCAGACAGCAGCACCCCCACTGCTCTGCCTCCTCTCCCCACTCCCTCTTTCCCTCTGCCCTGCCTAGACCCTGCTTCCTCTCCCCTTCCCGGAGCCCTCCTAGCCACGCGGGTCTGACATGCATTTGTGACCTGTGAGCCCCCAACAAGAACACACCAGGATGGAGCAGTATCCTGGAGCCTCCTGACTAAAACTGGGCGGGAGGTCACAGCCGAGAGAGCATAGCCAGGAACCCAGCCAGCAGGCTGTGAAGCGTGCAGAGCACCCCGAGTCTGGAGGAGGCCAGGCAGTAGTGGCGACAGGAATTTAGAAACCCCTGCAGGGGCGTGAAGGCCTGGAAAACACACCGGTGCCTTTCACAGGGCACTGCCTTTGCTATTGGAGCCTTGGCCGCTGCCCAGCCACCCCTACGCTCCCAGCCTCTTCTCCCTCTCCTCCCAGAACTTGGATGCCCCGCCCCCTCTGCACTCGCCAGGCTTTGCACAGTGCTCTCCCCTCTGCCTGGAACATACTTCCTGCCTTCTTCACCTGGCAGCTCCTCCTTCAAGATGCCACTCGGGCAGCCCCTCCTCCAGGAAGCCTTCTCCGACTGCCCTTCCCCCACCCAGGGCTTGCCCCTTAGTAACATTTGTAACCCAGCATTGTAATCACTTAAACTTATCTATGCTCCCACCACCAATAACTCTGAGGGCAGTAACCGTCCTACTTATGATACCTGGCGCACGTAGTAGGATTTTAATAAGTATCAGATGGATGGATGGGTTGCTGCATTGACAGGAGCCCAGTGGGCAAGGGGGTGGGAGGAGCCAGGAGAGGTGAGCATGCCCAGAGCTGCCGGGAAGAGGAGGAAGATAGTATGGGTGGGTGATGGGTTCCCAGGCAGGTGGCCCTACCTCCCCTACCGCTTGGGGAAGACTTTTGTCTTGGAGCACCATGTGCCTACCTAGGCCCGATCCCGGTGGTGACCACCTCCCTCCTTGCTCCTAGTATTTCTGCCTCCTGCTGGTGATCTTCCTCGTGGAGCTGGTGGCGGGCGTCCTGGCCCACATGTACTACCAGAGGGTGAGTAGACCCTCCACCCGCCTTCCCCCTCGGCACCCCCTGGAGGCAACAGCATGGGGCGGGGTGCGGAGGCATGGGGGAGCTAAGGCAGTGACACACAGGGCGGTCTCATGTCCCGGGCCCCAGCAGTCCTCAGCACACCTGGGTCGTACTTCTTGTCCGGCTTCTGGCAATTCTCTGCCCTATCTGTTGATGCTGATTTACTCAGCCTGGGGGCTGGGGATTGGGAATGCCCATGGGAGGTGGGGTGGTCTCTCTCCCCTTCTAAGCAGATGGAAGGATGGATCTAGCAGGTGGGCATCCCAGGAGAAAGGCAGGGGCCGGAGCTACCTGCCGGACTAGGAAGACAGCACCGGGCCTCGCCTGCCTGCAGCTGACAAGGATGAAGTAGCCAGTCAGGTCCCCTCCCACCGGGTGCTGTGAACCAGGAGTTCGAGGTCATGACCAGAGTGAGACAGATGCCCGCACTGGTTGTTTTCAGGCAGCACCGTACAACTGATGGGTGCCCACCGGATAACAATTGTAAATATTCTGAATGTCCCCTCGTAATCAAAATGAAAAAAAGGATATTTAAAAGCGCCCTCTATGCCCAGCCTCATGGCTCTCTCACCAGCTTTGAGCCTTCCCAGCCTGCCTCTCAGTTCTGTCCGTCACCTGTCTGGCCTTACGTCGGGGCCCCAGCTTTTACATCTCTCCGTGAACTCCGTGTTCTGAGCAGTCTCCTACGATGCTCCCGTCACGCTGGGGAACCTCCGTCCTCACACCACGCAGAGTCCGTGGTGCTCTAGGTCAGCCGGCCTGGCTTTGGAGCGGGCGTGCAGAAGGAGGCCAGGGTGAGTGGTGCTGCTGATGCCGCCTTCCGTCTCCACTCTCTCCAGCTCAGCGATGAACTGAAACAGCACTTGGCCCGGACGCTGGCGGAGAACTACAGGCAGCCCGGAGCCGCGGACCTCACCACCTCGGTAGACCGTCTCCAGCAGGACGTAAGCCCCTGCCTCGTGGGCTTGAAGGCCACATAGACATGGGTTCAAATTCCAACTCTGTGCCTTCCTGTCTGTGTGACCCTGGACAGGTTTCTTACCTTCTCTGAGCTTCATTTGCCTCCAAAACGAAGCCCCACTGGGCACGTTGATCATTCAGTACCATCACGTATACAGATGTCCCCACCGCCATGAAAAGTGCAAGTTGAACCCTGGCCCTTTCCTTCTCCCTCCTGTGCCCCGGCCCCACCACGACCCCTTTGACTGCCTCCTCCAGGCCCCACCCCTGGGACCCCTGTGATAGGAAGCTGGCTGCATCAGGAGAAGAACTTCTCTCCTAGCTGAGATCTGGGCTCCTTCCATCAGCGGGGCTGCTTGCTCCCTCCCTGGGAGCTGACAGCTGAGGTCCCGTATGAGTGAACGAGTAACAGACAGAACTATTTCAGCCAGACTGCTGCGAGAACTTCCCAGTTGTGAGCCATGGGGCAGAACGCTGGGGGACAGAAAGGTGGTCTCTCCTTTCTAAGAAGAGACTCAGCAGACCCCTTCATTGAGGCCCGTGGTCCTGCCAGAAGTAGGGAAGGGACAAATGGACCCCAGACCTGCACTGTGCAGTATGGTAGCTGCCAGTCATGAGCAGCTATTGAAATTTAAATTTAATATAAAATTCAGTTCCTCAGTCACCAGCCACATTCCAGTGCCCAACAGCTATAGATGGTTAGTGCCACCAAATTGCACAGCACAGATATAAGGCATTTCCATCATTACAGAACATTCTGTGGGATAGTGTGACTCCAGGAGCCTGATGGTTTCACGTCTGAAAATTTGAGGAAGCTCCATCCGCCCATTCTGGTCCCCCTTCTCCCTGCCCCCACCTGACCCTCACTCTTAGCCTGTGGTCTCTGCTCCATCCCGTATCTACAGACCCCACCCTCGATCTGAGCCCTTGGTCTTTCTGCCAGAATACCAGGCCAGTGAGGGGAGTAGAGGTTAGCATCTTAGCTCAGCTGGGGAGACACCTTCCCCATCTCCCCAGGACTGGCTTAGCTCTCAGTGGACTCGTGCAGAGGGGTCTCTTGCCCTCTGCAATAGTGGTCGAGGACACTCACGTGCACATAGGTACACACATCCACACCCACGCCCACACGCTTGGCCCACACATACCCCGCTGGTCAGCCCAAAGCTCAGTCTGTGTTTTTGGGGCCTCCCATGTGAGGCACTGAGCCTGAATCCCTGCCCTCGAGGCCTTACTTGGGGAGCCTGACACACAGTCCATTCTAGGCTGGGAGGACCCTCCGAGTAGAGAACAGGGCTGGGGAGGCCAGATGGGGGGAGCAGGAAGGAGGGCCTGGGTTTGCCTAGGTAGAGAGGATGGGAGGGGCAGAGGGTAGGGAACAGCACGAGGAAGGGCACAGCTGGGAGCCAGTGTCCGTCACTGCCCCAGGCCTCCTCCCTGGGCACCTGAGCACGTGGCCACGACCTCACACATGCCAGCAACAGTTAGAACCAGAGGGGCATGAGGGACCTTGGGCCCAGGCCTGCATCTTAGGCATGACGAAACAGCCCTGAGAAGGCAGTGGCTTCCAGTCAAGGCCAGCATCTAGGCTCCGGGCTGCACTCCAGTATGTAATGACACCCACATGCCTGTATTCACAAAACGGCCATAGCAACAGAGGGTGTCACTAACTGCTCACCCCTGCAGGGCTCACTTCTCAGGCCTTCACAGAATCGCCTCTTCACCCAGCGAGGTGTGTGGAGGTACTTCATTAGCCCCATTTACACGTGACAAAACTGAAGGCCAGAGAGGCTTAAGTAACCTGTCGGGGGACACACACCAGTATAATCCCATGTGACACCTAGCATGCACCGTGCTGTTACTGGGTCCATGTGATGTTCTGTTCTGCCTGCCTCCTGCCTCTTCCTCTTGTGGGACCTTTCCACTAGTCCCTTCCTCCTCTGAGCTACACACAGCTCCTAATGTCTCCCCTACCAAGCTGTGGTCCCTGAGAAGCCTCGGAAAGCCAGGAACCATATTACTCATGTGTGAGCCCAGTGCTAGCTTCACTCTCGGCGCATAGCAGGTGCCTAACAAACACCTGTCAACTGTGCCAAACGTACCTCCCGCCCAGCCCGCACCTCCACACACCAGAGGCAGCCTCAGAACAGCTGGCTGTGGCTCACGAGGGGACTTGGATTCTCAGTCCCTCAGTTCAGAAGGGCAAGAGGGAACCAATGTCCCGTTGTGTCTGCATCACCAGAGACCTGGGCTTTCCTGCTCTGGAGTGGCACAGAAGACCCAAGCCTTACCCACCGCCGACTCTGCCCTCTGGTCAATACTGATCTGCCCCACACTGTGGCTCTGGGACACTCTCTGTGTCCCCCGCTTCAGGTCTGTGGGCCCTGAGGCTTCAGGGTCTGAATGAGGGTCCAGGAACCTCTGGCAAGGCTGGGTCCTGCCTCCCTGGTGACCAGGAAAATACCTCCGTATGGGTTGGGTTCTCCCCAGGGTATACAGCCCCACTCTGTCAGGGACGCACCTCCATCTATGCCCCCACCCATCTGCTCAGAGACTCTCCCTGCCGTCAGGATGCCCAGCGTAATCTTAAAGGACTCGCATGGATAGAAGGTAGCCAACAGGTGTCTTGCAGCCAGCCGCTGCACCTGCCTAGAGAGAAGGGTCCCAAAAGGGCCAGCTCGCTGCTCAAAATAGGCAAAGGGAAACCTCACAGGGAGAACAAATGCCTACTTATGCTTGAATTAGTATTTGAATGGGTCCTGCAGCCCTGACACGCAGGGGCTGGAGCCCCCTGCAGGCTCTTCACCTCCAGCCTCCTTCTGTCCCTCAAGTTCAAGTGCTGTGGAAGTAACAGCTCCGCCGACTGGCAGCACAGTGCATACATCCTGTCTCAGGAGGCCGAGGGCCGCCGGGTGCCGGACAGCTGCTGCAAGACGGTGGTGGCCCGCTGTGGCCAGCGGGCCCATCCCTCCAACATCTACAAGGTGGAGGTGAGTGCCCAAGCTCCAATCGAGGCATGCAGGGCAAAAGGGCAAAAGGGCCAGGGCAGGGGGGGCGGGGCGGAGGGGGGGCGGAACACGCTTACTCATTGGCCATGAGACCACCCGGGCCTTCAGTGGTCTCCATGAAGTCCTGGGACAAGTGACTGCTGCTGGGACATCATGGCATGCCACTGGGTCACCCAAGAAGCCTGTGGGCAGTTGAAGGCCGGACCAGGCCCTTTAAGCCTCTGGCCTGCCCTCGGCAGGGCGGATGCAGCACCAGCCAGCTCTTCCCTCCGTAGCCTCGCTACTTCCAGGCCGCGTGCGTAACCTACCGTTTGCTTACAGGGAGGCTGCATCAGCAAGCTGGAGCAGTTCCTGGCCGACCACCTGCTGCTCATGGGGGCAGTGGGCATCGGGGTGGCCTGTCTGCAGGTGAGTTGGAGTGTGGATTAGGAGAAGGGGTTATCTAGAAGAGTTCTGAGCCCCCTCCCATTGGCAGAGATCACAGCTCATTGACCCTCTGCACACCCATGCCCTGCCCTCTCCTCCCCTGCCCTCTCCTCCCCTGCCCTCTCCTCCCCTCCTCTTCTTCCCGCTGGCCCTCGGCAGCCAGGGGTGAATCACATGGTCACTCTCTTCCCCAGAAAAGATGAAGGAAAATGCCTGGGGGCCTGGGGGACAACTTGAACTTGTAAGAGACCTGGGAGGAGTGTGAGTGTGGGCTCAGGTATGTGCATGCACCCTCTGTGTGTGCACGTGGGTGTGTGTGTGCACATGGGTTACCTGCATGCATCTACGTGTACGTGGGGTGTATGCACGGGCATGGGTTTAGGTGTGCTTGTGCATGTGTGTATATGTGTGTGCATGTACAAGTACTCGTTCCTTCGTGTGCGCACACGCACACACCCGTGGGTATACACTCCCTGTGTACACCTAGCTCTGTGAGTGATGCCTTTTGCTCAGTTTCACTGCACCACCCCTGCCCCTGCTGCCACCCAGGAAGTTAGATTTGCTCTCTTCAAAGGTCCGTACAGAGGAGTCAGGAGGGCACCCTCGGGCTGGGGCAGATACAGGGGGCAAGAACCCTGCACGCCCACCTTGCCTGGCACTCTGCTTCAGCCCAGCAGGTTCTAGAGGGAGCTCAGCACTGCCCCACCCTTCCCACCCCCAGGACCGCCCGCGCTGATGAGGGAAGGGGTGAGAGGCTAGGGCCTCAGAGGACCCGGGCCCAACTCTTCCTCTGCTCCTGCACGACTGAGAGCAGTTACGGCCATGCACGCAGCTTCTCCATCCACAAAACGTGGCTCATTTCCCGAACCACATAAGGCCTGGAGAAGCGCGAGCTGACGAGTGTGACACACTCGCTGTGCTGGGCACGTGGAAGGCCTCTTGTCAGTGGAAGCGGTTGTTATCTAACTATCGGTAGACTTCAGAGTGGTTTCAGGTGCTTTCTATCATTAGATCCCCACCACCTGACCTGAGACCTGGGCCAGGCGAGGGGGTAAGTGTGCTCCCATCTTATGGATCAGAAAGTTGAGACCCAGGGAAAAGACTTGCCAAGGGTGTCACATCCTGAAGTGGCACCCAGGTCTCTCCTGGCTCTTGGTCATTTGCTTTCCCCAGCACCCCCCTGCACCTCCCCACTCCCCCAACCCCAGTCACCAGCACAGAGCTCCTTGGAAAGCAAAGCAGGGGCTGGTAGCAGCAGCTGGCTCTGGGAGCCTGCCAGTGTGGGGTTCTTTCCAGATCACCGTGCCGCCTGCCCACATCAGTCTGTGCGTCCAGAGGGTCTAACTGCAGCCTCATACACTGGGCTCGACCCTATGGAGAGGGGGGCGGGCAGGCAACCTCGGGCTGGTTATTTCATCTCTGAGCCTCAGTTCCTTGTTTGTAAAATGGGGCTAATTATACCTAGTTTGGTGAGAGGATTAGCAATATATATGTAAATCACTTGGCTCATTGCTGAGCAGATAGCAGGTGTTCAATAAATGGTACCCATCATTATTTTTATCATTTCCACGTGGGCACATTGTCTCTCAAAAAAGCCCTCGTTGTTTCCTGGCCAGAGCAGCTCTTCCTTCATCTCCATTGTTACATGCCCCGGGTGACATTAAACAGTCCCTCTTTTGCATGTCCCCAGGAAGGGCCTTCTGCCCCACATACCCCAGTGGGAGCTGAGTAAGGGGCTGCTCTGTGCTCCAGTTCCTGCATCAGTTGAAGTGTCCAGAAACCTGCTGTCTCCTTCAGGTGCTGAGGGGGCCTGCTGTGCATGGACGCTGACCAGGCCAGGGCCACACTCCCCATCCATTTCTTCCTGGCCTCTCTGGCCTTGGGAGCATGTAGAAGCTGAAGATGGGGGCAGTGAGACCTAGGGCAGGGAGTGGGTCTGCCAGTGCCCCATGGCCAAGGTCAAGGTGAAACAAGTACACTGTGGAAGTACTGCCAGGAGGCCATGTTGGGCAGGGTGCCTGCAGGCGCAGAGGCTTCCTCCTCGTATACATCCCTGACCGTGAATCTCGGTCCTCAGCAGCTGTCTGTGGAACTGGGCCAGGTGTCCCTCAGAGAGAGCTTCACTCCGCCACCACAGTGGACCCCCACCCGTAGCCCAGATTCTCCCCTCCCTCCTTTTGAAGCCGGTCCTGCAGCAGCCAAGCCTCGGTTACAGCCCCCTCTGCTGGCCAACACTGGAACTAAGCTGCCCAAGTCCAGGTTGGCCACCAGCCTTGAAGGGCTCACACCAGTCCTGTCCCTAAGCTCACAGTTACCCTCCACCAGAGCAGGCACCAAGTGCCTTCCCCACACACACCCAGTCTGGCACTTCAGAGACTCCCAAGGCTCAGGAGATAAAAGGCCGAGGTGATGGTCTCATGTTTCCCTGGTCCCCAGGACTAGAGGAGATCTTGCTATGAAGCCAGAGGACTTCTCCTCTTATGTGATCGTGAGGAAGTCATGTTCCCTCCCTGAGTCTTGGTTTTCTTTCCTGTAGAACAGAGGAGTTGGACATTGTTGAGCTTAAGTGACAGAATTCTGTAACTCCTGGGAACCTCACGTAGGAGCCTGCGGTATTAAACAAACATGAGGTGGAGTTGCTGTGGTTAAAGCAGGAGTTGGCATTCAAAGGTTCCATGAATTTTGGTAAGAACCCTGCCTCAGTGTGACTCCTGTGCCGCCATATTCTAGAACATTAAGGCACGTCTTGTGCATGCTGTGAACACCAAGCAGAAAATGTGATGAACATCACAAACCCCGATTCCAGCCATTTGGCAACATGTCGCTTGTTGCCCCGTGGATGTGTGGACAGGGCTGATACGCTTAGATCGTAGTGGGCTGGGGGGGACACAGGATCTCCGCAGACCTCCACGGCCGCGGGCCCCAACCTTGGCTGCACATGGGGACCACCTGGGGAGCTTTAAAACAGCCCGAGGCCCAGGCTGCACCCTAACACAATTAAATTACATTGCCTGGGGCCCGCACCCAGGCGGCAGCATCCTTGTGAAGCTCCCTGGTGGGTCCAGTGTGCGGCCTGGCTGAGAACACTGGCCCACGTGAGCGACAAGAGCCACGGGGCACCTGGAAGTCAGATGTAGGAGAGGTCAAGGGCCGGGGAGAAGGTGGCACCATCACAGTTCTTAACTGCCCAAAGGCAGGCAGGTGGGGGAGGGAGGGCATATTCCTGGGAGGTACAGACAGGAACAGGAAATTGTAGAATTTACAAGGAGACAGGTTGGAGAACTGGTTCACAATTGGAATCTTCCAGCAGTGGTCCCTGCGGAGGGCACAAAACTGTCTGTGGCTGCAGGTCACGGCAGAGGTTGGGGGCTGGCAGGGACCCTGAAATGGGGAGTCCCACATGTGATGGGCTTCAGGTCCCTTCCCCACTGCTGCGTGCACCTGTCCCTTTCAGCAAGCCCCTTCAGGGCCCCTCTGTCCACGTGGGCATGTGGCCATCTCTGCTGTGGGTGTTCAGACCTGACAGGGATCACTGGGGTCTCGAGTCACCTCCAAATCACAGACTCTTCATTTTGGAAGGAACTTATCTCGGCCTGTGCCATCAGCCCCGGCTGCACAGGACAGTCAGATTTGAAAAGTACCCTTGCTCAGACCCCCGCCACAGATTCAGGCTCAGCTAGATGGGATGAGGCCTGCGCACGGGTGTTTTTTCAAGCCCTCCAGGTGATTCACGTGTGCACCCGGGGTAGAGAACACTGGGCCTGCCCTGTTCACGTACACCTGAAGACACCAAGCCCAGCGACGTGGTCACTTGCTGTCTGTCACACAGCCACCGTGGCAGAGCCAGCCAGGACCCCAACTCCAGGTCTCTTTGCTGCACACCAGCTTCCCCTTTTGGGTGGACTCTGGACAAGTTCCCCTTGAGGTAACTCTGGCAGAGAAACTTCTCCCTAGAAAGGACATAGTGGCTCCGCCCCCTTTCCCTACCGCCCTGCTCACACGCAGACTCTGGAGTCTCCCACCCAGAGACCCCGGCAGAGGAGGCTGAAGAGTGAGCTTTCATTGTCAGCTTTGTAATGGGAGCTGCTCTGTGCTGCGTGCCATGGCCGGTGCTGGGGCCGCAGCAGGGGGCAGGATGTGGGCCCCCTCTCCCAGGAAGCTTTTGCTTGAGGCAGGAGGCACGCAGAACACGGGTTGTCACATGCTGTCAGAGGCACTGTGCAAGTGGGAGACCTAGGGTTTGCGGGAGCATATAGGAGGCCCTAACCTGTCATGGGCAGTCACAGAAGGCTTCTTGGAGGAAGTGATATATAATTAAATCTTGAAGGAGTTTGACGGGAAGAAGCA
Organism: Paguma larvata; assembly: GCA_030068075.1. NCBI lineage: Eukaryota > Metazoa > Chordata > Mammalia > Carnivora > Viverridae > Paguma > Paguma larvata. Next base: position 100,146,144 of record CM057828.1, read on the forward strand.
AGAGGGGAAAGAGTGACAGGACGAGAGAATTGAATCTGCAGAGCCCTGGCCCGCTGCAGTGGAGGGAGGGCTTTATCCTGAGGGCTCTGGGGAGCTACAACCTGGCCTCTCAAAGGCTCAGGGTGCAGGAGGGGCTGGGAACCATGATGTTGGTCCTGTCATCCTGGTTTTTTTTTTTTTTTAACGTTTATTTATTTTTGAGAGACATAGAGACAGAGTATGAGCAGACAAGAGAGGGAGGAGAGAGAGAGAGGGAGATACAGAATCTGAAGCAGGCTCCAGGCTCTGAGCCGTCAGCACAGAGCCTGACGCGGGGCTCGAACTCACAGACCGTGAGATCATGACCTGAGCCCAAGTCGGCCGCTTAACCAACTGAGCCACCCAGGTGCCCCCATCCTGGTTTTTAAAGACTCTCTCCAGGGAAGGCTACCAAGCAGTGAACAGACTGAAGGTTTTCCTATTGAGAGAGATTTGAGGCTCCGAGAGGGCTGTGTCTGTGCCCAGGATCACACAGCCCCAAAGAGAAGCTACCCCACTCCTACTCCTATCCCAACATTCCCATCCTGTAGGATATGGAAACACGTTGCAGAGCCCAGAAAACTCACAAGACAGCCGAGATTGAGATCTGCAGGTCATTAAAAGGGAAACCGAAAGATCACATTGGATTGGCCTCCTGGGGCCTCCCTGGCCCTTGCCTGATGCTCTTGGTCACAATCAGGTGCTGGCCCAAAGACCTCAAAAGCAGCTGAAAGCATGCTACCTCCCTTATAAACAGCCCCATGTGGCAAATGCTGTATCTAGGCAGGTTGCCAGAAGAGGGTGCCGTGCACCACGCAGCCAGGCGCCACACAGTCTGGGCCCCCACAGCCGTCCCCACGCATCCTCCGCCATCTCCTGCTCCTGCACTCATTACCACGTGCTTGCTCTGCTCCCCCCACCCCATGCTGGCCACGCAAAGCCGTGAGTTCTGAGTCCTCCATGTCCTCCATCAGGAAGGAGACGCCGGTGCTCACTCAGGGATCTGGTAGCATCCACCGCTCCTCTGCGTGAATCAAGGTGCTTGTGTGTGCACGTGTATGTGCACGTGTGTGCATACCTGGGCAGACAGGTTGATGAGTGCATCCTTGGCCCCTCTGCATGTGTCCGGGTGGGGGAGGGGTGTGTGCGGACATGCATTGGTACATGCACCCTGCCTTCCCTAGGAGGCACCCTGGTGGGAACACACATCTTATACAAAAGTGCAATTGTGGGCAAGCTCCCCTCTTCCGGTCCCCCAGCACGAACCGTCCACTGTAGATGTGGCCGCAAAGTCTGTGCTGGCCCAACTCTTCCCATCTGGCCTCCCCTGCAACCCGCAGCAAGAATCAGAAAGATCCAGATAACCCCACACGTTAGCCATCAATCCATGCCGTGGGGACGGGGAAGAGGGCATGCTGCCTGACACCTGGCTGGAAAGGCTGTGAGGGCACCTGCTTAAAGCCAGTGGGAGACAAGATAACCTCTCAAGCCGCTTTCAGCTTGTGGCACAGAGTTGGGAAGTAGATGGGCACTGCTCTTGGTACCAAGTCTGAAAGCTGCACTCATGGGGCTCTGCTGTCCTCCCACGTAGGGGTGGAGAGGAGGGAGGAAGGGGGGAGAAGAAGGGCTCACCTCAAGCCAGCTAGCCTTGCAAAGAGAAACCAAATGCCTGCTAGCCCACGGGCGTCTTCATCAGCCTAAGCTCCTCCCACCGGTCAGAGCTCCAGGTGCATCCCAACGGGCTCTAGCAAGATCAGGTCAGCAGCAGCTATTGGAGAAGTTTGGGAACGATGGGGCGTTGTTCCCTGTCTTCGGGGAGATCCGCCTTCACTCGTGTGTCACAGCACATTGACGGGGCTGCCCTAGCAGCGCCCTCTCTCCTGTGGGTGGGGAGTCGGGATCCAACGGTATCATTACCATGGCAAGATCACAGTCATGAGCCTCCTGGGTCTGACACCTCCACATCTTGTCCTGCAAAATGCCTTCATTGAGTTTGGAACAGTGAGGCCCCCAGGGGGACAGCGATTTCCCAGCATTGCCCTGCTCTGGGCAGGATGCTCTTCTTGTTTAGCTAGTGAGTGTGACAGGCCATCAGGCAGGCTCCTAGGGTTTGGGGCCACATTCCACGCTGACTCACAGGATGACTTGGGGACAGCTCCGGGTGCTCCTTTCAGAGCCTCAGTTTCCCCAGTGGCTTCTATACATCAGCCTGTGAATCGACTGTGAACCTTGGTTTTATCCTGGAGTCTGAGAGCAGTGAGATGCGGACAGACAGCAGGAGGGAGTGGACCTACTTCGGCTCAGGCTGTGATGAAATTGGGCCATTTCTGGAATCTAGGACCACAGACCAGCAGTGCAGTGCTCGTCAGAAACGCAGAATCGGGCCCCACCCCAGACCTCCTGAGTTGGTCCCCGTGCGTGTGCCCGGGAGTGAGAAGCCTGCTCTGGGCACTGCAGGGAGAGCAGCGTGATGGGGTTCTGATTTCTCTTTGCTCCTCTGCTCTCTCCGCCTGGCAGATCTGCGGGATGGTTCTCACCTGTTGCTTGCACCGGAGGCTCCAGCTGCATTTTTACTAATGGCCGACAGCGTCCCCCTCCAGCCACCCCTCACAAGGACAGGTGCCCAAATCCCATCTTCCAGGCCTGCAGAGTCCGCACCAGTGCACCGAGAAACTCCCAGAAACTCCCTGTACTCTGTTCCCAGCCCCCTCGGATCCACCAAGTGCCCAAGACCATGGTTCCTGTGGTTCCTACCCAGACAGGGGGACCCATCCTGCCTGGGAACAACAGCCAGTGCCCCTCACCAGGCCTGAGGACCCTGTGGACGACAGGAGGGTGATAATCAGGCCCTCTGCTCCCTCCCAGCTCCGGAACCGAGAACCGAGAAGGCCTGAAAGCTCCAGAGCCCCTGGGATGCTTGCCTTGGGCACGTGATCTCCCCGCTGGTGCTGAGCACCCCTCTTCTTGTCTGCTTCCTCACGGGGAAGTGCTTCTCCTGGCGGGGCGGGGGGCACAGTTAGGGTTGGCTCTGCCCCCAGAAGATCCAGCTCTTTGATCTGCCTGCCCCCACGACGCCTCCCTCCCCTAGGAATGCCCCAGGGGCCCGGTTCCTTCTTGCAGGGCCCGGCAGTGGAGAGGTCTGAGGTGAGGCCCGGGAGCTGGCATTGGGCAGCAGCAGGCTGGTGGGGCCACCAGGGCAGGGAGCAAGGCAGGTAAGGTGGCCACACCGGCACGTGCTGCACCGGGATCCTGCACCCAGCCTAGAAACCTTCCCTGGGAGAGGTCTCCCAGGAGACCATGGCCTTGAGCCCCTGTCTGCAGTAATATGACCCTCAGGGGTCTCCTCTCTAGGGCCCGATTCTCCAAATGCCAGGTTTTTGAAATGATCTCCAGCCCTTCATGTGGGTGGGAGTAGAAATCCTTCCTGATTAGGCCAAATCACAGACTCTGCAGAGTTGGAGTCACTGAGAAGGGATAGCTCTGAGTAGAGGGGTGCTGTGTCCGGAACCATATTTTTCCTGGGCCCACAATTCCCGACCGCATATGGCCACTGCCATGCTGCCTCCAGAGCCCTCGCCGTGCTCCCCAGAGTAAATATAGTCGCTTCTTTTGATTCTCTCTTGGTGTCTCTGAATCATGCAGGGAATTTTCAGAAAGAAGTTTCTCAAACACTAAGGGAGAACAGAACAAAAAGAAAGTCCTAGAAAATGCAGAATATAGATGGTGGCAGTTTTCCAAAGAACAGGTGTCAACTTGTAAGACAGCCATGGAGACCCTCCCCCTACAAGCAGCTGTTACAAGAGGGAACTTGTAGCGAGAGAACCCACACCTGGCTTCCCACCTTCCGGGTGCCGTGCTTCCCGTGCTGGGGACCCACTTACATCCCAGCATGAGACAGCGGCCCCTTGTTGCTAAGATCAAGGCCAAGAAAGGTCACACCTTGCCTCCCAACTCATCCTAGGCCCCAGTCTGATGAGCACAGCTCTTGTTGGCCTGGGGGGTCCTGGGTGATGGGTGTTCTCCCTCCCATACACAGCTCACTGCTGTCCCCCTCGACTGTACGAAAACTGTGCACGCTCAGAACAGGGATTCCCCACATGCACACAGAGAAGACCAGCTTCTCAGGGCAGATTGTGTCCCCTATCCCGGGGATCCTCCAGGGGCCTCTCTCCTCTGCCCTCAGGGCCCTGGGGTTGCCGATACAAATTCATTAACAGGAGACCAGCTTTCCAGCAATGCCAGATGCACCAAGGCTGGAAGAAATAACACTGTGCCCAGCTTTGTTGCCCTCCAGCTTCCTGGGACTCATGCGGACAATCGAGAAAATGATGGAGGACTCCCAAGCTGTGTCCCGGGCCAGATGTCAGGCTGCCAGGTGTTACCAAGTGAGGGCTGAGAGGAAGAGTTCCTCCTGGGCAGGTGGCGATGCCTGGGGAGGTGCTGTGTCCTGTGGGACGTGTCAGCCCCTGGTGGAGTCCCTGCACTCTTTACTAAGGTCAGCTGGGCTTGTGGAGACGGGGACGGGGGATGGGCGGGATCGCTTGTACACCTTGTTGTCCAGCCCCGTCCCCTGAGGTGGGTTAGGCCATCCTGGCTAAGGGCAAGTGATTCCACCCTGGGCACCGGCTCACCCGGACGGCAGCTGGAGGATGGATGGATCAAGCTGCAGAGAGAGAGTGACCCTAGAGCTTTGGGGAATGGTGATTTGTTTGTTGGTGCTCACAGACTGGGAGGGGAGAGGGTTAGAGGGAACCGAGGCCCAGGACATGGCAGGCTCCTGCTCAGGGCACACAAAGGGCTAGAGTCCGGAGCCAAGGATGTCATCCCCAGTGAGGTGTGCCCACCCCACCTGAGAGGACGCATATCTGGGGGCCCTGCTTGGAGAGAGAGAGAGAGAGAGAGAGAGAGAGAAGGCATGACTGTTGAAAGCTGTCATCAGTCCTGTGTGAGTAAAAGGCCACTGCACACTGGGACCTAGAAAAGAAGCCAGTGTTTTGTAGAGGTCAGGACATGGAAGATGGTGGGATACACACAGCCTGAGTCCCCACGACGTGAGCATTCCCTCCCACAGCGCGCTGGGGTGGACACCCCCAGGGGACGGCACGTCCCCCACTCTCCGGATGACCTGTGTTGGGGGAGGCAGGAATGAAACCTAGCGTTCGGGGAGGAGATGAAGGCTTGTTTAAAATGTCCATGACCACCGTTTTCTTCTCCCCAACTCTCCGGCCAGCCTTGCCCCGATCCCAGGGGCCCCTCTGGCCTCGCCACAGGGGAGCATCCAGGGCCGTGTGGTTACTGAGGGCCTACTGTGTGCTTGGAGTGTGTTAGTCATGTAAGTGCTTTCTCTCCCAGTGATCACAACAGGAAGGCACTAGTCCCTCCCCCTGCACCCCCCTCTGCAGATGACGAAATCAAGGCTCAGAGAAGTTAAGAGATCGGCTGGTCAGTAGCAGTGGCTGTCGACATGCCACCCCCAGCCGGGTGGAAGCAAGGGGAGCCGGGCTGGGGGTCCCCTCTCCTCAGCTCCCCGTGGCTCCCCATCTCTGCAGTGAGCTGTCAGGCTGCCATACAGGAACAGCGCGTCCCTCGGGGGACACTAACAGCCACAGCCTGGAGCCCCCTCCCGGCCTGGATGGAACCGTCCATCTGGCCCTGGCCTGGTGCACCCTGCACATTTGCAATCAGCAGAACAGTGTGGCTGCTTTCAGACTGACAGCCAGACCCTTCGTGTGGAGTGGCTCAGGCAGCAGGCAGGAGCCCTGGGGACCATCGCTCAGGGGAACGGCCAGCCTGTCATCTCGAGTGCCAACACTGACAGCAGGGGAGAACAGACCAGACCCAAGCAATCAGAATCTGCAAACAGGGTGCGGAGTCTGGTGCCCATGTGGAGATCACACCTGGGGGCAGGGAGGGCTGGCGAGGGCATGGGACACGCCTCTCCCTGCTCCCTTCTCTAGGGGAGAAGCTTCGGGGTTCATGCACTCAGAGCCACCCTGGGCAGGGAGGAGGCACTCCGGGTGGTGATGTTAACTGTCTCCTGCTACCTTTCCCTCCCCTGTGTTGCCGATGCGGGTCTTCGGGCTAGCACAGTGTGGTCCCTGTCTTAGGGAGGGGGCGGCCTGGAGTCTCATCAGGCCACTCACCTTGTGCACTAAGACCTGGAGAGGCCAGCGCAGCACTGAGGAGGGGTGAGGGGTGAGGGCGATGAGCTCCCAGAACTCGTGCCCTGCAGCCAGTTTGGGTCTTAGGATCTGTCCCTCTGGCCCATGCCCGGGGGTTGGAGGTGGAGGGAGTGAATTGAAACTTTCATCGCCACCCACTCCACTTTCTGCCTTGAAAATGTTTGCTACTTTCTGGCCACTTTGGGCCTGGGGAGAGAAGGGGAGGAGAAGGGGAAGGCGGTTGACTAGCAAAGGATAGAACCCACCTTTCGTGTCACTGCTGTGTGGTGCTCACATCGCCGAGGACGCCGGTGATGTGCCTGAGTCAGAGGTTCTCGAACTGGAGGATGCATCCCGTCCCCTGGAGGGCTTTGCAACAGACTGCCGAGTTTCGGCCCCTGAGCTCCATGTCTGCAGGGGCGAGGCCAAGGACTTGTGGTCCAACAAGGTCCCAGGTGCTGTTGGTGCCGCCGGCCCTGGAACCACCCTTTGAGAACCACTGCTTTAACCACGCCATAAAGGACGCTCTGCCACCTTCCTGTGTATGCCGCAACCCCCCAGAATTCCGAAGCCCCTCGGGCTGTCCAGGAACATGCCCTCTGGGTGGGTCTGTTATCTCGGCCGGAAGACCAGGGGCCTCGGTCCTCTTCCCGGAAGGGCACAGATCAGGTTCCCAGCCCCATTTTCCTACCGCCTTCTGTGTGCTTTGGGAGAGTCCGGCTCCATTCTCGTCACCCCCACTTTCTAGTTTGGCTTTGTGCCCTACCCTACTCCGTTCCCCAGCCTCCCGTGCGCCCTCTTCCTCTCCCGCTTGTGGCCCTGAGCCACCCTGTGCGAGTGCCCCTAGGAATTCCAGGCGGCCCAATGTTAGTGAGGCCAAATGGGCTTCTGGAACCAGCGGGCCCATGGATATGGGTCGTCACAGTATGCTAGAAGCAGAGAAGTTGCCTCAACGTCCCGCATGCAGAGGAGTTGCTCTGGCTGTAAACATGCCCTCTCCTTAGCTGGCCTCAGCGTCCGCCTGGCCTCACATGCTGGGAGGCATGATAATAAAGGAGTTGTATCTAGGACTATACCTTCTGTTGCTTTTTTCCTCCTCTGCAGGGAAATCCCAGGTAGTTCACCAGATGTGTTTCAAACCACCATCCATGCGGAAGCAGACATTAGTCATGGGGAGAAGGGGAGGAAGGAGGAGCCGTATTAGGAAACCCATTGACCGCAGCGATTAGGGTCCTGCTTACCCTTCTTTTATCAGCTCCCGCCTTTTCTCTGAACCGGCCTCGCCTGCCCATGTGTGCCATCGGCTCCTGGCTGCAAGCAAGAGCCAGGCTCAAACAAGTGAGCTTGAATCACATTCCTCCTAAAGCTGTCCGCCTTTGGTCAGCCAGTATCCCCGCACCACTGACCACGACGCACGGCCACCTCTGTCAGTGAGCCTGCAGCCTGTACATCCCGCAGCGGGCATCGCCCCATGCTGCCTGCAGCAGATGCCGGGGGTGGTGAGATGTCAGGGGCTAGGGGCCTCCTCTGGCTGGCTCTCAGGCTCCCAGCTGAGTGTTGCAAGCTAAGACACACACGCCTACTGCTACCCGGACCCCCCAGACCATCTCTCTTGTCCATTTGCAAATCCAGACTTTTTTTCCAAATGCAGAAAGACTTCAGTCTTGTGATTGAAGGAGCTGAGGGTGTCAGGTTGCCCAGTGTGGGGCTAAAAGGAAGTAAACGCTTTGATGCAATTACTCATTCAATTTCATTTACTATCCTGTCTAGAGAACTTGAGGTGAGGCAGGTCAGTGGGTGAGCCTGAACAGTACCTGGGAAAGCTGGGCTCTGGGGATCCCAAGATGGCGGGAGTGATGGGGGGGAGGTGGGGAGGCAGACCGGAAGGGAGCCACTCCCCTGGGGAGAACCTGGAAGGGACCTGCTCACTTGCTATCTAAGCAGATGGAGTCTGCAGCCCCGGCCAGGTCTGGTGTGTCTCCCCCACCCCTTTGGTCAAGATCATTCAGGAAACAATCAGAGCAGCAGCCCTCTGATGGCGGGGATGTTGGGAAATCATTTGGGCCCATCCGAGGTCTCCTATCCTGTTGGACCCAGACATCTCCCCTCCACCATCACTATGAGTGTGAATGTGCGTACACATGGACACAAGCACACAATCGTGCCTGGGAGGGATGAGCACCCCCTCAGGCCCCTCCTTGCTGCACACAGGAGCGCGGTGGGTGAGTGTCACTGCTGTCTATAATGATTCTGGGGGCGCCTGGGTGACTCAGTCAATTAAAGGTCCAACTCTTGGGGCGCCTGGGTGGCTCAGTTGGTTAAGTGGCCAACTTCGGCTCAGGTCATGATCTCACGGTCTGTGAGTTCAAGCCCCAAGTCGGGCTTTGTACTGACGGTTCAGAGCCTGGAGCCTGCATCAGATTCTGCGTCTCCCTCTCTCTCTGCCCTTCCCTTGCTCGCACTCTGTCTCTATGTCTCTCAAAAATAAAATAAAATTTAAAAATTTTTTAAAAAAACATTAAACATCCAACTCTTGGTTTCAGCTCAGGTCACGATCTCATGGTTCATGGGTTCAAGCCCCTTATTGGGCTCTACATTGATAGCACGGACCCTGCTTGGGATTCTCTCGCTTTCCCTCTCTCTCTGCCCCTCCCCTGCTCACTCTCTCTCCCAAAATAAACATTAAAAATAAAAATAAAATGAAATGGCTCTGGTAGCCAATAGGGGCCTCAGGTAGGTGGGCAGCATCGAGCAGCTGGTGAAGCTGTCCTTAGTGGCTGCCAACTGGCCTGTCGGCTGCCACTGCTCCCCAGCAGGCCAATGCCTCGTGTCAGCCCAGTGCCAGGCTGTTGCGTTGCCACCAGGTAGGCTGCTCTGAGCTGGGACCCTGGTTCCTACTCCATCTCCCCAACTGAGAATAGAAAGGCTGTCGGTGGGGGTGGAGGAGACACAGGCTCCAAGAGCCTAGATCATTCCACTTACCTTCTTCTTAAAAACAAGTACGTGAGAAGCCCCTACTTCCCTTTTCCTCTGGCTTCTGTCCCGGGATGAAACCCTGTCAAGCAAGGACTAAGCACAAAGGAGAGGCTGCAGGGACCCAGGGGGATCCTTTGGATCAGGCTAGGGGCGAAGAGGGCAGTGAGCAAAGCTTCAGTCAGGCCCTTCCCATCGGCAAGGTGCAAATAGCATCACTGCACTGAGGACACATGCAGGTCGGTCAGAGCCAATAGGGCTATGTTCCCGGCAGCCCAGGCACTCTTGAAGAAGTCAAGGGGAATTTCCACCGGCCTTCTAAAATATGGAAAGTGGCTCATGAACCCTTAATTGGGGGTTAGAGAACCCCAACCTGGGGAGGGAGGGGATCAAATTCAACGTGTTTCCCCAAGTTGCCAAGCTATCAATAAGGTCGAGTCCTTTCAGGAACTGATATCCCTTTCCAGGGAGAAGAACTGTATTGAGAATATGTCGAGACCCCAGGAATTCAGTGGGGGCAAGTCGGGGCAAAGGGCAAGGAGCTTCCCGATGCCATTAAATGACAGAACACGGGCTCGCCTTGTCCGCACGTTGAATCAGCCCTGCCCCAGACGCTAGGCTAGGCTAGATCTCTCAACTCTGTCGCCACTGGAAGGAAAATCTCTGACCAACAGGCTCAACCCACCAGACTCAGCCACAGAACACAGTGTGGCCCTGCTCTGCTGGCTCTCTGCTCTCCTCTGAATAAAGGGACACCACGGGTTTGCCTCAGATGGCTCTCAACTGCCTGGAGTCTGTAGGGCCACAAAGGGGAGATTCCGGCAGGCAGCTTCAGAGAACCTGGCCCGAGCGTGCCCTGTGGAGTGTTGTTACACTTTTTGTTAGCTTACGGAGACACAATAGTCCATCTTCCACAGCTGTCATTAAACTCAGCAAAAACGAGATGGCTAAATCAATAGCTTCCTCATCTTTGCTGAATGCTTTAGAAAGGACCATTGCAATGCCAATATTTTTGTGTCTAAAACGACGTTCATTTAATCTGACTTCCCTCTGGTTTCTGTGGAGCACTGAATGCTGCTACTGTGCCATCCCAGAGCAAAACGGAGGCATGGGGGAAACCTGCTCCCCGAGCCCACACATCTCTGCCCCACGACTCACCACCCCCCCATACACCGACTCCCCTTTCCAGATTACTCTCCTGTGTCCCCAACTTTTGACCAGGGGCATGCTTTTCCTTGGGGTTCCACCTCTAGTTGGGGGGAACTCCTGAGAACTTAGATTTGACCAATTTCTTGCTAAGCACTTCCCCTGGTCTAGGAACGAGCTGGAGGTTTTTATATGCATGGTTTTATTTAATCCCTGCAGCAAATCTGTAAAATCGGTATTGTCCTCACCTTGCAGATGATGAAAGCAAGACACGTTCGGTGACTACCCAGGGCTCACAGGGGTGTCACACGCAGAGTGAGTATTTAATTCAGATCCTCCAGCTCCCAAACCAGCGCTCTTCACCCAGACACGGCATGTCTCTAACGCTGAAAGTTCAGGCGTCGTGACAGCCGATAAAATAGTTGAGGTCAGGAGGAAGCCAGATAATGTATATGAAAGCATTTTGCAAGCTGTGAGGCTCAATGCAAACAAAAGGAGAGATTTAATTATATCACAGTGGCCTCTGCCTGCACACGAGCACTGAACCTGGAAAACACACTCGTCCTCCGTTTGGTGCAATTAGTCATCTACCTGTCCAGGGCGAGGGACGTCATGTTGGATGAGTGGCAAGAATGCTCCTCTCCACCAACCCCCCAGTAAATCTAGTAAATCTAGTTAATCACCAAGTCTTTCAATTCTCCTGTTTGTCTCTAGAGCAGACCTGATGTTTTTCTCCCTCCCACCGACGCTTCCCTGCAGGCTCAGTCATCTCTCACTTAAGTCACTGACGCAGCCCCTCCTTGATGTCCCTGCATGCACACTGTCATCTTACCACTCTCCACGCGATCCTTCCTGAAGGCAGATCTGAGCCGGCCACACATGGCTTCACGCCTGTCAGCGGGCTCCCACCACTCTTGGCTTCAAGTTCAAGCTCTAACCTGACTTAGTACCTTGTGATCTGGTGGCTGCTGCTCTCTCCAGACACCCCCTTCGCACTTGCTCTGTGCGCCGGTTCCAATGACATCACCAGGGCTCACCTCCCAATCCCTGCCAGGTTAACTCCAGTCTTTAACTCTCAGCAGTGACATCAGCTCCCCAAGTTGGGGTCAGCGTGTCTCGCACCTGTGAATATCATGATCCCAGCACCGAGTTGCAATCCTGTTTGCTCTTCTGTGGTCCCTATCGGATTGCTGGGTCTGTAAGCACAGAGGTTGGTCCAGGTCCTTCACCATCTACTCTAGGTGCTTGTACAAGTTAGTATCCAATAAGTCTTTGGGTGGATAAACATCTTGTCTATGAAAGCCCTGGTCGTGGCCATTTTGAAGGAGCTCTCGTAGGGTACCAAGCCCACTGCGCTGCTGGTGGCAAGCCATCTTTGTCGTGTACCCTTTGCCGAGCACAGATGAGAGGCAGCTCTCCTCCCACAGCGCACAGGGTGGAGGGGAGGGCCCCCAGGGTCAGCTCACCCCCTCTCATGGGCTGAGGAGCCCAGCACCCATCCCAGAAGCCTCTAGCCTAGTCATTAGACATCCCCGGGGAGAAACAATGCCCACCACTGTCCTGATAAGAACGTCTCTCCTGCCCAGCCAGGGCGGCCTGCCTTCCATGGCTTTAGCTCATTTGACGGGAGCCCAGTGCTGAGCGATCTGTGAATCCCACTGACCTGTGATCCAGGGGACTTCATTCTGCCCCCCAGAAGAAGATAGCACAGGGGCCGGGCCAGCACCCTCGTGGGTATCCACAGGCTGGAGGGTAGGAGCCAGAACCACAGCGGGCATAGAGAAAATGGCTTATACCCACACACTTCTGACCTGGTTGGTCCTCAGAGGATGTCGGAGGGTCACCGCCCCTAGTTCATGACTAACCCGACTCCACAGCCACAGGGTCCCTTCTGGTAAATCTTAGGGGGGATTTTCAGGGACTGCATTTTGGACCTTTGATAGAGGACCAATCCTCAGCAAACCTCTGGGGGCTTTGGGACACAGCAGCCGCAGGATGGGGTCCTAAAGCTTGATGTTCTGGGACAGCTCCCTGCCAACCTGGCCACTGCCTTGAGGAGGAAGGAAAACCCCCCTCCTGCTCCTGGGCCCACATGGCACATTCACTCTTCGTTGCCACCCCAGCCTGGAACGCCTGCAGCAATGTCCCCGTACACATGGTCCCAGACGAGGACAACCTCTGAGCTCCTGACCTGCAACTTGTCACCATGACTGTGGCAGCCACCAACACTGGGAGCCCAACTCCACAAACCAGAACCCCAGCCAATGACACCGGGAGACCGCTATGGCCAGGGGGCCGCAGTGTCAGTGGGCTCACATGGTGTTAAATGCCCCCTTCCTCCCCACTGACCTCTCATCCTGACTTGGTGTTCCTGTGCCCTCTTTAAGGCTCAGAGCCACCCTGAGAGCACAGCCTGGACCAAGTCATGCTGCGAGGTGCCCTCACTCCTGGCAGAGATATCAGGCCTAAATGAACCCCAAGAACATCAGAGGGATCGGGGAGAGATGGTACCTAAGCCCTGCCCCTACAGAAAGCCATGAATGACTTACTCTCTGCCCCTCCCCCAACACACTTCTGGGCCTTCCCACAGGACTGGCCATGTGTGACCAGCGACAGACACTGAGGTAGGAGCTGACCCCTCACACAGGGCTCTGGCCTCTCGGATTAGCCCCCCACCAGGCTTGCATCCAGTCACTGGGCAGAGGGCACCTCTAGACTGAGCCCCACCCCACCCGGCAGACCTGTGGCCTGAGCCTGAGGAGGAGAGATGAAGTCCTTGCCGTGGGGGTGTCCTGGACAAATGGTAGGGCCGGTGCCTGATCCGTCCCACGTCCCTCGCACCCACCACTACAAGAAGTCACGGCTGAGTGAACACAAACCACGAAGAGACAACCTGTTGTGCTTTTGACACATTATCAGTTTTTATTTAAAAACATGCTAAAAACATGGTGTTCGATAAAGCCAGGACCAGGATGAAGGAAACGCACGATACGGCATTGCAAGCAGAAAAGTGCATTTAAAACCAACAAGCGTGCTGTCCCTGCTCTCCCGTGCTCCCGGGGGGGTGGCCAGGGTGTGCGCGTGAGCTCCAGGATGAGCCGCTGGGTCTGGTCCTCAGGTGCCCGTTCAGGGCAGAGGGGCCAGGACCACTGCCTCGATGAAGTGCGGAGGAGCGAGAGGGGAGATGGGGACCGCAAGAGGCCCGTCGCGGAAGAGCAAAGGGTGGATTCAGGCACCTGGCACCCAGCTCCCATCCTACACCCTGCTAGTTAGCACCTCCACCGGTGTGGGTGGGCAGGGGGCTTCAGAGGAAGGGACGGCCATTTCCATCCACCTGGACTGCTTTTTGGCCACCAAAGTAAGAAGCGACGGCTGCCTGGGTCCAAGTCAAACCAGAACATCTGCGCGAGGGTCTGGGGTGGGGCAGCAACCTTTCTGGAGTGAAAGCCCTCGGTGCCGGCCCATGCTGGTGGGGGGAGGGGGTGACAGTGCTCCAGCAGGGGTCTGGGGGGGGACTTGGCACCCGACACCTGCCGCAGCCCCCCAAGAGTGGTTCTCCGTCGCTGCTCGCCCACCGCCGCTGCGAGATGGCTGCAGGGAAAGGCCAAGTCTCGGCCAGTGCCCCCTTGAAGCTGTCAACAGAACCTGACCTTCTAAGTCAAATCTGGAAACTTCCTGCGTCAGACCTGGCCGAACGGACTCTGATTTTGGCGAGGGAAGCCGCACGTGAGAGAGCTCATCCAGTTAGTGCTGCCCCAGTGGGATCACAGCCGGGAGAAACAGAGAAGCCAGCGGGCTGCCACAGACACCGTGTGGCATGACCTTCCGTGAGTGGGATCCACCCTGCAGGAAGGGCGAGGGGTCTGGAAGGGCACCCCCGCCCCTTGTGCCTTCCTCCGGACTCGAGCAAATGCCTAAGCACAGGGCAAGCACAGGGTGAGACAGGAAGGCGGTCCGAGGGACTTCGGACAAGGCTCCATGGACAGGTGAGGGGATGCTGGTGGGGAGAGGGGGGAACTGCGGTGGAGGCTCCAGGGCCAGAGGACACCCCGAAGCTCCAGAAACATAAGACTGCAAGGGAGGCTACACAGACACCCCCCCTCACAAGGTGTTGGGCTTTTGCTGCTGATTTGAACAGAAACCGAAATTGCATTGATAGGCATGAACAAGCCCGCCCCATCCCCCCCCCAGGGTCATCATACGCCCAGTCCCACCATGTGACTCCAGTGCGTGTTGACCGAGCATCTCTCTCGCAGTGACGCGGTAGCATGTCTGCTCTGTGCTCTGCAGCTGGGAGTCCCCAGGGAGGCAGCTGAAGCCCCGCACCAGGAAGACGGCACCAGGGGACCCAGGAAGGCAGTTCTGCTCGAGCATGTGCTGGCCCCTGTGTCCACCCAAGGACCCGCCTTCCAGCTTTGCCATGGGCACCTCTGCTTCCGTCAGAGGGGGGTGGTCTTTACTCTGCCCAGCTCACTGAGACCACCCTACTCTCCACTCCTCACTCCCCAAAATCATGAATCCTGAACACCAAAAGTCCCAAACTTCTGGTCCTGCCTGTATTTTACTTAGGCGAGCACAGGGGTTGCCGGCTGGGTGGCCGGGTCTCAGCTTTTGGAGCAGACAAGTGGAGGCTGGAGAGGGCCTGGTGGGAAATGAAGGTACCGAGCCAACTGGTGCGGGGAAAAAGGCAGCTGCCCCATGTGAGGCCCGGTCGGGGAAGTGCACCAGATCCTAGCCGGCCAGTGGAAAGCCTTTGCAAGCTCAGTCCCATGAATTCTTGACTTTACTTTTTTAACTGCAAAAACACTTACTCAGACCAGCTTAAGTCCTGAGGGCCCCGCTGCTGCAGTCAGATACCCCCCCCCCCCCCCCCCCCCCCCGTTCAGCTCCTACACCATGATTCGGCTGCTTCTCCCTGGGGCTGCTTAGCAAGATCCAGTCTGACATCCCTGTGCTTCTCCACGGGGCCATGGAGGACAGACCTGCTACCACCACCCCGCCCCCCCGCCCCGTCAGTGAACCCCGAGGAAGGGGATGAGGGTCCCGGGACCCCCTGGTCATCTTCCCCTCCCTCTCAGCAGGGAATGTGCAGCCCAGTGAGTGCGGCTGGAATGACCACGGGCACCAGTTCCACCTTGCCCTCCCGATGGTCACGGGACCTCTGCCACCGTCTGAGCAGCAAAACATAAGGAATGCTTCCCCTTCCAGAAGCAATGTGAGAAAATGAGCAGCATCTGAACTAGAGAGGTATTTGTCCGAGAGTTTCTAGCAGGAATGTCTGTGAAAGTAACTGGGGTTTGCAGAACCTGTCGCGGGAACATGCCCGCACGGGGCGGAAGGGGGAGCCTCCGGTGCCAGCAGAGGGCAGGAGGAAGGAAGGACGGGGAAAAAGAAAGACTGCTCAGCGGTGAAGTATAAGGACCCACAACAGCCCTGGCCACGTTCCTGGCAAAGCACTTCGCCGGCCCCCCACAGCCCCCCAGGCGCTGGAGCCAGCATCAGCAAACACGTGGCTCCCACGCAGGGTGCCCCCTTCCCCGTCGCTCTGTGCCTTTCCGTGGCATACGCCTCATCCAGGCTCCTGTGCCAGCGACGCTGGCCCCCCACACCCTGGCCCACTCCCTCTCCCGCTCGGCGCGTCCTGGGCACAGGCCTGGCACGTCTCCCCGGAGACTCCTGAGCGCAGCACAGTGGTTTGTCCTGACTGAAACCTGACGGACGTCCTCGCTCCCCACCTGTCCCCCACCCTCAGAAAAAAAAAAAAAAATCAAACCATTACAGAAATCAACGCAATAAAAAGTTATAAATCAGAAAGCTAACCCTAAACTTATCTGAAAGATAATATTCCTGAATAATCATAATCAGAGTAAAATAAAATAAAAAAGTTACACTGTAAGGTATAAAAAGCCTGGGCAAGATGTTCCCGGGGGCCTTGCCCAGAGGCAGTCAGACCCCCGTCCCCGTCAGCTCTTCCACGGGGGGCCGTGGACACCCGTGGCTCCGTGGGCAGTCTCTCGACCAGGAGGGAGCACTCTGTGCCCCACCCACGTGGGGACGAAGTGTCAGGGTGAGGAAGGGCAGGGGCAGAAACGCATCAGTGCTGGGGGCGGTTCCTGGAGCATGAACCCGGCCCACTCTGTCTTCTTTGGCAAATACACAGATGCAGGAATCCAGGCGCCCCCAGCACCCAAGGTCTCTGTGCGCCTCCTCCACGCCTCCTCCTCCCTGGCCCTCCACCCACCAAGGTGGCTGAGGCGGGGCGGGCTGGGGGAGGGTGCGCTGGGGGGGTCGGGTGCAGGGGTCAGCAGTCTGGAGAGCGCGGGCAGGCAACACAAAGCTCAAATCTTCTTCCCTGGCACAGTGTCTGCATGGCGGCTGGGTGCTCCCGGCCGGCCTGCTCAGGCGTCGTACTTCTTCCCAGTCCGGTGGATGTGCTGGAAGAGGGTCATGGAGAAGGCCATGCCCAGAATCTGAAAGACATGGGGGAGAGGGCCTTGGACGGAAGCCCCGGGGCAAGCAGGGGTACCCACTTGTGTGCCTAAAAACTGCTGGTGGACGGGAGACAATGGTGGACAGAGGCGGCCGCACACAGATGAGCTCGGCCCCTCAGAGCTGTTTGTACAGGAGATCACGAACCTCTCTGAGGCTCAGGAACCTGCCTATTTCAGGGCTCTGTTGTGAAGACCCAAGCACAAAGGACCCGGCCCTAACTGGTAGCTACCAGGGGACTGAGATGGGGGTGGGAAGGTGACAGGAACGTCAGAAACCCAAGCCGAGCCCCTCCGTTCGGTCCTGGAACACACGACGTGATGTTTTGGGTGCAGCCGGTGTGTCTTCGCCACTGATGTGCTTATGACAACATTAACGCTCCTCTGTGTTCCCTCAGCTCCTGAATCCTGAAAAGGCAAGTGGTGGCCCAGCGCAGTGCAGGAGGAAGCCAGCCTGGGGCCTCACGGTCACCACAGGTAGTGTGCCGTGGGCACACGCCACAAAGCAAGGGACCGGGAGATGCTGCCTGCCTCTCGTGGCTCTACAGTGTCCAGGGTCTGGGCACAGCTGGAGGAGACCCTGGCGTTCTGGCCCAGGCCTGAGCACAGTCAGTGGAGGCCCCCTCTTCTCAATACTGAGTAGCCTCTTGCCCCTGGGCACACATCAGAGCTCTGCAGAAGGGACAGCGGGCTTGTCTGCAGAGCTTGAAAGCTCTTGGACGAATGAGACATGGTCGGACCCCCCAGACCCAAGAGTTTAGGGCAAGAAGGACGCAGGATGTCAGCCATCTCCCTGTGGACCAGCCAGTCAAGTTCGGGGGCTCCAGTGGGAATCATGCCCTGGAGACTCCTGCTCGCCTCAGGTTGGAGCCGTGCATAAACGGACCAAGGAGGGAGCCTGGAAACGCTCGTCCCCAGAAAGGTCAGGGGACTCTTGCTCCCCGCCGGCCAGGCCAGCCTCATCTTTCAGAAGGGAGGCAGGGATTCCCTCCAGGTCCCCCCCTTCACCATCTATGCCAGGGCTTGCAAAGTGCAGCGGTCACTGAATGCTCGCTAGGAACGGCCAACGCCTACCGAGCACGTCCTAGCTGCCTGGTACTGCTCTACGCCCTGTTACGCGTATGGGGCTCACTTAATGCTAAGAAGTAGCATGACGATCATGCCCATTACACTGATGTGCAAATTAAGGCACAGACGCTAAGCAACCTGCCTGGCTCATATACATCTGATAGGTGCCGAGCCCAGGACGGACACCCACGGGGTGAGTGTCCCTGTGAAGTAGGGCAGGCGTGTTGTCAAGCAAACCCACACGGGATTCGTGCAAGGCCGGCCCCAGGCTCAGAACGGATGCCGAGGAAGCAGCGCCCTACTGCGCCTGCGGGGTCAGGACCGGCGTTGGGACAGAAGGCCTCGGGACAGAGCAGGACAGCGCAGGGGCTTCGGGCTGCCGGGGTCAGCTATTTAGGGCATGTGTGTGTGTGCATGCGTGTGTGCGCGTGCTTGCTTCATTTTCGGCCTCCGGCTCAGGTCCAGCTGGGAGCCGTGAGGCTCCAGACAGCCCTCTTACCTGCATGATAAGGATGCACATCCCCACCGTGCCAAGCACGTGCTTATTGTCATCAAACCACGTCTTCACCTTTTCATAGCAGCCCTAGGGAGCAAGGACCACAGGTTAAGGCAGCGGCAGGCCTGGGAGTGCCCCTTCCTGCCCAGCCCCCACCTTCTGTCCCCCACCCCACCTTCCTTCCTAGCCCAGGCGACCCTCCCCTGCAGGGGTCCTCCGCGTGGGCTTCTGGACGGACCGCCCCCCCACCAGGAAGCAGCTTCCGGCCTCACCGTTCTCCACAGAGGGGTGGTGGTGTTGCGCCCACAGCCCTGGGAGTTCTCCATGCAGCAGCGGTCGGGCACCGTGTTCTCCCCCAGCACCGGGTACCAGTCTGTGTAGTCAGTGACGCCACAGCAGCGCATCTGCGGGTGGGAAGGCACGGGGTCAGAGGCGCCGCCACCTGCCGTCCTCCTCTGTGCCTCCCCCTGCCCATACCAGCCTGGTCCCCCAAAAGCTGCCTCCCTGTGGTTCAGCAGAGGAGACAAAGGCCTCCTTCTTGTCCCTTCTTTGGGCCTCGGCTGGGCCCGAAAGGGAAGTGATGGCCCCTTCCCGGAGGCCGGAGCGCAGAGAAGGTAACACTCACCCTGCCGCTCTGAGCTGGGCACTGGACACCGGGCAGGAGCACTCAGCCCTCTGCTCTCCCACCACCCCTCTGCTTTGTGGATCGTCCCCAGGGCTTAAGGTGGGGCCTCTGGGCTCCACTGACTTGTTCTCCTCTTAGAAACAGGGCCTCCCTGCCTGACCCCTACTCAGGGGAAGAAACTCTGTCATCAGTGCCAAAGCTTCAGAAGAGAAGGGCCTGGAGGATCTGCTCTCTAGATTATCTGTCCTCCTCGGTCCCCTGTACCCACTTAGGTACTCGCCTCACTACAGCTCTTGCTTCTGTGTCCAGGTCCTGCTCACCCTCCTCCCCTCAGCTGCCTGTCCCTCTCCAGATGCATCCCCGGCACAGCATGTGACCCAGCAGTCTCCTGGTCACCCAGGTGAGTCTGAGGCCCGGCCCCCCACCCCTCCTCCCTGCAGGCCTGCCCCCCGCCCTGCAGCCCCAGACCCCCACGTCTCCTCCCTGTAGGCCTGGCCCCCCATCCCTGCAGGCCCGACCCCTCCCCCCTCCCCACTGCAGGCTTGGCCCCCCCACCCCTCCCCCCTGCAGGCCTGGCCCCCCCACCCCTCCTCCCTGCAGGCCCGGCCCCTCCCCCCTCCCCCCTGCAGGCTTGGTCCCCCACCCCTCCACCTTGCAGGCCTGGCCCCCCTCCTCCCTGCAGCCCCAGACCCCCGCCCTTCCTCCCTGCAGGCCCGGCCCCCTCCTCCCTGCAGGCCCGGCCCCCCCCCCTCCTCCCTGCAGGCCCGGCCCCCACCTCAGCCTGGATGATGTTCCAGGCGTTCTTAAGCCCCACATTGTTCTCTGTGTTGTACAGCAACAGGCCGTCTTTCAGGTCCTTCTTGGCGTTCTCATTTACCTGTTGGGTAGAGGGCAGACCCCTGAGTCCTTTCTCCAAGTGTTCAACACAACTATGCTTGAATACTCCTGGTGATGGGAAGCTCACTGACGCCAGAGGATTCTATCTCTTACGACGACACAGGTAATAAACATCTCATGCCCCCCAAAGTCACCTTCCTCATGCTCCCCCCACCAAAACCTTTCATGTGGGCCTCTCCCAGCTCTCCTGTTTCCATTCCCCTTCCTCCCTTTCTCAGAGACTCTCTGTCCGTGCTTCTCCTCTGGCTTGTCCTGACCCACCCCACTGCCACCCCACGTGCCCCTCCCTTCTTGTAAGGCCTACCTTGTCCATGTAGACAAAGAAGAGGATGAGCAAGATCAGCTCCGCTAGGAGGATGATCAACAGGACGATGAAAAACTGGAAAGAGAGAGTGTCGGTGTGGGCACGGCCAGGGATGGGGTGTACACAGGGCTAGGGAGGCAGGGGACAGGCAGCACCTAGACAGGGCTTCCCAGGTATAGGAGAGGCCAGCTACTTCTGAGGAGTCCCTGACAGCTAAGGGAGGGAGATGAAGGAGACAGCCAATCAAGGAGTGGAAGGGAAAACTAGGGCTGGGATACCCAGTCATGAGGAAGAGAGGTGTGGTCAGGCAAAGAACATTCTAGAAACGGTTTCCGTGGGCTCAGGTTGGGCATCCAATGGGCTGGTGGTCGTCCCAGGCCTTGCCCGTCTCAGTGACCCAGATGCAGGGAGGTGGGAGTTCCGAGGGTTGGGGGTATGGCGTTCACTTACACTGAGGAGGAGGCACTTGTTTTCCTTGATGGCCCCCAGGCAGCCGAGGAAGCCTGTCACCATGACAATGGTGCCTATGGCGATGACCAGGTTGGCTGCAGACAGCGAGGGAAAGCTGGGGGAGAAGGTGGCAAAGTTGCCTTGGGACACGGATAGCCAAATGCCCACTCCGAGCAGCCCACAGCCACAGAGCTGGAGAGAAAGGAAAGCCGTTAGATCAGCACCGCTCCTGCGTTCATCTCCATGGAACCCGAACGCTGTGCGTCCCCACCCTCAACTCTGAGAGACTGGGAAAGAGTGAGAAGGGCCACAGGTCAGATATGGCCACCGGCCCTAATCCTGCCGGCTGTGAGAGCCAGACAAACCCTCGGCCTCTCCGTGCCTCAGTCTCCGCATCGGGCAGATGGCATTGTGCTAGCTTTGCAAACCTCCTAGGCTCACTCTGACGATCAAATTTTAAACGACACAGGCAAAATCCTGTAATGAACACTGAAGGTCCCAGGCACCCATGAGTGGCTGTGGTTACCCCACTTGTCAGCAGAGAGGCTCTGGCATTCAGGAAGGAGTCCGGGAGGAGGGGCACGGTGCTCAGGGAAGGTGAGGGGCCGGGAAGACTCTCCCAGCCCAGTTCCACAGAGCTGGACCCTCTGGCCACTGCGCCCTCCTGCCCTGGTCAGAAGGGCCATTTACCCACTATTCTCAGGAGCCTGAAAAACAGATTTCCCACAGATGGAAGGAGAAAGGAACTCATCGGGCTGGCCGAGGGGCTGGCCAACGTGCAGCCTGTGAGAAGCCATCACTGCCTTTGCCCTCCATCCATGTGAGCCAGCAGCCTGCAGTCTGGGCCCGAAAACCGACTCTCCTCCACGGCCCCCCTGGGCCTGCGACGCCACCGCTCCACCTGGGGATGCTTGGGTTTCGCTGCCTGCGGGTCTCCACAGCTGCCTTATTTTATGCTCCGTATAGCTGACACTCACCCCGCTCCCTCCGGCTCCGAGGAAGTATGAGGAGTCTGAGGAGCCAATCAATCAGTCAACTGATATTTATTGAGTACCTACAGCCTGCGGCGTCCTGTGCCAGAAGAGCCACGCCACTTTCGAGACCTGCCTTCGTGGGACCTCCATGCTGCATCGAGGGGAACAATGAAAAAACAGCATCGACCCCATGCAGTATACACTGGTGCCAAATAAACAGTACAGGAGTTCAGAGGAGGCGACCACTGTTCTGGCGCAAGAAGTCGGTTGGAGGAGGCAGTCTCTAGATGGCGGGTGGACTTGGGGCAGCTGGGGGACGAGAACATTCCACACGGGGTAAAAGCACACATGGAAGGGCTCAGGAGGTACAGACGTGGATCTGACACCCGGCTCCAGCTTTTCCTGGCGGTGCGACCTTGCCAACTCCTTTTACACGCAGTGAGAATGCCACCGCCCACCTTCTGGATTGTTGGGAGAATTTAAATGGAAGAAAGCATGTGAAGTGCATGGCCACTACTGGGTGCCGGTCTCTGAAAGGCATTTGCTGAGCAGCTCCCGTGTGCCAGGAATCGAGCACATCTCTGCCCTCGAGCTGCTCTAGCTCCAGAGGGGAGACACGGATGGCCCAGCAAACACGAGGCGGCTCTCAAGCAGGCAGAGAGCGGTTCTCACATGCGTGCGCGGAGGCTAGGGGGGAGGGCACAGGCTGCCCCTAGGGGGTGGCATTTTCTTCCCTCATTCAACCCACAAACCCAAACCGAGCACCCATTTACTAAGGGCCAGGGCCCGTTCTGCATGCTGGGGCGGAGGCGGTGAGCAGCACAGGCAAAAACCCTCCTCGTGAACAGGCTATTCTTACAGGGCACACGGATGCCACGTAAGCGGACAAGTAATAGAATCTCAGGTGATCAGTAATAGAATCCCAAGTTAATAGAATCTTCACGTGCCATGAAGAAAAACGATGGCAAGGAGTTAGAAAGTTTCAGGGGACAGAGTGGTCGGGGAAGGCCTCCCAGAAAGGTGGCATTTGAGTAGGGACCCGAATAAAGAGGGGAAGTGGTGGGAGAATGTTCTAGATAGAGTGAGTAGCAAGAGCAGAAGCCCTGAGGTAGGAATGAGGTTGGCCAGCCCAGGGAGGAGCAAGCTGCCCAGGTGGCTGCAACAGAGTGGAGGAGGTGACAAGTGGTAGGGGACCAGTAGGCGGGGTGGCAGGGGACAGATGAGACCAGATCTTGCAGGTATCAGTAAAGAAAATGGGGGTGGGAAGCCCCTAGTGCTGGAGAGTGACGTGATTTACATTTCCAGTAGATCTCTGTGGCTGCTGCCCAGAGACCACCGAGGGCAAAGGGGGAAGCCCGGAGCACCATCAGGAGGCCACGGCAGGGATCGCCCAAGAGCTGGGGGCGACCCGCACCAGGTGGCCCTGGAGGAGTGGTGAACAGCGGTACCACGAGGCTCATCTGTGAGGTAGGATTGGCGGGACTTGCTGGGATTTACAAGAGGAGCAGGATCTTCATAAGCGAGGATCCAGACTGGGCATGGTGAGAGGAGTGTGGGCATTCCCATGTATTACTAAACCAGAGATGGTTCAAGGAGCTGGGGCGGAGCGGTTGTCCTGTGCCGCCTGCACCTGGGAGCAGTCCCAGTAGAACCACATCAAGGCTCCCGAAGCATGGCCACACTCAGGCCCAGAGCATCCGTCCAATGGGGCATCCACCAAGCTTTGCAGGGGGAGACGGTTGCCACCACCCCTGTAACCACTAGGTGGCACTCCAGGCTGGGTCAGAAGCTCTGAAACTTTCATCCAACTTCTCAGACACGACTTTTTTCAATCTGGTCAGTTCCTATACTGCCGTCTCAATTTTTGTTTCATTAATCATACCATGGAAATTCATGATCTTCATGCTGAAGATTTATGGCTCTAAAAGCCAGAGCTAGGATGACTGAGAGGAAACCCCACGCTGCCAGGTCACTCGCTGCAGGTAGAGGAGCCCATTATTAAAAGCGACCTGGACTTGGGACCCCTGGAGCTGCAGGATGCCATTACCACCCTGCAGTGGGGACACGGGGACCCCAAGACCCTCCTCAGTCACAGTGCAGTTTTCCCTAGAAGCCAGTTCCCACCAGGAGTGGGCCTGATGAGGACCCCTCTCTACCTCCTTCCTCCATCTCCTTCCTGGGGAGAACTGCCGTGAGGGCCAGGAGCCTCTATGTGGGAGAACCTCAACGGTTCGGAAATTCCCAGGACCCGATCGTCCCTCTCAAAATGGTTCTATGATCTTGACCCAGGAAGAGACTCCGAGTTGGAGTCTTTGAGTTGTTGGTCTCAAGCTTCCCAAAGCCCCACCCAGGAGCCTCCCTCTACCACAGTAAGAACAGCACTGTGGCTCTGTCCTCATCCCTGCTTCCTTCCTCACTTCCTGTCTGAGGTCCCCCCATCCCCCTACTACACCTCAGCCTGCAGGTGGGGCAGTCCCCACACACGGCCTGCCTGGGGTGCAGGGGCCTAGCTGAGTGAGTGAGGTTCCTACAGAGAGTGCACTCAGGGGCGAGAGCCTCCAGGCAGGAAGAAAACATGAACAATCAGGCCGTGAGTTTACAGATTGGGACAGCAAGGCCATGGCACTGCCAGGCCAGGCCCAGACCTGGCTCTCTGGCCCGCCTTTGGTGTGGAGCCCCTTCTGTACCCTGACTCTAGGAGACCGGTCAGTGCATGCCGAGACCGGGCCAGTGGGTGAAAGGCATGGCCTTAGCCCCTGCCTCACGCCCAGGTCCCAGCCTAGCTCCTCTGCGTGCCTCTGGCCTGGTTTTCAGTCCGGCCTGCATAGAGCTGCCTGAATCCTTTTTCTAAGATGCTGCTTTCATCATGCTGCTCCCCTGTGTGACCTTACAATTCTTTAGCTCTCTGAGGCCCAATTTCCTTTAAAATGTGGGATTTGGACTAGAGAATTTCTCAGGTCCCTGCCAGCACGGGCTTAGCCAAGCCTGAGACACGATGCTCTCATGTCCCTGCCCGGTGGTTCTCAACCCAGAGTGATGTTGCTCCCCTGCGGACACCTGGCGGTGTCTGGGGACATTTTTGGCTGTCACGACTTGGAGTGAGGGGCTCCTACTGCCGTGTGAGTGAGTAGAGGCCAAGGTTACTGCCAAACAACCAACAATGCATAGGACAGTCTCTCACCACAAAGAGCTATCCAGGCACAAATGTGGATAGAGGTCAAGAAACCCTGCCCTAGCCCCTTCCCCACGCCAGGGGCCCACCCTCCGGCCATCACCTCCAGGAGACAGCTATCACAGAAAGAGCCCGGTGTATTCCCTCCAAGGCGAAGCAGCGTCCTGGTTCTGAAAGGGACAGTAAAACGTGGGAGGAGTAGAGAGCCGGTGAGAACCGGGGCAGGGGCAGGGAAGAGGTCACTGTCTGGTGCATGGCAATGGGCAGGAGGGAGGAGATGACAGCAGAAAAGGTTGGCTGGCCAGGAAGGCAAGAAGACAGGAAGTAGACCTCTGAAGCCAGAGCAAGGGGCAGGGGAGGGCGCAGCAGGAATGGGGGGGGAGGGGAGGAGCGCTGTCCCATGCGGATGGTGCCCAGCACAGGACGGAGAAAAGGTCTGTAGTGCCAGAGAACTTAGCTGGTGGCATTTGGGAAAATTCCCTTCCAAAACCAGAGGACTGTCTCAGCTAAGATGACCGAGCTACAGTGAAACCCAGGACAGGAAGAGACTCCGAGGTGAGACAGGGTGACTCCGGGAACCGCGATCTAGCCAAGGTCAGCACTGACGAACCTGAAGTCACCAGCCGGACAGGCCTGGTCAGCACCCCTCTCCAAGCAGGGGGGACCCAGGGACATCCTGACTACCAAGCCCTCCTGCTCCCTGTCCCCTCCTCCAACCGAGGGCATTTCTAAGTATTTTCAGTTCAGTGCTCTGAATAAATCCACATCCGAATGTGAGAAAACAAGTTCCTACCCTTGGCCTTGCCCATGGCCTGGATCTCTAGGAGGCAGGGATTTGGTCTGTTTTGTTCATTGCTAAGTCGCCAGAGCCTAGAACGGTGCCTCACCCTCGGCAATGCCTTTGGGTGTCCTTCCTACGGGGCTCTCCCATCCACGGCCCTGCACAGACTCTGCAGAGGGAGAAAGTACAGGCCCTTTCAGGGGGCCATCTCAGGGTCTTCCTGGTCACCCTTGGGCCCATCTGTCAGATGCACAGCCGGTAAACTGAGGCCCACCCTGGCCATGGCCATGTAGAGAACAAGCACTCCAGACTCACTTCGGTTATGAAGCCTGTTGTAATTAGCCGAATATCCCCGTGGCCTTTTTCTTCATCTTCAGTTTGAATCATATTGATTTGTAGTTTTAATATATGTTTCTGCCTTGTGTTCTTATGTATTTTTCATGCAACCATCCCATTTCTCTGGGGGGTGGGGAGGGAAGTCCTGTGATTTCCCCTTCAATCCACCCTCCCTCCTTAGCTTCTACCCCTGACTCAGAGCACAGGACAGCCACTCCGTGTCCCCTCCTAGCTGCCAACCGTCTCTGCCCTGTGCAGGGGTGGCCTTCTCTGGGGGTGACCTCCTGCGCTAGGGCTGGGCCCAGAGCAGCGCAGCAGGGACCTCCCAGCCTTCTGTGCAGACTTGCTACCCACCCCCCACTGAAACACCAGCACTTCCGGAGCCAGGCTCCCTCTCGTCCAGTCCTCTTCCATGGTAGAGCCCAGAACACGCCTGGGATACTCCATAAACATTCGCTCCATGGATGGATGGATGGATGGAAGGAAGGGGATAGGAGGGCCTGAGCAGGCCACAGCCCGGGAACAGGACCAGACCCAGACACACAAACCCACCTGAATAAGAAGCCCCCGCATACATCCCCTCGTCCCTATTCCTAGAACCCCCAAGTGCCCCGAGTTACTCCCAACTCAGCCCCTGAGCCCCTCATTTGCCTGTGTGTGTCGCCTGCTCATCTGCCCCCCCAGACTCATGTGTCTCTGCAGAGCCCCCTAACCCGGCCCCTGCCCCCCACCAGCCTCATCTCCTCTGCTTTGCAGGAGCTTTCCACACACCAGGTCTCAACACTCCCCAGCACTCTCGGAGCCAGGGCCAAGTGCAGCGTTTAATGGCATTTAATAAATTAGTGGATATGGAGAATAAAAAAAGAAAACCAAAACGACTTTAATTTCACAGCCTGACGTGCAGCTAGTAATGGTCCTGCCTGGTCCTAGGAGAAGCCAGCCTGCCAAGAACTGCATCACGGGGAAAAGGGACAGTACCTCGGCACCAGCAGTGGGGCCGCTACTTTGTATTTCAGACACCCCTTGCCTCCGAGGGGCCTGCGGCTCGTTCAGTGTCACAGCCATAAAGTAGGGAGAAGGGAGGGAGCCAGACAAGGTCTTTGCCAAAGTCACCCAGCAGGCAGGAGGATCAGAGCACAGAGGGGAGGTGGCCACTCGGTGAGAAGTCTCCTTTGTGAGGCTGTCCCTGGCCCCCACAGACCAGCCCCCGCCTGCACACCCCAGGGTCACGGCGCTCAGCAATCATCAGTAGTACACACCATTCTGTCTTTCTGGGTCCTCAAGAATTCTTTCTTATTAGCTCATGAACACACTTCCTTGTGGCTGACATGCACATGCATCAGTCCTAGCTTTGCCCACGCAGCCACCGAGAACAAGTGTGGCAGGCTTTTAAACATGGGAAGGCCTGTATCTCATCGTCCTTTCTCAAGTCTGCTGGTCTATTCAAGGGCTTTTATATCTTTGTCTCTGAGTTACCCCGCATTGCTCATCCCTGTCCCACACTCAAAGTTAGGTTCCAGCTATTGAAGGGATACAAAGATACCCCTCTCACCTCCTACACTCTGAGCCCTATGCTTCTAATAATCCAGCCTAAGCCCCCATTGGCTTGGCAGGTAGCCTCCCCCACCACACAATTTTGGCTGATACAGAGCTTGTGCATAATTTAAAGTGAAACAGCAGGACTCATTGGTCATTCTTTTTTTGGCCCCACATTTTCTCTCCAATTTCTTCACATCTTCACCTCACAGCCTCCAGTATCACCAGCTTACATAGGTGACAGGGAGATCACGCCCGTATTTCTGAACTGAATTCTCCAAATAAACATTACATAAGGCATTTGCATATCTAGAACCCAGTTACATTTTGATTATCGCAGAACAAGGTTATTTTCTCAGGTGGTTCTAGGAGAGAGCATTTAACCCTGGCCAAACTTCGGGACACTGTGTTTGGCTGCTGCGAGACCCAGAGGCTAGCAGACCTTTTAAATTATATGTTTCAGGAGTCCACTTCTCTCCAGAGAACTTTGTGGAGACACTGAGACCATGGTGACCCCCCGCGGGGGCGTCATCTGGGGACAACTCACCAGAACCCCACGTCAGAGTGGCTGTGGGTCCTGTCACGATACCTCGTGTGCCCTCTAAAATGTACATAATGATGAGAGAGTCTGTGGAGACTTTGAGGACATCCCCTGGCCACCCTCCAGTGGGTTGGAGGCCTTGCGTGCGGGCCCAGGTGTGGTCACGAGTAGCCCTGGCCCCCCAGCTGGCTGCACAGAGGGCTCGGTGTCCTCTGACCCCGGTAGGGGAGGAGGCCGGCTTTGCTGAAGCACTGGCCATCTGTTTGGGCTTCCTGGCCAGGCCTCAGCACGGAGGGTATGTGTCCTGCCTGGGCACTCACTCGAACCAAGGCATCTGTGGGACTCCAGGGCGACCAGCCCCCGGCGCAGGGAGAGTCTGGGTCTGACCCCGGGCTCCAAAGGGTCCAAAGGGTGCTGAGAGCAGGCCTGGTCCCTGATATAGCCGATGCCTAGAGAGCAAAGGGCAGGGGCTAGAAATGGGAGGGAAGGGGTGTCCACTTTGTGCTCCCCCAACAAAGCCCCTTTAAACTCTGGACTTCTGCAGCTACTCCTCTGTCTGGGAGAAAGGCTTGCAGCGCGCCGTGGCTCACCTCCCCCACCTCCACCTGCACCCCAGCCCGAGCCGTCTGGAAGCCTCTAATCTGAGGGCAGGTCCCAGATCAACTTCTCAGGGGCCGGCATATTTCTGCCTTCTCAAACTGAGCAGGGGGAGTGGTGGGGAGGATGAAACAGGATGTAGAAACAAGCCCAGAACCCCCTCGGGGGGTCCAAAGTGGGCCTGAGGCTGCCAGAAGGAAGCCTGAGGAACAGCCCCCAGAAGGGCCGCGGAATGATGTGTGGCTCTGATGCCAGAGAGCAGTGGATGACACGAAGCCGCCGCCAGCCTTGTAAAGCGGCAGTGATCACTCACCAGTCCACAAACATTGATCCCCGCCACCGGCGCGGCCGCGCATAGACGGGGTGCCGGGGGGAGGGACGCTCAGGAGCACTTGTAGCCAGCATTTCCCAAGCTGACCCCAGCCCATCCGGCCCCTGCTCACTGCCGGCAATGGGAGCTGGGGGCCCCGACAGGGAGATTCTGTACAAGGACCCAGGTAGGTTCTGCACGGAGACCACGCGGCGTTTCACACCCCTCTCTGGGAGCACCTAGGAGGAAGCAGGCTAAGGGCTGAAGGGGCAGGGGCCTGCGCAGGAGGGAGGCTGACGGTCCTCTGGCCCCGGCCCCCTCTAGAGGCTCCATTCCCTGAGCTAGCTGGCGGGCTGCCCTTTGCTGGGACAGGGTTGTGGGGGAGGATGACCCCTGGACAGGTCTTTTCCCCAAACTCTGGAACTTGTCAACGCGACAGGAAGCAGCTTGGAGCCTGAGGCCACCCACACCCAGTAACACGCTCAGTCAGGGTGCCAGTGTCAGAGGGGTGCTGTCTATGCTGGGGCGGGGATCGTACCTGTAGCTCTCCTTCCCTGCACCCCCAGAGCCGTGACTGCCTGAGCTCCCGGGCCTGGGGTGGACCCTTGGGGACACAGCCTGGGACCACAGTGGGAGGCACGGTCTTAACCAAGGTCGCCGTAAATTGGAAAGAAAGGCGCCAAGGACTCCAAGTAGCTTGTCAAAGAAATCTGGAGGAAGGATTTTCCAATCACCAGCATATTTTTCCCTTCCTGCATTTGTTTTATTTTGTGCCTCTGGGGAGAAAGGCCCTTCTGACAGCATCGAAGTGTGGAGAAACGCACGGAGCCAGGTTGCCGTGAGAGGCAGGGATGGGCTCAGGAAAGCAGCCTTCAAGGATCACAGTGACAGCGGGGGCCGCCTGGGCTTCCCTGAGAAGGCAGGGCGGCCAGCAGCCCGGCTCTCAGGACGGCCGGCTCGGGGACAGTGATGTGCTTGCTGTGCAGCTCTGGCCGCCACCTGGCGTCTCGGAGACGATGCCCCGCTAAAGACAGGGAGAGAAACCAGCTCCCCGGCACTTGGGGACACAGAGAGGATGAATAGGATCACGCCTGCCGAGCACTTTGTGCTCCTCGGAATATAAATATCGTACAAGGTGCTGGGCTATTATTCACACTCCTTGGAAAATGCAGGGGAGCAGGACAAGGATCCCTTGAATTCCTATCACATCTTTCTGGCAAAGAGCTCGAATGAGCCTATAACTCATCCTGGAGAACGGGGAAGGGGGCGGGGACCGTTCTCCTGTTTGAGGAAAGTGCCCCCGCCCCCACCAGAGGGGAGGAAAAGCCACACGGTGGAAACATGTCCGTTACTGGGGCCTCTCAGCAGCGAGGCTCCTCCATTCTGCCTGTCACAAATGGACGCCCTTTTAATAATCTTCTCCAGCTCAAGTTCAGCAAATAACACTCTATAATTACACGTACAGCTATCCGGAAAGATCGTGGCTCACAACCATCTGTGGCCCCAGGACTGCCATCCACACGCGCTTCCGCTGTAACCCTGGGACGTGGCCGACGCAGGACTGGTCTTCTCTCCAGGGATCCTGTGCCCACAGCCTGATTATTTACACTGCCAGATGGGAGCCGTGTCCACCCGGGCCAGGATTTGGCATTTCTGACACGCTTTGTGGGAGACATGGGCTGGTGACGGTCGGGTCCCTCTGCCAGAGATGGTGTCAGCACAGCAACCCAAGTGACCGCCTGAGACCCGTCCCCGCTCTGTGCCAAGCCCTGCCCACCTCTTCGTCTTCCCAACAGAACAGGAGACCACAGCCTGCCTATTATTCCACACGTGTGCACAGTTCAGGTGACGCTGCTGACAGCTGCCTGTCCAAGGTCAGGGAGCTCATTCTTGGGGGAGCAGTGCCTCGCACCTCACCCCTGCCCCTGCCCTGACCTCCCTGCATTAATTCTTCGATACCGTGCTGCTAGGGCCAGCAGAGCATAAGCGCTTGTGAGACTGACCGTGAGCCAGCGCAGTCCCGACTGCCTGGCCTCTCCTGCCTCATTGAACCCTCTCAACCCAGTGGCAGGGAGTGGGGATGCCATGTTTATCCACCCCATTTTATAGATGAGACAACAAAGACACAGAGAGGCTAGGTGGTGAAGGAACCCAGGAAACCTGACTCCAGAAACTATGTTCTGACCCACCATGCCCCACTGCTCAGACCTAGCTCATCCCACATCAACCAGAAAGGATGTCCCTTAGACATACCTACCTGGAGAAAGGAAGGCCGGTTGCGGGGCAGTGTGCATGAGCGAGGCTCTGGGGCCTGGAAGCCTACTTATGCGCCGAGAGAGCAGGTAGAGAAAAGGCAGTGATGGTGGGTAATGGCAGTGGTGACAGGGTGGCGTCCAGGGTGACGATGGTGACGAAGACAGTAACGGTACCTATAAGAACGCTGGCACTTACTGACCCCACACCACATGCCAGGTACTGCGTCCACCCGTCTCCACAAAAGCCATACAGGTGGTACTATTATTTCCCTCCGCCCACCTTTGCGTATGGGAAAACTAAAGCTCAGAGAGCAAGTATCTTGCCTAAACTCACACATGCGTTTGGCAAGCCTGGGATTTTAATCCAATTTGATGGGACTCCAAATCCTATGACTGAAACCTCTCTGTGCCTCCTACAGACCTAAGAAAAATCCAAGACCTCATTGTATTATAACCTTTTCAACAAGTTTCTAGCCCATTTGAGTCAAGGCCGGTGGGCATGGGGTGCTGAAGAGTGCAGGGACCCAGGAAGCGTCCAGCACGAGGGAGGGAAGCAGAGGGATTGGAGTGGTGGCCGTAACCCTGCTGCCTGGCGGGGGGGGGGGGACAGGGCCGGGGAGCAGGGAAGGCGGGCGCAGACAGGGAGCGTGTGCACGGGAAGCCGTGTCCCATCTGCAGGCTGGGGTGTGCATCTCGGATGTAGGTTCAAGTCCAGCCAAGGTAATGTACCTACTTAGCAGACTCTGCCAGAGTTATGCAAATTGTTGGTTTTACCTCTGCAAGAAGCAAGAAGGAACAGAACAAACCCGTCTGGAACCTGAAAGACATTTTGGTGCCTACGTCTCCACAAAAGAGGAGTTTGTACAAATAATCACAATCCTCTGCCGTTCGTTTTCTAGAGCGTTCTTTCACATACACGGTCTCACACAGCAGCCCTAAAAGCCTCGGGAGGACATGTTACCCCACTTCATACATGGGGGAGTCGCAGCCCACGGGAGTCAAGCCCTCCTCTCACATGGTGCCTGGAACCAACTGCAAGGTACGCAGGGGTACGAGGAGCAGCTCCGTCTGACCCACCAGGAAACAGAGCTTCACAGTAACTCACAGAAGCGACTCAAAGGCCGTCCACTTTTTACAGAGGAGAAACACGGAGGGCCTGACTGAGAACCTGTTCATTGAGCTTTCCGCATCAGTCTCTCACCAGGTGCCTCCAAGGTTTCTGCCCTGAGCCGGGCACCGCGCGCTTACCACGGCCGTACACGAGCCGGAGATGGGGTCGCTGCTCTGGGAACATCCAAGCCAGCTGGACCAGCAAGTCGAGGCGATAAACACGAGCCACAAGGTAGAACCGTGCCAGGCCAGTGTCGAGTGTCGGGTCAGAGAGGGCTGTGCACCACTCTGGCCTTGGAACCAGGTAGACTGGGTTCAAATTCTCAGTGCCCTCATCCACCATCGGATGGGGAGCAGGAAGAGTCTCTGAAAACCACGTTCCCAGTGCTTGTTTTTAAGTGGGGGATTTGTGGTACCTACCATGAAGTCATAGCTGGGATTAAATGAGATTCATGAAAATAAACTTCCTAGCGTGGTGCCGTGTACAAAGCTATAAACGGGAGTCATTATTAGTATTTATGGGCTGCAGTCTCCATTCACCCAGGTTACCGACACCAGGCAGAGCAGCTGTAAGCCACGGGCCAGCGCCGGAGAGAGGAGGAGAGGTCCTGCCCGGGCTGGAGCCCAGCTGTCCCCAGCCCCCGGCCCCCACGCCGGCCTCCGTGGGCCCTCCTCCTCCAAAACAGCCCAGCACGTCTGCCCAGACATGCTTTACTCACCCTGCCGGCCCGCCGCTCCCCAGCCACCCATCTCCGGGAGGCAGCTCCCTTTCCCGATGTGTGAGCTGCTTTCTCTTGGCAGAGAGCTGCTGCCGTCTGTGCTCTGGACCGTAAAACAAGTTTTCATCAATAAATTAAGATAAGCGGAAAGCCAGCTCAAGAGGAGGCGGGCCTGAGGCGGGCAGGCGGGCAGGCGAGAAGTCGCTCTGTGACCCAGGAGGGACCAAAGTAAATCCAAAGCAAGACTAGGGCTTACGGCCTCCTCTCCCCGGACCCCAAGGGCCCCATTTGACTCAGACTTCTCAGAGAGGGGGAGACGCGGGAAGTCACCGTGCCTCTCTCAGGGGGCCATTCTGTCCTCGGGGAGGGTCAGCAAGTGTCAGTCACAAGTAAAGTCAGGTTCTCAGCAATGCTCCGAACCAAAATAATGATCCAAATCACTGCGTTAGACAAGCTAAATCTAATCAGACACCGGCCTGCCCTACCACTGGCAGTAGAGCCTCCTCTGAAAGGAAAAACATCATTCTCATGGCTTCCCCATGCCTCCTCTGAACCGACGGGTCCCCCAGACACCCCTTCCACACGTCTACCTCCCTGCCTCACTCACAGCGTCTTCTCCCACCTGGGACGTCTTCCTCTTCCCTTTTCACTTTGCTCCACCCAACCCAGGGCGTTCGAGGCCCAGCTGACTCCCCGCCGCCTCCTCCACGCTGGCCCACCCCACCTTGACCACCCCTAGCATCCCGCAGCGGCTCGGCTCAACTCTCTGACAACTCACCAGCCTCAGGAGTGTCTCCCGTTTGCCATTACTGGCCTCTGCAGGTGTGCGCCCCAGCCTGCAGCGGCGGCACGGGCAGGCGCCTCCCGCGGCCCCATCTCTCGGTGCGCCTCCCCGGCAAGGAGCTCAGCGTGGGCCACAGAGAGGTCCTCGTTTATCAACAGCCAGGTGTGGACTGAATGAGCCCGCGGGAAGCGCGGACGCGGGAACACGGAAGCAAGGCAAGTTTTCGGCTCCGACAGGAGTGCCTCCCCGGCCCCGGTGCGACAGTACACAATCCGCTTCCGTCCTTGACGCTCTTAAACAGGCTCTAATAGGGCGGGCGACAGGCCAGCTGTCTGTCCACCACCTCACACGGAGAAGTGCGCGGCTCCGCATATGTTTATGGGGCAGTCACAGGTAGGCCGTTAGACGAAGCGGATGACGCACGCAACCGCGCAGCACACGCCACAGTGCTGCGAAGGGCTGCGAACCTCCGGCGGGGAATCCACCCTCGGCTCCCCCACTCATTATACGAAAGGTTGAACTTGATAATCTCCCAGACCCCTTGCAGTCCCGAGATCCTGGGATTTCACTTCTGCTTAGCCCTCAGTCTAGCTGTGTGAGTTAGGGAGGATGACTGCGGTGAGTCCACCTTCCAGGGGAGGGGGCCGAGGCCTTCGGGGCTGAGTGACCCGCCCACAAACTGTGGCCCGCATCCCGCCTCCCATCTCAGGAAGAGGGGCCCCCCTTCTCTCGCAGGGAGGGAGAGTGCGAGGCCCTGAGCTGGTCTGAGAAGTGTTATGTGATCTACGCTTGCCCCCTGATCGAAACCCCCAGTTAAGGAAACGGACGACCCTGGGAGGGACTTGCCCTTGCTAGGGTCCCCCAGTCGAGGTCCCAGTCGGATGCCCACTCAGCTCCCTGCCTCAAGACCCCGCCATGTACATGCCCCTAGACAGAGGGAGGAGATGGCAAAGTTTCAGGCCACACTGACATTAAATCAAGACGGCTAATTATACCCCAACCTGGACATAAATCAGAATCGATTACTTCTGAGCTCAGGCACTTCTCATACCTGGAAGGAGCAGAGTAACGTGAGGGCTTTGATCAGGTCTGGGCTGCAGGGCCCTAGCTCTAAAGCAGATCCCAGTGGGCCCTCCCTCCCCTCTCCCACCCCGGCCACACACACACACACACACACACACACACACACACACACGCACACAGCACAGAAGCACTCCCTCCACCAAGACCTGGAGGGGCAAATGATGCCATTTTATAAAGGGCAAACAGAGGGGAAATAACCTACATGTGAAACTGTGAGTTGGCAGGGGGCGCTGAGAACAAAGTTCAGCCAACGGAAAAGAAACATATTGACAATAGCAAAAAGAAACAATTACTACACAGTTTCATATGAGATCCTGAGGAATAAATTTGCTCTTGCTTTTGCTTATTCAACAGAATAAAAAAGAGAGAGAGCGAGAGAGCAGTAGCCGGAGAAGGATGAGGACATAGCAGAATGCAGACGCTTGCACTTTGTGGTTCCACACTTCCCTTAAGCTCTCAAAAGAGTGTTTTTTGAGATACAGGCTGACACCGGAGTCAAAAGGAATAGAAAAAGTAACATTGTAAGTGGAGAACTTGGGGTGCTGTCTCCAGAGGCACCCACCAAAGAGACACCCTCAAATTAAGAGGGAGAGGGGCCGCTTCCATTCACTTGGCAAGCAGAAGATACTTAAAAAAAACAAAAAATCACTTGAAGAGAAAACCTTTAACGTCCGTGGTACCAGCTGTCGGGGGAGCTAGAGCCTGGCTTCACGTCAGGAAAATTCTGACCTCTTTGCAAAAGCGAACCTCCAGGGTAGCCCCGCAGATTCTGCAGAAAGCAGGTCACCACAGGCCCAGAAAGGAGCGGGGCTGAACCAGCACTGGAACTGCTCGTGGGTTGGGGCGTGGTCCACGTGAGGGGTTTCCAGTCTTGTCCGGGAGCCTGACACTGTGAACGCTGGAAACCCTGGACACAGGGGAGGACCGTGCCCCTGCACCAGGCGCCCACACCGCCTCTTGGGTCACAAATGCCAGAAACCCCTTGCTTGCAGCAAACGATGGTTCCTCTTTTGCATGGTGTTGGCGGCACTCTGCCCACCGTCTCGGAATCGGGGCATCTGTCCCAGTCTCCTGCAAATGTGCTTCCCCATCCGTATCCCTCCCTTGGGGATGTGCTTCCTTCACCTCTTCCATCCCAGAGTTAAACTTGGACCTGCGTGGCTCAGTCGGTTAAGTGTCTGACTCTTGATTTCGGCTCAGGTCACCATCTCATAGTTCGTGGGATCCAGCCCCTCGTCAGGCTCTGTGCTGACAGTGTGGAGTTTGTTTGGGATTCTCTCCCTCTGTCTCTCCCTCTGCCCCCCCCCCCGAAAATAAATAAATAAACAAAACAAATTTGGATCTGTGGCCAGCAGTTACGAGCACAGGCTGTGGAGTGAGCACCTGGTTTCTGAATCCCAGTTCTACCCCTCAACGAATGTAACTGGACTTGGCTGACCTCTGTGACTCTGACCCCTCGTGTGTGAAATGGAGAGAAGAGCATGGTCTCTGAAACAAAATCCGCGTAGTACTCACCGTACAAGGTGGTTGTGAAAATTAAACAAAACAAAGCTTTTGTAAAGCTCTCGGAACACGAGCACGGCCTAACATCATAAAGGTTTACCGTTGTCATTGTCACCCTTCTGTGACATCTCGTCCATCTCAAATCCTTTGGCCACATCCCCACAAATCATCTCCTCCATGCCTGCAGCCCAGTTCCTGCTCTCACCCCTGTGGCGGGGACCCTGGGAGGCGCCCCTGTTGGTCGCCCCACCTCCTCTCTGTCATCGCAATGCAAACACTCTGCCTGGAGCCCATCGTGCCTCACGCTTCAGACCCTGGAAGGCTGCTGCAGCCCATGCCATGCGGCTGGAACTCCCCAGCAAGACGTCCACTCGAGACCTCCTATGGGATCATCTTTCCATTATTCGTGTGCCACTATCCCCTGCGATCTGGACTACTTGTCCTTCTATGATATACCCCACGCCGTGGGCCTGTATGTCTCTCTTCTAGCTCTTCCCCTCCACCCCCTACCACTCCGCAATGCCAATCCTTCCCGTGAAGGGTCTGTGACCTCCACTCGCCCTTCCGTGTCTGTGCACTCGAAGCACCTGACAACTCGCAGTATTTGCCCTGCAAATATTCACTGCTTGTTGGCTTTGCCTAAGCCACTCTCATTTTGCATCTCCTACAGTGCCCTGCATAGAGTAGGCAAGCTCCCTGCAGGATGGGACGAAGAGGGTACAATTTGCTATGTGCGGCTACCAGCTGGTACTCTGGGGAAAGGGTACCTCCGCTTACACTGTCCAGGACCGTAACGGCCAAGCAAGCCCCACCTCCATGAATACCAAGTACATCCAAATTCTTCAGCAACACAGAAATGTCCTGTCAAGTGCGGCTACATCCTCATCCCTACCCCAAGGCATGTGACCACAGGGATTACCAATGACCTTCCTTTGTGTGACTCGTTCATGGAATCATCTTGCTTTCCTTCCTTAGTCATCAGTAAGCACAAACTACGCCAGGAACCGTGTCTAGCGGCACCGAGCACGTCTGCCTGACTGCCTGGGCGGGAATGGGCACCCCTCTCTGGGCTCCAGACTCACACACTCACTCGCCTACTGGCTCTCTCCATCTGAATGTCTCACGGGCATCTCTCACTAAATAGGTTCACGGGAGAAATCCTGGTTGTCAAGCCACAGGGAACCTGAGAGTCCCCAGCGACTCTCTGCCCTACCTGGGGTCCCACACCGTCCATCACCACGTCCTGCCACTTCTGTCTCCAATTTCCATCTCCAGGCCATCCGTTTCTCTCCATCTCCACTGCTACCATCTTTGCCTTGAACCTCTGTGATCATTTCTGCTTTCTCAGCTACTGGTCTTGCCCGCCTATAACCCACTCTCCACACAGTGGCCAGAATGGTCCTTGTTCAAATTGCCAAGGTCCCCCCTCATGTGCAGAACAAATTCCAAATCCTTCCCACAGCCTACAAGACCCTACGTGATCCGGCCTCTGCCTTCCTCACCGCCCCGTGCTCCGCGCCGCTCACTGGCCGCTGTTCGTTCCCAAGGCGCACTGCGCTATTTTGCATTTGGTATTTCCTTTGTCCAGACTGTTCTTCCTTCGGTAATCATGTGGTTGGTTTATTCTTACCCTTCAAATTTCCCTTCCTTCCTTCCTTCCCATCTTGTGTGGCAATCTGTTATTACTTTAAGTGTTTGTTTATTATTGTCTGTCTTCCCTACTGGAATATGAGCTCTTGGAGACAAGAGATCTCTGACTTGTTCCTTGTGTATCTCTAGGGTGCTGCTCTGTGCCAGACACATGATAAAGATTCAGTAAATATCTGTGGACAGGAGGGACAAAAGGAGGGACGAGACCAGGACTTGGAAATCCTCTGTCTTGAGAACGTTCCTCAAAACTAGCATTTAGTGTACATGGATCAAGCTTCTTGGCATCCCCAAGATCCTGGGAGCGGTAGCGGCGCGCTAAGTGGCAGCACAAAGGAAAGGCCACGGGATGTAAAAAGCTCTGGCAAACAAGAACGAGATAGAACACAGGCTGTAAAGTCAATGGGCTCGAGTGAGCTGAAATCTTTGCTGTGGCCATGCAACCTTAGGAAAGCAACTTCATCTCTCAGGCCTGAATTTCTCACTTACAAAAGGAAGACAATACCAAACTCACAGGGCTATGTACACACAGTGCCTGGTACAGAGTGGTGCTCACGTAAAACTATTTTCCCAAGAATTTTAGGGGTTCAGACCCCACGCACGCTTCCTTTTTTTTAATTTTTAACGTTTATTTTGGAGACACAGAGAGAGACAGAGTGCAAACAGGGGAGGGGCAGAGAGAGAGGGAGACACAGAATCCAAAACAGAGCCAGGCTCTGAGCTGTCAGCACAGAACCCAACGTAGGACTCGAACCCACGAACCGTGAGATCATGACCTGAGCTGAAGTTGGACCGCTTAACCGACTGAGCCATCCAGGTGCCCCCGCCCCCAGTCCATACATTCTTTCTAATTAAATGAGTCCCATCTTCCTGCTCCCCAGGCGCTGGGCTGCCTAGGTGTCACCATTGCTCACACACCAGCCACCTCTTCTCAGGATCTCACCTAAAGGACAAGAGGCAGTGAGGAGTGGCTGGTGAAGCTGCCTGGAGAAGCAGGTCACGCTGCCCATGGAGATCAGGTGCATCTGGATGCCACAGAACCTCTGCTGGGAGTCACCCAGGGAAGCCTGCTCCCAGACCAACCCATCGTTCCCTGGCTAAAGATCCTAGGAGCAGGTGCCAGGACGCCAGGAGAAAGGTCACGGTGTGGGCTTGTCCAGCAGTGCTTGGGACCTGGGGTTACCCCATGCTGCTTGCAGCCTCAGTGGGAGGACGAAGCGGGAAGATAAGAACCAACTGGCCTGACATCCTGGTCCCAAAAACCAAACAGCAGCTCAAAAGTCAGGGAGGAGATCCAGCCTCCCTCCACCCTTAGTCGCTCCCTGAAGGAGAGGACAAGGGACCTGCCCAGACCAAAAATGCTCAGTGAGGTCTCCCTCCCTCTAGGAATGGAGGGCCTGCCTTCTCCTCCCCCATCCCAGCAGACAGAACACAGGGAGATTGTGAAGCCCAGAATATATCCCTGGGCGGAGAGTACATGCCCTGGGGCTGCAGCACTTGGATGCGAAATGAACCTTGCCAAGGCCCTCCCTTCCTGACCCCCAAAGCCTGCGGGCTGGGACACCAGGGTGCAGATTCAGCCCAAGGGTGTCATGCTGCACTGGCAGATGGCTCAACTCTCAACCAGTGCTCGAGACCCCTATACTTGCCCTCACCAGCCCAGCACCCCTCCATCACCCCCCCAATAGGCGCAGGGGGCTTCACTGGCTGCCCCTGCCTATTGTGAGGTGCCCAAACCCTCTGGCCTAACAGCCAAGGTCCTCCATGAGCGGACCGCAGGCTCATCCCCCAGTGTACCCGTTGTGAGCCAATTCACCCATCATCACCCAAATAGCCCCTGTCTGGAAGGAAGATCCTGGTTCTCCTGAGTCACCCTGCAAGACCAGCCACGATCCTGTACCGTCAGAGGTATCTTTCTCAGGTGAAGAGCATAAAGACGCAGAAGAATAAAATCCAATTCTCTCCATTTCCAGGCACCGGCAGTATTAGCCCTCTGTCCGAAGCCTCTGACTTGTCACACGTGGTGGTCAGAAAGAAGCCATCACAGCAGGTAGAAAGGGCACCGGAAGGGGACGGCCAGCAGGCAGGCTCCAGAAACCCTGCTGAGATACCGGCAGAGGGGAGCCGGGTGGTAGCAGTGGAGGGGCCTGGCTTTTAGCAGGAGAGCTTGTTGGGGATAATTTATTCCCCCCGTGTCTCGGCGGGTTTCAGCTAGTTGAGTTTATAATGGAACGAGCAGTTGCTGTTGTTCTTGGACGCCACAGCTCTGTGACGGGGGAGAGCGCACCGCACAGACACAGCAGCCATAAAGCAGAAGACGGCCCATTGGGGGCCGTGACACTCCACAGGGACCAGATTTTACAGTCCTAGAAAGAGGAGGTTCCAAGAAACCCATGAGCATGGCCTATCCATCACAGAAGGAAATAGAGCGGGACCCCTGCTCAGGGCGGGAAGCGGGTCAGACTCGGGGAAGAAAGCTGGGCCAGAACCCCACGCACTTGAAGGGGAAGGAATGAGCACCTCCGTAGATGGCAGCAGAGAACTGCCCATCAGCTGCCCTCACAGTCCCCTGGCAGGGGGAGCGGGAGGGGGCGGTGAGGGCCAGAAATTTACCCTTACTTTGCAAACAGGGTAAGACACTGTACCTCAGGCCGACTGGGTGGGGACAGGAAACTCCCAAAGCCCAGTGAACTACAGAAGGGGAGCTTCGTGATTTTACTTTTGAGAGTCGTTGGAAATTTGGTGGGGAGGGGTCTCCTAACTCATCGGACTGTAGGGGCCGTTGACACGCATGCTGTCTACTAGGCGTCTTTCACCCAAGTCACCACTGATATTCAGCAAAGCCAGGCTCCCTGAGAAGGGAGAAGTAGTTTCTGTCCTCATTCCCCACAGGGCTGCCCCAGAATAGGCCTCCGTGTGGATGGCCTGCTTGGAGACATGGTCACAGGGCAGAGTCCATTCTGTATTTCAGGAACCAGCCCTCCCTGGGATGAGCCTTGCCAAAATCCAACTCTGCTCTGTTTCAGGCAATGTGGAACCGTCACGACTTTGGGGTTCTTCTGCAGTCCCCCTGGAAGAGTTAACCTGGCCTCAAAGTCAAGATCAGGGGCGCCGCTAGGGAGCTTATCTGACCTCCTGAAGGGATTAGCACCCCACTCAAGAAATGCCAATCAGCCAACAGGGCCGAATTTAACCTCGTCCATCCCTCCTAACCCTAGCCAGGGCACTCTCAAAATCGACGATTACGCTACAGCATCCGTCAT
Organism: Paguma larvata; assembly: GCA_030068075.1. NCBI lineage: Eukaryota > Metazoa > Chordata > Mammalia > Carnivora > Viverridae > Paguma > Paguma larvata. The sequence continues at coordinate 100,187,381 of CM057828.1, forward strand.
CCACTATTTATAACCCACTCGCCTTGTGTGGGGAACCAGACACCACCCGTCACAGCGAGGTGCCGAGCACCAGGCCCGTGGCCTTGGCCTCAGGGACTTGGCCACACCGGACCCCTGCGGGAAGGCCCCCCAGGTTCCAAGCTGCCCTGCCCCATCCCCTCTGAGGCACCGAGGGCTTTGTTCAACGGGGTCTTCCGCTTTGCCGCAGCTCCCTGGGAAGCTCCAGGCCCCCTACTGGGTGGCGCTTGGCTCCCCAGCTTCTCCCTAGCTCACCGCTAGGCCTGGCGGTCCTGCCCGGCCAACCGCCAGCAGCCCCCAAAAGTGTTCTCCTCTCTCATTCTCATTCTTTCATCACCTCCCTGGCTCCCGACCGCCCAGAAAAGGGGAAGCAAGGGCAAAACCACAAAAGAAATGGGAGTGGAGACACCTACATAAATAAGCCTTGATGGGGGAATGGGTCTAGTTCGGGGTGCACGTCTCCCCACCTTCTGTAAAAGAGGTGGTAAATGAATAATGAACTGTGGCCCATCCAGACAATGGGATAGCATTCGGTGCTGAAGAGAAACGAGCTAAGAGCCTTAAAGAGACATAGAGGCTTTGATGCATATCACTAAGTGAAAGAAGCCAATCAGAAGTCACACTGGATGATTCCCCACATACTGCATGATTCCAACCATAGGACATTCTGGAAAAGGCAAAACTACGGAGACAATAAAAAGATCAATGGTGGCAGGGGATGAACAGGTGGAACACAGAGGATTTTTAGGGCAGTAAAAAGGCTCCGTATGATACTACAATGATGGACGCAGGACATTATATGTCTGCCCAAACCCGCTGAATGCACACAACCAAGAGCGAACCCCACGATAGACTATGGACCCCAAATGATCACTGTGTCAATGTAGGTCAAGTCTTGGTAAAAAATGTACCACTCTGGTCAGTGACGTTGATAACGGGGGAAGCCGTGCATGTGTGGGAGGCAGGGGGTACATGGGAAACCCCTGTGCCTTCCTCTCAATGTTGTTGTAACAACTTGCTCTTAAAAAAAAAAAAACAGGTGGGGCGCCTGGGTGGCTCAGTTGGTTAAGTGTCTGACTTTTGGTTTCGGCTCGGGTCATGATCTTGAGATTCGTGAGTTTGAGCCTCAATTTGAGGCTCCATGCTGACAGAGTGAAGCCTGCTTGGGATTCTCTCTCCCCTTTCTCTTGCCCCTCCCCCATTCACACTTGCTCATGTGCACACACTCTCTCAAAATAAACTTAAACTCATTAAAAAAAAAAAAAAAAGAGGTCGATGACCAGTTAACAGCCCTGCCTGCAAGGACGTAACTGGCGAGAGAAAGATGGCCCTTCGGTTGAAGGAAACGAAAAAGAGCAGATGCCCGTGCCTCAGAGACACAAAGGGGAAGTCCCGCTTTTGCTACGTGGTCCACACGTCTGCTGCACCTGACTCTCTTCTCTGGACCCGAGACACTGCTAAGACTTCCCAACACCACCATATCCTCGAGGGTTCATTTATTTGCACCTACACAAAGATTTCATCTTAAGCACGTTTGCCTAAATGGTAGTTTGCTTTATCTTAAGGGTAACCTAAAGAGAGAGGGTCCATGCCTTCTGGGCTATGGGGCTGAACGACCCAAGAGGTTCCTCCTGCAAACCAGTCATTCTCATGCTTGTGCCACCAAAAAATGGGAAAGCCCAATGGTGCTTCTACGAAACCCCAACAGGCGCCCCCTCCTGTCCTCCCTAAACCAGTCCACAGTGGCCACATCCCTTTGGGGTGGCACAGGGACAGTCTCGCGAATATGGTGGCAGAGGGCTGAGCGGGGAGAAAGTGCTAGAGAAAAGTTTAATAATAGAGCTGGGTTGGGCACGGCCCGTTTCCTTTTTCAGTCGCCCTGACTGGCTGCTCCCATTACGCGATGCGGCTGCGGACGGGGCGAGTCAGCTGCCGTGGAGATTCAAACCCAGGTCAGCCCAGGGGCCACGTCTCCTCAGGCCACCTCTGTGAAGGGTCCACATGCTGCAGTCAGATGAGGCCCAGATGCACAAACTCCCCGGGCTTGCCTAACGCAGCCTCTCTATAAAAAGCCCGGAGCTGGCGGGACAGACAGAGCCAGGCCGGAAGCCCCAAGGTTGACTGTCCTGCACCCATCGGCCCTCCAGCCCAGCCACGTGCCTCACTCCTCATTGTCTCTCTTGACTGCAGACTGCTATTTTGGGCTCTGGGGGACAAAGGGGAGCTGATGACTGCAGCAGGAAGCCCACATGGTGGGCAGGTTGGCGTCAGAACAGCTCTCCTGGCGACGGGACAGCTGCTGCCCTCTCTCCAGCCTCTCCCCTGTCCCCTGGAAACCAGCAAATACAATTCGCTCAACAGTCAACACTCGTGTGTGCATGGAGCGTCCGCCCCACACAGCAGTTACAGACTGCAGAGACACACACGGGATACACGTGTGCCACCGCTGATGGGTCGTTCATGAAAACAGACTCGAAATCGATACTAAAAGACTGAGGAAAGGCACACTTGGAAGCAAGACCCTTAGCGACTTTCACTTGCTGTATCTGTTAAATGGGTTTGCTAACTACCTCCTCCAGGGCTGTCACAAAGCCACAGTAAGTTAAGGCACAAAAAGCACTTAGAGCAGTGCCTGGTACCTAGTACATGTCTCACAGGCACTGGGTAATGTCATCGTCACTGCCACTGTCGTCACGTCATCAGATGGATGAGACAGAACCGAGTCTTTCACTTGAGCTCTCTTTTTGCTGGAGAAGTGTGCTGAGCATTTGCTCTGGGGCCTGGGGCTCAGGCACAAGCTGGTTAAGAAGGCAGCTGCAGGGCGAGGCCGAGGACCAGTGTCCAGTTCTCTGTGGGCCTACACGTGGCTCTCCCCGGCTCTCCTCACCTCTAAAATGAGAAGACCCCCTCCCCACTTAGGCCTCCCATGTGCGTTGGGGGGAGGCAAGGAAGAGGGTGCCTAAGCACTGGAAAGGTATGGAAAGGAAGCTTGAGTCCCGAAGGCAGTCGGCACCTAGTCCAAAGAAGGCAAGGCGGGGCCTGACAGAGGAGTGGGCCCTCGCCGAGCCTGAGCCTCAAAGATCTCTCCTGCTGCACCATTTAGGGAACAGGCCTATGCACTAAACTCTGGGCTGGGTGTTTCAGATGCATTTTTCAACTTACTATCACACCGGTCCGAGGATGCGGGCACTATAATCCAAGGCTAACTAGTGGGGTCAGGCTCAGTCCCCAGCTCTGTCTGAGTCCATAATCTTTACCCTTCCACTTCCCTGCTGGGCACCAGAGTCCCCCGAGAAGGTTTCCGACATCTCAGATGCCCGGAACCTGCCCCGGGACCCACGCATCAGAATCTCCAGGGCTATAACCACCCATCTGCCCAGCCAGCAGTGGGCTCCACCGGGCTGAGGCAGAGTGGACGGAAATATCCCCAAGGGTGTGCTGTCCCTTGGGGCCTGCCATGCTGTGCCCCCTCCCTGCGTCCCCTCTAGAGTGAACACCTTGTCACCACCACCACTGGCATCCTGCCCCCGTGACAGGGCTCCTGGGGTGGCAACCAGATTCTAATCCTCACCTGGTGCCCTGTGGACTCCTGCTGGAGAAGGACTGTTTCCTACCTAAGGTGATTCTGGGCTGATCAGTGGCACGTCCTCTCTGGGCTTCGGCACTACCCCAAGTACTGTCTGTCTGCGATGACATTCTGTGAACTCTATGCGGGCTGTGGAAGTCCCAGCAGCAGCCACTGCAGTGGTCAAGCTCATTCAGCACTTCCTTGCGGCAGGCACCCACCCTTCAGACCCATTAACCCCTTGCACCCCCGCTACGACCGATGAGGTAGGTGTCATTATCATCCCCATTTACAGATAAGAAACTGAGGCTCACAGGGATTAAGAAACTCGCCCAGTAAGAAGCTCACCAAGCCGAATCCAGATTCTAAGATCCTGAGCACCAGCCTCTATTGGATCCTTCATGAGTGATTATTATTATTTCATTCATTGAGCCGGCAGGCAGTCTCATAAGTAATTGAACAGCCTTTACTGCCTGCTTCTATCGTCTTTTTATTTGGTTTTCTTAGAAACTTGGGTCTGCTTCGAGTAAGCTTTGCCTGGTGGGGAGAGTGACTTTGGCAAAGGAAGCAGGATGACAGGGGCTCAGCAGACGTCCCAGATGTGTAGATAACCATTCTCCGAGGTCACAGGAGCACTTTGAGAAGAAGGGCAGATCCGTGCGAGCCCCCTTTTTTCAGATGGCAAGAATAAACAGGGTGATCAAACAGCTTGCCCATACATGGCCGCAGCAACACTGGACAGCGGACAAACCGAGTGTCCCAACGGCAGTCTGGGGCTCACCGTGTAATCATACAAACCCCCTTCTAGACTGCCCTAAAACAGCCCTATTTCCCATCCCCTGTGCCCGCCCCACAAGACAGTTGTCCACTGGCCCATGGAGGGAGAAAGTGACAAGCCCCCACATGGGAGAGTCCTCGGCCCAGCCTGAGAGGCACCTCTCGGCTCCCTTTAGTTTAAAATAGGCCACAAGGATGCCTGCTAAAATCCAACGCCCTTGCCAAATGGGAGGGTTATATTTCTGGCTGCGCATGGTGAAACGCTGGACCAGGGAAGGCTTCCCAAACCAACAGCTGACTCCGGCTGTGATGACCAGACGATCCTGAGAGAGTCGGCCGGAGCCCAGCTAGCTGCGGGCTCCCCGCATGTGTACAGTAGGGGGGCCCCGTCCCCACCCCCGGAGCTCTGAGAGCACGGGGACGGCTATATAAGGGCATGGGGCTGGGGGGAGCCCGGGGGGGCTGGGATTTCTGCCTGGCCCCAGCAAGAGCTCACGCTCACACGGGCATGTGCCCACACCTGCCGCGGATGAACATTCCTGCATGCCAGTCCGTGGCCTGGAATGGGCTTCCCCGTTTCGCTGCCATCACCATACCCTGCAAACACCACTCTCATCTCACCTGCTCCGGGAAGGCTTGCCAGAGGCTCCACCTCTCCCCAGCCACACCAGCACCAGAGGGTGTGAAAATCATGTGGCCCATGAGGGACGGGTGTAGGAGCCGGAGGTGTGTGGCTGACATGTGGCTGGGAACATGGGTGCAGGTTTTAAGTACAAGGCGGCCATGGCTCACACGGTCTGGATGTGTTCCATAAAGCTCTGGAGTGTAGAAAGGGGACCCCGAATTAGAACTTACAAGGTGAAAAGCAATCCCTTAGCCTCACTCGCCCAGAGACCCAGAGCTGACCAACATGGTGGCTGCCACTGGGAAGTCTGGGTGGAGACTCCAAGGCTACTCTGCTTCGGGCCAGGGGCTGTCCCATGAGTCTGCTGCCGTCTCAGTCACTTTCCACCTTGTGTTTCCACATTAGCCAGGAGCTTCCCAGAGAAGTGTCCTCTTTCCAGGTTAGCTCCCAACTTTTAGCCCAATGTACTCGAACGGTGCTGAGGAGCTGCCCCATCCTGGGGGGTCAGCTGGCTGGTGGTGGGGGTCACAGTGGGAAGCCCCAGGCAACCCAGGGGAAGGGTGGGGCTGACAGGCCACTGTCCTCCATGTCCTTGTACTCTTTATAATAAAGGCGTCCTTTTCAACAAAATACCTACACACACATATACACACGTACACACACAGAGAAACTCATCAAAAGGTGAATGAATAGTGGTTACCTGTAGATGATATTAGGAGTGACTTTAACTTATGCTGTATTTTTCCCTATCTTTTCCAATAATCCCCAATGATTGCATACTAATTTTATAACCAGAAATAAATTTTTTAAAGAAGCAGCAACCTCCTTCTCCCCTCTCAGACCCCCGACCCCATCATTAGTCGAGAGTGGCCATGCAGAGACCTTGATCCTCCTCTTTCCCGTACCGCCTGGGACATTCACACACTCCAGGGAAGGATGTCACGATGCGAGGGGATTTCATCATTGTTGGGAAAGAAACAGCACTAGACTTCCCTGTCTCTCAGGTGCTGGACGCCTGTGTCGCTGCAAGTGGCACGTGGTGCATGCTCAATGTTATTTCCTTCCCGTCGTCCTGGGGGTGGTCTCTCTGCGTTTGCCCTTCACACCAGCAAGGCTCCCTACCCATCTCCAAAGACAGCCTTCGACCCTTAACATGCCTGCAACGTCTTTAAGGAACCCATGATGGTAGGGAGCCAACAACCAGGTTCTAATCTCGGCACGGGATGGTACCAGGTCACACCCACCATTGTGCTAACTCCTAAATGCAGGTAGGAAAGAGAAAGACAAAGATGAAGAAAGGGAGCTGAGAAGGAAGGGGAGGCTGAAAGGAGACAACAGAGCGCATGGGCTAGAGCCGGATGCCATCCCCACCTGCCACCCCGCCCATTTCGCACCACCTTTAATCCCTCCTGGGCTTCAAGCCCCTTCTCAGGGCAGGTCGCCGTGCCCATCACGGCCATGAACCTGGCCGTCCCCAGGCCTGGCAGCCTGCAATCGGCACAGAAGTCCGAGAGCCGAGCACTGCATACCTCGGGCGCTCCATCATCGCACCCGAAATGGGTTCTGGTGTCACAGGCATGATGCCGTGAGCCAGCCAGGTTGGCATGGGCCATCTCCACAACTGCCGAGAAGCTGGCCTCAGCATGGGCAGGCTGGGCTTGGAGTGGGAGCAGAGACAGGGCTTCCCAGGGAAGGTCTCTGCCGCTCCAGGCAGAGCCGAGGAAGGGGCACAGGAGCCTGGCCCTCAGCATGCCCGACTCTAATGGGTGATTCACTCACACACATCCAACACAGCAGACACCACAAGAGGCAAGTGAAAAGGTGAGGCATGAAGGCAGGTTCTAAAAGCAGTGAACTCCTCATTCTAGAAACACAAAGCTTGCAGAGGATTAGATCAAAGTTCGCAAAATCCTGAAGGACAATGACAGAGCCAATGCAGACCTATCCGACAGATCCCGAAATAGAACCTCAGGCATCCCTCGAAGCTTAAAAAAATTATCTGAGGACAAATAAAAGGCAGTTCAGCGTTGCATACGGGCAAAGGCAAGAGGCTCATTACCGTGCGGGGTGGCACTGGACAAAGACATGGCTAAGATCAAGACAGCTCAGATAAACCCAGGGGTGACAGAACCACAGCAGGCCGGTAAAGGAAGCAGGGAAACTAGAGCGCTTGTGACCTTCACAGATGGCCGGCCCTGTGGCAAACGCCACTCGAGCCTCTTACCTGGCATGGTAGTCCTGCCCACATGTCCTGTGAGCCATCAACACCACTTGCCAACAAGGTGTGGCATGAGAGGAAGGCACAAGACGTCCAGAGTTCAAATCCTAGCTCTAACACTCACTTGAAGGTCAAGTAAATTACCTAACCTCTCTGGGGCCATTCCCTTGTTTGCAAAATAAAGATAAGGATATTTCTGTGTAAGGAAGATCCCAGGATTAAACCAAATAGCATACATGAACCCCAAGGCCAGTGCCTGTTATGTGGCAGGTGGGCGGCAAATAGCAACAATCCATCCTCACTTCGCCAATATACCAGATGTGGTTCTGCCCACAGGAACATCAGATGCGCACAGAAATAACCCAGCACAAGGGCAAACTTGTAAGGATTGTAGGAGAGAGAGAGGGCGGAAGAGGAGTTCAGAGGCTCTACCTGGATGAGTCAGGGAAGGTGTCGCAGGAGAAGAGAAGTGCACTTGACATGGAATCTTCGAGGAAAACGGGATGGGCTTGTAATGCACACAGATAATTGGTATGGAAAGAACCACGGGCAGGAAGGAAAGCATGAGCCACATGGCAGCACAGGAAGGAAGTAGGACAGGAAATGACATCTGAGCACTTCTGGGGGGTCACCCAGACTGCTATGTGACAGGTGGGAATGGGGACCATGAGGGATGGTCCACAGGGTGCCTGAGATCATCAAGAGAGAGACTCCAGGTTGGAAGGTCCAGGCTATGGAGATGAGGCCTATGGCCTCCACTGATTTCTGAGTGCTGGCACCTTGCATGGGAGTGGAGAGAAGTTGTTAACACGGCTAAGGCACAGGAGGAAGAATCCAGCAGTTGTGAAACCAATGGTCTAAAAGAAACTGGGGATACGAAGATCAGGAAAGACCCTGATGAGTGCGCAAGGGGTGCAGGGGTCCTGACCGAGGGAAGTGGCAGTACAAATGGACAGGTGGGGGATGGATGGGGAGGGAACAGGTAGAGTTTCTGGTCTGACAGCTGGGCAGGTGGTGGGACCTGCTACCAAACCAAATAACACAGGACAAAGGAAGGCTTCTGAATTGGGAAGACGAAACTAGATTGAGGAGCCAGCAGAAGGTACACATGGAGACACCGGAATGCGGTGGGAAGTGTGGTAAGGGAGGGTTGCAAACAGGAGATACAGCTTAGCCATGTACCCTGTAGCCTCAAAGCATAATCAGACAAACCGTGGCTTAACCATGCTATGCCCGAGTTTTATCATCCAAAACACGAACTACTCCCCTTTGTGGGCTTACTATGAAGAGCAGATGTATGACCGTAAACTACAAAGCACTTGATACACGTAAGAAGTTATTATCTGAGTTCATAGCTGACACCAAGAGGCTAGACAACTTTGTCAAGGGAGAGAGAGAACAGGAAGGAGGGAGGACCAGAGGTGTGATTTTCAGGGACATTGGTCATAGCAAGCAGCAGCCCTAGAGAAAGCAGAGAAGCAGAAGACAAACCAGGAGGGCACAACATCTCAGAAGTCAAAGAAAGAATATCTGATCTCCAAAGACAGGCTACACACCGACCCCCCCTGTAGCCCATGTTGATGCTCCCATGCCACCAGCCCTGGCCATCAAGGCTCAACAGCCCACAGGTGCCCTCAGTCCATCCTGAACAGGAGAACAATGTCAAAGCTAAGTAGAGTGTGTGCCACACGGAACTGCAGCGCCTCGAAGGAATAACCACTGCAGATGTAACTATGAGGCGTGAGTGGCCAAGTGACGGAGGGCTCATCAAAATCCTGGGGGTCAGATAAGTCAGCAAAGAAGCATTCAGCAGCCGCCTGCTGCCTGATTACAATGAAGTGGCCGCTGCTCTAATGTGCAGAGCCGAGCACGTCTGTGGGAGAGGGGCAGGAATCAGGCTGGCTGTCACTTCACTGAGACACAGTCTTCTCCTCCAGCATCCTCCCTGCCCCGCCACGCTGCCCCATGGGCACGCATGCGCTGGAGCCACGCACTGCCCCGTTCTAGCAACAGGAGCCACTGGGCGGTGGGGCTGGACGAGGCAGCGCGTGTGCTTCTCTGTGGGTCTGGGAGCCGGCAGTGGGGAACAAATAGCCCAGAGGCCGGTCCACAAGAGAAGCAGCAGTGAGCATACCATCTAGTGGGGCGGCACTGAGTCCAATGGAGAAGGGACTGGGCAGACACCCGCGTGGTAGCTCACCGGGACCTTAACCTTCCAGACCAGCCTCTATCAAAACCAGACAGCCACAACAAAAGAAAGATGACGGTGGAAAAAGAGGTTGGGGTGCTTCTCTGTGGGATGGAGCACCCCATTTCTCTCCGGGTCTCTTTCCTCCACCACGTCTGTTTCTGAGAAGGCTTTGAGACCTTGCCAGTCATTTTGGCCTGACGCTCTCTCAGGCCTCCCTGTGTTTTCTCCTGCTCTGGAGACTTAGAGGACTGAAGCAGGAAGGTCCTATCTCCTGGTCCTATCTCCTGCCTCCAGGCTGACCTACGTCCTCACATCACAGATGACTGGCCACCACCCCTTGGGGATAGGTGGGCCAGCAAATCCCATCAGCCGTAACAAGAACAATGGAATCTCCTCTCTCTGCCTCTGCCTTTAACAAACGTCACCTCACCGGCCTCTGTCAGATTGTTTCTGCTATCTCTGTTTCTGCTATCTCTCACTGCTCCCGGCCAGGCCTAGGCGAGGCCCACGGTCATTCCCAAGATGCTTTCTCAATACACTCCTCGGCATTCAAAGCAATAGCCATTTCTTGAGCACCATCCAGAAGCCCAGCACCTAAGACATTCCTCTTCTCTGCTCCAGACAGGCCCACACCCTTCCTTCCACCCAGCCCCTAGGGCCATGCTCTTTTCCTATTACCCTCACCCCCAGGAGCCAGAAACACACTGCCAACAATCTGTCCTGGAAGTTGTCCCACTTCGCCCACAGAGCAGGCTCAACCGCTTCCCCTGTGCCCTCAGGAGCACAGATACACACACCGCCCAGCCCCAGGGCCTTCTCCGTGAGCTGCCCGGAGCTGAGCTGGCAAGGATGGCCAACAGAGCTTGAAGAGGGGAACAGGGGAAGACGCCAGGGTTGTTCCGAACAGCCACCAGCTCCGGTTTTGCTCTGCCCTGCCCCAAATGAGGCTGTTACGAGGCCCGGACACTGAAGGGTCACGGTCAGGAGGGACGTGGGCGCATCGACTCAGGTAACGGGGGTTTGGAATGACTGGCCTACTGTTCCCTGGCACTGAGAATGGACTCAGGATCCCAAACTTTTAAATGGGAAATTTTGCCGGTTGACCATGTGTCTTCCTCCCTCTCCACTACAGGGAGTATTCGCAATGAGTAAACTGTCAAGCCCTTCTGTCACACAGTCCTCCTACCTGTGCCCCCCCATCCAGTCCTCCTACCTGCCCCCCCCCACCCAGGATGGCTATAATGAGCTCATCAGAGTCCTAGGAAGGGGGGCACTGATGCTGGGAAGAGGAAGGGGGCTGGGCCCTCCCTAGGCTTTGAGGAGAATGCCCCAGGCTGCCCCGCAGAAACTCTTCAGCATATAAAACTGGAGCACTCCCACCGGTCGCAAGAGTATACAAGACAGACACAGAATCAATCCTGATGTCACTAAGCTTCGTGGCCCCACCCCCTGCACCTCCCTGCCATGAGCAAAGGATGTTTGGGGGTGGGGAGACGCAGCCCAGGCCTCCCCGACCCCACCTTTGACTGTTTTGGCAGCCAACATGCTGCAAGGAAGCAAAGTGGGAGGACAGGGGAGCAGGCGGCCCTTTCCCTACTCAGTGGTAGGCGGCAGGGCCCCCGAGAGGTAGTCCATGGTCATATGGCAAATCAAGGGCAAACCCTGTCCCATCTTACTCCCCTTCCCTCCAGTACAGCTAGGCTTCCACTCAACTTGCTCCCCTCCTTTGAAACGTTCAAAAGCACTTTGAGAGAAACAAAATTGAAAAATATTTTTCTCGGCGAGACTCAATTTCCCTTTCCATTTCCAGGGTGGAAGCCCAGGAGCAGTTCTGAGGACCTCCGTCTGTCCTTCCCGCGCCCCCTACGCCCCCCCCCTTTGGCAGTAGCCTAGGAACTGGAAATGGACCTGGCACCTTCCAGGGCTGTTCCACCGGCTAGCAGGTGCAAGAACCGTGCCTTGGTCCAGGCATCTGCTCCCTCGCTTGGCCATCTCAGGACGGTCCTATCAGAGAGGTGCTGAGTTCCAAAACCAGATGCTGCCAGCGAGAAGCAGAGGAGAAGCATCTGCCAGGGGCTGGAGGGGGGCATGGACGGTACCTGGGACTCAGGGAGGTCTGCTCTCCCCCCTTCGGTAGCACCTTGGCCTGCCCAGCTGCAGCACACAGATGTGCCTTCCCCAGAAGCCTGGATGCCACAGAGTTGAGAAGCTACAGCACCGAGCGGGAAAGAGACTTGGCAGAAGTGGGTCCATGAAGCTCCAACAGCATGCTGCTGTATATTGAGAGACAAAGCTGGGTCACCTGTCCTCAGGAAAGGGAGGGAAGAGCCCAGCCACGCTCACAGTGAGAATGTTCCAGAGCCTGGCTAGGGCAGTGCAAACCCAGTGAACCACACACCCTCCCTTCTCTCCTGTAGAACTCCAGCAAAATTTGGCTCCATGAACCCTTTCTCCTCCATTACTCGGGCTCTCACACCCATGACTAAAGACACCATTAACCAGATGGTCCCCTTTGGGGGAGCCGCTGGGGGCTCACCATCTGGCGGGACCTGCTGTCACTGAGGCTCACTGTCTGCCTACAGCAGAGGGACCAACAGGGCACAGGGATGCAAGAGTGCCTTCTCCCAAAGTGGACTAGCGGGGTGCTCTGCAGAAGCCCCACCACACACCGCCAGGAGCCTCGCCCCATCTCTGTACCTCGTGCTCCCTCTGCGGAGGGCTGGGAGGGCCGGGACCCAGCTCCAGGGCTATGGCCTGGCCTCCTCCCCAGCTGGGGCCGATAGGCAGTGGCAGGTGGGGCTTCCAGACACCTCTTTGTGGGAACAGCTAAAGAGCTCTGGGTGTTCACGGACAGAAAGGAAGACCCAGGGTGAGGATGAGATCTGCCTAAGTTCACTCATCCGTGAGCACCGGAGTCCCTGTGGCTGAGTGTCATGGAGAGGAGGCATGAGTTTGGGTCAAGAAAGTTGAATCACAGACAAAGTAGTCTTCCTCTAAGCAGACTGCTGAGGTGAAAAATCACATCACTTAAGCATCTGTTCCCTTGGAGTACACTGTGTGGGGCAAAGTGCGCCGGCCAGGCCCTGCTGCTAAAGCTTACACCCAGCAGGCACAGTAGGCAAGCTGGAAGGACACAACCTTGCCTGGAGCCCAGGTACAGCAAACAGAGGCCACAGTACTTTCCAATGCCTGGCCGTAAACCTTCTGTTCTCAGGGGCGCAGAACCAGAGGGCATGTGGGGACAGAGGAGACCTCTGATGGCTGGACCAGGCAGCTCGATCATAGAAGGCTTCTCAAAGGCAGTGGCCCTGAACCCAGTTACCTCCTGCACCCCTGCTGTCCACCATAGGCCGCAGGGCCATGCTGTCTGCCGCCCGACAACCCATATCAGAGAAGACAGGAAAGCAATGGGGCGTTCATGTCTCTCTTCAGCCAACTCTGGGCAAAGAGGGCCCAGAGGGAGGGGGCTGGAGGGGCAGAGACAGGGCCTGCAGCCTGGCTTGCCCCCTCACAGGTGCCCAGGCCTGACGCCGTCTTGGCTGTGATCTGGTCCTGCACTAAGCGGCTTAGCCGCCCTAGCTCCTCAGCTCAAGGCTCAGCTGTCTGAGGACGAGGGGAGTAGAGCCACCCCGCGGGAAGTGAGTGCCTCCAGACAGACGGAGCTGCTGTGACCCGAGCTACTCTGAAAGCCAAGCCAGGCTCCTCCGAACCTCCTGTGTGCAAAAGCCCCTCTATCTGGGCTATAGCAAGAATGCGACAAGGCAGGAGAAGCAGAGGCCCAGCGCCATGCCTGGCCTGGGGAGATGCCGGGTATAAACATCCAAAGAGGCCCAGGGACTCTCCACGCTCCTACCGAGATCCTGGTTGGACGCCCTGCCAAGAACAGGCTCACACTTCACGGGTGGGCAATGGGGGACGCATACAGGGTGTGGGGAGCAGCCACCACAGAGGGGCATGTGGTGCCCAACAGGCAGTGTTGCTGGAAATCCTATGAGGAAAGGAGGGAGCACGGGGGGTCCTCGGGGATCACATGCTGGGCACCCAGGCCCAGAGAGAGCTCACCCCGATCTCGCGGCACATCCGAGGTGCAGCTGGGACTCCCCGCTACGGTGGCCCACCCCTCCCCCCGGGGCATAGGGGAGCCCCAGTGGTCAGTGGGCCTTCTCTGCACAGTCCTGCGCCATCAGCTGAGTACACGGAGAAGGGCAGGGACAGTCCCCATCCTTGGGAGCTGGAGGCAAAGGGGGAGGACGGCTGGCCATCAGCGACTCTGCCCGGAGCTGGTGGTGGCAGCTCAGGCAGGCCGTGCCCCGCTGCCCTAGCTAGGATGGGGCAAGAGGAAGCTCAGCATGGAGGGGCAGGCTAGGCGCAATCCTGGGACGCCAGGCCACCAGGCAGAAGGCGTGCCAACCCCAACCCCAATCCAGGGAAGGGCAGGTGGCAGGTCCCCCTCCCAGGCTGCCCCGGAGCAGCCCATCTCCTCCCCACTGCCTCGGGGCTTTAAATAAGTAGCTCCTAAGTGCCAGGGTCAATGTCGTCTGCAGGCTTCTCCCTGCTGCTGAGGAGCAGTCCTGTTGGGATCAAATAAACAATAATGTGCCCCAGGGGATGGAGGAGGCCCGCGAGGAGGACTCCTGAAGCTGGCCTGAGGGACACCAGCGGTGGCAGGGAGGCGGCAAGACGGTGGGATGGCAGAGCGTTCTCTCTCTTGATTCGACTACTCCTGCCCGGAAGACGGTCTTCAAGAGAAGAGGGGAACCCCTCCTCCCTAGGGCCAGAAGCCCCCCACATGCTGGAGCCCCAACTCCGAACAGCTGCCTGGCAGAGGCCCGTGCCCTCCACTGCTCTTCGTCGGGACGCGGCCCCGGCTAGCAGCATTCCATTCTATCCTGGGCCTGGTGACACAGCAGAGCCCCAGGCTGGCAGCCCCACTGGGCACACCCTGAGGCCAGCACCTCCGCCCAAGGTCAGGGCCTGTCACAGGCGCGGAGCCACACCCACCGAGCGGACCAGGACTGGGGTGAGCGCCCTGGTCAGAGCTCCAGCGCCCCATGTCACCATTTTACAGGCGAGAAACCGAGACTCAGAAGGGAAACGGCGGTTTGAAAATCACGCCGCCTGTTCCCCCTTGACCATTTCTCGGGATCTCTGTTCCGTGACGTCCTTCTGGTCCTGTGTGGGCACATACGTACACATATATGTCCTGTACACGCTGCGGCAAACTGTTCTTCCTCACCTGAATGTATACCGTGTTCGGCAGAGCTCGGAACTGTACACCAAAGAGCACATTCTACAGTGTGCCAAGCACGGTATGTTGCGAGCATTTTCCCTACATCGTATTCAGTAATTCCAAATGCACTCACTGCCAGACGTGCCACACTTTAACTGTTCCCCTCATGTAGGACGCTCAAATTGTTTCCCGTTCTCCTTTACTACAAACTGCTCTTTAATGAACACCCTCACGCATAGTTGACAGCATTTCTGACTATTTTCTCAGAATCTCAGGTGGATTCTTAGACGTGCAGCCCCTGGTCGGAGGACAGGGCTGATTTTAAGGCTCTCTGTGCCCTTCACAAGCTTGTCCGGCACAAAGCCTGCATCACCTTACACTCCCCCCCGGTGCCATATCATATAAGCAAAGAGCAGTGTGAAAATCCAGGCGCACTCAAAACACAAGAAAATAGCATATTATTATTGTCAGAATTGGGATTTCTTTCATTACTAGTGATGCTCTGTCTTCTTTCTTATGCTTATTGATCGCTAATATTTCTTCTTACACAAACCTAATTACAGCAACAGCCAGCAAGCCACAATTCTCGAAAGTCCATGCCATTTCAAGTGTTATTGTTATAATATATCAAATACACATTCCATCACAGGAGTTCATATTATGCTCGTATTTAATGCCACGGTACAGTAGAGACAGGCATGGGGCAGTGTGGGGAGCACCAGATTTGAAGCCAGACAGCCCTGAGGTTAAATGCCTGCACCCTCAAGTACCCCCTGGGTGACCTTGAGAAAGTTACTTAGCCTCCCTTAGCTTCAGGGTCATCTGCTCTGGAAGTAGAACATGGAACCATAATAACTACTTTTCAGGGTCCCCATGCCAACCAGGCGAGGTATCAGTGTAGCACCACACACCAGTGGGTGCTCAGCAGGAAGCAACAGTTACCACAGGGACGCTACTAAATGGCCCGATAAGCAGAGCGCCCATCGTGGGACATGGGGAGGAAAGAGGGAGAGGCCAGTGATACTGGGCTCCACCGCTACAATGCTAAATTCCAGCGTAGCATTCAGAAGAAGGCCTTCCCACTTGCTACACTTTACAAATGGGGCCCTCATCCTTTGAGGGTTATCAGTGGGGAAGCAGGGGAATGGACCCGATGACACTGGCTTTTCCTCCCCAGGAGGCAAGAAAAAAATTCAGGGTCCCAGTAAGCTTCAAAAGGCAGCAGGGAGTGATCGCTCTCCTACTTGGGGGGGCCCTGGCCCCTGTGTCAAGGGCTCAGTTCTAATGCAACAGAGCAGCAGGGAGGAGAGGTGCCTGGGGCCGGGGAGAGGAGGGAGGTGGCCTGAACTACCGCTCTGGGTGCAGGCTGGGGCTGGCTGCAGCTATTGCTACCAGGAGGGGAAAATCATTAAGCAATCCCAAGACACAGCCTTACGGCTTAGATGCCTCCCCTCCCTTCTCTAAAGGCTGGCAGCCGGAGTGTCTACTCCACTAACCTGGCAGCTTACTAACGCCAGGAAGCCCAGAACCTCCCTCCTGCTCCGCCTCTCACCATGTAAGTGTCATCCTGGGGCCACAGACAGATGAGTCTAACGAACCCAGACACAGGCAGGTGGGGAAAGATACCACCAGCCCATCTGGCAAGAGAGATCAGTCAAATCTCCCCTTTAAGCAGGAAAACAAGCCTTTTAATGGGCAAGGGGGCCCCCACTGCCCAGCCAGAACACTGGGTTGCCCCAAAAGCCATGAAGGGGGCCAGGTAGAAAGCAATTCTGATGTATTTGCCCACCTTAACACCCTCAAGAGGCAGTGTAACAACAGATAAAAACAAGAGCTTTGGAGGACCATGGATTCGAACCCTGGTTTCCTTGCTGCCCAGCTGTGTGAGCTTAAGCATGTTACCTGGCCTCTCTGAGCTTCTATTCTACATCCATAAGATGGGAATGCTGACAGAATCGCCCCCATAGGATCGCTGTGAGGACTGAGTGAGGCAAAGCACGTGAAGTGCCTAGCACAACAACGGACGCGTAGCAAACACTCAATTAATAAGAGCCGTTGCTGTTCGCCAGTGAAGAGGTGGGGAGTGGAGATGACACAAGACGCTCTCCGGGACTGAGCGCCCTTTGCGGACTGTCCACCTTCCAGATGACCGTGGTCCTGCCAGGCTGCTCCTCTGGGAAGAGCCGGCCTCACCGCCTCCTACCTCGTCCACACCACCCACACCTCAGCCTGCGGGGGCGGGGGGGCCTTCCAAATCCAAACACACCCCTCGAAGGATTCGAAAAGTGGCTATGTGTGAAATGATAGGGTACCTGGCCATCCTCCGCTTTAAAACACTCCGGAAGGAAGATGAGGCGGGGAGCGGCGGGCAGTGGAAGCTGCGCGATGGGTACACAAGGGTCCCTTACACTATTCTATTTCTGTGCCTGCTTGAAAATGTTCACAACTAAAAGCCGGAAGGAAACAGAAGCTATTTCATACCACCTGGTCTCTGCCCCTAGGGTCCTGGGGACTCCCTCCTTCTTCTGCACACCCTATCATCAGGGTTCTCTTGCCTTTATTCCTTTTGAAAACTTCCAAACTCCTAGCTGTTCTCCTCCCCCCACTCAGCCCGTTCCTTCTCTCCCTCCTCTGCCCCTCCCTGCCAATGCTGTCGAAGCTCCCGATGACCCTCCAAGAAGGGTAGGAACTGGGACACCCAGGTTTCAGCCTCGGCCACACCACTGCCTGTGCTGACTACACAACTAACCTCTCCCCACTTCAGATCGAATGGACGCTGGGCAGAGCCAGCCCGCTGTGGGCAGATTTTTAGCAGTCGCTGTTGCTTCTTTGAAAAGGCAGGAAAGAGTCCCCAGCCCCCTTCTCTGAGCCTACTTGTGGGCATGAGACTCAGGCGGTGGAGCTGTGAGA
This sequence comes from Paguma larvata, assembly GCA_030068075.1. Classification (NCBI taxonomy): domain Eukaryota; kingdom Metazoa; phylum Chordata; class Mammalia; order Carnivora; family Viverridae; genus Paguma; species Paguma larvata. The sequence goes on from CM057828.1 coordinate 100,204,915, forward strand.
AGGTGATTTCCACAGTAAACACTCCTCACCCACAGAGGGGCTAGGGTAATGGGAACACGGGCACTAGGGCCATACTAACAGGGACAAAAATGAAAACCGAGAGAGGCAAGGGGCGCATTCTTCTGCACTGTATGAGAGTGTGCGCCTTCACAGGTGAGAAGCTTGAGGCAGGGAGGCGTGGACCCCTGTCACTCACTCCCTATCCCAGTTGCCCTCTGAGCCCGGGGTTTCTCCCTCCTTTCCTTCTCAGGACGACAGGAGTCGGGCCTGGAAAACAGGAGGCTCCTAGGATCACAGGATGAATCAGAAGCCCTCGGGTCTAATTCCAGCCGTGTCCTGTCACGTGGGTGACTGTGGAGAAACTCCCCCACCCCTCTCTGGGCATCACCTGACCTTCTTTGGGGAGTACCATGCCTCCAGGGCAAGTAGAGAGAAAACACAAGAGAAACACCTTGGGGGTGGAGGTACTACACAAGCAGAGGGGCCAGACTGCCTGCCCAGGAGCTAGTCGCCCTCAGTGACCCAGGTTCCCCGGGCACTAAACACCAACTGGCCCGTCTGCTGCTGTGGTCAAAATGGCCTTGGCTGACATCCCCCGGTACACGCATAGGGACTGGGGTTTGAAGTAGTAATAAACTTCGCCCTCATCTCCTGAGTAGGGCAATGAGGGCACAGACTTTGCCCCAGAACAGGAGATAAAAGGACGGTTGGCTTTGGGTCTAAACCCAGAAATCCTGACCCCCAGCCAAGGCTCTCCCCAGGAGACATCGAAGAGCTGACATTGTTTTCTGGGAAAGAGCACCATTTGGGGCTCGGTTTTCCTGCTAGGAAAGTGAAGGAGCCAGTCCTGATAAGTCAATGACATTCACAAAGGGCACCGTGGGAACAAACAAAAGCCACAAACCACAATTCAGCACAAAGCAGGCTGCCCCCCTCCCCCGCCCCCGGCAGCTGCAGACTGTGCTCAGCCCCACATGTCCTGGGGGTGGGGCAGGAGGGATCTCTGAGCTATGGCCAGGGAAGAGTTTGCCCTGCCCGCCAGATCGAGGGAGGGCAGCAGAGTGAGAACGGCGAAGGATGCACACTAAGGACATGGGTTCAAGGCTCAGCTCGGCTCAGCTGCTTCTAGCCATTAGTCTGCGACCAACCGCTCTGTTTTCTTTTTTTTTTTTTTTAATGTTTATTTTCTTTTGACAGAGAGACAGAGCATGAGCCGGGGAAGGGCAGAGAAAGAGGGAGACACAGAATCTGAAGCAGGCTCCAGGCCCTGAGCTGTCAGCACAGAGCCTGACGCGGGGCTCGAACTCACAAACTATGAGATCATGACCTGAGCCGAAGTCGGTGCTTAACCGACTAAGTCACCCAGGCGCCCCTCGCTCTGTTTTCTTACCTGTGAAATGAGAAGAATCCGTCTTCTCTACAGGAGAGATGTAAGCGTAGTGTAAACTGCGAGCCTCGTGCAAAAACGAGGGAATATTCTAGACTTCTCGAGGATGAGAGGGGGAGGCGAGAGGAAGAAAGGTGGGAAGACAGAGGAAGTCAGAGGAACGGTCCCCAGCGGAGCTGAGAGTTTAAAACCCAACTGCTGGCTTTACCGCCAAGCCCTTTGTCATCGCAGGAAATGCAACCTGCGGCAAATATATGCCAAGTTCATAAACATGATTAAAGAGGTAGTTTGCAAAGTTCATACAGGGGAACGAGCTGCAGATGGTGGCAGTAATGCCCTTCCACAGCAGGCAACAGCTGGCTGTGTGGACTCAGGACAGCTGGGGGCGGGGGGGGGGGAGGTGCTAATGCCCGCTCTTGGCTTTGGAAGGGGAGGGTGCACTGACCCTACCCTCTCTGTGAATGGGGACCCTTCCAGAAAGTGAAACCCTAACCCATAAAACTGCCATCCATTCCAGAGAGATCAATCGGGTTTTCGATTCCAGCCTAACGAGGAGGGCAGGCCAAGGCCAGACAGAGGAGCGTGTGAGGTGACAAGGCTTCCTCAGGTGGGACCCAGCTCAGCCGCTCTGGCAGCCCAGCCCCGGAGCTGTCCGCGGCAGGAGGGGGTTAGCCAATCTGAGGTCTCTCCCTGCTCTGAGGCCAACACGCTTCCCTGGTATGGAAGAGGAGAAGGGGTTGGAAATGCAAGGGACCAGAACCTTCTCTCCTGCTCATGGCTTTGCATAGGGTTTTGTGGGTCACATTTCACCGAAGTGGGCATCAGGCTACCTGTCTTTGATGGTGCGCCACCAGGAGGCAGGGTCCCAGGACTCTCTGTGTCACTGGCTTCCTATTTAAGCAGCCAACATAGACACTTTACAAATGCGACGAAGGAGACAACATTGATGAGGTTAATACAATGAGCCCTTGGCCCCAATTCGGGGTGCCCCCTCTCTCTCGACATACCTACTGCCTCAGCCCCTTCCTCTCCACCCATGCTTCAGGAGTGGCCCCACCTGCTCCAGGAAGCCCTCCCTGATGGGCCATCCATGGCAGCCCTCACAATGCACTGCTCTCGTGCATGCTGCCGCTCCGTGTGAGTCTGCTGGACAACCAGGGGCCCTCTGTGGGCAGCGCCCCATCCGTGTGACACTTCTAAATGTTCCCTGCAGTATGAGGAACCCAGAGAGCGCCCAACGAAGACCTCCATGACTAGGTCCGAGCACGCGGGGCCAGGACCCTGCACGTCGCTATGGCCCTCTGCCTCCTGTTGGGCTCGGAGAAGAGTCACCGATCTGCCACCAAAACTCTGCCAAGGCCTGGACTCACAGATGATTCCCCTGCAAAGGTCGGGGAGCACACACCCGGGCTTACAAGTCTCTTCTCTACCCCCACCCCATTTTTTCCGGTCCCAGAAAGCCCCAACTAATCTCTCGGTGAATGCCAGGGGCAGCGTCAGATTCGGACCCAGCCAAGTGCATACCAGACGCTCTTCACATACCATCTTCTTCACTGAGAGAGGCAACATGGCGGGGCAAAGAGCACCGGGGCCAGCTGGGGCGGCGGGGAGGGAACGGGCTCTGCAGCCACCCACTGTGTGACCTGGGACAAGTTACCTGACCTCTCTGAGCTGCAGCTGCCTCCTCTGTAAAACGGACGCCCCCATCACCACTCTCTCTCGTGTTTCCTGCCGAAATGTTTGTACAGTGTTTACAAAGTGGCCCTCTTAGAAAGCACCCAATAAATGGTAATTAATATTACATTATTGCATCAATCCCTCAAGGCATTTCTGTCTTCTCTCTACTAGAGAGGAGAATAAAGCTCAGGAATGTCAGATGCAGAGTCACAGAGATGTTGCTAAGGAGACAGAGATGGGGATTTGAACTCATGTCTTCTGGCTTAGGGTGCACAGTGCTTGCCATACCCTGGGCTTGCAGAGAACACTAAAGGGACATAGAGGCAGCAGGGTGTGCCTAGGGGAGGTCATGGCCTCAAGTGACAGGGACCAAGTAGCTGAGGGACACTGGGTCGGGTACCCGCACCCCTGACTTCAGCAGCCCTCTGAAAGATGAGGCATGGCCTTGGCAAGTCTTTCTTTGAGAGGCTTGGCTGGTGTCCCCCAAGTCAAACGCCGCTGCAGCGGCTAGGACAAACCCCCAAAGCTCTCCCCACACAGGAGACTGGGAAGGTGCAGCCAGCCATCAGCCTTTACACTTGATGGGAAAGCAACAGGTTTCGACACTCCGGCTGCAGTACAAACCCAGCTCACAGGGGCACCACCTTCTCCATCTGCAAATAGCCAGCAACGGCCAGAGGGTGGGAGATGGGCCGCGGCGGGCATCTCGCTGACGATAACCCCCTCAACAGGGAAGACAGTCGTGGATAAATGACCTTGAGGGTCAGAAATGTAGGCAAGTGAGTGAAGGAATGAGTGGAACAAAGGGAGAAGAATGAATGAATGGGAGGGCACGTGGTGGGAGACCACGGTGATGTTTTCCTTTCCCGCAGACCTGCCAGGAATGCCCCCTTCCACCAGCCTTCCCCACACAGCTGTATGCAGCAAACAGCGGCTGGTCCCAGAGTAAGTAAGTGCTGGGGACAGCGCAGACGACACCATGCTTCAGTCCTGACCACAGCCTTGGTCTAGAACCGGCCCCCCCACTGCACAATGAAAAGCCCCATACAGAGGTATCGGAACCTTGGAGAAATCTGGCTCTGGGAATGGTATTTTGGGAGGGGGGCACGGAGTAAGGAGCGGGAAAGGCAACGGAGCCTGTCACCCAGCTCACAGGCAAGTGCATGTGGCTGAACTGGATCCAGCCAATTAATTAGTCAATTAATGACAGTATTTACTGAGTACGCATCGCTGTGCCAAGGGCTGCAGGGGGCACCAGGGACTGGGAGACAAAGTTCCTACCCTCAAGGGACTGATGATCTGGTTGAGGGAAGGAGGCACACACATCTGGAAAGAGAACAGATCGGGCAGGAGGCACCACAGTCTCAACTACAACGCAGACATGAAGAACTACTGAGAAATTCAAAGGAAGGTAAGGCGCCTGCAACTGGGGACAGAACGATTTCATTCAGGCCATGGGATGTAATAAGGGAGACATAGAAGGATGGCCAGGATTTAAATACAGGACGGTACAGAAGGAGATTCCCCAAACTACCTTCTCAACGCCACAACTAATGCAGAAGACTGCCTGGATCCTTCCTTCCCCAATCTTAGCTAAATATTTCATCTTTTTTATATAGGCGCTTGGCAGAGGCTCCAGGGTGGGAAAGTAGAGCAGTAAATTAGATCTGTGAGAACATCTCAGACACACACACACACACACACATGCACGCACGCACGCACACACTCCATTCATCCCCGCTCTGTTGTGAAGTGATGGCCATTCCCCACAGCCTACTGTGGGCTCAGACCTGGGGCTGCGGGAAGGAACCTGGTTCAGGCCATTGGCTTTGGAATTATCCCCTGCAGAGACCAGGCTGCTTCCCCAGCCAGGACAGGCACGGCCTCTCGACCCCACGACCCCGGTTAGAGAAAACCACACCTGCCTGGGACTAGCCAGGATGGCTCTTTGCTTTGAGATTTGATGGTTCTCAGAAGACAGCCTTTGCCCCACAAACCAGCACCGCCAGCCCTAGGCTATGCCCTAGAGACACTCCTAGACACATGCCCGGTCAGGCGGCTTGCCCCCGACAGCCAAAACAGGTAACAAAGGACAGACTCTATAGTCACACAATGAAATATCACAAAGAAGAGAAAATGAGTGAACTATAGCTACAAACATAAGACGGGTGAATCTTAGACACATAATCCTGAGTAAGAGAAGTGCAAGCTATCAAAAGCTACATACAGCACATCACCACCTCATATAGCTCAAGTGCAAGTAAAATTATAGAGATTACGTTTAAGAATATGTATCAGCAGCAACACCACACAAACCAAGGGAAAAGAGTGATAAGAATGCAATCAGCAGGGGTTTCCTCCAAGGGGAGAGGCCAGCGGCACACAGTGGGGACAAGTGATGGCCAGAGGCAAGGTATTGGTGGGGACCGCCATTGCCTTAGGTTGGGTGGTGGGTTCGGGGGTGTCCCTATTAGCCTTCATAACTTATACGTATATTTTGTCTTTATCAAATACTACTTAATAACCGAATGCACTTGCTAGCTTAGGAGATTAACAGCTTAACGTGCCTGTGGAAGTTCAAGAAATCAGTAAGCCTACCCGCCGATGGTCACATAACGACACGGAACAGCGGGAGTGGTGGTGGGGCCTGGCAGGGGGCTGCACCCCTCAGCCAGCAAGGTTTGGGGCTTGGAGCACGGGGGTTCCCAGCCCCCACTCCTGGGCGTGCCCCCCCTACCGCAGGAAGGAGGAGGAAGTCCGAGAAGCATGAGCAATGGTACGGGTGTGCAGACTACAGGGGACAAGATGGGCGGGACGGGGACAGCTGTCAGCACAGAGAAGGCCAATGGGAAAGAATCAGCCACAACTAACGTGTCCTGGAAGGGAGCGCGCAGCCCCAGAAGGCGGTGAACGTCCACCGCAGGAGGCCACGTGGAGAAGCTGGAGCTGGGCTGTCTGCACCTGCTAAGCGACAAGGCCAGGGCCGCTCGAGAGAGAGCATGTGAGCAGGCGAGCCAAATGCCACTCCCAGAACCAGGGAGGCTGGATGCGTCAGCATCACCTGGGGCGCTGGTTAGCCAAACCACTCCCGAATTCCTCCTTCAGACCAACGAGGCATCTCCACAGGTGGGAACCGCAAGTCCAAGGTTGTATAAGCTTCCCCAGCCATTCTGATGCATCGCTAGGCTCAAAACCACCAGATTTAATGTCCTTCAGGAATTCTTTCAGTTCAAGATTGTGGGGACCAACTGCTCCAGCGGTCTGGAGCAGGGAGCCGCCATCAGGGCAGGGCCCGGGCTTCTGGGTCTCAGGGCCTCTGATGACCTAGCTCAGATCCCTCCACTACACGTTTCTTACCTCTGGATGAAAAAAAAAATAAAAAAAAAGTTAAACTGGCTTCATAGCCCCTGGCTATTTGGAAGGATTTTTTAAAAAGCAAATAAATAAATAAATCTCATGGTAAAAAGAGAAACAAGCTTATAATGGAAACGGGGGATCGGGAGAGAAAATGTTTTGAGAGGAGACGGCACACGTTTCCTGGGATTTACCATTATGTGTGCCAGGAGCAGGTACTTGGTTACACAGGGCACTCTGGTGGCTGGAAAGCCTATGCCCACTTTGCTTCCAAAGCTCACCATCCTGCGGCCCATGAGAACTGTGCCAAAAAGAAAGATCCAGGAGTGCACTTAACGACCAGATGGCAGGGGCTTTTGGAGAAGCTGGGACTGAGGTCCTGCAGACGTTCAGCCCCCTCCCAGGGCACAGGTAATTGTGCTGTTGCATTCGAGATGAGCAGGATGCTTCCAGGCGGTTCCTGGCCGGAGGCAACCCAGCGCGGAGCCGGCCCCAGGCTCAGGGAGCTCTCCATGCCGGGGGCGCAGTGGCCAACTCTCCCGGCTGGGCAGGCATGCAACAGCGGGTGGAAAGGCAGCGGTGGGAGGAATCTTGGAGGCCAGACGGCCCCCGAAGTGAAAGGCCCTGCCCAGAGCCAACGAGAAACCTGACCCGGGAGATCATCTGAAGGCGCCGCCCGCCCACGGCCTGGAGCGAACCCCGTCCAGGCTCCAAAGCGAACATCTGTTGTCCTGGCACCAAGGCTGACCAATTCCACGTGAATTTCCACCCGCCCCACCCCTACCAGCTCCAGCCTTTGCCCCTTGAGGCTGATCTCTTTAGGGTGGGCCCGGCATGGGGGTACAGACAGGTCAGGCTGCAATGCGCTGATTTGGTGAGCTCTCTCTAAGCTCTCACCCACGGCATCTCTCCCTGGTGAAACGGGGCTGACGCCAGGGATTGTGCCTTAGCCAGAGCCAGAGCGAGGCCCAGCTTGGGAATGCTGTCCTTGCTGAAGTCCCATCTCATATCGTATTTAGTGTCTGCGGCGGCGGCAGCGGAACCAGAGTCTTCCACCTGAAGGAATCGGACGGGTGGTGCGCTGATGGAAATCCCGGGGCCCAGACAGTGGAGGTGCTTGGCCCTAGGTCACGGAGCCAGGGAACCTGGGACTGCCCCTGCTTCCCTTCACTCCCATCTGCCTCTCCCATTTCTGCACCTGCTGTCCTGTTGCTTCTGCAGGGATAAGAGGCTCCACAGAGCAGAGCGAGAAAGAATGTATGGCATTCCCTGGCGAGATGTTAAAATGACTTTTAAAAACCCACAATCCTTACACACTCTCTTGACCAAGCACTGTCCCTAATTTGAGGTGTCCTTCACCTCCCAGACAGGCTTGTGGAGGTCAAGCTGGGCCCTGACAGCACACAGCCCCCCGGCCCCACCCCATCGCTACACTTCTAGGCAGGGAGGGGTGTGCAGAGATCCTACTGGCTTAGGGCCTCCAAATAAGGCCAGGGAAGGCCCACGGCATCCCTAAAGAGTCTCTGGGGTGACTAGGGAACAAGCAAGCCTTCCGGCAAATTGGTACCTGCTCAGGCAACAGAGAACAGGAGCAGTGGCTGAACAACGAAGGAAAGAGGGGTGTGCTGGGGATGGAAGGAGAGGGTGGGGGAGCAGTTGGCAAGACGGGCTGGGAGGGACTTCTACCGCTGTTCCCAGAGCAGCTTGGGAAAAACCTCACGGACTGAGAAACCACTATTCCACCCCCATTTTAGAAGATTATACCCCAAGCATTGAGGAGCATTCAGTAGGCACCTACGGTTTGCAGAGGCAGGTGCAAGGCAAGTGCCTTACTGTCCTCTAGAAACATTCAGTTCCGGGGCATGAAGGGAAGGCCCCGGTGCATGCAACACTGCAACTTTCTGCCTGGCCCCGGGCAGTGGGAGAAGGGCCTGGAGGGAAGAGATGGTGAGACATGGACAGGGGAGCCAGGCCCACAAGGGACAGGGAAGCGGAGCCGCAGGACTACATGTCAGGACACCCACAGGAAGAGCTGGGACTTGGCCCTGCCTTCTAATCTTCAAAACCGTTCATCCCCCCAGACAACCTGGGGTGTCTTCCACCCCTGCCCAGGTACCAAGAGTCTCTAACGGAAGCCCAAGCAGGCTCGGGGTAATCCTGAGGGCAATCAGGGGACACAGGTGGCCTGGAGGTGAAGGTGAAGTAGGGCCCCACAGGGCAGGTGCCAGGAGGGGTGGGAACCATAGGAAGGCTGGAGAATGAGCTGAGAATGAGGACAGAAGCCACGCTCGACACAGTCAGGTCCCAATCTCCCACTCAGGGACCACAGAAGGCAAACTCATCTGGCCCAAGGGAGCCAGGACTGGCTCTGACCTTTGCACATAGCAGTGGGTTCCTGAATGTCTTTGCAACAGAAGCGGGTGCAACAGGGCCTGCCTGTCAGAGCAGAGGCTGCGGGGCTCCATCCGCATTCCACCCAGGCCGTACCTGGCAGGAGGGAGATGCCACCACGTGCCTGCTTCCCCCCTCTCTTTCCAAGGTCAGCAAACCTCAGCAGGGAAACTGCACGTAGCTTGACCTCGAGGCAAAGCCCTTCACGCTCATCCAGCCCTGTGCACAAAGTTTTCAGTCTGGCATGGCCTTCACTGCGTAGACAGGTCCTGGTGAAAGCCCCTTGCCAGCAAGCCCCAGACAGGAATGCTGCAGAGCACAATCAGGCCAGAGGTAAGGAGAAAGTCTCTGATCACCAGAGCAAGATAACCGTGGGTGCTTCCCCCAGGCCCCCAGTTCCAGAGTTTAGGGATGGGAGGAAAGAAGGCAGAGCAAGACTGCACGCTAAGTGCAGGTTCAAGGTCGGAGGCACACTCGAGGGCCAAGCCGCAATGCCACGGCACAATGAGACTCAGTGTAGGAGTCATCTTCCGGGCTCTACTGGCTGCCCGCTGCTGGGAGGGCAGGTACAGATCCCTGGCCTCCACCATCCCCTAGGTCTCAAGTGGGTCCGACCTGCCCCCTGTGCCCACTGCACTTGAGGATGCCCTGGGTAGTGGACTGACACGCCATGTCCCAATCCCCAAGACCTGTGAGTGCGGCCTTATTTGGAAAGGGGTCTTTGCATGTGTGATTAAGCTAAGGATCTTGAGATGGGGAGATTGTTCTGGATTACTCTGGTGGGCCCTTAGATGCATCTTTACAAGAGACAGCAGGAGGGAAATCAGACACACAGAAGAGAATGTGACATGAGGGTGGAAGCAGACAGTGGAGTGCTGTAAAACAGCGAAAGAGATCAGAGCGATGCGGCCACAAGCCAAGGAATGCCAGCAGCCACCAGAAGCTGCCAAGGCAAGGAAGGTTCTCCCCTGGAGCCTCCCGAGGAAGCATGGGCCTGCGAACACCTTAATGTGGTCTGCTAACCTCCAGAACTGTGTGAGAATGCATTTTTGTTGTTCTAAGTGGCCAAATTTGTGGCAATTTGCTACAGCAGCCACTGGAAACCTGGAAGGGAACTGTGGTAAGTTTCTATCAAGAAACCTGCTTGGGCATCAACCTGTGCCCAGGCTGAGAGGCCCTGCCACCCGGGAACCAGCTCTGTCACCCGGGAACAGGCTCTGTCATCCAGGAATGGGTGCTGCCACCCAGGAACAGGCGCTGTCACCCAGGAACGGATGCTGCCACCCGGGAATGGGCTCTGTCACCGGGAATGGGCCCTGTCACCCAGGAACAGGCCCTGCCACCCGGGAACGGGCTCTGTCACGTGGAACGGGCACTGCCACCCGGGAACAGGCACTATCACCCAGGAATGGGCGCTGCCACCCAGAACGGATCCTGTCACCCCAGAATGGGTGTTGTCACCTGGGAACAGGTTCTGTCACCTGGAAACGGGCTCTGTCATCACAGATGGGCGCTGCCACCTGGGAACGGGCTCTTCACCAGACAATGGGCACTGCCACCCAGGAATGGGCTCTGTTACCTGGGAACAGGTGCTGCCACTTGGGAATGGGCTCTGTCACCAGGGAATGGGCCCTGTCACCCGGGAATGGGTGCTGCCACCTGGGAACAGGCTCTGTCACCTGGAAACGGGCTCTGTCACTACGGAATGGGCGCTGCCACCTGGAAACAGGCCCTGTCACCCGGAATGGGCGCTGTCACCCAGGAACAGGCAATGCCACCTGGAACAGACCCTGTCACATGGGAATGGGTGCTGCCACCTGGGAACGGGCCCTGTCACCCAGAACGGGTGCTGCCACCCAAGAATGGGCTCTGTCACCCAGGAACAGGCACTGCCACCTGGAATGGACTCTATCACACAGGAACAGGTGCTGCTACCTGGGAACAGGCGCTGTCACCTGGGCACGGATGCTGTCACATGGGCACGGATGCTGTCACCTTGGCACGGGTGCTGTCACCTGGGCATGGGCGCTGTCACCTGGGCACAGGCACTGCTCTACAGCCCACCAGCAGCCAGGGCCCAGCAGGGCTGGTGCTAGAGCCAAATGCCTGCCTGCCAGGGGGACAGGGTGGAGGGAGCATGGCCTCTGGAGCCCAATGGCTTGGGTATTACCTGTGTGACCCTGTTACCCAACACCTCTGAGCTTTAGTTTCCTCGCAGAAAATGGGGCTATATTGGTATTGGGTCCCAAGGTGGTTGAGGAAATTCAATATTGTAAATATCATAAAATATTTTTTAGTGCCTCTAAAACATTTAGCACAGTGCCTAGCACACAGTAATCGCTCAATAAATATTAGCTGCCATTGTTATATTCTTGAACGGGGGCATGAGGAGCAAAAGAGCAATGTGTATGAAAGGTGCTTGCGGAACAGGGAGGCACCACGTGAACCGCAGCTGTTAGGTAGTCACTGTAACTCGGCAGAAGTCAGGCGCTTTGCCACCGCAGGCCCACGCGAGCGGGACCGGTCACCCCTGTTCACGAAGACCCTCATCTCCGCTCATCTTCAAGCCGGCCAGGGGACTGGGCCCCGCCTCACGCAGGTCTGGTGCAGGGAGCAAAGGGGTGCATGGACAACACTGTGGCATGACATGGCAGGAGGGAGGTTCGGGGCGGGTCCGGCCCACGAGGCTGCCTGCTGCACGGACATTGCCCACTGAAAAGGGCTGTGTCCCCTCAGGCCTCTGACCTTGGTGTCTCGAGGAACCCAGGAGCATACAGGCCACAGAAACCATATGCACGGAGCTTGTCAGGAGGCTGAAGCAGCCCTCCAGCCCCTCCCCCTGCAGCACAAAGAAGCCCAGACTGTGTAGCCTTGGGGGACACATTCAGGCCCAAAAAAAAACCCAGGACACATGCGTGGCAGACAACTTCTAATGCTGTTCTGGGGCTCTTCGTCTCCCTGTGTTGGTTAAAATTACTGTTGGCCTCAGCTCTCACATTTAATTTCTCACCACTGAACAATCATTTGGATTTGCCCATGGTGGCAATTCTCATGGAGTACAGGCAACACAGGGCTCAGCGTGCACCGGCAGAGAGCTGCAGGCTAGGGTTCCATTTTGGCCTCCGTCTCCCACCCAGGCCTGCTGGGGAAGCGCTGGGTATCCCCCTCTGCCCCTCAGTATCTCACTAATCAACGCGAAGAGAGGCCTGGCCCCCTCTGGAGTCAGGGCCACCATGTGGAAATCCTCAGAAAGGATTCAGGTCACAAATGAGGGGGGAGCCCTAAAATCTGAACATACCTGCTCTTCACCTAGAGGTGGAGGCTTGGGACTCTCTAGCTCTAGGTAAAAAGTAGCAGTGTTATACCCAGAGAGAAGGCGAGACTAGGTGATCCCTTAAGGACCCTCTTGAGCCGAGGAGTCAGAGGTGGGCCCTCCTAAGGCTGCTGACATGTGAATCTGACCTTTCAAGAGCTGACTGCTCCCTAAGAAATACCCTGGCCAGTCTTCCTCGAACTTGTGGACCGACTCAGAACATTCCTCCTTTCAAAGCCCAGAAACCAAGAATGGAAGGTTATCTCCTCTGGCCTATAAAGAAGTTTCTCCTGTTATGCGCAATTCTAGGAATAAAAAATAACCTCCTCTCCGATCCTGCCATCCCCCTCCCATACCACCCTCTCCTCCTCACATACGGGGTACTGACGTCAGCGGGGGAGAGAACAGAACAGCGCCTCTGACCCCTCTCCTGCCCGTCATCCACACTGATGGGCCCTGTCGTGGTTTACCGTGGTCAGAAGAAAGGAAAAGCAGTTGCCAGCTGGCTCCCAATCGGGCCAGTGGGAAGGAGCACAGAAGAAATGTCCCCCTGGGTCCCCCGGGCATGACCTTGTTCTTTGAGCTGAGAAAGAACGCGTCTGCCTTTCCCAGGGATTGAGCCTGGTGGCCCAGGACGAAGGAGTGGCCTGGTCACGGCCCCGCTGATGAGCATAGCCTATTTAAAAACAATCCCCTCTGCTTCCCTAGACTTAAGGCCATCGCTCTGCTCCCGTCTTCCTGTTATTGTAGAGAGGAGGGGGCTGTTCTCCCACCTTTTTAAAGCTCCGGAACCAAGCATGAGTCAGGCAGTGTGCAGGGATACATTGCTCATCTTCTCATGAGGATGCAACAGGCCAACATCCCACAGAGACCTGCCTCGCTCGCAGCTGCCAGCAAACTGCCCCCAGAGCGGCACTGCACACACGTGACTCCTGCTCTGCTTGGCGCTGCCCGTCTTGGGGGTGACACCCTTTCCATGACCTCACCCTCACTTCAGTGGAAGGTGCGGAGAGTGCTGCTGACCTCCCCAGCCCAGACTCCCTTCACTGCTGGGTGGGCCCGCAGGACGTGGAGAGCCCAGGGACACCAGAAGTCAAAGCCCTGTCTGGTCTGAGGTCACTCACCTCCCTTCACCTTGGGTGCAGATGAACGCATTCCTAGAGTCCTCGACATTCGGCTGGGTGCCTCTCCTGGGTGCCCCGCACCGAACTAGTAAAAGGTAACACTCACACTCAGTTGTGATGGAGTGATGGCAAATGACTGCTGAGGTCCTGACTGCCACATGGGGACGAGCATCACTCCCCATGGCCGCCTCGTGAACTTGACCATCACTCTGCTCCCCCCTAGCAGCCGCTCCCATCCGCCCCCCCACCACGCAGTAGGCTGATCTAAAGGCAGACTTGCTTTCACCAAACAGGAAGCACGCTGCTACAGCGAAGCTGACAGAACTGGGGGATCTGTCAGGGGGCCTGCACTGACGTCAAACCAGACCCGACAGCTGTCATTCCCCCAGCCCATCACGCGGCCATCCTGGCGCAATGCGTGTGTCTGCCAGTGAGCAGGCACTCGGCCTTGTCTGAGATGCAGGGCTGCTCAGAGCATCCACCCGGATCCCACCCCTCTGGGCACAGCCTCCCCAGAGACAGGGCCCAGAGGCCGCTTCTCCCCCACCTGGGGCTGGGACAGGCCAGAAAACCAGCCCTGAACCGGAGCCTGGGCCTGGGGTTCTAGTCCTGCCTCTGCCACCAACTTGCTCTGATTCGCAGGCCAAATGCCTTTCCTTCTCTGGGTCCTAGCTTCCTCATGTGTACAAGAGAGGGATGGGCTCGCTGAGCTCTTCTCCTCCCATGGCCTGCAAACTCCAGGGCTCTGAGCTCCACCTCCCTGGCTCGTGAAGGTGCCCAGCACACCGCCCGGTGGAGCCCAGGGAGGCCCAGCCACTCCTGGTAGAGAGCCTCACTGTCCCATTTATAAGTGTGCAAGGGTCCCGGGGAAAACCAGATGCTTCCAACGAAAACAGTGCTGCCTGACAACTACCATACAGGGAGACAGACGGGGCAGGTATACACATTCAGCCAAGGGAGGAGTGAATAGGTTGAATCTGAAGCAGTGGGGACTCTGCTTAGATGGAAGGAAGAACTTCCTGTCTGTCAATTAGAAAAACCTTTCTTTCCTTTTTTCAGAGGTCTTTTTTTTTTTTTTTTTTTTTTTTTTAAGTAGGCATCATGTCCAGCACGGACCCTAGCACAGGGCTTGAACTCACAACCCTGAGATCAAGACCTGAGCTGAGATCAAGAGTCAGATGCTGAACCAAGTGAGCCACCGAGGCGCTCTCTTTCAGATATCTGGAGCAATGGTTAGTATAGGTTCTACCGAAAGAAGCACATACCCACCTAAAGATAGAGAAGCAGATAGGTAGCAGCTTTCAAGCCTTGGCTATACATGCGATTCCTTTGGGGGGTCTTTCAATACCCAGATGCCGAGGACATACACAGTGCAATTAAACCAGACTTTTTGAAGACAGATGCCAGCATCGTGATTTCGTTTTAAATCCACTGTGCAACTCCGATGTACAGAGAAGACTGAGAAGCGTCCTCACGTCTGGCTGTCCCATCAGCCGCTGGGTTAATCATTCTCCTAACAAGCTACTCCTGCTCCCGCCAGAACCGTGCTCCAGCGTTAAAGCGCTCGGACTCCCACTCCCTTTCCCAAATTCCATACCGGTGTGCAAGCAGTGCCGTCCCCCCAGGTGAGGGGACAGAAGTAAGGATGGGAACTGCTAGGGGGGCAGGGTGCAAAGTGACAAGTGGGCTTCACTAGTACATTTTTCGACTCTAAGGCAAGACGGACACGCACACACACACAGGCACACACTCACATGTAGGCACATACACGCAGGCATGCACACACAGGCAAACACGTACAGGCATGCTCACAGGCACACACATAGACACGTACCCACGGGGGCGCACACACAGGCAAACAGGTACACAGACACAGGTGCACACACACAGGCACACACACACACATAGGTACCACATATACATTAAGGCTCTTAGGGCCGTTGCTCTAGGCCTAAAGCGTCATGGCGGCAAACCACACAGAAAACACGCCACAAAAGCCAGGGGGCCTGAAATGGGCAATGACACAAACAGGGCCCCGTCCCACTCCTCCACGGGCGTCAGCACGAGCCCCACCCCTGACAAACCATTCGTGACATGTCTCCATCCAGGGCTGGCCATGCCGGGGGAGGGCTTGGCAGTGAGCTCTGTTCAAATTAGCCGGGGAAAGGGCGCGGAATTTCACTGTAGTTGGTCATGTTTGTTCCAAGGATGACGACTACAGCACATTTCTCATGTTAATGTCGTCCAACTACCCGTGTACTGCAATTACTCTGCATCGATTTTAAAGCCGACTTAGCACAATAGCGGCTTCTAATTTGTAAGCAAAACCTCGGTGGCATAAATCAAACTGTTAGAGGCGACGCCACTGCCGCATGCTAACGGGGAGTTAATAGACAGGGGGAGGGCAGCTGGGGCACCGGGCCCCCGCGGGCCCGTCTCCGCCAGGTGCCCACGCTCCACCTGTGTGTCTGCCTTGGCCTCCATGTGCGTTTCCGGTGGCAGCTCCCCAGGTCTGAATAGCCGGAGCCGTGACTGAGGCCCCCCTCTGCTCTCAGCTATAGCACAAAACCCACGGTGTGGAGAAGTCGGTTGGTCCTGTGTCCCAGCATGAGGCCTGGGGATGATTTAAGGAGAGAACTATAAACTGTGGGGGAACAAGGACCCAGAGGCCAGCACGGGGTGAACTTGACTCTCTGGTCCTCCCTACCAATTAATATTTCTTGAGGACCCGCTGGAGAAAGGGCCCTTGGATGTGGCATGCTCTTGGCAGGAATGTGGGCCTCCAGAGCCAAGACACAAAATGAGCCATCCATCACACGGGACCCCACACACCATCTTATCAGGATCACCTTGGTGGCATCAGGCTTGGGAGATGCAGCCAAGAGCCGAGACCCCTGTGACTCTTCCCAGATACAGATCCACGGGGTGCTGGGGTGGCCTATTAGCCCGCCAAGGGAAAAGCCCTGGGCCTGGAGACTTCTCCTGGTAAATGCCCAGGAGGAACTTTCTACCCCTCCCTTTGCCACTATCACGGTCCAGCCTGGGCAGAGTTTGGAGCCCACCAGCTGCTTCTGCTCCCGACTCTGGAAGCACAAGTTAACACCAGAGCCAAGCAGGCCTCACCTGGGCTGGAGCCAGGGCCCTATGGGCAGAAGGGAGGGGTTCCCACTCACACATCCTTCTCTCCCCAGGGCAGTCATGGCCATGCCCCTCCCTTCTAGTGTCCTGACAGAGCCAAGACCAGGCGGTGCCTTGAGTACAGGAGAAGTTCGATAACATTCGCAGAAGAACTGTCAGGAAAAGACAGCGCAGAAGCCCGCACAGCTCTAAGGGAATGTGTTCATAACAGAGCACCTGAGACAGCTGCTCACTTTCTTTCCAATATATTCGCTTTCAGGGTTCTTTAACCAGCACATTTTATAGTGTCAAAAGAAAGGCTTCGATTAGGTCCTCAAATAGCTTTAATATTTCTCTTTAATACAAAATAATGTCTCAATATGTCAAGGCAGTCTAGTATGACAAGGTAGGGACTAGGTTCCATCCCTGTTTTTGTCTTTCCCGGAGCAAGTAGGTGTTTGAACAAATGAACAAACAAACAAGGGAAAGAGCTAGTAAAGGAGAGAGTGAAAAATCTAGACAGTGGTCCTAGCAAGATATCATCCTCCCCCCACCAACAGCGAAGGGAGCCCTGGACAGCCCTGACTGTGTGTTCATGGTGGTGAACCAGTCCCCACGTCCCCAGGGCTTCTCTCTCCCTTCCCCCACCCATTGAGAGCCATCAAGCCCGCAAAAGGTCAACCTGATGCCAAGTCTCCAGAGCTCTCCTTGTCCCAGAGCCATAAAAGATGACTTGAAATATCTCTTTGAATCTTCGGAAAAGAGCAACGGGTGAAGGATGGCTCCAGAGTCAAGAACCATCTCACAGGAAAAGGCCAGTGCGTCCCCCGTCTAAGATCTATGACCAGCAGGGCCCTGTCCTTTGAAGAGCAGAACCCGGAAACGGCCTGCCCTTCCTACCTAGGGCCGCTCGGTTTGTGGCCTGGTGTGTCACCATTGCCTCATACTGAGACAGCCCCACTAGGCAGACCAGAAGTGTCCCCCATAGGCCAGAACAGCAGGGCTAAGCTCTGTGCATGGGCCCTCCTGCCCATCCGAGGAAAACACATCAATTTCAGATTCTTCTGCAGATATCCCCCCACACTTCCCACTCCCCAGGAAACGGCCCAGAGGCGGAGCCTGGTCAACGAAAGTATCACCTCTGCCTACTCCAAAGAAACACCCCAGCCAGCCCACATTTGCTGAGCTACTCTGTGACACGGCGTGTTCTGCTGGAAGGGTGGACGAAGCAAGGCTTGCCCCCTGGGGCACGGGCACCTGCCACGTGGGTTCCCAACCATGAGGCCCGCAGCCTACCAGCGATGTGCCTCCCGCCCACCCCAGACCCACTGGAGAGCATCTGGGATGATGCCCAGGGTTTGTCGATCCTGGCAGCTTTACTCGGAGTCATACTTCCTTGGTCTATTACCAGCCTGGAACAGAAAAGGGCAATGCAGGTGTCCCCCCGCTTTCCTGAAACTTTGTACTGTGCCACTTTTACGCAAGACTTACATCAATGCCTGTTTTCTCTGGCTGGAAGAAATCCGAAGAGGGTTTTCACTTTTAACAAGAAAAAAAAAAGAAAGAAAGAAAAAAAGAGAAAGAAAGCAAAAATACCGTTTGGCGTTTGTTTTGCGGCTGGCCATCATAGAGGCGGCGCACACCCTGAGCTGCGAGAGCGGCCCCGCCGGGCTCCTTCCCTGGAAACTCTACTCCGCGTCTCTGCATCAAGCTGCCATAGCTTTGAACTGTATCTGTGAGCATCTGTGCTTTATCTCAATTTATTTTGTGCCTCCTTTAGCAAGCTGTGCCCTAAGGTATCAGAAAAGCCTAAGAGAGGTTATTTTTTGCATCTGGGAATGCTCAAAAATTATTTCCATACAAATTAATGGTAATTGCTTCTTCACTTTACACCATTTCTGCTTGTGAAAGGCTGCAGAGGAAGACTCTACTTTTGGATAGCGGGGGAAACCTATTTGGTGGTTAGGAGCAAGGAAGGCTCTGGAATCACCCAGACAAGGGACAACAGGGGTGAGGTGCTCAGACCAGGGCCCAGCACAGGTAAGCTCCCAGAAGCGGGAGCTGCACAGATAACTAGAATTCAAGCCTAGTCCAAGAAACTTGTTTGATTTATTCCCTCTATTTAAATCATCCTTTCCACCTTTCCTCTATTTCTCCTTACTCATCAGTATTCCTAAATCCAGAGCGAAATGTACAGTCTTAGAATCTTAGAAGAGGTCTCAGTTGAGAAGAGCTGCCTGGGTCATTAAAAAAACCACCTGGTATTTCTCCTCTGTGGTCCTGGCATGAGAGGTATGGACAGGTGTCCCTCCATTCTCCCAAAGGTCGGTCTTGGTCAGGTGCCCAACTCATCATGGGCACCACAGTTGAGTAAATGCAGCTCCCTCGGGAGGGGCTACTCAACAGAGGCAACATAATAATAACAATAATAATAATAATAATAATAATAATAATAATAATAATAATAATGGTGACAAAGTAAGCAGGAGCTATCCTTCCTTGTGCACTATGCTGGGACATTACCTGCTCACCCCCCTCATCACCCCCCCGGGGTTGGCTGTGCATCATGGTCAGCATTCACAGTGAGCCCAGAGAGGCTGAGGAATCTCGCTGGATCATGGTCAAACCATGGCTGTGACTCTGGGCTCAGGTCACCGCCACAGCCACTACACTATCCACCCCCCAGCCTGCCGACAGGAAGGGAAACCACCTGTAAAAGCCCTTGTCCCCAGCACATCACTCTCCATTTAAGGCCCATGCTTCACAACAACAGAACCTAGACAGCCAGGAAGGGTGGCTGTCTGTCTGGCTGAGTGGCCCTGACAGCCAACACGTCCACCCTGGCTCCCTGTACCTCTGGATCCCTCCTTTGGGGGTCCCAGCTATATTCCAGGACATGGATTGCCAGGGGGTGAAGGAAGAGGAGAAATACCAGGTTGTTTTTTTAATGACCCAGATTCCAGCCAGATGCATTTGTTATTGGCAGCGGAGAGCCAGCGGAGCTAAGAACACAGGCAGCTGGTGATGTCTTAATCACTGCGGAGAGGAAGGGACAGGCAGGCTCAGCCCCTGGAGCTGGCTACCTGAGGCTCTCTGCCTGCGTCTGCCCCGCCCCTCCAGCTGTCCCTGCGCCTTTTCCTTTCTTTCGCCTTATTCCTTTTCCTCTCCTTCTCCCTGCTTAGGTTCTCCTTTTGTCTTTCCTAAGTGGGGCACCCAGTCTCCCCATAGGCACGCCTCAGCCCCACCAGCAAGGCCAGGTGGCACATCGCTGCCCACCCAGGTCCCCGGTTGGTCTGGCTAATGCAGAATCCAGGGGCCTCCTCCAGGGCCTTCTTTTGCGAGCTCAGTAAGAGGTTTCAACTCTAGTTTAAACACTGTGTCCCTAGAGACCATCCTAAAAGCACAGAAGAGCCCACCTTCGATCTCCTCCCCCATCCGGGCTGAGAGATCTCCAAGCACTCAGCAGCTGGGAACTCGTTCCTCATCTGTCCATCTCTCTCTGCCCTGCAGGAGGCTGGGGGCGGGGGAGGGAAGGACAGAATGACTTGCCTCATTCTGCTGAGGAGAAAGCCAAAACAAACCGTAGAGAAAATAAGGGCCCAGCTGAGGAAGTGGGGGCTGAGAACAGAAACCAGGCACCCACACCCTGATTCTGAACACATGTTCCCTATTTCACTCTGCCAGGGAACATGGCTACGGTACCCCAGCAAGCATCACCTGCCCATACAAGCCTCACCTGACCCGAAGACATCCATCGTGTGCCACACAGTGGGCTAAACCCTCTTCGTACAGTGTTTCCGTTACTCCGTGAACCAACCTAAAGAGTGGACCTATGAATATCCCATTTTACAGATGAGGAGGTCAAGGCTCAAAGAGTTAGGCAACTTGTCAGATTCATACGAACAGGAAACAGTAATGCCAGGAGACAAACCCACTGCCTCCAGAGCCAGTGCTCTTTCCACATACGACCTTTCACTTCCGAAACCAGGCAGCCTGAGAAGCCTGGCGGAAGCGAAGGGACAGGGAATCGGATACTAGGAGGCGGGAGTGAAGGGTGGCTACGGCGATGCGAATGGGGCAGCTGAAGCCAGGGGAAATTAGTCTCTGTGGGGTCTGATTTTCCTCTCCCCTCCCAAAGGAAAAGACTCTTCCAATTTCCTGGCATAAGTGAAAGGGAGAGAAACGTGTCTGCACAAGAGCACAGTGTCTGGAGCGAGGCTCACCCCCCACTCTCCTCTCAAAGACCAGGCCGTCCACCATGCCGGGGCCCCTCACTGCTGCCTCAGTGATGCAGACAGACGGTCATCAGAGAAATCAGGTGCTGGGTGCGGCTTGGCTGTTCTTACTCCCTCCTTCCTTCTCCCATCACCTAAAATGCAGGAGCTAAGTCCAACCCCCAACTGGGTCAGTGGACATCTCCATCCCGGGACCCACGACTGCCTCCCCAGAAGGGCTCCCAGGTCTGCCCTCCCTCCTCAGTCCCGGCATTCAATGTCAGGGGGGATCAAGTCAGGGGCAGCGTGGAAAGCTCGTCTACTTAGTTACCTCCTAAATACAGCAGGGTGAAGGGAACCCGGAAGGGAGAGAGGTGTGAAGAGAAGTTTGGGAACACCAAACAGAAAAGGACAAAATACTCCAGTAAATTAAATATAGAGCGAGGCAAGAGCCTGCCCTCTGAGAGGTGTCTCTCAGCCCTCTGTCCCCTTCCCCATTATTTCTCCAGCCCTTTCTCCAGCCACATCCAGAAGCCCACTCTGGCAGCCTTGCCTCCCCCAGGAAGGTGGGCCTTTTGAGTAGTAGCCTGGCCTGGAATTTCGCAAGGGCCCTGGGAGTGTATGGTAAGCCCAGACAGAAGCGAGGGGCCGTGGGCGTCTGTGTCCGCAGACTGGAGGTCAGGGCCTTGGCAAAGGAGGTTCACACTTCCTCAGGACGCCTGCGGTTCTGTGGAGAAATGGCCCACAAGTCTACTTTGGAAGCTGACTACCTCCTGACTACCCCTAATACAAACACGTTTCCACGGCCACTCGTGCACTCTGGGTTCCAGTGCGTTCCACTACGGCCAAGAAGGCTTTATTTATTCCCCGTGTGACTTGGACCCTCGATATAACCCCTTCTCTCTCTACAACTCAGTCTCCCTAAAAGCAAAATAAGGCTGCGATACTCTGGCAAACCTCCCCGAGGAGAAAACGTCCTCTGGGAAACAGTATACAATACTGATCGCAGGGAGGACTGAAGCTGGAAAAGTCCTCCAGCTCATCCTGCCCAGACCCTGGCCTCCAGACAGACTCGCCTGAACCAGGCTGAGGGCTGAGTGCGCGGGGTGGGGTGGGGGTGGGCATCTCTGGCGGAAGGAAAGGACTGCTCGCGTCCTCAGTGTGCATCCACAGTGATGTGGGCGGATGTGAGCGCTCTGCTGGTGCCCTGCCCCCAAAACCTACTTCCACATCTCCCTGGCTAAAGCAGAAACCAGTAGGCTTTGTCCCTCAGAGGATGACTGGCCTGGCTTGAGTGTCCCCACAGGGCAGATAAACCCAAGTAAGCAAATTCGCTCAAACTCCCGTCAATCAAAGTGCCAGACTTACAGGCTCAGAGACCAGCCCCAGGGCCCAGTGGGGGAAGGGCCTCCCCAGAAGATCCCCCCAGCACAGGATTCTTCCTTGGCAGAGCTGAAGCCACCGCTGCCCTGAGCAAGGGCAAGGCAACGGACGGGGTACGCAGTGGGCCAGACGGATCAGCCACTGGGAAAATGAAACCAGCTCTCTGTGATCTGGAGACACAGGTCATCTTGGTAAACCCCTGATGGAAGGAATGAGCCTAAACAAGTCAGACAGAGCAGTCCTAGATGAATCTGGAGGGGCATCTGTAGTTTCTACCCAGACAGCCATCTTCTCCGCACTGATCCACTACAGAACTCTGGGAATGCTGTAAGGGGCCCCCTCCTGCCACCACACTTCCTGGACAGCCATGAGTGGGCTTTGCTGGGGTGTCAAGCACGGTGGGGTGCCTCGGCAGGCAGCCTGCAGGAGCCGGAATCACGTACTTCCGTCACACACGCACGGTTGCCTGGATGAAGAAATCCCTCCGGGAACAAACCACCGTGCAGCTTTATGGCCCACTCAGAAATGGGAAGGCAGGAAGGTGGTGGCAGAAACAGACACGGAGAACGATGGGTGTTAACAAAAAGAAACAAGACGGTAATCCCAATTTACACAGCGCCACCCTACACAGACCTCGGAGAACTTCCACGAGCACCATCTCAATGTACCCGCCTGGCAATTCCTCCAGGTTAGCCAGCCAAGTGTTCAGGTTTATCCCCATTTTACAGATGAGAAATTGAAGTCAGAGATTCCGATGGCGGGGGGGGGGGGGGGGCGCGGAGCGGAGCATGGCAGAGCTGTGAGGGAGACCCACGCTCCTGGTCAAGGCTTTTTCCATGCTCCCCCAGGGTCCTTCTAACAAAGTCAGAGAAAAGGGCGGACCCAGGGGCTCTGGGCCAGAAGGGGAGGTGCAGCCGGCAGCAGCAAAGAGCCCCAAAAGGGACAACAAGCATGCAATGTGTGTGCTCTCCGGTTGAGGACATCCACCCTGCTGGTCCTCACACCGCAAGGAGAGGGGCAGACAGGTTCCTGAAGTCACGATTAAGCGGCCCATTGAAGGGAAAGTATCCCCAGCTTGGAGTCCGTGGTCGGGCAGGGGGCTGTTTGTTTTCTCAAAGGGTGGCAGTTGGGGCACAAGGTAGGGCCAGGAGACAGGGAGGCAGCTTGTCCCGGGACTGCCCCAGATAGAGGTAGGCGGTAAAGAGGGGAGAGACAGAGGCGGGAGGCATCGTAGTGCAAGGGAACAGCAAAGACACTGTTCAGGGGGGACTTAGGGGAACTCAGGAAGGGAAAAGAAAGCTCTTCCTAATGATGAATGCTGGAGGGCGGAATTGGAACAATCGTAATTAAGGCTTCTAACAATAGGAAGGGAGCCGAGACAGTTGTGTGTGTCAAACAAGGTGCTGAGCTCCTCTCCCGCTGTGAGGGTGCTTAATAAAGCAGCCCACCCCTCATTACCTGCTTAGTGGGTGACAGCCCTCTCGGGTGGGGGTGGGGCTGCTGTGGCTGCCCCCATCTCCTGCTCAGACCCAGCCATGACCCTGAAGTGGGAAATGGGAAGCAGGGGAGATTCTCTGCCGGCCACTGAGCAAGGAAACCAAGGTCCAGGGAGCGAAAGCCCACCGGGGAACGTTCGGCCTGGAACCCGGCAGCCCCTGTGCCCGCACCCAGCATGTGAGCCTCCAGGCAGAGCAGAATCTGGGACAGCTTTCTGAGGTTCGGGCAGTGAGTTCCGGCACACCAAGGACACACCCGGCCCTGCTCCGTGGGTCCTCCCTCACTCTGGACTGTGTCCCCACTTGTGAGAGAGATATAAAGGAACCATCCTTGGTCCCTCACTCTACCAAGGCTGCTATGAGGAAAGGAAGATAAGGTATCTCAAGAATCATCAGCTCTTGGAAAACACAAAGGGAGCAACAAAATGTATAAAATCACAGGATGTCAGAGCCCAAAGGGACCTTAGAGATGAGCTGCTCCAAGTCTATCACTGTCCACATGTGGAAACTCAGGCCCAGAGAGGGGAAGTAATCTGTCCAGGGTCACACGGCCAGTTAGCAATGCAGCCGGAACTAGAACTCAGGTGTCTGCACCCCATGCCCTGCTCCTTCCCGCTCTGCCACCTTGATCCCAAAAGCACACTGAGAATTAGCTGGTGTGTGTCTTGCACGAAACATGGGCTTCCTGCATTTCTAGAAACGGGGAGGAAATGCAGGATTCAGGGCTGGGCACGCCAGAAGTTTGCAGGCTGCTGGAGGGGCCATCCATCCCACCCTGCCCCCCAACAAGTTCTGAGGAGCCCCCAGCCAAAGAGGAGGAGAGGAAACCAATCAGTAACGCCGAGAATCTTGTCAATCTTCCTCCTACAGCTCCTGATTCAGACCCACCACCCTCTACAGAGCGACTTTTTATGAAACATGCACTTTTCACACAGACTCCCCTCCTCCCACTAGGCAGGCTGAGAAAGGGGCAGAGGAAGGGGGGCTTGAGGCGGAGGGGAGGGAATGGGGGGCCTCGAGCCCTTCTCTTTGGCTGCCATAAATGGTAACAAATCGAGTACCTTGCGCGCTCAGCTCTTCCAACAGCATCAACTTCCTTCCCCCACTGCCTCCCTCCTGAGGGTCCCCCAGTCTCCTCCCCGCCAAGCCCCGGGGCCCCAGGGACCGGTCATGGTGGGTGTCCTAAATGGCTCAGACATCACAGAGCTCTGGCCCAGAACCCAGGCTGACAAGCTGTCACTCTGATTTGGGTCCCCTGAGCTCTTGCCCACAGGCAGGGGAAGCCTCCCTTGAGTGGGTAGGGGGCAGAGTCAGGCCTCAAAACACACCTGGCCTCCAAGAGAGAACACACTGGGGGCTGCCCCTCAGTGAATGGAGCACAGAAGGCTCCGGGTCCTTCCGTCAGCCACCTCAGTCTCCTGAGATCCCCCTGCCAGCCCAGCCCAGGCCGGGTTCACCATGTCCTCCACACCTCAGGGTGCTACACAGACCTTACACCCAACGATCTCTACACTTTGCCAGGCACCACCCAAAGTGCGATCTTTAAAGGGGTCCCCGATAACCAGCAAACTGCTCTGCCGAAGCAATTCCTTGCCCACCACAATCCGGCTCAAAACTCTCTTGCATTAGCCCCTTTCTCCGGCTTCAAATATCACCTCATTTTCCCTGCCTCCACCTCCTCCATCCTCCCCATCCCCCCTCCGCTTGTCCAGAAGCCCGCTGCCTAGCTGTCCTCTTTCCCTTTCCCTGCCTTCTCCCCAGGTGAACATCTTCCATCCGCTGGGCCGTCGGGCCTTCTCCCGGCCCTCAGATACTCCCTGAGGGCTTGCCTCCTCCATAAAGCCTGCTCTGCTCAGAGACGGATGCCAGGTGCTAGAGAATGAACATCCTGACACCGCCCTCCACAGTCAGGAGAGTACCTCGCATCGTGCTGGCTCACGCAGGTACTCAATACGCACCGGCACTGTTCCTTCCGTCCCAGGGAGGTGCCCACCCTGACGTGCACCAGTCGGAGGACCACGTCTTCCATGCCAGCCTCATTCATCAGGTCTGTAGATGCGGCCGCAGTGAGCCTGAGTGCTAGGTCCTGCCCTCATTCTGTCGGCCACATTCAGGCACGCCTGAAAGGCCATCCCGCCTCCTTACCACGTGGCTGAATACCATTCTTTTGTCAAGGATCAGCTCAAGTCCTGCCTCTTGCACAGAGCCGTCCCCGTCCACCTGGCCTTACACTGGAACCACTTGGTGCTACCACAGCTCACACTTCCCGGAAGCCAAGGCAAACAGGAAACACGCTTATGCAATTATGTAAGAATATAGCGTGTTTGTAAGCGCCCACAACATGTGAGAGGCCATGCACCGGAACTCTGATTGACATTAGATATTCAATAAGTCCCTGCTGCCTTATGATACTGGATGGAGAGCCCACGGGTTGCACGCTGACGATGTCCACAAAATGCGCCAGCCCTGGTGTGGCCGAATGCATGTGTGGGCTCCCTCTGGAATGCTGCATTGCCTTCTTGTACACCCTTGTGACAGCAGTTGGCTCTTCCCAGTTAGACTGCAAGCCTCTCTAGAGCAGGGACAGAGTGAGTTCGTGTTCCCCTGCAATGTGCAGCATGGGGTTAGCAGACCATGAGCACAACTCAGGACTCATTGGCTGATCACGGAGAACACACTTTCGGGAGCTCAGAGACTCAGGACTGGGGAATGTCAGGAGACTCCAGGGCAGGGCTGGAAAGCGGCCGCAGCGCTGCGGGCACACCCTCCCTAGAGCATCAGCGGGCCCTGCCAGCAGACCCAGTCACCAGGGATGGGCGTGGAAAGGGGCTGACCCACTGGAATCCACATGCGTGGTTGGCTAGGAGATGTCTCAAAGGTGTCTTGGCTCTGGGGAAGCTGGAAAACCTATCTACCTACCCCTGAGCAACTCAGACGTACTGAGATGCCACAGCCAGGCACCGCGAGATCAGAGGAGCACCGCGGCTGCCGAATCTCCTCCACACGGGCCGCCAGGATGGCCGCACAAACAGCGAGAGCTGCTGGATGGGGGTGGGGAGGTCTCAGCCTCCCCATCTGTTCCTGACGCTTCTCCCCAGGAGGTGGGGAGGATACCTCCAGGAGATGAGCAAATCGTAGCAGTGGCATCTGGCATTTGGGGGGCAAAACGCTTCAGCAGACATCTACCATTTCTGCCTTTGCCCCTTCTTTTAGTGTCAGAAACAGTCTTTCCCTGTTTTTCTTTTGGGAATTCTCTGCTCCCCACTGCCAACAGCCCTGTCCCATCGATCAAAGTGCTCTGCTCAGCCCTGGCCAAGGATGGGCTCACGACCAGCCAGACCCTCTGTCCTGGAAAGTCGATTTCTGAGCAGTGAGCCCCAAGGGCCAAAAACTGACAGAGTCAACGTGACCAAGGTCATCATTAGCTCGTGGTAACGACACCCCAGCGCAGCTCTGGCTTCTGTCCCTGTGTGTGGCCTGTTGCTCAGCTTTCGTTTCTAGCCTGTGAGCTAACCTGGTCTCTTCATAGATACTGAAAGATCCGCAGTTAGAAACACAGGGGTGGAGACAGCAGAAGGGAAAAGAAAGCCGGGCCGGTGCATCGCCAAATGCTGAACAACACTGCTGGGCTGAGGGCAGAGAGAGAGACAGGCAGGTCTCTGTGTTCCGGAGTTTACCACGGTTGGTGTGTGGTGCTTGCAATCTACGAGCCCCACAATCCATCCAGGAAATGGGCCACTCAAAATGAGGACGCCGGCTTATACCCAAGGTCACGCATACACGTGCAGGATATCTAACTAAATTGACATATTCATTTACAATGGACCCTTGAACGACACCAATCTCCCCACAGTCAAAAATGTACATGTACATCAATCTATACTTATTCAAATATGCTGCCAGAACTCTTCGGAAGATCTTTGAGACATGTGTCTTTCTAGAGTATATTAATTATAGCACATTGTGGTTATTACTTTCTTTCATAGAAATATTACCCATATGGAACGAAATGCTATTATTAATAAAACTGTATTTTACCCATGTGGAAAAAAAATTTGCACATAACTTTCGACTCCCCAAAACTTAACGACTAACCGCCTACTGTTGACTAGAAGCCTTACTGATAGCCTACACAGTTGATCGACACATATTTTGTATGTTGAATATATATATCGTGTACTGCGTTCTTACATTAAAGTAAGCTAGAGAGAAGAAAGTATTAACATCATGAGGAAAATACATTTACAATACTGTACTGGAAAAAATGTGCTTATAAGTGGACCCGCACAGCTCAAATCCATGTTCGTGGGTCAACTGTATATATAAATATATAGACACATATTCATATTATAAAAATGTTTCTAAACATTTATACGGTATATTCAAACACATTTATATATACGTGTCTTACATATGTCTGTATACATGTATGCACACATACACATATGTGTATACATATGTCTACCTGTGTGTGTTTGGGGCAAGGGGGAGCTCTGAGAACTTACAAGTTAGGTACCTAAGTGGAAAATGCAAGTGCAGAACCAGCCCAGTAGAAGAGAAGGAAACAAAAACCTTTAGGCACCTGCCCCACAGGTCCTGTGCTTCCCAGGGACACCTCACACAGAGACACACGCCTTCCAACCACCCCCAGCCCCACCCCTTCTGGCTTTGACTGGCAAGTATCTCTCCTCTGCCCCGTGGGGTCCCATCCCCGAGACTCTGAAAGGGCACTCCCAGCCCTGATCCTGGGGGAGGATGAGCAGTGGGCAGGGCCACATGGAGCCCCTGGTTGGGCGCATGGGACCGAACCCGCCATGACCAAGCAGGGTTGCATTTTGGGGTTCTGTTCAGACACAGCTGGCAGCTCCCCTCACGCAGGGCCACAGGCTCTGACACGGACAGAAATACAATTAAACCCTCGCTCGCTCCCTCATCTCCTTTTCTGCCAAAGGGCAAATCTAATCATGCCTTTCCCTTCATGGGCTCTTCCCACTTCCCCCTCACACCAGAAATCATTTTGCAGGCCATCTCGCTTAATTTCTAACTCCTCAACAGGAAGGGAAACTGAGGCATAGAGACAGATGGAATTTTTCGAGTGCTCATCACTCATCACGCAGTGACCAAGTAACAACACCAAAGGTCTACCTAGAGCCAGCTCACAGGGCACCGAAGCCCATGAGTCCACAGCAACTCTGGAAACAAGTGCAATGGAGGCAACAGTGTTTCCCGAGTCCTAGGGGAGAGTGCTGTGTGCGCTATTAAAAAAAGCACTGATAAACCATTGCTCAGGGAGACACCCACCAAGGGCTCGCTGTGATAATGCTCATTCACAAAGCCGTCTTCCAAGGCAGTGAGTATTTGTGGTTGTAGGGGTCTTGTTTGGCTAAGCAGGATGCTTCAGGTTGGAGCCAGGATGGCTCTCCCACAGCATGGGGCCTTTCCTTTAGATAAACCCCAATCATATTTAAAGGGCATCACTGGCAAGAGGCATCCCATTATGAGCCCGCCCATGCCCCCTTTACCTAGCACTTCTGGGCAGTTCAGCCAGCCCACAGATCAACACACATTTACTGAGAACCAATCATGAGCAAGCAAGGCACAGATGATAAGATGAAGGCCCCCACCCTCCCCTCCTCCTGCTCATGGCCTTGAGTGACAATGCCTCTAGCATCAGTGTCCTCATCTACACACAGGTACCACTGCCCACTCGAGGTAGCTGCAAGGATTTAAAGCTCCTAGAAGATGCTAGAAGAGTGGGAGAACAAGATACAAGATATAAAAGCAGGACCGTATGGTTAGAACAGTAAACCCAGCCAGAGTGCCTGGGTGGCTCAGTGGGTTGAGCGTCAGACTTCGGCTCAGGTCATGATCTCATGGTTCATGAGTTCGAGCCCCATATGGGGCTTGCTGCTGTCAGCACAGAGCCTGGAGCCTGCTTTGGATCCTCTGTCTCCCACTCTCTCTGTGCCTCCTCTGCTCACTCATGCTCTCTGAAAGAAAGAAAGAAAGAAAGAAAGAAAGAAAGAAAGAAAGAAAGAAAGAAAGAAAGAAAGGAAGGAAGGAAGGAAGGAAGGAAGGAAGGAAGGAAGAAAGGAAGGAAAGGAAGGAAGAAAGAAAGAAAGAAAGAAAAGGAAGAAAGAAAGAAAAGAAAGAAAGAACAGCAAATCCTGCCATGATGAGGTAAGTAGAATCTGAAATATTTAATAGCACAATGCAGGGCCATGCTTTTGGGAAGCTGTGAAGAAAACAGTCTTCATTCTGGGGTACTCTCATAAAAAGCACAAAAATAGATCACGAAACCTAGACTGTACACAACTGACCACCCACTAATCTGAGAAAGGCCCTGATGATCACTAGGTGGTCATCTCCTGACCCATTTCTGTTGGAGCTGGGACTGGGGGAGGGAAGGCACAAATCATCAAGGGGTTACGTCCAAATATGCATAACACTGTTCCTGTTATCACAGGGCTGCACCACACAAAACTGGAAGCACGGATCCAAGAAAAACACAATCTAAAGTTAACAGAGGAAGGAGCTGGATGAGGATGACCTCCCAGAGTTAGTCATGGAAATAATACGGGCTCTGAACCCAGGTTCAAATCCCAGTTCTGTCACTTTCCAGTCTAGCGATTTGGGGCAAAAATCCCTAACCTGCCAGAGCTTCCAACTCCTCAGAGGCAAAATGAATATAATCCTACCTCTCCTCATCAGGTGCTGTGGTGGGTAGATAAGGTAACAAAGTAACCTAGGGAAGTGTCCAGCGCAGCACCTGGACAACTACTTGGTCCCACCACACCTTGAGGAGGAGAAGGATGCTCCCCTTCTCCAACCTCAGGTGCACAGGAATTCTACTGAGGGGAAGGAGGGGTGGTATCAAAAGACGGAAGATCAAAAGTCTCTACATAACAAAAGCTGTGTAAGAGCTTCATGGAGAACACTACGAAACTTTACAGAAAGACATTAAAGAAGGCCTAACATATGAAGTATACCATGTCCATGAATAGAAACGCATGCCTAGAATACGATTTATATTCATGACTGGAAATTAAAAAATAGAAATTCTCCCCAAATTGATCAACAGACTCTATGCAAAGCCAATCCAACTACCATCAGGGCTTGCATGAGGGAGGGCGGGGAGAACAGGTTGACTGATCGACTGATTTTTGGTGAAGAACAAAGGGCCAAGAACAGCTAAAACATCCATGGGAAAGCATCAGATGAAAGAATTTGCCTTACCAGACATAAAGACCTATTAAAAAGTTGTAGTAATTAAGACAATGTGGCACAGGGATAGATAAGTAGTGCCATGGAAAAGGCACAGTTGGCATGACGCATCAGAGAGGAAAGGAAGACGAGCCAATCACTGGAGCTCAGACCACCGATTTGCATATGGGGAAGAAAGAAATTGAGCCCTACCCCTCACCACATGTAAATACGCATGTCAGACATATTAACGACTTAAATGTTAAAAGAAAAACTTACAGAAATAAATACAGGTTGTCACCTTTAATCAGTAAGTCGTTCATTAAAAAATTCATGAATGCCTGTTATGTTATGACAAGCACTGTCCTATTACCAGTGATACAAAGACATCCATGAGATGTATTTCTTAAATAATATGTAAAAAGCACAATCGTACAAAGAAAAGAGACTAATATATTTGACTATATTATAATAAAGAATTTCTGTTTCTCAAAAGACCCTACGAAGAAAGTGAAAAGGTAAGCTATAAACTGGAAGAAATAGACTGTGTATGTGGCACACTTAAGACAACAGATTAGCATCCAAAACATAGTAAAACTTCTAAAAAATAGGAAAAGGCAAGCGACTCAATAGAAAAATGGACAAAGAAATAAAACGGGCATTCACAGAAAAGAATGGCTAATAAACCTATGAAAAGATGTTCACTAGTAATCAGACGAAAATTTAAGATCTATGATACATGGCATTTTACACCCACTGTTTTGGAGAATGCCAAAACTTCCTGTTGTCAACTGACATTCTGCTGGCGGAAGTGTCAATTGATACATTCACTTTGGAGAACAAGGTGGCATCATCTGGAAAAGCTGAAATGTGCAGATGCTAAAACTTAGCAAAGCCACTCCTTGCTATGTGCCCTAAAGCAGTTCTCCTGACACCACGGGCCACGGAAATGCTGGATACTTCGGAACTTTATAGCGATGTGATGTTTCCAGAATATTCGAGTGCATTATCAAGGACTGTCTGGGTGTAAGTGAGTCACCTGTGGTTCGAGCTGAGAAACCCTGGCCCATGTATACCAGAAGCCCAGTACAAGAATGTTCACAGAAGCATGTTTTTTTTAAAAAAAGAAGTAATCCAAATGCTTATTATCAGAAGAATGATAATGAAATACTGTGGAACGGTAAAAATAAGTGCATGATAGCCACACATATCAACACAAATGAATCAATAAACACAACACTGAACTTTTAAAAATTCAGATGATTCAACTACCAAAAGCTTAAAAACAAGCCAAACGAAATGAAACAATGTGGTGTTCAAGGATGTTTACATATGTGGAAAAACTACAAAGAAATATCCCTAACACAAGATTTAAGGATACTGGTTCTCTCTAGGGGACAGGTTGGGGGCACGCTCAGGAAGGGGCATGAAGATGCTTCGTGGATACAGCCGGTGTTTTATTTCTTAAGCTAAGGAACACATGGGTATGTGTTCCTCACGTAATTGTTTTAAACTATATGAATTTACATACGGTATATTCCACCGTTAAAAAAAAAAACAATTTTCAGTGACCGTTTTTCCAGTTAGTAAAGTGACCCAGACCTAGAGCCCCATATCTGCTCGGGTCACAGGCCAAGCTGCCCAGCCAGCAGGGTCCAACACTGAGTGTGCCAAAGGGAGTGACCTG
Source organism: Paguma larvata (assembly GCA_030068075.1). Classification (NCBI taxonomy): domain Eukaryota; kingdom Metazoa; phylum Chordata; class Mammalia; order Carnivora; family Viverridae; genus Paguma; species Paguma larvata. The sequence goes on from CM057828.1 coordinate 100,237,261, forward strand.
CCCTTGGAGCAGCCGGGGCAGAAGGCCCGTGAAGACCCTGCAATGTAACCACTGGCCCAGCTGGCCTGCTCCGGGCCTGATTCACTGCGCCGGGGACAAAGGGAAGCAGGGGAAGGGTGTGGGCCGCCCCACCTGGGAAGGCCAGAGGCAAGCATACAGTGTGGCAGGTGCAGCTGCCGGCCCTGGGGTCTGAGACCACACCACGCCCCTCCCCCGTTGCCTTCCACTCCCATCCTCCATCTCAACAGACCTGCCTGAACCTCCCGGCTTCCCCATTTCCACCCCATATATCCCTATGATCAGAAGTCATTCGGATGGATCCCCAGCCTAAAGAGACACCTGGGGACCCCTGCAGGGCTCCAAAGCCCTGCCCAGCTCTGCCACTCCAGTCCCGGGGCAGGTGACTCTGTTAGAGGGGCTACCTGTTCACATGCTCTCGCTGCAGGAAGCGCAGCGATGATAACGGCAGCTGCTAGGCATTGTGTCCAGCATGCTGGCATCCTGCTAAGCAGGATCCCTACAGAAGGCATATATGGCCTCCGCTGGGCCTCATCACGGCCCTGTAAGAGAGCTGATACTGTCAAGCATGCGGAAATCCAGGCACCTTCCAAACACAGGCCCCATTCCTAGAGAATCTGACTCAGTTGGTCAGTGAGTGGGAGGCTGGGGCAGGGGGGCAGGGGGACACGGCCTCTGTTCATGCAGAAAGGTATCTGGTTGATTTGAATCTACATCCTAGTGAAGAACCCTCAGAGCAGACAGAAGCCGCCTCTCTGTTCTTCTCGGCCAGTCACCCTCCGGCAGCCACTAAAACAGGACCCCCCTGCATGCACCAGCGCACTAAGCCACCCAACACAAGGAAGATCTGAAACCGCACAGCCTTTCCTTCCAAGGGCTTCTCCAGGTCTCAGAGTCTTCAAGGCTTGCTGGGGCCCAAGGGAAGAGAAGGCAGAGCCCATCCCAATGGAAGCACAGACTCGCTGCCTGAAAAGATATTTCAGATATCACCTGAAGCCCCATGACTAGCTAGAGAAGAATAGGGGGTGAAAGCCTGATCTCTGCCCTGCCCTGCCCCCTCCCAGCCGCAGATCTCCTCACCCTCCGGCCCACGTGCCATTTGCAACGTCCCGGCCCCAACCCCCCACCACTTCTGCTAGCAGATTAGCTTTCAAATGTGAGCAGGGACAAAGCTGGCTCAGAAGACTTAACTCTGCCCGACGGGTTTAGCTCAGCTTCAAAGCTTCCTAACTGGAACCAAATAAGCGGGCACATCGCAGCTGGAAGGGAGAGGCCGGAAGGGGGGAGAGGACAGGGGCATCTCTGTAAGCTGGATTACCTACAGCAACAGCTTGCAGCCTGAGTGACACAGCAAGACCCGTCACGGTGTTCACTGTCGGAAAAACAAAAGAGCCCTTTCCTCTGAGCCCTGGGGACAAAGTGAAAAGCGTCCGTAACCACTGGTGCACACTCCACAGCCGGACAGGGCCACCTCATCCTCAGAACCCAGGTCGAACTCACTGCCCCGGAAGCCGTTCTCGACTGGCACCACCAGGCTGATACCACCCTTTGTTTCTCCGGGTTCAGCCCATTTCATGTGTACAGGAGGCTCTGTCTCTTCCACTGGGCTGCAAGCTTGTCCCGGGGAACAGGCTCAGGATCAACTTGTGTCTACCTCTCCCCACCTCTGTCCATGCCTGGAACCCCACCCTCATCGATCCAGCAAATTCTTCTTCATCCTTCAAATGCCAGGTGTCACTGGCTCTATTCTGTTATCTTTATATCTTTCCTCTACTAAGCGGTATCAATTATTCTATTAAGGAACTCTACTGAACACCTACTGCTCAGAACCGTAACTGTTTACTCTAATTGTTTGTTTATGTGCCTGACTCCTCCGCGGGCCTTTGAGCAGCTCCAGGGCCTGGCTTACAGCAGGTGCTCAATAGATGCATGCAGTACACACCAGCACCCAGTCAGCCCTCTCAGTAGAAAACACAGAAAAAGACACGTAATTCACTAGTTCTTCTTTCTAAACTAGAAAACTCCTACTAAAAGAAACTCAGACTGGTTTTAGCCTCCCCTTTATTTCTGATGGACACAAACATCCTAGAGAGGGAGGGTCAGACAGCCCCCATGCGGGGGTGGGGAGACCAAAGGACAAGCCAAGTCAGGCCACCTGGAGGCTGGGTCCAGACCTGCTGCTGTCCCTCCCTAGACTGCTGGGGAGTGGGAGACGGCCCAGCTCTGACCCCTGCCTTGGTAGCCCTGTGTTCAAATGCTTGGTGGAGGACAGGCTGATGACCTCCCGATTCCGCGACTTCCTGGCCCGAGAAAGCTGATCTGCCCTGTGCAAGCCCAGTCGGCCTGTTCTCACCAACTGGAGGCTCCTGTGCGCGCAGCGGGCATTCAGTAAATAGTTGCGGCATGAGTGAATGGGCTCGATTGGGACCCCAACAGCCCAGCAAGCCCCAGAGCCCGCTGCCAAGTTCAGCCAAGGGCAGCCAGGCACATGGAGGCACGGCAGGGGAGGGCGAGGCCCCCCATCCTCAGAAGAGGTTGGTGCTCTTCACCGGCAGGCCGGCCAAATGAGGGGCAGAAGCGTGGCCCTTTCCTCAAAGCAGTGACAGCACGCACCCTGTTTCAGCTGGGACTCTCTCCTTTCTATCTATCCTCTTCCACCCCGCCCCCTCTTGATTGACACCAGTGCCGGCTCTGACATGATTTAAAAATAGATATTAAGACAAGGAAGTTTAATTTTTAATGCTTTGGAAAGGAAATGAACACAGAGCCGGCCTTCATTCCTTCATGGCCATGTTCTGGGGTCTCAGAGCACCAGCCCTCCCTCCCCCAAACAGAGTCATGCCTGACCTACTCCGCAGGTCTAACTTGGAGGAGCCCTCTGGGGAGACAGCCTAATGCCTCGCCCCTGAGCACTTCAGGAAGCCTCTAAATGCCTCTTGCTGCCCGGCTTAGCCAGTCTCCTGCTTGGAGAGACCAGGTCCGAACCAGTTTGGACCCTGTTCAGACCCCTCAGCCCACTTCTCACACTTCCCTTCCCAGAGAGAAGGCACCACACAGACTTCCTCAGACACCCAGGCCATCCAGCATCGATTGTGCACACACCCGTGTCCTGGGCCGCCACAGACAAACGGGTAGCCAGGGAGCCCACAGAGGAACTCACGACACAGCCAAGCCAGTGACAAACACATGCCTCCGAGGTGACAGGAAAGTCTTAACCCAGTTGCCTGCACCCAGAGGCAAGTGAATGGTCTGCGAGGGGCCAAGCCGCAAAGACCTGCCCCCACTTAGGGGAGGTTAATCAGGGCCTCCACCTAGCACCCTACCCGTGGCAGCGCGGCCCCAACCTTTCCCCTGCTCCAGCAGGCACACTGAACACTGCCTCTTTGGCTAATTGGCCTTTATTAAGGGAGCAATCCACAAGGAATAGACTTTCCAACGGAGCCAGAATGTCACTGCTCTGCCAGCCATGATTTAAAGTGACGGGGCAGCTCTGCTGGTAAGCATGAAAAGTGACCATTATCCTGAGTGGCAATTAGGCCAGCAACCCCAGGCCCACCCCACCCCTCCTTATCGGATAGGAGCTGGATTTGGTGTGGGAGGGGCTGGGCCAGGATCACAGTCTGCTGTCCCGAGAAGGGGACACGGGCCCCGGCACCCAAAGCCCACACCTACACTCTCTCTCCCCTGCTACTCAGAGTTGAAAGCGCTGAGCCTCCTTTGCCCTCCTGGAGGGGCTCCGATTCACTTCCTCTCTCTCCCCAGGGTGCGCCACCAGATGACTCTGGGAGGGCTCAGAGATGGGGCTGACAGAGGGAGCTGCCCTGTGGTTTCCACCACCGAGAGAAACACCCTGGGGTGGGTTTGACTACCAGGGTCCAGGCCCCTCGGGATGGAGAAGCTTCTGTCCCAACTCAGGCCACCGATTCTGTATCCACCAAGAAGCCAGCATTCTCTTTGGCCCCAAGGATCAGGGTGAGGTGTGCCAGGGAGGAGGAGGAGGGGCTCAGCCAGGCATGACCCCTGATTCCTCCTCCCCTAGCCCCACCACCTCTAGCAGGCCCTCAGAAATGCTGCCTGGGTGCCAGCGTGGCTGACACCATCTGGGTGAAGTCAGCGGGGCCAGGAGGAGACCCGGACAAGTCACCTGCCCTTTCCTTGGTGAGGAGGAGGAGCGCAGGCCACATAGCTCCACCTCTATCCAGCCCCCCTGGTGATGTCACCCAGGCCCTCACTAATAGCAATACTCTAGAAGCTCCACCCAATGGCAAGGAACCAGGATTCTCACGCCTGGGGCTGGTGGGGAAGGGGGTGGCAGTGTGACAGCTGCACCTCTCCTCCACACTGGGAGTCCTCCCAGCGGGCTCTGAGAAGGCAGGGGGGTGTGGCGGCAGCGGTGGGTTTGGAGAACTACCAGGTCGGCTCCAGGATGTATAGGAAGATCTCTATCTATTGATTGCAGGCCTCGGGTTCAACTCTAATGCCTCAGAAAAGCCTTCTTTTGGGATCTGATCCAGGAGACTAGAAAAAGCGATGGCTACATATTTCCTAACAATTGCTCTGGGTCCCATGGCCCTCAGGCTCTGACCAGCCCTGCATCCCTCCTCACCCCTACCATCTCAATCACCTCCAGCCTTTCTCTTCCTCAGCAGCAAAGCCTCCGAGGGGTCTTGCCTCATCCACTACCCCACCTGCCTTTGGCCTAAATACCTTCATTCTTTCTCTTCTGATTTGGCTCTTTCCTCTGCTTCTATCGGGCCCAGCCACCTGCCTGCAGGACGTCTTCATTCCAGTACAGTCACCTGTCCCATGCCCAAATCCTGGCTAACTGCCTGCTACACCTTCTTCACCTCCCAAGGAACACAGTGGCAAATACCCTTAAACACGCAAGCAACCGCTTCTCTTCTGCTAACTTCCCATCTTTCCTAAGGTCCACATCTTATTTCACAACTCACAGGCTACCGGCATAAAAGAACTGGGTCTTTGAGATTCAGTTTCTCCCAGCTCGTAGCATGTCATGGGAATTCTGAAAATATTAAGTAATCAGAAAAGTCAGAGATTCAGAGAGAGAGAGAGTGGTGGTGGGTACCTCCTAATTAGGAAGAGATGGCAACTTCTCTCCCTATAACCAAAGAAAAGAAAGCCGTTCCGTCAATCAGCTCATTAACCTCTGCCAAGCTTTTAAGGGAAGATGAAAAGAACCACTTGTCACCCCACAGTGAAGTTGCTAGGAGAGTCTTCATCGCAGGCAAGTCTGAGAACTAACTTCTCTTCCCTATCAAGTGGGACTCCCTACCACACAATAAGTGGCTTTCCCACTCTGGCCCGCCATTCATTCACTCGCAAACATAATGAGTGCCTACTACGTGCAGTACACGGCCCACTGTGCCAACGTGTGAAGGAGGAGGTCCCTAAATCAAGCCGGACCATTCTGGAGAAGGAAGGAGCCACAAGCAGTTATATCTACTCCGGCCAGCAGGTGGCAGGGTGGGGGTGGGGAGGAGGGCTGCTGAGTGGAAGGTATTGGCTGAGGCGCTGAGCATCCCCACCAAGGTCTTTCTAGTAAATGTTAAGATTCACAGACAGAGTGGGGCAAGGAAGAAAGGTAGGCTGAGACTATGAATATGGCAGGGAGGGAAACTCCACCACCATGAAAGCGAGGCAGCATTCAAGTAAATTGCAGGCACCGGAGAAATACACACCGGTACTTGGCTGACACAGACGCCGGCAAATGAGTCAGAGGACCAGGAGCACTTGCCCAAAGGTGGCCACAAAATCATTCTTGACATTCCAGTGGTTCTGCCCCAATTTCCACGAAACCCTCACCAGACGGGTAACATCCTAACGGCAGTGGCTGGAGGGCCTGGGACCATGCAGACATCCGGGGAAATCCAACTCAAACCAGGCTTCTCAGAAGAAAAGCGGCAGCCTGTGCTCCAGGCCGGGAAGGGAGCTCCCCCGACAGAGAGAAGGCAAGGATGCAGGGTGTCCCATAACTAATGGGGTCAGACATGAGGGAGACCATCACAAGAGCCCTCCCCCCCACCACCAACAGGAAAGGAAACCCAGGAATAAAGCAATTTGCCCAAGGTCATGCGAGAAGCTAACACAGAACCAAGACTAGACCCAGTCTTCTTCCCTTCCAGCCCTGAGCTCTCCCCTTCTATGGGAAAAGTCACCCCCCCACCCACGCACACCCAAAAAAAAGTTGGTCAGTTAAAGCAGGTCACTTCACACAAGTGTTGAACATCAAAGAACAACCGCTTCTAGGAGCTTCACTGTGAATGACTTTCTCCTGCCCCCAGTGCTCCTTCTGGACCATGGGCAGCTGACAGCCTCCAGCAGGCAGGACAGGCCCTGGGGCAGAGCCAAACATCTGTGCTGACTACACTGGGGCTCTGGTGAAGAAAGGCGGAGGCAGCAGTTGGGCTAAACGAACAATTAGATATGAATTTAAGAAGTTTTCAAATTTGCCTAACTGGTGTTTCTTCTGCACGCACACGTGTGCACACGCGGCCTCCGGAGTCGCAGAGGACGGAGAACAATTCCAAGCTGCCCCACCCACCGACGCCTTCTCTAGAAAATAATCTCTCACCAAGGATAGGGGCGCTCCCTTTGTCCCTTCCAGTCTCTGGGGCTCCTGGAGCCAGAGAGGGCTGGCATTCCATGGTGGGAGCACATGGCCAGCCCGCTCCCTGCCCGGTCCACTGCAATCCCTCAAAAGCAGCTGCCTGCCACCCGATGGCAGCATCCCTCCCACACTAGTCTCTTCCACACAAGCCGTAACTCAGGGGGCATATCTGCAGGCTAGCAAACGTGTGTCTCTCAGCTTGGGATAGGGGCTCCCCTCCTTTTCCTGGGACTCACTGAAGGAGCCAGAAGTGACCTCCGTGATCCCTCCCACCCCACCTCATGCCCACAAAATGCTGCAGATCGTATTCGTGTGTATTCAGGAAAAATACAAGACGAAACTCGAAAACCATCCACACTCGTGTCGGTCTTCAACTCAAGGTCACAGCTATTAAAAATTCTGGCCCCACACCTATTTCTGCAGGTTACCCAGTTGGAGGCACTTCCAGCATGGGTTTCTTACAGGGGAGGGAGGTGGCGGCAAACTTTGTCAGCCACCTAGGAGTAGAGTAAGTATCTCCTGGAAGACAGGCAAGTTGGAGCCTCCATTCAGCCACCAGGGAGAGAAAAAGGAAGAGAAAGATGAATGAAAAGGGGGGGGGGGAGATTTTTAAAAAACCCCACACTTACCGTCGTGCAGAAAGCAGGGCAATGCAGCACCCAGGAGGAAGAGGGTATCACGCTAGGATAAGCAACGAAGAGGGGAGGTGGCAAAGGAGAGATCAACGCAAGGACTTACCCAGAATATCAAATTGAAGAGGAACATCATGTACTTCAAGCAGCAGAGGCAGCCCCTGGCCATGTTGCACTTCTTAAATTCTAGGAGAAAAACAAAGGACAGGTCCAGGTAAAACACCACGTACTTGCTGCCTTTGGGTGCATTGTACTTGTCAGTCTTAACGCCGGCCTCGGCGCGGCTCTGGCCCCGCGAGCCCGCGGTGCCGTAGAAGGCGCCAGCCGTGAAGCCGCGGCCGAACGGGCGGCCCGAGGTGGACGGCTTGGCAAAGTCCGAGTCCTTGCTGTCCAAAGATGGACTCCGGTGGATCGAAGAATCCTCGCTACTCGACTTCTCCATGCTCGCGTCGTTCCCAGGGGGCGCGAGGGGCGGGGGGCATCGCTCCCGGAGTGGGACGGAGGGGGCGCCCAAGTCGGGCGCGGGCTGCGGGAGGGCTGGTGGAGCCCTGCACGCCCCCTCTCTGTACCCGGGCGCACTCCGGGCCAGACCCCGTGCTCAGGGGCCGCTGCCTCTCGGACGGCGCCCCGCTCCCAGCCGGCTGGCCCGGGAGGGCTCTGCGGTGCGGCGCGGCGCGGCTCGGCGCTGCTCGGCTCGGCTCTACGCGCGCTCGCGAACGCTCTCCGGGAACTGGCTGGCCTGCGTAACTTAACGTCTTTGGGGAGGCTGCAATTTGATTTCTCTTTCCAGAGCGTCAGCTCGCCTCCCGGGTGCACCGGCCGCTCCACGCGAGGCACAAGGGCGCCAGGATCCAGATCCCCGGGCACACCTCTCGCTGCCCAGCCCCAGCGCCGAGCCCGACCACTTCGCGGGCGCTCCGCCTCCTCTCGCTCCGCGACTTTGCGGAGCTGCTCACGGGCCCTGGGCTGCCCGGGCGCGCGGCGGGCCGTGCCGAGGGATCCGCCGCAGCTGCCACCGCTGGGCTTTCCCTACGAAATCCCAGCCCCGACTCCTGACTCCGAAATTGCCCGGAGCCCCCTCCCCGGGCCCTCGACCACGCCCCCTGCTTTGCATTCGACCAATGAGCAGGAGGCCTGCCGGGGGGCGGGCAGCCTCCCCCTCCCCAATGACACATTATCTTTAATAGGATTAGCGTTCTGCTGTGTGCCTATACAAGTGCGCCGCGAGCCCTCGCTAAATGTCAAGGGCTCTGGAGCTGGGAGTAAACCAGAACCTTAATCGGAAGGCGCTGGTCTCTACTACAGGAGAAAGGTGGGCAGCGATAGAAAGCGAATGGCTGGAGGTACCAACGACCCAAGGAAACCAGAGGAAAGGGCTGGGGAGGGCAGGAGGAGGAAAGAAGCGCTGGCCGCCTCCTCCCCCACCCCCTCCACCGTGCACACGGGGGCCTGTCCGACCCGGGGCACACGGTCTCCCTGCTACACACACACACACACACACACGCTTTTGCACACGTGGGTCTGGCTACCGGCATGCAGGGAAAAGAGACCGCAGGGAAGGCGCGAGGTGTGGGAAAGGCGCTTGGGGCCTCCGCGGGGCGCGCGCCGCCCTCCCCGCCCCCTCCGCGCGCGCGCGCGCACGCTCGAGCACACACGCGGCTCCGTGAGGCTCCTGCAGCTGCGCCAGGCCCCCCACCCCCACCGCCCCCGCGTTCCCCGGGTGGGATGCGGGGCTGGCTGGGACCGTAGCCGGGTTGAGAAGAGTAGGTGGCAGAAGTAAGGTCCTGCCCTCTGAACCCCGCCTATGCCAAGGGTGACATAGGAGTGCTCTTGCACACAGGGTCCTCTCCCGTGAGGCGGGCACGAAAGGGGCTGGTAAAGGGAAACAGCACGAGGAATGCTCTAGCTAAGGGACTTAGGAAACATTCAGGAGGAGCCCTGGATCCCACTGTAAAAAACTGCACCTGTGTCCCCTAGGCTTGTGCAGAAGTCTGCACTGCTGATCTGGGACTACCATACTTGGCAAAAGAAGAAAGCTAGAAGACCTGGGGAGTGAGGAGCCCACCTCTCTTTTCTGCCGCAAACAAGAGAGTGCTGAGAGCCCCTGGAGAGCAGGGTCTGTATCCCAGCATCTAACCCCGGCCTTGGCCTCTAGGAGGCGCTAGACAAGGATGGCTGGCTAGAGGAATTCCTGTCCCTCTGAAGAAGTGGGAATGCGAAATGTCCACCCTGAATCCCATCAGATATTTATTCCATCCTGCTATGTGCTGAGCATGGGGCCAGGCCCTTGAGGAAACAGATACAAGGCGTGCTGCTCCCTGCCCTTCAGACACACACAATCTAGTCAGGAAGACAGAACATTAATCACCAAGGTGATGGGCAGGAAGGGACATTAATTCTAACCACAGGGACCGGAAAACCCTCATCACAGGTCGGCTGTGGTGGTCCTGTTTTGAGTCTGCACCCTCTTTGGCTCAGAGGCAGGGGTGCCAGCACTCCACTTCCCTAAAGGGACCTGCACTGGTGTTACTATTCTAAGCCCCTTCCCCACTCAGATGGCTGCCCAGCAATGAAACCTAATGAGCGTCACGGCCATGGCACCTCGGTCTCCTGGTTGGGCACCAGCGGTTTTCTGGATGCTTTCTACAATGAGGGGCAGGTGTCTGGCTGGCTCCTGACTGAACCCACTGCCACCTGACTGGAATGGCTAATGCCTTTTGTCCGCTTCAGCCCTGACCGGCTCCCATGGGCTCCTGGCTGCCACTCTATTCTCATAACATTACTTCTCTGATGCAGGAGAGATCACTTACCAGCTGGACGACGAGTCAGGAGACCTGGTTTTCACTCTGAGCTCAATTTTGAGCTGTGCAATCAAGGACAAGGTAGCTTGCCTTTCTGAGCTACCATTTCCTCCTTTTTAACATGGGGATTAATAAAGCCTCCCCCCAAGAGGAGTTGTGAGAATAAAGTGAGCTGGCAGACGTGAGACCAGTCTGAGCACTGTAAGCAAGCCCTGAGCAAATGCAAGGGCCTGTTATCACTAGTCTCAGACAGCTTAGGTGGTGTCAGCGAGGGCCCTCGCAGGCTGGCCCCTCGACCTTCTCAATTCTTTCCCCCTCGATTCGTACCTTGTTCAGTGAGAATAGCCCTCTGCATTGTCCCTGGATCTTCACCTTCATTTCTAAGTGGATTTAGGCCAGTAGCTATTTCCTGGTGGGCCAGGGTGAAGGACAAGGTAAGAGAAGAGGCTGCCAGTAACAGTTCTGCTCACTCCCGGTCGCCCTTGTGGGAAGGGCATTGAAGTCCGGGTCTTCGGTCCATTAACAAAGTTCAGTGATGTCCCCTCGGGGCACCCGGCTCAGTCATTATGAGAATAAGCGCAACGGAGATTCGTAAGTGCTCATTATATCCTGGGCCCCCAGCTTCACACACCGTAAGTCACCGAATCCCCAGGACAACCCTACAGAATAGGGACTGTTATCCCCATTCTACAGATGAGGACACTGTGTGATTTCAAAGCCCATTTCTTTACTCTCTGGAGCTCTAAACCAAGTTCCCACCCTTGGGAATCTTCCGGATTCTAAAAGCACAACAGGGAACCTGAAACTGCATGTCCTGATGAGAGATCATTAGATAAAAGGACCTCAAAGGGAGGAAAAAAAAACAAAAAAAAAGCCTTCCGCTCCCACTCCAAGACCATACCTAGAGAAGCCGGAAGCAGAGCAATAAAGCATGTCCACGACGGGACCAGGAAAGAGCCGTCCCTTATGCCCCCGGGAGCGGGTACGGACAGGGAAAGAGGAGGCAGGAGGGCATCCCAGGAAGGCATGGGTATGGTAATCGGAGGGGGCAGCGAGGAGACAGGCCTGCCCGGAGCAGGAGAATGTGCCTGAGAGTCAAAGTGAGCTACCGTGCACGGCCTTGCATGACACAGGAAAAGTTTGGACTTCATCCTGGAGCTTCCCAAGCAGTGGCGGCACATGACAAAATCGGTGCCCTAGGAAGCTGGGCCTGGCAGCAGCGTGGAGAAGTGAGAAGATCAGCTGCTGTGGTTGCCCTGATTTCTTAATATTTTTGGGTACATAAGTACCCACCAGAGATCAAAGGTGGTCTGAGACACTGGGTCTCCTGCCCACCCCTGACCCTTAACCACTCGCCATGCTCAGAAGAGTTGGAAGATACAGCCTGCCCTTGAGGATCTCCGAGCAAGTGAACAAGGCAGAGCTGCCTTGCTGTGCCTTTTTTTTTTTTAACAACAAAAAAAGTGAAGCAAGTACGGAATTCCCAGAGGGGAGAAAGAGAAGTGAATACGTGAAATCAACATGCAACATCTCCGCTGACTGGCAACTGGGGAGACGTGGGCTCCGAGTAAATGCCAAGCTCTCTCTGCCTCTCCCTGAGTTTCTCAGGCTTGCAGTGTGAGACAGAGCTCAGCTTTGGTCTCTCACTCACCCACACACAATCCCAGCTGATGGGCCAACACAGATCCCCTTCCTGACCTGCGCCGAATATTTCCGTATTCGCCAGCGTGTGCAGCTCATGAGGCATCCCGTACCTCCAAGCTTCAAACAGGGCAGCCTCGTCAAGAATTTAGGTTAGACACGAGGTGGCACTTGCTATCCTAAGGAATGTGTGAGACATGCCGCCATTGTAGGAGAAGGGAGACTTACCTCATCCCAATTTTTAAACTCCAAAATTGGGATCTTTCTAAGCAATATAGAAAATGCTTTAATTGCTAAGCAAACCATTTACCAATGGTGCCAAAAGAAAAGAAGGCTGGGGAGGTCCCTGGTAGGGGGGCAATATCCCACAAGGTTTGCATGAAGGCTCAGCAGGCAAGGAATGGTTAGGAGGGTCCAGAGGCAGCGCAAGTCTCCTCTTTGCCATGGAAATTGAACAGCTACAAGGTCACGTGTTACCATACTTGGCCAGGATTCAGGAAGACGGTAACAATGCCAGTGAAAAGGTTAGAGTAAAAAAGAACGAGGGGTAGTTCTGTTTTTTCTGTGTTAAGTTTCTGAGACTAGTAAGGAAAACAAACAAACAGGGCTCGGCTGCAGTGACCGGGTTCACAGACAGGATTGCTCCGGACGGTCTACCAAGGGTGGTCCAGGTGCCTCACTCCCTGGGAAGAGGTTTGTTCCTTCCTCCTTTGAGCCCCTAGCTGTTTGTTCAGCCTGCAATTACAGTTTGCCCACAAGCCTCTGCTCTGGCCACCAGGCTTCCCCAAGGAGGCAGAGGCTGGGTCTGAACCATTCCATCACCCCCCAGGGCCTGTCACAGTGACCGCCACAGGGTGGGTACTCAGAATTTGTCAGTAGGTAGAGGGGAAAGGAAGACCACCATGCTTAAGTCCTGTGTTCTCTCTAAGGATAGCCTGAGAGCCCCGAATTCATTAACCAGAGGATGGGATACAAGCCAGAAATCTATGGAATTGTTCCTGGAAAGCAGGCTATCCGAGGCCATCAGAACCTGATGAGGGAACTCAGGAAATGTAAACTTCCCAGCTATAGTAACAGGGTGTAAAGGCCACAAGGTCAACTGTTTTGTTCACAGCCATATTCCCAGTACATAGAACAGCATGGGATGGGTGAGGAAACAGACGGATAAATAAACTTACGGATCGGAGAGCCATTTTGGAGGAAGACGCAGGAGAGGCAGGAAGTGGAACACAGGGAAGACTGACAGGAACAAGACAGAGGCCAAGCTGCTCGTGGACCCCGCCCCATCCAGGGTAGGGATACGGGGCCTTTTAGAGGTGCTCTAAGGACAGCGCACATCTGCCTCCACTGAGCCCGTGGTGAACTCGGGCAGGCTCCCTAGTGTTGCGGTCACGTCTCAAAGCTCAAGAGCTGGCCGTGATCAGCCCCTGTCAGAGGCCACTCCCAGCTACTGAGAAGCCATGAACTGTGAAGAGAACCTCAGCTGTGCATCCACACTCTACAAATGAGAGGTGAGTACGCTGGTCAGAGCACGTGCTGGTGATACCGTGAATAGTTAGCTCTGAGAAAACCGGGTCAGAGCTGCAGACCAACCGGACCACTCACGACCCAGTCAGGAGTACTGAAAATAAGACTTCTGGATCATGAGGAGCCAGGTGAAAGGTATGTATGGATCGTCAGAAAACCAGCACCCCTCAGCACATACCACATGGTGTCGTGACTGTGGGCCAGAGGGGCCCGGTTCTGTGAGAAACCATGGCTCAGATGCCGTCAATAACCCCTGCCCATACCCACCACGCAACCCAACCACAGAGAACAGAGTTCTAGCAAAATAATGTCATGGAAATGCTCTGGGCTTTGAGACTAGATGGCCCTGCGTCCAAACCCTTTCTGGAGCAGGTTATTCTAGAACTACCGGGAAACCTAGAATGACCACTTACCCACACGTACCTCAGTTTCCCCAACCACAAAACAGAGATGATAATACACACCTCCCTAGGCAGTAATAAGCTAGAGATTAGGGGCACCCGGGTGGCTCAGTCAGTTAAGCATCCGACTTCGGCGCAGGTCATGATCTCATGGTTTGTGAATTCGAGCCCCATGTCGGGGCTCTGTGCTGACAGCTCGGAGCCTGGAGCCTGCTTCAGATTCTGTGTCTCCCTCTCTCTGCCCCTCCCCTGCTCACACTCTGTCTCTCCCTCTCTCAAAAATAAAAATAAAATAAACATTAAAAAAAAGTAAAAAGAAAAAGAAACTGGAGATTAAAAGTTAAAACTGTAACGCACACAGCATGTCTGAAACAGAGATGTTCAAAGGAATTGAGATGCTATTATCATTATCAACCTAATTATTATAGTAAATATGGTCCCAGTCCCCATCTAATTACAATGCAGTTGAACAAAGATACAACACGTAATCAATACAAAACGTTGTGTGGCTCAAATTCTCAAGTTGAGCGCTGGCAGTTCCTCTTCCTCAGGCCCTCAGTTCTGGACCCCCTTGCCCCGGGCCCAACACCCCTGCATTTGGCCATCCATCTATCCCAGTCCCATCCACCTGCCAACGTCACCTAAATGTTTACCTGGACCTACCCGTCTTCTGAGCTCCAAGTGCACATACCCAGCTCCCATTTGGCAGCCCCACTTGCTGCCTCGCAGGCAGCTCCAATTTCGCATGCCCCACAGGGACTGACCTTGCCCTAGCCATGCTCCCCTGGCCGTACCCTCCCCTTCTCAATAAACGGCCTAACACTCACCCTGTTCCTTATGCCAGAAGCCCAACACCCACCCTCGACTCCTTATTGGCACTGCCACTTGCTCCGACCTCTAATCAAACACAAGTTCCATCCAACGAGTCGCCTTCTACTTCTGTCTCCACGGGCACTGCCCTGGTCCCATCCTACACCATGTCTCACCTGGGCTCCTGGCTCAGCCGCGGACGAGCTCCCGTTCGCACCTCAGCCCCAGGTCCTCTTCCCAGGGCACCGACACTTCTTCTCACTCACGATGCTCCAAAACATGGCGCCTCCCTCCAGACGCTTCCCATTTTCCTGAGATTATAAGTGTGTGTGTGTGTGTGTGCGGGCACGCGAGCACACGTACGTGCACGTGCTAGTGTCTTTGATACTGCCACCCAAATTCCTGAAACACCCTGAAGGGCTGGCAGCCGTGGCCCCCGCCTACCTGTCCAGCACTATTTGCAAGTAAGTATTCTTCTCTCACTCGTTATGCCCCAGCCAGCGAAGCCCCCGAGCTTGCTCTCTCCTCAGAGCCTCTGCCCATGCTGTTCCCTCTGCCTGGAATGCTCTTCCTCAACCCACTGCCTGACTTGTGGTACTCACCCCTGAGCTCTTGCAAATTCTTCAAGAGTTTCTTCTGGTTTGCTGGCTGCCCCTGCAGGCCACACCGAAGCTCCCAGGCCCATCAATAATACAGCCTCGGCACCGCCTGCCTCTTCCTGCCTAGCACTCAGCCCAGTTTGAAAGTACATATTTACGGGGCGCCTGGGTGGCTCAGTCGGTTAAGCATCCAACTTCGGCTCTGGTCATGATCTCACAGTTTGTGCGTTCGAGACCTGTGTTGGGCTCTGTGCTGACAACTTGGAGCTCGGAGCCTGGAGCCTGCTTCGGATTCTGTTCTCCCTCTCTCTCTCTTTCTCTCTTTCGAAAATAAATAAACATTTAAAAAATTTAAAAAAAAAAAGTACACATTTACTTGAGTGACAGTTTGTTGTCTGACTCTTCTATTTGACCATGAACCTGAGGCCAGCAGGGGCTGGGTCTGTTTTTCTCACTGCCCTGTACC
The DNA here is from genome assembly GCA_030068075.1 of Paguma larvata. Lineage (NCBI taxonomy): Eukaryota > Metazoa > Chordata > Mammalia > Carnivora > Viverridae > Paguma > Paguma larvata. The sequence goes on from CM057828.1 coordinate 100,252,784, forward strand.
CAGTACAATGCCTGACCAGCAGCCGGGGCTCAATAAATACTTGATAACAACTGAACGGGGGCTTGAGGCAGGGTGTGCACAGGGCAAGCCAGCCTTATTAGGAAGGGCCTTCCAGTTGTACAGTCACCTCGGGCCACCTCAGGAACAAAACCTCAGGATACTAGTTACCTATGTGATCTCTGGTTCCTCAACTACAGAACAAGGAGCTTGGACTAGTTGGTTCTTCAAGGCTTTTTCCAGACGTCCGGCCCTGAAATTCCCACCTGTGAAATGGGAAGATGGGCAGGACTGGACAGGCAGGGGCAGGGAGGAAGGGTGTGCTGGGAGGGGAATGGCTAGGGGAAGCCGGGGGGCAGAAGAGTGCCCAGGACATCCAGAAAGGACACATCCGCATGCCCAGCCAAAACGAAGCTTTGAAGAAAGTGCACGCGGGAGTGAGCTGGGGCTGGAGCAGAGATGGCCCTGGATGCCAATTACAAATCTGCATAGTGCTTCCCCACCTCCTCCTTCCCCTACTCCTCTTGTCGACCCCATCCCCCGCACCCTCCACCACCTACACTCCCACCAAGATGAAGAAGTATCAAAGCCACCGCTTCCTCTGCCTGGAACTCCCTTTACACACACCTCTGACTGGCTAACCTTCACAGCCCACGTGGCATCCATGTGGCCTCCTCCTGAAGTCCAGAGCCCCTCCTTGGAGCTCCAGAGCCTCCTTGCCACCCTCCCCGACTCCAAGACTGCTCTCCTTTAGAGCTCGGGCTGTGTCCATCCCCTTTGCAGGCCAGCCCTTTGCACAGGGTCTCGAGACTGTGCTCTTAAACACACAGGCGCTCTTGAATACCGCCAAACTAGTGAGTGAAGCAGCGAGGGGCTTTGAGGGGCTTGTGAGCCAGGGAGAGCCGCTCTTTAGAAAAATGCACCTTGGCTTAGAGCACGGGCGGCTTTAAGCGAAGAGCAAGAATGGACACTCCCAAAGGACAATAGCCTTTTCTTTGAGCCAGTTAACAGAGTGAGAGAGGGCAGCGGAAGCTGAGCCCTCCCTGTGCGATGCCCACCTCTCGGGCCCTTTTTCCCAAGAAAGTTCCAAACCAGCACCACCTTTCATCCCAAGCCCAATCAGCAACCCGGTTGGATCCCCTAAAGGGCCTGGTGTGCAAAGCATTGTGCTGGACAGATGCACCCGGACCCACAGACACGCACACACTGACCCATTCAATCCAGGGAGACAGAGAGAAAGAAAGGATTTGTTATTAGTACTTATCAAAGAGGGCAGGTGGCTTCAGGGAGGATGAGATAAGGCCAGTCCGCCAGGCACAGGGACGTGTGATGAAGCCTGAGGTTTATTGCCATGCACCAGTGGAAATTTACTGACCCAGCAAATGCAATATTCCTAAACCACTCCATGGAGGGCCCTGACTTGCCGGCTGGGACAGCGCTCTCTGACCCAGCATCCGGCCTGCCTGTGAAGCCGGCCCCTGCAGCTGGGACCCTTCCACTGATTCAGGAGCTGCCGTCCCCCCTCTTCCAACTGTCCCTCCACTGAGCCTGGAACCACTATAGGGAATGGGAGCGCATGAGTAGTGCTTGGGGACGCTCTAAAGAAGATGGAGACAAAACAGTGCCCCAGGTTCCACGGGCTCTGAAGCCCTCAGGGAAGGGAGCCTGTACTTGTTCCGCCCCAGCTGAAGAGAGTGAGAAGCGTGTGGGTGAACGGAGGGGAGGCATATTTGGGCGTCCCTACGAGGTGGAAGTTGGCTGTCGGAGGACTCACAGGTCTCATGGTGCATGAAGCCTCTCGTGGTCTCTGAACTTGCACCGGCCATTTGGTAAAGTGCGGCAGCAGCACCGGCCCAAACCCCACTGGGTCTCTCTTCCCTCTGCCTGCCTCAGGCAGACCCGTGTCCGTGCAGCTAAGTCCGCCAAGGTGCCTCCAGCTGAGAGGGCCTCAGAGAAGCATCCATGCCAAACCTGGAGACGTCATCTCATCTCACAGTAGTTAAGATGAGAATGGTCACCAACCATACCCTTTAGTCTGCTATTTGGGCTTCCAAAACTCTCACAGCCCTCAATGTTCTTCCAAAGCCTCCCAGATTGTTCCGCAGAGTTGCTGTAACCCAGTCTTACATGACGTGTGCCCAACCACGTTCCCCTGACCCAGAAGTGCCCAATACACACTAGAATGCAGACGGCACACACACACGTTCCCTGTCACAGCCTCCCCTCCTTAAGACTGCCAGCCCACTCCGCCTCCCACCTGCCACAGTCTCCTTACTGCCTCCAGTCCTCCTCCTAAACTCCCCCTGCCACAGGCTGCCACCATCACTGTCTGGAGACGGGGCTCTGAGATGCCACACTGCCCCACTCACCAGCTCAAAAGCTTCGCTGGCTCCCTGGGGATTTAACACAAACACTCGAACTGGGCATTGGAGACCTCCTACACTGGACTTTGTGGGCCTTATTTCCCATTAGTTGGAGTTCCTCGCTGCTCTCTGGACAGGTCGCCACCTCCCCACCTCCATGCTCTGGCTTGTGCACTGCCCTCCTCCCCCAAGGGCTCCCCGACCCATCTCTGTCTTTAGTAAGTGGTTCCCGACTCACCTCAAATGCCACATCCTCCATGAAGAGAACTCTGATCCTAAGGATCCCCCAAAACTAAGAGGCCCTCTTCCTGTTCTGAACCTCTCCCTAAGTTCATGCTGCCTTGCATCACGGCTGTTTGCATAAATGTCTTCCTGCAAGATGAGAGGAAGAGCTGAGGGGATGAATTCACCTGTGCACCCCTTGCAGCAACCAGTCGGATGTGGGGTGGACACATAAGAAATCTGAAGGCGAATTTACTGAACCCCTCACGCAATCCACACGGCCCCCAAGCCTCACCCTCACCTTCGCCATACGTACTCACCTCAACCCATGTATTGGACACGCCTGACACTGGCCTCAGTCTTTCTGGTAGGTGCTCCCCTTGCTAAATCACTGGCATTTGTCCTCCCTTCTGGAGGCTGTTTCTGGGGTCACCGGCCAGATCTGGTCATCTCCTGAAACACCGGAGAGCTCAAATGTCCAGCCTGGAGCTCAGTGTGGCTGTGCTCCGCGAGGCCCGATGTGCCTGGGTGGCTGCGTGTCACTCATCCCCCAAGCTCTGGCCCCAAGGGGCGCTTCTATATCCCAGTCGGGCCAAATGCCAGGGCGCACCTGCTCTTCCCCTCCCCCACACCGCTGCCAGAGGAAATGCCAGCCCGCAGCCTCGGCCGGACACAGCAGAGACAGGCCCTGAGCACTGGCACTGCCCCTCTCTCCCTCCACCCCCAAGCCTGAGCCTGACCAGCATCCAACCTGGCTTATCCCCGATCCTTCCATGAATGCACGCTCGACCACGCGGCCCTGTCTGCCCTGAAAGAGAGAGCACAAGACAAACCCTCCTGCCGCAGGGAGCCAGGCAGAATGAGGGGCTGGGGCCCCAGTCCCAGCTCTGACACCTACTATCGGTGTGACCTGTGTGACCAGAGGCGTACAGCTCACTGAGCACAGTACGCATTTTTTAACTAAATGAATGAGCACACTTCCATTTTCTTGTCTGTATCCTGGGGCTGGGTATGATTGTGAGGAACAGATGAGGCCTGGTCTGGGAAACTGCTTCATCAAACAGTTCTACACTTCAGAACCTTCCACCCACGCACGCTGTAACCATCCAACGCGTTTCCTATGAACTTGACGTAAAGGCAAAGGACACGATGCTGGTTACTAATCACTGTAGACTTCCTGGGCTCACCACCGCGGGTGTTACTGAGGAGCATCAGACCTTAGGAGCTAAAGGTCCATTTGGGGGAAGAGCCACAAAATGAAAGAGCAGCAGGCGACAGAAGCCCACAAGCTCGTGCCAGAGCGGTGGTACACACAGAGTGCTCAGGTGACTTGCCCGGGGAGGCTTGGCCTATCTGGGAAGTCTTCCTGGAAAAAGATGGGATGCATGCTGAGCTCTCATCCTCGCTGAAGGAGGGCGAAGACAGGGGTCCCAGATACCCAAATACCGTGAGCAAAGACGTATGACTCAGCTTGTTCGAGGGGCTTTCATACTTAAGAGTGCATGTGATATTCACCACACTCCTACAAGATACACGAGCAGGGACGTCGTCTCAGTATATAAACAAGGGAAACTAAGCACCTAAGCACCAAAGAAAAGAGAGGGCTCGTCTAAGCTAGTTAGGGGCAGGGGTGCCTGAGTGGCTCAGTCTGTTAAGCATCTGACTTCAGTTCAGGTCATGATCTCCAGGTTCATGAGTTCAAGTCCTGCATCGGGCTCTGTGCTGACAGTTCAGAGCCTGGAGCCTGCTTTGGATTCTGTGTCTCCCTTTCTCTTTGCTCCTCCCCCACTTGCTCGCACGCACTCTCTCTCTCTCTCTCTCTCTCTCTCTCAACAATAAATAAACATTAAAAAAAATTTTTTTAAAGCTAGTTACAGGCAGAGTTGGGACTGCACCTATGTCTCCTGACTTCTAAATCAGAGATCTATTCTTCTGCCAAGTGGTTTTATCTGGTCCCAGTGCCGGAGCTTGCTTTTATGCACAAAGCAGACCCCAACTGAGGCATGCACACGGCATGCTACGTACACAGAGGGAGGCAAAGGAAAGGGAAGGAATGAGATGAGACAGCACTCATGTATCAGGATTGCCCAGCCAGGAGTGACAGAGAAGCCCCACAGCATGGCACCGGGGGCCAAGCCCTGTCAACCCTGGGGCACACACACAAGCACTCCCAACACCAGCTTGCATCACCCCCTCAGCCGGCATGTCCCTCGTGCTCTTTCCGACCTCACACGGTAGGAGCACATGTATGTGCTTTGCCAAAGGGGAGCAAACAGAGGCCCTGCCCTCCAAAGCCACAGTCCACGAATAGTAGAGATAATAAGCCAGTGATGGGCTGGTAAATGCTTAACGACCAGCTCCCCAAGAGGAAAAGCCATGATCTGTAGTGCTTGCCAGTTTCTACGGTGTAGACACTACCACCATGGCCAATTTCAGGCTACCAATGGCTTAACAAACAGCTGACAAATTTCCTGATTATTTACTAATAGGCTCTTGAGAGTGAGTACCCATGGACTCCAGCAAACCACTGTAAGAGCCCAGCTCCCTTCCCTCCACAAGAAATTCCAAGCAAGGAGAAGAAACCCAGCACCAACCTATCCTCTTCCCCAAGAGAAGAGGTCTCATGGTTAGGGTGTGGGAGCAGTAACGGAGGCCAGACAGGTCCTGGGGAAGGCATGGAGCAGCCCTCTGTCTGGTCTCCTGGGGTGACCCGCAGATGGCCTAATAACCAGAGAAAGCCCACTGAAATTAGCTCCTGTACTACAGTGAGCCTGTCGTGTAAGTCAGACCAGGTTACTACTCTGCTCAGAACCTTCTAATGGCTTCCCATCTCTCTCAGAGTAAAAGACAAAGCTCACTCACACGCACACCACCACCACCACCACCACTCACTCTCCCCACTACGGCCACACTGTCCATCTTGCTGTTTCTTCCAGCAGAGGCTTTATGCTGGCTGTTCCCTCGACTGGAACATTCTTCCTCTAGATCTCTACACGGCTGGCTCTCCCATCTCCTTCACACCTTCGCATCAATGCCACCTTCTCAATGAGACCTTCCCTGGCCACCCCTAGGTAAAACCGTACCTCCCCCAGCACACGCATCTCTCCTACCCTGTTCGGCTTTCTCCACAGCCCTTATCCCCAACACACAATACAATTTGCAGGCAGACCTCAGAGATATTGAGTGTCCAGTTCCAGACCGCTCTAATAAAGCGAATATCACAATAAAGTGAGTATCACGATAATGCAAGTATTGCAATAAAGCAAGTCAACTGAATTTTGGGATTTCTCAGAGCACGTAAAAGTTATATTTAAACTACTGTAGTCTATTAAGTATGCAACAACATTGTATCTTTAAAAAAACTACATATCCTTAATTTTCAAATATTTTATTTGGCTAAATATAGCTAAAAACTGCTATCATCTGAGCCTTCGGTGAGTTGTAATCACTGATCACAGATCACCATAGCAAAAGTAATAATGAAAAGTCTGAAATATCGCAAGAATTACAAAAACTTGACACAGAGACCAAAGTGGGCAAATGCTGTTAGAAAAATGGCACCCACAGACTCGCCGGATGCAGGGCTGTCACGCACCTTCAGTTTATAAACAATGCAGTGTCTGCAAAGTACAATAAAGGACAGCACACCAAAGCAAGGCATGCCTTTGCTTTTTTTGTTAATTGATTGTTTATTCTCTCTCTTCCCTACCAGAAGGAAGCCTCGTGAGGGCAGGGATTTGGTCTCTTTCTTCCTTGCAGACTCTCTACGGCCCAGAACAGAGCTTTCCCCCACGGCGGGTACTCAGTAAGCACTTGCTGAATGAATGAATGCAGGAGCACACCCCTGCCTAAACCTCTAGGGGCCATTTTGGCTTCTCAAGAGGAGGCATCTGGGGAGTGAGGAAGCCCAGTGGTTAGTGCCCGCCTGACTGGGACTCAACATACCTGTGTTCTCCCACTGACCTGGCCCAGCAGGAACCTCCACTCCCCCACCCCCCCCCGCCTCATTTTCGCTCTTCATTTAGGCTGGAATGAACCCTACATAGCTAACCTGGGGCAGTACCAAGGGCCAGGGCTAGAGCCAGACAGGACACCAAGCCGAAGGCCTCTGAGCTCAATAGTAGGAGGCTCTGGAGTCAGATTCAAGGCATTCCCTTAAACGGTCTTCAGAAAGACAAGCTCTTCGCTTCCCCTCTGCACCACCCACACCTGAGCCCCCAACCACACCACCCCCTCTCCGCCAGCCCTAAGCCTAGAAAAAGCCCCCAAAGAAAACCCTCCACCCCAGTAGTCAGAGGCAGCGGAGCCCCAACTCCACGCGGCCACCCCATCACGCCTCAGGCGGGCTCCCCGCATGCAAAGCAGCCAGCTCATACTGCTATTTTAAGCTCTGCGGGCCCAGCTGCAGCACGTAGCCACAGCGGGCCGGAGGCCCGGGCTGGAGGTAAGAGAACTCACTAAGAGCGCTGCCCTGGGGAGCTCGGAAAGGGAGTGCCGGCCACCCTGCATAGCACCAGCCCTTCCTCGGTGGGGCCGGAAACTCCCAGTCCACACCCTCAAATCCACCGGCCATGGGGAGAGTGAATCGAGAGCGGCGGCGTTGGGCACACCCAGATTCCATTTCTGAATGTGACCCCCTGAGTTGCCACATTAAAATGACTCCTTGCCCCACCCAGACAACCTCAGAAATTCCAACAAAGCTGGAGCTAGCGCGGCACCCATCTCCCAGGACCCGGCCACGCAGGCACACGCCACAAATGCAGGCTGAAGGAAGGGAGCGGGCCTACCATTGTCTGAGAACAGCTTATTCACTGAGTCCCTCTCCACCCGCTCCCCGACTCCGGTCCCCCTCGGTGACTCTGCACACTGCTAGGCACAAGGCCAGACTCAACCAACACTTGTTCACTGAGTGATTGTTTCTAAATGTATTCCGAAACCAAGTATGGTCAGGGGACAAGCTAGTCTTGATTACTTTTATCGTCTTTAATGTATACATTTCAGGGGTGCGTGAGTGGCCCTATCAGTTAAGCATCTGACTCTTGATTTCAACTCAGGTCACGATCCCACCATTCATAAGACTGATCCCTGTGTCTGCACTGACAGCTCAGAGCCTGCTTGGGATTCTCATTCTCTCTCTCTCTCTCTCTCTCTCTCTCTCTCTCTGCCCCTCCCCCGCTCACACACGGTCATGCTCTCTCTCAAAATAAATAAATAAACATTAAAAAAATACATATAGGGGCACCTGGGTGGCTCAGTCGGCTAAGTGGTGTCCAACTTGGCTCAGGTCATGATCTCGCAGTTCATGAGTTTGAGCCCCACATCGGGCTCTGTGCCGACAGCTCAGAGCTTGGAGCCTGCTTTAAATTCTGTGTCTCCCTCTCTCTCTCTCTCTGCTCACACTCTGTCTCTCTCTCTCTCTTTCTCTCAAAAATAAGTAAGCAATAAAAAAATTTTTTAATATATATATTAAAATTATATTATTATAATTATATATAATATATATACATATTTCTACTGCATTTCTACTGAAATCATCAGGCACCAAAACTGAGAATAAAGACCACAGGACCAAGGAACCAGTAGAGTTTAGCAACAAAATAGGGAGGCTCCAGGCCGCGCCCCTTCCAGGGAGAGCCGCCACCCCTCAACTCCAGGGGGACAGTTACACTGTATTCCCCAGGAAGCATGTCCCCTGAAGTTGCATGACATGGAGGCCCTGCCCCTTCCATCAGGAGCTGGCTTGAGAAACAACGCACAGAACAGAAAGTCTGAGTGCAGGCTACCCTCACCCCAACCTGATGCCACAGGCTATCAGCAGCCCCACCTGGGGCAGGATGGGTCACGCGTGCCGGGAGCTCCCGGCGGCAACCCACAGCTCTAATTGCTCAGTTTAAGCAACGTCAGCACCAGAGAAAAGGGAAAAGCGACCCAGAAGTTGCTGTAATTAGGGAGCTCTGGGACCTCTCTTCTTGTTACCCATCTATCTCAAGACTGAAGCAGCCACCCACACGGTAAAGACACAGATTCACCACCCGGACTAGGGGGATGGAGAGGGCAATTCCTAGAATTTTCTTGTTGGAAGAAGATCCCAGCAGCTATGGGTCTTCAGAGATGGTCTTATTCACTTCTCTCCTCCCCTCCCCTTCTCCAGCTTTAATCAACCCAGACGGCTGCTTTGGGACGTTTCTGTTACAATTGTTAGAGCAATGACGATCGCTTGCAACTACAGAAAAGTGTATACCGTTCAGAGGTTTTGCATAAGTAAGGATCTCACCCCTCACAGAAGCCCCGGGAAGGAGACTGCAGCACACGCCACTGCATCGGAGGTGACGCAACTTGCACCGAGCCAGTCACTGAGGGGCCACAACCAGGTCTCCGCAGCCCTGATCCGATGCCCTTTCCAAGTGCTGGGTTCCCTCCAAAACACATTTAGTGTGGTTCCCAGGCCACCTACTTCCAAACCCTGGTGTGTTCTGATGCCAAAGGCAAATTCCTGAGCCCACTCTGGCCTTCTGGTGTCCCCACCACGATCCCATAACCTCCCCTGTTAATAAAACCTTCAAGGGACTCTAAAGCGTGCTGAACTTGGAGGGGCCCCGCTGGCCCTTCCTTTCACTACCCACCACGTCGAGCAAATCCTCCAGGCCCAGAGGCCGTTTGGGCACAAGACCCCCACCGCTCCCTTTGGTTCATCTCCTGAAGATACATCTGCACATAATCACCAAAGTCACCCTGAGACATTTCTGTCAGTAATCTGAAGTCTCACCAGCTGGGAAGACAGTCCTGGCCAACAGCTCCCCTCCCCAGCAGGAACGTATCTGCCAAAATCACTCTGTCAGCCCAAGCCCGTACTCACAGACGTGCCTAATGAAGAGGGACACGGTGGTGGGGGGGCGGGGGCAGAATGGCAGGATTAGGTCACTCTGGGGCTGCTTCTCTTTCCCCCCCGCGTGTGTCATCAAAGACACTGTGCTCCGCCTCCGATTGTTCACTTTCAGATCGGGTCTCACCCCGGCAAAGCTGACGAAGTAGATACCCAGCGCTCTACCATCTGTCCTGACCTCGTATCCACCATTCCGTCTTGGACTGCACTCCGGTAGGGCTGTTCCAGCCTTAGGGAGGGCTTCATGGGCTGGCTCAGCTCTCCACCAGCCTGCCCCGATTCTGGGCTTCAATTAGCATCCCTTCCCTTGGCACTGAGGCTCCTCAGGTTGATGGCCCAGTCACAGATCTCCCCGTCCTCGTGACCCCAACACGTACCCACTCCCCCACCCTCCCCGCTCGCCACCCCCAATCAGGAGTCTCCCCAGCTCAGCCTGGGCAGCCCGAGCGGGCAAGTCTTGTCTTTGTAAATGGACCTTCAGCTGTGAGAGAGCGGAGCACGGGTCAGTTCCTGCTGTGTCTCCTTAGCGTCCAGTCATGTGCCAGTGACTCGGTAACCACTTGTTGAGGGAATGAACAGTCTGGAAATTGAGCCCAGCCAATTTTCCTGGTGGTATCTGGTGCTTACAAAAAAAAGGGGGGGGGGATGGGAACCACGGGGTGAGAGAGAGAAGAGAAAGAGACATGCTCACTCACGTAAAGACAAGAATGAGGCAATGAGCTCAGAGGGCCATGGGCCCAAGGGAGCCTGGTAGGGTGTACGCACAGCTTCCGTGTCTCCCAATAGCCTCTGCTGGTAACCAGAAGTGGCAAATTGGCAATTTCCTCATTCCATCAGCAGAGCACCTCCCAAGCAGAAAGCCTGTCTGATCTGGGTGAATTAATTGAGTAATTAACTTCCCTAATCTGCTCTCTCCAGGCCTGCCTTCCAGAAAGGGATAGCGGCAGCCCAGGGGAGGGCTGATAAGGCACAGGAGAGTGGCCACTTGCCCCCTCAGGATTGTGCAGCCTTCGCCAGCCTGACCCGCAGCCCACACAGCCCGCCAGACTTCAAACCCCACCCGTGGCAGTGCATGTGCTCTGACTGTGGTCCCATCTCTCGATCTGCTTGGATACGGGCTATTTTGGAGCTTGGTATTGAGGCCTCCATTTGAGGCCGCTTTTGAGCTCTGGTGCCCAAGGGACATCAGAGGCAACCTGTCAGATATGGCGAAGGAGCAGGTAGGAGCAGGTGGAATGAATCTGGGCAAGTCATAGGAGGTGTACGACTGCTGTAAAGGGCTGGCCGGCAGAGTGGAGCAGCAGGAAGGCACAGGGGGCGGGGCCACGAGACCCAGTCTGTCGCCCAGCTTTGTCTTTGAGGGACCGTGTAACTTTGGGCCAGCCACTCGACCGACCCCCGTGAGCTGCAGTTTCCCCATCTGCAAAATGGGCGTAATGTCTCCCTCCCTCCCTCCAGGGCTGTCCTCAGGGCCGGTGAGCCCAGGAAGAGCTGCTCGCTGATGTGCCATCCGCGCCCCTCTGCAGAAGCCCCCTGAGGAAGACCATGCGTGGCAGCCAACTGGCTGTGCCTGAACGTCGCCTGGGTATCACCTCGCAGCTCTAACCACCATAAAGCCGCTCCTTGTTCTGCGCTTTCCACCTTAAGAGACGTGGATGGGGTGTGGGGAGACAGGGCCACGAACTCACATCCCAGCCCTGCCCCTTGACCAACTACTTAACTGCCCTGTACCTCAGTTTCCTCATCTGAATTATGAGTCCCATACATGCCTAATGACGCGCCGAGTCGATCTACGTACAGATCTGATTCAGTGCCTGGAACACCCTACACTCAATAAATGGGAGATAATATTTCTTTTAATTATCATCATCATCATTATTCTGGCTAATAGAATTAGTTCCTCCCTCCGGAGCCGTAAAACAGAGGCCTCATCCCTCACCCAGGTGCCAGGCGCTCCCATGTAGGAAGGCAGTATCATGTGCCCGGGTCTTCTCTTCCCCGAGCAAAACATCCCCACTCCTTTCCGCTGTTACTCACGCAGCAACCTACGGATCCTTTGCCGTCCTGCCCACTCTCCTCCTGCCCTTTTCGGGTCTGCCAATGCCCTCCCTAAGGGGCAGTGCCCTCAACTCCGGCACCCACCGCAGCGCCCCGCACGTAGCAGGGGCGCAGAAACTGCTGGTGACAGAGCAGTCGATGAGTGGGCCGAACACTATGCTCCGTGGAACCCGAGGATTGCAAAGGGCAACAGGCTGTGATCGCTCTCGATCTAGACGCTCTATTTCCACCAGTGCGGCCTGGCACTGAACTCCCTTCACGCTGTGCGTCAGACCGTCACAAACATAAAACCTCGAGCGGCACCGGGTCCTGCCTGGGGGTGTCGCATCGAGCATTCGAAGCCTGAGTTGAACATCCCCCTTTGACATTCCTGCAGCTTTCTAAATCTAAGTATAACTGTAACATTCGCCCTTCGCCTTCCGCCTCATTAGTTTCTCTCTGTTATTCCAGCACGCTTGTGACTTCAAGTCCCGATTCTATCAACCAATGTGTTGATAAATTATTCCTCTCAATGTTCGGAGGACATCTGTAAGTTGGTGTCAAAACTGAGATTTGAGCCCAGGATCCTTCCTCTCAGTCCAGATCACTAATAGTAATGCTATAAAAATCTGAATACCTATCTTGTGCCAGGATTTCAGTAGCTATTTTCCCCAATCCTCGTAACAAGCCTGAAAGATAAACACTGCTTTCCCCACTTGACAGATGAGAGAGCTTAGGTGATTCATCCTGGACCACACAGACCAGGAGTGTATGGCCAAGCTAGGAAAGGAACGTGCTGTTTCTCCGGAAGCCCCGCCCTAAGCCGCCAAGCACTGGAATACTTCCACCGGGATGACCACCAGGAACGCAAACCAGCAGGCCTAAATCTACATTTGTTACTTCTCTCCCCACTACCTACCTCTTCCTCCTTTGCTGTTTTCTACTCTGTTAATAGCATCACCACCGACTTAGTCACTTGATCAAGAAACCTAGGGAGGTTCCTCAGACTCTGTTACTTTACCCCTTCACTCGGCAGATTCAAGCAAGCCTCCAAGCCCCAGAACTCATTCCACCCCCGCACCCCTCCCAATGCCATTCCCTTGGCCAAACTCCTCAATTCTATCTCCTTCTCGTAAAAGCAACAAAAGGTTATCTCCAAAATTTCCTGCCTGGTTTCCCCTTCCCAGCCTGCTCCCGTTCCTAAACACCTGTTACGGTCACCCTCACCAGCATCTCTCGGAAATAAACTGATCCTATGTTGCTCCGGCTTAAAAACTTTGTTGATTCTAGTTCAGATTTCTTTTACCACGACCTGGCAGGCCTGTCACTCAAACTCCTGCGCATGTTGCAAGACCCAACTCAACCCTCATCTCTTTCCGGTCTGGTTCCTGCCCTCCTGACTCCTGCGTCAGTCTTTCTGATTAAGCCTTTGCAAGCTCCCCTACTGTGGCACCTCGTACACTGTACTTCCTTCGCAAGGCTTTCACCGCTGTGGAGGTGAGCTCCTTGAGGGCAGGAAGGCAACATCTCTGAATCCCCAGCTCCAATCCGTGGATTTGCTAATTATTTCAATGTTGAAAACACTCCATGAATAATTGGTAAGGAAATTAGCTGTTTCATAAATCAGGGCTGTTTATGCTTTTAGTATGAAAAACAACCTGCTAGGTAAACAAACAAACAAACAAACAAAAAACCAATCTGTGTCTTAGGATCAAATTTATTTTAGAAATATGGTATTAACGTACTGACTGAAAGGGGTCCTTGTTAAAAGACGTGTGAAATCTAAGCCTCCTGGACAGGAGCTTGCTTTGAAGGCATCGATGACGATAAGGAAAAAACCCAACTGCAAGAAATACAGAATCTGAGCTGTAGTAGATGTGTGACTATGACCCAAATGAATTAACTTGCTAATTGCTTCCATTTGCTTTAATCTATAGCAACTCCCAGATTAGTGTTTTCCAAACTGCAGGTCACTGCTCATTAATGGGTTATGAAATCAGTTTAGTGGATCAGGAAGAGTATTTTTAAAAACTAAACAGAAAATGCTAGAATGATGTATCTCACATGGTAATTTCGGGAAACATTTTTTCAGATGTAGCATGCACATGTATGTGGGCATAGATGCGCACATGCGCACGCACACACACGCACACACACGTGCACACGCATGCGCTCACACACACACACACACACACGGGCATGTACTGAGTCACAAAATTTGAGACATGGCCTTGGATCTTCAGTGGTGGTGTGTCCAGGCCAGGAAGGTCTCAGGACGTGGACTGACTGCCCATGAGAACAGGGACTTTAGAGGCACGAAGTTCGGAGCTGGCTACTTTCTGCAAGGGCCACACCTGGTCAGGAAGGTGGACCCAGCTACAGGAAGTACCCTAGATTCATCCTCTGAGACGGAAATGTGCTTAAAGATGCCAAAATGTTATGTGCACTATGAGAAGACACAGCAAGCTTTGTCATTGTGAAAAGTCCCTGGGTCATTTGATCCGGTGACGTCCTCTGCTGGGCAGAATTCTGACTAGAAATGTGGGCTCAGGGTACTTGCCTGCAAACCTGGGAGAACAGTGCCCACCTCCAAGCGAAGCAAAATCTCGAATGGACAATGTATAATACGGACTCTTTATTCATGTATTCCTCTCTTGATGGCTGAAACAAAGTTGGTTTAAAAAATGCATGAAGTTAGCTCAGCACAGAACTATACCTTCCTACCCCATTAAACGAGAGCAAACCAATTCTGAATTGAGCCAATATTTTATCCATCACAAATTCTGCTCAGCTGTCTTGCATCATGTGTCGAAAGTAGACACCACCTCCCACTGGTTCTCCAAACCAGAAGGAAGACATCGTACCCTCACGCGTTTAAAGGCTCCGTGCAAAGGACGATGATGGCCTCGTGTCTTACTTCATTTAGGGCAGTATGAGGGGACTGGACTCAACACACAAGGGGAAGCCTTCATAAGAGAGCTGTTAAGGACAGGGGCAGGTGAGCGAGGCAGGTGCCAGCTACCACCCCGGGCAGGCTGAACCCCGCTCCACCTGCAGTCCGAGCGGCCGAGTGGCGGGTGTGTAATGCGCCCAGCATGGAAGCGGCATGGTCCCTTCCTTCCTAGATGACTTTGGGAGGTGCCTTCCTGTCTGTGGCATCCATGGTTCCAGGATGAGGCGGGATGGTGACTGTGGGGTTGCCACAAACAATCGGCCCTCCCCCCGGGGCCCCCCGGCCTATTTCCAGCTCCTGATAGTTCCTGTCTAATGCCAGCATGGACTGAGGAATCCAGGGCATCCTGGGGCCAGCATTGTTCAAATCACACATTCCCCTTCATGAAAAGCTACTGAATAACTCTCATTCCTCCACCCTCCCAGGAGAAACCACATCAGAGGGTGAGCAACCAGATCCCGTGTGTGATGGGAACAAAGGGGGACGGCGGGAGCCATGGGGTGTCTCCGCCACTGTCCATCAGACCCTCTGCAGTGGATACACGGACTGGCCCAGAGAGCTTGCCTGCCCCATCCCCCACTCTCAAACCTTGGCAGCAGGAGCAGGTGTGAGCGGCCGGAGCCCACCTGTACCCTTGGCCCAGACACACTACTTTCCAAGTGTCGAAGTTTCTACCATCCTTCTCCCTGACTTTTTGTGAATACTGCCATTAAACCCTCAGGGAAAGGAAGAAGACTGCCCATGTTTATTGAAAGCCTGAGCGTCAGGGGGTGGAGGACAGGGGGTCCGAAACCTCTCAATCTCTATAGGGCAGCAGGCATACCGAAGACGGAAATGCAAATGGAGAAAAAAGCACAACAGATATTATGCTACTATTGTAGGGACAGGTGAGAAAAAGGAGAGGGAGGGAGAGGTCAAAAAGAACAGAGGAGAAAGAGAGAAAGAAGCTGCAGTAAGGAGAGGTTGAAGCCCACGCTGGCCCACCGCCCCGCTCCCCGCAGCCCCTGCCGCCCGCTCACAGTCAAGCAAACTGCGAGCCTTGCTTTTGGCCCACGAGCAGCTTCCAATCTGCCTGGAGGCCAAGAAGCAGGCAAGACCCCTTCCCGAGGCAGAGCCCGAAGGACCCCACACTCCCAGGTGCTCCCCAGCCCACCCTCCGCAGCCACCTCTCAACCAGAGAGATGCTCTGTGTGAATGACTTCCGTGACGAGGGATGTCACTATTCTGGCTTCTGACTTGTAAAACAGACGGGAACAGTACGAATCATGGAAATACACATTAAAGTGGCCAAACTATCATTGTTTACACCTATCAGGCTATATACATATAATGTACATATACAAATATATATACTTATATATAATTTATAGATAACATAAATATTTACTTATATATTGTTTTCAATGCTGACAAGAGCGCGGTGCGTCTCCTCGAGGCCTCCCAACCCCCAGTGCCCGGCCGCCTCCCCGCACCTCTTGCTCACTGACTTGGCCTTGGCTCCCCCTCCTCCCCAGGGCTCTCCCCGGAAGACTGCCCAACACCTTCCTAACACTCGGACCTGCTCGTTCGGCTCCACTGTGGAAACACTTCAACGGCTCCAGTTTTTACAGAGCGTCCGGAGGGAAAGCTCCGGTGGGTCATTTGGAGAAGGCCGGACAGGACTCCTCAGGGCCTCCAGGGTGCACAATTCTCGGGTGAGTGGCAGTGGGAAGGTGGCGCTGGGTCGGGGGGAACAACGTGGAGATGGGAAACATGCAGGGAGTTCTCCGTGGATTTTGTCTGACATGGGCCGATACCTCCTCCCCTGTGACTAGGTCCCAGGATGGAGTGCAAGTCACCAAAGTCACCAAATGAAAAGGGAGGAAGTCTTAGTGGTGGTGAAGTTTTTCGACTCTTTGGTCTTTTTTCCCACTAAGTTTTTCACTGTGACGAGACAAGAGACAGAGTAATTTAATCAACTGAAAGACACTGAGAGTCCTCTAAGAGCGAGGGAGCAGGTATACTGCGGGGACATCAAGGCCTGCTGGCATACGGGTAACTAAGGCGACAGTGAGGAGATGCCTGTTACATGCCAGCTGCTGGTGCCCTTTGCACATTCTGTTCCCTGTGTGGAATGTACCGCCCTCTCTTGGCCACTGTTTTCTCTGTGGCGCCTCTCCCTCCCACCCCAGGCAAAGCCGGATGCTCTCCTCACAACTCTCTGACCCCCACCCCCCACTTTAAGACTCTTGACCTACACACTGCTGTGTGAGTCTTGATGCTGAGAACGGGGATGGGAGAGGAAACAGGAGGTGATTCTCGTTGGGCGCTGAATCCCAGAACCCAGCGCGGCACCTGCCTCATAAGAGGTGAAACGCATGAATGAATGAACGAATGAGCGATGAAGAGATGCACGCCAGGTAGAGAATACCCCCGGAGGTGGTATTTGAGCCACACCCAAACCCGTGGCTCTCCAGGCCCTCCGAGGAATAGAATGGGCCGTGAGTGTTCCCGAGAGGGGACAGGAGCAGGGGCGGGGCTGAGCAGAGCCCTGGGAGCCAGCATGGGTCTGTTTAATATGCAGCATGTAGATTCCCAGAAATCAATGCTCATTTTTAAAACACGGCTGCCCAGAGCCACCCTCCCTGCTTGGTTCCATGGTCGGTGTTAAGTATCTTTCTATTTATAAAGCAACTCTCACTGCAGTGGTGCAATGCCGGTCCCACACCCGGCCGCGGAGGTGGGGCAGAGGGAGAAACTGAGGCCTAGAAACAATCACTGGACACGCCAGAGAGCGACTCTCCCCTACCCTGGGGCCTTCTCTCTGGAGGGCCTGCTGACCAGCTGGAAGGTACTGGTCTTCCTCCTGGCTTTCGTGATCACCACCAGACCAGCTGGGCCTCTCAGAGTGAGTCTACACAGCACTAAGGGAAATGAGCCCAGAGGGACGGGAAGCCTGAGCGGCCTGTCCCTCTGGTCAGGACTTTCCAAGTCCAGGCTTCTGACCTTCCCAGCATCCGTCCGCTCCCCATCTCATACCTTCTCCAAGGCCGTCAGGCTCAGGCTCACAGGAGCCGACCTCCCCATTCCTCCTCCGTCTCTCTGTCCCCCTGCCCACCTCCGGGAGCCTGGACATCCCAGTGCCTTTATGATCAAGGCCCAGGAAGACAGACACAAGAGAAAGTGTCACCGTCATGGGCTTCTCCCTCCCAATTTGGGCCTCAGTTCTGAGGGGCTGCCCTGCTCCCCAGCCTCACCCCTCAGCGAGATGCCGCCCGGGCTCGGGCACGCCACACGCGACACCCTTCATTTAGCAGGGCTCATGTCCACAGGAGACACAGGAAGTCAGAGGCTCGTCCCAACACTTCACATCGTGCAGGGCACAAAGCTGGTGACGGGAGCCTCGTGAGTGCTCCCGGCCACCTCCTCAGAAAATAAGGAAGGAAAGACGAGAGGCAGGGCAGGGGAGGCTGAAGAGCCAGGGGGCCTGCTTACATCACCAAACCAGGAGGCTCCCGAGGTCCCGGCCACATCAGTTAACACCACAGCTGAACCACCGCTGCGTGCTGGGCCCGCAACTAGACACCCCGAGGAAGGCCCCAGGCAGAGCAGGACGCACACGCTTGTGAAGACGGACACACAAACCCCTCTCCGTTTTCTAACGCCCAGAATCGGGGAACGGCAGAACTGGAAGGCGGCCTCGAAGTCATGCAGGTGCAAACACCCTTTAGGATTTAAGGAAACATGAGCTTCCAGAGGAAAGAATTAACTCATCTACGGTCATTGAGCAAGGCCGTAACAGAACTGATAGGAAAACTCACATTTGTTGACTGCGTGGTTAATGTCTTTTCCACTATACTCTCTTCATTCAACAAACACTGGCACAAGGGGTCAATTTAAGACACGGTTGGTCCCTATGCTCAAGAAGCTTAGAATTTAAGAAAACACAGAGACAGAGAGCGGAGATGGAGGGAGAGATAAATGAAACAAAAAACTTTAAAACAAAACTGACTCCGTTGAGTAGCACAAGACTGTGCAGGTGGTATGATACCAACGGGGCAGAGAGGGAGGTGGCTGCTTCCATTGCAGGGGTGCGGGGGCGCTGAGCTGGGCCCACTGGGTGAGCAGGAGTCTCCTGCCTAGCACAGAGAGGAGGAGGGTGTCCCCATCCCGGGGAGAGCAAATGGCATGGGTGCGCCCCGGAGACTGGAAGTACTTGGCAAAATCGAGAAGGACCAGGAGAACGGTGTGGCTGCTGCGTGCCGTGTGTGAGGGCCCCAGACGCAGGGCCGGGCCCCGTGTGCAGGGCCTGGAAGGCACCCCCAGAGTCAGGGCCTTCCCCCAGGACAAGAGGGCGCTAACGAAGTCAATCCACCCGAGAAATATGAGCGTCCTGCACACACCAGGCATGGGTAACTGGGTGAGCGGGCGCGGCCGCTCTGCTGCACGGCAAAGGATAGCCCGGAGGAGGCTACCAAGGAAGCTGTTACAACATTTGGGTAAGACCCCTGGAGCACCTCAATTGGGAAAGTGGGGTCCAGAGGCAGAGTGGAGGTGGAGACAACAGAGTCCGGGTGCGGGGAGGGCCGGATGGGTGGTAATGTCCTTCGCAGGGACTGCCCTCCTCATTTAATAGACTCACCTGCCTTGTGCAGTTAGTTACTTTTTGTGCCTCCATGCCTTGGACAGCTTTGTATTCCCCACAGGCCCCATCGATCCCTGCAGGTGGACGTTGATTACAAAGCAAGCACGACTCCCCAGCTGGAGAAAGCCTTCCTAAGTGACAGTGCTGATGGACCTAGTACAAGACTGGGTCACACGAACCAGCCCCTCTCGCCACCCAACCCACCACCCACCTTACCCCCTCCATCTGTCCACAAATGGGGTCCCACGGCCAGTGGCCCCAAGCAGCCGTGGGCGCCAGGAGCCCCCGCGGGCAGGGGAAGGTGCATGGAAACAGTCCAGACTAGACTCCCACGATGCTGATTCTGTGCGCTACAGTGGGACTCAGAAAGCTGCTTTTAAGTTCCCTGGGTGACTCAAATGCTCACTCCAGATACCGACCAGTTGTGAAATTCTCTCATTTTAGATGTAAACAGGCTCGCGAGGCTACACAGTGGTCCATCGCTTGAAATGGAGAGTAGCCACAGAGGGGAGACCCGCCCCAGCGCGTGCTGGCTCCCTCCTGCCGCCCTGGCTGCAGAGAGACCCCCGCCCTCCCCCGCACCCAAGCACTGATCTGCATCCCTCCCTCCACAGCAGTGCTCAGAGAGCAGAAGCTGGGGCTGGGGGCGGGGACACTAAGACGGATGGAGCCTGCTTTGCCAGCTGCTGCCAGAGGGCCGGGGAGGAAGAGGAGAAATGAAAAGCCTGGGAGATATTTTCCCCGTGATTTGTGCCGCTCGAGATGCCCTGTAGCAATATTTATCCTGCAGCTCTGTCCCACTTTCGTTTATTATCCAGCTTAGCCTGAGTTATCACAACCAGGACGGGACCCATAAACTAGCTACCTGACACCACCGGGACCGTGCAGCGTATTTTAAAATCTCAAGGAGCAGCTTCGATCCTCCGTGGAAATTTAAAGAAACAGGTGCACTCCTCCTCCCCCTGGGGACTATGGGCATTCTCGAAGCAGATACCAGGAGAACCCGTGTCGTTCCCAGAGATGGCACCATGGACACCGCGCCATCCATGCCCTTCCACATCCTACCTCCCAGCACAAACTAGGATCTGGTCACAACCCCTTGTTTGGGACTGTACAACACAACTTCCAGGGGCCCAGATCATTTCTGGGGTTGAGTTTTAATCATCTGTCAACAGTATTTCATTGAAACATTTGCCAGATGAATGGATGAATAATGAACTAATTGAGCACCTTCTATTGCATCTTAGGTCTGTGCTGTGCAAAGGGAGTTCGAAGTATAAAACGAGACTCTCGGGGCGCCTGGGTGGCTCAGTTGGTTAAGCGGCCAGCTTCAGCTCAGGTCATGATCTCATGGTCTGTGAGTTCGAGCCCCACGTCGGGCTCAGTGCTGATGGCTCAGAGCCTGGAACCTGCTTCAGATTCTGCGTCTGCCTCTCTCTCTCTCTGCCCTTTCCCCGCTTGCACTCTATCTCTCAAAAATAAATAAACGTTAAAAAAAATAAAAATAAATAAAAAAACGAGACTCTCAATCTTATCTTCCAGATCTGCTCATAGAATCCACAGGGCTGAATAACTAATAATGCAGAAGACAGCAGGGGCCACCGGGAGAGGTCCAGGGCCTAGGGATCCACAGGATTGGGGCTGGCATCAAGAAAAGTTTGACAAGAGGGTAGACAGTCATTCCCAGACTGACAGCAAACCATTGCAAAAGATCACGGATTAGTTGTGCGATCTCGTTATTGGGTTTATGGCAGTGTATAAAACCAGAAGAAACAACAAATCCCTTCTTATGGCTTACATTCTGATTTGAGGACAAGGGGGTGACAATAAAGAAAGAAAGGCAATTAAGAAAGAAATTAGAAAAAAATTATATGTCTGATGTGCTGTAGAAAATAGTGAGGGATAGGGGGTACCAGGAGCACAGGGGCTGGGGGAAGGGAAGCTGTTTTGAGCGGGTGGTCAGGGAAAGTCCCAGCGATTCACCAGAGAAGACAAGCAGGGAAGCTATTAAAATAATCCAAGCAAGAGATGTTGGACTGTGGCTGGGACCAGGGCTGTAGCCGTGGAAGCAGGAAGAAGAAAACGGATCCTGGTTGTTCTGTAAAGGACACGGTGGGAGCCGGGGGGAGCCCCAACGTGCACTTTTAGATACATTAAGATGCCCATTAGCATCTTAATGTGCAGATGTGATCCCATAATTTTAGGAGTCGAAGAACTTTAGAAACAGAACAGACTCGAGAAGAATGACCTGGTGTCCTCACCCAACAGGTAATGATGGGATGGTAACCACGAAGCCTCCCCCGGCAGCTCACCCGGCAGGTGCCACTGTCATGTGGTCCCTCCACCCTACTCTGGGGTCCGTGTCATCACCCCCAGCACTCCTGCCTGGCTCGTTGGGAAGACTGACCTACGCATCTGTTTCTTTCTATAGGTGAGGTGCTCTGAGGCCAGGAGGAGCCAAAAGACTTGTCAAAGGCCTCTCTTACCTGGCTCCAGAGTCCAGCTCAGCGGTGTCTTCTCCCCACTACTGGCGGCTACACACACCCACGAATTAGGTTTGTTTCCAGGAATGTAATTTTGATGACAAGAAGGGAAGGATCTCTGCTTCTAGAAGATTTTTCATAAAAATTGCTTATGAATTTGAGTTTCCCCCCCAAAAAAATAGACATTAAATGCCAAATCCATGCTATCTGATGTCTGGATGCAAACTGGACATAGGAATGACACGAGAATACGAAATGTGAAGTCTGCCTCCGCTGAAAGGAAGGAAAACACTAAGCCCTGGCATGGACCAAGGTGGATATATCAAAAGGCTCTAGAATATTCCCTGCAAACACCATAAAGGAGATGGATGGGAGAGAAATTCAGATTTAAGTGACATTTATTGAGCACCTTCTATTTCCAGGCTGTTCTTTTGCTTCACTCAATCCTCACAGCAACCCTGTGAGACAGGTATTAGGACTCCCAGATGAAGGACGCGGAGCCTAGAGAAGTTAAGGGACTTGCTCAAGGTCACAGAAGCTAGAAAAGGCCAGGGATGAGACTCAGGATGACACCTTGCTCCTTCTCCAAGACATGTTGATTTGTAAATCAGAGCCCTTCCATTGCCACACCGCCTCCCAAAAATGAGGAAAGAAAGGCACCCCCCAGCTGCAGTTAAAGGGATGACTTAGCCTAACTGGGGGCATTGAGCACATCTCAAGGCTCCCCTCATCCTTCCCCTCCACCCTCTTCTCCAGGACTGGCACCTTCCTAGACCCAATTACTTCTGGCCAAAAGGAAGTCATCTGCCCACCAAGATGCCTGACATGGTCTTCTTTCCTCCTTCAAATACGCTTCAGAACTGCCTCCTCGGTCGAGCCCTCTGAACTAACGCCATGCCTCTACCTCCTCCGATGAGCTAACAGAGTTGGAAGAACCTCACAAATGTCGGGCTTGCATGCGTGACCTCGACCCTTGAGTCTACAGCCCTTGCCAGCTGTAATTACTCACATCCCTTTCTGACACCTATGGCTCTGAGTGTTTACAGGATGTATTATTAATAATAATGGTATCATATTACTTTTGAACAGCACTTTTCACTCTTCCTAGGCTATCATATTGTTAATTCACATGGTCCTTATCCCTACCCTGGGCGGTAGGGAGGTAGGGATGCCTACTGCTACTTGACATACAAGCAAACGGAGATACAGGGGACAGGGACCTCTCCAAGGACACCAGCCTAATTAATGCCTGAACTAGAAAGCAGAGCTTCTCATTTCCAGGCCATAGGTCTTTCCACTAGACCAGACGAACTCTCTGGCCTGACTTCCTAGAGCAGGGTCTCCTCCCGCACCCCCTCTCCGAGAGTGCCAGAGTCGGATCACACCTTCCCCTGGCTTGACGCCAAGCTGTCCCTAACCACCTGAGTGTCCTTAACCACGCAAGACAGAGTGAGCGTCTTCTGCCCGCCACAGGGATAGGCAGAGGACCGCAGACACAAGGCACCCCACGTGTGGAGAGCCTTTGCCGCTCTCCGACACCCCCCTCCGGGAGCTGGAACGGTCAGAGGAAACTCATGAGCACGTGAAAACGGAGCCAGTCTTCTCCACCTGACGATATCCACGGAGAGTCCCATCCAGGCAGACTGCTGCCAGGGGCTCTGAAATGAGGAGAGAGATGACAAGCAGATACGTATGCACACACTTCATGTTCCCGGCTCCATTTAATGCCACATGAGATCACCACCTTATATTTCTCCACTACCTTCCTCCCGAGTCACGTCCAAACCTGAGCTCATCCATCTGCATGCAAGCGCCAGCCAGCAGAGGAGGCGGGCCCGGCAACGGACCATATCTTATTCACTCATTTGCTCAACAAGAGTTTTGCTGATGGAGACACACGGGGAAGGAGAGAGAGGTGGGGGGCCACCTTGGCTTCCTGGAGGGACAGGACCTGACCTGGGAAGAGAGGTGCGATTGACCAGATCTTCCCCACCCAGAGCCCATTCTTGAGACGCTCATTGGTAAAGAGATCGGATGTGGCACTTCACAAGTAAGAAATACCAGTTCCTAGACAGAAAGGGGGTAAGAGAAGGGCGAGGGGTAGAGGTATGGAAAGACACAGGAAAAGTAAGTGTGCGGTCACCTGCTCTGGCTCCTCTCGACAGGGGCCCTCGTATGCTCTCATATCCCGTCCCGGATCCATTACTCGTGTACATGTATTCTGCTCTGTGTGCTGGATGCTGTGGAACTGGGGACTTCAGGCAGAGCCCAGGGCTTGCTCTTCCAGCCCCTGAAGCACCTGGCACATACACGCTGGGAATGTACACATACTGGCTCTTGGCGTTCAAGTGAAGGAGGCATAAAGAAAAAGGCCAGAGGGAAGATTTTATGAAGACTTTATCAACTAAATAGGTTTGAAGCATCTGGAAGGAGTTGGTACAGCATAGAGAAGTGAGATTTTTTTTTTAAGATAAAAAGTGAAAGGTTCTTAGTCAAGGAGGGTTGATGCTACCCCTGCCTTGCAGGGACTGAGCTAAACGGTGCTGTCGGTTCTCCCAAGACCAGGCTTCCATAGTGCTTTTTGGTGTCCTACATATGACACGATGGCAGCCTCCTGGGGCTGCTCTCCCCTCTAAATCCTGGGGCTCCCTAGGACTGTACAGAGAGAATCACCCCAGGCTGTACCTTCATCCACAAAGGGCTGAAACCCTTGCTGACCTCACTGTCTCCAGAAGTATATGCCCGTAACCTGAGCCAGCAGAACCAGGACCAGAGCTCCCCAAGGAGCCAGCAGCATGGCTCTAAGGGGGTGGTCAGCACAAGTGAGCACACTGCCCCAGACAGGGACTCCACAGGTCCAGTAGAAGGTACCTCCACCCACCACCTGGGTGATGCTGGTTAAGGCCACTGGAGGAAATTCAGTCAGCCCTGTTCCCTGCATTCCAGGCGAGGAGGCACATCTGTCCCCAGTGTCTCCCAGTCCCTGCTCTCACCAACTTGCAGAGGAGACCCATGCTCACAGAACTTAGGCAGCAGCTATCTGGACTTAGGGCCACATCTGAGGGGCTTTGCATGCCCCGAATCTAACCCATCATGGGCTCCATGTCCCCACAGCTACCCTAGCCTGTCTCCATCATGCCCTCCAGCTGAGCCTTGGGTCTATCCCAGGACATGTCTTCACTGAGCACCTACGTACATGCCTGGCACTCTCCCAACCACTAAAAGAAAAGGCAGGAGCACAGGCACACAATATAACCCCAGCCTCAGGGAGCTTGGAGCTCTTTCTATCCTAAGCTGACCAATACTAGACAGCAGTTATATGTTTACTTACCATCCCTGAAATATGTCATAGACTCTCTGTGTCCTCACTGGCTAGCCTAGAGTAACTTCCTTAATGGAAGAGCTAAAAATGCCAGTGGGGGCTCAAAGCCCCATTTCTAGTGCTCAACTTCACCGGTCACCAGCAAAATCAAATAAAAGCCATGCTCAAATATTACCACACATCTACCAGAATGGCTAAATAAAAAACAACAGAAAATACTAAGGCCTTGGAAAAATACAGACTATCTGGAACTCTCGTACACTGCTTTTGGGAATCCAGATTGGGACAACCACTTTGGAAAACTGGCAATATCTATGCAAGGGCACTATTCCCATATTCTACGTCCACCCTTTACTACAGACCTATACAAATTAGATTTAATGATAAAGATACACCTGCATAGCCACAGAAGTACTATGGCTTCTGTGATAATAAATGAATAAATGAAAATGGGGCGCCTGGGTGGCTTAGATGGTTGGACGTCCGACTTTGGCTCAGGTCATGATCTCACGGTCCGTGAATTTGAGCCCCGCATCAGGCTCTGTGCTGACAGCTCAGAGCCTGGAGCCTGCTTCAGATTCTGTATCTCCCTCTCTCTCTGCCCTTTCCCCGCTCACGCTCTGTGTCTCAAAATGAATAAACATTAAAAAAAATTAAAAATAAAAAAAAACAAAGTCTGGAAGCTACCAAAACATCCATCAGCAGAATGGCTAAAACAATGATGGCATAGTCAGTCCTATGGCAGAATGCTACATAACAATGAAAATGAATGAACTATACAGACACCTCCAGCAACACAGATGAATCTCAAAATTAAAAAAAAAAAAAATTTGAGGAAAAGAAGCCAGACACAGAGGAGCACATACTGTATGATCCTACTGATGTGCAGCTCAAACACGAATCTATGCTATTAGATGTCAGGATGTTAGCCACCCTTGACAGGGGGTAGTGGCTAGAAAGGGGCACGAGGGTGACTTCTGGGAGCTGGTAATGTTCTGTTTCTTAATGTGGGAACTGGTCCTGTCGATGTACGCTCTTCGTAAGAGTACAACTAATGCTACGTTTCCATGGATGTATGTTCTACCTCAATCAAAGGCTAGAAAAGTTTTCCATTCCTGTTCCCTTTGTTCACCCTGTAGCCCTTTCATATTAAAGGACAAAGCTGTTCGTGTAAAAGGAACCACTGATCATCTGTCAGCGTGTGTAATAAGCTCATCGTTTTTCATCTCTAAAATGGAGAATACAAGATAATCTCTAAGGAACCTTCCAGCTCTAGATAGTCTGATGCTTTGATCCTATTCTTAGTAAAACCTCATTAATCAGTAATAAGAAATCATTCCCAAATTAGTGAAAAATAAAAAAAAATATGGAACCTTTGTTTAAAGAAAGCAGTATGACAGCTTTCAAGAACTAAGCACATTACAAATTAAAATATAAATGTCCACTAAATTGAAGTTAATGAAAAAAATTACAATATACATTAGGCTTACATGACTTAATACTGCTTGGATATTATTAAAGTCCTGCGTCTTGCCCATGTTAAAGCTTTCCTTCAACCATTTTAATCAAGATGAGTCGGGAATGCCACATTATTGCATCTGTGATATTATAAGTGACCAAATTTAGAGCATTTGGACGGGAATGCAGACCCCATCTATAACCCCCAAGTCCCAGCCACCTCCTTTCCCGGCCCTGTTGGATGAAGCCTCCGCCCCGCACCTGGGTAAAGCTGAACCCGGCCTGAGTCCTGTGCTGATCCCACTCCTTGAGGGCTGTTCTCTCGCATGAGGCTGCCCTTGAACATGACTGACACGCAGATTACTGGGGAGACTTAAGACACCCCTGGGAGCCTGGCAACACCAATGATGGCAGCAGGACGGGAATGCTAGGCGCCATCATAAATAAAACCTCTGCTCAGTAGCTAATCTCACGGGTGCCTCACAAATACACAAACAGATAGACGAAGGCTCCCTTGCAGCCTTGAGGGCTTACAACGGGAGGCCCCGTCTTCCCCACAGCCCGCAGAATCACAACCAGGCTGGCAACTCCCTTTGGGCTCAGCATCTCCTTCTATACAATGGGAAGTAGACCTCCATGGCCCCTCGCCCTGCTTTGACGGGATGGCATAGGAACTGGTTCACTAGCATTCTAAATATCTCTGGACTCCCCCGCCAAATAATAAAGTATGGAGGAATCATGGCTCAAAGGAAGTAATTTCCTGGAGGCCTTGATGCTAGTCCAAAGAGCGGTGTCCGCCCCCAAAATATAGGCATTTCACCAAAGTTTGCTGAAAAGTGAGTGAGTGAACCTGATTCCCAGCTAACTCCCCACTGACAGCTCTCCTTTCTCCCCACCAACAGAGAGTGGGAGATGGTGTTAGTGGCCGAGTACTTGACTTGGGTCAAGTAAACTCATAGGGTCCAGCTTCTTTGCTAGAGATCTAAATGCACGACAGAGGACTCCGCCTGAAGACCTTCATTCCATCAGAAAAACGGGCAGCTGAGCTAGGCCTCCCTTCCCCCAGCCCCGGGGCTGGGAGTGCACTTCCCCTCCTCCAGGCTCCACCACCTGTCTCTGGACCAAATACGGATCACAGAGAGGCATTTCCTGAGCTCTGCAAGCTTGCTGACCCTGGAGGTTAATCCTACCCCTCTGTGGCCAGGCTACGCAATGATGATCCTCTCCCTCCCAACCAAGGGAACCACAGAATCCTAGAATTTCAGAGCCATAAGGGACCCGAGAAACCATCAAGCTCAAGTCTCCAAAATGTCCAGGGATTATCCTAGTTTCCCAAAGCAGAATGAAGAGGGCAGGAAGGGTTCGAAGCTAGGTCTTCTGACTCTCTGCCTAATGCTCTTTTTACTATACCAAGCTTGACATCCAAGTGCCACTTTGGCCCTTTGGTGGTGGCAACCTGCAGGGCTATGCTAAAAAGGATTGAGTCGGATGCAGAAGAAAGACTGCTGTGATCAATTAGCAACATCCACCTTGAGCCAAGGAGGAGAGTTTTGCATTCAGTATTTGCCAGCCCGCCACTATGCCGCACTGACTCCCCAGGTGAACGCTCTGCATCTCCCTATCCAGAAACTCTGACTGTCACTCCACAGGCTGGGTACATGTGCAAGGGCTGGGGAGAGTGACTGTCCCTAAGAGGAGGAGAAGACACTGAGTCGAAGAGTGAAGGAGACCAGAATGAGTTGGGAGCAAAATCCAGAAAACTCTGCTTTTGTCTCAAATCAATTATTTTTATCGAGTGCCCACTATTCATGTATTGGGTAAACATGCATCAGATGCCCACTGGGTGCAAGGTATGGTGTGGCTCCCTCACAGTGCTACGTCCCACAGAGAGCAAACCCGCCTCCAGTACCTACTACTAACTTCAGGAACAAGTCACCTTCCTTTCTGCTCTGCAGACCCTGTGTCTGAAAACAGACGTCAAAACATCTCCCGGGATTGTTGTAAGATTCATAAATGAACATCTATACGAAAGTGTGTCAGGAAACAGAAAGCCCCATCCATGTAAGTACAGAGGGTCTCCATCGTTTCCTCCTCCTCCTCTTCTCTCGTTAGGGACTTGGCACCCACCAAGCCTGAGCCTCCTCACCAGTCGGTCCTCCCCACAGGCCCTCTGTAGCTCAACATTCTTCCAGGTCAGGAACTATTGGGGGGCACTGCAAAGAGATGAGGACAGAGAGAGAAAAGCTGCCTGAACAATTGGAGGGAGAAATCCAGCCACTACATTAACCATAGCAGGTGAGTCTCTAATATCCACAGGCAGCAACTCACACCAGAGATTTTCTGTATCCTCCAGGGCAGAGCAAGGGATTACCACTGATGTGTTATCTGCTCCAATTCTTCCTGCCAGGAGTCAAGTATAATACCTTAGTAATGCGGTCTCGTGGACGGAGATATGCAAATTATACACAATGGATGGGGGGGCCGCACACTGGCATCTGTGCCTCACAGATACTTCCTACGCCAGCGTGTGAAACCCACGAAAATCCTCTGGATAACACAAAGCTGTAGGCAGAACACTCACCTGGGGGGAGGGAGGGAGGGGGACAGAGACCCGCACCAATAATCGGGGACCTAGGCGCTATAATAAAGCATGGTCCCTATCTCATGCCCTGTGTTTCAATTCTGGGATTAAGATATACAGATATTTTACCATATGGGAAAGTATGGAAAGAAATATAATAAAGAGAAGATAAAAACAGAGAGAGAGAGAGAGAAGAAATCAACATATTCCATTATGGGAGCAAGAAGGAGTAGGTAAGTTTTGTGGACAAGATATATAAGCTGGACTGGGAACAGTTGCTAGGCTCTGGAAGTCGGCCAAAGGGCAGTGGGGAATGAGGTAAAAGGGACAGATTGGGCACACAGTGCGAAGGCATTCATTCATTCTTTCACCCATCCATCCACTTATTCAACAACTCCTTATAGCACCACACAGTTTCTACATGCTGGAGATGTAGGCATGGAGGTCTGTGCCAACTGGAGCCACGGACCCTGGAAGAGGATGGCGACCAGCCTGGAGAAGAGAGCTGGGCCCTACTGGAGAGCTCTGTCAATGACTGGCAACAGAGGCAAGAAAGAGAAGGCCTGTGCCCTCTGAGACCCCACTGCCTTCCCATGGGTACTCCGCCCAGCAGGCTGCCCGGTGCCTCAGCGCCTACGTCAGCTTTCCTGGTGAGGAACATGGTGCTGGGAGGCCTGGGTACATATAACCCAGAGCCTGATATAACCAGAACTTGTCTTCTTAACTTCTCTTAAATCCACCCGGGGGACTTATTAGCTCTGCTGAAAAAGTGCTGAGGGGAAAGAAAATGGTCCTCTCCTGGCCTGAAAGCAGAGTTGGATTACAGGATCCAAAAAGCTGAAAATGCCCTCTCTCTTTCCTTATTTTCCCAAACATCCGTCACCTCTGGTCTCAGTTGTCACAGTCATCTCCACCTCGGCCCGATAGAGGGCCTGCAAGGGCCCCGCCAAGTGGACTCTGGGACCCCCAGATACCTCTCCAGGTAGAAGGAGAGTGGGTAACTTCTCTGCTCTTGGTTCCAGTGGGCCTCAAGGGCCAGGGACACCTTTGCCATGATGGAAGCCCTCAACCTCTTGTTCCGCCCTTCACCATCATCAGAACCAATTATTTAGCATATGCAGGTGCACACAACACCATTCTGAAAGTTGTGAGGAACAAGGTCAACAAACAGAATTCTAAAATCCCAACACAAAAGACTGTCGAGCAGGGCCTGGGCAGCTGTGTGTTGTTGCTGCTGCCAAGTGGAAAGGGAAAGGCGACAGAGAGAATTCTCCCCCAAGCCCAGCTTCAGGCTGGTTGTTCCCCACACCATCCCCTCCGATGGCGGCCGCTCCAAATAACGTTTGAGGTCCTAGCCATTTCAGCACACGGTGCTGGACAGCCACATATCCACACACAAAGAAATGAAGTTAGACCCCTGTCTCACACCATATGCCAAGAATTAACTCAAAAGGAATCATGGACTTCATGGAAGAGCTAAAACTATAAAATTCTTAGAAGAAAACACAGAGAGTAAATCTTTGTGACCTTGGGTTAGGCAAAGGTTTCTTAGGGCACCAAACGCAGAAGTAATATGAGAAAAATTACATTCACTTGGACTTCAACAAAATTAATTAAAAGCTTTTACACTGCAAATAGTACCACC
The DNA here is from genome assembly GCA_030068075.1 of Paguma larvata. NCBI lineage: Eukaryota > Metazoa > Chordata > Mammalia > Carnivora > Viverridae > Paguma > Paguma larvata. The sequence continues at coordinate 100,283,352 of CM057828.1, forward strand.
AAGAAAATAAAAAGACAAGAATATAAAGGAATAGTTGCAGATCATATATTCGATAGGGGGCTTATATCCAGAATATACAAAGAACTCTTACAACTCAATAATTAAAAGACAAATAACTCAGTTTAAAAACAGGCAAAGTGCATCAACAATAGCCCAAGTATGGAAAGAGCCCAAATGTCCATCAATGGATGAATGGATAGAGAAGATGTGGTATGTGTATACAATGGAGTATTACTCGGCAATCAAAAAGAATGAAATTTTGCCATTTGCAACTATGTGGATGGAACCAGAGGGTATCATGCTGAGCGACATTAGTCAGTCAGAGAAGGACAAATATATGACTTCACTCATGTCAGGACTTTAAGATACAAAACAGATGAACATAAGGGAAGGGAAGCAAAAATAATATAAAAACAGGGAGGGGGACAAAAACATAAGAGACTCTTAAATATGGAGAACAAACATACTGGGTTCGGTTACTGGGGTGGTTATGGGAGGGTGGATGGGCTAAATGGGTAAGGAGCATTAACGAATCTACTCCTGAAATCATTGTTGCCCTATATGCTAGCTAACTTGGATGTAAATTAAAAAATATTAAATAAAAATTAAAAAAAAAAAAAAACAGGCAAAGTGCGTCAATAGATATTTCCCCAAGGAAGGCACACACATAAGTACACGAACAGATGCTCAACATGACCGCCCATCAGAGAAATGCAAATCAAAACCACAATGAGACGCCACCTCGCGCCCACCAGGATTCCTACAAGACAGAGAGTAAGAGGTGTTGGCAAGGGTGTGGAGAAAAGAAGGCCCTGTACACACTGCTGGTAGGGGTGTGAGAAGAGGCAGCCACTTCGGAAACCATCTTGGTGGTTCCTCAAAACATTCAACACAGAGTTCCCATATGACCCAGCACTTTCTCTCCTGGGTGCTGACCTGAGAAAAAACAATACCACGTCCACACAGAAACTTGTACGCAGGTCTTCCCTGCAGTATTCGTCATATCAGCCCAAACTGGAGGAACCCAAAAGCCCATCAAGTGATGAATGGATGAACAAAAGGGGGCATACCCATACAACGAATTATCATTCAGCCATTAAAAGGAAGGAAATATTTGTATGGTCTGCGACATGGGTGAATCTTGTCATAAAAGATCCCATACTGTAGGGCTCCAGAAATCTCCAGAACAGACAAGTCCATGGCGGCAGGACATAGGTTAGTGGTTGCCCGGGGCTGGGTTGGGGGAAAGTGAAGCATGATGGCTCACGGGTACGAGGTGTAATCTGGGGCTGATAAAATGTTCCAAAAAACAGACTGTGGTGGCATTAATACAGCTCTGTGAACATACTAACCCCCCCCCCCCCCGCTGCCCCGAGCTGGACACGGAATGGGTGTGTTCACTTGCTGGGGCTGCCACCACAAAGTACCATGGTCCGGGGGCTTAAACAACAGAAATTTCTTTCCTCACGGTTCTGGAGGCCCAGAGTCCAAGATCAAAGTATTGGCAGGTTTGCCTTTTCCTGAGGACTTCTCCTGGGCTTGTTAACGGCTGTCTTCTTCCCGTGTCTTCACGTGGTCCTTCCTCTGTGCGTGTCTGTGTCCTAACCTCCCCTTCCTAAAGCACACCGGTCGTATTGGATGGGGGCCCACCCCAATGACCTCATATAACCTTCACTACCTCTTTAAAGCTCCTATTTCCAAATACAGTCACATTTTCAGGTGCCAGGGGGTTAGGACTTCAACATACAACTATCTGTAAAATCCCATCCACAAATCCTAGAGATCAGCGAGCCCAACCCCTTGTTTTCCACATGTGGAACTGAGGCCCAGAGATGGGGAGCTCCTTGCCCCCAAATCGCAGTCAGTCAGAGGCAACTGGGAGCGGACTTCACGGCTGCTGCTACAAGTCCAGTCTCTTTCTCCTGCCCCTCCTTCCACCTGAAACGCTGGGGCTCGGAAACTGAACGGACAATGACGGGAAAAGGAAGAGAACTTTAAACTGAAGGAAAATGCCTGAGAACTTAGATCATGTGCGATCGAGAAGTAAATACGTTCCACGGCTTGTGGGAAAGGCGGCAGACAGACAGCAGAGCTCCGAGGAGGCCCTGGGAGAGACCCGCACGGTGCCAGCGGAGGCCGTGAGCAAATTCGACATGAATTCTGTATCCGCTGTGTGCCATGTGGCATGGGAGCTTGTTACTAAGCAAGATGTGCTCTGCAGAAGAGCTGGCACTTCAGCCAGTCCTTGAGGAGCGGGCCCAATTCCACCGGGTGAGGGCTTTCCAAGCAGCAGGAGCTGGGTGACCAAACGCAGGTAATTTCCAGACCCGTTCAGGAAACAGCAAGTTGGCCGGCGCAGTGGAAGCCTGTGCTTTTGTCCAAGGAGCAGTGGGGGGTTACACAGCGAAGGTAGGCTGAGGTCCGATCCTAGAGAGCTTTGCACAGTACGTTTAGAAGCATGAACTTGAGATGCGGAACAGGGAGCACTGAAGGTTCTGGGACAGAAGTGGGGCAGCACCCGAGGAGGGCTAGGGAAAGGTGGCCAGCACATGGACTGGGATGCTCCTCTATGAACCGTCACGGGACGGGAGAGGATGGTAACCAGGAGAGATGAAGGGAAGAGGCCGATGGCATTCAGGGAAGAGGAGAGCGCCCAGATTTGTCTTAATTAGACTCAGGAAAGCGAGAAGTCGAGGCAAGCAAGAAGAGGAGGGAACTCTCTGCAGGCACTGAAAAGCCGCCAACTCCCGGAGCCCATGTTGTGATCCGGTGCTGACAGCCCTTCATCTTTTCTACGGTGTGTGTGTGTGTGTGTTTTTTTTTTTTTAGCAGCTAGAGGGAGGGGTGGGGAAGGGGAGAGAGACACAATGGAGTTGCTTAGTGAACAAAAGCCTGGTACATTCTTTGCTCTTGTTTCTATCAGGGTGTGCTGCTCTGCCTGCACCCTATAATCATATGCAATGCGGGGCCGCAGCCCGTACCTTGAGCGGAGGCGTGGACATCAGTGCCGCCTGCCCGCCAGTGTCTGCCAAGCACCCGCTCTGTCAGGGAGGGGGAGGAAGGGCCCAGGTACACACAAGAGAACGGGGAAGACAGCACAAGAGGTTGAGAGAGTCCTTGGTTCAAGTCATGGATGTTTCCCTTTCCAGCTTTGTGATTGTTGAGTCAGACACTTCCCTTCCCTAGGTCTCAGTTTCTTAGCCTTCGACACAGCACTACTACTACTATTAACTATTAAGTGTCTACTACTATGTGCCGGGACTAGTTGGGCTCTTATCCCTTACAAAACGCCCTATGAGGTAAGTACTAGTCTCCCCATTTTACAGATGGAGAAACTAGGGTCCAGAAGTTCAATTGGTTAGTCAAGGTCAGAAAGCTATGCTTAAACCGTGTTTGTCTAGCTTCAAAATCCACATTCTTAAACAGTATCACACTTAATGTGAATTAACTGGAAATAAAACCTGCTCTTCCCTCCCTCGCCTGTTTTCCAATGAGGCTCTGTGGGGACAATTCTCTCTCAATACTGCAAGAGTATTGTCTTTACTGATACTGTAGTTACTCAAGATCCAAAGGTTCATGTCAGCTAGAACTCACCTCAGCTGAGGCCCTAGCCCCAGGCTCTTCTCCTACACAAAGCCCTCCAACCAACCCAGACTTGCACCCTGCCGACCCGCTGTTACTGTCTCCAGGATGCTCTTGGTCTCTGGATTCCATTCGACCCCTAGACGCAAAGCCCAAGTCTCATCTGGGTTCCAACTCCAACAAGAGTCTACCCTATCGGGAGAGGGGGCATATCCCCATGAGCTCCCTCGGTCCTGCTCACTGAGGTTCCCCCACAGCTGCCCCTCACTCGCCTCAATCCTGGAGGAGATTGCATGAGAGGATTCAGATAAAGCATCCAGTACAGTGCCCAGCACCAAGAAGTTAGCCATTCTTTACCGCCGTTCACAAGACCTGGCCCAGGCACCACACGGCCTTTTGATTCTTTAATAGCATGTTCCCTTCCCCTCGGGTAGTCACTGCAGGCTGAAGGTACACCCAGACACATAGCCCGATGCTCCTGACACAAGCTGGGAAAGATATCGACCTATTAGTAATAGAGGAAAATTGGACCTGACATTGTCAGTGATCTGAAGCCTCCCAGCTGAGGAAAGCTTTGTTTTTTTAATAAATAATATATAACACGGGGTGTTTATTTCCCTAGCAAGTCGTACTTCTTAAGTATCATTCGGCTCGTACGTCAAGGCTGTCATCTGGGGAAACCGTGGAGTGATGCCGGCGTCTTCAAGTCCCTTCTCCTTCCTGAGGAGCTCAGAGCACCGCAGAAGGATCCCCCTTCGTCTTCTCTACAGCTCTCGGAGGGGACTGGGGAGAGGGGCTCTTGGCAACACTGCCTCCACTGCGCCTACGGTAAATACTTGCTAACTGCCCAAGGGGGATGGTTTTTCTCACTGCACAGATGGGAAGATGGAGGAAAGGCAATTTACTCAGCACCCACCTAATCCAATTTTCCCAGTTCTGACTCTGCGCTTCAACCCTCTCTCGCTTGAGACCTAGCTCCTCGCAAAGGCCTTGCCAGAGGGACTAGAAAATTGAGCTGCGGTCTCTTGCTCAAGACGGACCAACAGACAGACACAGATGCCCAGTCTCATCGCTGACCTGAACGGTGTAGAGAGAGTAAGTGAGGCTGTCCCAAACCCTCACAGCAGCACCACCCGTCCCTGCCTGGGCACTTCTCACTGGTGTCACCAATTGTGTAATGCTCCGTGTTGTCATGTGGGAGAGCTGCTCCCCTCCCCACGATTTTTATTAAATGTACAGCTTTATGCTCCTCCCTTGTACCCTCCCTTGAATAACATAACAACTGATATAACACAACTGCCCTGCATAACAACTGACCCTAACACAGAAAGCAGGGCGAACAAACTAGCACCCTAAGCCACAGATATGCTTTGTTTGACCTGTACCATGTTTTCAATTTTTTTAACCAGTTGCCAATAGTTAAAAACCAGGAGACTTTACCCCAAAATCAGAAGCTCAAGCTTCCCTTGAAAACTGGAAAATCTGGCAACACCAGCCTCACGATTTGCAGTTACTCAGCTGCAACCGAACTGCAGAAACGGGGTAGCAGGTCTTCAATCTGTCACAGACCCTGGTCCGTGCTGCGCCTCTGAGTCGGCAGCTTTGCCTATAGTTTGGTTGTATATACATGAATGGGTCGGTCTGTGGTCATTTCGGACTACAAAATCCCTGAGAGTGAGAGCTGGATCTATTTCTCGTGCTCTCAGTGGGGTCCGATGGGGGCGTTCACTTAAGAGAATCACTGAGTGGGTTAAACGTGTACAGTCAAAATCTGCGTACCCAGGCCAGCAGGCTTCAGAGCCAGAACTACCACAGACATGCAGAGCTCCCAGCCTTTAAAACTCTGCAACCTCACTCACTTCCAAGGGTAGTTTGTAAGGCCAGACTTAGACCAAGATCTGAGCTAAATCCTGTGACTGCTCTCAGGCACCTGACTTCCGGCAGGCATTTAACAGCCCAGAATGAGATCTCTCATTACTCTAGGAAAGAATGCCTGGCTTCTCGACTCATCCTAGACAATAATACAAAAGGGGGAGGATGAAAGAAAGGGGCGGGGAGAGAGAGAGAGAAAGGAGACACATTCATAGACACACATGCGTATAATATCACTATAATATATCTCTGTACATCAATGCAGATTTCTGCATTAGGTAAGCTAAAAAAGTGTGAACAAACTAAATGTTCAACAATGGGGGAAATTGATCAATACTCAAAGATTGCTATGTAGGCACTTAAAAGTCTAATTGTGATGATTATGTAGCTTGTGGTAGAACAGTAAAGCAAATGGAATGCAAAATTCTATCTACACTACAACTATAATCATGTGAAAATTATGTCTGCAAGTAAATACAGACTGAAGGCATCATAGAAAATGGAAAGTTGATTTCTCGTGGTGGCAGGTTTGGGAGGCTGTTTTTTCTTTTTTCATTCCTTTGATTTGTACCCTCGTACAGCATTAGTTATAGGATAAGTATTTGTTTTTGAACTTCCAACCTGCTCCTGACCCTAAAATAAGCTAGCACACTCCGAAGCCAGATAATGATGACAGTTAGGTAGAAAATGTCTCCTCGGCTCAGGACTTCCGGGAGTCCCACGGGGCGTCAGGCACGAGGCAAAAGTTTTGCCACCAATCAGTGGCAGGGTTGGGGGGCACCGTCTGCATCTCCTCCACCACACACACGCTACGAAAGGAGGCTCAGACTGTTCACTGAGGTGCCGTATCCCAGGGCCCCCCTTCGCGAGCATGTGGCCCTCTACGGCTCTGTCAACCTGGCTGTGGTTTCAGAGCCCCCATCTTCTGGACACTCAGGGAAAGGAGCAGGCGCCAAGGCCTCCAGGCTGGAAGCGGCCGCACCAGCAGTCCCACCCCTCACTCCTTTTCAATACACGTTGTTGTCATGTCCATTGCTGGGGACTCGAACCAGTCCAGGGACGAGGCTGCCGGCCGAGGCAGGCAGGGCATCAGGACAGGAGGACCGCCAAAGCCCCTCCTGAAAGGAGAGGGCCCGCCATGGCATCGAGCCAAGCCCCATGCGAGCAGGGGAAGGCGAGGGAGGAGCTGAGCATCGAGGGCCATGTGGACAACCGGAAGATGTGACCCCACAGTGGGCTCCTGGTGGCCAGGTGTTGAGGACTGTAAGGTAGCCTTATTGTAAGTGGTGACAGAGAGCCGGTGCCTCAGAAAACAGAACGAGACACGTTCTCACATACACTCCCCAAGCTGATCAGACTCCCCAGGGAGAGATTTGCTGCTATGAGATCCCCCTGGGACTGAGAGAGAGCTGGAGGAGGAGAAAACCTCCGAGAATCACACCCCAAATCCAGCAGGGCATCCCATTTTCAGGGAAATTCACTTACACTCAATGGCTGCGCTGTTACTTTTCAATTCCAAAAACTGGCTTCTTTTAAAAAGGGGGGGAGGGGATGAAGGGGGGCAGGGAGTGGGGAAGAGGGAGAGAGGCATTTATTGCCGCCCCATCCTTTTCAGCGTCTAGGGTTCACAGAGGGAGTCCCCAGGAACAGTGCCACGGTCCCGGCAAGCAAGGGTGGGAAGAGGGCAGCCCAGCTGGTCAGGTCGTTAAGCCCCTTGAGGGGCATCTGCAAGCCGGGTGCCTGCCCAGCTGGTGGCATCTGCTGGAGGGGAGGCGGTAGGGAAGGGCAGGAGAAGGCCAACAAGGATGGAACGGACTCCGCAGCAGGCAGCCGGCCCCTCCTCCTGTAAGCAATCCCCACCCCGGGGCTATTTCCAGGCACTTTTTCCTGTGAGAAAAGAATGGGAGGCATGTAGCCCAGCCATTTACCCAAATCCACCCCACCACGGCTCCGTGCCCAATTACGTCCAGTGGGGGGGAGCCCTCCAGAGCCTGTAATCAGCAAATCCGTTTAAGAAATGCAGACTGGCAGCCAGAAACAAGTGACGGAGGCGATACAACGGAGAGCCTCCCTTACAGCCGAGTGCACGCATGCTCGCAAGCTCTGCGGGTGTGTGAGAGCGTGCGCCGGCCACACCAGGCTCTACAAACCGCACGGAAAGGTGGCCAGAGACACTCCTGGACTTTTATAGCTCTTCAGGGACCTGATCTCCAGGAAGTGCTAGCAACTGCAATCCAATTGTGTCCCTGGCTAGAGAAGCCGGCTGGAGACTGGGGACTGCAGGGGGAGGAAGAACTTCATTGGGAAAAAATGTTGACAGAGTTGAATGTCGAGCGGAAGGACAAAGGCTTGGATGAAGGAGCCTTACTGAGCAATAAGGCATTCTGAGTGCTCCAGCAATTTGCATGGGGCCCTGCAGGGAGCCCTGAGTTCACTGGGGCGGGGCTGGGCTCCCCAAGGTCGGGCCAGGCGCAAGGTGAGGAAGGGGTAGCGTAGGCTCCCCTGCAGTGCCTGGGACTTAGCACCCCGAATCAACCCTTATGTGGGAATTCGCCCAGGGCAACCCCCAGCTGGAAGGAGGACGCCGAAAATTGAGGCCAAAGAAACACGCTACCTTCACCCAGGAGAAGCTAGCAAATATCGAGCACCTAGCATGGACCAAACACGTGATGCCTCTAATTCTAAGAACCTGTGACGAAGTGGGTATCTCATTCTAATACCACAGACAAGAAATCTAGGAATCCAGGAGAGTCACCCTCGGCCACGTGGCCGGAACCAAGATTGAAGCCATACCACATTCCAGATACACCACACTCCATTGGGGGTTTCATGGCCCACTTTTCCCCAAAGTGAACCCCTCCCCACCCCAGGCCCCTCCCTCAACACCACCACCACCTAGCTCACTGGGTGGCCTTAGTCGAGCCCCTTAGTCTCCCTGGGCATCGGCTGCCCCTTTCCGCTCACGTGCGCACAGAAAGGGTAAGTCAGCCCCTAACTCTGGCAGAGGAACTGAAACAGATGAACAGAGCCTTCAACATGGCTCTCTGTACCCTAGCTAAAAGCAGTAGCCCCAGTGAGTATCTGCGACACCCCAGCCCTCACGCCTTATTATAATTGTTAGCGTTCTTGCGTTCCTGTCTGTCTCCCCCCGCCCCCCCCGCGCAGACGGTGCACTCCCTGGGGGAAGAACGCTCCACCTCATTCTGCCTGCACCCCTCTGCCTACAGCTGCATCTGGCAAGCCACACTCATTCAGTGTCAGCTGGCTGAATGAGTGGGTCGATGAATGAGTGCATGAACAAATGCTCCTTTTTAAAGCCAGGCGTACTTCGGAAGAAAGCCCTCATGAATATCTGTTTACCAGATTTCTCCTCAAAGGTAGAAAAGTCGGACCTTCCCAAACCTAACTTTGCGTTGAAGTCATCTGGAAAGCTTGGTCAAAATACAGATTCCCACCCCACTCCCAGAGTTTCGGACTCAGAAGAGGATCTGGGCTGGGGGCCCAGGAGTCTGAATTATTCAAGAGCTCCCCAGATGTCTCTAGCTCAACGCCAGGTCTGGAATCACTGATGTGCATTACTTGGCTAACACCCGTTCAGTCCTGCGCTGGGACCGGATGAAGTTAAGAAATAAAAACAAAACAAGTGACTCTCTCCTGCAGCCTTTTTTTCCAAGGAGCTCCAACTAACTTTTTATGCCGCGATGCTGTTACCTGCTGGACTAAACCATAACACAGGGTGGCTGTGCTTCTCCCCATTCTGTAGGTGGGCAAACTGAGGTCTGCCCTAGAAAGGGTATTAATTCCTCTTTTCACCTCGCCTTTGAGTTCCAGTAGAATGCAGGGTACTACAGCTTTCAAGGACTCAGCTACATTTCCAAAACAACAAAAACAAAAAGAAAGAACGAGGCCAGCCACACGCTTGGCTGCAGGACTGACATCTCTACGCCTCCTGTACAGACTTGGAGGACAAAACGTAACTGTTGTTTGGCGGTCACGCACCCCAAGTCGGCCCCCCAGGCGCAGAGCCTCTCCAGTGTTGGGCCATCAGGAGGAACGGAGCCCTGTACCCTTCATCTCAGGCCTCTGCCCTGGAGGTGGGGGAAGGGCTGTTCATTCATTCAGTCTCGAAGATTCCAGCACTGCTAAGACATGCCAAGCAGAGGAGGTTCGGAAGGTCTGTGTCCCAAGCGGAAGTGAAGGAAGGACTCAGCTACCCCTATTCTTTTCAGTATGGCTGGCTGACAGCTGAGCTGCCCACGGCCCGCTGTTTATGCGGCAGGGGGGCCGTCTCTCTAGCTGGAGACACCTCTTAGAGGCAGGAGCCAGAGGCACCTCAGCAGGACACGCCTGAGAGGCCCCTTCTTCCCTTCCCCTCCTCCTTCCAGCCAGCCCTGGAGGAGATTGATGGAGCTGGGGCAGCTGCAGCAGCGGGGGGTGCAGGGGGGACAACAGCTGGACAGAGGGAGGGCCCTTCCCCCCGCTGGAGCCGGCCAGGAAGGAGGGGACGGGTCCCCTCCACGTACTTCTTCAGGAGCGGAACGTGAGCCTTTGGCCCCCCTCTCGCCGCGCTCCCCCGCCTCTCCAGGTCCTCCAGGCAGGCCGGTGTCTCTGGGTTCCACAAACAGCAGGCCACTCAACGGCGCAGCCACACATTCTAGGCCCCAGAGCAGGCGGCCCCACGCTGCCATGGGCCACACTCCCTGCAAACATTCTGCACTCCTCCACCCATGGGGGACCTGAGCACCCCCCTGAACACCCCCCAACACACACACATACACCAGCTATCCCACAGACCACAGGTGCCACAGGAAGGAGCCCGGAGTCCTGACTCCCATCCTGACGTGGTGGAGGGCAAATGTAGTAACCCACAATATGGAGTGCCAGCCTGTCGGTAGACACGGATTCTGTCACAAATTAAGCTTGTGACTCCTAACAGACTTGGAATCAATACCGCTTCTACTAAAAAGCTTCATGACTTTGATTTCTGGTTGCCTTGTCTGTGAAATGAGGATGATAATACCTACTTTATAGGGTAGTTCTTCTAAGTCGAGGAACCACATCCTGTTCCCTAATAGGTACCCGACGTGTGATGGGCCTCAGGTTGTTCATCTGTAAAATGAGCGGGCTAGCCTGGCTGGTCTATCAGGGCTCCTCCAGCACCCACGGAACGGACTCAGCCTCTGGCCGACAACCCTGGGGTGCATCCCCTTCGTCCCTTTCTTCTAAAGAGATTCGCTGCTCAAAATACCTTCCTCGGTTCTGAAGTTTCTCACAGATAAATAAGGCCCTGAGGCTTCTCCCCTCCTGGTCTCCCATCCGGACCCTACAACTCAATCTCCAAATGTACCAAAGGCCAGCGTCCATCTGCCAAACCATGCCCCCGACACATACGTAAACCACTCATGCAGTTCAGTAATTTCTTACCAAGAGCAAGTTACTCACTCCTAACACATCTGACACCAAAGGTGACCCACCAGTATGTGGCAACACTGCAAGTGGAAACCATTGGTGCGGAACAGTACCGTCCAATATGGCAGCCGCTAACAACACGGGGCTACTTAAATTTAAATTGTAATTAGTTACAATTAAATAAAATTAAAAATCCCGCTCCTCGGAGAGCCTGGGTGGCTCGGTCAGTTAAGCGACCAACTCTTGATCTCAGCTGAAGTCATGATATCCCTGTGGGTGAGAGTGAGCCCCATGTCAGGCCCCACACAGACAGCACGGAGCCTACTTGGGATTCTGCCTCTCCCTCTCTCTCTGCCCCTCCCCGTTTGCTCTCTCTCTCTCTTTCAAAATAAACATTTTTTTTTAAGGAAAAAACTTCTGTCCCTCAGGCACCCCAGCCACATTTCCAATGCCCAACAGCCCCGGGTGACCAGTGACTGCTATGCTGGACGTGGCAGAACAGAGCGTCTCCATCGCCACAGCACTGGCCTAGAAGATGCTCTCAAGTCAGGGGCAGAGCAGGCCCCAGGTGTCTCAGATTGAATCTGGAGGGGAACAGAGAGGGAGGGGGAGGGCCATCCCGGAGGAGGAGGGGCCATCTCCCATCGCTTCAGTGGGCATACCACCAGGATGGGCGCTCCCACAAGCCCACCAACTCAGGGTGGCCCCCCCCCCAGAGGACTCCCTGGCCCCAACACCTGGCAGGATGCACAGGCAGCTGTCACACCACGCTTCATTTTTGGGATGCATGGGACGCTTGTCATTCTCTCCAGCCCCTGGCAGACTCCCTGGCCTTCCCTAGCGCATGGTCTACACCTTGTTTCAGAGCAAGGGATGCTGCCACCGTCCTGCTGCCCCGCTTCAGCTGGAGTTTGACCTACAGGAAGCCTCAGCTCCCTGTCCATCCCAGGCTCAAAAATATCTGGCTGCTAGCCCAGACAGAGGGTAAGGAAGATGAGAAAGCTAGTTCCAATCAAGCACCTATTATATTCAAAGACCAGCTGAAAGTACTTTCACATTTTCCTGTTGGATCCTACCCGCCCCCCACCCCCACAGCCGCCAAACGCTGCAAGGTACATGTAGTTAAACCCATTCTTCCAGATGAGGAAACTAAGGCTCAGAGAAGGAACATGAGTTGTGCAAGTTAGGAAGTAAGGGTCATAGTCTCTCTGCAAACCCAGAAATGCCAGACTGCGGAGCTTATAATCTATGGGGCCCACGGACAACGATGAAGGAAGAGTTTCCACTGCCACCCTCCCTCCCAGGGAATTCTCCAAACACATCAGCATGACAGTCAGGACCCAGGGGCCTTCAAAGTTTCTGGCCTGAGGGTCTAGAATCTCAGGAAGGTCTTGGCAGTGGCAAGGTGAAGAAAGGCCATAGACAAAGCAGGGGGTGCAGGAGAAGGAAGAGAAGGAAGAAGGCTGCAGAGAGAACAGAAAAGCAGAATCAAGGGAGGGGGCAGAGCACCTGGAGGCATTTGAAAGTATTCCAAGTGTAATTAGTGTCTGTCTTCTTCAATTAGACCTCAGCCTCCGTGAGAGCAATGCCCTCGTCTTGCTCACCGCTGTGCTCCTCGCACTACCACGGTGCCTGGCACACAGCAGGTGCTCAATAAATGCCTGTCGGAAAGATGCAAGGGTAGAAGGAAAAACAAACAGAATGTCAAGGGACTGTGGAGAAAGACAGGGCTTTGTCCGCCCTTTCAGAGCCCAACACCTCCAAGAAGTCTTCCTGACCGCAGTGCTCACTCAGCTTCCGAGGGCTCTGAAACATCTGGGGCAGCCGGCCTCCTGGGCTCTGTCTGCCCCTCTGCATCGGCCACCACCCACCCCTACTCTCCTGGTGACCACAGGTCATAAGTCTAGGCGACGTCAGGGCTGAGAGAGACTGCAAAGATCATGCAGGCAGCGGTCACATGATCTCATCTTGCAGGTGAGGAGACTAAGACTTAAGAGGGGAACTGGCTTGGCTGGGGGCACAAGTCCAAAGGGGAGGAAGTTTCTCGTGACAGTGCCAGCAGGAGCTTGATAACAGAAGCCCAGTGCTGAGCCCCAATGCCCTGTAGCTCACTCGCAGGGCCAGGCAGTGCCTGCAGCCCATCTGTCTCTCCAGCCTGCCAAGAGGCCTTCCTTCCCCCGTGCCCGTGTTGATGAAACCCACCGCGGGTGACTTCAGAACATTGCACCAGGGGGAGGTTTTGCTGGCCATGGCGCCAGGCCTTTAATTTCCGATTTCCCAGCCTGATACCCCTAATCGTCCGAGCCCTCTCTGCTCTGAGCCCCATGTGGTCATACATCATCTTGGCTGATGCCAGCCATGCTTTCCCCCAGCCATCTGGACAGAAAAATGAGGAAAGAGCAGGACAGGCTGATTTTGGCAAAGAGGACCGATGGGAAGCTAAGGACACCTGGTCCCTACCCTTCCTGACCTCGCTGTGTATGTACGATTGGGATGCAGGGTGATGAGCACGCTTTTCTCTTCCCGGGACTCAGTCTCCCTACACGGAGTCGGGAATCCTCAGCCTCAAACTCAGCAAGATGTGTTGAGATGGGCGTTCCTTTACCTCAGCCCCCAGGTATAAACAAGGATACACATCCGTATAAATGTATTTCCATATAAATCCATAGCGAACCCAAGTGGGGCACCTTCTAGGTATGGAAGGATCTCAGCCCTGGAAGAGCTCTCAATCAAGTCGAAGAGTCAAAACAAGTTCATATAAAAGGTACTTTCCAAATGAGAGCACTGGCACTTTGAAAGACACGGGACAAGGCCAGGGTGGGCTGGCACAGTTAGGGAAGATGCAACAGGACAAGCCGGCACGGAAAGATGGGTGTGATCTCAAGAGTCAAGAGGTGAATGCAGGAGGTTGTGGCCCCTGAGCACGAGGCAAGCATGGTCCCTACTGAAGGGCCTCACGGTCCAAGCAGACAGCAAACACACCACCCGCCAGGAATACGGCCCCCTGCTGACACGGGGAAGGCGGGGGGGGGGGGGGGGGGGGGGGGGGGGGGGGGGCAGGCGGGAAACTTCGGGACAAAGCAGGGCTCCTCAGGGAAGGGGGCAAGAAGAATAGACCACGAGCCTGGAGTACCTCAGGGTGCCAGGAAGTAAGGATAAGATGAGGCCACATCCAAAGGGCACAGAAGCCAAACTAAAGGGCTTCTAATGGTCAGAGGTAGAGTAATCCAAGCCATAAAACAACTAGATTAGTGAACTATAACTATAGCCGATAGAACAGAACATACATCCATGATCTTCATCACAGAGCATATGTCCATACGTTTGTTATATACTACACATTTTATAAAATAGATATAATAAATATTCATCAGTTTGTAAGGACAAAAGAAATAACTCAATGATCAAATAAATAAATGTGGGAGAGTGGGGGGGGGCGGCTCTTCCTACAAAACTCCAATTAATAAACAGAGAAAATGAAGGAAATGGAAATTACCATTAGGCAAACACCACCATAACAACTCACTACAGGCAAGAAGCACTGACAGATGCTAAAATTAGTGAGTAAAGTTTAAGGAAAACCTGGATATTTGTATAGTCTCAAAGTATCTTCCCACAAGACATTTATGAATTACCAAAAGAAAAACAGTAACTTTATTGAGGAGATACGTGGCCAACACCGCCTTCTCCAAGCGACCAAGGTGAACATCACCGGTAATAAGACATATTGACAGCACGCACCCCTTGACACGATGCACTAAGAAGGACACAGCATCACGTCTGCAGGATCCTGGCCAAAAATGCGTAAGCTCGATCTAATCATGAGAAAACACCGGACAAACCCAAAGCCAGGGACGTTCTACGAAGTTCCTGATTAGTACTCTTCAATACCATCAAGGCCATGAAAGTCAAAGAGAAACTGAGAAATGACCACAGGTTGGAGGAGACGAAGCAGACATAACAACTAAATGCCGTGTAGGATCCCGGGGCAGAAAAAGGACATTAGTGGGGAAAACCAAAAAGTCTGTAGTTCAGTGAAAAACATTACAGCGGTATCAATTTCTTGCTTTTGACAGTTATACTGTGGTTATGTGAGATGTTAACAACAACCGAAGAAGGCAAAAGGGCGTGCGTGCATGTGTATGCCACACGCATACAAGCTACAGGGCACACGCGTGCAGGAATGCGGGAATGTCAGGAAGTGTGCAAGAGAATGGGGGGAGCGGGGGGAGAATGGTCCTTTGCTGTTTCAGGCAGCCTGCTGAGCCTAGGATCCAATTTTCACAAAAGGATTACTAGATTACATTCTTTACCACAGGCAGCTGTCCCCGTCAAATAAATAATCACCACCTTATATTTATATATCACCTTTCACCCTGCAGCCCTTTTCCGACAGCCAGGACCAGCCTGGGAACAGTCTCAGCCCTTCACACGGTGGGGAGGGGCCGGCCCACACCAGAGAGATCAACCCGAACCCCATCTGGTTTCCAAGAAAGGAAGGGCCGGGACCCCCAGTCAGAGAAGGAGAAACTCAGCAGCCAAGAGGGGAGAGGGGTGTGGGCGGATGGGTGGGGTGCCCCAGGATTAAATAAAGGCCAGCCCCAGAGAGAGACAGGCAGGTGGCAGGCTCCCCTGAAGGGTATCCAGGTCAAGCAGTGTCAACCCAGGAAGAGTAGGGTGGAGTGACTACCGGCTCTCAGCCTCTGAAGCGTGCGTGATGTCAGGCAGTTTCCTCATCCCTGAGACGTACCCATCACATAAGATTCCCATAAGCGTCAACCCATGTTAAGCACTTAGCATAATAGCTGACACCAAACCTTGCTAGTCACCTCCTGGCCACTTGGGAAAGGGCTAGAGCCAGGGCCAGATGGACAGTAGGTGTGGGCATGGCGCAAAATATAGGGACTTACTGGTCTCAAGGAAAGAAGCCATGGGTTTCCCAAGTGGCCGACTATCACAAGTTCACTGCTGAGCAGCATGGAGTAGGGTCCTTACGCCCAAGCCATAGGTAGCTGACTACTCAGAAGCAGTGACTTGTTCTGATGTGGGGCTGTCCCCGCAAGGGGAAAAAGCAAGAGCTTCCCTGTAAGGTCCACAGAGCAGGGCCGGCCAGGCTGGGGAAGGAGAGAGGGGAGAGCTAAGGATGGGCAGCTCAATGCAGAGAAAAGCCTTTTACCCCGGGGCGCCTGTGTTTCCCAAGCAACTAAGACACCATGCAGAGCCACCCAGACCCTGTTTTCGGGGTATTTACAGTCCAGCTGCGTTCAAGCACCCCCTGACAAGTCGGGTCAAACACAAGGGCCGTCACCACCCGTAATGCAAGCCAAGGGCAAGTGAGAGGACCAGAGAAAATGCCAGGCACCAGAGACGGAAGAGGCCGCTCTGGGTAACAGCATCACGCAGGGCTTCCTCAAAGAAACAGGGCTCTCGCTAGACCTCGAAAGACATGTGGGGCTCCAAGGAGCAGAGACATGGGCCGAAAGCTGGCACAGACACCAATGCCATCACAACATGCTCCGGAGGCAGGACGTCCATCATCGCCATGGTGGGGGCCGAGGGGGAAGGGCTGGAAAAGCCATCTGAAGTCAGACTGAGAAGGGCCAGAGTTTCAGCCCCTCAGTGAAGACACCCCTGCGTGCGGCCACAGCTCTTGTGCTGAGAGAGCTGGAGAAGCCGGGAGAGAGAGAAGGTGTGAGCATCAAGGAGCAAGTTTTCAGTGAACAGGTTGAGTGGTTTTTTTTTTAACTTTCTCATGACACAGGATACTTGAGAGCTGACAGAGACCATGGAAGTTTAGGCCACCTTGTGTAAAACAAAACCCAAGCTTCCCCTTTGGCAAGGACCCCTTGGTCCACATCGACTGAATCTCCTGGCTCCCCTCTGGCCTCTGCATAGAGTCCGAACCTTTCGCTGGCCTCTACTATGAACTTCCACATTTCCCACGGCCTTCTCCATGAACCCCCAATGCTTCCCCTTGGCCTTCTCCAATAAATCCTGAACCCCCTTGGTCCTTAGCCAATACACGTCCAAACTTCCTTCTATTTATCCTAAATAAAACCCCAAGTTTCTCTTGAGCCTCCCCCTGTCCACCTGCAAACTTCCACTGGTCACATGACTGAACCCATTCTTCCCTTTGTCCTATCCCAGGAGCCCAGCGTTGGGCACCTTCACCCATGGAACCTCACACCGGTCATCTGCCTTCCCACACGTAACCCCAAAACATCCCCACATCCTCCCACTGCAAGCCCAAACTACCTTTGAACTTCCTGTGCCTGACAAACAAAGCTTCCTCCTTCAAATTCTCCAAGAAATCCTGCATTTGACTTCCCTGGACCTTCATCATCAAACCCCTAAACTCTCCTCGACTTCCCCCACCAAATCCAAATCTCCCGCTTCCTCTAAGAAACCCTCAAGCGGTTTCCTTCTAGGGACTCTTGAGCAAGCTTGGGATGCTGATGGCAGCACTTCCCAGCCAACCCGTGGCAAATGCCAGGCATTTATTCCCAGTCCATCCTGGACCCATGGGTGGACCTGCCATCCAAGATTACTACATACTTCACGACACACGTGAACCTTTTGGAGATTTTAACAACATCCTGTTTGACAAGACAGGTCTTTCAGCTCTGACCAAAAATCCTCAGGGGCGCCTGGGTGGCTTAGTTGGTTAAGCCTCCTGACTCTTGGTTTCAGCTCAGATTACAATCTCACAGTTTGTGGGATCGAGCCCACATAGGCCTCTGCGCTGACAGCACAGAGGCTGCTTGGGATTCTCTCTCTCCCTCTCTTTCTCTCTCTCTCTCAAAATAAATAAATAAACAAAAAATGGATGAATGAATATCCCTAAGAGTTTCCTAACTCCAAACGAACCTAGAAAGCCATGGCCGTGTCTCTCGTTAGACATGCTGCTAAATGCTTACTTTCCATTTCCGACGCTCCCTGGTCGCCACGGTCCCCGGACCGCACTACAAGGAGCACTCGCCTAGATGATTATTTCCTCGGAGACTGTCCTGGTGGCTGCCCTGAGACACCCTTTGGTGGCCCAAACAAGAGGCCTTCCCGGGTGTGCAGATAACCAAGAGCTAAGACGGTACAGAGCAAGTTCCACACAGAGGGAAGTGCGGACATGCCCCACGGGACCAGCTGGGATCTACTGTCCCTGTGCTTCCGGCTAGGCTGGTGTGGGTGCAAGGGTCTGAGCCCCCAGTGGGTCAGCTGGAGCCTGCTCGCCTGAGACGCAGGAGAAAATCCATCTAAGGGAAGCCCTGAGGAAGACTGTGTCTATGGACCCCGAGGCTGCAAACTCTGTCAAGGGATGTGTCAAGGGGGGTGTGAGGCAGGCCAGCTGGTCCCCGGGGCCCACTACAAAAGCCAGGTCCCAGGGAGAAAGCCCCTCTGACTGCGCAGTAAGGGACACGCGGGCAGGCTGGCCTCCGGTAGGAGGAGGGAGGAGGGGGGAAGGTGTGAACAGAAAAGGGGAAAATCTAATTAAAACTGGTTCCTGCTCAGCCACCTGCTAAAAACCACAGCTCACCCAAGACTTGGACAGAGGATCGCTGACAACACTGCCAAAGGTTTCTCCCCATGGCCTCGCACAGACCGGGAGGGGGAGGGGGAGGAGCGAAGGAGCAGCTCAGCGCCCGTCCTTCCTCGAACCCCCCCAAAAGAAAAAGGCTTGAGAAGCTGAAACCTGAGAAGATGCCAAGGGGCAGCGGGAGGCAATTTACAGCCGGGAAAACTGAGCACTCGGGCCAGATGTGGGCCCTAGGGGGGGGGGGGGTCGAATGTGGGTGTCAGCCAAGGGGGTGGGGCAGAGGCCCGAGGGGGTGGGGCCGAAGCCTGAGTGGGTGGGGCAGAGGCCCGAGGGGGTGGGGCAGAGACAGGAGGCTGCTGCCCTCCCAGAGAACAGGCCTGTGGGGGTGGTGAATCCTGGGTCAGTGGCCAGAGGAGGGCCTGGTGACAGGGCTGGAGGGAAGGAAGCAAAGGCAAGGAGGCAGATGGAGGAAAGCCAAAGAAGAAACCGAGGAGGGGCGAGCCCAGAAAAGAGGTCCATGAGAGAGGTCTGCAGGAGCGTGGCACAGGCTGGACACCTGGGTCTCTGCCCTCTGTCCCATTGGTCCCTGGACTAGCTCCTTTCTCTGACATCTGTGACTCCAGGAGTGAGTGGCAATCAGTGAGGAGACAAAGCTGACTCTCCTTCCTGGCTCAGCCCAGTGCTACATACACCCCCCAACCCGCCCCCGCCCCCCGCCCCGGCACAGGGATCTGGTCTTCCCTGCTTGCTGCCACACCTGCCAAACCCCGCCCCAGGTGGAGGGGCCAGGCCAGGGTGGGGGCAGGATGGGAATATCCATTCCAGAGTGGGAACCTCTGGGCAGCCTCACCACCGCAGATGACAGATGTGCTGGTCCTTGGTGCGTGAAGGGGCAGCTGAGACCCAGGTCACACAGCAGTGAGGGGAAGCCAGGCCCCAGATACCTGACTCTCGCTCTGTGCTCTCCCTGCTCCCTATACTACCTTTCTGGTTCCCAGACCAGCGGCAGCCCCAGTTTAAGGAAACAAAGCTGCCCCCTCTCTTGAACATCAAGGGGGTGGGCTAGGATGTGGGGAGGAAGTCAAGCCCCCTAAAGAGCTGAATGCAGAAATCCATGTGACAAGAGGTGGAATTATTTCCCCTGGAAAAAAAATTAATAAAAAGCCCTCCCTTACCAGACCCCAGGGGTATTTGGCTGGAAGCTGACGTAATACAGAGAGAAGAGGCCAAGGGGAAAGGAGCCCCGCCAGCCCCCAGCAAGCCTACTGCCAGGAGCGCAACAGGGAGACTGCAGCTGGAGCGGTGTGGGGGGGGAGGTTGAGGGGGACAGGACACGCCAAGCAGGATGTTGGAGCCGGAGACGCAGTCCTTGGCGGGTGTCTGGCTGGAAAGCAGAAGTCTTTGAACTGGCAACCCAGGGGGTAATGCTTCCTTGGGCCCAAATCCAGGCTAGCATGGATGTGGGGTGCCCAGAGCAGGGCTTGTCAGAGGTTGCACAACGGCTGTGTTGCCCAGCAGAACCTGGTGGACATGAAGCCAGGTGGGAGGTGGGAAGCGAGAGGCAGGGTTCTGGGAGAGCGAGAAGTCAGAACGACAACTCAGGCTTCAGAGGCAGACACTTGGGTCTTCCAGTGAGGAGGGGATGGGGGGGCCTGTGACGGCCAGGAGCAGGTGGCTTGGGGAAAAGTAGGCAGGGGCCGTGTCCATCTAGTGTCCATCTTCCCACTGACTCCTGTCACTCAACTGCGGCAGTTCTGATAAAGCTGACATGGTTTTGTGCCCAGAAAGACTGGCGCTGGGTGTGGAAGACCAGGATCTCCAGAAGACCCATCTTGGAGAGGGAAAAAGACAAAGAGAAGGCTAGAAGCCAAACCCATTGCTGTTGCTCCAAATTTGGAAAGTGCTGCACCAGAGGGGGCCCAACTGGAAAGGGGGTCTGAGCAAAAGCCCCAGGCTTCAGAGAAGCCCAGAGCAGTACTGGTACCTCAAAAATGCTAGCAGGAGCTCGGTTCCCAGCACAAAAACGCCCTCCTCCCCAACCTGATCCGCCCCTTCACAGTACAATGGCCAGTGGAAGGTTCTAACAGCTGGGGCCACCTGGCAGTCCCACATTACAAAGTGTGAGCTGAGGCTGGGTCCCAGGTCAAAGTGTCTTCCATCCTATCTCCCGCTCGGGGCGTGAGACAGTGGAATGCTCGAGCTCTTACTCGTAGACTTGGGCTCTCTGGCTTCCCACAGGGCGCCTGCACACACTTTCCTCTTCCAGAGGTGCCGGCTGTGGCTATAAAGCACTGGGGCAGGTCTTCTGACCGTCATCCTGGTCCTGAGAGTGAGTGTGTGCTCTTCTTACCTCCCACTACACACACCTGCTCTGCTACAAAAAGAGAAGCTACACAGTGTGATCAAACACCGGACGTGGAATCCGAACACCGGGGACAGCATCCTGTATTTGAGGTGTTGGGCCCATCCTTACTTCTCTATAGGCTTCAGTCTCCTCGTCTGTAAAAAAGGGGATACCCCAGTATGCAACACAGGGTAAGACCTTTGGAAAGACCACGTGAGACCATGCGAGATGAGGAAGAACCATGCAAACTGGAACACAAACTGTAGATTAGTACACAAAGTGCTTAAGAAGGAGCACAACCCTGGGGCGCCTGGGTGGCTCAGTTGGTTGAGCATCTCACTCACGGTTTCAGCCTGGGTCACGGTCTCATGGTTCATGAGTTTGAGTCCCACATCAACCTCTGTGCTGACAGCACAGAGCCTGCTTGGGATTCTCTGTCTCTCCCACTCTCTCTGCCCCTGCTCACTCTCTCTCCTCTCAAAATAAATAAATAAAAGTTAAAAACAAATTAAAAACAAAAAACAATGAGCACAATGGTTAGGTGGGATGTGGCTTATCCCAAGAGCCAGCCTGCCGGATTCACCTCCCCGCACAGGACCAGCCGCGTGTCAGGAGCGGAAGAGTTCGGGTAGATGGAGCATCTCCTGGCTCAAGCTTGTGCTTTGCAAATGTCTGCCACTACTACGCACCACTGTTAGTGTGGCCCATGTCCTTGGCCTCTGTGCTGTGGTCCCTCCCTCGCTGCCACTGCACGCATCAGTGTGTGCACAGGCTGCCAAGCTAGGAACTTTGCAGGGAGCAAGTGACTCTGGGTCTCAGCTCCTGGTCCCTTTAAGGCACGAAAACCCAGCCTGGGACATATGGGAAGACTTCCCCAATCACGGGAGCTGTGCTCAAGGAGTCTGAATCACACTGAGGAAAGGCTCCTGAAAAGCCACCTCCCCACACTGGGGCCGTTTGAGCTGAGACAGCCACTACTCAAGCCTGAGTCCGACATCAGGCCGCCTCAGCTTCACCCCAGCCTTTCCTCATACCCATCCCGGAACCAGCGAGACGTGGAATCTGAGAGTCCGTGTGCCATCCAAGAAACGATGGCTGACTACCTAGAGCAAAGGGCTTGACCTAAATAAAGTCAACATGGAAGAGAAATTGGTAAGTTTCCTGCTGCCATCTAGTGGCTGACACAAATAAGAGCAGGCAATGAGCCAGCAGGCCACTAGCCAAGGGGAGACCAGTAGTCAGCCTTGCACCCCTGAGCAGGGGTGAGTGACCAGCTACATGAGGCAGAACCTAGCACAAGGCAGAGGGTGCAAGAAAAAATTTTGAAGTGCTGGAAAAAAACCCTGCCGGTTAGCCTCCAGAGATTGAGGGAGGAAGGGCATGGCTCAAATAAAAACTTTAAAAAAATTTTTTTGATATTTTAATGGCACTCAGACTCTAGGGCAAGGCACCGCACAGGCACTGAGAAAAAGCAGGTAAACAAGGTGCTGGCCCTGCTCTGACCATGGAAACCTTCCTGTGTGGCCTCTCCTCCCCGGCAATCCTGGGCCCCATGCAGCCTCGCTCCTCTCACACACGTCCACCAGCCCCTGACCTGGCCAAGCCTTTCTCCATGCTGGTCCCTCTTCTCCCTGCAAGTGCCACCGCCCCTTCCACATCACCTCGTGCCCCTTCCTCGTGCTCTCACACTGGACCGTGAGTACTGGATCGCACGTCGCACCGGACCCAGCCCCCGGCTCTCGGCTAGCATCCACAAAGCTGCATGGCTGGCTCCACGGGCCAGGCCAAACTGGATCCCAGAGCCCCCTGACACCTCTCACCTGCTGTCTTGGAAGATACAGGACCCTAACCCTGCCATGCCAAACCCAGAGACTTCCCTCCATCCCTCCAAAAGGCCCGTCTGTCTGCTGGCCTGTCTGTGAGCCGTCTGCTACTGGCTGCCTTCTACCTGTAAGCAGCAGCCCTGAGCAGAGGCGAGCAGGCCCTCACAGATCTTAGGTGCTCCCCTTGGACTGGCCTAGCACAGGCCAGAATCAGGAGACTCGGGCTCCTGACTCACTTGGCCCCTGACTGGCTGCACTAATACTCCTGGAGAGTTTCTTCCTTCCTAAAGCCTTAAAATTTCCCCATTTGTATAATGAAAGCTCATTACTTGGGTCCTATTTCTTGACTACAGGTCAAAACATCTATGACACTAATTCATACTAATGTGTCAATGACCAATAACAGCTAATTGTATAACTGCTCCCACAATACTCTCATCCTGAGAAGGGGGAAGGCCTTGACCCATCATCCATTCATTCGTACAGTAATTGAACACCCATGTGCTTGTGGTAGGATCAATATTTTCAGCAGTGCGACTTGCTTAGGTCTGCTCCGGACACAAGGAGAAAGGCCGATGAGGAAGGCAAAATGTCAACGCAGAGCTGACATGGGCACAGTGGAAGGAAGGAAGGCCCTCGCCCTGTGCCTGAAACACACTGCCGATGGGAGTGCCCCACCCTTACCTGACCCACTCTGCAGGCACTGTTTCTTGTCTTCACCCCTCACAGCAACCCTGGCAGCTGACTGTTTATGACTGAAGAAACTGAGTCCCTCAGTGAGCGTGGAGCTGCGAGCTGAGTGCTGGTGGGGGTGCTACTAAGTCCCTGCCCTCCCCTGCCCTCCATTGACACTGTTGGCGGTATCCGAGCCCTGAGTTTCCCCTACTCCCCCCCATTCAAGGTTGTCCTTCCCATGGCCCCTTATTCAAGTCTGCACACCAGAGTCAGTCAGAGCCTCCAAGGGGGACCCCCAACCGCCCGCTCGGCTTTGAGGAAACATGGTTCTGGGGCACATCTGAACTCATCCTGTCGGATATGCTCAGCCTGATGGCATCCGTTGTTTGGGAACTGCCCTTGGGTAACAGTTAAAAAAGAAAAAGGAATGCACTGGAAAGAAAGGCCTGGAAGGACCCAGAACCCACAGTGAGTGTTACGGGATTTCCCCCGGGAAGGGCTCTGAGGTTGGGGGATGGCTATGGGGGTGGGGTCTCTCACCTTTCACTCTATCGCTTTTACGTTACTTCATTTTTTGCAGCAACCAAATTTTCACACAGTAACTGAGTCCTGTTTTAAACACTCTGTTCAGATAGACGACAGATCTACGCCAGCACTCGTAAGGAAAGTCCCAGTGGGGCACACCGGATCTCGCCGCAGGACAGGCCCCCAGAGCAGGAGACGAGTCCGCGGCTTTTTCCAGGATGGGTGGGGTCCCCGGGGCACAGGCAGATGGTGGTATGGTTTCTGGAGCACAGAGACAAACCCTCTGCCCCCCGAAATACCTCATCCATCTGCTCACTCATGCCTGGAATTCCTTCACTGAGGGGCAGTCTTTGATTCCTTGGTCAGAAATAGGCCTGAAACCGTAAACCCACCCAAGAGAAGCAAAACAGTGCCTTTGAGTCACACTCAGAGAGAACGAGTGTTGGGGTCACTGGTGTTGGGGGAACAAGGCTCTTCCGAGGCTCCTAGAATAATCCTGGGGCCAAGATGGGTGCCTGCAGGCTGCAGGCAGTAATAACCTGGTAGAGTAATAACAGCCCAAAGGTGAGAAAGAGGACTCGTGTGCCAGCCTGCAGGAAGGCATCGGTCCTCACCCTAGCTTAGGGGGAAAGAGAGAGCCCGTGGACCAGGACTGGGCAGGACAGGCCTGGAACAAGTGTGACCACCTGGGCTGAAAGAACCAGACTCGAGAAGCTCCACGAGCCGGAGGAAGGGATGACGCCCTCAAGAGGAGAGTGGATAAGAGAAAGCAGGAGATCTGGAGCGCACGCGCTGCTCCCAGCCTCGCCGGAGGCCTGCCCTGGGATCTGAGCGTTTTAAACAGGATCTAGACAAATGGGGCCACACGCTGTGCAAAGTACCAGGAGGGTGGCGGAAGACCTGAGAACTGGGTCAAAGAAAGCGACAACACTAACACTGAAGGAGAATGCTTCAATGTCACTGGTCACCAGGGAAATGCAACCCAAAACCACAATGAGATAGCACTTCACAGCTACCAGGACGGTCGTAATTTTTCTTTTAATTTTTTTTTTAATGGAAATAACTGTTGGCACGGTGGTGGAGAAATTGGAACCCTCCTACTCGCTGGTGGGAAAATGTAAAATGTAAAATGGGGTAGCCACTGTGGAATACAGTTTGGCAGGTCCTCAAAACGTTAAACACAGATTACCATATGACCCAGCAACTCCACTCCTAGGAATCTACCTGGAAGAATAGGAAACGGGTGTCCAAACAAAGACCTGTGCATGACTGTTCACGGCAGGTACATTCACAGTGGTCGAAAGGTGGAAAGAGCCCAAACGTCCAACTTCAGATGAATGGATAAACAAAATATGGTCTATATGATGACGATTGGGGGTGATGGTGGGGAGTTCATGGGGTTCGGAGCTGATGGCCTGGATATACTATGAAGTTGGGGGAGGGAAAGTCAAAATGGAGGCCTCCAGAGGGACTTCGATATGCTAAAGAGGACTCCTAAGATACTGGATGCCTTGCTATTGTCAAGCTAAGGTTGTTTTTCCTCTAGTAAGGCATTAACATTAGGACAGTAGGGAGCTCTTGGAGAAACTCAGCCTTTGCCTCAAGTATTTGCCAATGGGATGTAGGTTATAAGGAAATTTAATTTGACCTGCCATTGCCTTCTTGCCTTGGTTCCCTATACCACTATGGAGGAGTGATGTTGGGGCTCCAGGAAACTGAGTCTACAGGTTTCTGGAGATTAGGCCACTGATAAGATTACCTTTTTCTTGTAATTTACTAAGATACTTGTAAACTGATGGAGACTCATGTCCTGTAGGACTGTGATCTCTATCAATTAAACTTTTGGTGTTTTTTTTTTCCTTTCCTTTGTTTTTGGGCAGCCAAGAGCACCTGAGGAATATCACACATATCCCACCTGGGTGGTGGGGGGGCGGGGCTTTGCTAGCTTGTACTTTTCCCTCGGCCTGCCTTATCCTCCCTTATCATATTCATACATACCAGGGAATACTACTGAAGCCATAAAAAGGACTGAAGTACTGATACATGCTACAATACGGATGAGCCTTGATATACTAGGCCAACTATTAAAATAAGCCAGACACAAAGGCACATTATGATTTCATTCATACAAAATGTCCAGAAAAGGCAAATCCACAGACAGACATCAGATCAGCGGTTGCCAAGGGCTGCAGGGAGGGGAAATGGGCAGGGGGGCTGGGATGATGTCTCACAGGTGCAGGATCTGTGTTTGGGGTTGTGAGAAGCAAGTGAGGTGATTCATTTTCAGAAATACCCAATAGAAGCAGCACTGTCTAGTTAGCGATAGGTTTACAACCTATTGGAAATATGTACGAACCTGCCCCCCAAAATGGAGTCCCAAACCTTAGACACTTCACTTCCTGGTTCTTCCCCTCTCCATTTC
This sequence comes from Paguma larvata, assembly GCA_030068075.1. Taxonomy (NCBI): domain Eukaryota; kingdom Metazoa; phylum Chordata; class Mammalia; order Carnivora; family Viverridae; genus Paguma; species Paguma larvata. The sequence goes on from CM057828.1 coordinate 100,309,535, forward strand.
TCAAGCTTGTTTTTGTGGGCTTATTTTCATTGGCTTTGCAATGAGCATGCGCCAAAGAACTGAAGTCTCTGCGTCACCTCAAGGAATGTACGTTTTGCCTTACATGGGCACAGGAGATATCTGGGTAAGTCTGTAACCTCTGTAGTGCCCAGCCAATGAGGAACCAGGGGAGGGACTTGCACGCTAGGAGATAAATTATCTGCTGTAACTGCCCCTAGTGTGCCTGTCCATCAGACACCCGCTCTTGCAAGAACGTTGATTAAAGCCTTGCTTCACTGCATTCCGAGTCTCGGCGTCTCTCCTTTGATTGGGTCAGTGGGTTTATTTCTCACAGGGTGATGAAAAAGTTGTGGCACTAGATGGTGGTAATGGTTTCACAACACAGTGAGTGTACTTAATGCCAGTGAATGGTCCACTTTCAAATGGTTAAAATGGTAACCTTATGTTATATCTGTTTTACCACAATAAAAATAAATGTTTTAAAAAATGGAGAGCACTTTGCGAGGGACATGATATCTGATGGAAAAATCCTGAGGGTCTGTCCAAAAGAGATCAGAGGACAGGACTTGTTCTGTGAGTTCCCACAGTAAGGAACCAGAAGTCAAACTCTGACAGTACAGTGTGCATGGTAGCACATTTGATGAGGGAGCGTGGGGCAGGCTGAGGGCAACATACAGGCTAACAGCACCCCCCTCCCTGGTGGGATATGTGTGATATTCCTCGAGGCTACACCCCAGGCTACCCAAGAACAAGGAAAAGAGGTTTAAGTGCTTGCCGTGGTGATGTGGGAAACTAAGGCAAATGAAAAATTAAATTCCCTTACTGCCTACAGCCCACTGACAAGTCCTCAAAACCACCTCCCTCTACAGCTCAGCTGCCTCAATGATGACACTTTCCTAGGGGCAAAAGAGAATCTTAGCTTAACATTATCCCAACCTCGAGGATCCTGTAAGTCTGCTTTAACATATAAAAACTCCCTTGGAAATTTCCTTTATCTCAACTCCCCCCGAGGTACATGCTGGCAATCATACTCCAAGCTTTTGGCCCCGTGAAGTACATCTGAAGGGTCTCATGACTGATTTATTAAACGGTAATAAACAGGGTTTCCCTAGCAACAGCTAGCCCCTCAAGGTCCTGAAAACCTTCTTCCAAAATTCCTTAGAGACTTATTCTATCCCTAACCCCTCCCGACCTGAGGATATACAATATCAGTTACCCCCACAACCCTGTGCAGCTCTTTCTGCCCACTGGTCCAGTCCCTGCGCTTAAAAAAAATCATCTTTTTGCACCAAAGACATCTTCAAGAATTCCTTCTTGGCCGTCGGCTCTGGACCCCTCCACCATCACCCAGAAACTTCAACACGTTCACCACGTGCTGTATCAGGCACTATGCCAACGGCTTTACCAGCGTAGAGGCTACTGTTGTCCCCATTTTTAGGCGAACAAACTGAGGCTCAGAGAAGGTAGGTCACTGCCCCTAGCCACACAGTTAATGGAAGAGCTGAGCACCTGTGCTCTGTGCCCCCACGCTCTACACCGTCCTCCCTGCAGAGGACACAGCTGCAGCTTCAGCAAGCCTTAATCGAGCCCCACTATCACCTTTGCTCAGTCTTGCTGTGCCCCGGCTTCCTCCATTGTAAAAACTGGAATAACGCCATCGACAGGCTCCAAGGCCTGTTGGGACAATGAAAGGAGACAATGAATATGCCTAGCAGCTCCGGGCACATAAAGGGACTCCATAAACATTCAATTCCTTTTTTTTTCCCCCCCTCAAAAGTAGAGAAATTTACAAAGGTAGAGTAAGCTCTCTTAGCAGGTGGAGAACGCCCTGTCGCAGGAGGTGAGGAGGTGAGAAAAAGCACAGGCCCCACTCAGCAAGGACGAGTAGCAGATGGGCCCCGCCCTTGACCTTGAAGCTTCTACCCTTGAAATCCACAGTGGCTACAGCAGGAGAGCTTTTCCCCAGAGTGGGCTACGGCAGAGGAAGAAAGGGAGCCATTCGAGGACGCTGAGATCCTACAGGAATCAGAGTTCTCTCAAAAAGAAAAAAGGTGAGAGAGCGGGCGGCTGGGAACAACAAAAATAAAGTTTGCCAATAAAAATAGAAGGAACGTACACTTTTAGAGCAGCCCCATGTGTGCCAGACACTATGCTAAGCATTTTATATAGATTATCTCACTGAATCCTCACATCTCTGCAGGGCAGATACTATTATTACCCTCATCTCACTGATGAGGAAGCTGAAGCTAAAAGCGGTAAAGAAGCTTGCTCAAGGTCACGGAAGTAGGAAGTGCTCGCTCTGCCACCGGCCGCAGGCCAATCGTAAGTGCCAGCCTCGAGAAGCGCTATCACCTGACGAGAGGTGATGGCCTTTGGGCTTCATCTGCCCAGATCCTGCCTCCTGCTTTCAGGCAGAAGTCTATCCAGAGCAGAAAACTAGCCTCAAGCAGAACCTTCTCCCCACCTGTCTGTGGCCAGAAAGCCAAAGCCAGAAGCTAATGCTAAGAAGAAATTGTGAGAAGATCCGGCGAGTATTTAGGAAAATTTTGTAAAGTAGAGAAAAAAAAAAAAAAAGAGGAACTTCTGTTTTCACCAGCTCGGTCGGCTTTGGGAAGAAACCACAGGCCACTTGGAGCGGCTGCCAAATGCTCAGCCCCATCCTGCTGGCGCGCTGGCTCCGTTGCGAGAGGGGTTCAAGTTTCCCCAGCTGGCCAGGCAGGACCAGCCACAGGCACACGGCTGACTCTGCAGCGGCCGGGGAAGCGAAGCAGCGGGGACATGACCCACGGGCCGTCCCAACAGCACCATCCTGAAGGAGCCAGAGTCCGCTGGTGCCCAAGGCCTCCCCCACCCCCACCCCCACCCCCTCACCCCTCACCCCCCCCCCCCCCCCCCCCCCCCCCCCCCCCCCGCTGCCTAGTCCATCCCACTGATCAGCGCCCTCTTCAGAAAAGAGGATGCAGGGAAGGCAAGGAAGGAGACCCAGGGCCCTGGGTGCCTACAGGGTCTGCACGCCACCTGAACAGGGCAGGGAGGGGGGCAGCGGCACTGGGGGGAAACATTAGAGACCGGCAGGAAGCGGGCTCTAACATTGCCTGGCTCTGACCCTGCCTGGGACCCCAATCCATGGGTGGAACCCATTCATTTTACTCTTCGGCCACCTCGAGAAGAAACTACGAAGATAAAAGAGACAAATTCTGAAAAGGATGTTGAGATCCTCATTTGCTCGTAAGCTAATTTTTAAGGGCTTATGATGTCTAGGACGCTGTGCCAAACCCTATACACGGACTATCTCGTTTCGTTTTCGCGAGAGCCGCAAGAGGAGGTAATCACCATCATCGCCATTTCAAAGGACAAACTGAGTGTTGAAAAGGGGCCTGTGCAATGACGAATTAGTAGGTGGTAGAATTAGGATACACACCCATGTGGTCTGACCTCAGAACCCACACTCTTAACCAAGATCCTTTACCACTTCCTGAAACAGACTCTAAGGAGCTAGTAAAGAGAATTATTAACCAAAGTTCCTGGCCTCGGCGCATTTACAGCCTGATGAGGGAGACGGATGAATGGATCCAATGCACAGGGACACGGCCTACGAATGCATGTGTTATTACCGAAGGTGCACATTCATCGCTTCCGTTATACAAAGGCACACGCTGGAGAACCAATGGCATGACTCTGAAGGAAGACAGTGGGAATTTAACCTTAAAATATGATGTGCACACTTGGGGCTCCTGGGTGGCTCAGTCAGTTAAGTATCTGACTCTTAATTTCAGCTGGGGTCATGATCTCACAGTTTGTATGTTCGAGCCCTGCACGGGCTCCGCGCAGACAGTGCAGAGACTGCTTGGGATACTCTCTCTCTCCCTCTCTGTCCGCCCCCACTCAAAATAAATGAATAAACTTTAAAAAATAATAATAAAATAAGTAAAATAAAATGAAATGAAATACAGAATAAAATAAAATAAGACATGCACAATAGCCATATGGTGGAAACGACCCAAACATCCATCAACAGAAGAATGGATACATATATGTGGTTGACACATACAATGGAATAGATTATTCCACCTAAAAGAGGGATGAAGTCCTGGCATAGGCTATAGCGCGGGTGAACCTTGAGGATGTTACACTAATGGTACTAAGCCAGTCACACAAGACAAATGCTATGTGATTCTACTTATGTGAGGAACCTAGAGCAGTCAAAACCATAGAGACTGAAAGAACGGCGGTTGCCAGGGCCTAAGGGGAGGGGAGAATGGGGAGCTGGGGTTTAACGGGAACAGAGGTGCAGTCTGGGGTGATGACAATGCTCAGGAAACGGATGGTGGGGATGGCTGCACAGGATTGTGAATGTACTTACCGCCCCTTGTGAAGGTCACCTCATGCGTCACCTTCATGGGCCCAGGGGCGCCCAGATTAAACATTACTTCTGGATGTGTCTGTGAGGTGTGTCAGAAGGGATCAGCGTTGGAATTGGTGCAGTCAGTAAAGCAGACCGCCCTCCCCGGGGCAGGTGGCCGCCACCCCGTCCATTGTGGGACTGAAGAGGACAAAAGGTGGAAGGAGGAGGAATTCGGCCCTTTGGTCCTGCCTTGCTGCTTGAGCTGGGACATCTCTTCTCATCGTCTACCCTTGGACTGTCAGCTCGCCTGGTTCTCAGGTCTTTGGACTCAGAACGAATTGCACCACCTGGGTCTCTGGCTTGCAGATGGCGATGGTGTGACTTCTCAGCCTCCTCCAGCCAATTCTTCCTGACCAATCTCCGTTTATGTGATGTGTGTATCACATTATCATATGACATCATAAGATAAAATACATGTGTGTGAATGTTTCTCCTATTGGTTCTGATTCTCTGGAGAACCCTAACACACTACTGAACTGTACACTTAAAAATGGTTGAAATGGGGGCGCCCAGGTGGCTCAGTCGGTTAAGCACAGGACTTTGGCTCAGGCCAGGATCTCGCAGTTCGTGGGCTGAAGTCCCATGTGCTGAGAGCTTGGAGCCCGGAGCCTGCTTCAGATTCTGTGTCTCCCTCTCTCTCTGCCCCTCCCCCATTTGTGCACACTCTCTCTATCTCAAAAATAAATAAACATTATAAGTTTTTTAATTTAAAAAATGGTTAAAAAGGTGAATATTCTGTATACTTTGTCACAATAAAAAAAAATTTCTAAAGAAAAGAAATACAGTGGTGGCGATCGTGGTAGCCTGCTGTACCTTAAGCATTTTGTCGTTGCTCTAACCAGTGAGAAACCCTGAGCGCAACCCAAGCAGCCCTGTCATGGGGTGCAGGGGTGTTGACTGATTGAAGGCAGGGAGGTATCTCTTGGGGGATGTGGGAAATTCAGCCTATTGTGTTTAAGGCCTCCTTGAAGATTACCTGAAAACGGGCCTTCTATATTTTGAAAGTTTACTCCCCACTGAGTGTGGATAGGCAAGGAAGTAGGTGGGCTCAGCCTTTTTGTATCTGCAGGTCCAAAAGGAGCCCCAGGTCTTGAAGGTGGAGTCTGGGGGTTAAGAAAGTGGTCAGGGCTCTGGACCCATTAGAAAAGAAACCGATGAACCACATTCCGGGCACAGTGTGCCACCCCACACAAGGTGAGAACTAAGACCGGGATGTGGGGGAGCCTCTCCTCCAAAAACAACAATATTAGTACCTTAATATTAGTTGTATATTCATTGATCGTTTATCGGGTATTTGATAAGCATTCTCTCATTTAATTTCTGTAACATCCCTATACGGTTTTAGCATTATGCCCACTTGACAGAGGAGGAAAGTAGGGCTCTAAGAAGCTAGGGGCGGTGCTCGCAATCACTGGGCTAGTAAGCCAGGATCTGAATCTCTCTGATCCAAGACCATGACAGGATACCATTTTCTTTGTACGCTTGAGTGCAGCACACTCAAAGGAAGTCTCACTGCTGGGGGCGAATACTGCCACAAAGGCCAGTATTTATCCAAACAACATACACGGGAGCCTTAAATGCCAGGTGGCGTGCTAAGTCCCCATTGATACCTACAAAACAAACAAAAAGGCTGTGGTTGAGTTTGGATCTCAAGTCTTCTCGGGGCTCACTTGGGGGTCAGTTTCAAACTTACTTTTAGCCACAGAACTCTGTGAAGACAGCAGACCGGGCCTCTCTCCCATTCCTCTGTGGTGAAACCAGGCAGGACTGGTATTACCTAACAGGCATCGTTTTAAATTGGGCTTTCTGAGGCCATTTAAGGCAGGAGCAGAAAATTCTTCTATCTGACAAAGGCCATCTGAACTACAAAGGGAAAATCAATTGGGATCACATAAGTGGAAAGACACTTAAATTAGGGTTTTCTTTTAGAGGGAAGTATAAAATGTCTCTCTTGTCATCGTATTCAGGAAACACAAACAATAAAAAAAAAACCATATTTTTAAAAAAATCCTTCTCTGGTTTATAAATTTATGGCCAATTAAGGGAGAAACCTGGAGAGGGGAGAGTGTGATAGGGAGGAAAGAGGGAGCTCGAAGGCAGAGGAACCACCTCCCAGGCTCCGGAAAGTGCTAGAGACCGTGTTCTGCAGGGCGCAGTGGTGCTATGTCCACGCAACCCGTACCCTGGGTCCTGGGAAATGCCTGACACACGGATGTTCTTGCTGTTGTTACCGTACGGTAAAGAAATTTTAGAAACTATAAGAGAACATAAAAAAGAAAATAAAAATCACAAATAATCAGTACCATCATTAGCATTTGGGGTATATTTCATCGGGTCTTTTTTCTTCACATTTTAAAAATAATGAGGATTTATAGCAGATATGGTTTTAAATCTTACAGTGCAAACTTGATGCATTATCAAAAGCATTATCTTGAGCCATACACGATTTCTGAAGACGCAACTATTTTTAAAGGCTGTACCACAGGGCATCAGATGAATATGTCAAAATTTACATAACTAATCTATTGCTGGACATTTGGAATGTTTCCAATTTTAACTATTATAAATAATGTTACAATGAAGATATACTGTGTACATGTGTACACACATATATACATATCTACACACATATGTATGTGATTACTTCCTTAATACAAGTGCCAAAAACCAGAATGACTGAGTCAGAGAGAACGAATATTTGATATACACTTCCAATAACTGTCCTAAAAATAATTCTAAGTAGCGTTGCACTTTTGCAACTCTAGACATAAATGGCATCACATCTCAATATTTTCTACATGGACCAGTTTCTTTATTTTTAAGTTTTTCTTTCTTTTGAGAGAGATAAAGACAGTGCAAGTAGGGAGGGGCAGAGAGAGGGAGAGAGGATGCCAAACAGACTCTGTGCTGTCAGCACAGAGCCCGACATGGGGCTCGAACTCCTGAACCATGAGATCGTGACCTGAGCCAAAATCAAGAGTCAGACGTTTAACCACCTGAGCCACAGCCCCACTGTCAGCACCAGTCACAACGTGTCTTGCATCGGAGGTGGGTGATAACATGCCTGTTTCCTTCGCTGTCCTGTAAACTCCAAGAACACAGGGACTTGGCCCCGCTCACTTTTGCACGCTCTCTGCACAGCTTCTTTCAAACCACGCATCTCTCACCACGGGTCCTCTATACTCTTCCACACACCCCATGTTCCTCCCTAGGAAGTCACAGGTCACAGGACTTTGAGATGGGAAGGATCTGAGATCTTGGGCAAGCTCCTTGCCCTCTGGTGCTTCAGATGCCTCGTCTGTAAAATGGGGGGGAGCATACGTCCCTCGGAAAGCTACCAGAGAACTGTTAGATAAATTATGGAAAGTGCCTGTGTGACAGGAACCTCAAAAACACTCAATAAACAATCACTTTTGTTAAAAAAAAAAAAATAATGCATGAGCACGAACCCACCAAAAAATTGCTTAATCCTCTACCCACTGGAGGAGATTAAAGAATCATACAGCTGTCCTTCTCATCTGAAGCTCGTCCAGGTCCTGGATGCCTGGGTAGAGATTCAGAACCTTCATGGATTGTGCCAAACCCACTGAACCTCAAACCAAGTTTAAGGGAGGTCTGGCAAAGCTTGACTTGGATGGCAGGCAGGCAGCTGGTCAGCACGGGGCTTCCAAAGCTCTGGTCAACCGTGCACAAAGACAGAGTGAGGACTGGCTATAGGGAAACCGAAAAGCAACAGTCTGAAATCAACCCAACCAGAACAGGACTTTGGGCACCAAGAGCCAGCAGGGAGATGGTTCAAGGTGCCACTGGCTCCTCCCAACGGGGAGCCTGGAAGCAGGTTGACTGGTGGAGCCGCCACTCCCTCGCGGACCCTGGACAGATCTGCTATTGTTCGTCGACCATGCTGGGAGTCGAATCACTGTGGCATTGTCCAAATGCTCTATCAGGAGGAAACAGCTGGACAGACCAACATCAAGTGCAGGAAACCTCCACCTCCACCAGGGCTCCCCTCGGAGTCCCCGCCCTGTTTGGGAGGCCCGGCATCCTGCCTGCCTATCCCTCAGGGACCCCTGGCCAACCCCAAAGCCTCCACGGTCTGAACAGACATCTCTGTTTCCTGCCTCCATTTGCCTGGGGCAAAATACATCTTCTTTGTGTGGCATTTTGGCAACACTCCTAGGGGCGGGGAGGTGGGGTCTCCTGGGTTCAAACTGACAGTAAATAGAAACCAAGATGCAAGCAAACAAGCAATAGACAAAACACAACTGTGCTGAGTCAATTGGAAGAGGACCTACCATACGGCAAAGAAAGGGTTTTTCTCTGGACTCAGGCACGAGCACGCGGATGCCACCTCACTGCAACGGTGCGCTCAGACAGGGCTGGGGACTGACCACCTCTGTGGAAGGAGGACTTCCTGTCAACTTCCTTACCTAGAGACTTGACCAGGGTCTCCTGTGCTCCCACAGAGGACCCAAGAATCCCTGCTGGGACTTAGAAATAACTCAGAGGGGCCCCTGGGTGGCTCAGTCGGTGAAGCATCTGACTTAATTTCAGCTCCGGTCATGTTCTCACAGTCCTGAGATCGAGCCCCACATCTTTCTCTCTCAAAAAGAAAAAAGAGAAATAACTCCGAAAAGCAGCTGGGCAGTTCATGGTTAAAGGTCAGAGAGAGCCAAGCGTGACTCCTGCCTCTGACAGCGAGAAGCTGTGTGACCTACATGGTGTGTTATGTCACGTCCTTAACCTGAGGCAGGTAGAAAACACAAATTAATGACACCAGCCAGCTCTACAGACACGTTCCCACACCGTGTCGACACTGAGGGGGTCGGGAAAGCACGGGGCCCATCCGAGGCTGATGGCTGAGACTCAGATCCGGCCAATGGTTGCACCTAGCAGCGTGGACTCGATGTAACCAGACCTTTCACCTCTAAGAGCCTAAAATCTCTACTTTTGTGAAATCTCTTCAGTGTTTAAGTTTAAATAAATAAGCAAGGGGCCCAAGGGGCCCAAATAAAACACATCTATGGCCCGGATCTGCTCTGGGGGCCACCGGATTGATGGCAACCTCGGCTCTCAACGTCGGATTCCTCATCTGCAAAATGAGGGCCAACCAAAGAGCCTGGTGGCGGGAGGACTGGATGGGTTCAGGCTTCACGCAGGACGACACACGGGAAGCACATGACACACAGGGACTGCTATAACTCGGCAGAGCTGGAAGGGCCTCGAGGAGACCGACCCCACCGTCTCATTCTACGGACAGGAAGCGTCAGAGAGGGCCGGTGGCTGGCCTGAGACCTGCGAACGAGCCCGTGGCGAGAGGGCCTGGGCCGGACCCAGGTGCTGTGACTCTCGCCTAAGTTGCACAGGCCCCCAGCAGCCCCTCCCAGTTACAGACCTGGTTTACCCAGATGCCTCTGCAACTGTCCCTCTTGGGTGCCGCCTCATCGATAGTTGGGGGCGGCTCCCCCACAGCCAGTGTGCCCATCTTTGCCTCGCTCACAGAAGTCGGCCTCACGCTGGGCAGATGACAAGGCTTACTTGCGGTGAACTGACCAATGACAAAGGTCAGCAGTGATACTCCCCCCTTCCCCACCCCTGCATCCCGGCGTTCCTCCTCGGGCTGGCCTGCACCAGGCTCGGTCCTCCGACCTATCCCAGCCTGGTCTGGGGGGTAAGGGAAGACTGGGCATGAGAGGATGAGGGTGACATCAATGAGCAGAGAGAATGAAGAGGGGACAGAGGAGGCCCGAACAAAAGGAGGCAGGCGGGGAGGCCGGGAGGTACACTTGGGGCCGGTGTGGGCTGTGTGGCTGGAGGACAGAGAGCCAGTGGATGGTACAGGGTGTGGGACAGTGGGCTGGGAAGGAAGGTGTGGCGGCTGGTGGGACAAGGGTCCCCAGGCTGAGGGGGCTCTGGACGAGCCAGCCTGCTAGGTTTCTGTCACGCGAGGGCCCTAATTAGGCAGGAGGAACCAGATCCTTCCAGGTTTAACCAGCCGATCGGCTTCCAAAGCCACAGAGTTGTGGTCCCTGAGGTGAAGGAGCGCCAAGGTTGTTTCCTGTCCCCGGGCCCCAGGGGTATCCTGTTTAAGCTTGCTTTTACCAGAACATTTTTCACCCCTGATGTCTCAGGGAGTGACGGCCCTGGAATTTCTCCTGGCCCCTTTCATAGTTTTTCCATATGTGTCAATAAATATAGACAAAAATTAAAAAAAAAAAAAGAGGGATCAGGTAATGCAGTAGGCAAGAGAGAAATCGTCCTCACCGTCCTCATCACCACTAACTGCTGCATAATGCTTTCTACGTGCCGGGCAGGTTCTAGAAGCTTTACACGAATTAACTCACTTCATAGTCATGGTAACCTGGTGAAATGGCTCCTTTAGGATCTCCATTTCACAGGGGAGAAAGGGTCTCGGAGAACTTGCCCAGGGTCATGATGGGAGGGGTGGGGCTGGTAGTGGCCATTCGTTTTACCGCCTCTCACCTCTAGGCCTGCCCTCACCTCCTAAGCCCTGAGATGACTTGCAGGCAAGCGGTCAGACCCCGAGGCTTGTAGCCACTGCCTTCCAAGGTGCTTCCTTCAATGGGAGAAGCCGGACTAGGACGGCTGGAAGGCCTCGACAGACATCCCGGTCCTTGGCCTCTGCCTTCTGCCTCTGCCTCCAGGCAGGAAGGAAGGTACGGGAGGAGGCAGGACCCAGAATTTACCGTGGTATTCTGTTCCCACTGACTCAGAATCCCAGAACAGATGGACAGGGGAATTTCTGAATGAGTAACTAACCACAGAAGAATACAGTTATGTAAATCAGCCCGGAACACAGGAAGAAATGTAGGCACGGGCTTTCAGGCCTAAGGAAGTGGGAAATGCCCAAACTGTGCGCTCCCTCCCGGTTCCTGCCTCGGGGCAGAGCTGGGCCTGTTGTGGGTTTCTAGGCTATTCCCGATTCTAAAACAACTAGGTTTTTACCCCACGGGCAGCAGCGCAGGAATTGCTAAACATATTTGGATTTCTCCCACCAAAAAAAGAAAGAGGCCCTAGGATACAAACATCAGACAGACAAATGCTGGAGCTCTGATTCCTCCCCCTCCCTCGTGTTGTTTTTGCTAAAGTGCTTTTATTAACAGGCTGCTTGTCACCGTCTCCCTCCAGCAGCTTATAAAACTGAGCCCAAGAAATGTATCAACAGCTCTGCCCCATCAGGACTGGAGGTGACAGTGGGGAACACTCAAACTCTCAATCACAAACCCTTTGAGCCGAGCGGGTTGCCCCTGCGATGCCCATCAGGGAGCCAGATGATGAGGGCGGTGTGTGCTGCCTTCCTATAGCCTGAGCTCCAAAAGCAGGAGGGGAAATGGACAGGCTTTAGCTGGGATTTTATTTTTTCCATAATCTTGAATGAAGTTATCTTGCCTTCTTGAGCGCTTTCTTCCATAAAACCGTCCTGCCGGTAGAGGTGAAGATTTGTCTCCCTTATAGGCTTACGACTCCCATCCTGGCGCTCGGCGTGTGTGAATCCCCAACGGGGAAGGCTCGGGCTGAGTCCGGGAAACAACAAACTACAAGCTGGAGTGCATCCAAAAGGCGGCCAGCGGGGCAGTGGGGTCTAGAAACGAAGTTATCGGAGAGACAGCTGGTGGAACTGGAGAAGAGGTACAGGGGTAGCTGTTGTCAAATACTCCCGGGTTGTCATGTGGACGAGGGAGCAGGCGCACGCTCCCGGGCTCGGCCGGCGGAGCCGAGGCCAAAGGCCGGCTCCAGAGAGGCAGACCTGAAAACCAGAGCTGTCCAGCCATCAGAGGGGGTGCCCATCACTGGGAACGTCCCAGCGGAAGCTAGCTGCTGGCCTGGAACCCAGTGCAAGCCACAAGGGAGAAGGACAACCACCGAGGACCCCACCTCCTCTGACAATCTGTCTTCACCTTTATAACAATTACAAGCTGTGAGGAGCCAGGTGACCTCAGGAAGGGCAGGGTCTGCGGATTGGTTCTGTATTATTATCATTCATGCTCAGCACTTCATACACGTGACCCTGTTTCATCTTTACCACGAAGGTGCGTACTAGGCCTGCCGCATCGTAGGTGCCCAAAAGAGACGTGCTGAATGAGGTGAGTGGAGGAGTGAATCCCTTTGACCAAGGAGAAAATGGAGGCCCATAGAGACTAAGCATCTTGCCAGTGTCAAGCATGTGGGCACAGCAGAGCCGGTCTGTGCCCCTCATTCCGAGCCCCCAGGCCTGCATCTTGATCTGCTGCGCTGCTCACTATGGCAACTGCCTTGGTCTTGGGAGACCTGTTAGAGTTAGCGGGCTGTGACCGAGTGCAACAAGCACATTGCTAACAGCCGTCAGGTTTTGTTTCCCAAATACGCCCTAATAAGCATGCACTGCTCTTGCAAAAGAACATGACGAAACTTATCTAGATGCTCGATCCAGCCCACCGCCTCACAACCAAAGGTGTGTCCGAGGAAAATCGAACTGGCCAATCAAAAAAACAAGCAGTGAAGGAGTTGTTGAAAGAATTAAAATAGGGGTGCCTGGGTGGCTCGGTGGGTTAAGCGTCTGACTCTTGATTTCAGTTCAGGTCGTGATCTCAAGGTTCGTGATGCTGAGAGAGCCCCGCGTGGGGCTCTGTGCAGACAGCACGAGCCTGCTTGGGATTCGCTCTCTCTCCCTCTCTTTCTGCCCCTCCCCCACTCACACATACCCTCTCTCTCTCAAAATAGGTAAATAAACTTTTAAAAATAAAAAGTCGTTGGCAAGGAAGTGGAGAAACTGAACCCCTCATACACTGGTAGGTGGGGTATAAGATGACACAGCTGCTTTGGAGAACAGTCTGGCGGCTCCCTGAGAGGCTCCACATAGAGTCACCATAGGACCCGGCAATTCCACTTCTAGGTATTTGCCCCAGAGAAATGAAAACACACGTCCACACAAAAACTGTACGTGAATGTTCACACAGCATTATGCATAGCAGTCTGAAGGTGGAAACAACTCGAATGCCTGTCAACTGATAAACGAGTAAGGACAAACAACATGTGGTATGTCCACGCCATGGAATACTATTCAGATTTAAAAAAGAAATCCTAACACAGGCTGCAACATGGATGGTCCTTGAAAATATCATGCTAAGTGAAAAACTAGTCCTAAAAGACCACATACGGTATGATTCTATTATATGACATGTCCAGAAGAGGCAAATCTACAGAGGAGGAAAAGTACGTGACTGGGGCGGTTTGTGGGGACGGGAGTGACTGCTAATGGATACGGGGTTTCTTTGACAGGGGATGAAATGTTCTAAAACTGATGGTGATGATAGTCACATAACTGAGAATAAGCTACAAACCACTGAACTGTTCCCTTTGAAAATGGGTGAATTTTAGGATACATAAATTATTACTTAATAAAGCTGTTTTTAATTTTCTTTAATGTTTATTTATTTTGGAGACAGAGTGTCAGCAGGGGGAGGGGCAGAGAGAAAGGGAGACACAGAATCTGAAGCAGGCTCCAGGCTCTGAGCTGTCAGCACAGAGCCTGATGCGGGGCTCGAACCCATGGATGGCAAGATGATGACTTGAGCCAAAGTCGGCCACTCAACTAGCTGAGCCATGCAGGCTCCCCAATAAAGCTGTTCTTTAAAAAATAACCAGTTGGCTACATTCTTCGATTTTAACAGACCGCAGGGAATCTGATAAAGGATAGAGATTATGGACTAAATCAAGGGAAGGCAGCCGCTCATAAACTCATTACCTCTTACCACGTCCAAGATGCCATCCACGTGTTCAACAAATACTTACTGAGAACCTACTAGAAGCCATGCACTGCGCTACATCAGAGGTCCATAAACTACAGGCTGGCCAAACCCAGCCCACTGCCTATACGGCCTGCAAACTAATAACCGTTGTTCCATCTTTATAAGGTTGGAAAAAGTCAAAAGCAGGGTAATATTTCATGACATGTGGAAATTTTATGAAATTCCAATATGGGTACCCATAAAGAAATCGGGACACAGCCACGCTCATTCATGTATGTATTGTCTATGGCCACTTCTGTGCTTAGGGCAAAGCTAAGTAGCTACACCAGAGGCCAGATGATCTGCAAAGCCTAAAATATTTATTTTTTTAATGTTTATTTATTATTGAGAGACAGAGAGTGACAGAGAATGAGCAGGTGAGGAGCAGAGAGAGGGGGAGACACAGAATCCGAAGCAGGTTCCAGGCTCTGAGCTGTCAGCACAGAGCCCGATGTGGGGCTCGAACTCACAAACCGTGAGACCATGACCCGAGCCAAAGTCAGACGCTCAGCCGACTGAGCCACCCAGGCACCCCAAACCTAAAATATTTCTAATCAGGTCCTTTAGAGACAAAATTTGCCAACCCCTGTGCTAGATGCTGGAGATGCAGGGGAGGACACGGGAGGAGCAACAGCAGTTCGGGGCTCTGTCTCCTAGAAGTTTATGGCCCAGGGAGAAAGGCATGCAGAGTCTGAGGACCACGCAGGTGAGTATACAGTTATAAATGGAGAGAAATGCTATGAAGGAAAGAATCGACACGGCTATAAGAGCACAGAACGAGGGGACTGACCCGGGTCAGGGATCAGGGAAGGTTTCCCTGTAGGCAAACCTGACTAACACCTGAAGGAGCAGGTGGGAGCCACCTGTGCAAAGGCCCTAGGGAAGGGGAGCATGTGGCCTGGTGAAGGGCTCAGAGAAGCCCGCCATGGCTGCAGCACAGAGAGGAGGGCAGGCCCTGCAAACATCGGTGCTCCCAAGCCTGTGCTCTCCTGGAGCGTGGAAAGGGGGCTGAGAACCACCCGAGAGTGGTGACTATGTACAAACCCTGTGCCCAATGAGCTAAGAAGACATGGGTGGGAGTGCTCATGAACCAAAATGTATTTCTTGATCATCTACCAACGTGCCTCTCACTTTCTTTGTCCAATGTCACACAGGGCACAAAACAGGAGGAAGAGGCAGTCTGCAGAAGCAGGGAATTGAGGAAACAAGTTCAAGTCCTCAGCTCCGCTACTCACAGTCACACTCGCTGGCCCCAAGACACGGAATGTGCTTCCCTGAGACACCCGGGAGACCTCCCCCCTCGACTCCCTGACGTCTCTGGATCCCCAAATGAGAGGAGCTCCCCCTGACCCCTTACACAAAATAACTCCCACCCCGTCACCCTCTCACAGGCCCTGCGCTCCCGGTGCCGAGCGGGGGCCTAGCGCCACGCCGTTTTCGCCTCCACGCTCACTCTGCCTGCTACACACTGTTTGTTCACCGACTCGCTCTGACGCGAGAAGACATGCTCCATGAGGGCAGGAACTCTGTCTTCTCACTGCTATGCTCCCCACACCGAGACCTGACATAGAGTCAGCTCCAGATCAGTATCTGTGGAGGAAGTGCAAACACAAGAACACTTGGAAAAAAAAAAAAAAACCACTTGATGGGGCACCTGGGTGGCTCAGTCAGTTAAGCGTCCAACCTCAGCTCAGGTCATGATCTCACAGTTCGTGAGTTCGAGCCCCACGTCGGGCTCTGTGCTGATGCTCAGAGCCTGGAGCCTGCTTCAGATTCTGTGCCTCCCTCTCTCTCTGCCCCCGCCCCACTCACGCTCTGTCTCTCTCTCAAAAATAAGAATAAACATTTAAAAAAAAAAACACTTGAAAAAAAGGGTGAATGTCCTTGATTTGTGGCCTTTGGCAAATTATTTCTTTACGGCTCCACCTCCTCATTGGAAAAATAAAAATAATAGAAGTTTCTACTTCATGAGTAAATAAGGTAATACACACAAATATTGATCATTACTGCTGGCACCATCATCTTGTATGATGGGGCTATTTTGTGTCGCATGTTACCAGAGGCACTTTAAATACATACCACATTGAATTCTAATGTAAACGCCATGAGATAACTTTCATTACAAATTCCCTTTGAGAAGATGAGGAAACGGAAGCCTAGAGAGACCAGGCAAGCTGTCCAAGGTCACATCGTGAGTAAACAGCAGAATTAAAATCCAAACCGACACCATCGGGCTTCAAGGTCTAGTCTCTTTCCTTTCTACCCAACTGCACACTAAAAAAACCAAAGCAGAAAGAGAGACTGGCGTATCCTGGAGCAGCCGAGGACTGTTCAGAGAAGAAGGGAGACTCTGATCCTGTTCTGAAGGTTGAAAAGGTCCAGCTGAGCAGAAGTGCAGGCAGAAGGCAAAAGGCGAAAGGTCCAAAAAGAAAAAAAAGAAAAAAAAAAAGGAGGTGGGGCAGTTCTTTTTCCACAAGAGACCCGCACTGTCATAACACGAGCAAGAAAGGCCAGTAGTGGAGTCACAGGACTAGCACTTGGGGACCTTCGATGCATCCAGTCTGGCCACGTGCTTCACAGAGCAAGACACCAGTCCAAGGTAGGAGAGTGACCTTGAAAGGCTGCAAAGCCCCAGATCGTACCTGTGTTCCTGCGTGCCTAGGCTTACCTTCTAAACTAGGTACGTTCTTATACTTCTTCATTTAATTCCTCTTCAAACATTACAGAAGCACCACGTGCTCACTATGGCCAGAGGACATAAGTCAAGGTGAGGAAAAAGTCCACCGTGTCCCCACCGCTAGCCGTCAACTCTGTTAAACAGTTTGATATTTAACAGGTGTAGAGTTCTAGTAAGTGGCTTGCATTTTAGGGGAAGCGAACTGTGCTTCTGCTTCCATTTTTGTTTCCAAGTCTCTTTGTGATTCATTCTCATGTTCACTCCTTGCTTCGGCCAGCGACTGCTGAGGGTCTCCTGCGTCACTGGTGCAGCTCTGGGTACTGGGGGTTCTGCAATAAGCATGCATGATAAAACGATCTTTCATTCCGTTCCCACAAAGGTTGAAGATACACACCCCTGGCTCCGTGAAAAAAAAACACACAGAAGGGCAACTAAACCTACCAACTATGTTTTGGTTAAAGCTCTCAGAGAGAACACGTGCGTTCACCTGGACTGGCCCCTGACACCTCGCTAAAACAAGAAAGAAGAGACTTTCGCTGAAGGCATAAGCCCCCGATTTCAGAGAGAGCAGGAGGGGAGATGGTAGCCACACAATTTTAGAGACTGGAGGCCACCAGGACAAGGGCTAATGAACTTAAGGAACCTGACAGTGCTGGATCCCACAGCACTGGCCCCCCGGAACTCCCAGAAGGCCTAGGGACTGGCAGCACCAGGGAGGCCTGGTTACAGGTCTGCCTGGGAAAGAGTCCCAAGCCCTCCGACCTCCTCCCCGACCTCCCTCAGGCAGGTGAGTGTCCCTCCCCATCCCAGGGGTTTATTCTTCAGAGAGGGTCTGAGGACTGGGGGAATTGAGCACAAGGAAATGCTGGACGCCATGCTGGAAATGGCTAAGTTGAAGTACAGAAGGTCCAAATCCCTGCCCTCTTCCCCATTAGGCTCCTGGGCACAGAGGGTCAGCCTCAGACTTTCCAGGTAGACTAACAGAAGATTCCTCTCTAGTGAATCTAAACAGCTCAAGAAAAAACACCTAAGTGACTGACTTACTGGTTCCTAAGTGAAACAGGCCCACCAGGCCACCCTACGTGAGGCCCAGAGTCCACAAGGGCCTCCCCACATACAAACACACAGAGCTTAAGGCCCCATGCGGATGTGGGCAGACTACCAAAGGTCACTAGATTTGGGGAGAAAGCCTGTCACAGGAAAAGCAGAGAAAAAGCCCCTGCACACACACCTTATGGAGATCGCTAAGGAAGAATCCTTCCCCCCAAAATAAAACTATCATTAAAAGCCCCGGAGAAGTAAGAGGTGATATTGCACCCATGAAACCAAACAAAATGCTGTTAAAAAAAATTAATTAAAAAAAGATACATTCAGAAAACAGAAGAACTCTTAAAAATTAAAAATACGCTAATTAACATGAAAACCTCAATAGAAAGCTGAAGCAAAATCCCAGAAAGGGGTGAGAATAGGAAAGAGAAAGAGAATAAAACTATAGGACCAGTCTGGGAGCTTTAGTATCCGAATTCTAGGAGCTCCAGAGGAAAGAAGAAAGAAAATGGCAAGAGAAAAATCATCGATGAAGTAATTCAAGAAAACTTCCCGGAACTAGATAATGCGTGTTTCAAGACTGGAAGGTTCCAGGTTGCCCTACATGAATGTATAGCCACACTAAGGCCTGTCACTCGCGGTATTTCGGAACGCTGGACAAAGATGACTTTTACACAGGACGCTAGCAACTCCAGGGAGAAAAATCCCTGGCTACCCACAAAGGATCAAAATTGGAATGGCATTAGACTTTTGGACAGTAACCCTGGAACTGAAAAGAAAACTAAAGAAATATTTTGCACACACACACACACAAAAATCCTTAGCCTAGAATTCTACACCAAACCAAGTATCAAGAAAGTGTGAGTACAGAATGAATACTTCTTCAGATCTGTAAGGCCAACGAACATTTACAGAGCACCTCTGACTTGGGCCCCTGCGTTACCTGTATCAACCAGATGCCTCGCTGTCTAACCCACTAGGCTCTAGGGTAGAAACTGTCTTAATCCTCTCGAAAGCTTCACGAAACGTGCTGCAGGGTGACACAGGAAAGGCACCCTCAGCAAGGGGGAGGCAGGGAACGCTTGGTGGGGGGAAGGGTCACCTACAATGGCTCCTCGAGGCTCTGTAAAGGAGGTAGGATGTACATACAGCACAGTGTCGTTGCAGGAAGCAGGAAT
The DNA here is from genome assembly GCA_030068075.1 of Paguma larvata. Taxonomy (NCBI): domain Eukaryota; kingdom Metazoa; phylum Chordata; class Mammalia; order Carnivora; family Viverridae; genus Paguma; species Paguma larvata. The sequence goes on from CM057828.1 coordinate 100,328,630, forward strand.
GCGTGCCAAGCCTTGGGGACCCACCCGAACCATCAATTTGCTGACCACAGATAAGAGTCCTGGCCAACCGGTGAAACGCAAGCCAGGAACAAACGGACCCGTGCCCAAGCAGCATTAGTGCTATTACCAGGTATTTCGGTTTGTTTTAATCATCTTTTCTGGAACACGGTAATTTACAAATTAAGGAAAATACCAATCTGAGTGTGAAGAATGGGGACACTGAGGCAGGAGGCCGGCTCGGAGTGTGACCTAAGAGTCCCCGGAGCATTCGGCAGCCAGACAGGCCACCCTGATGCCAGTGCCCTAACAGAAAAGGAAAACCAGACCTAACAACCACCACGCAGCGACCTCAGAGGAAAGGCACCTGGCATCTGGGGGCTGGGCAGGAGCAGGGAGGGCCTCTGTACCTGGGTCCTCTCCTCTTACCCAGATCTGAGAAAGTTGGAGCTTTAAGGCTCAGAAAGATCCCAGGCCCAGAAGACTTAGAAAGAAGGCCCTAGTCACCTGTTGGTCAGCCAGCCAAACCGGCTGGGAATGCAATCCAAGTTTCCCGGCCACTTGCCGCCCTTGACAGTCCTGCCTGACCGCCCTCAGGCTTTCGCACAGATTTTCACTTGCTGGCTTGCGAGGTCAGGAGAAGAGGCCGAAGCCAGGAACGTCTGGCCCCTCCCCCGCTCTAACTCAAATTGGTGGAGGCAGCGGTCTGGATAGAGCCCCCACCTTCAGCACCCCCCTCCCCACCCCCACTGCAGGAGGCGGCTGTCAGCAGGAGTCTAATTGGATTCCCATGGCCCCGCGTTCTGCAGGGGTGGCATGTCAGGAGCAGTGAGGTTTCTGAAATAGAAACAAAGTCAGGGGGCTGTTTGCTTTGTTTCTGTGGCTGGTAACCCGCTGGGATCTGAGCAGCCAAGAAGGAGCCTTTCCTTCCCAAAATGGTCCTTTTTCTACGCTGCTGGAACAATGCACCCTCCTCCCCTGGCCCGGGGTCTGGCGCTGCGGGTGGTAGGTATTCACGGTTGGGGGAGTGCAGCCAGCTCCAGCCCCAGCACCAGGGCCCAGGCTGACGCTGAGCAGGCAGGGAGTCTGGCCTGAGGTGCCCACCTCCTCTCTTTCGCAGAATCTCCCTTACTTCACGCCGCCAGGACCGCACCAGCTCTCTGAGACAACTAACTAGGTAAGGACAGGGAGCCCCAGCTCAGCGCCCCCTCCCACACACTCAGACACCAAAGTGAAAGGTGTCTTTCCCAAAGCCAAGTCAGCTCAGCTCTTCCCTCCCTGCCCTACTCCAGGCAAGCTGCACCCAGGCCTGGGCCTGGGGTTCCCTCCTTCGCCCCACCCCAGCTTCACTCTGCGACCCCAGTTTCCCACACTGCAGCGCTTTTTTTTTTTTTTAAGTAAACTCGACCCCCAACACGGGACTCGAACTCACATGTCCAAGATCAAGAGTCGCATGCTCTATGGACTGAAACAGCCGGGCACCCCAGCACGTTTTTTTTAAAGACAAGGAAAAATCTTCCTACTTCCTTAGGGAGCAATAAATATGAGGATTACGGAAGTGACATTCTGAAAACTATCTAAGCTACTTGGAAGGAAAGGGGGAGATAAAATACAGGGCACTTTGGCCTAGACTTCACTCCGAGAGAGAGGGAGGCTCTGTCTGCAGGGAGGGGGAGACCATCCGCAGAGGTCTCCCCCCCGCCCACCTCGGGGCGCTGAGCCCCAGTCGGTAGCAAAAATTCCAGGTCTCTGAGTATAAGGGCTTGTCTAATAGGCCAAACGCAAAGACACAGGGCCCTCTCGGGCCCTGAGAGGCTGCTGTCTGGAGACAGGGCACGGATTCCACTCCCCAAACTGCTTCCCTCATCTGGAAGCAATTTGCCCCGGCCTCCGCTCGATACAAGAGTCAGACTTGAGCCTGCCCCTCAGCCCTCTCCTGGGGGGCCCACCGAACACCTGAGAGCAGCCGGGGAATGGGCACAGGGTCAGCCCGACCGCCACACCCAGATGTCTGTTCGCTGCCATTCTGAACAACCTGCCCCTCTGCCACTGAAACTGGACGACAGTCAAGAGCACGAGCTTTGGAATCAGATCGTCCTAAGCTGACAGCCAGCTCCACCAGCTGAGTCTGGGTTTCCTCCCGAGGAAGATGGAGATAAAGTTGTCAGGAGGATTAGATGCGACCACACCTGGCACTCAATAAGCACCTGATAGCAGTTATTACTGCTGCTGCTGCTGCTGCATACATACTCTCAGTCAATTCTCTACACAGCGACCAGTGATCCTTTTGACATGTGCGGCAGGTCTGTCTCTCCTTGATCAAATTCCTCCGCTGGCTCCCACCTCACCACCGGAAAAGCTAAAGCCCTTACAAAGGTTTTCGAGGCCCTATGTGATCTGAGGACCATGACCTTTCCCTTGCTCACTTCACTCCAACTGTACAGGCTTGAACAAGCCGCACACACTCCTGCCTCAGGGCCTTTGCACATCCCATTCCCTCTGCCATGGGATGCGCCTCCCCCAGGTATCTTCAGGGCCAGCTCCATCACCTTCTGCCATGGCTACTAAAATTCACCTCCTCAGTAAGGCCTTCCCTGTGTAAGCCATAATCCCAGAGCCCTGCCCTATTCTCTAGCCCTTTCCATTTTCACTTTTCTCCATAGCTTCTGTCACCACCCAGTATAATACAGAGCTGAAATTATCTGCTGATCGTCTATCTTCTCCACCAAAATATCAGCTCTTGAGGACAGAGCTTTTCCTTCTCTCCTGCGTCCCCTGGCCCAGAGGAGCCCCTCACACATTTGTGGAATGAAAGAGTCTCAGACACTTAGGGTGAACCAAGCTGAGGCCAGGCCCGAAAGCACAAGGCCTCAGTCCCACTTGCAAGCTGTCAGTCCTCTGAGGCTCAGCGGCTTCCTCTGGGAAAAAATCCTCATTCTCGCCACTTCTCGAGATCATCGTCAGGGGGAAACGACAGTTAGATGTTGCCTGGGACTATGCTCTGAGCTTTCACAGCAGGGCGCCCTACGGAAAAGGAAGACTCCACAATGCATCCCCCAGGCCAACTTTCAGTCCCAGGGCAGGGACCAGCGGTGCTAAGAGGAGCCTTCCACAGAGAGGGATTTACACACACAGTTCCTGCCTCGAGCAACCAGCTAAGTCACAGCTGAGGTCCTCAGACAGGTGGGCACCTCAGGTGCTAGTCCCCACCGAATCCCTGGTGCCCAGGACCGGCTTACGCACAGTAGGTGCTTAACAGATGACCGGCAGAAGCACGAATGAACAGAGATAACCACACAGAGAAGAGTAAGATCACCAACATAAACACCCCCAATAAGCTATCAGTTGACCTAAAACAGCATGCAGACAACAGCTACCGTGGATAAGACTGATGAAAATAGTGGGTATCTTTTTATTTTCTTCACATCCAGGGCAAATGCATTCAAGGCGGACACTAGGGCATTGGCGCAGAAGGCCCCGGGGAAGGGTGAACAAGTTCGGGAAACCTCTTTTCAGTGAGCGCATTTCAAGAATCAGGCCAAAACACTCCCCATGACGACAGAACGCACTCCGTCAATATTAGCTGTAATTACAGCGTTGTTTTCATTATTGTCTTGGCAGCCTTCCAGGGGCACAAGCAGGCAGCTGGGAGACAAAACGCTGAGGCCCCCCGCCTGACGGTGAGGGGCTCGGGCACACTACTGTCCCTCCGAACCTCATCCCCCTCACCGGTGAAGTGGCAGAGGCCGGGGGAGTGCTGCACAGTCCTGGCCACACGCATGCCGGGACTCCTTCCTCCCGGATGCTTTCATCCAGCCATCAGATGTCTACTGGGTGCCCACTTGGTGCCAGCTGCTGTCTCGACAGTGAAAGTTTAGAGCAAATACGGAGAGCGGCGTGCCTTCTCTCCTAGAGCTCCCCTTCCGGGGCGGCGCCCACTTCGTGAGCCCAGATGCGCTCATGCTCCAGTCCCCCAGGCAACACTTCCTTTGCTCCAATGGGAGAAAGGACTCCCATTTGCAAGGAGTGCTGCGCTTTTGCTGAGGAAGAGGCAAATGAGCCCGTCCCCCAGCTGCAGAGGAAGAAACAAGGCTCCTCCATGTCAGACTTGTCTGACCAAGGCCAAAAGGACCAGAGAACCCGAGTCCAAGTTCAAGAGTGCTCCTCACATCCCTGACCATGCGTGGGCCAGCGAGCTGAAGGACGAGGAGCAGCACGCTGGGAAGAAGGCTCTCAGGAGCTCAAGGTCACTTGGGGTCAAGCCCGGGCACTCAGCTGCCGGGAAGATTTCTCATCTCAGGTCTGCTTCCTGTAAAGCCCTTGCCCCAGAGCTTGCCCAGCTGTAACTTACCCCCTGGGCACAGTTTAATGCTGCAGACACCACGATCAGGCCAGGGAGGCACCATGGGTCCCCTAGAAGACAACCTGACAAGGGCTCCTTCTACCGAGAGGTTGGACAACAGCTTCAGGGAAGCAGAAGATGGGGCCTTGGCTTTTCCCCCCTTCTTTTTTTAATATGTTTTTATTTTTGTGAGAGACAGGTAGAGTGTGAGTAGGGGAGGGGCACAGAGAGAGGGAGCACAGAATCTGAAGCAGGCTCCAGGCTCTAAGCACGGAGGCCGACGCAGGGCTCAAACTCACGAACCGTGAGATCATGACCTGAGCTGAAGTCGGATGCTTAACCAACTGAGCCACCCAGGTGCCCTGGCTTTTTGCCCCTTCTGAGTCGGCCCCCTACACTCTCCTCCAGCCACTGAGCTGCAGACCCCCCTTCGTTCTCTGGCTGGAATCTTATTTGGAGCTCCCTAAAATCCACCTTTAAAATGGGAAAAGGCTGGGGCACCTGGGTGGCTCAGTTGGTTAAGCGTCCAACTTCCAACTTTGGTTCAGGTCATGATCTCGTGGTCCGTGAGTTCAAGCCCTGCGTCAGCTCTGTGCTGACAGCTCAGAGCCTGAAGCCTATTTCAGATTCTGTCTCTCCCTCTCTCTTTGCTGCTCCCCTCCCCTGCTCGTGCCTCTGTCTCTCTCTCTCTCTTTCCCTCGAAAATAAACATTAAAAATAAATTTTTTTAAAGGGAAAAGACAAGGTGCATGAAGATCTCTTGAAAATCCTGCCACCATCACCGCTAAATGGGCCTCCACAGTGTGCAAGTTACCATCCCAGACCCCGTGGAGTGGCACCTCCCTGGGAGCTTTCAGTTCAGGGAGGAGAGAGGCCCCACAGAGGAAGTGACATGATCCCAGAGAAGCAAGTCAATGAACAGGTCAAGAGTGGCAGTGTCTGTTCAGAGCGACGTTCGCGAGCGCGGAGAATGGCCGCAGCAAGGCTGCCAGACGTTGCTGTGTGGGCAGGCGGGAGAACAACGGGCTAACCAGAGTCTTGCACTGTCTCAAAGGCACTGTGTATCCAGACACAGGAGACAATGGAACAAGGCACCGACATAAGGCACCAGCCCAGATCGAGGGGGTGCCGGTCAGGCTGGAACCGAAATGATGGAGATGAGCACAGACGGCCAGCAGCTCGTCTGCAGGGCCACCAGAAGGAGTCCACTTTAGGCACGGATGAAGGCGTGTGAGGAGTTTCACAAAACTGTAGTAAAGAGGGCATATTCAAGTGTGCGGTGTGTGGGGCTGATGGTGTTGGGGACTGGGAGTTTCGAGGATAGATGAATCATGGGGCTCAAAGGGAGGACAAAGATTTAGAATCATTGAGTAGAAAAGTGTCTTAGAAATGATCTCAGACAACATCATATCTAATCTTAAAATCCCAAAGACAAAATCCCTGATCAATAAATATCAGTTTTTACTTAAACCCCAGAAGTGAGGAAGAGCTCACTACCTCCCAAGACAGCCCATTCATCTGCTAGATGGCTCCAGCTGTTGGAAAGTTCTTCCCAGGGGCGCCTGAGTGGCTCAGTCAGTGAAGCGTCCAACTCTTGATCTCAGCTCAGGTCATGATCTCACAGTTCCTGAGTTCGAGCCCCGCACTGGGCTTTGCGCTGATGGCGCAGAGCCTACTTGGGATTCTGTCTCTCCTTCCCTCTGCCCGTCCCCTACTTGTGCTCACTCTCTCTCAAAATAAATAAATAAACTTTGAAAAAAAAAAAAGAAAATACTTCCTGGAACTGGACCTATATCCAATCTCCTGGAATGCCCTCATCCATGGGTCCTAGGTTTGGCCCCCTAAACTGTAGGATATGTTTAAGCCCTCTTCTTCCACATCAATCCTGCACATGTCAGAAAACAACTATCATGCCCCCTTACCTCTCCACAAAAGCAATTCCAGGACAAAGCCAACATTCCTAAATCCTTCATCCAATTCCCATATGGTGTAGCGTCCAGCACTTTAGTCACCCTTCTCTGGATAAATTCAGATTTACCAGTGTCCCCACCAGAATTAACAGAACCCAAAACTACAGACGTGGGGTAAGCTCCACAGAGCACAAAGAGAGTCTGAATTCCATACCCATCAAGGTATTGTTCTTCCTGACAACCACATGGCATGGTTAGCTTAGAGTCTCTTTCATTTCTCATTCACTCACTCAGTGAACAAATGTGAGCTGCCCCCTATGTGCCAGGCACTCGACTATGCAGAAGGGAAAAACTATATTTTCTTTGATAACAAAAAAATACCATCTCATCTTTGTGTTCAGGGAGACAGCCTACTTACAGAGTAACAAACAGGTCCAGAGGAAAAGAATACGCTGTGTATGGGATCTGGTAAGAGTGCCGACTAGAGACACATTCCCCCTCGGGGAAGGAAGTGATGCCTGGGGTAAGTCTTCTAATTTACCGCCATGGTGAAGTCATGCGGACTGGTTCTAACCTCCTGCTTTATGCAACTAGAAAACTGAACAGAGTACATGGGACAGTTCCCTCAGATGTGAGACAACAGGCCGCACAGGACTGTAATCCATGAGAAGAGGGAAACGAAAGAGTGAGTCCTACGGCTACCCAGCTGACTGCCTGGAGGTGGCTTGCACACAGCTGCACAAGGAGGAATCTAAATGGAGTCTAGTGCTCTCACCAAGCTGAGGAGACAGAAATCAGAGTTCATGGAGCTAGAGCTGAAGGTAGAACAGTAGAGAGGAGGGCCTGTGCAGACAGGGTGCTCTAGGAACGTGCAGAAGAGTCTCCTTGACTCTCTGGCTAATCTGCACATGTATGAAGCAAGCTCCACAAGACTGGGAAGAGAACCAATGGAAGGCAACAGGCCAAATGATTTGTAGCGCACAGGGCCAGAAAGAGGTCACATTCCCCCTTGGAGAGTGGAGAGACCTCACGATACCCGGGGCACTGGGCAGAGTCTCAGAAGGGTGGCGCCTTAATAGTGAAGCTAAATTAGCCCTAGACTACAAGCTGCTCTGGATCCACCCTAACAAAGCTTAAAGGCGAGCCTCAAATACTAAACTGATCCCGAGCAATGGAAATGCATGCCAGAATAAAGTCCCATACTATTTAAAGAAATATAATGAAATCCGGCAACATTAAATCCACAATGTCTGGCATTCCATCAAAAATTAGCAGGCATTCAAAGAAGCAGAAAGATATAACCCATAACCAGGAGAAAAATCGGTTACTAGAACAGACCCAAAGATGACAGAGATAACGAAACCAGTAGACAAGGATGAAAAAGCAGCAATTGGGGGCACCTGGGTGGCTCAGTTGGTTAAGCATCCGACTTCGGCTCAGGTCATGATCTCATAGTTTGTGAGTTCGAGCCCCATGTCGGGCTCTGTGCTGACCGCTAAGAGCCTGGAGCATCTTTCAGATTCTGTGTCTCCCTGTCTCTCTGCCCCTCCCTGCTCATGTTCTGCCTCTGTCTCTCAATAATAAATTAAAATGTTAAAGAAAAAGCAGCAATTTTAAGTATGTTCCATATGCTCCAGAATGTAGAGGGAAACATACACAGGATGAGAAGAGAAACAAAAGCTATAAAAAAAGACTCCTATCGAACTTCTAGAAATGAAAAAGATAGTATATGAAATGAAAGATAACACTGGATAGAACCAGTTAACATCAGATTAGACCCCTGCAGAAGAAAATATCATTGTACTTGAAGACCTAGCAATAGAAATTATCTCAGATGAACCACACAAGAAAAAAAAAAACACTGAAAAAATTAATAGAGCATCGGCAACCTATAGGACAACATCCAAGAGGCTGATGGTCATGTACCTAAAGTTCTAGAAAGAGATAAAAGAGAACAAGGAACAGAGAAATTCTTGAAAAAGTAATTGCTGAACAAATTTTCCTACCCGCTAAAACAACGCAGGTAAGAGAAAACACAATGCAGGGTGGGAGGGGTGTTTCAAGCAAGTAGACCACGCCAGGGACGATGAGAAATGAGAGGTTGCCTGGTGAAGAGAGGCAGGAAGGGCTACAGGTAATTCGGTCTTACAGAAACAAAAGGGGCAAAATAAGGTTGGCCAGGGGCAGGTGCAGACTTCAGCTTGTCGGCCAAGGGATGGTCACCTCATCCTGGACAAGGGCAACTGAGTTTTTAAACCTAATGTCAGACTGTGGAGTTTCCTGAGCAGAAGAGTCCAGAGAACAGAAGAGAGGTTTGAGGCCCAGCTGTGACAGCTGAGCCTCCAGCCTGCCCCCCATGGGGATAACCAGTTGAGATGCCCGCCCTTGGACCCCATATGGAGCAAAGAGCAGAGGTGACACAAACACCCTGCCCATCTGAGAAAGTTCTTCCTCCCTGCAACCCTCAAAATCAGATCATTCTTAAGCCACAAAGGACCTCGGGGATCAGGGACTCATTTTACAGATTAAAAACAAACAAACAACAACAACAAAAAAACACCTAAGGCCTAGAGAAGTAATGTGACTGGTCCAGGACAAGCCAGGCGTCCTGCCTCCCGGTGGCCTGCTCTGTCCACTGACCCACTCTGCCCGTTACAGTCCCAACCACCCTTCCAGAACTACAGACTGGTCTAGATGATGTTTATGAGTCTGAATGTCTACGCAGTCGTCTCTATGTGTCCAGTCTAGCTCCTTCATGGCAAGGGCAGATTCCTGGCATCACTGAGCTCCTGAACTTTTGTAGGGTAGATACTCAGTACACATCTCCCTCCCATACACTGAGCAAAAGTGACTCTGGTCCTGGCTCTGGGGAAGAAAGGAGGGAGAGGTAAGCCTCCTGGAGGATCCAAGGCCACAGCTACCCCAAGCCCGCCTAAGTCTGAGAGGGACAGAGAAACAGAAAGAGGCAGTTAGAGAGATCCGGGAAGCTGGACCCACTGACCCAGCCTGTGGGAGCTCCCAGGCGACTCCCCAAGAGGCAGGGATGGTCTAGTGGGAGGAGGGACATTCCTCTGGCCTCTAAATCTGCTCTTATCAGATTGGCGCTGAGCCAGGCACTGGGCTTGCCACCTCCTCCACCCCAGGGGAGGAAGAGGAAATGGTCTTAACTCTCCTTCTCTCCCCTTCCCCATACCAGCAGCCACCCTCGGCCCCAACTTCACTGTGGGCTCTGGGTTGGGCGGCACCTTTTTACAGGGGTTAAGAATGAGCAAATTCTTGGGCTATTTCTGGAGCCTTGATTTTTATCATCCTTCCATTCTAGTCAATTCTGAGAGGCCAGCGGCCGGGAATGCCAGAGAGATCTGGGCCCGGCCCACCAAACCCAAAATAACCCCACACGTGCCTCCCTCAAGTCCTCATGGATTTGGCCATTTGGGGTGCATGTTTTCCTACAAAGCTGCTCTCAGGCCCTGCAAGTCACCTCGCACACAGGGTGCTAAGAACTCAGAGGCATCCTTGGGCGAACTGAGGAAGATGGAAGCAGGTGTGGGGGTGGGGGTGGAATAAAATAGAATCCAGGGTCAGCATCTAGAAAGTCTGGTTCCAGCTTCCTCTGCTCAAGAGACCCTGGGAAAACCAGCCTCAGTTTCCCCAACTGTGAAATTTCTAAGCAGGGGCTCCCTGTCCATCTCCCCTCGGGGAAGGGAACTTAAGTCTCTCAGGCAGAGCCGCAGCTCCTTTAGTGAGGAGCTCCTGACCTACAAGTCCTGCCTCCTCCCCAGACATTTCAAACCCCTGCAATTATGAAGATAGATGGTTTTATTTCTTAACTTTTTAATGTTTATTTTTGAGAGAGACAGACAGAGTGCAAGCCGGGAAGGGGCAGAGAAAGAAGGAGACACAGAATCTGAAGAAGGCTCCAGGCTCTGAGCTGTCAGCACAGAGCTGACACGGGGCTCAAACCCACAAACCATGAGATCGTGACCTGAGCCAAAGTCTGATGCTTAACCGACTGAGCCACCCAGGCGCCCCAAAGATGGATGGTTTCAAATCAAGCAAGAGCTCTAAGTGTCCAAGGGAATCGGCTAGATTAAGGATACATTTCTTTTTGTATCACAAATGCAATATTTGTTCCATTCATTTAAAAAATATTTGAGTGCCCACCTGGCAGCAGACAATGAGAAAACAGGCAAAGCAGCAGTGAAGGGGAAAATCAAAGGCTCTGCTCCTCGGAAGGAATGAAGTTCCAGAGTTGGAGGGGAGCCATGAGAAATGTCCCTGCCTGTCAGAGAAGACCCGAGGAGGTTGCAGAAGTCCTGAGTCTGAGTCCATCCTCTGGCGAGCACTAACCCTACTTGGAACCTGGGGGATGGGGAAGGGGGGTGGCCGCAGGGGCTGTGGAGACCAGTCCCGTAGTCCACTGGGACCACTGGGTTTACAATGTGGCAGCATCTAACGCTTTAGTCCGTGGGGTGGGGGACAAAGGAGAAAGGCCCTACAGTCTAATGAAGCACCCCCTACTTCCCCTCTGCCCCAGAGTCAGGGTGGCCGCCCTCCCCAACCCCAGCCCACAAAGAAAGGGTCAAGCAAGGCTTTCCGCCTCTGCTGATTGACACTTGGACCAGAGCCAGCTGCACTGAGGGCCCAGGAAACTGGACTGCCAGCCATCACCCGAACTGGGGACAATTCTGTGGTAAGCAGGTCCTACAATTAGTATTAGCATCCCGAAGGCCGGCGGCCCCTAAAGTATTCCCAGGGGGAAGAAAACGTGTCCCATTCAGGTCCTCCAACTCCGGGACTCTGCTGTCCCACGTGCCTCGGGCTTAACTGGAATGTCAGAACAGGAGCAGTATGGGGAGAGGCCCACTCTGCCTGATGTTCCGGGCCAGACCGGGCTTGAAGCATCTACCAGTCCACCCAGCCCCGGGCAGGGTGGCACCCATCGCTAACCTCCCCGTCAGCCGGTAGAGTATGACCCCTCTGGGGAAGTCACACCCATGTTCCAGAAATGCAGCTGCTGCTCTTTTCTCGAAGAACAGTCCTCAGAGCCTAAGACATAGTCCACTGAGCATCCCCAGCCCTCCCTACAGGGACACCTGAACTCGTTAAACCACCGGGAGGCACCTGGATAAGCGGTGAGGAAGGTGGGTATGCTGGAGGTGAGGTAACATCACTTTGATCCCACATGAGTGGAAGCATAAAGCCGGGAGACTTCAGCCGGGGCAAGGCAGGCATCTCCTTTGAGCCCTACATAGAGAGCTCGGGCTGCACCTACAGCAACCTCTTCCCAGCCTTCAGAGCCCACTCCTGGGGGCCATGGATGCAGCAGGACTGAGCCCTGGGGTGGGGGTTGGGGGAAATGGGAAAACCCACATAAAACACACAAGATACTTGGTAGCCAAGAACGGAAAGGGTTGGGGACTCACCTAACCCTACATGGGCTAGATGGATCAATCACTCTCTCTCTCTCAATGACACATTGCGCATAATTTATACCTCATTCAAATAGTTTTTCTCTTTTCTTATTTTATTGAAGTATAACTGAAACACACTGTATTAGTTTCAGGTGTACAACATAATAATTTCACATTTGAATACATTGCTAAATGATCACCACAATAAGTCTAACTACCATCTGTCACCATACAAATTTACAAACACTATTTTTCTTATGACAAGAACCTTTAAGATTTTTCCTAACAACGTTCAGTTTTGCAATATAATATTATTGACTGCAGACCTCATGCTATGCGTTACATCTCCGTGACTTACTAATTTTGTGAGTGGAAGTTTGTTTTTGGTTTTTGGTTTGTTTTAAAGTTTATTTGTTTTGAGAGAGAGAGAGAGAGCAGGAGGGGCAGAGACAGAGGGAGAGAGAGAATCCCAAGGAAGCTCTGCACCGTCAGTGTGGAGACCAATGTAGGACTTGAACTCACAGACCATGAGATCATGACCTCAGCTGAAATCAAGAGGAGGACACTTAACCAACCGAGCCATCCAGGCGCCTCTATAGGTGGAAGTTTGTACCTCTTGATCCCCTTCACCCGTTTTGCCCAGCCCACATACCCCTTCTCCTCTGGCAACCAATTGTTCTCTGTATCTGTATTTGGTTTGGTTTGGTTTGTTTTAGATTCCAGATATAAGTGAAATCGTAAGGTATTTTTCTTTATCTGACTTATTTCGCTTAGCATAACTCTTGAGGTGTACCCATTGCATTTGTTGTTGCAAATGGCAAGATTTCATCTTTTTTATAGTTGAGCAGTAGGTATTCTATCGTATGTGTATACCACATCTTCTTTATCCATTCACCCATCGGTAGATATTTAGGGTATTTCCGTACCTTGGCTATTATATATAACGCTGCAGTGAACATACGAGTGCATATATCTTTTCAAACGAGCGTCTTCATTTTCTTTGAATAAATACCCAGAAGTAGAACTACTGAATCATATGGCAGTTCCATTTTTAACTTTTTGAAGAGCTCCTGTACTGTTTTCCACAGTGGCTGCACCCACAGTGCTCAAGGATTCTCTTTTCTCCACATTCTTCCCAACGCTTGTTAATTTTTGTCTTTTTGTTAATTCTAACAGGTGCGAGGTGGTATCTCATTGTGATTTTGATTTGTAGCAAACAAATCAAAGATTTGTATCAAGATGTTGAGCATCTTTTCATGTGCCTATTGGCCATCTCTATGTCTTCTTTGGAAAAATATCTATTCAGACCTGTGCCCATTTTTTAATCAGATTGTTTATATTATTTTTATTGAGTTATAGGAGTTCTTCCTATATTTTGGGTATTAACCCAAAAGATATGATTTGCAAATATCTTCTCCCAGGCTGTCTTTTTATTGTGTTGATGCTTTCCCTCACTGTACAGAAGCTTTTTAGTTTGATGTAGTTCCATTTGTTTATTTTTGCTTGTGTTGCCATTGCTTCTGGATTCAGATACAAAAAGATATCACTAAGACCAGTGTCAAGGAGCTTACTACCTATCTTTTCTTCTGACAGTTTTATGGTTTCTGGTCTTATATTCAAGTCTTGAATTCATTTTGAGCTAATTTTTGTGTACAGTGTAAGACGGCAGTCCAGTATCATTCTTTTTGCACATGGCTGTCTATGTCTAGCTTTCCCAACATTCATTGAAGAGACAGGCCTTTCCTTATTATATGTTCTTACCTCCTCTGCTGTAAATTAATTGACCATTTAAGCACTGTTTAATTTCTGAGCTCTCTACCCTGTTGCACTAACCTTCGTGTCTGTTTTTATGCCAATACCATAATGTTTTGTTTACTATGACTTTGTAGTATAGTTTGAAATCAGAGAGCGTGATGCCTCCAGCTTTGTTCCTCTTTCTCGGGGTGGCTTTGGCTATTTGGGATCTTTTGTGGTTCCATATAAATCTTAGGATTGTTTGTTCTATTTCTATGAAAAATACCACTTGGAATTTTGATAGGGATTGTGCTCAATCTGTAGACTGCTTTGGAAAACATGGACATTTTAACATATGATTTCTTCCAATCCATGCGCACAAATTATCTTTCCATTTATGCATGTCTTCCATTTCTTTCATCAATGTAATAGTTTTCAGTGTACAAGTCTTTCACCTCCTTGGTTAACTTTAATCCTAGGTATTTTGTTCTTTTTGATGCAATTTAAAATGGGAATTTTTCCCTTTTTTTGTTTTGTTTTTATTTTTTTTCCAATGTTTATTTTATTTTTGAGAGAGATAGAGTGCGAGCAGGGGAGGGGCAGAGAGAGAGACAGAGAGGAAGACACAGAATCCGAAACAGGCTCCAGACTCTGAGCTGCCAGCACAGAGCCCAATGTGGGACTCAAACCCACAAACCACAAGATCATGACCTGAGCCTAAGTCAGACACTCAACCGCCTGAGCCACTCCAGGTGCCCCATGAAATGAGAATGTTTTCTTAATTTCTCTTTCCAATAGTTCATTCTTAGTGTATTAAAAAAAAAACATATTTTTATATATGGGTTTTGTACCTACCCTCCAACTATATCAAACTCATATATTAGTTCCAACAGTTTTTTGGTGGAATCTTTTGAATTTTCTATACATAAAATCATGCCCACCAACAGGCAGAGTTTTACCTCTTCCTTTCTAATTTGGATAATGTTTATTACTTTTTCCTGCCTAATCACTCTGGCCAGAACTTCTACTACTATGTTGAATAAAACTGACAAAAGTGGGCATCCTTTTCTAGTTCCAGATCTTAAGGTAAAAGCTTTCAGTTTTTTTGTCATTGAGTACAATGTCAGCTGTGGGCGTATCACTTATGGCCTTTATCATGTTGAGGTATGTTCCATCTATACCCACTTTGTTGAGAGTTTTTATTGCAAATGGAAGTTAAATTTGTGAAATGCTTTTTCTGCATTTATTTGACACAATCATATGATTTTTATACTTCATTTTGTTAATGTAGCATATCACACTGACTGGTTTGAAAATGTTAAACCATCCTTGCATCCCTGGACTAAATCCCACTTTATCATGGTGTATGACGCTTTCAATGTATTATTAACTTCACTTTGCTAATATTTTGCTGAGGAATTTTTCACATATGTCCATCAGGGACATTGGCCCATAGTTTTCTAAATTTTTTTTAATGCTTATTTAATTTTGAGAGAGACAGAGCATCAGCAGGAGAAGAGCAGAGACAGAGAGAAAGAGACACAGAATCAGGCTCCAATCTCTGAGCTTGTCAACACAGAGCCTGAGGCAGGGCTCGAACCCACAAAACATGAGATCATGACCTGAGCAAAAGTTGAACACTTAACTGACTGAGCTGCCCAGGCGTCCCTTTGCCTGTAGTTTTTTGTTTTTTGTTTTTTGTTTTTCGTGATGTCCTTATCTGGTTTTGGTATCAGAGTAACACTAGCCTCATAAAATGAGTTTGGAAGCATCCCCTCTCTTCAACTTTTTGGAAGAGTTTGAGAAAAGGATAGGTAGTAAATCTTCTTTGAATGTTTGATAGAATTCACCAGGGAGGCTTGGACTTTTTGTGTGTTGGAAAGTTTTTGATTACTGATTCAACTTCCTAACTAATCTATTAATATTTTTTATGATTCATGATTTAGTCTTAGAAGATCATATGTTTCTAGGAACTTATCCACTACTTCTAGGTTGTCCAGTTTGTTGGCACATAATTGTAGTAGTGTCTTATGATCCTTTGTATTTCATTGGTACCAATTGTAACCTCTCCTCTTTCATTTCTGATTTTATTTATTTGAGCGTGAGCCTAGCTAAAACTTTGTCAACTCTGTTAATGTTTTCAAAGAACCAGCTCTTAGTTTCACTGATCTTTTCTACTATCTTTGGAGTCTTTATTTCATTTATTTCCAGTCTGATCTGTATTATTTCGTTCCTACTACTAATTTGGGGCTTCATTTATTCTTGTTTTTCTATCTCCTGTAGGTATAAAGTTAGATTGTTTGAGATTTTTCTTTTTTCTTGAGGTAGGCATTTATCATTATGACTGTACCTCTTTGAACTACTTTTGCTGCATCCCATAGATTTTGGTATGTTGTAGTTCCATTTTCATTTGTCTCAAGTAACTTTTTTACATTTTCTTTGATTTCTTCATCGACCCATTGTTTGTTCAATAGCATGCTGCTTAATCTCCATATATTTGTGATTTTTCTAACTTTTTTTTTAAGTTTATTTATTTTGAGAAAGAGACAGAAAGCGAGCAAGTGGGGGAGTTGCTGAGAGAGGGAAAGACAGAATCCTAAGCAATCTCTGCACGGTCAGTGCAGAGTCCAACACAGGGCTTGGACTCACAAACCTTGAGATTATAACCTGAGTTGAGATCAAGAGTCAGATGCTTAACCAACTGAGCCACCCAGATGCTCCTCTAACTTTATTCTCGTAATTGATTCCTAGTTTTATTTTTTTTTTATTTTTATTTTTTAAACATTTATTTATTTTTGAGATACAGAGAGAAACAGAACATGAGCAGGGGAAGGGTAGAGAGAGAGGGAGATGCAGAATTCAGAGCAGGCTCCAGGCTCCAAGCTGACAGCTCAGAGCCCGACGCGGGGCTCGAACCCACGAACCGTGAGATCACGACCTGAGCCGAAGTCAGACACTTAACCGACTGAGCCACCTGAGCCACCAGGTGCCCCTGATTCCTAGTTTTACATCATTGTGGTTGGAAAAGAGGCTTGATATAATTTAAATCTTCTTAAATTTATTGAGACTTGTTTTGTGGCCTAACATGTGATATAACCTGTAGAATGTTTATGTGCACTCCAAAAGAATGTGTATTCTGATGCTTTTGGATGTAAATTCTACACATATCTATTAAGTCTAAGTGGTCTAATATGTCATTTAAAGCCAATGTTTCCTTATTGATTTTGGTCTGGATGATCTATTCATTGATGTAAGTGAGATATGAAAGCTACTACTATTATTCTAATGCTGTCAATTTGTCCCTTTAGGTCAGTTAATATATGCTTTGTGTATTTAGATGCTGCTATGTTGGGTGCATAAATATTTACAAATGTTATATCTTCTTGCTGGATTTACCCCTTTATCATTACATAGAGTCTATCTTTGTCTTTTATTACATCTTCAGGTTTTTTAAATTTTTTTAAGTTTTTTATTTTGAGAGAGATAGAGACAGTATGAGTGGGGAGGGGCAGAGAGAGGGAGAGAGAACCCCAAGCAAGCTCTGAACTGCCAGCGCAGGGCCTGATGTGGGGCTCGAACCTATGAGCTGTGAGATCATGACCTAAGCCAAAATCAAGAGTCGGGCACTTAACTGACTGAGCCACAAGGCACCCCTACAATCTTTTAAGAGTCTATTTTGTCTGATGTCAGTATAACTATTCCTCCTTTCTTTTGGTTCCATTTGCATGAAACGTCTTTCTCCATCCCTTCACTTTCAGTCTCTATGTGTCCTTATATCTAAAGTGAGTCTCTTGTACACAGTTCATAGTGGTCTACTGGGTTTGTTGTTTGTTTTGATTCATTCAGCCACTCTATGTCTTTTGATTGGAGAATTTATCCAATTATTTATATTCTGTGTAGAATTTAAGGTATGTACTTGTTGACATTTTGTAATGGTTTGTTTATGGTTTTCTGTCTGTTTTGTAGCTCTTCTCTGTTCCTTTCTTCTTCTCTTGGTTTCTTCCCGTGTGGTTTGATGACTTTCTACAAAGTTGTGCTTAGGTTTCTTTCTCATTATCTTTTGCTTTGTGCTTACCATAGGCTCATATTTAACAGCCCATATATATAGAAATCTATTTTAAGTTGATAGCAGGTTGTTTGAAAGCATTCTAATTTTTTTTAATATGTATTAACTTTTGAGAAAGAAAGAGATAGAGAAAGAGAGAGAGAAAGAGAGAGAGAGAGAGCGCAAGCAGGAGAAGGACAGAGAGAAAGGGAGACACAGAATCCGAAGCAGGCTCCAGGATTCGAGCTGTCAGCACAGAGCCCGACATGGGACTCAAACTCATGAACTGGGAGATCATGACCCGAGCCAAAGTCGGACACTTACCGACTGAGCCACCCAGGTGCCCCGAATGCATTCTAAAACTCTACACTTTTACTCCACCCTCTAACGTTTTATATTTTTAAGATCACATTTTACATCTTTTTTATGTCTATCATTTAACTAATTATAGTAGTTATATTATTTTTAATATTTTTACCTTTTAACTTTAATAATATCTTTATAAGTGATTAGTCCAATCCCTTTACTAAATATTGCCTTTCCTGGCTACTTTCATTATGTTTTCTTATAACTAATTCATCCCCATTCTTTCACCTTAAAGAAATCCCTTTAACATTTCACTAGGGCCAGTTGAGTGCTGATGAACTCCTTTCACTTTCAGAAAGCTCTTTATCTCCTTTTCAATTGTGAATGATAACCTTGCCAGGTAGAGTATTCTTGGTTGGAAGTGTTTTTCCTTCAGACTTTGAATATACTATGACATTCCCTGCTGGCCTAAAATGTTTCTGCTGAGAAATCTCCTGATAGTCTTATGGGGGCTCCCTTGTATGTAACAGGTTATTTTTAAGATTCTTTCTGGGGGTGCCTAGGTGGCTCAGTTGGCTAAGTGACTGACTCTTGATCTCGGCTTGCGCCATGATCTCACAGTTTGTGGGTTCGAGCCCAACATCAGGCTTTGCGCTGACAGCATGGAGCCTACTTGAGATTCTGTCTCTTCTTACTGCCTCTCCACCACTCTCTCTCTCTCTCAAAAATAGGTGACTTAAAAAAATTCTCTGTATCCTTAACTTTTGATTTTAATTTTTTTATTTTAGAGAAAGAGAAAGAGAGCACAAGTAGGGAGAGGGGCAGAGGGATTAAAAGACAGACAGAGAGAGAGAGAGAGAGAGGACAACCCTGGGATCATGACCTGAGCCAAAATCAAGTCGGGCACTCAACCAACTAAGCCATGCAGGTGCCCTGACATTTCAATTACAATGTGTCTTGGTGTGGTCTCTTTGGGTTCATCTTGTTTGGAACTCTCTGGGATTCCTGGGTCTCGATGTGTGTTTCTTTCCACAGGTTACGGAAGTTTTTGGTCATTATTTCTTCAAATAAGTTTTCTGCCTTTCTCTCACTCTTCTCTTTTTGGGATTCCTATGATGTGACTGCTAGTCCATTTGATGTTGTCCCGTAAGTCCCTTAGGTTACCTTCATTTTTTTAGTTCTTATTTCCTTTTGCTCTTCTTTTGGGTGAGTTTCACTGCCCTGTCTTCCAGCTCACTGATTCTATCTTCTGCTACATTTAGTCTGATGTTGAAACCTACTCGTGTCCTCTTCAATTCAGTTATTCTTCACTTCTATTATTTCTGTTTGGTACTTATATTCCCTATCTCTTTGTTAAAGTTCTCACTGTGTTTAACCATTCTTTTGAGTTTGGGGAGCATCTCCATTACCATTACTTTGAAGTATTTATCATGTAAATTACTTATCTCTATCTCACTAAGGTTTTTTCCCTGAGATTTCATCTTTTTCTTCTGTTTGGAAACTCTTCCTCTGTCTCCTCATTTTGCTTGAGTTTCTGTGTTTGTTTCTATGCATTAGGTGAAACAGCTATCTCTCTCAGTCTTGCAGGAGTGGCCTTATATAGGAAATGAACCTTACTGTTCAACCATGCCCTAGTTCTTGTTTGCCTCTTGAACCTTTGTGATTATCTAAGCAGCTGGATTTTTTCCTGTTGGGTCTCAGTTGTAGAGGGTATTCCAAGATTCATCAAGTGTTCCAGAGGGAAGGATTTCAGTCAACACCTGGTTTCAGACTGTTTGGGAGCTAGATCCTCAAATGGCAGGTTTAAGGCATGCAAATACAGGCAGTCCTATGGGGACATAATCACAGACCCTGCTGGCCTGCAAAACAAGCAATCTGGAGAAGTCCCCTTCAGTGATAGTTGCAAAACGTGAGGCTCCTTTCTGGGAGGGACCAGCAAACTTTCTGGGAGGTATAGCAAGGCTGAAGGTCAGCTCAAAGATGGTATCCTATGTTCCCTGATAGCACTTCTGTAGACTCTAGATGTGCTGCAAGCGTGAAGCCTGCCCCTCAGGCTAAAGCTCCAGGGCAAGTAAATACGCCTTTAAATCAGATAACTGGGGGTGTGTTTCAGTCCGCTGTCTGTGCAGTGCCCTAGGGATGGCGGTCTGCCAAGAACTGTCTCTCCAATTGTTTCAGACTTGTATGACCCAGAAACACAATCACCTTTGGCCACTGAATCCAGGTGCTCAGGCATCCCCTATGTGGGCTACATCCATAGGCCAGCTTGTTGGGGCTGTAGTCGGACAGCAGGTAGGGGTGGGGCTTTTGCCCTGCTGGCTTAGGCAGAGTCTCAGGGAGTAGTGTAGAGGGGCGCCCTACCAGTGCTAGCAGGGTAAAGGGAGGGTGACAAAATGTCATCCGCCAGCACCAGCACTAACTGGGTAGAAGGAAAACACCAAAAATGGCACCCACTAGCATCTCTGTCCCTGGTGAAGGTCCCAACAGGCTCTTGCCCTTCTGGCTGATGCTTTAAGAATAGCAAACAGGGGCGCCTGGGTGGTTCAGTCCGTTAAGCGTCTGATGCTTGACTTTGGCCCAGGTCATGATCGCACGGTTCATGAGTTCGAACCCAGACAGCACAGAGCCTGCTTGGAATTCTCTCTCCTTCTCTCTCTCTCTGCCCCTTCTCCACTCATATTCTCTCTCTCTCTCAAAAAAATAAATAAACTGAATGAATAAATAAAAGAATGGCAAATGAATCTCTCTCACTTATGGTCTAGGCACTCTTCAAACTGCTGCTTCTGCACTAGGTCTGAGGACAAGCAAGGCTGCCCATGAGCCCTTTAAGAGTGGAGTCTAGGTTCCCTACGGCCCTGTGGCTTTTTCAGACATATGCCCTGTTGGTTTTCGAAACCAGGTATTTTGGCGGTTCGTCTCTCTAATGCAGGTCCCAAAGGCTGGGGTGCCTAATGTGGGGCACAAACTCCTCGCTGCACAGGGACAAGCTCCATGTTTGTGAGACCCCTCCCAAATGTGGGTCACCGTGCCAGGGGTGGAGTCTTTGGCGAGACTGTGTCTCTGCCTAACCTACCATCTCGATGTGGCCTCTTTATCCATTGTGAAGGAGCTTATTCCAGTAGTTTTCAGGTCTTTTTCAGAGGGAATTTTCCCCTAGGTAGCTGTAGATCTGTTGCGTCTATGGTAAGGGGTGACTTCAGGATCTTCCTATACCGCCATCTTGAGCAGAAGCTCCCTCATCCCACGGAGCACCTGGCCCAAAAGATGCGTCAGATCTTAAAAGAATCAAAGCATTCAATCTCTGCTTATTGACAAAATGACTGTTGAGCATGCTGAAGTGTGAATCCATCCTCACAGCTGTAGAGAACCGGAAAGAGGGGGGTGTAGGCATGGGCAGGAAAGCTAGGAATTGGAGACAGGCCTCTTAGGTCTCTGCTGGCAAACTCTCGGTTGAAGCAGGCTGAGGCCTCCATCCAGTTTTTCCAATTCCTTGGCCAAAAGCAGTCACTGAGGTCTGTCTTGCTGTGACGCCAGATTTCTCAAGCTTTGCAGACAAGGTTTTGCACGTTTTCCTCAACCCTAAACATCGGTCCACAGTGACCCCCGTGAGCTGATCAGATGCCGTTAACACTGCAGCAGTAGCGCCCAAGTCACCCAGATGTAGCAGGGCAACTCCAAGTGTGGGGCAGCTACTTGCCCTTCCTCACAGTCCTCGTCAAGTCCTCTCGCAGAGCTGGGTCGGCTCCCCAACAGCACGGTCGAGGAGGAGGGAGAACGACCGAGAGGCTGAGCTGTGCGGCGTAACCGCACTTTCATAACCAGGCAAGCTTGCCGCCACAAAACATTTCTTTTCCAAGAGATGCTGAGAGGGAACAGGGAGAAAATAAAACACCGAGGGGTTTTCAAATGTGGAACTCACTCAGCCTTTGTTCTTATTTGATGAATGCACCAACCACGAGGCAGATGACAGGCCAAAGAACATGGCGGTGCTGAGAAAGTGTATTTCATCCAGTCCAGCCCGAGGTCTCCAGGGAGAGGTAAGTCTGATGAATGATCAGCGCTGGGGAGGACTTCACCGGCCGCCCCACTGCTGCAGCCTCTAAACTGGCACTGGGGATTCATTAATGACCGGAGCTGGCTCTTCCCCCGTTCCTTTCTGCCTCCCTGCCATTTGTGACATCTCTCAGCAGAGAAGCTACCAAGGCAGGTGGAAAGAAAACTTTAAAAACAAACACACTGTGGGAAGTCGAAACGTGAAGTCCGCTGTGCTGCCTGAGAAGGAAAAGTGAAATCTTTTTATTTCACATCCGCAGTCAGAAGAGGATGGAGAGAAAGTCTGGGGCTTAGTAGGCGCAGTATTTGCTGGGTGAATGAAAAAATGAATTCCCAGCAGAGGCCTGGATCCGGAGTGACCAGCTGGCTTTCTTAAAGACCTGTCACTCACGGACTCACATTCTTCTGAGATGCCATGAAAATTAGCAAGGGGTACTAAGCAGCCAAGCTCTTGGCAGCTTCTAGAGCTTCCAGCTCTACTTCTACAGCTCCAGGTGCCCTAGCAGGAGAAGCAGCCGGCTCCCAAGCCCACATTCTGGATTACACTCAGCACGAGCCCCGCACACACGCGAACACAGAGAATCCACCTCAAACAACACTTCTCGCCCAACAATACCAAGTGTCCTGTCTATGCCAATTTCCCACATTGACCCATATGGTAAAGGGGAGGCTGGGAAGGGAAGGAGCCTGTGCCGTCTTCCAAAGATCAGTGGGGTCTAGGGGCGCCTCGGTCAGTTAAGCGTCTGACTCTTGATTTCAGCTCAGGTCATGATCTCATAGTTGTGGATCGAGCTTCGTGCTGGGCATGGAGCCTGCTTAAGATTCTCTTTCTCCCTCTCTCTCTCTTACCCTCTGCCTGTCCCCTGTGCACACCCATGCTCACTCTCTCTGAAAGAAAGAAAGAGGAAAGAAAGGAAGGAAGGAAGGAAGGAAGGAAGGAAGGAAGGAAGGAAGGAAGGAAGGAAGGGAGGGAGGGAGGGAGGGAGGGAGGGAGGGAGGGAGGAAGGAAGGAAGGAAGGAAGGAAGAAAAGAAAGAAAAAGAAAGAAAAGAAAAGAAGAAAGAAAGAAAGAAAGAGAAGGGAAGAGAAGAAAAGAAAGGAAGAGGAAAGGAAAGAAAGGAAGAGGAAAGGAAAAGAAAAAAGAAAAGAAGGGAAGAAAGAAAGATTGGTGGGTCTACTCCCAAATAGTCTAATTCTCCTCCTCTGGGCACATGAAGGAACTAGTATCCATGTCCTCCCACCCCTCCACCTTCAAGAGGCGGAGTTTTCCCCCCAACCCTGGAGTTCTGACTGGTCCTCTGACTTGCTTTGACCAAGCAGCTGACGGATGTTACACTGTGACACGGCAGAGCCTAGATCCCGAGAGGTCCCAGAGACCCCACTTTCACCTTAAAGGCTAGTTTCCTGGGGAGTAAGAAATCACCTGGGGAAGAGGGGCCCAGCTGAGAGGCAGCACCAATCACCAGACACGGGAGAGTGGCTCTCGGACAGTCCAGGGCCTACAGGGCCACCAGGTGCCCATCATCACATTAATGAGCTTCGGTAACGAGGCCAACTGAGCTGGACCTCCATGGCTAACCCCCAGAACTGTGAGCAAATAAAACTCGTTCTGCTAAATTTGGGGCTGGTTTGTTGTACATAATAAACAATCAATACAAAACTCATCCTGCAAGTCTGTGCAGCTATTCACAAGAATGAGGTCATTCTCTACGCGCCGATGTGGAAAGATGGCTGGAGAAGTTGCCAGCCAGTATAATACAATTGCACTTATGGAAATTGTTAAGTTAGTAGGTAGACAGCTGGATGCCGGTCTATCATAAAAATACCTGGAAAGAATAAACACCCAAGTATTAACACTGATTATCTCTGAAGGGCAGGATTACAGGAGATTTTCCTTTTATACAATGCATGTAATGTTCGAATATTATAATGAACTTGTGTTATTTTAAGACAACAACAAAGAAAGGTAGGTTTAAAAAATTCACCTTGAATTCTGCTATAAGCTGATTTTTCCTAAAACATCCTTTTCATCCTATCATTCCCCTGTTCGGGGACCAACACCGGCTCCCCACTGCCAGCCTCCTACACTCTGCCTCTCCTCTGGGTAACATTCAAGGTGCCCTTAGGCAGAGCCCACTGTCTCTCACCAACTAGGCTCCTCCCCCTCCCCTGTGTTGATCTTCAGGTCACGCCCATCTCAACCCCCACCTCCAAGCCTGCCACCCACCACTGGGACCCCTCAAAGAACCCCTTCCTGTGCCTCTCACAATCCC
The DNA here is from genome assembly GCA_030068075.1 of Paguma larvata. NCBI lineage: Eukaryota > Metazoa > Chordata > Mammalia > Carnivora > Viverridae > Paguma > Paguma larvata. The sequence continues at coordinate 100,352,703 of CM057828.1, forward strand.
ACCTCTCCCATGAGGCCCAGCCCATCTCCCCTGGAAACCTCTAGGGGTCCTCAGAGAAAGCTCCACCCAGCCCTGCCCTGGATTGCATGGTGTGCTATATTATTCTCCCTGCACTGCAGGAATTGACTCTCCCTCAAGGGGCACCTTCTCGGACTGGCCGCCATCATCTCCAGCCTCTCTGGCTATAGTGGGGGAGGGGAAGAGCGCAGACAGACAATTTCAACTCCCTTCCCTCTCTGTGCCCACAGACTGGATGGTGGCTAATGCCCCTGGACTAGGACCTCCCCCCCCCCACGCGCCCCGTCTCCAGCACGCAAGTGGGAGCCAATTTGCAATGCCTGCTAATTCACAGTGACTCATGCCTCCTGGGCTGTTCTAGGGGCTCTCCCTCCCCGCCCTCCAGGTCCCACAAGCTGTATTCGGATCCAAACTCTGGCTTCAAACCTAATTGCCTTCCTGGGGGGCCCAACGGCTCTTCCTCCCTCAGGTCCCTGCAATCTGCACGTCCAGTTTTTAAACAAAGCTGTTTAGAATCTCTCAGGATTAAGTGGAAAATTACAAGCCCAGACCGCTACCTCCCTTTCTTTACAACACAACATGTCATTCTACGTGTTCGCACAGTCCCATTCAAACCCAGCCAGTCACCCTGCCCCTCTGAGCCTTTCCAACGGGCTTGGGCCTAGTGGGGGCTGGAGACTCGCTCAGGCGGGCTCTGCTCCCACTGTCCCCGGCACCGCCACCCCCAGGGCTTGTTGGAGAATATCGGCCCCCTAAGCCTCAGTCTCCATACTCTGGCAGGTGGCCAGGTGAGAGGGCTTAGGCAGGGCTGGCAGGTACTGTGTTCGAGTCTTATACGGCCCTCTAAGGAGCAAGCATTCACGTCACAGGTAGACAGTGACATATTGAAAGGGCTCAGGTGGGCCTCTCACCTGAGTCCCAGAACAACACAAGAGAACTCCTTCCCACACAAACCCACGCGGGCACACCCAGCCCATCCCCCAAACACACACTAGGCCAAACCCACACATACTAACTCACACACACACACAGACACACGTGTACGGCCACACCCTGTCCCAGCCTTGCTCTGGGCATCCCCCTGAGACCACTTCCCTCCCCTGTCCACTGTTCTCAGAGGCTCGTCCCCTCCGCCAGCCCCTCTCCCGACTCAGAGCCTGGCGCATTTCCCTCCCTGGGAGGGGGAGGAGCACAGCACGCATGCCCCGCTGGCCACACGCGGCCACACGCGCCCCGCATGCTGGTAGGAGGCCGTGGCCACGGTATACACGCAGCCAGAGCTGCCGCCCGCAGGGCTCCGAGGGGCCTTCCAGGCAGAGCTGGACCTTGTTCAGGTTTTACAATCATGTATTTGCTTTAATTTTTCTTTCTAACCTGAGAAATGGCAGTTTTTTGAATCTGCACGAAGATGCTATAAGGGTCAGCAGTGGCCTACGCCACTAAGGCCGAGGTTGAGAACTCACCAAGCTCCTGTGCCAGAACAGGACCCTTAGCCCTCCTGCAGGGACAGCCAAGCCTCCCCAGGACGCGAGAGGATTCCAGGGGGTCTGCTGAGCTGTCTGACTCCCCAGACCCTCTGGACCGTTCTCCATCCATATCCTTTCCTATCACAAGGTCAGGTATTTGAACACTGACCACTGAGCAGAGAAATGGTCACAAGACTCTCAAAAAGTGAGTATTCAAAATACAGTTAATTTCTAGTCGCTGTCTGAGGTGTGGGAAGGAAGACCAAGGGGAGAAGGGGTGTGGTGAACTCAAAAGCACAGATAGTATTAAACACTGGATACTCAAAAAGTAACCCACATTTCACTCCTGAGTATAGACCAAAGCACACAGCCTGCAACACTCAAAGCCAGCAGAGGCGCTCCTTCTGGCTCTGTGGTGCTCACAAGGGCCTCAGCCCAGTTCAGGCTGAGTAGATGGTTCGGTACAAGGGAAAGGGTTTGGAAGCTGGACTACACCCAGGCAGACAGTCTCGCTTCAGTGTGCTGTGGCTGTAATCGAAGTTGAAAGTGTTAACTCACCAGGCTGGAGGGCAGCCATGGAACCTTCGAGCTCCTAAATGCATCGGGCCAGGGCGGGAGGCAGTTAAAACGAAAGCAGCACCAGGGCCATGAGCACAGGACGGAAGTCAGGCCGCGAGACCCTGCCACAAACCGGACAGGCGACCATCTCTGTAAACAACCTCCACCCCGTCCCGCTTCCATCAGAAATCAGGGCCTCTGCTTTAATCATTAACTTCACTCTTTCCTCCTCCATGCACTTCTGGGCCAGAGGCAGAGAGAGCCCTTGTAAGAGGAGAAGGTATTCGGGAAGCCCCAGGACAGGAGGCCAAAACCCCCTCGTCCCACTCAGAAACCACCTTTATCAAAGCTCAAGGAACCTGAGCGAATGGCCGTCCAGACACCCATTTTGCAGGTGAGGAAACCAGCCTGACGAAAGCAACTAATTTGCGAAAGGTCACGACGCCCGTTAGAGGCAGAGGCAGGAGCCAGACGAGAGCCCTCCGTCCCAGGAGCTGGTCATCATTCCGGACGCTCAACAGCATGACAAGAAACAACAAAACCAAAACCCCATGAGGCCAAAACCATACGAGAGAATAAACTTCCTGTCTGGAAGGTCCTTCCCTCAGGTCTCCCTCCCAAATGTACAGATGGAGGACGGCCTTCTGGCTAGAAATGACTGGTGGTGTCAGGGGCCGTCTGTCTCCCCGAGGCTGCGCAGGCCCCCTGGGAAGCTGGCCACCACGTTCTTCCCTGGCAGGACCCACCAGGAGCCGGGCCATGATGGGGCAGGCTGTACTGTGTGGAGCAACGAGGTGCTGAGTGGCAAGGGGTGACCCAGTCCTCAAGTCTTTCCCTTTCCCTCCCTGCTGCCCGCTCTCCACCAGACTGGTTTCCTTCGGCCCAGGCCGCTGTGCCTGGCTGCACTGCACAGTCCATCCACAGGTGGTGCTCCAAATCCCAGAGCCACGACAATGAAAGCAGACACCCCACCCGGGCCCCAGGGAGGAGGGGGGAAGACTTAAAATGGGAGCTCCCACATTCCTGCCGCAGCGAGCCAAAGGAGGGACCCGGAGGCGATTCTCGGGAGCCACAAGGAGGGGCCCCAGGTCTGTGGTAGGAAAGGCAGTCGCTGCGGGCTAGGGTTTGAATCCCTGCCCCACCTCCCACTACAGATGTGGTCTCAGGCCGGTCTCCGACCAGCTCTCGGCCTCAGCTGTGGCCACTGTAACATGGGGGCAAATGACGGCCGCCTTGGAGGATTCTTGTGAAAATTCAAGGAATTTAAATGAAGATTTAAAAGGACTTCAGCTAAATTCGTTGTGGACACAGTCTGAAACGGTGGCTACTGGTGACGATGATAAGTGTGAACACTGGCATCCTAAGTATGACGTCCAAAGTACGGCAGGACAGTAAGAGGTCCGTGGCCATGCCTGGGACACCAAATAGTCTCTGCTGGAACTCAGAGAGGGAGGAATCTTTGGGCAAGGTAAGTTACCGGCCAGCACCATTCTTCCACCGCCCCCATCCCCACCCCCACACTGCTGAGTTCTTAGAAGGTGAGAGATTTACAAATCACCCAGGCAGAAGCCACAGGATAAAATACACGTAAATTAAAACACAAAAAGGCCCAGGTCTGTAAGCAGTACCCCCAGGGAACCCGAATCAGCACCACCCACCACGGCTGCCTTCCTGCCTAAGTGGCTCCTGCCTGCCTCCAGCTGGGCAGGGGCCTTGACACACAAGTGCTTGGACAAAGAAGCTGTCAGCAAGTCCCCAGGAGCCTGTGGGGGCAGAGATTGGGATCCTGGAGAGGGTCCTGGCAGAGGATGCCCAGTGGGAGGGCCAGGGGCATGGCTGCAGGGGCCGGTATAGAGAACAGAGGCAGGTAGGATGGGCCAGATTCCCCCAGATTCTTTTCTGGCCAGCTAGCGGGAGGTCTCTGCCCTGGCTCCCAAGCCCGCTGGGAGGAGACAGGAAGCAGGAAGGTACAGGCCTCTCCTGCGTCCCTGAGTTTCCTCTCTATAATCAAGGTGGCCAGGAAAGAAATTAAGAGGACTATCCCAGCCATCAATCAGAAATAGGGGGGAGGGAGTAACTGTCTCCTTATCCCCAAAGCCCAATTTCAGGAGCTTAACAAAATTCCAAGTCAAAAGTTACGACAGAGAGACATCAAGCAAATATCAGCATCCCATTCTATCCTCCCTCCCCAAGAGAGACTTTAGGCAGTTTTTAACACACAGACTTTCAGAGACCCCACCACGCGATGGACCCAGACTGACCTGTTTCTTTGAATTTCCTACCAGCAGCTTGGCTGCTGACAGAGGAGAGAAGATCCCAGGATAGTCCTGTAGGAAAATAAAAATTAAGTAATCACTTTGCTGTGAAGCCATGCTAGGGTGAGTTCTGTGCAGTAGTGGCCACTCTTTGGAGAGGAGGCCTCCTATCTAGAACCTAGTCAATCAACAGATGGAGACGGCCAGAAAGGGTAAATTGGTTCCAGCAGCTGCGCCAAGTCCACTCAGCTAGTAGCGGGTGCCTAACGCATCAGAAGCAGAACCCAAGCCCTGGCTCGGTGGTTAAGACAGCTGGGATCGATTAGTAATGTCTGCTGTGGGCAGTTATAGAAGGACAGAATCCAAGCTATACATATTTGCCATCTGTGAGGTAGACCCTTGGCATCAAGGATTTAACATTTGTAATTCTGACCACTCACAAAATGATCTAAACTTACAAGATACGTAGAACTGTTTAACTTTACTGGGACCTGAGTCTGATGCACATACCCTATGGGGCTGACGTAAAGGAACAGGCCATGTTCTTGTTTTCATCTCCACCACATCCAAACTTTCTCTTGTGGAGCAATAAATACAGGGTGGAAAATGGCCATCAAGTGAGAAAGAAATCTGTAGCAGGAGTTGAAAGGGTAGTTAACTTGGGGTATGAAAATATATACAGGAAACACTTGGCTCTCAGCAGAAACATGACACTGGAGAAAGCCAGGCCCACGTACAAATATTGCTGTGGATGCAAATCTGGGATTCTAGAAGGTGCAAGATTCATTTCTTGAGGATATCAGAGGCCCACACCATACCCACTATGTGCCGCACCGCAGTGAGTAGTGGGCCAGGAAGAACATAGATTGAGTTAGAATCCACGCCCTGGGGGCGCCTGGGTGGCTCAGTCGGTTAAACTAAGCATCCGACTTCGGCTCAGGTCATGATCTCATGTTCTGTGGGCTCGAGCCCTGCATCAGGCTCTGCGTTGACAGCTCAGAGCCTGGAGCCCGCTTCAGATTCTGTGTCTCTCTCTCTCTCTCTCTGCCCCACCCCCACTCATGCTCTTTCTCTCTCTCCTTCAAAAATAAACAGTTAAAAAAATTTAAAAAGAAATTAAAAAAAAATAAAATCCATGCCCTGAAGGGGCTTATCGTCTACTTAGAGAAATGATGGTACACAACAGAAAAAGTAAATGGCCTTGCACGTTGACAGTCACCCACTCAGAATCAGCTTCAATGCCCCTTCCTCCTCTCCTCACCACCCCCGTTCAATCAATTCACAAATGCTCTAACCCTGCTTCCAAACCGCCCCTGGCCTCGCTCCCACCTCACCATTCCTCACAGCTGCCCAGTGCTCCCCCCACCGTGGTTTTCCCCCCTTCCTGGGCCCCAGACTCACCCTCTGAGGCCTCGCCCTGCTTCTTGCAGCCTCTGCTAGAAAACCCGCAAAGTTCCTGGGCCTCCCCAATGTTGACGGCTGTCTCTCCAGCAGCAGCTCAGTGCCTGCAATGGTGGGCACTCAGCTTCTCATGAATGAACGGTTGGACGGACGGATGAAATTCTTTGGCTGTGCATTTGCGGCCACCCACAATAGGCCCACTGTCTACCTGGTCCAGCCTTCTCTCTCTTTGTTTCTCTTCATGCAACCTACTCATCAGCCCACACTCTCGGTGCCTCTGCGCAGGCCGAGCCTTCCTCCTTCCTGCTCAACTGCAAGCCACTCTTCAAAGTTCACGTTAAACGCCACCTGCTGCGCGGGGTGATCAATCCCCTTGTTTGAACCCACATAATACCATGGGCCACTCACCTTGTACCTTGAATTGTCACTTTTTGAACCCCTTTCTTTTTTTTTTTTTTTTAATGTTTACTTATTTTTGAGAGAGAGACAGAACATGAGGAGCAGAGAGAGAGAAGGAGACACAGAATCTGAAGCAGGGTCCAGGCTCTGAGCTGTCAGCACAGAGCCTGACATGGGGTTCAAACTCACAAACCATGAGATCATGACCTGAGTTGAAGTCGGATGCTTAACCAACTGAGCCAGCCAGGCGCCCCTGAACCCCTTTCTTAACCCTTTACTGCATTATACACACCGTGAAGGCAAGGACCTTTATCTTTTTCATTTTTGTATCATCGGAACTTAGCACAGACTCTTGTACTATGATGCACACACACTTTACTGAAGAATCACCCCGGGCAGTGTATAAAAGCCGGGAGAGATGAAGACAGAAAATGCCACAGGAGTTTCAAGGAAAAAGAGGTGCTTTGAGGGATGGGTAGACAGAGAAGGCTCCAAGAAGGAACTCAGACATGAGTAGGGTCCTGGAAGAGGGGGAAGTGGGAGCGGGGAAGAGCAATCCAGAAAGGTGGAACAGTGTGAATTCAGGGACAAAGAAGGAATGAGCGAAGCACGCTTGGGACATCAGTTTGGCTGGAACCAAGGGTCCCTGGGGGAGAAGGGTGGGAGATAAGGCTAGCCGGGCAGGCTGGAGACGGATAGGAAGGATGCTGAGTGCCAGGCTAAGGTTCCTGCATTTGATCCACCCCCTCTCAGTCAGCGAGGATGACAATCACGCCAGGCCTAGGCCTTAACGGTAGAAGAAAAGAAGTCTTGTCCTCTCGTGCTCTGAGCATATAAGTCTAGTCTCCTTAGCTAGGTTATAAATAACAACCACCATTTACTGCACACCTGCTGTGTGTGAGGCCCTAAGCTACGCCTTCACATACATTATCTCATTGCTCCTTCCAACAGCCCTGAGAGCTTCGCATTGTTATCCTGGTTTTGCAAGCAGGACGCTAAAGCTACAAGAGGTGAAGGCACTTGCCCAAGGCCTCACTCAATCACTCACTTAAGCTCTCACTCACCAATACAGCGGAGCGACACAGGGATGGGGGCCAGCCCTCCAGCCGGCTACCACAGGCCCCAGGACTTCCCTCTGAAGCCGGGCTGCTTCTTCGCAATCCTCCTTATTAATTCCTCAAGGCCAACGTTTATTAAGCACATAGCAGGAGCACAATAAAGCACACGCACGAAGAACGGTGGTTTGGTGTGGAGCGGGGAGGGAGAGATGGCGAGTTGTTGTTTAAGGGTGTACAGTTTCAGTTTTGCAAGGTGAAAAAGTTCTAGAGATCTGTTGCACAACAACATGAGTATACTTAACCCAAATCGACTCATGCTTAAATATGGTGATGATGATAAATTCTGTTATGTCTTTTTTTTTTACCACAATAAAAAAAACTTCTTTAAATAAAGCGCACTTATTACTTACTTGACTGACTGGCTGTCCCGAGCATCTTATATTGCTAATCATCTAACTCAGGAAGAGACTCTAGAAACATTTTAATCCAGTAACCCTCCAGAACACAGAGCCGAAAGGGGGAGGTAACATGCCCAGGGCTACACAAACAGATGGCGTTAGAGCTAAGAGCAGAGCCCAGCTTCCACAGACTTAAGAGGGAAGAATGGCAGAGACAGCACAGCATAATGCAAAACACATGGCAGGGGGGGTGTCAGAAGCCACGGGTTCAAGTTCTGCTTCCTTCCCCCTAATAAGTTCTGTAACCTCAGAGAGGTCATTTATTCTCTCTGAGCTTCAATTTCCTAATCTATAAGAAGACAATTAAAAAGAACATATACGTAACAAGAGTAGGTGTGAGTCAAATACGATTATATACAGCTAATATGCAGCGAAAGCACTTGACCCACTACAAATTACTTTATAAACACTGGTTATTGCAATTAATACGAAATATCTGTTCACAGATTTAAAGACTAAAATCTGATTTAGACCCCAAAAAACAACAACAACAACAACAAAACCAATTCCATTCCATTCCGGTCCACTCTCAGCTGTTCAGAGCCCCGCACACAGCAGGTCTTCAACGCACACAGCAGGTCTTCAACGAGTGAGTGCAGAACTGACTTACCCTTCCAGTTTTCTCCACCCCTATCCTGCTCCCTCCCTCACCCCCAACCCAGAGCCCAGCTGCATCAGCCGTGCCAGGACCAGGTGGAAGATAGGAAGCTCCTGTGAATGTCTGCCTCTCTTAGCTGCATTCCTTAGCTAAATATAAATGATTTGTCCAGTCCATTGTTTGAAATTATCCATAATACCTCGCCTCCCCTCCCCCTTACTTGCGATGACAAGCTGACTGCACATCTTTATAGCAGAACATACATACAAAACATTCTCTGTGGCTATTTTTAGTAGAGAGAGGGAAGCTGGCGGGTATACAGGGATCAGAGCATGAGTCCTCAGTTTTCTCCACTAGTCCAGGAAAGCTTCCTGGAGGAGGAAATACCTGAGTCACTTCGGAGAAGGGGGCAGCAGCAGGTCAGAAGGACACCCTCACATGAGTTTGCTTCTCTGGACCGAAGAGAGGTGAGCTGCTGCCTTCTAATCCCCATTTTGGGGATGGGGAGGAAAGGTCAACACAATCCGGGGGATCCCATATTACTCCAATACTTCAGGCTGGCCCAGACAGTACACGCATTTGGGGAGGGGTTACGGAAGAGGCCAATATCTGTTTCAAGGAGACTGGATCCAGTTCCGAGATACACAGTACGAATCCTGCTCACATAACAAGACAGTTTCTTGTTGGGACTTTTTTTTTTTCCTAACCACAAGAAAGTTTTTTAAAGTCCCAAACTTGGATGCACAGATGGACTACATCTTGGAACTCGGGATGTGCCAAAGCCCCGTCACTGTGAGTGCCGATCTGCCAGCGGTGGCCCAAGGGGTGGTCAGCGGTGTCCGGGGGAGGGGGAGGCAAGCAGTATCCCAGTCCCGCCTGAGCCCCCGCCCTCCCAGAGCCGATCCACTGAGCCACACGGTCAGACAGGCGTGACAGCTCTGAGGTTTTCCCTTTCTGCTGCAGCCTACAGCCCTCCCATCCCTTCACTCGAGATTCCGCTGTCCGCTCTCCCGCGGCCCCATTCCCAAAGGGTCTTCCTCCAAGGCTCTCTCCCTGCAGACCCCTCTTCGCTCTATTACGCGGCCCCGCGCACACAAACCCCTTCCCCGGCCGCTTCCCGCGTCCTCACAGGTCGCCTACCCATCCCTCCCTCGGCTCGCTCACTACACAGCCCTCCCAACACCCCTCCCCGGGGCGCCCCCGAGTCTCTCCCCTCAATGGAGATCGGGACCGGGACTGGCGAGGCCCGCCCACCGCTGGCCCGAGACCCGCAAGGTCGCGCGCTCTCAAGCCCGCGGCCCGCTGCCCGCCGGCGCCGGCCGCACTCACCGCGCTTGGGGAACGTGGGGTCCCGGCTCGCTCCCGCTCCCGTACCGCCGCCGCGGCCGCCAGCGGAAACGGGGGGCGGGGCCGGGGGGCTCGCGGCGGGGGGCGGGGCCTTCCCGGGAATGGCGAGGCCGCGGGGCGGGGCCGATGGCGGGGCGGGCGGGGCCGAGGGGCCGGGGCCAGAGCGCGAGGGGAGGGGGTGCCGGGGCCCGGAGAGGGAGCCGCCGCGGGTCCTGGGGGCAGGGGCTTCGGACACCCCCTGGCCGCACCCCGGCGTCCTAGCCAGAGGGAGCCCGCGGGGAGGCCGGGGCCGCACTGGGCACGAGCGTCCAGGGCCAGGCGTGGCCGCCCTCTGGGCTTCCTTCCGGAAGCCTTCCTCCCCTCCCGCCTCGGGGTTCCGACCGGCCGCTCCGCCGGGGCGTCCGCACGACGCCACCCCCCACCCCCGGCCCCCACGGGCCTGGGCCGCCGCTGCTACCAGACGCGGGGAGGGAGCGGGAGGAGACGGGAGTCCGCGCGCCCGCCCCGCCCCGGGGGTCGTCGCGGCCTGGGTCGCCTTCCTCCCCTGGGAGCCGGCCGGCAGGTCTACAGCCCCCGCCCCCACGCCTGAGAAATCCGTCCCCGGTATTTCGGGCGGACGAGATGTTGACCACGCGGGTGTGTAGTAAGTCCTGTCCGCAGATACCCTGGAGGAGGAGCCGCTATCTGTCTCCCCAGGAGAGAAAGGCCTCCAAGTGTTGGTAAAGGGCACCATGTGGCGAGGAACTGAATTGAAGCAGGAAAACTCAAGTTAGGCATCTCTGGCCCAGCGCTTCCTATAGGCCTTATTGGGCCTGGATTCTTGAAGCCAGAAGGCCTGACTTTTCCCGTATGGGCTGAATAGACGCTCCCCCTCAGTATTAGTGTTGTCAAGCGGATTCTGTGCTTTCCACGTGCACGATCGTGTGTTGAGTATGACTTGAGACAGATTTTTTTTAACTTGACTGTAATCACCAGGGCCCCCTTGGCTTCTCCTAATTAGACTGACAGTTTCTTCTCATCTCCAGGACCCTCTCCCCTTATACGCTCACTGTCTTGCTTTTGTCTGTTACACTTAACCAAATAATCCACCTCCTTCTGACTCTCCTTTTCCTTCCTTCCACACCTTGTTCGCACACAGAGCCCCATAAAGTCTTACTACACTAACCTCTACTCACCCCAATGTCTTCAGTCACTGTGGCAACCCTTTACCCTTGAGCTCAATATTGCTACTTGTGCCCAGCTTCCAGAAGAGGAAATTGAGACCCAGCCAGGGAAAGGGACTTGCTGGCAATATCTGTCTGGGAGGGGTCCTACTGTAAAAACAAAGAGAGGCAACCTGGTGTGGGAGCACCATGGGGCTTTGGAACGCATCAGACTCTGAGTGGAATCCCCACTCTGCCTCTTATGGTTTGTGACCTCTCTAGACCTCTGTTTCCTCACCTGTGAAATGTGACTTAGTAATACCAATGCCACAGGGCTGATGGACTTACTAAGACCAATAGAGGCCAAAGCACAATATTTGATATATGTCGGATGCTTAACAAATGTTAGTTTCCTCCTGCCCTTCAAAGGAAGATACACAAACCTGAAATAATAGAACTATGGAGCCTTAGGGATGGAAAAACATGAGAGATCCCTCAGCAATACCCCAGAACGTGGTTGCTCACCCTCCAGCCACACATCCAGAGATGGGGGAGACTCGGTGCCCCCAAAGTGGTTTATAGCTGCAAAAGTATCCTGTGGGGAAAAACTATAGAGGATATGGGATTATTCACCATGAAGGAGGCCACGGTGACTTGCAGTCTGTGAGGCGGACACACGCCGGTCTTGTCCACGGAGGACAAAACTCAAAGAATTGGCCTAATGAGGAGGAAGACACGCTTCGCGCAGGAGCTGCCAAAAGCACAGGGCCACAGTTTACAGTAGCAGACTTCTGAGAAAGGTCATCGAGTTTCTGTCCTGGAGATTCTGGAAGCGCTGAGGAATAATTCCCCTAGTGATAGGGTGACTATATGCAGGTGGTCAGGGCACAACCCATTCACTCTGCTTGTCCTGGCATTGTTATGAATAGTCCCCCTTTCACTCTGTTTGGACAAAAAACTAGATGTCACTTTAACTATGAACGAAGGCGGCACTCCAAACAGCTCCTTCCAGCGCTGGTTGTCAGCAGCTCTGCTGGAATTTCTGAATCCCCAAGGACTTCGAAAATTCGTATGTCCATGTATCCCCGTTGAAATCACCAAATCCGATCAAAAGTGATCCGCACAAGTTACCCCCAGTCCGGCTGAAGGACAGTGCCTGCTGAATTGTGACACCTAGTGGGGAAAGTTCACACTGCCCGAGGCTGGGTTTTACGAACACCACCTTCCGCTATAGGTTTCTCCAAGTCAGCCTGTGAAGCAGAGAACAAGCTGATGACATTTATCAAGTGCCTCTGTGTCAGCCCCAGTTCCAAGCATTTCACGCGTTCTCATTCATTTGATCCCGACAACAACTCCGTGAGATAGGTACTCCCGGCATGGCTCCGTTTTACAGATGAGGGAATTGAGGCTCAGAGGGTAGGCAATTTCCCCCCAGGTCATGTAGCCATTAAAAGACTGAGCCAGCAGGGCTCCTGGGTGGCTCAGTCAGTTAAGCCTCTGACTCTTGATTTCAGCTGAGGTCGTGATCTCAACATTCATGAGTTCAAGCCCTGCAACAGGCTCTGTGCTGACAGCTCAGGGGCTGCTTGGTATTCTCCCTCTCTCTTTGCCCCTCCCCTGCTTACTCATGTGCTTACATGCCCTATCTCTCTCTCTGTCTCTCTTTCAAAAAAATAAATAAACATTAAAAAAAAAAACAACAGGATATAACCCCAGGTCTGACTGCAGGGCCTGGGCACTTAACTGCTACTCTGTCCAGCCTGTGTCAGCTACGTGTGCTATGTAACTGCAGAGACGTCTTCCCTCACAAGGGACTTCAACCAACACGCCCGCTATGGAGAATACACGCAGGGAGAGTAGGAAGCAGAGTGTGTGGCGAGGCCTACCTCTACATCTACCAGTAAAGAGTGGTAGTTTCTGCATCGACTGGGGATGAAAATTAGGGCATTACACCTGACCATGAGAAGATTTGTAACCACCAATTGGATGCGCTTTCCAGCATAAAGAATCAAAGAGTTCCTCCCCTACCCTGCTGCCTTCAGCATTTACTCTTGCAGTTTCAAGAGTGTTTACGGGTCACTGACACCCACTGGCTGCACCCAGAGCGCCCAAACCAGAAGTCCCGCCATTCTCATGGTGAGGAAGGCGGAAGGGACCAAAGATGGTTTTTCTGCTTCCTTTCCATCCTCCCTCTTCTAGAGAATGCAAATCATCCCAAGGGCCCCTCTTTCCTTCAACTTCTTTCTCTTCCAAAGCTCAGAGAGACAGGGGTCTCAGGACTGAGGGAACAATAGGAGTCTTGCACAAATCTTTGCGGTAGGGTTGCCGTGTGATATGTAGGGCAGACTTATTCTAGAAAACCTAGTCATTGTTTACCTGAGTGTCCTGTATTTTTAATTGCTAAGTCTGCCAACTCCACTTTGTTATTGACTGATGCTAAAATAGTTAGAAAATTGTACTAAAGCAGAGGTCTATAAACTTTTCCTGTAAAGGGCCCGATAGTAAGTAGTTTAGACTTTGCAGGCTATACTGTCTCTGTCGCAACTACTCAACCCTGCCACTGTAGCAGCCGTAAACCATTCACAAAGAAATGAGCATGACTGTGTTCCGATACACTTTATTTACAAAAACAGACTATCAGGCTGTAGTTTGCCTACCTCTGTACCAGGTTAGGGCTTTGGACTCCTGGCTATCTTCAGATGTATTGTCAGGATGAGAGTGGTCTAGACCCACATTCTCAAGCACAAGAAACAAAGAGAGACTGATCAAAATCATTGCATATAATAAACACCAGTAATTCTGAGCGGGTGTGCACGTATGCATGTGTGTGATCCAAGGTGGGTCAGTGCCTACAGGAAGCGTGCACTTCTAGAGGGTTTAGAGCCACCCAGGATTTACAAAGTCTTGGTCAGACCCTGTCTGAAAAAGCACAGATCCTATGTCTGGAATTCATAGTGGTCGGCATGGAGTCCCTCAAGACAAAAATGCACAGGCAACATTGTGAAGTCAGACAGAAAGTACAGAGGCCAGGAAAAGAAAAATACCCCTACAGAAGGCCTTCCCATGAAGCTAATGCTGTTGGTATTTGTTCACCCGATGTAGAGTACTCGGAAACACGTGGTAGCTATCTGTAAGGGTGCTTGTGTGTGCCACGTGCACACCGTCTATCTGAACATGTGGGTAGCAACTGAGAAACTTGCATAGTGGGTTGAAATCAATTAATGTAACAGTAATAACCATATCGGTTACGTTTACATCAACTTTCTTATGATCTTAGAATATTACCATATGCTTATCAAAGGCAATTCCGTGGTTTAAAATCACAACTTAAATTCTGCCCTTCAGAATTTAAAACCACATGCAAAAGGGCTGACCAATTAAAAGCATTAAATCCAATCATCAATTTGTCACAGCACAGGAAATGTTAGTGTGTCTGGAGCAAGGGAGTTGTGAGGAGCACGGCGCAAGATAAGGGCAAAGAATCACATAAGCAGTGGACTATATTGAACCATATTAAGGATTTTGACATGAGCATATGTCTTAAGATACATAAATCACCACTGAAGTGTTCTAAATAAGAGAATGACAACATCAGATATGCATTTTGAGACTATCACGCTGGCTCTAGTATAGAGAACGAGTTGGAGGGTGGCAGGGGCCAACATGGATACAGGGGGTTCTAGTAGAAGTCTAGACACAAGATGAAGTTAGCTTGGTCTAGGTTGGTGGTAGTGAATGAAGGATATGGATAGATTTGAGAGATTTAGAAGGTGAAATGTACAGATTGGTGATGGATATGGGCAATTCTGGGGGTTGGGGGGCAGGTGTTAAAAATGGCTTGTCAGGTTTCTGACCAGCCTAGGAGGATGGTTGGTGGGGCTATTCATTGAGATAGGCAATAGGGGAAGAAGACTAGATTTAAGAGAAAGATCATGGGTTCGAAGAAGATGATGGCTAATAAATATCCATCAGATTCAATGAGTTGAAGATCACTGGGGATCTTGGAAGGAGCCATTTCTTTGCAATAAAGACACAGAGGCTGTGCTGGAGAGAGTTGAGAAGGCAGTAGAAGCTGGGAAATGGGGATAGAAAGACAATTATATTAAGAAAACAAGCTGAGAAGATACATGGAGCAGATACTGAAGGAGATTATGGATCAAGGGTGTGTTGGGGAATTTAACAGGGAGAATTTAACCTATTTGTGGAAAGAGTCCTATTTCTGGTATAGAGTCTGCTTCTAACTGATCAACCCTCTCACAGATAATATGAATACACTCTGGACAACTTTCAAAACAAACAAAAGAACAAAAGAAGACCAAACCAACCAACCAACTAACTACTCGAGGACTCTGGAGAGTGAATCCATATAGGTAGATTTTGGAGGGATTCAAAGTGTGGAAGAAGAACTGACATGAGATGAGTTCCCATTTTTTGTGGATTTTCCCTGTGTTGGCCACAGTTGCAATGCCGCATAGGACCACTATAATTCCAGAAGAAAGCCCACTGTGTCTCAGGCAGAGGAACCAGAAGATAGAGCCCAGAGCAGTCAAGGGTGCTGAAGATTAAGGGGTGAATCCTAGAAATAGGAAAGGAAAGGGCCAAGAAAAGGAACCCAAGTGTCTCTGCATAAACTCTGCCCAAGTCTCTGGCTGATGCTTGAACTATATATGAGCACGGAATCCCAGGTAAAGATGAAAGAACCAAACTGAGACTTGAGCAGTTGCCTGCTGCGGATAGCACAGGGTCTTTGCTTTGAGTATAATCAAGTTCATTGCTTGCTAAGAGAAAAATATCAACACTTTTCTTAGAGATAAAATAGAATACAGAGTCTCCTCAACATAACCTTCAAATTATTCAGGATATGATCCCAAATTACTCCACATACAAAGAAACAGGGAAATGTGGCCCATTCTCAAGGGAAAGCAAGCAACAGATGACAGTCCCGAGATAACTCAGATGTTGGAATTATCAGACAAGAATTTTAAAACAGCAATTATAACTATGTTCAAGGGTATTAAGAAAAATGCATTTATAACAGCAGAAAAATAGAAAATATAAAAAAGGATCAAGGGCACCTGGGTGGTTCAGTTGGTTGAGCGTCAGACTCTTGATTTCAGCTCAAGTCATGATCTCACATTTGTGGGATTGAGGCCCATATCGGATTCTGAGCTGTCAGCATAGAACCTGCTTGGGATTCTCTCCCTCCCTCTCTCTCTGCCCCTCCCCCACTCACGCGTGCTCTCTCTCTCTCTCCCTCAAAATAAATAAAAAAATTTTAAAAATAAAAAAGAATCAAATGGGAATTTTAGAACTAAACATCTGGAGTTTAAAAAAATTCACTCGCCAGGCTTAATGACCAAATAAAGATCTCAATAGGAGAAAATGAACTTGAAGATAAATCAAAAGAAGTAACCAATCTTAAAGAGAGAAAAATATCTAATATATGGGTAACTGGAGTCCCCGAAGAAGAAGAGAAAATGAGGTGGAAAAAAAAATATATATATATAAGCTTATAGGGAAGATCCAATCTCGAAGAGGTTGAGGGACACCTGGGTGGCTCAGTCAGTTTACCATCCAACTCTGGATTTCAGCTCAGATCACGATCCCAGGGTCATGGGATCGAGCCCCGCATCGGGTTCCGTGCTGAGTGTGGAGCCTGCTTAAGACTCTCTCTCTCAACGGGAACCCTCTTGCACTGTTGGTGGGAGTGAAAACTGGTGCAGCCGCTCTGGAAAACAGTGTGGAGGTTCCTCAAAAAATTAAAAATCATTCTACCCTATGTCCCAGCAATTGCACTACTAGGAATTTATCCAAAGGATACAGGAGTGCTGATGCATAGAGGCACATGTACCCCAGTGTTTATAGCAGTGCTTTCAATATTAGCCAAATTATGAAAAAAGCACAAATATCCATCAACTGATGCACAGATAAAGAAGATATGGTTTATATATATGATGGAATACTACTTGGCAATGAGAAAGAATGAAATCTGGCCATTTACAGCAAGGTGGATGGAACTGAAGGGTATTATGCTACGAGAAATAAGTCAGTCAGAGAAAGACAGATATCATATGTTTTCACTCATATGAGAAACTTAACAGAAGACCATGGAGAAAGGGAAGGGGAAAAAATAGTTACAAACAGAGAGGGAGGCAAACCATAAAAGACTCTGAAATACAGAGAACAAACCGAGGATTGATTGATGGGGGGGCAGGGGAGAGGGGAAAATGGGTGATGGGCATTGAGGAGGGCACTTGTTGGGATGAGCACTGGGTGTCGTATATAAGTGATGAATCACAGGAATCTACCCCCAAAACCAAGAGCACACTGTACACATTGTATGTTAGCCAATTTGACAATAAATTATATTTTTTAAAAAAGATCCTCTCTCTCTCCCCCCCCCACTCCTCTCCCCAGCTCACACACACACTCTCTCTCTCTCTTTCTAATAAATAATTAAAATGGAACAGGTTGAATATATGGGAAAGATAAGAGACCACAAATAGTAGAAGTTTTTATAGAATAAGAGAAGGAATCCAAAGTCGAAGTGTAGCGACTTGGCTAAGGCAGAAAAGATAACACTTGCACTGCAGCAGGAGGAAAGGAGGACAGGACGGGAGCAAACAGGAGGATTTGTGTCCTAGGTGGGGATTTTCATTTGATGGCTTCTATTTCCTCTCTTATTTTTTAAAATGTTTATTTACTTTTGAGAGAGACAGCGTGACTGTGTGAGGGCAGAGAGAGAAAAAGAGGGAGACAGAAGATCTGAAGTGGGCTCTAGGCCAACATGGGGGTCGAATCCACGAACCGTGAGTTCATGACCTGAGCGGAAGTTGGACACTCAGCCGACTGAGCCAGCTAGGTGCCCCTCTATTTCTCCTTTTCTTTTTTTTAATGTTCCTTTATTTTTTGAGAGAGAGAGAGAGGCAGAGAGAGAGGGAGTCACAGAATCCAAAGCAGGCTCCAGGCTCTGAGCTGCCAGCACAGAGCCCGATCTGGGGCTTGAACTCGTGAACCATGAGATCATGACCTGAGCCAAAGTCAGACACTTAACTGACTGAGCCACCCAGATGGCCCTCTATTTCCCCTTTTAAAGAGAGTTTAAAGGGAGAGGTTGGAAGACAGAGAGAGACAGGAGTTTGTTTGCTGCAAGCGGAAGTGTGAGGAGTGGCCAGAGGTTTGAAATAATCACTTTGGGAGAGTGAGTTCATCCTAGACACTTACTAGCGTCCCCTAGGTGTAGTAAGGGCTCCTTTGAACGTAGTAACCATGAATCTATGCAGAACCGATATGCTCTATTGTGTGACTTTCCCAGAGACCGCTTGCATGCAAGCACCCTGATTTGGGAGACTTGGGTTCATCACGGTTGGGATTTTCCCAGAGGGGTGTGACCAAAGGACAGAGGATCAAGGTTCGGTACAGACATTACCTCCACGCTTGATAAGGAGAATGGGGGAAAAGGGAGAGGGCTGATGGTAAGGGGATAATTAGAGAGGTCGCAGACCAGAGGGAGCCGTCAAACTGCTAGCCGAGAGGAAAGGAGGTAGAAGGCAGACAGGGGCAGCCTGACGCGATGATTTTGAGTGGAACAGCTCCCAGAGATGCCAAAGGCCCAGCTGTGACTGTGGAGATAAGTGGCTTAGAGAGAATAGAGATGGCCCCACGGAGAGAAGGCAATCAAGAAACTGAGAGTCTGGGTGACCTGGTGACAACTTCACCCAGACCAATGCTGAATTTACATAGGACGAGAGGAGAATACGAGACAGGTGCCGAGATCCGCGAAGCATGAGAGACCAGGGGGTCAGTAAATGGCAGAGTCTCTCAGGAAGAGGGTGGCCTAGCCATACCGCTGAGACTCAGAAAAATGGCCTACGGGAAGTGGGAAGTGAGAAAAGCCCCCCCACCTTCTCCCAGCTTCCACGCTGAGGTGTGGAAGAACATAACCAGCCACCATGTGGGGGTACAGGGGAATACAACACGCAGGTATTACCCCACACGTTCTGTGAGTCAGTCCCAGCACGGCTCAGCTGGACCCTCTGCTCGGGATCTTACAAGGCTGCCGTCAGAGTGTTTGCCGGATTGCCACCTGGAGGCTCGACTGGGGACGAGTCGGCATCCGTGCTCACGCAGGTTGGTTGTCAGAATTCGCTTCCTTGTGGCTGCACGGCTGAGGACACTGGCTTCGTGCCGGCTGTCTGCTGGAAGCTGTCCTCAGCTCTTAGAGGTGGCCCTCAGAGCTTAGCCATGTGCGCTTTCCCAACATGAATGCTGATTTCATCAAGGCACCGAAGAGAGTCTCCTGGAACAAGTCTGTTAGCAAGAGGAGTCTTGGATCACATAACCTATTCACAGATGTGACATCCCATTGCCTTTGCCGTCTCTTCATCATTCGAAGCACAGGTGCACGTGCACTCAAGGGCAGGCCATCACACAGAACTGTGAATGCCAGGAGTCAGGGATCATGGGGGCGCCTTGCCATCCGTCCTCCTCGGAAAGGAAGGAGATACGGGATCTCCCAGTGACTAGTGTGCTAGTCACTAGGGGGCAGCGTGGTGAATGGAGGCAGGAGGCAAGGAGCTGGGAGCTGGGTCAGGGCAAGGAAATGCCAGGCACCTGAGGAGGAGGGTTCGGCAGAGGATGGATGGTGCGAAAGGGAGAGGGGCTTAGACTTCGGGTACAAGCTGATAGAAATGGGGTTCTCTGCCTTCCTCCATCATAGGTACTATGGAAGGTGAATCCGCTTACTTACAAAGTATGTCGCGTCGAATAGGTTAACTTTGCTAAATATGTATTGATTCTATTTTCTCCAAGAGTCTGGCCTCTTTAAAGAGCAGATGGTTGAGGCACACACTCCGCGACAGCCTGAGAGGAGCCTTAAAGATAACAGGAGAAACAAAGTGACAACTCCATTTCCAGTATGAAAGGCGGAGAGAGCCGGAAGGCAAAGATCGCTCCGGGAGAAAGGAGAGAGCTGAAGCTGACACTTGGAAATTGGAAACGGGCCTAGTGAATTCAATAGAGTTGGATGAAATGAAATTGCGTGGCTGTCAATAAAATGACCAGAAGTTGATGGTTGATAAGACACTCAAGGATCATAAAAGTGACGAGGAACACATTTCGCAGCCCTGACCGGGGCATCTGGGATCCAAGTCAATACACATTCATTTACAACACGGGAAGTTTCATTCATAGTATAATTAAAATATATATAGCATGACATATTAAGGTAGTTTTGAAAGAAGCAGCAGCAGCTGGTAGCTAAAAGCTGGTAGTTTAAAAGCAGGGAATAAAATGAAAGTCTTTATAGAATATATATTTCTAAGGGACTTAGTAAGGTTGGCCTTAAATTGGACAAATACGTGTGAGCTCACTTTCTGGCTCCGTCACTATCGGACTGGAGGTGGAAACTCCTCCTCACCTGTAGTTCTCATGTGGGTAATCTGTTTGCACCAAGAGTGCCCAGATATTGGCTCCTAATAACACTCACCACTTAAAGAATCCAGGTCTTCTTGGAGAGTAGCTGATAGTGTCCCTTGGTGCAAGAAAAATCAAAGCAGGCCTAAGTCATCTAGATGATGCAACGCATGTTAATTTCAAAAGATATTTGAGGAAAGGGACACAGCGAAGGAAGGAAGGAAGGAAGAAGGAAGGAAGGAAAGAAGGAAGGAAGGAAGGAGGGAAGGAAGGAAGGAAGGAAGGAAGGAAGGAAGGAATTAAGGAAGGAAGGAGGGAGGGAGGGAGGGAAGGAAGGAAGGAAAGAAGAAAGAAAGAAGGAAGGAAGAGGGAGGGAGGGAAGGAAGGAAGGAAGGAAGGAAGGAATTAAGGAAGGAAGGAGGGAGGGAGGGAGGGAAGGAAGGAAGGAAGGAAGGAAGGAAGGAAGGAAGAGGGAGGGAGGGAGGGAAAGAAGGAAGGAAGGAAGGAAGGAAGGAAGAGGGAGGGAGGGAGGGAAAGAAGGAAGGAAGGAAGGAAGGAAGGAAGAGGGAGGGAGGGAGGGAAAGAAGGAAGGAAGGAAGGAAGGAGGGAGGGAGGGAGGGAGGGAGGGAAGGAAGGAAGGAAGGAAGGAAGGAAGGAAGGAAGAAAGGAAGGAAGGAAGGAAGAGGGAAGGAAGGAAAGAGGGAGGGAGGGAGGGAGGAAGCAAAGCTGCAACAGTCTGAGTAGCAGAAAGGAAACAAACATCTTGTGAGAAGCCCAAGTCCATTCTGATATTGAATACGGGTTACACTAGGGGCACCTGGGTGGCTCAGTCAGTCAAGTGCCCACCTAGATTTCACCTCAGGTCATGATCGCACAGGTCATGAGTTCGAGCCCCGTGTTGGGCTCCACGCTGACAGTGCAGAGCCTACCTGTGATTTTCTCTCTCTCTCTCTGCCCCTCCCCACTCTCTCTGTCAAAATAAACAAATGAACTTTAAAAAAAGAATATGGGTTATATTTTTTAAAAAGTCTGTGTGAGTTCCCCAAAATGTCAACTATTTGATTGCGTCATACTTTCTTTCTTTAAGCAGAAGTCTTATGAGTGTTGTAATTGTGCCCGGCAAAATTTGACCGAAGGAAGCCACTCCCACAGGCAATTGTCCAGCCGGGTGAAATTCTTCCACAAGGCACGTCCAGACCCTGTCCCCAGACTGCCCCAGTCTCCAGGCGGGTCTCCACATCTGTAACAGTACGGCGCCTGCAAACACGGAGCTCCCGACCCTGGTCTGTACGTGCGAACGAGCCCTGCTTTCGCGTCAGTGATCTCGGTCTAACTGTGAGGCTCATTCTGCTTTCTTTGCTTGAGTAGAGTAGAGGCTTGGAAATAAATACACAGATGGTGAATGATGCAGACATATATTAACACTTTTGTGAGAGGTGTAAGGGTGTGTGTGGTGGTAACTGCAACAATCGTTGGAATAATCTGTGTTCTGTCTGTAATTTTTATAACTTTAAATTTTCTTTAATGTTTTATTTATTTTGGAGAGTGAGAGTGTGAGCGGGGGAGGGAAAGAGAGAAAGGGGAACAGAGATCTGATGCAGACTCCAGACTCCGTGCTGACGGCAGCAAGCCCAATGTGATGCGATGTGGGGCTCGAACTCACAAACCCGGAGACTGTGACCTGAGCCGATGTCCGACGTTCAACCAACGGAGCCACCCAGGCGCCTCTGTAATTTTCGTAACTTTAAAAAATTAATTTAAAAATTTTAAAATGTTGTATTTTTTTATTAAAAATTCACATAACATAGGGGCGCCTGGGTGGCTCAGTCGGTTAGGCATCCGACTTCGGCTCAGGTCATGAGCTCACTCATGGGTTCAGGCCCCGCGTCAGGCTCTGTGCTGACAGCTCAGAGCCTGGAGCCTGCTTCAGATTCTGTGTCTCCCTCTCTCTCTGCCCTTCCCCTGCTCATGCTCTGTCTCTCTGTCTCTCTCTCTGTCTCTCTCTCAAAATAAATAAATGCCAAAAAAAATTTTTTTTAATTCACATAACATAAAGTTAAGCATCAGCCATTTCAACGTATACAATTCTTACCTGCTTTTTAAGGTGTTGGAAAAGTATAAAAACATGTGACATTGGCATGATATTGATTTAATAACTTAGGTGGATTAAATAATGATTAAATGCTTAAATAAATCTGATAAGGTCTACAAATTAAGACTTACTATGTTTCATGAATAGTGTTTAAGTTCTTATTGTTAAATTCTTAGTATCTAAGATTTCGTTAGGTTTGTAAGTCTGCCTTTTTAGATTTTTCGAAGTGCTTAATTATAGCTTAAACAGTCTGAGCTAATTTAATCAATCAGGTTTGTAAGTGATAGTAAGTGTAAGGAGAATTTATGAGCTAACTGAACATTAATCAAAAAACAAGTAAAAGATTTAACATAAAAACACTAGCTTTATAAACAAAATGGTAAAATTTGTACATTGAACTTGAGTTCATAAAATCAGGCTTCAAAATTTACAACTTGAATCAGTCGAAAAAAATTAAAATACACAAATAACCTTAAGTATTCTTTTCCATGCATAAAATGTCCCCTCAGGCAATAAAACCTCAATTGATAGTGGCTTATAGTTTGCAAACTAATACAAAGTATAGAATGATATTTATTTCTTGAAACGCTGACCGTTGCAAATATTACAAGTCAAGTATTATAAGTCAAATTGAAGGATGCATCCTTACTTGAATTTAAGTTTATTTTCTTTTATTCTTTTCTTTTTTTTTTATTATTTTATTTATAGTAACTAACTTTTGCAAACAGTGGTGACTATGTTGCTCAAATGCACACCTTTCCCAGGGAAGGAAGCCCTCCGTATCCCACCCCACACTCCATCTGCGAGAGGAATTGTTTTGAGTTGGTCACAGTCTGGAGCTTTTCTCTGCACCTGGTCAAAGTCCAGCCTGTCCCTTCCCAAACCTTAACGTGCATAGGAATCACCTGCAGACTTTGATTCCAAACGACGAGGTGGGGGGGGGGGGGGACTGAGGCGTGTGGGGTGAGAATTTGCATTTTTCCAGAGCTCCTGATGGCGCCCTGCATCGAGGACCCATGCGCTAAAGCCCGTGAAGGGCGCGCTCTGCACATGTGACCATGTGTGGCTGTGGCTCTTTACAATGCTTACCGAGGGCATGTTCTCTCTCTCCCCACCCCCCCCACCCCTGCCTCTTTCAGGTAAGGCGGTTTCCCTGTGGATGGGACTGTACCTGCTGCTCATACAGCAGCAGGGCCCGAGGCATTGGGGTAACTGCCCTCCCTGTTCCTGACACTTCCTCTGCTGATCTCCGATATGTGGCCTGCCCTCCATCACAGAGATCAGATCCAAGACTGTTTGGGTATGGCCACGGGGAGGGGGGTGCGGGGGGGGGGGGTGATGGGGGTGGGGGCAGTACAGAACAGGAGGCTTGATGTTAATTTCTTGATGTTTTGTGTGATTTCCTCCAGCTAGCATGTAAGCCCTTCTAGGACTGCCACCAAGATTCTATTCAGCGTTGTATCCCCAGGAGCTAGATGTGCCAGACACATCCTCGGTGCTCACTGTTTATGGGATGAACGAAGCCTTTTTTAGCTCTAGGCTGTTCAAGCCAACCCCTCTAGAATTTGACATTAGGGCCCCAATCCTACCTGATAAAGACAGTGATAGGTGCCTTGCTTAGCCTCTTTTGTGGCTACACCTCCCCCAAGGAAAGGGAGCTGTGGCCAAGGGCGGGACTAGAGTCTCCTTAGACCCCTTTCCATACTGCCACCTCAATGCCACATCCATCTCTGGCCCAGACTCGTGATCCGCAGAGCCTGGGCCAGAGGGTGAGTGCTCCTCGCGCCCCGGGCGAGGGGAAGACACTGAGCCGGAGGCGGACAGAGCAGAGGGCGAACAGAAAAAAACCCTGAGGCCCCCAAAGCCGCAAGGAGAATGTGAGGAGTTGCCAAACTCCAGAGAGCAGAAGCAAGTATCAAAGCCAGGGACTACAGCCAGGAATCCAAGGTCCAGGGAGATGAAGAGCTAGAGCAAGTGGGCCGCTCGGAAGTGGGGAGGGGCCGCGGCCTTTCCCTGGGGCAGGCATGTGAGGCTTGCTTTAATGTGCCTCCAGGCGGGGGCTAGGGTGGGTCACTCAAGATGAAAGAGGCTCATGGGTGGGATGGACAGAATGGTATTTCCCCAAGGGCTCTTCGTTTTCTAGAGCCAAAGCCGGGCAGCGGCATGTGATCTCAGAAGCCACAAGGCTGACTTCAAATCCCAGCTTCTGCTTCCTGACTGCATAACCTTGAGCGACTTACTTAAAAGTTGCACCTCGCTGTTAGGGAGGTGCAAACCCTTAATCGGCTTGAAGTCTGTGTATCCCCAGCAATCCCCAGATTGGTGGGGATTTACAGAAAGAAATTGGAAAGAAGTCAGCAAAGAAGTTACCGAAGAGGAAAAGCAGAAGGAGAGATCCATGCCAAACTTCAAAAGCTCCCAGCTTGGCCTCTGCGGAAGGGAGACTGCAGAGAGAAGCAGAGCCCTTTGATACCGAGAAAACATTTATATGGTCACAGGACACTCAGCAGACTTGGTCTGAACATCTGATTGCTACCTGATTACTTCCAAGATGGGACTGCTGGCATGCCAGCTGGCACACACACACACTTCCCGCCCCCCCCCCCCGTGTCGATGCCTAATTTTTACCTCCTTTGTTCTCCACCATCTTCTGTACTCCACATCGCCTTTCTAGAAATACAAGCATTTTCCCGAAAAGGCGACAAAGCTCTCATGCTCCACCAAATGACACTTTCTCCTGGCGCCAGGGTGCGCGGGGACCTCTGGGGCCAGCTTCCAATTACCCCTCCCCCCGCCCCAGCATCGGGCAAACTCTGAGGGAGAACTTCCTGCACATTCATAACCTGCTCCCTACCTGCATTCATGAGCCCTGGTGAGGAGCCAGATGATCTGGGTTAAAGAAGAGCTACCGGGGCGCCTGGGTGGCTCAGTCGGTTGAGCATCAGCTTCAGCCCAGGTCATCCTCCCGCGCTTTTTGGGTTCGAGCCCGCATCGGGCTCTGTGCTGATGGCCTGGAGCCTGCCTCAGATTCCATGTCTCCCTCTCTTTCTGCCTCTCCCCTGCTTGCACTCTCTCTGTCTCCCCAAAATAAATAAACATTAAAACAATTTTTTTTAAATAAATAAAGCATAAGAGCTACAACCTAGTAACCTTGACTTAGTGGCTTCTCTGAGCCTCCATTTCTTCATTTATAAAAAGAAGTCTACAGAATCACAGTGGAGCTGCAAACACTGAGCAAGGCAGCATGTTTGAAAGTGCTTTGTAAACTGAAAAGTGCTATTGTGTTGCTGTTGCTGTTGTTGTGACAGCTGTTCATGCTTCAACCACTATGCCTCTATGTTTGTTGCCAAATCCAACGACATATCAGGTAGAATTAAGTTTGGCTGCTAATTGCCGCTTTGGAAAACAGTGTGGAGGTTCCTCAAAAAATTAAAAATAGAACTACCCTATGACCCAGCAATAGCGCTACTAGGAATTTACCCAAGGGATACAGGAGTGCTGATGCATAGGGGCACATGTACCCCAATGTTTATAGCAGCACTTTCAACAATAGCCAAATCATGGAAAGAGACTAAGTGTCCATCAACTGACGAATGGATAAAGAAGATGTGGTTTATATATATAATGGAATACTACTTGGCAATGAGAAAGAATGAAATCCTGCCATTTGCAGCAACGTGGATGGAACTGGGGGGGTATTATGCTGAGTGAAATAAGTCAGAGAAACATACCCTATGTTTTCACTCATATGTGGATCTTGAGAAACTTAACAGAAGACCATGGGGGAGGGGATGGGGGGAAAAGTTACAAACAGAGAGGGAGGGAGGCAAACCATAAGAGACTCTTAAATACAGAGAACAAACTGAGGGTTGAAGGGGGTATGGGAGGGGGGGAGAGTGGGTGACGGGCACTGAGGAGGGCACTTGTTGGGATGAGCACTGGGTGTTCTATGGAAACCAATTTGACAATAAATTACATTAAAAAAAGTCTGACTGCTAATTACAAAAACAAACACACACACACACACACACACACACACACACACACACACACACAAGTAAAAGTGACTTAAGGAGGATAGTTTATTTCTCTCTCATATGAAATCTGTCCGGGGCTGTTATGGCGCTCCATGGTATCAAAGACCCAGGATCATTTTATCTTGTTGCTTTACCATGGGTAAATTCCATTACTAAGGTCCGCTCATGGTCCAAGATGGCTGCAGGAAATTCAGTTGACAATCGGGTCAACTGAAAAGAAGAGGTAAGAAGAGCATGCCTCCTCCCTTTTAGGAGACTTCTGGAAGGTCACTGGCCATCGTAGACACACGGCCGAATCTAGCTGCAAGGGAGACTAGAAAATACGGTATTTATTCTGAGGGACCAAGTGCCCAGCTATGACTCAGGAAGAAGGGGGAGCTAGGGAGTCTTTGCCACAAATGGTCACTTCTCTATCCTCATCCTAATCTACCTGCCCGTAGCATTTCAGCACTCCCCACGGAAACCCTTTCTCTCCTTCCCCACTGAGAAAACCACACCCTCCTGGTTTCCTGGTTTTCCTCCTCCTCTCTTCTCGGTCCTGGGACTGAGCACCTTCCTTCTCCATCCATACGCTCCTCCTAGGTGATCTCGTCTGGTCTCAGGGACCTAACTGCCAATCCAGGTGCCAGGAAATCCTAAATCCCGCCCTGGCCTCTCCCCTTAACTCCAGAATCATATACGTGGCTGCTACTTGCCATCTCCACTTGGACGTCTAATAAGTGTCTCAACCTCGACTCTTCATCTCCAACCACAGACTTGTTCCTCCCCGAGGCTCTCCTGTCACGTAAACGGCACCAGTGACTTAAGCCAGGAAATTTGCAGTTGATCTTAATTCCTCACTTTTCCCATCCTCCCACACCCCTGCCGTCAGGAAGTCACAGTGACTGTCTTCAAAACTCAAGGTCCACTTTCTTTGACGTGCATTGCTATGCTCTATGCTCTCGTCTAAAATACCATCAAGTCGCCCCTGAACCTCCACAGTAACCTCCTAACTGGGTCTCCCTGCGTCCCCTCCTGCCTCCTATCATGTATCCTCACACCGCAGAGTGATGTTTTAAATAAGTCAGTAGGGACAAAGGTGGTGATTCCACACCCGCATCTACTTTGTACCCTGTGGAAACGTCTAAGATGACCATGAACGTACTTTTTTAAGGTGTATATCCTAAAGGACAAAGTGTACAGGGGAGGAGATGATAGTAACAAAAATTCGGAAGCTGGAACGCGGAAAGGCGCGCACCAAATGAGTTAGCAAACCCAAGAACGCTGAATCCTAGCCCAGAGAAAGCCAGAGAGGGGCATGATTTACACCACCAAACTCCCACAAAGTCCCGACGTGATGGCACCAGCTATCTCTGGAAGTGGAGGTTAGGAGAGGAGGGCTCAGAGTCAGCTCAAGAAGAGACAGGTCCCCCAGATCCTCTCCTCGGCTCCAGCCGCGGGACCGCCCCTCCGCACCCAAGCAGGAGCCGGGAGAGGGTGACATGGAGGGGCTCCGGGCTGGGACACGAGGTCCCGCAGCAGAAAACGGGGATTGATGAACGCCATCCCGGGCACTTTTCTCCCGCTGGGTTCCCAGACCGCTGCTGGCCGGACGCTTCTCGCCGGCAAGAAACTGGAGGCACCCTTCTCATGGAGTCTGACCGGAGGAGGAAGAAATACCCTAGAGAAATCCACTTCTCACCCGAGAGCTGCCAGAGAGCACAGAGCGCAGCCCCGCCGGGACACGCGCCCTCCCGTGGGCTCTCGGCGCCGCTCGGAAGTACAGCCGGCCGGCCAGCCGGGAATCACCGGCCGGTGAGGAGAGCCTCGAACGCGGGCGTCAAAGACCGAAACACACCAGAGAAACGCGACCGGAAGGAAGCGCGTCAGGTGGGAAGAGGAACCACTGCCACCCTCAGAAAAACCAGTGAAGACGCAGCCCCCAACGAAACCAGGACGGGATGTGCCCCGGTGCGCATGCGCCGCAGTCCACTGCCCCCTCCCCCCACCCCGCCGCTGACACGCCCCTTTCCTTCCCGCCTCGGCGCCTTAGCAGTCGGGGTCTTCCCAGGTCCTCGTGTGTGTGGCTGGCTCTCACTGTCACCCCCAGAGGTCCAGCGCAGGAGGGGCCGACTTTTCTAGAAAGGGCCAGGTATTCGGGCATCGCGAGCCGGGTACGGTGTCTGCCCCCAGCCCTCCTCCGCTCTAGGAGGTAGCGGGAGCCGCA
This sequence comes from Paguma larvata, assembly GCA_030068075.1. Taxonomy (NCBI): domain Eukaryota; kingdom Metazoa; phylum Chordata; class Mammalia; order Carnivora; family Viverridae; genus Paguma; species Paguma larvata. Next base: position 100,381,152 of record CM057828.1, read on the forward strand.
GCACGCATAAGCAGCTGTGGCTGTGCCCCAGCCAGATCCTCTTCGCACGCGGAACCTTGAATTGTGCAGATCGTTCTCATGGGCCACGAATGTTGTTCTCCTTTTGATTTTCTTTCAGCCATTTGAAACTGTAAAAACCATTCTTAACTCCCCAGCTATCCAAAACCAGGCGGCGGGCCAGATACGTCCACACCCGGTTCTAGCACATCATCCCGTTTTCTGGTCGTGAAGAACGGACCGCTTCCTGCTATTTTCTCATTTATTTGCCCCTCCATGTTGCCTGTTGCCTCCCTGCCAGGATGGAAGTTTCGTGAGAGTGCAGTCCCCGCATTCTGCCTGGCGCCCTTGGCACTTAGGAAAGGGCCTGGCGCGGACCCGGGGCGACTGTGGCGCCACACCGGGACCGGTGGAGAGGACACGCCAGGGGGAAGACGCTGCCCCGCCCTGCCTTTCCCTGTCCCCCCCTCCCCCTTCTCTCGTTTCCTGCTGCTGTTCCCCTTCCTTCCTTTCCTCTGGCCCAAGCTGCAAGCCCATGTGTAAGGCCCAGGGCTACCCACAAACCTGGGAGTCAAGAACCCCCCGACCAAAGGATGTGGGAGCTACGCCAAGCCGAGGGGCCAGCCCACAGACCCGGAGGCTGACCAGCAGGCCCTGCCAGCGAGACAAGGCTGCCCTCTTACCACCGAGAGAGCTTCAGAATGGCCCCCCTGAGGAATGGCTGCACAAGTGGCTCACTTTTCAGCGTTATGTAATGGGACTCGTGGTGACACAAGAGGAGCCATCTTTCACTAGTGTCCAGAGAAAAGGATTCCTTGGGGGGAGTCAGGTCCCCAAAGTGGAGACGGGGCGCCAGACTCTCAACATCGGTGCACACACGTTCCTCGCTCACCCAACTCCCTGCTTGAACAGATGCACAGGCCACCGTGAGCAAGTGGTCTGGTTTCCCACGGAGGAAAGCATGCGAGACAGGCAGCATGTTAACTAAGAGGTGACACTTGGGCCTATGGATCCCGCTGTTCCGATTTCGGTGGGCAAGCCGGCCCTGTGTGTCTGCACACTCTCGGGTCAAGGGCTAAGATCACATTCCTAACATGCCAAGCCAGGAACCACAGTCAGCCAGCCCCTCCCTGAAGCTCTCATTTTGACCACTCTTCAGATCCAGTGGGTTTTCTGTCCTTTTGTTGTTTATTAAGCACCTATCGCTCTGCTTCTAAACCTGCAGTGCTCACAGAACCTGGCGCCAGAACTTCCTCACTTAGGCGGTGGTAAGGCATGTACGTAACCCGGATGGCGGCCGAGGCCCTTGTGTTCTGCTAGCCCAACGGCACAGGCCTGAACTTTACCCGGTTTGCGGGCACCCCCCCAAGGGCTTTCTATTCTCTGGGGAGGGACTGGGCTGGCCGGAGGCGGCTCACGTGGGCTCTGAGTTCCTGCTTCCACTGACATGGTTCAGTTTATGCTGCCTCTGTGGCCCCAACCTGCTGCTGCTGCTGTTTGGGGGCTCTATTCACAGATGAGACTCTTCCAATTCCATAAAAAGAAATCACTCGCATAGAGGCCTTTGTGTATGTAGCAGACTTTACTGAAGATTTGGGGAGACAAAGGGGGGTTACATAGCAAAAATACAAAAAAAAACCCTTAAAGTTGAATATTAGACATCCATGAGCTTAAAAATAAAAAGACCTTTAGCGATTTCCACCCACTGGGCTCCGGCCTTCCGCAAAGGGGCCGGACCACCTCCCCCATCCTCTCTCGGGAAGTGAACAAATCTGAATTCCGGACAGTCTCTTACTCAGAGTGGCTTAGCCCACCATTTGTTCTGTGCTCCCTTTTGAGAGCCTTCCCTGGGGCCTCTTCCCCCTCATGGGCCACAAAGTTATTTTCCTCAGTTAAGAACACTTCCTTCCCCGTTTCTGAGACCTGAGGGTGAGAGTCTAAGCATGTCTCTGTGCTGGACAGTTCCCACTAAACTAAGAGCCCGGGGACTCCTTATGGGCTCTGGAAGACATTAGAGCAGTTTCCCCCCCAAAAGTGTGTGCGCGCGCGCGGGTGGGAAGAGCAGTCAGGGCAGGCTTTAATATATACTAAGTTGTGACCACTCACTGAGTGCTCATCATGAACTAGGGACAGTGCTTACTCCTTCACATATACTCTGTCACCTTTCTGACCTGAACTCAGCGCCATTTTATTCCCATTTCACAAATAGGGTTTTATGAAGGCTCTGAGAGGGTAAGCTATTTGCCCAAGATTGCATAACTTAGAAGCAGCCAATTTGGCCCTCAAGCAGCCTAGCTCTAGGGTTTTAGTTAAGAACAACTTCTATAGAGATTTAACCCTTTGGAGAAAAGCTTCTTGTTTTCATTTTTGGAGCTGACATAATGGAAAATGTAAGAAAGGATCAAACGCAGTAGCCACTGGGCATATCTGCCCCCGCGGTAAACACACTGCTGCTCTCTCTCACATTCCCCCTCTGCAGGCTCGGCCCAGGCGAGCACTGGTGAACCAATGGCGCCCCGCACCAGGCCCATCACTGCGGGCTGTCAGGAGCTCCCTGCTACCCCCGCCCCTGCTTAAATGAGAGGCCTGCCCTCCTATCTCCAGCCCTGTTCTCACCCTGCCCACTGTCCTCTGAAGCCGTCAGCTGGGGAGAGGGCGCAAGCGATGGACTAGGCACATACAGTCTATGAGCGGCCTGACATGGCCACCCCGATCCTTACTCCACTGGCTTTAGTCCTGAAAGGGCAGACTTGGTATCCACACGCACATGCACGCACACGCACTCTAAGGTCCTTCTGGGTGAGTTTCTCTCATTAGGAAGATCATCCCACTCGTTGGAAGTTCACTGGGGGCCGCTGAGGCGATCTGCTCGGTCATGGTCAGACACCATGAAACAGGCTGTCTGTTTCCACATCCCTATCTCAGTGACGCTCCCTGTTAGCTCTGACTGTGTTGGGAGGGCAGAGGGGTCCGCCCTAGAGGGTTCAGGGCCCTTGCTCACCTCCCAGGCCCAAACGGCAAGGATCACATTGCCTTGTACGTGTACACTCCTTCAGCACACGTTTACTGAGCACCTGCTATGTTCCAGACATGGTGTTTGGTTTACAGAAAGTAACGGACCAAGGAAGCTACAGTTTCCACCCACAGAAGCCGAGTCTAGGAGGAAAGACAGACTCAGAGGCAGACAATTATATGTGCTTCTCTGTGGTCCACAGCAGCCCCAGTGTTGATTTCTAAAAAAAATCACAGATTAAAGATAAAAAAGATTTACTCCTGTTTCAAACGCTTCCAGGACCTCCCTTCACAAGAAGTAAAACCCAAAGTCCTCGCCAAGCCAGGGGTGTGGGGCTGCAGAGGGAGCTGGAGTGCCTGTCCCCCACCCCGGCCCCCACCCTCGTCTGGACGGCTGGCCCGGGCAGGATCTAGCCCCTGCTGCCTCCATACCTTAGCCCGTGCAGCTCTCGCTCTCTGTATCTGGCACACGCCTCCCCTCTGCACCTGCCCTGCATCCGAACCTCCCTGCCTCTACTCAGAATACCTTCCCTCACCTCCCCCGGGCCCGAGAGGCTGCCCCAGTGACTCTCAGCGCCCCTCACTACCTTGAAAGCACGTCACGGTCTGCACATCCTGTTATGTGCTCACTTTGTCTTCCTCCTCAATGAAATGTAAGCTCCCCAGGGCCCTCGTCTGTCTTGGTCAGGGATATGTTCCCAGTGCGTGCCACAGAGCAGAAGTTAAGTAAATATTTGCTAACTGAATGAATAAGTGCATTAGTACTCTAAGCAAGTTAGTTCACTTCTCTGTGCCCCCTTCCTCATCTTTCAAAGGGGGACAGCACAGTCCTCATTAGGTGAGGATTAGAAGAGGTGGCAGGTGCCCAATGGGTCAGGAATGGAAGGCTTTTGCCACACAAGGGCAGGTGTGACTAACCCTTTCGTATGAGAAGGGGTGAGCGCACACCGGCTCTTGAAGAATGAGTAACAGTTCTCCAGTGGGAGAAGGGCAGGGCCTGACTGGCTACGGGAACATTTGGTGCCAAGGCCGAAAGGCAGGGAAGGACACCCGACTCAGGGGCCACGGGGGAGTGTCTGAGATGCCCAGCAGGAGAGGCGGGTCAGGTCAGGGCTCCCACTTGCCCCCGCGGCCGCAGTCTGCAGCACACCAGGGGAAAGGCATCTGTGTCCGCATTCCCATGGCTGACTGGCCTGGGACTCACAGCTCTAAGTACACCACTCTCCATTAAGCTACTGAGGTCAGTCCACAAAGAAAAGGGAAAATGCACAGCCAGCACCTGGCCTGCACATCTGCACAGACCCCTTTCCACCCATGACACAAAAGGTCATCTCCTTGACTTGTGCGTTTGTGCCATGGCCAAGAGGCTGCTCACACATCCTTCATGTGTATTTGCCTAGAGGTTCACAGTCAAGCTAGAAGCGTAGGCATCATGAGTGCCCCTTATCCAAACAGCCCGAGGGGAGAGGTGGGGGGAGAGGGCAAGGGTTGTGACAGTGACCGGGGGCAGAGTGGGACAAACCCGCCCGTGGACATGTGAGCACACGTGGTCTGCTCAGACACTCCCGGACCCCAGGCCCCACCTCCACATCCCATCTTCTGAAGCGAGCCGGGCCCAACAGGGAGTGCAGTTATGTAACTTGGCACGAGGTCTAGCCGCAGTCCAGAGGCGTCTGCTTAAAGTTGCTTCTCGATGAGAAGAGGCAGTCCTGGCCTGTGAGGGTAGGAAACTGGAGAGCCGGCTTCTTTTCCCAATTGGAGCACCGGCCAGCCCTCATCCCATCTGCTTATCTCAACACTGCTCATCTAAACCCTTTAAGGGGAGCCCCTCTCAATTGCAACCTCTTCCCTGGATCTCCACACCCTGCCCTCCTCCATCTCTAAACTCCAGTTTCTGTGAGAATCAGCGAACCCCACTTAAAGAGTTATCCAGTCTGACTTTTTAGACTGCGAGCTCCTGCTATGAATAATAACGTATACACGTATACTTATCGAACACATTTATGTGCTCGGCACTATGCTAGGCACTCTACATATACGAGGTAGGTATTCTTATTATACCCATTTTACAGATGGGGAAACTGAGGCACAGTGAAATTAAGTAACTTGCCCCCCAAGGTCACACAGCTAGTCAGTGGCTGAGTGCCAGGATTTCAACCGTAGCTGTTTGACTTGAGCCTTTGATCCTAACCACCGTTCCAGAATACCTCCTACATGCTGTCTTACTCACTTTTATATTCCCATAATATATCTCCCTGAGTGCTGGACACAAAGTAAACACTTGTAGGTTGAATCTTCTTCCCCTTCTGCTCCAGGCTTCTGGAATTGTGGTTCCTGGTATGGATGATAACAGAGGGCCACTAGATGGCAGCAAAGAGCCAGGCCCAGGCCCCCCTGAGGGAAGGGAGGGATAAACTAATTAATAACATTTAATTAGTGCATCTTGCACCAGGCACTTTATAGACATTAGCTCTCTTTTTCACTAAGGCCTTCTAAGGTAGGTACCATCTCCCCTTTAGGGAGAGCAAAGGACACTAAGGCTCACACAGGTGGAAAAATTTGCCCAAGGTCAGACAGCTAGAAATAGCAGGACTGAAGCCAGGACCTCCCAAACCCTAAGCCCATGCAGTTCTCAAAAGAGATAAACCAGGAAACCTTTCACTGGTTCCCTCGAGGCCCAGAGTGGGTTTCACCCCCCTCCTCCATCCACACGGAGTACAGAAACTACTACTGTCTGGGGACAGAGTGGACGACAGCCTGGGCTGGTTCCGAGGCAGTCACCGCCCAGCAGGCACTCCGGCTGGGGGTGGAGGGGAGCCCAGGGAGGACTCACGGAACATCAGAACTGGGTGGTCTCAGAGACCACTGGTCCACTGCAGACCTCTGACCCACTTTCTTGGCCTTCCCTGCCCCCCCACAAAGGATGCTGCGTGATACCAGCCTCACTACCTAAACTCCGCAGGCTGGCTTCCATGCCGCCCCTCTCACCCTCCCTGTCTCGAGCTCGTGTGATCTGCGACAGATACTCTAAAGCAGCCAGCACGACTGTGGAATCCATGCCCACCGGGGATGGGCGGGTGGAAACTATCCAGAGAGCTCTGGCCGTGTCCCCTTCCAACCTCTCCAACAACCGTCACCTCCGCACCCCGAATCCAACCCCCGGGCTGGACAGAGGAAGGGACAACAGAGGTGGCCAGGGCATCGCGCACAGGTCCCGCAGGCGCACACACGGGCACGCACAGAACACAGAACCCACGAGCCTATCCTCGGGTGTCCCAGGGTGGCCGGCAGCACAGAGCCGGGCTCGATGGCAGCAGAGGAGCCATCCTATCTTGAGCTTCAGCAACTGGCGACGTCCCTGGCTGAGTCCGCTGGGGATTTCTGGGACTGCTTCTGGCCTGCTTCCCAGTCGGTGCCCCTTCTCCCACAGGCCCTCCCGAGGCTCATACAGCCAGATCAGGTCCTCGGAAAATACACACCATCTTGGGTTTATTTCGGATTGGGCATTGCAGGTTCAGGCACGGTTTGTTCCTGGATAGGAAGAGTCATGACCTCTCAGCTCTCCTGGCACTTCGGGGGCCGCCCCTGCAGATCCCCTCCCCATGTCCCTGCACACACGACGTCGCTTCCCCCCTCCCTGCTCCCTGAGTCTCTTATTCTTTCACCAGCCGGTAGATATGGTGCTGAGCCCCGTGCTCGCTGGCTGACACCTCAAAGACATATGCAACGCACAGCAAGGTCTCCTGCGTGTCTCTGTTGGTGACCACCTGCAGGTGATGAAAAAGATGAAAAAGTTGAGCCCCAATCGAGGGCACGCATCTCCCCTACCCGCCGACCCGCTCCCGCCCACCACGTGCGGGGCCCCGGTCCCCTCCACACACACACCTGCAGGATGGTGAAGTTCTCCAGCACGCTGTTCATCATGTACTTCTCGGGCAGGTGCTTCAGCTTATGGATGAAATTGATCATGTACTCGCAGAGTGGGGACCGATGAATGCGGTAGGAGTAGTGGCCATTCTCATAGCGGGCATACTCCGTCTGCAGGACCCAGGGAGCGGCGGGGGCTTAGAATCTCTTGACCACCTCCAGCCCAGGCCCAACTCCTCGGGGAAGCTCCATGACCCACTCGCTCTCGAGTAGGAAGAAAAGGCAGGAGGCCTGGAGGCCCTTGAGAACAGAGCCCCCTCCTCCCTGAGCCGACGGGCAGGCCGGGTGTGGGAGGAAGGAGCATTCGCGTGGCGGCACTGGGCGAGAGGGGATAGAGTGATGACTCAGCCTGGCCGCACACTAACACATGCTAACGTGCACAAACGACTGCGTGCCAACAGGTGACACCCGAATCGGACTGCTGGGCTGCACCAGTGTCAATCTCCCGATTGCCAGTATTACGCTCTAGTTATGCAAGATGTTGCCCGACAAAGGGCACGTGGGGTTACGATCGCGTTGCGCGTGGGACCACAATTATCTCAAAATAAAAATTTACTCAAAACTAACCAGAAGAGCATTTTATAAACTACCATTGCTGTGGAGTGGGGTTCGGGCATGGTGTGTTTCCCGAGCCCCCAGAGGACCGAAGGCGCAGCCAGGGCCGAGAAGCCCTGGGAGGGGGCACTGTCTCTCCCCTGGTGCCAGCCCACATGTTACCGTTGGACATGAGGTGGGCTGCCCATAGGTAACAGACAGACGTATTTATGAGGGGAAGAGCTCACGGACTCACACCAATCTGGGGAAAGAGGAGAGGGCAGGGACGAAGGCCCACCTGAAACAGCAAGGGGCGTGGTTTAACAAACACAGGGAGTGGGCTCCTACCTCCACTTTCTCTACCACCTGCTTGCCGAAAGAGCAGACCTTGGTGGAGCAAGTGATTATCATGTTCTCCGGACTCTCGTACTGGCTGGAGACTCCGTAGAAGGAGCTGCCTTCATCCTCGATGTTGGTGTTGAGGTCTGCCTGGAGGAAGACACAGGGAAGACAAGCAGTGGACAGGTGAGTCAGCAGGGGCCCCACTGGGGGTGGAGTCAGAAAGAACCCTGGGGCCACGGTCCAGGTTCTAGGGCCAGGAAGACATCAGGAGGGCCTAAAAAGCACTTGGACAGCTTCCACCTTTCTCCACACGCAGGCCTGGTATAAGATCAGGCTGTGTTGTCTAAACGATGGAAAAAGAGAAAAACACTGGCACCTGTGTTAGTTTCAGGCCTCTGCTACCCATTCAGGTACCAACGCACTCAGCAGGTGGGGCCCCCAAATTTGTCTTTAGGACTTCAAGTCCTACAGTCTAAGGCTTTGCTCTTGTTAAACTGCAAACATCTGAATCTATATCAGTCATTTCTATTTTAGTATGAATTTATCAGAGCCTTTCCAGAGTCCATTCTGATGGTGAAGGAAGCGTGGGAACAGAAAGCCAGAATGGGAGACTGGCAGAGGGGAGAGTGGGAGGGGGTGCCGGTACATGGAGGAGAAGCTGGGACTTGACTATGTCTCATCCTCCGGTCCAGCTGGTCACTGGACCCTGCCAATGCTCTTTTGGAAATGGCGCTGGGGGTTGGCCTCTCACCCACCTCTACAGCACTACTGAGTCCAGCCACCCTTGACCTGCTTACATAGCTGTTTCAGCCTCCAGACTGGTCCCAACACCAGACTTCTTCCCTCTGGTTCATTCTCTAAACTTCTCTTCGAAAACAAGTCTCATTGCATCACCGCATGGTTGAAACCCTCTCACTGAGTCCCTTGCCGCAAGAGAACATAGCTGTCACTCTCCGGCCTGGCTTGAGCCCCTGGTCCTCTAGATCAGCTTCTTTCTATTCTCCAACACACAGCTTTTCCTCCCCTGCTGAGAGCAGAGCCCGAAGCACCTCCTGCTGGATGTGGGGTTGACTGGAAATCTGTCTCTTAGAAAAGGTGGAGTGAGACTCCCGATTTCACTCACGTTCCCTGCCAAGAGGTACAGAGCAGGGTCTCGGCCTCAATTTGATCACAGCGAGGTTCCCTGACCACAGGCCCTTCCCCACACCACACAGCTGACAAGCGATGGGCCCCAGGTCTTCAGGCTTCAACTCCAGTGTTTACCCAAATCTGGCAGAGTTACAGGTCAGGGAGGGAGACGCCGGATGAGAGAATTCAGTGCCTTGGAGACTCTGAGGCAGGAACTGTATTTCGGAAGCCCTAAACCATTTAGGGGTCCCCATCCCCAGAACTCTGGCCGCGCATCAAATCCCCCCATCCGAACCAGGGGTGCTAACAGAGCCACTTAGGACCCACAAATGCACAGACTTAAAAAGGCTCATTCTGAGGGTGGAGACTCTCATCCCGCCTACGCACTACCGAGTCTGAAATCACTGCCAAGCTGGACCCAGAGTGAGCCCCGCGGAGGCAGCAGAAGCGCTAGACCCTGTCAAAGATCCTGACACCAAGGACTCTTCTGCACAAAACAAGGGGACCCCAGAACCCAGGGAAGGCTCTGCACCACTCAGAGCCAGGCACAGGCAGTTCTGTTACTGGCCATTAGGGGATGCTCAGTCATTATTTTTCTCTCCTTTGGGGAAAGAAATTTTCCAAGAACAAGAACATTCTCTAGACTGGTGCAGGGTGTTAAATGTCTTATGGCATAATAGAAATATTTTGTAGTCACAAAAAGTGTTGAGAAGGACCCGTATTTACTATTGTGAGTTGACTACAACAATTGTTAAGTGAAAAAAAAAACAAAACAGGTTATGGAACAGAATGAGGATGTGCTCCTTCTAGGACGAGAAAAAGAAAAAGGGTATTTTCATGTTGAATAGAATGGCATATGTTTAGCGTAGTCTGCGATGGTTTTAATGAGGCCACTGGGAAGACAGGGAAAAAAGGAATTATAGCTACATTCAAGTCAGTGCTCGGCCTCTGAAATAAACAGCGATGTTGTAAACACCCCCCATCCCACCCCCCCAGGCTAGCCTGTCTCAGTACTCCGCGGTGGGGATGGAGCCAGGCAGGCAGAGGGTGCCCCTGACTCCCCGCCAGGGTGGACTACAAACCGAGGGCAGCTGGGACTGGCCCAAGGCTTTACGGTTAAGTATAAGGTGAACTGGGACCAAAATCCAGCTCGCCATCTATTTTCCCTGTGAAGTCACACGCTCCTCCTGGGAGACCAAGTTTGCCAGACTTCTTTAAAAAGGAACAGTTTGCCCAAAGTATGCTGCAGCTTTTAGCGCAGGGCAGAAGCGTGAAAAAGAGCTGGCAGGAAGCCCGGCTGCCCGGGGAAGGGCAGGCTCCTGCACACGGGACAGTGGGTGCCGGCCAAACGGCAAGGCCAGGGGATAAGATAGTACCTCTCAGACTATATAGCCCCTACCAGCCTCCTCTTGATTGACGGTGTATGTGTGCACCACCAACCCTACCATGCCTCTCCTGGTTTCTCTTAAGTCAACTCGTTCCCTAACTCCATGCTAAGCAGTAATACCCATGAAACCAGTCAGGGATTCTATTTTTTCTGATATATGTGATATCAACTGCGTAACTATTAGAGAAGAAATATTTATTCATCTGTCACCTAAAAGAATGCTGCGCACCAGGGTTGGGCGGGACTGGTCCAATCCCTCTCAGCACGCAGAAGTCGCAGCTGCCTAGCACCCCCGCAGTGCCCTGGACATGCCATGCCCTTCATCGCCTTTGTGCCCGTAGGATCTGTTTGGACGGCCGTGGCCCCTTCCAGATGGTAAGCACCCTGCCAGCAAGGACTAAGCTCTCCCAGGGTTTGGACCATACCTGGTGTGAGGTGTGCCTGTAACAGAGGTCGCGTGTGGCTCTTCGACCTCAGCTTTCGGTGGCACTGAGCGGGGAGAGAGGGGAGTCCCACACCTCCCCACGCCCCCCCCAACCTCCCCCTGCAACCTCCACACCCAGCCCCCCGTCCCAGGTCTCAGTCATAGCCTCCCACTCACCTGGCCCTTCCATCTCTCAGTCACATACTTTATCCTACCCCCGCCCAGCACGGTCAAGGGGAGTGGGGCTCAAAGAGGCTGAGACATTGTCTCTGCCGTCAAGGAATTCATAACTTGTAGGACAGCAAGTAGGATAAATGCAATGGTGTTTTGAATGGTACGGAGGAGAGAGAGAGAGGAAGAGAGCTAAGGAGGTAGTGGGAGAGAGATAAACATCCCGCCGATGATCATCCAAAGTCTGCCCCAGCACCTGTCCTGTGATTATGCTGGAGAGCCTGGAGAGGCAGCGGGGGACACGGACAACCCACTCTCAGCACCCCATCTTGTCCTCAGTGCCCCATCCTCCTAGTTACTACCCCGCCTCCTCCTGCAGCCACACTTTAGGCACTTCCTGTCCACCCTTCCATCCCCCTTACTCTAACGAGCTTGGCTTATCTTTCTCAGCCTAAGAGGAAGGCTGCCCCCCCCACCCTCCTGCCCTCTGAGTGCCCCCATGCTCCCCTCCCTCCACCCTATTCATAGCTGTGGTGCGGGTGGGCAGCCCAGGCGGAGCCTGGAACAGGTGTGGGGGATCGGGTGACTGACAGATGAGCCGAGACAGCCGCAGCCCAGGAGTGGGGGCTGGAGGGGCTCAGATTCATTGTCATGTGCCGGTATGTGCCTGGGAGAAATGTCAGGGCCCAAAGGGAGCAGCAGGCTGGGATGGGGGCCGGTCTGGGGTACTCTCCTCCTTCCAAAGGCCTCAGCTCACCTCTAACCAGCATTTTCAATTTACAGACTGGTGTTAACAGCCATCAGTGTCTAAGAGTCCCCTCTCCCCCGCCTCAAGAACAGAGGTCGCCTCAGCTGGTCTCGCATGTTGTGGGGAAGGAGGGAGGGATTCAGCTTCTCAGTTCCTGCTCTAGACCCTGCATGTCACATCCCACAGAGCGCGGCCTCACGACTCAACCCCTCCTGCACCCAGATGCCAGCTCCAGCTGGAAACGATTTGTCCCGGCAGCCATGAGCCCAGGAACCACTACCACAATCCCATCAAAGAACAGTAACTTTAAACGGGCGTGGGCTAGGAGGCTGGGCTGGGGACATCGAAGTCTTCCTGCAAGCGGACCCTGGTCAGCTCCCCAGCGTGCACGGTCAAGGCCTGGGCTGGACCAGAACACTGCCAGGCTGGAGAAGAAAGAAAGGCTTTGGGGGAGGGGGCTTTGTTCCTTGTCTGCTCAGCGCTCCTGACTGTGTGGTTGGTCTCACAGCAGCTCACAGCAGGGGAGGGAGTGGCTAGGCCAGGGCACAGGAGAAGAGAGTTCCAGATGGCTGGGAACGCCGGAGCTGGCGGTGAGGACCGCGTGGCTGACCAAAAGTCTCATGGTTAGCAAACAGGAGCATTTCTTTCTCCCCCATCACAGATTTGGACTCCCCTGGTGGCTCTGCCCTCCCCACCCAGGAGGGACCAGATGGCTGCCAAGGTGCCCTGGCTGCCGCCGTGCCCCCATCTCTGATTTCACCCGTCCTCACCCTGACCAAGCGTCTGGCCTTCAGAGAGGGCCTGGCTCTAGGGGCCCTTCATTGCCAGCAGACCCCTCACACATCAGGGTCCTCAGAGACACAGCCTCCTGTAGGCCCTCAAGAACAAAACTGCTGACTGTTCAGAGAAACAGGCCCAGGGTGGCTGAGATTCTCTCAGGTCACAGCTCTCGAGCGGCAGTACAGGGACGAGGGTCTCTATGCCCCGGATGGCCCCACTGCTGCCCCCTGCTCTCCCACGGCACATCGGGAGGGCCCCGCTTGTGGCCCACCGTGCTCTCCCACATCCTGGTTACTGCTCTGGGACCCCGAGATCTGCTCTGGATTCCATTTGAAAGGTGAGCTCCTGGAAGACGAGGCCCACGGCAGGTCCACACAGCAGGGGCTATGTGCACAGCCACGAGCACAGCGCAGAGGCCACGCGGGGAACCTGCCGCATCCCCTCCCTTCCCTTCTCCCATCAGTCCCTGCCTCCCACCTCCCCCATAACATCCGGAGGGGATATGGGCCACAAGCAAGGCCGGATGGGAACACTGTGATGCCTTTTCCCAACCTGCCCACTCTCTCCACTGGCAGGACAATCTTCTTCATTTTTTGGAAGGGAAGTCTGGACTCTAGAAAACTCAAGAAGCCTAAGTGCCTGACTCTACACAGGATGCGCAGTCAAGCCTGCCATCTCCACACTGCATTCTCTGCTGTCTCTCGGGGCCTTGCGGATCCCTTCATAGGCCATCCAGAACCTTCTCCAGTGGGAGCAGGGGGAACACATGGCCCTGAGCAGGGGACACCCCAGGCATTCTGTAAGGTCGGGCAGCTCGGTGTCACGGTTCCGGGCACACACTCTGGAGACACACTGAGTGTGACTCCTCGTTCTGCCGCTCTGAACTGGGTGACCCTGGCAAGTCATTTCACCTCTCTGTGCCTCAGCTTTCCCTCTCTAGGTGAGGCTGTCAACTGAACCTCCCTTTGGGGTTGCAGCCAGGATGAAAGATGCTGATATATGAAAGTGCTGAAGGGCGCCTGGTGAGATCGCCCACCGACTGCCCCGACCTACCTGCCAGCATGGAGATCACGAGAACCAGAGGGAGGAGGCTCGCCCTGGCTGGGTGTCTTAAAGCCAGGCCCCTGCTTACTCTACGCCTCAGTTCTCCCCCGCCTTTGTGAGATGAGAGGCCTAGGACGGTCCTCATCCGGATGGACACCAGAAGAATACGGAATACTACCACTAACTAAAAGAAGACAGGAACTAGTGAGAAAGGCCCCAAATGTGCCATCTCCCTCCTCCAAGGAACTTTTCCCATAAATGCCTCCTGCCAACCAGGCCTTCCTTCTGATCCGAAATTGTAATCCCAGGGAGGCTGAGCCAGTGCTGAGAAAGAGGCACAAATCACCTCCCCCAAGCTCCTTCTTCCAAGTCAAGGCTAAGCCTGGACTGGCTTGGGGGTCTGAGGGAGGAAGACTCAAGAGAGGGTGCAGGTTTCCCCAAAGGAAAGGCCAGGAGCCTCCCTAGACACACAGCAGGAAACGGGAGTTGCCACCACTAGCCGTACAGTGACAGTGCTAACGGCGGCCCGCGGCAGAGCCTCTTGGCCCCAATTTCTATGTCATGGCTGGAAGGGAGAGTAGGGAAAGGAAAAAGGGAAGTGAGGTGGGCTAAGCCCCTCCTGAAAAAGGGGAGAATGTGGGCCCTGGGTGGCTCAGTTGGTTAAGCATCTGACTTTGGCTCAGGTTATGATCCCACGGCTTATGAGTTCAAGCCCTGCATGGGTGAGCAAAGCCCAGCTTTGGGTGAGCCCCGCTTCTCTTTTTCCCTCTCTCTGCCCCTCGTGGGATTCTCTCTCTAAAAAAAAAAAAAAAGTGAGAACAACCTCCTACGTCACACTCTAAGGCCAGCCTCTCCGTCTGAGGTCCTGAAGAGGCTGACACGCCTGCCTGATCTACCCTGCTGGCTTCCAGTCTGGACGGCTAAATTTACCCAGCTCAGGACAACTCTGGCCACGCCAGGGCCACCCTGTTCAAAACCCTTCAGTGATTCCTTATTACTAAAGAGAAGGGATGACAAATCTGTCTCAAGTGTGCCACTATCCTCCCCCACGGCTACACCCATTGCTAGTCAATCCAGAACCTTCTCCCTCTAGATCTTCTCAACCCAGCATGGAGGCGAGACCACACCGGCAAGAGAGTTCAACAAACTCAAGAAGACTAAAGGCTGGCCAGAGATAGAAGTAACCCTGTGGGGCAAAGGAAGCAAAAGCAATTATAACTTAAAAGTACCTCCAGAGGGCTTAGAGATAAGAAGGGAGCTGGCATGCCTGAGAAAAGCCCTCGGTGCCTCTGGCCTGGAGGGACCAGGACAGTGGGGGCAGGGGAAGCACAGGCTTCTACACAAGGAACTGATCGAAAGGCAACACCAGGGATGGTCAGGCCTCCAGGCCACCTCTCCCACCCTTCAGCAAAAGATCAGGGAATACTCATCTTCAGAAACTAAACAGGAGGGCTTCAGGCTTCAGGGGCCCTGGGCAGGCCCGAACATGGAAGACAGAATTAAATGAAACCCACACAAGAAATGCCCAGCCCCCTAGTCTTCCCTGCTGCCTCACTCCTCGGATGCAGTGACCATGTATACCCTTCCAGGGGCACAATTCAAGCAGTCTTCTTTGGAGAGACTGAGCCACCTCAAGGAAAAAAAGGTCTAATAAACATACTGACATTTATTGGATTCCTCAAAAAAAATAGCAGATACCAAGTCTGACCTTGCACACAGAGCTCCCAATAACTATTAAATATGGGCATGGCACTAAACAACAAAAGTACAAATCGGACTTCATCAAAATGAAAACCCTCTGTGCTCCAAAGGACACTGTCAAGAACGTGAAAAGAGAGCTGACAGACGGGGAGACAAATCTCCAAACAACACATCTCATCAGGGACTTGTATGTGTAATATATAAGCTCATAACTCCATAATAAAAGACAACCCAATTTAAAAATGGGCAAAGGAGCTCAAAAGACATTTCTCCAAAGAAGATACAAAACTGATCAGTAAGCACAGGGAAATGCGAATCAAAACTGCAAGGAATCCCACTTCACACCCACTAGGATGAGTATAATCACAGAAAATACCAATTGTCAGCATGGGTTTGGAGAAACTGGGACCTTCATACAACTACTGGTGGGAATGTAAAATGGTGCAGCCACTGTGGGGGACTGTCTGGCAGTTCCTCAAAAAGGCAAAGAGTTCCCACGACTTGACAATTCCACACCTCAGGGTCTACCCAAGAGAAATGAAAACCTATGGCCACACAAAAACTTGCTACAAAGTTCACAGCAGCATTATTCATAAAAGTTGGAAACAACACAAAAGTCCACCAACTGATGAACAGATAAACAAAATTTGGTATATCCGTGCAATGGTATATAATTGAGCCATAAAATGGAACACAGTATGGATCATGCTATAACACACCTGAACCTTGAAAACATTACGTTAAGTGAAAGAAGCCAATCACAAAGGATCACATGTTGTAGGATTCCATTTACATGAAATGTCCAGAAAAGTCGAAGCTATAGTGACAGCATCAGTGGTTGCATAAGGCTGGGAGAGTGAGCACAGAAAGTGGCAGCTAAAGAGTATGCGGTTTATTGTGAAGGTGATGAAAATGTTCTAAAATTGACTGGCTGCACAGCTCTGTGAATATACTAGAAAACACTGAACTATATACATTTTTAAGTCAGTGAATTATATGGCAAGAAAGCTATTAAAAAATATGGACCAAAAAATATGACCATTTTAGGAAACCCTCCAACTTGAAATACAGACATCAAAAAAAGATAGAAAAAAGTATATAAAGGAAACAAAAAAAGTTGTAGTCATGAAACAAGATCAGGATGCAATAAAAGAACAAGAAGGAACTCTTAAAAAATGTCATGGTCAAAGTTAAATATCTGATAGAAGGTGGGACAGAGAATGCTACCATATTCCATTAATCTAATCCACTACTAACTGTGTGATGCACCATGATCTTCAGAACCACTAAGATAGAAAAATGCCACCAGCTGAACCATGACATACTAGCAACTGAAAAACTCATCCATCTTCTTCTATGGTCACAGAACCCTAATTTTACTGAGAATGGCCGTTTACTCCACCAAAAGAGTACATTTCCCTGGCTCCTTTGCAGCTAGGTGCAACCATACAACATAATTAGGTGTTGTGTGGCACTTCCAAGAAGGCTCCACAGAGGGAGTTAAGTTGGCTGCTTCTTTCCTGATGCCTGGAACTGGAATATAAATATGACGGCTGGAACTCCAGAAGCCATGATCTTGAGGACAGAAGCCATGCACTGTATATGGCAGACAGTTGGAAAGGAGACAGGTCCCTAGTGATTTCAAGGAGCTGCTGGACCAGCCTGGACAGTCTACCTCCAGACTTACTTTACACAAAAGAAAAATAAACTACATCTTTATGCCACTGTTACTTCGGGTTTAATGAAATATACACTCAGATACGTTCTTAACTAATTTAGAATTAGAAGATAAAGTTAAGGAAATCTCCAAGAAAATGAGTTGGAAAATCAACAAAGAAATTGTAAAAATCATAGAGGGTAGGTCCAAGATATCCAACATTAATTAGACTAATAGGGGTTCTTGGTAAAGAATGCAGAGCAAACAGAGGGAAAGAAACAATGTAAGTAAATTTCCCCCAAATAGAGAAATACTAATCTCACAACTGAAAGTGCTTGGCTTAAAAATTAGAAAATAAAAACACAGATATCCCAAAGCTCGTTAATGTGAAACTTAAGAACATAAGGGATAAAAAGGAAAATGCAAATTTTTCAGATAAAAAACAAAAGTGAAACCCAAGTGACACAACAAAGGATAAAGAATTAGAATGTAATGAGACTACTAGTGTTTGAAGACAATGGAGCAATGCATTGTAAAATGATTCTTGCAAATCATTTCTGGGAAAAGGATTTATGACCTAGCTTCTATACCCAGTCAAACTATCACTCTGGTACAAAAAAACAGGCATTCAAACAGGCAAAGACTTAGAACATTTATCTATCACACGTTTTTTTCTTAGGGAGGTACTAGAGAATGTTTTCTAGCAGAATAAGCGGGGACAGCAAACAGAGAGAAATATGAGATCTAGAAAACCATAGATTCAATACAGGAGAAAAGTGGAAGCAGTCTAGGTCTAAAGAATAACCAGTTCACACTGGAGCAGGACAAAGGCATCTGGGAGGAAAATCTCCAAGAGAAAGGGTGAGCTGATGAATGATCTGATAGGTTTGAGCATTCAGGGAAAAACTTAAAAAAAAAAAAAAATTTTTTTTTATATGATGGTTATGATGGAACGATTTGTAAAATTTTAATAATAGGTTTATTTAGAAATATGCAAGTAAGAAAGCCATTTATTTGTAAGAAAAAACAAGAAAGTTGTACAAGAAATAAAATGTGATCATAATACATAATTACATCAAAAGCATTATTCTTGGCTCTCTGGTAGTCATTCTGCATGGTCAAAACGTAAACATTTTATTGCTTTTATTAAATTACACAACTTACTGAATATAATAGTATTGAGGTGATGAGGGGGAAAGTGATATAACATTGCTGATGTTTTTCTACAGTACTGAAATAAATACAAAATGTCTTAGTTGTGATATCAAGGTATAGCAATATAAGGGTAGAACTTTGAACTAAGGAGATAAAAACCTAGAATAAATAAGCGAAAATCGACATCAATTGCCTCTAGGGTTTGGGGTTGGGGAGGAGTGGGACAAAAATCTGATGCTTTTCATTATAAGCCTTTGATATTAATTAATAATATAATTACTAATATTCACTAATTTAAAAATAAGGTAAAGGAAAAGAAAATATAACCTATTTTACAGCCCAGGGTAGATTAAAACCCAGACCTTGTATGATCAAGACCTTCAGGATCCAACTCCCCTTTCTAGTCTTATTTTCTATTATTCCCTCTCACACACCTGTACCCATTGATTTCCCCTCTGGAGCCCACTTCCTATGCTTCCCCCAGGCCGTACCAGCCCTTCCCAGGCTCAGATCCTGATGGATCTGGCCCAGCCCTAAAGGCCCAGCTCCAACTTCCATCCTGTCATACAGCAAGCCTGCAACGTGTAAAAACCAAGCACCCTAAAGCTCGGGGGCACTGCATCTCAATTCCAGCAGTCTCTTCTGCAGAGAGCCAGGCCCACCAGTTTGATTTTGGAGGAGAGGGAGGCTAGAGGTTCCTAGCCAGGGGCCCTTAATCCACCTGGAATTATATGTAAAATATCCTGAAACTGTTCAAAGGCTCCAATCAGCATGCCCAAAGGACTCCTGCACTTCCTCACCACTGGCTTAGTGAACACTTGTCTGACTCTCTTCCCTGCACCCCTTTTCTGTGTGTACTGGGTCCCTGGAAGGTAAGCTCTTGGGGCAGGTACTACACCTCCTGGTCTTAGAGGAGATGTTTCAAAAGCAGGAGACTCTCCCCACACAGCACCTGTCCAGGGGTGAGGCAGGGAAGGCAGCAGAGAAGCCTGGGCTCAGCTGTTGGACAAGCTGGGTAGGTGTTCCTCCTGGGGTTACCTATCCTAATTCTAAGGCCTACTTCTCCAAGCCCTGCCCAGCCCAAGAGCTGCCCTGCTCCAGCCCGGAAACCGGTCCAGGAGTTGGTAAACATTCAGTGTTGGCTCTCTGCCTATCCCCCCCTCAGTGTCCCCTGAGGTCTCTTTGCAGCACCATAGCGCCCTAGAGACTGCACTTCCTGGTCAGACCCGGCTGCCATCACCACCTCTCAGAAGAGGGCCTGATTCTGCTAGCTCGGCTCTCCAGCACCGCCGGCCGGCTCTCTGTCTCAGCCTCCCGCCACTGTGTGGCCGCTTTGTGCTTGCTTCCCCACTTCGCACTGGCCCTGCCCTCCCCAGGTTTCCACCCACGGAAAGGGCACCTTATGCTTGTCTCTTCCTCTTTTCTCCTCATTATCATCAACGTACTAGGGACTGGAAGGAAGAGTTTATCAAAGGGCTTACCCAGAATTTCACAAGAAAAAAGGCATTGGAAGGTCCCCGTTCAAAGAGCTCCTTGAGTCCCCCCTTTTTCTCTGGGAATTTGTCATAGATCTGGCGGATGTCCACGGCTTCGAGGTAGGGGTCACTGTAGCTTGGGCTTGACTGGCCAATGTGCACAAACAGGTGCTTGTTGTACTGTGGAGAGAAGAGCTGCTTTGAGGGATGGGCGGAAGGCAGCAGGGCAGACAGACTGAGCAGATCAGAGCTGAGATCACAGCCATGCAACCTGGAGCACGTGACTTCACTTCTCTGGGCCTCAGTTTCCCAACAGGTAAAATGGAGACAGTAAAAGCATCCAACATAAAGCGAAGTTATTGGGTATAAAGCATCTGGTGCTGTGCCTACACCTAGTAAGTACTCAGTAAATTGTTATGTGTATCATTCTTGCCCTGGCTGTGTCGGCAAATAATTTTCTATCTTTGGGCCTCTGTTATCTCATCTGTGATGTCAGACCACTGACCTAGATAAGCTGTTCTGAAACGGTGCTCCACCCTACAGACGGGAGCTGGGCTGCTGCTGTGCCCCTCACAGGCACCTGGCTATAACCAAAGTCTACTTCTTTTGTTGTACACACTGGGCTTCTGAGTAAGAGTGATTAATGGGTTCCTCAGCTGAAAAAACAAGTTTGAAAACGTCGGTGTGAAATGGTCTGTGAAGTCCCCCAGGCTCTGGCACCCTGTCAGCCCAGCCTCCTCCAGCTCCTCCTTCTCCTCTGACCTTTACAGGTGACGCTGGTCACCAGGAACACTGGACACTGAAGGGGACAGGGTGGGGTTGGGGCTCCTCTCTCTTGCTACTGTCTCAAAAGATATAGGTCAGACACAGGAGCTCCTCAGAGCCACAGGGGAAAGGGCGGGGGGTGCTGGGTGGGAGGGCACAGAGCATGGAGGGAAGAGTACAGGTCAGGGATAGACCAAGAAATCGGGATGGCTTTGGGGTGGGAGCATCAGCCATGCCAGGGAAAGAGGGAGGTGAGTGAGGAAAGAAGGGAGAGAGGATGAAGGTAAGGGGGAGGGAGGGCCAATGGAAGGGAAGACTGGGAAGCAACAGGACATCTAAGTGAAACCCAGAAGTGGAGCAGGGCAGAAGGCCAGGGCAGGAAGCCAGAAGCGGGTGGGAAAAAGGCTGGAGAAGACATGGGAGCAAGGGCCTCCAGGAACGGGACAGGGTGGGAAAGCCAGCCAGACCCAGGCCAGGACCTACCGTATCCGGGTCCTGCTGCTGCTCCAGGAAGGCAGAGAACTCCAACATCCAGAGCTTGGAGCTGGCCACACTGCGGCCCTGCCATGGGGGTGCCGGGGGCGCTGAGGGTGACGGGGCGGGTCCTGCAGGAGACTCAAACCCTGCACGCAGCGGGAGAGGCACATGGGGACGGGTCCACACCTTGGCTTCTGCAAGGATCCCAGCCCCAGCGGTGAGACCCCATGCTGGCGAAGGCATCATCTCCTGCATCTGCTAAATGGGCTTCCCAGCAGGGGTGGTGGAGGAGAGTGCCTGGCCCGGGACAAGTCAGGCCCCTTGGGCCCGCACAGAACTGTACTCTAGGGAAAGTGGATGCTGCATGGTGGCGGTGGGGGGGAGGTGCCAGCTGGGCTGAGGGCTTCTGGTCCTGTCACAGATAACCAGACACACTGACTGCTACAGTGATGTAAGCCCCGTGAGAACTGAGTTTCCGGATGTGTGCACTGTGGTCTCTCTAGTCAGTCCCTAGATCAGTGCCTGGCACTCCTTACAGGTTTGCTAATAACAGAAGTAAAGAGCATGATAAGAACTGACAAGGTATGGGCTTGGGGGTGGGCAGGGAAGGTTTTTCCCAAGAAGGCAGTGCTTGAAGGAAGTAGTAAGCACCAGCAGGAGGCAGGAGGGAGAAAGGGGAAAGGGCGGCCCAAGCAGGGGACACGCAGAGGCGAACTAGGGAATGAGAGGCTCAGTGGGTTTAGAAGCTCAGTCCTCAGTGGAACTGGAGAGTGGGCAGGTTTGCGCCGGTGGCAGGAAATGAAGACAGGGGCTGGGCTGGGCGGGGGCACTAGGCTAAGCAGCATGAATTTTAGCCTGAGGGTCTGGGAGGGACAGAGGATTTTAGAGAAGGCAGTGAACTGATCAGACCTGCATTTCTGAAAGATCCTGCTCAGTGTGAGGGAAGGACTGGGCAGGGGTGAGGCGGTCAGAGACTCTGTCCGGCCTGAATGAAAGCAGTGTAGTGGAGGGAAGAGTAAGGGACAGAGGAGGCACATCCCAGGCCTTGGTGACTGACGAGACGTGAGGAAGCGGTGAGGCAGAACTCCAGACGCCAGCTTTCCAGGCTGGGAGGCCCCACGTGCCGAGGCTGGTAACTCAGGGGCATTCAAGGAAGGAGACAGAGAAGAAACACAGGGGTGGGAGGAGGGCCATGCTGGACACTGAACAAGTGCTGTGTGCCAGACATGATAGGATACACAGAAGACACAGACCAGTTGGCCACAGACACTGTTCCCTAACCCCAGATACTGGCAACAGAGTGTCAAGTGCCAGATGGGGGTGCAGAGTGCTCAGGATGCCTAAACTGGGCTGGAGCAGGGCAGAGGAGCTTCCAAGAGAAAGGGAGGCCTGAGCCATGGTCCAGAGGCAGAGCGGGGCTAGGGGCATGGAGGGCAGGAGGGAGAGGAGAGAAAGCTAAGTTACCGAGGAGGTCCGTGCGAGTCCTACTACAGAGTTTAGATTGTACCCAGAAGGCACCGGGGAGCCAGGGTTAGAGTTTAAATCTAGGATGGTGGGATTGATGCTTTATAAAGGTCCCTAGGCGAATTATGGGGTGAAGAGGGGAGGCAAGATAAAACTGTGTCAGGTTAAGAGGCTGCTGCAGTAACCCAGGCAAGAGTCAATGGGCCTGAACCAAGACAATGAGGCCAGGGAGAGGAGGGGACACGCAGGAGGGTGGATCCCTTGGGCTGAGAGAAGTAGCAATAAGGACCCCAGGAGGGTGGTGGGCTGCTCTCAGAACAGGACAAGCCAGGCCAGAAGGTCAGCAGGGAGTCATTCCCCAAGCCAGAAAAGGTGGTTAAAGGGAAGGATCCTAACTTGCCCTGCAGAGAGGAAGGAGGTGAGGGACCCCCATGAGAAAGAAGCAAAGACAGGGTAGGTCACCTGAGCAGTGAGAGAGAGGGGCCCCACCCGTGCTCCAGGCCTCTCCCCAGGAGTGCTTCCTCTGCTAACATGCAGCTCCAGGCAACAAAGCCATGCTCTCCTCGGACCTCCCATTTCGAAGGAGAGAATCTTAGCATCACCGAGAGGGAGGCCATCCCAGGAGCCAAGCTGCACAGGACACACATGTAGCATAGAAAGATGGCCAGGGGGACAGTGCCCTGGGGCACAAGCACTGCCCCTGTGACCCGTGTGCACCCCTGGAAGCCCTGAGTATGTCACACAATCCGAGAGGCATGGGGGGCGTGGTAAGAGCACAGAATGGGGCGGGGCCAGGAGACTAAGCACATGCCAGGGCCGCGTCTAAGAGGGGCATGAGGCATCCAGCTGTCGGGGGGCCGGGACCTGGAGGGCAGGAGCTGCAGGTGTGCGAGGTACACAGGAGCCATGCGCTGCCAACCCACCTGGCAGAGGCAGCGAAGGCTGGACAGCGTAGGTTTGCTGAGAGAAAGGTTTCACACTGTGGAGACAGGAGAGAGGAGGTGTAAGCCTCGGGCATCTTGCAGTCCAGGAGCCTCCGGCAGTGTCGAGCACTGTGTGGCTGCCCCTGCGGTCTGACCATCAGCGGCCTTGGTGGGCTCTGGCCACCTGCCCCCTCCCCTGCCAAGTCCCTCAAGTCTCATGGATGATCCACAGAAGTTGGGAAAATCCATCCCTCTCTCCTTCCCTCATCCCTTCCCCCCATCCCAGGCCAGCCAGAGGTCTGCTTCCTAGCCTCCCTCCCCTGGGGTCCCAAACGCTGCCTTGCTTCCCCTGGACAGACTGTGGAGTTTCAGCAAATGCCACCCCAGGGTGTCCACATTGCAGGCTGAGCCGTTGCCTAAAAAGCAGGAGAGCCTGACCCCAAAGCTCAAGCCCCTCCTGAAAGGCTGCTCCCAGACCGCCACCCTGTCCCATACTGGAAGCCAGGCTCAACGGCACAAGTTCACGAGCTCAAGTTCAGTTCAGAAAGCAACTGGTAGCAGGCCATACTCACTCATGGGATGTTCCGGCTTGGCCCGGCAAAGCTCCTTGCCAAAACTGAGGAGGCAAAAAGCACAGAGTCAGCACAGCCCCATGCACCAGGGCCGTGGTGTGGGGAGACCCAGCAGGGGCCTCACCTGGAAGGCCGGGCTGGGGGCCTGGACCCAGTGGGCAGTAAGGAGATAGGCAGCACTGCTATACTGGGCTAGGTTAGAGCAGGGTCCCAAAGTGTGTTTCAAGGAGCTCTAGCCTCTAGACACGCTCTGCCAAGAAAGCGCTCTTGAGAGAAACCCCAGGTTTGGAATCATGGCAACTGCATTCCTCCCTTAGAGGCCCACAGTGCACAGCAGCACATAAGACCTGAACAGACCAAGGTCAAGAAACCTATTTAGTTCTAAGCGTCCCAAATTTCCTCCGAACAGAATCACTTTGTGTCCTATCTATGCAATATTCTGACGGACTAGCAGTCTCTGGAGCACACTTTAAAAACTCCTGGACAAGAGGCTCACCGAGCGCATGGTTAGGCCCTTCTCCATACGCCTAGGGCAGTGCTATGGGTGCATCATGAAGACCCATGTTGAGCCTACAGCTAAGAAAACCCTGTGAGAACACAGCCCTGGAAAGGAGGAGCCTTTCTAGACCATTCTGAAAGTGTGACCAAGCTGGCCGTGGCCGAGAAATTTAAAACCCGAACAAGAGTTTGTTCCTGAACATCAGCTCTCCGACTGGAAGGAGAACAGTGCCGAGGAGCTGAGGGGAGAGGGGAGCAGGGACAGGGCCGAGTGGTGGAGGGCTGCTCAGGGCTGTGCTGGTGCTGCACTGAAGCCTCAGGCGTCAGCCCCCTCACCTGTCAATCAGGCCAACCCTGTAGAGCTACTCAGTCGGTCAGCTCATCGGGGCTGCTTCACCGCTTGTGGTAGGTCTGCTGTCACCAGCAAGGCCCCCAAGGAGGTGCCGACGCCAGCAGAGCTGTGCCTCAGCATGGCCCCTCGGCCCTTGGTCCCTCCTTTCCCCTGGTTCTCCCAGCCTGGAGGACTCAAGTGAGAGAAATGCAGCCTGGCCAGTGCCTCTGGCTCCTCAAGAGGGGGAGGAGTGAGAAAGAGGGGCTGGTGTGGCCTCCGGCTCCGGCAGCCCCACTTACCCCTGAGACTGCTGGGTGGCCTGGGCCCCGGGCGAGGGCCATTTTACTGTGGAAGGCTGTGGCGGAGATGGCCTGGGCGGGCGACAGGGGAGCCATGCTCTGCAGGGCCTTGTCCTTAGCTGCCTGGTCCTGGGGAGACATTGGAAGGGAGGGCCTCAGCAGTGGTCACTAGGGCAGGCGTGGGCAAGGAGGGGTCCGGGCTTGTGCTCAGGGAAGCTGTCCCACTGCCAGTGGCCAGAGCCCTGGACAAGGCCTTGAGGGACCAGGCTTACGCCCCTGCAATGCTATTAACTTTGTGACTGAGCGCCGGTCACTTGGTTTCTCTGATCGGTTTCCTCATCTGTCAAAGGGGCAAAATGCTTGTCCACCTATTTTATTAGAGCTTAAAGGGCCTTTTGGAGAGCATCTGCCAGGCCATGTCGCCACGGGGATACTCTGAGAACAGAAGCTTTTCAGTCCTCACTCGCCTCCACACCACCGGCGGCTGGCACGGTACCTGCTCACAGTAGATGAGACATAGATATGTCAGAGCCCTCCTCGAACGGACAGGAGGGGTCGCCCTCGGTCACGCGGACTGTCTGGAGGATGGGGCGGTCCCCTGTGGCCCCACCTGTCTCAGGCCTGCCCCAGGGGTCTCCCCTTGCACTGCGGACACAAGAGGCATCCCCCACCCTTTCACATGTCAGGATGTAAATACGGGCTTTTTGCCCTCCATGGGTCCAAAGGCCCCCAAAATGGGTTCGCCCCGCACAGGGTCTGAACAAATAAGTACTCAGGGAAACATACACGAGGAACAAATAGGCGCTTAACGACACTGGCGATGATTAACAATGGTGACAACAATTTTTATCTGTGTTCAAGCCAGCAGTTCCCATCCTGAGTGCCCTAAACCCACAGGGCTTCAAAAGTGATGAGACTGTATTTCAGTATTTTTGTACTTGGATTTCTGTGTTTCAAAAAGCCTAATGGGAACTGTGTTTTTGTCCAAAATAAGACCACACTTATAGACTGGAATGGCAAGTATCGTTCGGCATGTGTAGCTTAATTGAAGCCAAAAGATTGGATTATGTCAACTCGGGAGCTCAGATTAGAAATTCTATCTTTATGATGAATATTTTTAAATGGGGAAAATAAATTACCGTTATTTGGTAATGAAGTTGGCAGACCCAGATCTGTCCTGAGTTATACCCGAGTGAGTAGTGATGGAGGTCCCTGCAGCCTACAGACGCCACTCCGTGACAGTTTCACTCGGTCCCCACCACAGCCCTGTGAGGCGGGCACCATCCTGGTGGCCACTTGGAGTCCTGGCACCTCGTGACTGTGGAGTCAGGATTCCAGAGGCCCCTCCACTCGGCCTCTCCAGGACCATCTGCACTCACTTGGCACAAGATGACCCACACGTGGACTCTGAACATCACAGCACTCCTGTGAGGCCGGCAGGACCAGTAAGATCCCCATTTCAAGATGAAGAACCCGAGGCCAGAGAATTATGTGACTAGGGAGCTGACAGTGGTGATGGCTGGCCCGAGAGTTTGGCCCCGGTCAGCATATCAATTCACCCCTGGGCCTCTGCAGGCCCGGGGCAGGAAGTGGGGCACAGGAGGCAGGAGGCGAGGAGGGTGGACACTGACATTTGCCAGCACCCAGTGCACACCACAGAACGCACAGGAGACCCTTCTGAGTGGACGGGTCATCCTCAAACCACTGTCCTTTTGGGGTCAAACCTGGGCTTTGCTCTCAGAGGCTCCCTGATAACCAAAGAGGGAGCTAATCAGCATCAAGTGGCCTCTTCCCAAGGACGCTTGTGCTGTTCAGGAGGAAGAAGCCAAGCATGCCCAGGCCAGGTGGCCCAGGCCTCTCCCTCCAGGAGAACATGTGTGATGCAGCAGGCCATACCGTCCCAAAGCTTACAGACCTCTGTGGTTAACAACGACATTATGAGGCCGGAGAGCTCCATCCGCTCAATGTCAGCCACTTACGTCCCTTCCCGGATAGCTGATCTAAACAAATGACTGGGACTCAGGAAACCACGTCCTCACCAGGGTGGGACAGGAATCAGGGGGAAGTAGGAAGGACATTATGAGGAGTGACATCAATGACCAGGCTATAAGGCCAGGGAGTCACTGAATTTGGAGGCTTGAGAGGACCTCAGACATCAACGTGCTTAACTCTGTCATTTTACATTTTAAATCAAACGGAACTTGAGGAAGGTCAGTGACTCACCAAGCTCACGTGGCACAAGGGCGGAGCCTGCTAGACCAAATCCCGGGTCCTGGAGGACTTCTAACTAACAGAAGTCTGTCCACCAGGGAGCCGAAATATGTTGGGTCCCAGGCCCCTTTGAGAAGATGACAAAATCTCGGGCCAATCTCCCCAAGAAAATGTATATACATAAAGATTTGCATATTATTTAAGGGGCTCATGTCTCCCCTTGATGTCTGCCCAGTGGTCTATGAAGGCTCTCCCTGGCCTCCAAGTTGCAGCCCGTGGACAAAGGTAGGTGCAATTCCTTGAAGCAGATGTGGCCATACAAATGGTCCCCTAGGGAATTCAAAGTTTCCCTCGAAGGCTGTAAACAGAACACTATAAAGTCTTTTCTCCATTCTGGCCCCCTGCCAGGGTCCCAGTGAGTCAGAGGCAGACCAGAGAGGGAAAGCGGGGAGCAAGTTGGACTCCAGGACACAAGGGTCTCCAAGGGTCCATGTGCTGGCGTGAGAGGGAGGGAGTGACAGCTGAGGCCCAGCCAGCTGTCCCAGGGACAAAGAAGCGAGGTGCTGCGCTGCAGCTGTGGGGGCGGGGGACAGCTGGGCTGAGTGGGCAGTGGGGTGCGGCTTCCTGGGAGTTCCCACCACTCATTCGGCGCCTCCAATGTCAGGATCACGGACAACTGGAGCCACACAGGACCTTCAAGCTCATCTAGTCCAGGAGTTGTTAATTGGGTTCTGAGCTACTTTGGGGTTCAAGAGCCACAGAGCATCAGAGGCAAATAGGAGCAGGGGGTCTCTGGCCTATTCCTCACCAACCTAGCTTTGACTGGAGTAGCCCCTTTGATAACATATTGGGGTGATATTTTGTTTGGGAGAAAAGGGGAAGGCCTGGCTGCTTAAAAAAAAAAAAGTGTGTTAACTGCTAGTCTCAGTCTGATTCCCTCAAATGTCAGCTCTTCCTGCCAAGTAGCTGGGCAAACTCCACTATGAGCACGTCTATGGTGGGGGCTCATTCCCTCTTGGCATTCAGCAAAACGGTACCCTGACTCCAGTGACCAGGAGGCCTGAGTCCTGTGGGGACTCCCAAAGAGAGTTCTGTCGGCAGTCACCTGTCAGAGCATGGCCCTGTAAGGTGGGGCTGATCTGGGGAGGGGAGAGAACTTCCCCTCTCAGAGAGCAGAGTGCAGGAAGGAATTCTACCAGCTCCTGCAGTAACATCCACCCCCACCACCCACAGCAGCGCCTCCCAAGCCTGACTACTGTGTAGGCTCAGCGGATGGCAAGAAGGGGCCTGTGGCTCAAGGACGTCCTCAAGGAATGGTGTATGGAGGGCAATCCCACTGTGATCTGGGAAGTACTCTGCCCGGGGAGGCGGGATGGTGTAGAGCCTGGTGGTCACTCACACACACTCACATTCTCTCTCTACACACACACACACACACACACACATACACACACACACGGCTCCGAGGTCAAGTGTCATTCTCTGTATAGACAGGAGCACAGTTAGAGGCTGAATTCCAATTTTCTCAACACTGACAAGCATGCTGGCTCTGCACACAAACGGCCAGCCCCGAAACCCAAAGGAAGACTTTTCCTGCGGAAAAAGAATCCCAACTTCTAGGAAGCTGGCCCCACCCATCCCTAGGTCCTCCCTCCCACTGCTGCTGTTTGCCTTACCTTTAGCTTGGCCTGGATCTCGCGGGCTTTGCGACGAGCCAGCACCTGAATGTGGCTGGAGACCTGCAGCAGGAAGAGAAGGCTCCTGTCCCTATCTCCCAGAAGGCCTGTGCTCCCCATTCTGGCTTCCTGTCCCTCAGTCCCCCACCACCCTCAATCCACATCTGTGGAATCAATGAATGAAAGGGCCCATGAATGGTGGGCCTTCAGTCCTGCCATATCCAGTTAATCCAGAGTTTGGCAATAAATACCAGCATGGTGCCAGTACTTTCCTCTCTGTTCTTCTGGTGTCCTGGAGAAGGGAGAGGGCTGCTGACTCCCCGTAAGGTGAGGGATTTCCTCGCGGTTGATCACAGCAGGAACTGCAGGGAAACTGAACTGTCTCCAGCACACCAAAAAGACACAACCCCTCTGAACCAGCCCCACTGGGAACACGCACTGGGGCCTACAGGGGCCCTGGCCCACCATGGGAGCAGGCTGGGACTGGGGTACCTGCTCCTGGGACCCACACTCATCTTCTAGGGCCCACCTGCTTCCTGGTGCGGGTCTTCCCTGTCCGGAGCTTGATGTAGCGGGCGATCAGCTCGTTCCGACCTACAGAGACACGAACAGCCTCTCAGCGGAAGAAGGACAAAAGGCAGGCACACAGGAGGACCTGGGAGATCCCCTCCCTCCTCCTCGGTCCACCTTGAGTGGGTACTTGGGGTGAGGACTCTGCAGGTTCCCTCCTGCCCTCCTTGGATCCCGCGGATCTCCCAGAAGCAAGAGGAAGCCGAGGCCTTGCTGGGAGACTGATAACCTGAGAGCAAGGAGCTGACAGGGCTGTGGGACCCACACAAACTCGGGGAGCCCTCTCAGAGGCCACCTCCTCCCCTCCACTCCACAGCAGGCTGACAGTCCTGCCTCCTCCTGGGGCCTTCTGCACACCTGAGAGGCTGCATGCAGGGAAGCGCCTGGCCCTTTGCCATCCCCCATGCAGCCCCAGGGGCTTCCACCACATCCATGAGAGCAGGACCTTACGAGATGCCTTGTCTTGTCTGTAAGCAGCAGTGGGGATGGGGGACACAAGTGCTGAGACACCGGGTGTCCCCAGAGAGGAGGCCCGAGGCGCCTAACTCAAATAAAGAAAACCCAGGCAGACCACATCTCCAGCTCCATGGCTCTGACTAAACCGGTCAGCAGGTAGTACCGAGCGTGTGCCCGGGGCCCACCCTGCTGGAGGCTGAAACTGCGTCTGACGGATTCTAGAAAACTGTTAAGGAACCACCCATGTCCTCTACTATTGTAAGTGGAATTATGAAAAGAGGTTCTGTTTTCAGAGAAACTGCCCCCGACTTGAGGAGTGACACGTGCCCATGCTATAACTCCAGTGTGTGCCGTGGACAGGGAACACACAGTATGTTCAGAGCACAAGCGGTCAGTTCAGGCTGGGTGGCCAGGTGAGCCTTCAGCTGGACCTTGACCACTGGGTAGGATTACCATAAAGAAGGGCATTGGGCTGGGGAGAGGGAGGGCAAGGGGATTTCAGCAGGAGCTACCACCTCCGTGGTCCAGCTCTGGAGCCAGAGGGCACAGCCGACAGCCCGCCCTGTCCTGCTGGCCCTTGCTGAGCCTGGAGGGCCGTGGCTATGAGTTAGGAGGCTGCTGGCATGGCGGGGGTGGTGATGAGTAGGCTGTCTGCCACCCTGCTGTAAGCAGAGAGCACAGCCAAGGCCAGGCTGGCCCCCCAGCTGACCTTTCCCCACTGCCAACGCTAAACTAAGAGGCCACTCTGAAGAGGTCTCGGCTGCCAGAAAGACTAGCTGGCCTGGGAGCACCGGACTGTCTGTGTCAGGGAAAGAAGCGGGGAGGATGAGACCCTGAGGGTATCGCCTGCTGGCCGGTCTGCACCTAAAACAGGAATTCAGCGAGATGTCTCTTCTCAAAGCTCTCCAGAGAGAGGTATTCCAAAGGCTCCTTTAAACGAATGTCTGAACAAAGTTCAACAGTCCTGCCTGTGTCTAACTTGAGACACTCATGTTGCAGCTATGAAACACTATTATCACTTGCCAGAGAGTCTAAGTCATCACCAGTGGTGACTATACACGGGTCACAGAACTGGGAGTTGGGGAGTCAGGTGCTAGCCCAGCGGCTCCACAAACGAGCTATGGGACCGTGGCCAGTGGGACTTCATTCCTCCGTGGACGTTCACCTAGACTTCTCTTCTTAAAACAGGCCTTTTTAAGGTATTTCCTCAAGATTATTCCAACCAAAGTTTTATAGGCTTAGGAAACAGACCTTAACTTTGGCTCAGTGAAAGCACTCTGTGGCTCAGTTTGCTTTCCTGTAAAACGAACAGGCCTGCGTGAGCAGTGTAGTTCAGAGACCAGCCTGGGAGCAAGAAGAGCAAGGGGAGAGAGACGCTTCCTGAGAGCCGGGAGGCAGACTGCAGTGCTGGGGGACATGCTCGTGAGAAGGGCAAGTTGGAGAGTCCTGGGGCTGCTGGTGGGAAAGGCAGGGGACACTCGTCTGCATGGCATCGGAGACCGTCACGCTCCCATGCTGCTCCTCTAGCCCACGTCTTGTGCGCAGGGAGCAGCTTATCAGTTCTGTCTTTTCTGTTAGATTCTCAACACCTCAGAGCAAGGGACCACATCCCCATTCAGGTCTGCATCTCCAAACTCTGGCCCTGTTGTCAAATGAAAGAGCCTATCAGCAAATCTTAACAGCCGACCCTTGAAGAACATGGGTTTGAACTGCACAAGTCCACTTACACACAGATTATTCTCAATAAGGACAGTGTAGTACCATGGATGTATTTTCTCTTCCTTAGAATTTTCTTAATAACATTTTCCTTTCTCTAGCTTACTTTATTGTAAGAATATAGTGCACAATACACATACAAAATATGTGTTAATCAACTGTTTATATTATTTGTAAGGTTCTGGTCAATAGTAGACTGTTAGTAGTTAAGTTCTGGGGGAGTCAAGTTACATTGTGGATTTTTCACTGTGTCTGGGGGGAGGGTGGCATCTCTAAACCCCACATTGTTCAAAGGTCAATTGTATATCCAGAATCTAGACACTTCTCACCACCTCACCCTCCACGGTCCAAGCTCCCATCCTCTCTGGCCTCAACTATTACAACTGCCTTCTACCCGGATCTCTTGCTCTCAGCCTATTCTCAACACAGCAGTCACGGCAATCCTGTGACTCAAACACCCTCCGATGGCTTCCCATCTCCCTCAGATTATAAGTGTCCAAGCCTCTACAGTGGCACAGAGAGCCCCACAGGATCTGTTCACTCCATCCCCAGCTCTGCCCCTCCCTGCCACTGGGTCTCCTGGCTGTTCCTAAGACCTGCCTGGCCCATGTCCACCCGAGGACCTTTGTGTGCCCTGTTCTCAGCCCAGCCACACATGGCCCACTCCCTCACCTTCACGCCCTTGATGCCGTCTTTGCTCAGATGCCAATGTCTTAGAGACCACTTCCCTGAACACTCCACTGAAAACTGAGGTCAGCCCCCACCCACCCATCTTTACTGTTCTCCACAGAACCTTCTCACACGCCATGTGATCAACCTACTTACTCAGAGTACTGCCTACCCTCTGCCCACTCTGAGCAGAAGGAAAGCTCCTGAGAACAGGGATTCACACCCAACACCTAGAACACTGCCTGCAGTTTTCTGTACCATGTTCTCAATAAACTTTGGTTACATGAAAGATAAGAGATAATGTTAAATAGTGATAAGATACTGGCCAATGTCCCACAAGGCGCTTTAGCCTTCTATAGGTAAGGTAAAAGTTAAATAAAAGCAAATACCCTTTTACTTCTGATTAGTCCAACATAATTTTTAAAGTGCTTTCTTATTTGTTCTCACTTGAGCCTCTCCATGCAGGAGCAAATCCAGATTTGGGGGGAGCCTAAAGCATCTAAAAACTGGAAGGCTCTTGTTGAGAAAAAAAATTTTAAATATAAATACAAAACTAGGTTAAGATCATTTTATTTTAAGATGGATATGTTTACTCTCTTGATGGTGGTAATTGGTTTCATACGTGTATATGTCTGTCAAAACTCAAATTATCCACTTCAAATATGTAAGTATAGTTCATTGTATATATATTCCAATAAAACTACTTTCAAATTTAAATTAAAAATTAAAAGTTTAGGGGTGCGTGGGTGGCTCAGTCGGTTAAGTGTCCAACTTCAGCTCAGGTCATGAATGATCTCACGGTTCGGTTCGTGAGTTTGAGCCCCATGTTAGGCTCACTGGGAGCCTGGAGCCTGCTTTGCATTCTTTGTTCCCTCTCTCTCTCTCAGCCCCTCCCCTGCCCAAGCTTGTGCTCACTCTCTCTCTCTCTCAAAAATGAATAAACATTAAAAAAAGAATAGTAAACAGTTTAGGAACTTTGGAAGGGGTACATGCTAGTGATGGTCCAAAGCATCAGCCCCATCAACTTCACAGTAAGCCTCCTTCCTGCCCATAGAAAGGCCAGCAATTATACCTATTACCAGAGGAAGAAACCGAAGTCAGAAAATCTCACCCGGATTGTCTACCAGCAGATCTAGGACCAGCTGCCTGGGTTTGAGCACTGGCACAGCCACCGCGGAAGGGTACGGTGAGCGCCTGGCACCAAGAAGGTGCTCAGTTAATGGGAACTCCCCTCCAACACCAGGCCGGCAGCCTGGCCCCTTACGTAGTGGCGCATTCTCTATGGTACACGTTAAGCAGCGGCTGGGGGGACCCATGCCCTCCAGTGGCCGAGACCCTTACTCCAAACATCACAGATGACTTGTCTCCTGTGAGAGCCCCAGGTCATAAGACAGGGTCCCTCCGAGTCCCACAACTGCCTCTGCCCTCAGGTACAGAGTTCAGGAACCAGACAGGCCACCTTAGCCCTGGGCTAAGCAATGGGTGCCACGGGAGCCAAACCCAAGGGGTCTGGGCTGGCCCGGCTGTTGGTCTTTTACGAACGTGTGCATCTGCCCTCTTTCTCTGGAACAGCATCCTCCTCTCTCTTACCAGCTCATCTCAAACCATCATTCCACCCAGCCTTGTTCTGCTTATCAGAGGTAATGCCGGGAGTTGAGAGCTCCCCCTGGGTGGGAGCGAAGTGCTGGGTTTCTGTGGGTGTGCTGAGCCAAGAGGGTCCAAACAGCTTCCTTCCTGCCACCGGGATGCTCTGGAGGTCACCCTGGCCATTCTGCCTCCAGGCCAGCTGGCATCTAATCCAGGCTTTACATGTACACAAGAGCTTCTACAGCTTCTCACTCTTGTAACAAGAGCTACGACTGTGAACAGTTATTTATTGAGCACTTACACGAGCTAGTACCTGTGCAAATACAGAACGTGTACTGGGAGTTTTATTTGCATGCTCCTTGTCAATCCTCACGACAACTCTATGCAGCTGCTATTACTGTCAACAGGGAAATCAAGGTACAGAGAGATTCGGAAAGCTGTTCAGGGTCACAGGCCAACAGGTGGTTAAGACTGAAACCCGTGCAGTCTGGTTCTAGAGCCTGTCCCTTCAGTATTGCACAGTATTACTTCTATTTAGCGTGGGATTGAGAGCCGTCTCTCTCAGAAGGGTTGGACTTGGTGATCCCAGACGTCCAGTATAGCCTAAGGAAGAGACTCCGTGGCCCAAACAAGAGAAATAATTTACCGGAAGTTAGTGTCCCAGGTGCCATGAGAACATACGTTTCTAAGGCTTCACGACTATGATACAATGGCTGCCCTCCCTTCACCAAGTTGGGAGCTTCCTCTGCAAGACACCACCGTGGTCCTCCCTCTGGACTGATCTCCCAATTCTCTGGGTCCCTGCATAAAGAAAGTCCTTGATGATTTCCCCTCTGACTGCCCCTCACATGACCCAAGTGCTGGAGGAAGAGCCGACTATTTGAACCCAAATGCCTGTCCACCTATTTTCATTCTCTTATGGACAGTGGTACCCGCAGCTGATAGAAACCAAGGTGCTCATGTAGACGTCAGGAAGCCACACAGCCAAAGGCAGAAGCAGAGAGAAATCGGGAGTATGTGCTCAGAGGTAGAGCCCTGAAACCACAGCCAAGGCCAGCAAAGAGCAAGGGCTGGAAGAAACTAGTACAAAACCCAGATGAGTCAGTGGGAGAGAAAGAGACCTGCAGCCTTGTCCCAGCTCTGCCACTTGCTGCTCAAACCCAGGCCTTTCTTCTCCCCTCCAGTTCAGAGACCACATGCTGGGGCAGTGGGAGGCCAGCCTGGGCCTCGGTGGGGGCAGCTGGGCATTACAGTGTGGCAGGTGGCCTTGGCCAACCCCAGAGAGGGCCTGGGTGGGGCTGGAAAGGACACCCCAGCCACACTGTGGTCCATCTGTCAGAGGACATATGTCCAACAGCCCCCACCTCACGTCCACAGCCCCACCCCGCCACGGTTGAGGACAGCCGATGGACAAAGATCAGCCTTGGCCTAACTATAGGCTGGGGGGGGGGGGGCATTCTCGATGCAGGGCCCACTTGGTCAACAGCACTTCCTCCTAACCCCACACGCAGTGTCACACGTACCTGCCAGCCACCCCAGGCTTTGCTGTGACCACACGTTACCACCGAAATCGTTATCCCATTTGCACAACCCTGTCTGGAACAGGTCATTTCTGCATCTCATTCCTCTGTATTGCCTCCCCTCTCTGCACCAGCCTTCTATCTGGGCCATAAGTATATTAAATGGCACAAAGGAAGTAAAGCCCCTACTACCTAGCAGAAGGTCAGTAAGGTCAGCTGTCATTGTTCACGTTGTTAATAAGGCCCCATTATACTGAATGCTGTTAGTTTTCAAAATGGGAAAAAGCTGAGACCCTGGAGGCAGCGCCTCCCACACAAGAAGAGACAGATCTGCATGTGTAGTGTTTTGGTTCACCAGAGGCCTCTCACGGGAGGGAGCCCTTCTTAGGAGCTCTCCATTTCACCCTGGCAGCTTGGGACTGGGGGGGAGGAGGCCAACCTTCCTCCACAACCAGCCCGAATCCCAATGCCGTGGGGGCCTCTCTGTCCAGGGATCAGCTGAAGCTATAAACACCTGCAGCTGGAGGAGAAGGCTATTTGTGGAGCAGAAACTTCTGCCCAAAGTCTGGAAGCCTGAAAAGGCAGCGATTAGGCCTGACATTGGAGCTATTACCACCGTTGTCCCTGGAGGGTTCTGAGGCTTCTGGTGAAATCCTAACCGGCCTTCAAGGCCACTGTCCCAAGAAGCTTTCCCTGATCCCCACTCAAGTGGGTGTGCCCACTCCCACCTCCAATTCCAGGTGAACAGGGGTGTGTGCCTTTTTCTGAAGTCACTGGGGGGCACCTGGGTGGCTCAGTCAGTTAAGCGTCCGACTTCGGCTTAGGTCATGATCTCACGGTTCGTGAGTTCAGGCCCCACATCGGGCTCTGTGCTGACAGCTCGGAGCCTGGACCCTGCTTTGGGCTCTGTGTCTCCCTCTCTCTCTCTCTGCCCCTCCTCTGCCCATATTCTCTCTCTCAAAAATAAACGATATTAAAAAAAAATTTTTTAATGAATAAATAAATAAATAAAAATAAAGTCACTGAAGCACCTGTCTTCCTCCCTGACTAACACTCGGGCTCCTTGAGGGCAGAGGACACGTCCCATTCAGCTCTTCACCCCACTGCTGCTCACTGGGCACCTCCATGTGCTCTCATCCTGCAGCAACACTAAGAGGTGATGTCTTCTTCCAATGAGCACATGAAAAGATGCTCAACATCACTAATCGTTAGGGAAATGCAAATTGGACCAAGATGGCACTTCACACCCATGAGGATGACCATTAAAAAAAAAACCAAAAAACAGAAAATAGCAAGTGTTGGCAAAGACATGAAGAAACTGGAACCCCTGCGTACCGTTGGTACAACATAAAATGGTGCAGCCACTGGAAGACAGTTTGGCGCTTCCTCAACAAGTTATATACAATTACCATACGAGCCAGCAATTCCATCTCTAGGTCTATACCCAAAAGAATTGCAAGCAGGGACTCAGATACCTGCACACCTATGGTCACAGCAGCACTACTCACAGCAGCCAAAAGGTTTCGGAAACAACTCAGTGTCCATCAAGAGGTAAGTGGATAAATAAAATGTGGTAGGTCTGTGCGCCAGAGTGTCATTCAGCTATAAAAAATAACGGAGCTATGACACAGGCTACCACATGGGTGAACCCTGAAGACCTGTGCTAAGCGAAATAAGCCAGTCACAACAGGACAAGTATCGTATGATTGATTCTACTTCCATGAGGTACCAAGAATAGGTAAATTCACACAGACAGAAAACAGAATAGAGGTTTCTTGCAGCTGGGGGAGAGGCGAGTACATGGGGAGTTAGTGTTTAATGGTTACAGTTTGGGTTTGGGATGGAAGAGAAGGTTCTAGAGAGAGATGATAGGGATGGCAGCAACAATGTGAGTGAATTTAATGCCATTAAACTGTACCTTAAAAATGGTCACAATGGTAAATTTTATGTGATGTATATCTTCCCACAATAAAATAAATAAATGAACATAACCAAAACCAAACAAAAAGGTGGCATTATTGTCATCACTCCTCAGTTGTACAAATGAGGAACTGAAGCTGAGAAAGGTTAGACACCAGCCCAAGGTCACACCAGGGCGTGTTTGAACTGAGTGTCACATCATCAGGCCTCCAGAGGCATGAAGTCGGCATTGTAAGCCAGAGGGGGGACATGGAAGGAGCCAGAAACCACAGAGCAACAGAGCAAAGGGCAGTGGAGGATCCGAGGAACACGGCGGCAGCAGGGGGCAGAAGCTCAGATGCGGCCACTGAACACTGTCCCATCACCTCAGTGACCAGAGCCTTGACCTGGGCCCAGTCCCTACTCTGCCTCTCCTCAGCTATGTGACTCAACCAAAACAGGGTCTCTTTACCTCTGACAGTGGTCATCACAGCACCTGCCCAGATGGCCCACCAAAACCGCCACACGGAGTCCCGCCTCTGGGTAGGTGCTCACTCTCTTCCCCTTTCCCTGAGCACCTCCCTCCTCTATCCTGCTCAGGCTACACTTCCTTCCAGAAAACTTCTAAGATAACCTAGCCCTCTGAGCGACACTACATACAAGGTAAGTGCCATGAGATTACTCTCTAAGGATGTTTCTCCTGTCCCTCCACTATCCCGTGCAGTTGTAGAGAACAGAGGCTGCAGCCCTTAGCCCAGGCCTGGCTCAGGGCAGTGGGAGCTTGTTCAAGAAGAGCTGCCCAACTGGTAACGAGAACAAGAAGCCTGGGACACAGGGCACCCAGTGAGACAACAGAGAAAGCACGGAGAGAAGCAGAAAGAGGGAAGAGAGGCCAGAAGAGCTCGGAGATTCAAGAGCGCAGCGGGCAGGAAGGAACGGCTGCACAGGGAAGACACAGCCGGCCAGCCCTCTTGCGGGCAGGGCAGAGAAGGCAAGACAGTGGGGGCTGCGGCAGAGCTGCGATGGGGGAAAGACAGAGTGTGTGGGCAGATTAGGGGGACAAGTTGCCCCATGCTCACCTCCCCACCACCTGCCCACGGGGCCAGAGGCCAGGCTGGCCAAAGGAGGTCAGAGTGACCAACACAGCAGTGCCAGGAAGAGGGTCACGCAGTGAAAGGGCAAAAATGAAGGCGGTTGTGAGCGGGAGATGGCCAGCAGCCCCGGGAGCTTGTCTGCAAGTGTGGGAGGCTCGGCTCAGAAATCGCAGGCGCTAATCTGTCCTGCAGCTCTGCGTGCTATCTGCATGTCTGCCTGGCCCTCCTCAGCGTCCCGCTCAGCTGTACTGGGGTCAGAGCTGGGAGCAGGCCTAATCCCTGTCCTCAGAGTCTCCAGCTCTAGACTCCTCCTCCAGGCACCCCAGAATCACTCTGCTCATCCTCAGCTTCCACCCTGTGCCTCACTGGGCTGGCCCACCTGGAAAACCACCCATGGCCTCTGAATGTGGGAAGTGGGGTATGTACAGACTGGGGCTCTCAGGGGCTCAGGCACTGGGGGATAGCCAGAGTGGGTCCCCAAGGGAAGATGAGAAGATGGAGGAGAGCAGCCAGAGTGAGGTGAGGTCTGAGTCAGCTTGGCAGCTTGTCCCTCCTTCCTCCACCTCCTAGGTCCCATCCCACACACTGGGCTGAGCTCAGAGCTATATATACTTCGCAGCTGGACGGCAGCCCCTGCTGAGGGCCTCTGCACCAACTCCCTGCGAGGTCCTGACCTGGCTCAGCCCCTGTGCCTGGTAAGAGGAGATGGGGCTAAGCCAGTGTCTGGACCCCAGCAGGATCTGTAGTCAGGGAGGACAGGTGCTGTGGGGGCTGAGTGAGTCATTGGACACTGCGTGGCAGCCTCCAGTGCCCCTGCCCAGAGCCTGACCCAGCTGGAGCCCGGGCCAAGCAGAAGCGGGGAGTGCAGGGAGGAGAGGAGCAGGCGGGGCAGGCTCCACAGCACGCAAAGGCCGTTCTGGGTGATAGGGGAGCACTGTGCTTGGGGGCAGGAGAACTGGTTCTACCCCTGGCTCTCCCACTTACTACATGAGAGACTCTGGTAGAAATTCTTGGCTTCTCTGAGCTTCTATCCCTGCATCTGCAACCAGGGGTCATAATTCCTCCCTCCTCTCCCTTGAGAAGACTGAAGCGATAAAGGATGTCAGAGACCACTGAGAGCCCCTATCTTCCTCGGCACAATTAAGAGGCTCCTGGCCCCTGGGTCCCTCCCCGCCCTCCCTCCCAGGTCCTCCCCTGTGTGATCCGCTTCCCTGTCTCTCTGCATAGGAGGAGAACCACAAATGGGACACCAACGTGACCAGGGCAGTTTGCCAAACACCGTTTTCATCCTGCTTCCCCGCCACTCAACAGCTCCCCTCCAGCCAAAAAGAATTCCAACCCAAGGCCTGCCAGAGGCCCGCAGGCTTGCATTCCCACACTGGCTCGAGTCACAATCGTCTGCTGACTGATAACAAAGTCTCTTAACCCAATTCCTTCATACGCGAAGTGGGGAGAGAAATATCTACCCATAACCACAAATAAAACTAAGCATCCCCCAGACATCCACCAGCAGGTGAACAGATAAACTGTGGTCTATCCGTACAGCGGAACATTATCCGGTCTTGAAAAGAAGTTCTGACACAGGCTGCAACGTGGAGGAGCCTTGAGGACATTACACCTGAGTGAACTAAGGCTGTCACAAAAGGGCAAACGACACTGTACAGGAGGAGGGGATGGGAAGTAGTGTTCGGTGGGTATGGAGCGTGAGTTAGGGAGATGACGTGGAGGTGGATGGGGCTGGCGGCTGCACCGCCATGTGAAGACACTTTCTGCCACTGAACTGTTCAACGGGTAAATGCCACTTACAAATGGTTAAACGGGTAAATTCTATGTTATGTATATTTTACTGCACACGCGCACGCGCACACACACACAAAGAAACATCTCGGCATTCAAAGTCTGGTCCACAGTGGCATCCAAATAAATGTCTGCTGACTTCTCCACATTCTGCCATCTCCACGGGCACCCTCAGCTCTCTCCCTTTCTTGAACGCCTCTCAGCCACTTGTGTTTGCCAGAAAGCTTGGGTTTGTGCTGGGCACACATCAGGGCTTCCCCACCAGAGACCCTGGCAGCGCTCAAGCTAAACAGTTTGCCCTCCCCTGCCCTCCCCACCCCCTCTCACCTTCACTCCTCAGCTCTTGATCAATACGCATCCCATTCTCCACCAAAGTAGTAGAAAGAGCCTAGATACCAGTTCTCCATTCCTCTCCAGCCCTATGGGAAGAACCTAGGTAAAGCACTTGGTCTCACATCTAGCACCCGACAGGTGCTCCATACACATCCGCCGTCTTCTCCATGGAGCTCCCACAGGGGCCAAAAATGAGAAGCCACCACTAGAGCAGTAAGTGGTTAGAGCAGGGGTGGTATGGGGAGGGGGGAGGGCGATGCAGGGCATGGACACCCACGGAAGTAAGAGTGACTCTGTAGGGACCCAGCAAAGCCACAGAGGTGGGGCTGGTGAGGAGTGATGAGCAGTTAGAACTTGTAACTGGTGCTTGAGGACGAGATCCAGGGTTCACCTTGCCAGGACCTTGCTTCCCCAACAAGTGAAAGGAAGACAGGAATCACTCTGGCCTTGCAGGCAGAGTGAGCACCAGGTGCTGAGAGCGCCCTACACTCCCCAAGGCGGTAACACATGGGACACGTGTTCAGTCCAGTTGAGCTGAGTTGAATAGTGACCCCCCAGAATTCTTGTCCCCCAAGAACCTCAGAATGTGACCTTATTTGGAAACAGGAAACTGGAGTCAGTGTAACTAGTATCCTTATAAAAGGTCAGGACACACAGGGAAGACGGCCAGGGGACAACAGAATCACATACTGGAGTGACAGCTACAAGCCAAGGAAGGCCATGGATTGTGAGCGACCCAGAAGCTAAGAGAGAGACCGGAACAGATCCTGTCTCAGAGCCTCCAAAAGGAACCAACCCTACAGACTCCATGACTTCAGACTTCTGGACCCCTAAACTGTGAGAGAATAAATTTCTGCTGTGTTAAGCCACCAGTTTGTGGTCATTTCTCACAGCAGCCCTCTGAGATGAATACAGCTAGCTCCCACGAAGCCCTCACACAGTCTCTTTTACTGTGTTGGGGGGAGGGGCACCAGTGCTGGATGGGGGAGAGAGAACCTCAATGGAGCCTGGAGCCATCTTGTTGGGAACCAGGGTACGGCCCTCTGTTGTTGAAGGTGCCAACCAGTTACAGAAATCCGCCCACTGCCTGCCCAAGACCAGTGTTTCAAGCTGGGGCTCCTGGAAGACTTTGCACTGGGAATGGAAGCCTGACCTGGGCCTTCCGACAGCTATTCAGCTTTTGCTTTTGTTTGACTTTCCCTGACAACCTCTCTTCCATCCAAAGGTCAGCACAGCCCCAGGCAGACTGCTTGGTCCTTCCCACATGGCTACTGGACATCAACTATCTCTGTACGTTCTGCATCCGCAGCCACTTACAAAGATCAAGTCTTTCCAGACCACTCGGAGCTCGACAGGACCTTTCCTGAGGGAAAGGACTACAGCACTCTGCCTGACTCTCTCCTGGAACACTCCACATCTGCCTTGCCACACAGACATGTGTGTGCTCACCTCGCCTACCCCTGCCATATCATGAGCAGGGGTCAGATCTTCCCCGCTTCGGCCTGGCACACGGAAGCCTCATGACTGGGTGAGTACATGAATGAGGGAATGAGTAAGTCCAGTAACCACCTTCCTAGTCTCCCTTCACAGCCATGGTGGGGAGCTGGGAGCTGATAAGGCATTTGCCTGGGGTTTTCCCAGTCTGCTCTGGGGGGAGGGAGGGTGTCCTTCCCCTTTCCCAAGTCTTCTAATACCGCAGCTTCTCTCCCACTCAAAGGCTTCTCCTCACACACCCCGCCACGCGTTGGGAACCCAGGTCAGTGGAAGCAGCATCCACCTGATAAATGCCCCAGCGGTCATTCCCCCTTTCGTTACTTGAAGAACCCCAGGGTTGCTGTGCTTGGCCCCTTGCCTGAGCCCTATTTCCAGAGCTGGATCATGAGGGCAGGGGCCCGCCACGCCAACCCAACAGGCTCCTTACCGTACATCTTGCCCTCGTCCGAGAGGATAATCTTGCGGCGGCCGCAAGGCGGGTAGATGGCCAGGGCCTCCTGGAAGCTCTGCTCGATGTCCGGACTCCACACACCCTCCGCGTCATTGTCGATGGGCTTGTCCAATGCCTGGCTGCCCCCAGAGACGTTGCTCCCCTCAGGGGAGTTAGGAGGGCTCCACTCGTTGGAGGTAATGGTGCCGGCCTTGCCCTCCAAGGCTCCGCTTGGAGGAGCGCCCGTTGGACCTGTTTGGGCAGAAACCTCAGTTTTGGTGGAAGAACTGGGAGGCTGTGGGACGGGGCTCCCGGGGGAGTGCCAAGCCCCAGGATGCCCTTCCTTGCTTGACCACCCACAGCACAGGAGTTCAGAGCGGGAAAGGCCAGGGACCCAGGGGATACGGAGTGAACTGAAAGATCTGGGAGCATCAGGAGGCCTGGAATCTGGGGCAGGTCGTGTCCCCTCTGTAGACCCCAGCTTCCCACCCTGTTAAGTGAGCACATACATCCTAGGCACTCTCCAAGCACAGCTCTGAGAACCCAGACGGGGCTGGGAAGTAGGAGATAAGGACCAACGACCAACAGATGTCCTGGCATTAAGTCAACAGGGGACAAAAAGGATACAAATTATTGTACACGGAAGGTAGAAATGTCAAATAGTAACCACTATAGAAAACAGTATGGAAGTTCCTGGAAGAATCAAACATAAAACGACCAGAAATTCCACTTTGGGACATATATCCAAAAAAAACTGAAAGCAAGGTCCTGCAGAGAGATCTATACACCCATGTTCATAGTGGCATTATTCCAATAACCAAGAGGTGGAAGCAGCCCAAATACCCATGGACAGATGAACAGAGAAACCAAATGTGGTATATACATAAAATAGAAT
This sequence comes from Paguma larvata, assembly GCA_030068075.1. Taxonomy (NCBI): domain Eukaryota; kingdom Metazoa; phylum Chordata; class Mammalia; order Carnivora; family Viverridae; genus Paguma; species Paguma larvata. The sequence goes on from CM057828.1 coordinate 100,424,310, forward strand.
ATTAATCAGTCTGAAAAAGGAAGAAATGTCTGTCACATGCTACAGTGTGGATGGACCTTGTAGACATTATACTGAGTGAAAAAAGCCGACCACAAAAAGACACATGCTATAGGATTCCACTTACATGAATGAGATACCTAAAGTAGTCAAGGGGAGTCGGGGTGGCTCAGTCAGCTAAGCATTCCGGCTCTTGATTTCGGCTCAGGTCATAATTTTGCGGTTCATGGGATTGAGTCTGGCATCAGGCTCTGCGCGGACAGCGCGGAACCTGCTTGGGATTCTCTCCCTCCCTCTCTCTCTGTCCTTCCCTGGCTAGTGGGTGCATGTTCTCTCTCTCAAAATAATAATAATAATTCTCTCTCAAAAGAATAAACTTAAAAAATAATTTCAAAATGAAAGAACTCTAAGCTAAAGGAATAAGTAAATGAGCTGTTACTACAGTAATCCTGGGAGTCAATGGGGGGAGTTGATCTTAGTAATGAGGCCATTGGGTTTTAATGACCACTTAGATGACAGCTTAGATCTGACAGATACAGGGAAGTTGGAGCTCAGAACCATACCTCAATCCTTAGCGAAAAGAAAAAAGAATACAGACAAAATATGACAAGAAAAATTGTCTGCCTAAGTCCTGGGTTAAAAAAAAAAGTCTTTTCTAAAACATTTGTAACCAAAGGCCTGCCCTGCTCTTAACTGGATTTGACATTTGAATTTTACATTACTCAGGAATTCCTAGCCAATTCATTAACAATAAATAGTGGTCCACAGTTGAAAAATCTCTGAAAAGACAGTCTTGACCCATACTGCAGAGAATACCCAAAGATAAAACCTTGCTAAAGAGGTTCTCAAATGCAAAATTACAACATAGAAGAAAGAGGAAACAATCTACCACGATCAAGATTCAATAGGATTAGAGTCCCAAGAACTAGAGATAACTGAACTATCAGATAAAAACTATTATACAATGGTATTTCAAATAATTATTGACTTAAACAAGGAATTGGAAACATGAGAAAGAATTAGACACAATCAAAAAACACAAAGCAGACTAGAAAAAGAACCAAATAGAACATTTTGAAAAAAATATGTTAGTCACTGAAGTTAAACCTCATGTTTAACAAAGATTAACAGCACATTAGTTACAGCTAGAAAAAAAATTGATAACCTGGACAATAGATCTAAAGATATTACTGAGAAATGTATTTTTGTAATGACGACAAAGAGCCAGGAGAACAAAATAAATAAGGCACTTCAACATACCTCCAATTAGCATTCTGGAAAGAGAGAATACACAAAATGAAGTAGAACATTTGAAAAGATAATGGCAAGGAAATTTTTCAGAAAGAATGAAATACATGAATTCTCCAATTAAGGAACCATACTGAATCCTAACCAGGATAAATTTAAATAAACACATACTGTAAGGACACTGCAGAATATCAAAAATAAAGAATAGATCTTAAAACCATCCGGAATGAAAGAAGACAAATCACCTACAAAGGAAAGACTATGACTTTATTGTATATACAGATAGTGGACTTCTCAACAGTAGCTCAGAAGGACCCAAGGTAACGTCTCCAAACTGCTGAGAGAAAAATAACTGCTTACCCAGAATTAAAAACCCAACCAAAATATCATTCAAGAGTGAACATTACAAAAAAAAAAAGGATTTTTAGACAAGGAAGGAGAGAATTTACTACTAACAGACCCTCACTAAAAAAAAGAAAAAAATAACAGTAAAGGAGATTTTTTTTTAAAGAGAGCTTCTAGGAAAAGAAGGCAAGACACACATGGAAGAGAGGTAAGCAAAGTAATGGTAAAAACAAAAATGAATCTAAACAATACTAACTATATAAAAACAATAATGACAATGATGGTGACCAAGTTTGGTCATGCAATACACACACATGCATGTATGCACATGCAAGAAAAACCATGTTTCTGAACCATACATTCAGAAGATGCATTTGCTAGAACTCCAGACCCAGTCATAATAAAAAATACTTAGCAAATTCTATAAACAAAGAAAATTCCTTGAATGTGACAAATGGCACCTTCCAAAAACCCACTGTGATGCTGTGATTTATAATAAGAAATGTGTGTCTGGTCTTTGTCCCAGTTTCTAGCACAGAGCTCCTAAAACCCTTGGAATTTCCTAAGAGATGAGAGCGATAAAGGTGTCTTTTTAAGTGAATGCGGTGACTTTTGGAATGCATCTAAGGATGAGGGCTGGTGGTTAGGAGAACTAACCATGTAATTAGAGTTGGAACCTTCAGTCCCACACCACCACCCCTTCTGCACAGTCCAGGGAAGGGAGAGGCACTAGAGGTTATATTGATTGCCAATGGCCAGTAATTTAATCAGTTGTGTCTATGTAATAAAGCCTCCATAAAAACCCAAAAGGAGGGGCTTCAGAGAGCTTCTGAGTTGGTGAACACGTGGAGATTTGGGGAAAATGGCACATACTTGTAGAGGTTATGGAAGTTCTATGCCCTTCCCCCAACTTTGCCCTATGTATCTGTTCCATTTGACTGTTCCTGAGTTATATTTTTTTTTGTAATAAACCAATAATCTAGTAAGTAAAGTGTTTCTCTGAATTCTATGAGCCAGTCTAGCAAATCCGTCGAACCCAAGGAAGGGTTATTGGAACTTCCAATGTATAGCCAGTGATAACCTGGCTTGCCACTAGTGTCTGGGGTCGGGGAGCAGTCTTGTGGGATAAGCCATTAACCTGTGGGATATGATGCCACCTCCAAGTAGACAGTGTCAGAATTGAATTGTAGGATATCCAACTGGTGCTAGAGACTTGTTGGTTAGTGTAGGAACGTTCTCACCCCCTCAACCCCACTCACATACACACACACACACTGGAACTGATAACCAGAACTTTAACCTGCACAACACTTACAGATTAAACACTAGAAGCATTACCTTACAGCCAGAAGTAAGATATCGATATCACTTTCAACATTTATACTCACTATTTATACTAGAGTCCTAGCCAACACAGTAGGATAAGAAAAAGAGATCTGTAAATCGGAAAAAAAGAAGTAAACTGTCGTTATTACAAGGAATTACAATATAAGACTGGAGGAATTTGACAAATTACAATTACATTCTTTGATACCAGAGGTAAGGTGTCATACCTTACTAATTTCTAAAAATAATTCCATTTAGAAACCAGTCATAATTTACCCACTGATAAACCCAACAATAGGTGAGGCAAAGAAAATCATAATGGTTTTGAAAGTCATAAAATGCCTAAAGAAATGGAGAGAAAAATTGTGTTCCTGGATGGGAAAATATCACAAAGATGTTGAATCTCTGCCAAAAAAATCACAATTTCAATGAAATTATGATTAAAAATTCCACAAAGTCTTCCACAAAACTTAACAAGCTGATTCTCAAAATAGATGGAAGAACGAAGACCATTCTCAAGTGAGAATGTCTTCACTCACGGTCTTCACACTTCCCTTCTTCTCTTTGGCCTCATATTCTGCCAGACCCATTCCTCCATGTTTTCCTCAGGGCTCTGACCTGACCTCTCCTTTCACAATCCCATACGCACCCCCTGGGGGATACACACAGCTTACACTCCCACTGTATATTTTTGATTCCCAAATCTGTATGTCCTTCCTGAGTTTAGGCATCTATGGCAACTGCTTACCAGGCAGCTCTAATCAGACTTCTCTAAAGCCCCTCAAACTCAGCATGTCCAAAACCAAATTTTCAGCTTGCCAATGAGTCCTGGTCCTCCTCCTCCTCTGTGTCTCTCAGGAAATAACACCACCATCCGCCCAGAAGCCAGAAATCTAAGAGTGTATTCTGACTTTTTCCTCTTACCTCCATAAATAATTAACAACCACAACCTATCTATCTCCTAAAAGTCTTACTGAAGCCACTTCTCTTTCTATCTCAGAGCCCTAATCCAAGCTTCCCCCTAGCGCTCACCTGGATGACTGTGCCAACCCCAGGTAGACTCCATAATCTGTCATGGCAGCCACAGTGATTTTTCTACAATACAAATCTGATCATGTGATTCCTCTACTTAAAATCTTGCAATGGCTTTCCCATGATCTTACATAAAGTAATATGTTCCACAACAGGAATTTATAGGCCGTCCATCAACTGATTCCTGCTCTCCTGCCATACCTTCCATGCATCTGCACCACCCTCCATACTCCCTTCTTTGCACCTGCCCCCAATACCCACACTCAATTAACATGCTAAGCTCTTTCTCCATACCTAGAAGGGTTGCCTGCAGCCTTCCTTCCCATCCTTCTCTCACCTAACTCCTACCCATCTTTAAGGTCCGGTGAAAATGTCATTTCCTCTGGGAGGATGACCTGGACCTCAGGTCTGGATTAGGCACCCTCCTCTGAGCTCCAACGGGTCCCCGTTCTTTACATATCTGACCCCTCCATCTCCCATGAATGATCTGCCTCCACTGTCCTCAGACTCCACCAGGGTGGGGATAGTTGTCTTTCTCTACTAAGACCTCAGCACACTGCACAATGCTGGGGAACAAAAGAATGAACAAATGAGTAGATAATTTGCTAAGTATTTTTTTTTTTTTTTGAAGTAATGATTCCTCGGTGGGGAAAATGAACTGTTCCATGTTTAGCGTCAGGAAACCAAAAAAATATCAGTAAATGTCTGAACTTCGGCACACCAGAGGGAGAGCTTGGGTTGTATGTTAATCTCTTTGGAATTTATTTTGGAGGTTTGTAAAATGAAAGTGTGATGTCCAGGGATCAAGAAACTGGCCCTGGTTCCAGTGTTATAAGCAACCGTGTGACCATAGTCAAATTCATCCATTTCTTAGATTGGTCCGAAGGTCCTTTCTGTCCTACAGTGTCTGTGGCTCACACTCGCTGTCCAGACCCTCCACTTCTAGGACCTCTCCTAACATGCAGACTTTCACCTGTGGCTTTGCTCAGAGAAGGCTGGAGAACTGATCTGCCATGGAGGGACATCCCATACGCTGGTCAACAAGATCAGATGTCAACTAGTACGGGACCTGACAGAGTCAGTGCTCAGTAAGAGCTATATCAATTGTCACCATCATTATCTAAGCTACAAATAATGCCTCACGTGTAAGGTCTAAAGTCCAAAATGGACCTATAGACACATATACCGTAAACTAATATTGATTAATGTTAATTAACAAATAATATTAATACTTAAGGTCTTGTATGCCCTAGCTTCAGTCTAGATTCTCTTCTGGGACCTGGCACTAAACACGGATGGATGCCCCAAGCCAGCTGGAGGGTGCTATGAAGGCCAGAAAGGAGAGAAGGAAAGGAGGGAGGCCCAACTTCCCTGATACCACGTGAACCCTTCTGAGGACTAGAGGGTGGGGTCTCTGGGCCCTTCCTTCGCCGGAGCTGAGCTAGACCAGCCAGTGAAGTAAGCACGTTCAGTCCCTGTATCAGCTGGGCCCAGGGCAGTCCAGTGGAACACCAGACCTGGGGAAAAGCAGAGTCCCGTCAGATGCTGCCCCACAAGTGAGGTTTCTGAAGACCTTTGTGTTCCCAAGATCGGGTCCATCCTAGGGGAAGTAGGGCAAGGGGTCAACCAAGGCCCCAAGTCACAGGATTTGTTACTGAAACGGAGTTGCTCCCAGCCCCGTGTGGCCCTGCTGCCCCCAGGCCATAGCTCTCACTGGTTGGCCTCCCCCATCCTCACCACCCACGGCCCCATGCCTGGCAGCTGCCTCCGCTCACCAGGCAAACCTCCCACACAGCCTAGGCCCTGCAGCTAGCAGAATGGACAGTAAGCCAACACCAGTCCAGAGAAGAAGCCCCACTCCCCCTCCATCCCCAAACCCTCCACAATGACCCCATGGGCCTGCCAGGACGAGAGCAGGAGGGAAGGACAGATGGCATAGTTATGCCTGGGCCATGTGCCATGAACAGAGGAATAAAAATAATCCTTGGCTTGGCTTCCAAGGCCTGGCCTGGAGGCCTCTGGTTCTGCCCCCAGCCCCACCCAAAAGCCCACCAGATGGCCCACCCAAAGCCAGCTCTGGGCCCAAACAACACTCGGCTCCATCCTAGGGACCACAGATGCCAGTTACTCAGGAATCTTCAGAAGAATTAGAACTTATGGGCTTTTATTAAGATCATTTTAATAATAGGAACAATAAACTCCCCCAAAACACTTTGAGGACAGGAAGGGGATCAGGATCCCCAGGTTATAAATGGAGAAACTAAGGCTCAAGGCAGGCAAAAGGCTTGCCCTGAGAAAGTTGAAAAACCAAACCTCATCCCCGGTAGTCCTGTCCCCTTGCCTGCTCCAGGGCCGTATCCTCAATCAGAATTCCCATCTCCTGTTCAAAAGCCCACCCCTTCAGCACCCTTTCATGGCCATCAGGAGCCACTAAGCTCCACCCTTCTCCCCCTATCCTGCAGAACCCCTAAGATGCAACTCAAAACGGGACAGTGCCTGGTCTGTTTCACCGACTTCCCCACTGGTCTGTGAGCTACTGAGCACACAATTATTTCTTATGTTAGCACCCCCCACCCCCAACTCTCCTGGCTCAATGTTGGGAATTTAGATGGATGTTACCCTGCTTTAGGTAGTATCGGTTATCCCGCTAATTCCCTTTCCTCAGTTAAGAACAAATCTACCACTCATTTCCTTTTATCACAGTATCTCTAACTTGTTGAGGGTCAATGCATGTTATAACCTCCTCCCCATGCTCCCAACCCCAAATCGGAGGTGATGGAGACTGAAACTCAAAGTTTGTGAGACTTGCCTGGTGTCATCCAGAGTAAAGGAGAGACCATTCAGAGGGGCTCTGAGTCTCCTGCCCTATTATGAGGGTAGAAATGGTTCTCTCTGCCCCTACTCTCCCAACTCAGATTCCAAGAGCTCTGGGATCCAGGCTAAAGGTTCCAGCTCCACCAGGCTCCTCATGCCCTGTGGGCCCCGACATCCTGCACACAGATGCCTCAGCTCTTACTCCGATGCTTCTCTCCTGGGGCCCCTGGAAAGAATGAGCACCTTCATTCCAATGACTCCTTAAGTAAGAACTGAGAGGAAAGAGAAAATGGAATTTCCTTCTAGAAGAACCATCCCAATCGCCCACTATATGAGTCTCAGAAGTATAAAGTTAGAGGGAGTAACTAAAGTAACTTAGAGGACCCCTTCTGCCTCAGTCCGAGAACCTGAGTCCTTCTTCAGGCTGGTGGGCTTATCTGCCTAGGTAACCAAGGCCAGTGGAGTTATGTCTTTGAACCCCACATGCTTCATCCAATCCACCATAGTTGTGGTTATAGAACATCTATGTTGGCTGGAATCTGGAAATCCTCCATATCAAAACATTTCAGACCAGAGACAAAAACAAGACCTCCCATTATTACCTTAGCTATTCTCACTGGACTAGACTCTGGAGACTGGCCCCAACCGTCCAAGTGCCAAACGGTGCTGCACACAGAGCTCCGTGCAAGCTCCCTGATTTGGGGGGTTGGGGTAGGTCTCTAAGCCTTCACTGCCCTGACCTCATTTCTTAGTAAGAACAGGAAGGCAAATCAGAAACAGTGGATCCCAAACTCATCCCCACTCTTCCCTCCAGCTCCCTCAGCAACCCCTGAACCCCGAGTTTACTCACAATGTCTTCCTGCTGAGGGTGGGCCTCCTTCCTGACAGCAGTCCATTAATAACCAACTGCTGAGGGTGGGCAAAGCGGGGGGAGGTGGTTCAACTACAAGCTGAATAAGGTCTGAGGACCAAGTGTAGAACGTGGTGACTATAGTTGATAACACAGTATTGTATCATTAAAAGTTGCTGAGAATAGACCTTAAATGTTCTCACCAAAAAGAAAGACATGAGGTGACAGACGTGTTAATTAACTAGATGGGGTGGGGGGGGGTTCTTTCACAATATGTATGATTATCATGTCACCACAATGCACACTTAAAATATCTTACAATTTTAAGTCAGTTATACCTCAATAAAGCTGAAACTTAAAAAAAGAAAAATATATTTTTTAAAAAACCACCTGAATACCTCTTTTGGGGACTCAACGCTAGAGAAATGGGTTCGGGCCCTCAGGGAACTTAGACTTTAGATGGAGGAGGGAGGCTAAGTGCTACAGAGGGTGAGCAGCTTCGGAAGAATCAGGTACAAGGCTCACAGCTCAAGCCAGGGCCTGCCTCGGCCCCTGGCCCCACCCACAAAGGCCTCAGGTCTGAACTACTCACTGGGCCTGATTCTAGTTGATGTCTCCATTACCACCAGTAGCAGCGACGTCTGAGGAGCAGGGCAAATTTACATTCCCCAAGGTGCCGAGAAGACTGGCTGCTTCGTTGTAACTGCAGAGGCTGGGAGACGGAAGGAGGAAGAGAGAACCCGTCCTCCAGGCAGGGCTAAGCCACAGCGGGGAGGCCCACCTCCCCAACACACAGTGCCGCCTCCTCCCCTAGTGCACGGCCCCCATGCACTGGGCACATGAACTGCAGGACAGGTTCAGGTGGCCCAACACCCGTGGCAGGGAGGCCCAGCAGTCAAGGAATCACCAGGACACTGAGGGACAGACATTCTCCTCACCGAAGAGAGAGTTATTTTTATATTAAGATTAGAAGGTACCGTTTTTACATACCCACTCTGTGCCTGGCTCTGGGCTAAGCCCTTGACTAGAATATCTCTTCCAATCCTCCCAACACCCCTTTGAGGAGGCTAGTACCGCTCATTTCAGATGATGATGCTGGGGCCCCCCAGGTGCAGTGCTGTGCCCAAGCCTCAAAGTTCTAAGTGGCGAGGCTCAGTCCCTTCCCCTCAGCAAACCGCCTCTTGCCCACCACAATGCTGCTTGAACCTCTTTGTCAACAGTTCTGTGAACAGGAGGTCTGTTCAGGAGGTGGTCTGATTCTACAGCATGCAGGATTTAAGTTAGAGGTAAAGAGTAACAGGGACAGGTACTAACCCTAGGATTGACCAGCTAAGGGGAGCTAGAGGTATATGGGCCCCACAGCCCCCACAGCCTCTGGCAAAGGTCCCAGCTGGAAGATGTGGGCATCCCAAGGTTTGTCTGAGTAAGGAAAACTCCAGAAAAGAAAGCTTCCCTCTACCTTACATGTACAGGGACCAAGGCCCTAAGAGGTAAAACAACTTGCCAAAAGACCTCGTGGGTAATTAAAACTGGGGCCCAAAACTAAGCCTCAGCCCTGTGCTTTCTTGCCACACAAATGCAACTGTCATGGCCACCATCTGGATGCCTCTCAAAGAGGAGAGAGCGTTGGTTCCTAGGAAGGAGGGCAGCAGGTGACCCACAAGTGGATAAGCAGGTTCCCTCCTATTTTCATGCCTAACACCTCCCCATAAGGGCTCCAGCCCTTTGAGTCTTTCATTCATTTGCTCAAAACTGAGTATTGAGCAACTACTATATACGAGGTTACAAATGACGCAGCTCTCCCCTCAACATCCTTCAGCCTAGTGGGTGCAGGGGTCCAGAGTTCCCTGTGAAGACCCTTATTATTCACAGAATATTCACGAATTCTGTATTTGCAAATCTGCCTACTTACTAAAATCTCTACCTCCTACATCGATACTTGTGTGGTTATTTGCAGATATGCGCACGCTCTGCCCAGCCAAAAGTGTGAGCTCCCATCACACGCCTTCCCACCTGAGGCCGAGCAAGGCTGCACTCCGCTTTCAGGCTCCAGCTCTCACACTGCACACAAGTGTCTTTCTCACTGTCTATTCGGTGCCATGTTTTTTGCAATTTTATGCTCTTTTTACTGATTTCCCAGTTTAAAATGGCCCCAAGCGCAGTGCTGCAGCAGTGGCTACTGTTCCTATGTGCAAGAAGGCTGCTGTGTGCCGTATAGAGAAGACAGGGGAGTCCCATGAGCTTCGTTCAGGCATGCCTAATAATGCTGCTGGATGTGAGTTCAATGGTAATAAATCGGTAACATAGATTTTTTAAATTTTTTTTGATGTTTATTTATTTTTGAGAGAGACAGAGCATGAACAGGGGAGGGGCAGAGAGAGAGGGAGACACAGAATCCGAAGCAGGCTCCAGGCTCTGAGCTGTCTGCACAGAGCCCGACACGGGGCTCGAACTCACAAACTGTGAGATCATGACCTGAGCCGAAGTCAGACGCTTAACTGACTGAGCCACCCAGGCATCCCAAATCAGTAACATATATTCAATAAGGTGTCGTTGAACAGAAACACATATAAACAAAGGTTATGAATTAATCGGTTGAAAACACTGCACTAGATGTTCATAGGGACCTAATAAGAATCATTTGTACCTATGGAGGGTAACAGATTAAACAATTATAGACAAATATCTTAGGGGGAGGGGGTAGGATTTTAGCAGATGCTGAACTCAAGGCCTTGGGAATACCACAGCTAGTGGAGACAGAAACGTCAAAAGGCAGAAACAACCCAAATGACCATCAACAGATAAATGGACAAACAAAATGTGGTATATTCATACAATGGAATATTATTCAGCCTAAAAAAAGGAATGAAGTACTGACACAGGCTACAACATGGATGAAACTTGCCAACATTATGTTAAGTGAAACAAGCCGGTCACGAAACGACAATTCTATGCTTTCGCTGATTTTAAAACAATTTTTGTAAGCGCACCAGAAATAGAAGGGAAAAAGATGAGGACCCAGAGAAGAAGATTAGGAGACGCTTCAGGAGACCTGGGCCCAAAATACAGGGGACACAGGAAAAGGGCCTAGTTATGAAAGAGACAAGACAGCAGCGTTTGGGTCATAGGTGGGGGGGGAGTCCCTAGGGATGAAAGGAGGGAGAGGGAACAGAGGAGGAAAAAACAACCCAGTGGAGAAATGCACCTGCATGGCCTGAACGGAGCCATACACTCGGCTGAAAAACACTGGCCCTAGTGTGACTTTAGAAGGCTGGCTAGGGCTTACTGGAGATCTGAAATAATAAATACATACATTAATATTTTTATTAGAAAAATAATAAAACCACACAAAATCTATGTGTCCCAATTGCGCCCCAGGGTCAGCCTCCCTAGTGCTAAGGAGTGCCTCTTCCTCTGCTAACACACGCAAGGCTCTGGGGAAAGCGTGGCATGAGCCTGGGCCGCTGCAAAGCAGCTTCAGAGTCGTACGGCCTGAACGAAAATACCTCTTACCAGTTGTGCCGCCGATCAGGAACTTACTTAACGTCCCCAAAGCTTCTGTTTCTGATGAGAAGACTGGCCTGGCAGGGATGAAGGACTGAGCCAAACAGGTAAAGAAGCCGGAACACAGCCCACTGTGTGTGAACCACCGCCACCCTCACTGACCTTTCAGTGTGGAGACACTGACCACACCTTATTCCCTGACAGAATAGGAGTGGGGTGGGTGAGAAAAAAGGCAAAGGAGGACACCACCATCCCAGCAGTGTGAGCATGCATTGGAAGGAACCAGTCACTGAGGGCCAACCCCCAGGCCAGGAGACAGGTGCCTGCTTGAGCTCTGGAGTCAGGGCCCGGCTCAGATCCTGGCTGGGCCTCCAACTGGCCAGTCTCCCCAAGCAGGCTACTCGACCTCTCTGAGCCTGTCCCCCTGCATACATTCCAGGGGTAATAATGTTATCTCCTCATGGGACTGTTGTGAGGATTAAGTTCAATCGTGTCCACAATGTGCGGGCCTGGGCCCGGAAGCTGACTCTTGAGAGGGTTCCTCGAGCATTCGGGGTTCTTGGCAGGATGGTGGAGGGGGCAAGAACCAGAGAGGAGCGATTTTCTCTGGGACACAGTGGAGAGGAGAGAGGCAGGAGGAATGAGGGGCACAGGTAGAGGTAAGAGAGAAGAGGGAGCGGGCCGGTGGGAGGAGCCTCAACAGGGCAGGTTGAGGGAGGGGTAGCAGGTAGATAAGTGGATATAGCCCCAAGCCCTCAGCCCCCACTGGGGCAGCACAAGTCTCTACCCATTCCTCAGAACCCTCAACCTTAGGGGGCACCAGGGTGAATGAGGACGGGGATCCAGCCTCCTAGGAACTCAACCTGGGACGCTGCCCCAGCCACCCCTTCCAAGCAGCCAGGGATGTGGGTGTCTGGGGGCCTGGCCTTAACACATCCAGAAAGTGGGTCGCAGCAAGTGGGTGTCTGCAGCCCTCCACTCCCCACCCCGCCCCACCCCAACGCTGGCCCTTGAGCCACTACAGGGGCTGGTGACACGGTGATGGGGCTTTAGGTCCCGGCAACAGTGGCCACACAGAAGGCCCTCCACCAAACAGGTTCTCGAAGGACGGCAAACCTTGCTCCAAGCTCAGCCTTGCCACAGACTTGCTAACCCGATCTGGACCTCGGTGTCCCCACTCACACAAAGAAAAGGTGGGCAAAGTGAAATATCATTCAGCAATAAAAAGAAATGAGCTATTGAGTTACTAAAAGACATGGAGGAATCTTAAGGGCATATTGCTAAGCAAAAGCCAGTCTGAAAAGGCTACACACACGCTGTGTGATCACAGCCACACGACACTCTGGGAACGGCACATGGGGTATGGGGAGCGCGAGGGGTTTTTAGGGCAATGAAACTATTCTGTGTAATTCTAAAATGGTGGAGACAGAACACTCACCTGTCAAAACCCACAGAAAGCACAATGTAAAAGAGTGAACCCCAATGTAAACAACGGACTTGAAATAATAAGGTATCAGTACTGGCTCACGAAGGAAAAAAATACGTCACACCGGTGCAAGATGTCAATAATAGGAGGAAGTAGGGGAGAAGGGAAGAAACTCTGTACTTGCTGTTCAACTTTTCTGTAATCCCAAAACTGCTCAAAAATGATAATAATACAGGGGCGCTGGGTGGCTCAGTCAGTTGAGCATCTGACACTTGGTTTCAGCTTGCCGTTGGCAAGTTCCAGTCCCATGTTGAGCTCTGTGCTGACAGCATGGAGCCTGCTTGGGATTCTCCCTCTCCCTCTCTCTCTGCCCCCTCTCTGTCAAAATAAATGAACTTAAAAAAAAATTTTTTTAAATAATAATACAAATAAAGGAATGAGACAGGCTAGGCTATTAATCTTTAACTTTTTTAAAGTATATTTATTTATTTTGAGAGAGACAGCAAGCAGGGAAGGGGCAGACAGAGAAAGAGAGGGAGAGGTGGAGAGGGGGAGGGGGGAGAGGGAGAGAGAGAATCCCAAGCAGACTCTGCACTGTCAGTGCGGAGCCTGACATAGGGCTTAAACTCTCACGAGCCATAAGATCATGACCTGAGCCAAAATCAAGAGTCGGACCCTTAACCAAATGAGCTACCCAGACGCACTCCCTCCGCACTCCCTCCGCACTCCCTCCGACTAATTTTTTAAAGATAAGGAGAGTAAGACTTGCACTTTTTTCTCCTTGGGGCCTTTCTTCAGGATTCTAAAATAAAGCAAAGGTCACGAAAGTTCTGGAGAGGCAAAAGTACTGAATCAAACTAGCTGACTTCGCCTTAAATAAGCCTGTCCTATGAAAATTCAGATTGGGACTCCTGGTTGGCTCAGTCAGTTCAGTGTCCAGCTTTGGCTCAGGTCATGATCTCACGGCTCATAAGTTTGAGGCCCGTGTTGGGCTCTGTGCTGACAGCTCAGAGCCTGGAGCCTGCTTCAGATTCTGTGTTTCCATCTCTCTCTCTGCCCCTTTCCTGCTCAGGTTCTGTCTCTCTCTCTCAAAAATAAACATGAAAGAGAGAGAGAGAAAGAGAGGGAAGGAAGGAAGGAAGGAAGGAAGGAAGGAAGGAAGGAAGGAAGGAAGGGAGGGAGGCAGGCAGGGAGGGAAGGAGGGAGGGAGGAAGGGAGGAAGGGAGGGAGGAAGGGAGGGAGGGAGGGAGGAAGGAGGAAGGAAACTCAGATCTCAAAGTAGATCCCAGAGCTGGAGAGTCTTTACCTAACAGACTCGCCACTGAATCCCGTCAAACAGTGACTCCCTGGGCACTGACACAACCAATGTCTTTACATAAACCCAATGTGCTGCTCAACAAATGCTTGCTTTCCCCAGCCTTGGGTGGGTTTGCCCCAATCGGCTGCTTTGCCAAGGACAAACATGCTGTCTCTGCCAGGACCCAGGGTGTGCCCACACTGGGCCCCCGAGCAGCACAAGGCTGCACCAAGGGTGGAGGCTCTAGGTGCATACCCTGCCTGGGCAGGAGCTCTCAGCACCGGGGAACAGCCCTCCAGGGCCCAGAGTGTCAGGGAGCCAGAGGGAGCCCATAGGACCATAGAGGTAGCCAGGCAGCCGGCCTTAGCAGCTACGGGAAAACAGGACCCACCTTCAGCTCTGCCCCACTCTCCTCCTGTAGGCCTCTGGAACAGGCTCGCCCCTGGGAAGAATGAAGGCTCTAACATTTGGACGGTGCCACAGCTGCCAAGACATAAGAGCAAGGAACAGGCTGGACTGGACTTGGACAAGAGGCAGGAGGCAGCATCTATGCTACCCTTGGTCATCTTTCATAGAAATGTTGTTCTGTCTCAGAGCCACCCCGCCTGGACAGGGACAGAGATGCCGATCGCGAAGCTCTGGAGACTCTCATGGCTCAAAGCCCTCAGACCTTAGGCTGAGGTCGCCATCACAGAGGACCCAGCCTGACGGAGAAAACTCCCCACGCTGATTCCCTCTTGCGCCGGCCGCACACCTATCCGGTGGCTTACCCCTGCAGGCTCAATAATCATTCCACCTGCCATTCTGGAATGCAGTGGTCGTCCAGCTTGGAAAAAGGTCACGTGAATGGTTGGTACCCAGACTGGGCACAAGCATTCGCTGTTCTGGATGGGGCCGGCCCAGTCTGAGCCAGGGCCGTGAGGAGCCAGTCAGGCAAGGTACCTAGCAAACTACAAAGCTACCTGCACCTCCTATTCAGGAGTATACTCCACGGCAGGTGCTAAGCCAGGAACAGAACTTTCAGAGAAGGCCCTGTTTCTTCCTCCTCTTCTCTTCCTAAGTCATTCTGTAGGTGTTTCCGCCCTCCATTCCCCCTGGGCCCCACCCCTGCCTCTGAAGAAAGGCTAAGGTTCAGGGCACCAAACTCTTTCCTTGCTTTCAGAGTCCCTCACACCCACCATCTTCTTTTGGAGATTCTCTCCTTAAATGAATTTTCTCCAAAACTCTGTAAATCACACATCTGACAAGGGACTGGTATCCAGAATATTAAAGAATTCTCAAAACATAACCATCAAAAGGAAAAATAGACCACAGGTTTGGTAGACATTTCATCAAAGAAGTTGTATAAATGGCAAATTAAGCACACAAAAAACGTTCAACATCATTAGTCATTAAGGAAATGCAAATTAAGACCATGATGAGCTACCACCACACATCTATCAGAATGTCAAAAAGACAAAAACAAAAAGAAAGCCAACAAGACCAAATGCTGTTGAAGATGCGGAGGAAGAGAACTCTCCTACTCTGGCTCACGGTCTGGCAGTTTCTTAAACCCCTGCATGCATACTACCACGTGACCCAACGATCCCACCCCCAGGTGTTTATCCAAGGGAAACGAAAGCCTGTGTTCACGCAAAAACCTATATACAAATGTTGACAGCAGCTTGACTCAAAATCAACAGAGGCTGGAAACTGAAAAGTCCTTCTGCCAAGGAATGGATAAACATATTCCAGTGTATCCACATAATGGAATACTACACAGCAACGAAAAGGAACAAACTATTGACACACACAACTGGATGAATCAAGACATTATGCTGAGTGAAAGAAACAGACCCAAAAGCTCCATACTGTATGATTATCCATCTGATATTCCTGAAAAGGCACGATGACAGGGGTGGACAGATCCATGTTCTCAGGGGATGGGCACGGCGGGGGAGGGGAGAGACAGATGGACGGCCCACAAAGGGTGGCAGCGTGAGGGCATCTTTTGGAGGAGATGGAGCCTTCTGTATCTTGACTGTGATGGGGTATCCCAATGCCTTGCATTTGTCAAAACCCACAGAACTGTACACCATGAAGAGTAAATTTTGCTGTATGTGAATTTAAAAATAAATTTTTTTAGTCCTCCTTACTCTGCCCAGAGGACCTGGCTCAAATCCACCTGACTCATAAAGCTCCATTGTCTCTGCTCCTCTAATTATTTCATGACCATGACCCTGAAATCACTACTCTTCCTGTTCTCTCACCTATATTTCTCCCTCTCTCCCTGTTGTTTTCTGGCGCTCTCTTTCTCTCTCTCTCTCTCACACACACACACACGTGTGTGCGCACAGCAATCAAAACCCTACCCAAGCTTCAAAGTCAGCTCAAGTGCCTCCTCCTCTGAGAAGCTTCCCTGACTCCTCCCAGCCCCATCAGAATGAATCACCTTTACCAGGCACCCCCTTGGCGCTAGTTTGTGCTTCTAACTAGCCCTTCTTTCATCTTGCAGGTATTCAGCATTTGCCATTCGGTCTGTCTCCCCGGCAGGATTGCAAGCTCCTTGAGGACACGGACAAGGTCTTCCATTCCACATTTCCCCCACTGCCCCTGGCACAGTGCCAGGCACATAGTGGGTGCTGTGTGATCACTGGGGGCTGTCTGGGGGCAGGTGCAGGCGGAGGGGACTGATGCCAAGAGAGGCAAGCTAGCGGTGCTGGGGCTGGCAGCGTCCTCAGGAGGGTATCGGAAGCCACTAATACAGCTCTGCTTCCTCTCTTGCATAAGCAGCAAGACTGCTGCTTAAACCTCCAAGTGCTGGAAGTGACCTCACCCCCATTCCAACATGAGGTCATGCAACTTATGATGGAGCATTTCGGAGGATGCTTTTGTTTCTTCCACACCACCCAGCCCATTTCGAAGCCCCAAACAGGACAGATGCCCAGGACACACCTGTCGAAGGATTGGAACTTGTCTTATTATATGGGTGCTGCCATTTCTTCTTACCTCCAGAAGGCAGGCCCTCTTTTCAGCAAGAGTAGATTAGGTCCATCTGATCTGAAGGCAATTTCATGTCATACAACTACCAGGTATAGGCACAGCCTACCAGTAACAGATCGGGACACTCCAGGATTGGGTTTTCCCCAGCTTATCACTGGTCTCTCCCTCCAGAGTTTAAGGACCATTTATGGATCATTTATTTGATAAACAGATGGTGTTTAGTATATGCCAGGCAAAAAACTAAGTACACTACAAATATTAAGTAATGTAAACTCCATATCAACAAGGTTGGTCCTACTAATATTACTTTCCTCATTTTACAGAAGAGGAGAATAAGACACTGGGCAGTTAGATAACTTGCCCAAGGCCACACAGCTTGGTAGGTGGCAGAAAAGGGATTCAAACCCAGGCAGGCTGGCTATAACGCTACACTGTCTAAACACAAGCCACTAGCCACACGTGGTCATTCAGCACTTGAAGAGCAGCTAGTCCAAACTGAGACGTGCTATTAAGTGTAAAATGCACACTGGAATCCAAACACTTTGTATGAAAAAAATGTAAACTATCTCATTAATATTTTTTCACTATTGACGGCACATTTAAATGATATTTAGACACCGTTGTTTAAATTTTTAAAAAATGTTAATATTTATTTATTTTGGAGAGAGAGAGAGAAAGAGTGCAAGTAGGGGAGGAACAGAGAGAGAGACAGAATCAGAAGCAGGCTCCAGGCTCTGAGCTGACAGCACAGAGCCTGACGTGGGTCTCAAATCCATGCACTGTGAAATCATGACCTGAGCCAAAGTCAGACACTTAACCGACTGAGCCACCCAGGTGTCCCTAGACACAATTGTTTAATAAAATATATTATTAAAATTCATTTTACCAATTTCTTTTTACTTTGTAAAAGTGGCGGCAGAGAACATAAAATGATGTATCTGGCTGACACTGCATGTCTAGCAGGTAGGACGGGTCTGGAGTCTGTGCTTATGGCCACTGTCCCACGCTGTGCTCATCTTCCCCTGCCCCAGCCTCAGGGGTGCAGGCTGTCCCTAACGCCTGCTCATTCGGCTTGTCCAAAGGTCATGCAGGGCTGGGCCATAACTCCCACATCTCCCCATTCGGTCTCCTCCAACTGCTGGGACTGTCCCTTCCCACCCCACGTCTCCCAGCCTTGTTTCCAGCTTTGGAGACAGCTTATCTTTACCTCCTTCCAGCAGGAATCTCAGAAAGTCAAGGTGGGAAAAAGTCTCCCTCATCGCCTAGGGCAATCCCTGCCTGCTGCATGCAGAGAAACTGAGGCCCAGGACCACATGGAAGAAGCAGAAGCCCTCGAGGTCATCTGGTGCAATCTCCCGCCCACGGCGGAAACCTCCTCCAAAGCAGCCCCAGCAAGTTCTACCTACATCGTTCTTCATGGTGGAAGTCTACGTAGGTCTATGTAGTAATACAGAGTGAAACCGACTTCAGATCCCTTGGACCTGATCTGCTATTGCTGCAAAGAGGGACTTCCTTCTGGCAATGAGAAATGATGGCACCCTGAGGACTCACAGGTTCCAACCCCCACTCCCAATTCCCCCTCTACTAAGACACTCACAATATCTGCAAGCTCGGTACTGAGTAGGTCAGGGTGTATCTACCCTCCGAAACCAGACATGGCTCTCAGTGTTGCCAGAGCATCACAGAGCCTTGCAGACTAAGGTTTTCCGTGATGCAGACGCCATCACCCCGCTAGCTCACACGGGCTCAGGGTTTAACGGGGTGATGGGAAGAGTCAGGTTAACCTGAGTTCAAACTCCAACCCTAGCATTAATCTCTGGGTAACTTTTCTCCTCTTTTGTAAAGCAAAGGTTAAAAAAACAAAACAAGGGGCACCTGAGGGGCTCAGTTGGTTACAGGTTCAACTCTTGATTTCTGCTCAAGTCATCATCTGACAGTTCGTCAGTTCGAGCCCTACCTCAGGCTCCAAGCTAACAGTGCAGAGCCTGCTTGGGATTCCCTCTCTCTCTCTCTGTCCCTCCCCCACTCTCTCTTGATCTCTCTCTAAAATAAATAAATAAACATTAAAAAAAAAAAAGTGCCTGACCCTCCTACACTGTTGGTGGGAATGCAAACTGGTGCAGCCACTCTGGAAAACAGTGTGGAGGTTCCTCAAAAAAATGAAAATAGAGCTATCCTATGACCCAGCAATAGCACTGCTAGGAATCTACCCAAGAGACACAGGAGTGCTGATGCATAGGGGCACGTGTACCCCGATGTTCATAGCAGCACTTTCGACAATAGCCAAATCATGGAAAGAGACCAAGTGCCCATCAACTGACGAATGGATAAAGAAGTTATGGTACTTATATACAATGGACTACTACGTGGCAATGAGAAAAAATGAAATCTGGCCATGTGTAGCAACATGGATGGAACTGGAGGGTATTATGTTAAGCGAAATAAGTCAGTCAGAGAAAGATACCATATGTTTCCACGAATAGGTGGACTTTGTGAGACTAAGCAAAAACCAGGGGGAGGGGAAGAGGGGAAAGAAAAAAAATGACACAGAGAGGGAGGGAGATAAAACATAAGAGACTCTCAAAGACTAAGAAAAAAACTGAGGGTAAGGGGGATGAGGGAGGGGGGAGAGGGGGTGATGGGCATTAAAGAGGGCACGTGTTGGGATGAACACTGGGTGTTATGTGTAAACCAATTTGAAAATAAACTATTATAAAATTAAAAAAAAAAAAAAAGTGCCTGGGTGGCTCAGTCGGTTAAGCATCTGACTTTGGCTCAGGTCATGATCTCAAGGTGCGTGGATTTGAGCTCCGCATCAGGCTCTGTGCTGACAGCTCAGAGCCCAGTGCCTGCTTGGGATTCTGCATCTCCCTCTTTGCCCCTCCTCCGCTTGCCCTCTGTCTCTCTTTCTCACTCAAAAATAAGCATTAAAAAAAATCTTTTAATACATAAAATAAATGCTCATTTCCCTTCCCCTTTCTCATCAACCAAAACCCCAAGTTTTTTCCCACAAGAATTGACAGTAAGTTCCTATTCTATACATAAATAATTGATGTTCTGAACTTAAATGCAGGATTTTACATTTATATCTATTAGAGTTCATCTTGAGATAAGTATACACATTTAACATTACTCAATGCCGAGTAATTTTTAATGGCTGAAAACTGAACATAATTTTTAAAAATGTTCAGGAGTGTGCAGTTAAAGAAATTAAAGTGTATTCATATGATGTAATATCATCCAGATCCTTACAATTATGGCTTTAAATTATTTTTTGCAATAGGGGATATTACTCACTATATAGTATTCAGTAGGAAAAAAACCAGGATGGAGTATAATTGCAATTATGTTAAAATACACAGATTTATTTGTGTGAACACAAATTTGAAGGGATATATATACCAAAATGTTAACTGTGCTCACCCCTGAGTTGTGGCATTGTGTACCATTTTTTCTTATTTAATTCATAAAAGTTTTCTACAATGAGTATGTACTAATTTTAACAGAAAAAAAACCGTGGTTTTTCACTTCATATTTCTGCTTAATCTCAGCATTTAGTTAATTAAGATGACTTTGAACCCTGGTTCTGTCACCCAATACGCTTGTTATCCGAGACCCGCACAGAACTGACAGAGGACAGAACCAAAACAAGAGCTCTGTGGCATCTCGCTAGAGACCGCCCACCGCGCGGTGACAAGAGCTCAGTATGAGTGGCCCCAGGCAACCTTTCAGCCAGTTACAAATCTGCCTTAGTGCTGCATCAACCAGATCCTACTTAATTCTCTTGAACCCAAGAAACGTCGTTAGACTCAAAGTCCTCACTCGATGCTCTTCCACCTAAACTAGATTATTTTTCCCAGCACTTGGTAGGGTGACCCATGTGGGCTAGTAGTTGTCTCAATGTCAGTTTTGAAGTCCCCGCATCAATAAATAAGAAGCTTACTTGCCCGCCATTTCCAGGATCCCCATCTTGCCACACTGAAGAAATAAAACAGGACAGCATTTATCATGTCGCTACCCTTACCTCCCCACTCCCATCTGTCAGGGCTCCTCCCAGATCTTAAAGTGATTCTGTGGTCACTCCTCCTGCTGTTCTCAGGACCCCAGAACCTGATCTATAAGAACCTGGCCACCCGAATTCACAAAAGGCAACTCAGGGCAGTCTCTCACTTCTCCCAAAGCCTGCCTTAGCCCTCTCGCCAAGTCTGTTCTTCCTTTACAGAGATAAAGGCAAGATAAGTGTGTTCTGCCTCCAAGAACATTCCACCACCTGCTTCAAGCAGGAATCTCCCCCTGCCTGTCCTGGTTGTCCTCTTGCTCTGAAGATGGCTAAAAAAAATCCCTGTATGTTGTCCGGCTGACCCAGGCCTGTTGCCTCCCCACCCAGAGCTCTGCCTACTGAACAAATTGCCTCCCTCGTCAACTATTACTCAAGGCTCAAAGCCAAGATGGAGACCGGCCAGGAAGAAACAAAACTAGCCTTTTTATCCGAGCCAGGACAATTCACACAGATCTCTCAAGGGCTTGAAGGAAAGGGGAATTCATGGTTCTGGCAGGGGTCGGCTTGGCATGAGCTGAAGCTGGCAGACACCACAATACCTTTGCTGGTAAGACACAAAGCAGACGGCTCTATCAAATAATGGGCTCTAAGCAGCTCAGGTTTCACTCTGAGTCAAGGGCCCCCTTGGAAGGAGAGGCCCACCCTATGTGTCATCGGCCCTACCCAGTGCCCTCGGCACTGCCCCCAACACCCTGCCTTTCCTTTCGGCCGGATATGCAACCCCATCCTGCAGGAGGGTCACCCTGCCTTAGCACAGCTCCTATTTCCTGCCCCTGGTGACTCCTCTGAAGTCTATTGTTCCCATGAAGTTTGGGCAAAGGAAGCGGGGTCCCCACCCATGGGGGCCCGCCTACCCTCAGCACCATAAGGGAACTGGCCCGCACTACAGGGAGCTAGGGCCCATCCTCCGGCCTTTCCAGGGGCCTGTATTACAGATAGGAGGACATGGTACCTATCTTAGGGACTGCGGTTCCAGTGGAAATGTTCCCAAAGATCCAGTCGCTAGCAGCTGAAGGCTCCAGGACCATATCGCCCAGGAAGTGACTCGAATCTCCCTAATATCTAAATGGAAAAACCAAAAGCAGGGGAAGAACTGTCATTTCAGAAGAGGTCAGGCAAAGCTCCAGAGTTGGAGACCGCGCTGCCCAGTGACAAAGCCCTGCCCCCACCTCCACCTGGGCCTCTGAACTGGTTAAACCCCCGGGGGGGGGGGGAAGGGGGGGAAGGGGGGGCCAGGAGAGCAGCTGTTCAGCTCCAATTTCAGAGCTTTAAAGGGAGCTGTCCTCCGAACCCTTGCCAACACAGGGTCATGGGGGGCAAAGCAAGACAGACAAGGTAAAGCCACCCTCACAAGCCCTAAATTTCCCACTGCTCCCAGACTGACCTCAACCACAGGAAAGGCAAAGGAGCAAAGCTGGTGACCTGTGTCCTCCACTTCCACTGAGAAGGAGGAGAGGAGCCACAGATTACGCAACAGGTAATGCTCTGTGACAGTCACCAGTACAAGACTGCAGAATGGAGGCGGAGGGAGGTTGCGACACTTGCATCCCAGGAGATCTAGAAAGATAAGGAGATCCTTCTCCACCTGGCTGAGTAATGTATAGACCAGAAAGGGAAAAGGAGGGTGTATTTAAAGACCCCTTGAGGGCCCCTTCCAAAGTTGGCATTCTAAGATTCTACAGTTCTGTGCTTTCTGCTGGGAAGGAGGGGAGAATTTCTGCCTCCTATCTGAGCTACAGGACGGGAGACATTGCCAAGCCAAAGTTCCAGCCTCCACACCTGTTAGATGAAAGTGACTAGGGGGTCTGAGCACTGGGATCCACAGAGTAGGAGACAGAACGCAAAGAGAAAACAGAATGGACTGTAGTCCCAGCTCTGTGGCTCACTGGTTGTGCAATCTTAAGCAAGCTACTGTCCCACTAGGGGCCTCAGTTTCCCCATCTTTAAAATCAGGGAGTTAGAGGCTAACATTAGAGTGTCCGATAACGTTCAGCAGATTCACCCTGAGGTCAAGGCAAAACTGGAATTAGAACAAAGGTGTTAGGAGGTGCGCCTGGGTGGTTCAGTCGGTTAAGCACCTGACTTTGGCTCAGGTCATGATCTCACAGTTCACGAGTTCGAACCCTGCATTGGGATCTTTGGGATCTGTGCTGACAGCTCCGAGCCTGGAGCCTGCTTCAGATTCTGTGTCTCTCTCTCTCTCTCTCAAAACTAAAGATTAAAAAACTTTAAAAAAAAGAAAGAAAAAAAAAAAAGGAGACAAAGGTGTTGGAGACCCTGTGCTCCTGTGACAAAGCCCTGCCCCCACCTCCACCTGGGCCACTAGCTACCTTGGTTCCTAAGGATGACGAACATCACGCAGGCCCTGGCCTATGGCAAATGCTCAGTTCATGTTTGCTAAGTAAACACAAATGAACAGGGCGGGTTTGTCAAAGGGTATTCAGAGAAGTTCTTAGGAAAAAAAAGAGGTTCCATGTTGAAATAAGCCTTAGGAAACACTGGCTACGCAGTCTGGAATGTGCCATGCACTGTGCTAGATACTCGGCAAACAATGAATTTTCACAACAAACGGTTTGGATAGATATTTATTAACCCCCCTTCCCCCATATTACTCATCAGGAAACTAAGCCTGCGGGCCTTAATAGTTAGTTGTAAGTGACTGTCAGGATTTGCACGCAGGTATGTCCAGCCCCAACTCTGTACCTTTTCTATTCCATCAATGCTGCCTTTAGACCTGATGCCCTCAAAGCCCCAATCACACGCCTGGTCAGGTGAGAGGGTGAGGTGGCTCCCACCAGAACATCTGCACCCCCCGGGGTGCATGGAGGAGCAGCGACCAGCCCCCACCTCTCTGAGAGGATCTTGTTCCTGCCTTCCAAGAAGTCCTCGACATCATGCCCCCCATCACCTTGCTGCAGGAATGAAGAAAGAACTCTGACTCCAGGTCTGCCTGTGCCCCGCTCCCAACACCATCACACGCTATGTCACTTCTGCCAATCTCCCGGGACGTCTGTGGCTCCCTCCGCACCCAGCTCCTGCCTCTAAGATATTTCAAATGGGAAAACCCCAACGGGGAGTGGGGGGCGGGGAAGCAAAGCAGAAAGGAAGGGGTGGAAGACTGAGACACCCAGCAGGGTCTTCCCACAGATCAACTAGCAAATCAGAGGCAGCCCTTCCCTCCCAGGCTGGCACCAAAGCATGCGAGCAGTTACCCCTTTCCCTTCCCACAGCGAAGTGCAGAGTGGCCTAGCAAGTTGTAAAGAATTAGGATTCTTCCATCTGACTGCTGGGGACCTCCAAGGAGAGCTGGACCAGCAGAAAGTAGTTCAGGCTGGTATACATCCATTCTTCTTCGTCCTTGGGGCCAACTTGAAAAGCACTAGCTACACACCTCTCCAGATTCAAAACGGTTCCCTCTACCTGGGGTTGGGGGAGTGGGGGATCCATCCCCACAAACATACCCAGTTCTAGCAACAACCTGTCCCATCAGGGAAAGACAAAGATCTCCACTTCCCTTGGCCTGCTACCAGCTTGCTCTCTGAAGTGTTTCAGGCAAGAACGGCACCCACTCTCCTTTCTGAGGAGAGACAGCTTCCTTCCAGCTCTGCCCAGTCCAGGGCGCACACAGCCCGCGGACCGCACTCCCAAGCACCACCGTCAAATTATCCCTACACGCCTCACCAGAGACAAGCCGTCTTGCCCACGGCCATGCATGGAGGAAGAACAGTCATGCCCAGAACCAACATCCTCGCAGAGAAATACACACGTAGAGACGTGGCACTGCACAAGGGCTCAGAGACACTCAGACTTCCAGACAGCCAGCACGGCTCTCAAGTGGAAATACACTCACGTTCAACACAAACAAATACGCCCACTGGCAACCGAGGTGAGTCACCTGTGAAAAGATATCACCCTCACCTACACCCAAACCTAGGGAGACGGGACAGTCAGGCGGCCACACGAAATCATCAGGCAGTCACCGTGTGTGCCTGGAATCCCCTCTACACACGTGTGCACAGAGGCTGTGTCCATGGGAAACGTGTGCTTCGGGTCTGGAAGTTCTCCTCCCTGGAGCTAGTCCCCACCACGGAATACAACGGGCTTCTCAAGTCCCGGGGAGCTGGGAACCCCGCGGAGGGCTCTACCCTTAGGCAAAACCTCAGCACTTAAACCAGCCAATACACTACCTCCGGGGCTCGCTCTTCCAAGTCGGAAAAGGGCCCGGCAGAAAAGAGGCATGGGTGCTGGGTCTCTCCGACCGCCGGTGCTCTCCGTTCTGCTTCTGGGCCTTTCGGCTTCCGGGACCCCCGTCCCGCGAGCCCCGCGCATCCACCCCCGGCCCGGCCCGAGGTCCGCGCCGCCTCCACGTGCCGGGAGAGCTCCTCACGCACCGCGGGACGCCGGCCCTCGGGCGAGGTCCCGGAGTCCCCGCGCCTTACCGGTCCCAGGGTGCGGGGAGGCGGGGCGGAGGCGCTAAGCCTGCTCCACGGGGTCCGCCGCGCGCGCCAACTCCTCCGCCGAGGTCCCGGGGGCGGCGACGGCGCTGCGGGACGACCGGGGTCAGCGCGCGCGGCCCCGCGGCGGCCCGGGCCACCGGCCGGGCAGGGAGGAGGGCGGGCGGCGGCCGAAGCCCACCCAGCGCCGGCCCGCACCCGCTTCGCCGCCGCCGGGGGGCTGGCGCGCCGAGCCGAGCGGAGCGGAGCGGAGCGCGCGGAGGGAGGAGTTTTCCCAGAATGGGACTGACGGGAAAGCACGGGAGCTCCCTATTCCTGGAGGAGTGAGTCAACGGGCGAGAGGAAGGGAGCTCGGGGGCCGGCGGCGGAAGGGAGGGCAGCGGGGGCGCGGGCCGGGAGGTCCGGGGCGGGAAGGGTGAGGGGGGAAGAAAAGAGCGGCGGCGCACGCGGTCGAGGGGGCCGGCGCGGCGGGGGGATGGGGGCGCGCGGCGGGGCGGGCGCCACTCACCTGGAGGACGCGGCCACGGGCGGCGGGAGCCGGGAGCTCGGGCCCTACCCGCCCCCTGGCCTGGAGTTTGAAAGGAGGAAGCCTGGAATGTGCGGAATGAGGGCTGGAATGAGATGCGCGCAGCTGAGGGAGGGAGGGACCCGGAGGGAGGGGCGGCCCTGCCCCCGGCCCCTCGGGGAGGAGACTGGGCGGCGGGGGGGAGGAGGCGGCCGGGCGGGGGCGGGGCCGGCGGAGGAGGGGCGGGGCGCGCGTGGCGGGGCGGCCGGGCGGCGGCCGCGCAGACCCCTCCGCTGTGACCCGGCCTCTGCCGCTCCCTGGCTCCCAGACTTTCCTTTCGATCTCGGCCGACTCTATTCCTCCTCCCTGAGTCCCCCGGTTCCTGCCTCTCTTGGCTGAGTCTCCGACTGCCTTTCCTGGGAGCCGAAAACCTTCCTCGTAACTGGGGTGGGGGTCCTGTGGGTGGCCTCGCCGCGCTCGGCGTCCCCGGTTGCCGGCTGGCGCCTCTCCGCACAAGTCCCTGGAAGGCCGGGGAAGGGGCGGGCGCCCGACGCGCAGGAAGGGCTGCTCCCTTCCCCGCGGCTCCCACCAAAGGACACTCGCTCCGGGGAACCAGGAAGCAGGAACTCCCGGGCTGTAGTCCCAGATCCGCCGCCAGTGCCCCCACGCGCGCCCTCCCTGGCATTGGTCCTTTCGGTCGTTGTCCTGTGTCCCTTGTAGATCTGTCACTACCAAAAGCAAAGCACACAGGGAGAGGATACTCGATGTGAAGTCCGTGTGGCACGGGGAGACACCTTTTGGGCTCAGTAACTGAATGAATCTTTATCCAGCATATATTATGTGTTCACCAGATGCTGTGAAAACAAACATGAAAATAAGACTTCAGCACCTGCCCTCAAAGAGTTTATAATTTAGCCAAGAAGACTCCATATATAGAAGAGCGTTGCCACAAAGTGAGAGTCTGGGTTTGAAACAAACATGCCAGATAATTTAGTCTCTAGTTGGAGAGAGGGATGCTGGAAACACAGTGGGCTCCTGTTTGGAAGTGTTCAGAACACATTGGTTTGAGGTAGTGTGTTACCACATACCTCTGTCATTCACCTTGCTGGAAGGTTGAAACCAAAGGACTTTTGGCTTTTTCCAAAAATCACATCCAATCTCTGGGGAAGCTTATCACTTAAGCTTGTATGCAGGGTTTGTCCAGATCTTATCTCCCTTACCAAACAGAAACTTCTTTGAAGATAGAGTGAATGTCTGATTTATCTTATCTTTCGCCCGGCACCAGCTTGGTGCCTGGGATAGATAAGCTCATAATAAATGTTGAATAAATGGAAACAAACAAACAAAAAGCTACCACAGGGGAAATTGAAAAGAAAGTGCTATAAATGCCAAAGTTGTTTCCAAGAGAGGTGTTCCAGAGATGTTTGGAGCAACGAAAGCATGGCAGGACGAAGTATCCAGTCTCATACGGTGAAGACTTTGAAGGAAGGAGCTCTCATTTGGTTACATAAATTCTGGTATTCTTATTAAGTAATGAGTCACATCACGGCTTGGTCACACCTCATATGTTTGAAAAGACTGCCATACAAGACAGCATATAGGCGCCAGAGGAAGTACAAACTGCAAACACTGGCTATCTAATGGAATAATTATTTGTTGAGTGTCTGTTGACTTTGAGCACCATGCTAAGTACAGATATAGGTCCCTGCCCTCAAGAAGTTCACAGTCCAGGTGAGAAGACAATTATACAGAGCTCAACGGGAACCCAAGGGAAGGAACAATGAATTCCAAGTTACAGACATGACGTTTGCTCCAGCTCTTAAAGGGTAAATGAGAACGTACCAACTTGAGGGTGGAAGACTCACAAAGGTATAGAAGCACGTACACACGGGGTGTTTAGGAAAACTGGTGAGCTGGAAGAATAGGTTACAGTAAGCGGGTGCCAGGTTGTGAAGATCGTTGTATACCATGATGAAGACCGTGGACATCAGAAAGGCCCTTTAGACGAAGGTGTGACATAATTAGTACCACCATTAGAAAGACCCCTCTGGCAACAGTGTCAGGCCGGATTGGAAAGTCGGGGTACCCTAAACAAACCCAGGCAGTGCTCCTGAGTTTAAGGATGAGGGAAAAGGTCTCAGAAACAGCCCAGAGGCAAAATCAACAAGAATTGGTAACTAGGCTGGCTGTGAGGGTAAGAGAGGAAACCAGAATCACTAAGCTTTGTCAGCTGAACAATTGGTGGTGCCGTTCACGGAGATAAGAATTCAAACACAAGGAGAAATAGGTTAGTTGGGAGCTGAGTCTAGCCAAGGTTCAGAGGGTTTAGAGGAAGACAGGACAGAGTCCAGATGGAGACAATAAATCAACCTTGGAGTATCACATCCAACCCAGATTGCCGAGAGATCAGACTGGCTTATTCCCTCCAACTCTTAACTCTCCAAGACCCTAAATGATCCAGGCTGGAATAGCGTGCCTTCAGGACCCCAGCCTCCTGGTCCACACCCTTACAGGCTAGAGAGTTCTGTCTTCAGGAATCCCACTTCCACAAGCCGTCGAGGTCCCTCTAGGTAGAAGGAAGTTCTCGGCCATGGAAATTCCGAAGATTCAAGACTAACAGTGATTTTACATACGTGCCCTGCCCTTACCAAGGGTATTTACATTTCTGAAGGGACAGGACCCTCTTTCACGGCTCCTCTGGAGTGAATCTGTTGGCGGAAGTGTTGCACCTGTCTGGATCAAGCTAGAAGAGATGCGTGTAGCTCCCCTGAGATTACACCATATAATGCACAGCTCACCTCACTTCTTAGCGCTCCAGACCACTCTACAAATGAATCTCACCCAGGCTGCTCGATGTTGAGGAGCACAGAAAGAGGAGGGCAGGGGTGTGGTCAGAGCCAGTTTTCACGCGGGAAGGGTATTTGTGTTGTCTGTACTCCAAAATTACAGTCAAAAATTTTATTAATTACTGCTATCACATGTTGTTTTGTATTATTTCCACCCCTTTAACAAATTTTGTTTTTCCAACCCACATGGTCATGGTTAAACAAATTATCTATTATGTGTTAAACAAATTCAACCACATCTATATGATGGAATTCTTTTCAGTTATTAACAAGATTTTTTTTTAATGTTTATTTATTTTTGAGAGACAGAGAGACAGAGGGTGAGCAGGGGGAGGGCAGAGAGAGACGCAGACACAGAATCTGAAGCAGGCTCCAGGTTCCGAGCCATCAGCCCAGAGCCCGATGCGGGGCTCGAACTCACAGACCGTAAGATCATGACCTGAGCCGAAGTCGGACGCTTAACCGACTGAGCCACCCAGGTGCCCCTTAACAAGATTTTTAAAAATAATCCAGAGAAACATTGGTCATGATACAATGAATGGAAATATGAATTCTAAGAGCAGTGTATGCGGGATGATCTTGTTTTTGAAAACTAAATTGAAAAGTGTTGTACAATGATTATCTCCAACAGGTTAAAGATTAACAGGATTTTGGGGTGCCTGGGTGGCTCAGTCGGTTGAGTGGCCGACTTCGGCTCAGGTCATGATCTCACGATCTGTGGGTTTGAGCCCCGAGTTGGGCTCTGTGCTGATGGGCCGCTTTGGATTCTGTGTCTCCCTCTCTCTCTGCCCTTCCCCTGCTCATGCACTGTCTCTCTGTCAAAAATAAATAAACATTAAAAAATAAATTAAAAAAAAAGATTAACAAGATTTTTTTTCTCATTTTTATTCTTTATTTTTTTACTAAAGTAGACCCAACACACAATGTTACATTAGTTTCAAGCATTATTCTTTATTTTATTCTTTTTTCTTCTATATTTTGTTTTCTTTATTTTGTTCTATATACAATGAATTTTATAATCAGGGAGAAAAATGTGACTAGAACCCTTCCCTACCTTCTCCACATCTTTCTTTAAAAACCACCCACAACTGGATGTAATGGCCTCGTAAAAAGTTGACGAGGAAAAGATTGTTCCCGCCCCTTTAGGTAAAAGGCACCTGTACTGCTTTTCAGATAGCTCCAAAGCCTGCCCTCGCTGGCCTTCAGCACTCTCACGTGGCTGACCCCTACCGTGGTTGTGGCATCCATAACTCAGTGTCCTTGTCTTTTTCACTGCTCCATACTACACATCTATTTGTGTTGCCTGAAGAAGACTTTTCACTCCATATCAACTGAACTGCATCTTGTGGTTTGGAGAACAAACCAGACCTTTATCAAAGGTGTTTGGAGTCTCTCTCTCAATAGGATAAAAGCACTCTATAATTTGATAAGCATAACATTACTTCTGTTATCTCTTGTCAAAGAGAAATGTGGAAGAGAATGGACTCTGCGTCCGTCTTGGGAACAATGTGGGCTGAATTGTGTCTCCCCCAGATTCACATGTTGAAGTCCTAATCCCCAGAACTTCAGAATGCCAGTAGTCTGGAGATAATGTCTTTAGAGAGGTGATTAAGATAAAAAGAGGTCTTTAGGGTGGGCCCTAATCCCATCTGACTGGTGTCCTTCTGAGAAGAGAGATTAGGAAGGACAGACAATGCACAGAGGGGGACCATATGCAGACATGAGATGAGGGTGGCCAACTGCAGGCCAAGGGCAGAGGCCACAGGAGAAACCAAACATGCCAACCCCTTGAGCTTTGTCTCCTAGCCTCCCAAACCTTGAGAAATCACTTTCTGTTTAAGCCACGCCGTCTGTGGTATTTTGCTATGACAGTCCTAGCAAACTAATACAGTGTATTTACAGACCGAAACAAACGTTTGGTTTCCAGAGACCAGAGGTTGGGGCCTTCCCCATCCAGTTCTCAAGTGAGAGAGTTTCTCTGAGCTTCCCAGGGGATCTTTAGGATCAGATACCTAAGACTTCTAAGAAAAAAAAAATCAAAAGGAAAGAAAAGTTTACTCCAGTCTTATTCAGCTAAAAGTTTCATTTTCAGTAGCTATTGATTCAGTATCTTGAAATGAACGTTAACATAAGTTATGTCTTATGACCTTACTCTGGGAGCTAAATAATGTGGGTTCAACAGCTGAGGCACACACTGATTGTGACCTTGGGCACACTTAGACCAGGAGCCTCGGCGTCCTCATCACTCAGGTTTTCGCTCCACATTTGTTGAACATGGACGATGTCCTTGGCACTGTGCTAGGTAAGCACTAAGGATAAACAGAAAGTCAAACTCCACCCCTCTAGACGCTACCATCTAATGAGAGAGCTACAAGAGGAGCAACTTCCACATGGCAGGAGGGTGGAGAGTGCAGTTTTAGAAACCTGAAGTGGAGATTCCTGTGCGCCAGTGCTCTCCAACAGAACTCTCTGCAATAGTGAAGTGTTCTTTATGGGCGCTTTCCGATGCGGTGGTCACTAGCCACTTGTGGCTACCGAGAACTTGAAATGTAGCTAGCCAGCCCCAAGAACTGACTTTTATTTTGATTAATTTAAATTCGAATAACTGAACGGGACTGGCGGCTGTGGTGTCGGCCAGCACAGCTGTGGACCACCCTCAAGGAGATGCCCAGCAAGCAGTCAAGGGACACTTGCAGAGCAAAGGGGAGAATTCAGGGCTGTGGGGGGGGGGGTGCCAAGTGTAAGGGGGTAATGTTCTGGTAGTTACTGAGTACAGAGAGTGGAAAAGAAGAGGATTGCAATAGGTAACATGGTCCCTGGAACACTGCATATGTTCAAAATACATTGATAAAATTTCTTTTTTTCCCCTCCTCCCCTGATAAAATTTCTTAATGTGCAAATTGTCCATGTATAAGGGATTAGTTCAAAACACTATGGTACTTTCCACAGTGAAATACTGGGGTGCACGAACAAGTATGAGGAAGGTCTGCATTTACTGATCTGGGATTATCTCCAGGGTAAGGAAAAAAAGCAAGCTATTGAACTGAATATATAGTGTGCTACCTTTTGTGCACAAAGGTTGGGGAATTACAAATGCATTTATTTATTTTTTTAATTTTTATTTTTTTTAACGTTTATTTAGTTTTGAGAGAGAGAGAAAGAGCATGAGTAGTGGACAGGCAGAGAGAGAGAGACACACAGAATCCGAAGCAGGCTCCACACTCCAAGCTGTCAGCACAGAGCCCGCCCGACGTGGGGCTCCAACTTATGAGCCGTGA
This sequence comes from Paguma larvata, assembly GCA_030068075.1. Taxonomy (NCBI): domain Eukaryota; kingdom Metazoa; phylum Chordata; class Mammalia; order Carnivora; family Viverridae; genus Paguma; species Paguma larvata. Next base: position 100,456,274 of record CM057828.1, read on the forward strand.
GATCATGAACTGAGCTGAAGTCGGATGCTTAACCAAACTGAGCCACCCAGGGGCCCCACAAATGCATTTATTTTTGTCTAAATAAACACTAGAAATATACACTAGAAGGATACTAAAAATAATTACGGGAGAAGGACACAGGGCAAGGGAAAAAGGGGACAGATATGGGAAGAGGCTTTAATTGTAATTTTTATTTTTTTAACTATAGTTTTTAAAGTTTCTTTTAGACCATATGAAACTATTAATATTTAAAATTTGTATCTATGGGGCGCCTGGGTGGCTCAGTCGGTTAAGTGGCCGACTTCAGCTCAGGTCATGATCTCATGGTCTGTGAGTTTGAGCCCCGCACGGGGCTCTGTGCTGATGGCTCAGAGCCTGGAGCCTGCTTCGGATTCTGTGTCTGCCTCTCTCACTGCCCTTCCCTTGCTCACTCTCTGTCTCTCAAAAACAAATAAACATTAAAAAATAATAATAAAATAAAATTTGTATCTACATATTTGATACAGAACAACATGAAATTGACTAAAGGCAAAAATCAGGACATTCTTTAAGGTCCTATTTCTAGCATAGGTGTGTAGTCTGTCCTTAAGTGCATCTGTACCCTAGAAATTGCATATTCGCCTCATTTGTAAAATCTCAATCTAATTCCTGGCCCTCCTCTCCCTGCCACCCTCTCTCAGATCATTCTTCCTCCCTAGTCTTACCTCCCCCAGACTACAGAAGAAAATGAACGACTGGATTATTCTTTGAATCTTTGAAAATCATGATAAGGGACGGAATCTAAGTAGATAGTAAGTACTTAACTAGATGTGAAAATTCCAAGGCTCGAAAACCACTATATTAAACCAAAATATGTGATAAAATGTGGTGATAGACCAGAAAACTCCAGTTCCCACATGGGCCCCCGCCAGCTTTGCCCTTTCTTTTCTTGCCCTCCAGATTCCTGGGCCATAGCCCTAGAAGGTAACGTGCAAAGGAGCTGAGCCTGATGGACCAAAAGATGAGGAAGAGCGGGGGAAAATCACAGAGGCCTATTTCATATTTGAAATGTATCCAAAATTTCCATTGACATCAGGGGTATTTTTGGTCTATGCTGTTCCTTCAAGTAGAAACGAAGATATGGATACAAAGAAAGGAATGTGCGGTAGAGTCAGGGCTGAGACTTGAACCTGGATGTTTAGTTTCCCAGTTTAACTATGCTGTTTTTGTTTGCTCTCAGCATAGTCCCTGGAAAACCATCTAAAATCTATGAGTACATATAAACGATTTTGTATAACCACATGGCTAGAAGAGTCATCTGGAATGTATTGCTCCACTTTAAGAGGATGTTAATAAAAGTGATATTGATACTTGCCACTATCCTATACCAAGTGCTTCATTATTTGCCACATCCTGGGTATTTCACCTGTAATACCTCCGCTAGCTTCTAAACTCCAGAAATGTTACTGTTCTCAGACCTTCAGAAGACTCACACCGTAGCACAAGGGTGCTTGGTAAATATGTGATAAGAGTCCAGGTGTTGCAGTCCGTAAACCCTTTGTAACTTCCTCATCTGGATTACAGACTCTGTTCTATTCATTTCAACAGACTTGTAATGTGCACCCGTGGTCAGTAGGTGGTGCCACGAACCCATCTGTGGTTTAAGGCTTGCCTAAATTCTGAGCATCAATGGCAAATCCTTCGTTTATTGTGGTTTCCGTGGCTTTCTGTGGATGAGAAGAGTGTGTGAGACTTTTAAGGAGCACACATTGACTATGACAGCTAGGCAACCAAAGCGGGAAGAAGAGGCAAAACAATCCAACATGCAGTTGGTCAAGAAATGCGTCTGAGGGTGTGGGACAGGATCTGGCCAGTCCTTGGCAGTCGGGGTTCACACGGCGAAGATTAAAAGAGGGCTATAGATGGGAGGAGAGCAGCTATTAGAGATATGGCATGAGTACACAGGCAGGAGCCATTCTGTCTAGAGGGGGATCTGGAGGCTGAGGGGAAGGGCAGCTTGCAACACCCCAGGTTTTCTCAGTGGAGCAACGTGTCTCCAGTGGCTAGGGAAAAGCAGTTCTGAGGTCCTGCACTTCCTTAGCCCCAGACCCTGTTTCTCCCACATTATGTACTTCTGCCCTTCCAGAATCTCCTACCAAACACATTCAGAATCTCCCCTCTCCAGTTCCTTAGTTGAAGCCATCCCTGGTCCTTTCCTGGGGTATCTGGCACTCTTCTCGGACTTGCTGGTATCTTTCATGTCAATGACCATCATATTGTCTGCTATGAAAGCCACGAAGCTGTCCAGGAGGTAACCAGAGTTCAATTCAAAACACAAACAGAGGAACTCCACACTGTTGCCAGATAAGTGGGGAGAACCACATGCAAGAATGAAGATCATATCCAAATCTCTCAATCTATAGATGAGGAAAGAGTCTCATGGCAAATCACTGGCATTTTGAAACGGGGCCAGAACCCTGGAATTTGGCCTCAACCAAACCATCGTTTTATTTCTGTACCTATGGTGCTGTCTAAAGGAAGTGAACTGATGCTAGTTGTGTGATCTACTAAATTTCTGATCAAAAAGAACCTTTTGGAGGCACCTGGGTGGCTCAGTCCATTAAGCGTCTGACTTCAGCTCAGGACATGATCTCACGGTTTGTGACTTTGAGCCCTGCACTGGGCTCTGTGCTGATAGTGCAGAGCCTGCTTGTGATTCTCTCTCTCCCTCTCTTTCTCTGTCCCTCCCCCACTTGCTGTCTCTAAATAGATATCTTTCATGTCAATGACCATTAATATTATTCCTGGTCACTGAAAAGTCTACAAAATTGTGTCACATTCTGTTTAGCTAGCCACACACCTTAGCCAAAAAGAACCATGTGGAAAAGAATAAATTCTGACTCCAGGTCTCCTCTTAATTTTTAGGCTCTTCCTCCTTCCTTCCATGTGACTCATTTTCACTAGGACACTGATAAGAGAAGGAAGGTCTGGAAGATTTGTGAGCACATAATTTTCTTCAACATGTCTCTATAAGGTAGCTCGAAAATGTGAACACACAGAGGCAAGAGATAAGGTCTGTTTTGGTTTTAGATATTTAATTTGCTTTGCTGCCAAATCGGTATTGCTTACAAGATACCGTACTATTGCTTACAAAGATCCAGGAGGCTGACTGGTGCAGGTATCTAGAACAATATAAACTCCACCCTTCTGCGGCCCCCTCTTTGCTCAGTTCTTGGCTCTATCATCTATCTAGAAAATTCTTGGTGTCATGAATAGGAGTCTAGACAGTCTCTAGAATATGAACTTCTGAAACTGCAGACTCCTGCTGTCCTGGGCTGAACCGACTGACATGATCAAAATGATTATTACAGGGGCACCTGGGTGGCTCAGTTGGTTAAGCATCCAACTCTTGATCTCGGCTCAGGTCATGATCTCACGGTTTGTGGGATCGAGCCCCACGTCATGTTCCGTGCTGACATGGAGCCTGCTTGGGAATCTCTCTCTCCCTCTCTCTCTGCCCCTCCCCCACCCATGCCCTCTCTCTCTCAAAATAAATAAACTTAAAAAAAAAGGGAATGATCATTACAGAACATGACTGCCGGACCTCTGTAAGGGATAGGACTTCGCACAGAAGATGGATGACACATTTTATATAAATTATCTTTATTTCTGTAGCATACAAAAGGTATAAATATGACTTATGTAAAACCAATTGCCACGCTCAAGCAGAATACAAGGAGCTGGGGGATAGATGTCTCCGAGCCAGACAGTGAGGAAGAAGCAGGATTCGATCCAGTAGTCCCATGGGGCTCCCTTTCCCCAGACACTGTCATCTACGCAACCGGAGAGAAGCGAACGGCTTTCTGTTTTCAACAAGGGTTGATCGGACAGTCCATCAGGATGGTGGTGCCAGAGGCCTGAAGGGCTTGAGGGCACTTCTATGAATGAGGCACTTGATAGGAAGCATGCCTGAGATGGAAGCCAGCCATGTCAAAACAAAGCAGTGGGACTTGCCAGCAGGGGATGGGCGAAGTCTTTTCATCTCCCGCGTCTCTCTTTCGCATTGCTATCTGATGTGGAGCAGGGAGCAACAGGAAGTCCACAGAAAGGAAACATACTGGACCAACCGCCGCCGATCCCTTGCCCCCCACTGGCCAAGAGCTCAGTGCATACTGGGAACTGAACAATGTGAATGTAGAACTCACAAAGTTCTCGGACTCTCCAGATTCAGATGCATTCCGAGACTGGTGAACTGGTAGCAGGCAGAGTCACATGGCTTGTTGGGAGGTGCTAATAATCTAAAAGACTTGGCAAAACTCTTATGATCTGGGAGGAAAAGTGACAGGAGCGTGACCTCTACCGCCGAGGCAGGCTTTAGGGAGCTGATAATATTCAGGTTAAGAAGAGAGGCCCAAAGCTCGGCCTAACAAGGTCCACAGAGCTCAGAGTCAGCTAGCCGGTCCTCACCAAAGCCTTCCTGCCACCTCTCTGCACAACGACGACGACAAGTTTCGAGATATAATGTTCTCTTACCTCTCACATGATCTACAGGTGTGTGTGTCCCTCTATACTAATGGCTCCATATAACAGAGCTGTAGGAGGCACTCCTGGATTGGAAATGAAGGCAACTGTCAAATCACTCTCGGTCTTAACTAGACTAAGTCACCTCTAGAGTTTATGCTTGCAGCCTAAACTGAAATTAAGACAACCGCATACATTTCTCACATCCCTGATCACAAGTTTGGCCACAGCCACTTTGAGGTTGCTGGTGGCCAAGCTGCTCTGAGGGAAGAAAGGGAAGAGGGGACTGTGACATCAGGGCCTTCCAAGTGCAATGCCCGTCCTAGTGAGTGGAACTTCTTCCTGGAGAGAGGGCAAAATGGCTGACACGGCTTCCCCCATGGGTAGTTCGGGACAGCAGAATCAAGCCACCTGTGTGGACTCAAATGATCACTGATTGGGGGCTTTTCTCAGTTCTGAGGGTAAATGATGCTCCAGAAACCAGTCACCAAAACAAGGTAGAAGCAAGGCTTATTTAAAAGGAAAAAAAAAAAAAGGTAAAATAATTTTAAAAAGCCCCACGTTGGGCATAATGCTTACTTGAAAAAAAATAAAACACATTTGTAAGGGGCACCCAGTTGGCTCAGTCGGTAGAGCATGTGACTTTTGATCTCAGGGTCATGAGCTCGAGCCCCATGTTGGGCGTAAAACTTACTTAAAATATAAAAAATTAAAAATAGAAAAAATAAAAAGCAAGGTAAAAGCTATGTGAAAAGCTATCTCCTTTTCGGATCCAATCTCTGGGACTGTTGCTTCCTAGAGACATGCATTTCCCACTCATGATGTCATGACACGGGCCCGTTCTGGAAGATGCCCAGGCAGCTTACAGAAATACACCTGCAGCAGGGGTCAGCAAACTACGGCCCACAGGTCAAATCTGGCCTGCTGCCTGTTTTTGTAGAGAAATACAGTTTCGGCGGAGCACAGCTGCACTCGTTCGTTTATGAGCTGGCCATGGCTGTGTCTGCAATACAACAGCAGAGCTGAGCGGCTGTGAGAGCCTCTCTGGCTGTTGACAAAAACAGGTTGCAGACTGAAGACCAAAGGCAATTTATTATCCCATTCAGGAAAGGTCTGCAAGAAAAAAGACCCAAGTATTTAATCATTAGAACCTGATTCTAGCGGCACATTTCCGAGCATAGGAAATCGGACTCTTGAGGGCACGGAATCTGTTGGGCCATAACCTCAGGAGTCACCACGGTGCTCTGAAGAAGAACCCCTCTGTGCTTTGAACAATCTCTCACCCGTGTTCAGCTGTGATCCCTGACCAGGTCTGTGAAACCCAGAGAAGTTGGGTGCGTGTGTACATATACGCGTGTGTATACACATGTCCATATGTACACACACGCACGTGTGTATACACATAAAGATACATACATACATTCAGGGATTACTCCCAAAAGGGCAGGAAGTCGCTCTTTATGTCCTGGGGCAAAAGCAAAGGAGGCGATTGAAAGCTCTGAGTGAGAACGCTCAGCCTTTGCCGTTTCTCTCATTCACAGGCCAGTTTGCTGTCAAAGCTGGAGAGCCCGACGGCAAAGGCCTGAAGTGCACACAGCGGGTAGTTGTAGTCCAGGGTGAACACATCGTCTGCCACACGCCCAAACTGCATGACTATGTAGTCAGCTAGGAAAAGAAAGAAATTAGGACATTAGACGATAGTGGGGCCGTACTGGGGAAAAGCCTACTAAAGATCCAGGAAAAAATCCTTCAAATAGGTCAGCTAATCAGCAAGCCTCTTTAAAATGGGAAACGTTAAGAAGGATGGAAAGAGGCATTGACAAGAGTGTCTGCTAACCATAAGCCAAGTTTCTATTACTATTCCTCTCGAATACAGAGAGCAGGAGACCATTCTGGACTAGCAAGAAAGGACAAGAGGAGGGAACAGTACAAGCTCCAAGGACCAGAGTTTGAGTGAGGGTCCTTTGCATCTGCTTCCCAAACAGCAGTTCGGAAGTTGTACTCTAAGGGGCGCCTGGGTGGCTCAGTCCGTTAAGCATCTGACTCTTGATTTCAGCTAAGGTCATGACTTCAAGGTTCATGAGATTGAGCCCCACACAGGTCTCCAAGCTGTCAGTGCGCAGAGCCTGCTTAAGATCCTCTCATGTGCATGCTCTCTCAAAAATAAACATTTTTTTAAAAAAAGTTTTATTTTAAAACTACATTTCAGTCTTTCCAAAGAAATCATTTCTTTCTTAAATAATTCTCCCCTGGGGGGCGCCTGGGTGGCTCAGGCAGTTGAGCCACCAACTTTGGCTCAGGTCATGATGTCACGGTTTGTGAGTTTGAGCCCTGCATCAGGCTCGCTGCTGTCAGCATGAAACCCGCTTCAGATCCTCTGTCTCCCCTCCTTACTTGCCCCTCCCCAGCTCATGCTCTCTCAAAAATAAATAAACATTTAAAAAAATAATAATAATTCTCCCCTGAGCAGAACTTCCTGTCAATGGTAGGAAGTGCTCATTTCCCCACCGTGTAAGAACATCTTTCCTCCTATTCCCACCCAACCCTTCCTGCAGCCTCACGGTCATTCTCGTGGACAATCTGAAAGTTCTTCACAGACGCCTGAGTGACCCGGCCATGGAAGTTCAGGACATAGGACTGCGTGTCGTCGTTCCAGACGGGGGCCTTGTTGTGCAGTTCAATCAAGTTTTCCATGGTTTTGTTCTGCCATTTCGAAAGCAAGCTCTCGTGGTCCTATTTGAGGAGAAAATCATCACTTTGTGCTCAGAACCGCAGGAAATCATTCACTCTTAGCTCTGTGAGGCAGAAGGTAGAGGAGGAGAGGATTTCCTCCATTTCGAAAAGGGTGCAACAGTGACAACGAAAGGCCAAAGGGAAGGCAGGTTTTAAAAATTGTGGTAGATTATCTAGCGTTGCTCTTGGCAGACCAACAGGTTTCAAATCAAACGCTTCAGCAATTCTACTGCAACCGCCCTCATCCTGAGGTTCTGGAGTGATCTCTCTCCTAAAGAGAGAGACATGTAGACATGTAGGAGACATACTCCACTTCGGGGTTCGTTAAGAATCAATGCTTTTTTGTATTGATCTTGTGTGTACTGTATTCTTGTCTTTGAGACTCCTTTGTTGATTGAATATATTCTTACTTACATTTCGTGGCCGAAATGGGATCCGTTCATGATTCATACTCATTCCTGGAATGATCACAGACATTTTCCTAGGACCTTTAAATCCAAGTACATTTGTTTCCTGGAAGATGGAATAAGGCAGGAATTTGAAAACAGGAAAAACACAAAACGTTCTTGGGCACGTCAAATGTCCAGTGATGATGTCAAAAACACTAAAAACTATTTTATCACTTTACTGTAGGTGAAAGAGACAGAGAATCAAAACAAGGAAGGTAATACTATACCTCCTTTTAAACCTAATTTGAACACTTGAATTTAAAACAGATTCTATTGGCTCAAAACTTTATTCTCTTTACTCTTTTTTTTTTAAATTTTTTTTAATGTTTATTTATTTTTGAGAGACAGAGAGACAGAGTGTGAATGGGGGAGGGCAGAGAGAGAGGGAGACACAGAATCCAAAGCAGGCTCAAGGTTCTGAGCCGTCAGCACAGAGCCCGATGTGGGGCTCGAACCCACAGACCATGAGATCATGACCTGAGCCGAAGTCGGACGCTCAACCGACTGAGCCACCCAGGCGCCCCTATTCTCTTTACTCTTTTTTTTTTTAATTTTTTTTAATGTTTATTATTTTTGAGACAGAGAGAGACAGAGCATGAGTGGGAGAGGGGCAGAGAGAGAGGGAGACACAGAATCTAAAGCAGGCTCCAGGCTCCGAGCTGTCAGCACAGAGCCCGATGCGGGGCTCGAACTCACAGACTGCGAGATCATGACCTGAGCCAAAGTCGGACGCTCAACCGACTGAGCCACCCAGGCGCCCCTATTCTCTTTACTCTTAAGTGAAACCTGAAACAACTGTGAGCAAACTTTCCGATTTTGTCCTCAACACAGGGGAGCCTGGGTGGCACAGTCAGTTAAGTATCTGACTCCTGATTTCAGCTCAGGTCATGATCTTACAGCGGTGAGATCCAGCCCCGCGTCGGGCTCTGCACTGACGGCACGTAGCCTGCTTGGGATTCTCTCTCCCTTCTTTCCTGCCCCTCCCTCACTCATGAGTGCATGCTCTCTTAAAATAAATAAATAACCTTAAAAAAAAAATTGGGGGGGGCGCCTGGGTGGCTCAGGTCGGTTAAGCATCTAGCTCTTGGTTTCAGCTCAGGTCATGATCTCACAGTTGTGAGTTCAGGCCCCGCATGGAGCTCTGTGCTGACAGTGCTGAGCCTGTTTGGGATTCTCTCTTTCTGCCCCTAACCTACTTGCTCTCTTCTCTCTCTCTCTCTCTCTCTCTCTCAAAATAAGTAAATAAACTAAAAAAAATTGTTTTAATTTTGTAATCATAAATAAATATTTATTTCCCAATGAGGACATGGCACTATATGCTATACAGTGAGAATTACACCTTAAATTATATCAGGAATCTGCCAAGAAGTAAAAAAATTCAAATGCCTGTATCCAGAAAAGAAATATAATCATGGTATTATAACAGCCATGCATCCAGGACACATGGTAGCCACATTTGTTGTGAACACGGCATACTGTATAAACTTGTCAAATCACTAAGTTGTATACATGAAACTAATGTAACACTGTGTGTCACCTATATAAATAAAAAAATAATGATAATAATACTGTGCTGCATATTTGAAAGTTGCTAAGAGAGTAGATCTTAAAAGTTCTTATCATAAGAGAAACAGCTGTAATCATGCATGGTGATGGACAGTAACTAAACTTATTTGTGATGATCATTCTGTGACATATACATATATAATCATTACATTAGACATCTGAAACTAATATGTAAATTACACCTCAATTTAAAAAAACAATAAACCTAGGAGCACCTGGGTGGCTCAGTCAGTTGAGCATCCTACTCTTGATTTGGGCTCAGGTCATGATCCCAGGGTCATGGGACCAAGCCCCAAGTTGGGCTTCATGCTGAGTGAAGAGCCTGCTTGGGATTCTCTCTCTCTGTCTCTCTTTCTCCCCCATCCCCCATTTGAGCACACATTCTCTCTCTAAGATAAATAAAATTAAAAATTAAAAGAAAAAAAAAATAAACCTAAAAAACCTTAAATGACTGTCAGGCCAGGCAGATTATACATGAATAAAATAAGCACATTAAATAGGTAAATATATACGTTTGTGTTTGTATACCTATACATATATAGATGTACATATGTACATATATATGAAAGTTATGCATAGTTAAAATATGTAATGGAGAAATGAAGCTAGGAGAAAGAAACACTATACATTATAAAATATTAAGTTAAAGATTTAACTTAGTAACACTTCATGGGAAATGATAAGATTAATTCCAATTTATGAAAAAGTTGTGACTTTGGGATCAAAGCAATAGGTTAAGTCAGGTTAATTGCTTCTTGCTTTCTTTTACTCAGTGACTTCTGAGTGCTTACCCGGCCCTGTGCTAGTGGGGCTGTATCAGGGAATAAGAGTTTACAAATTGGCAGAGAAGGTTCCTGAGGAACAAGCAGTAGCAAGTATAGTGTGTGAGTTCCTGGAGGAAGCTCGGCGGCGGGGCGTGGGGATGTACAAAGACAAAGGTCAACTCTATCGAACGGTCAGAGGAGACTTCTCCGATGGCATCAGTTGGTTAGACGAAGGACAAGGAGGGGGTAAGGCCACATGGTGCAGGGAGGCAATGACAGGGGGCTGCTGTGGCTCCCGTTATGGGAACAGGACGGGGCCAGGGCCACTAAAGGAGTCTGGAGGAAAGGCTGAAGCATTATGGCTTTATTCTGTATGCAGTGGGTAGTCACTAAATGCTGTGAAGCAAGAGAACCACAGGATCTCCTGGTGCTATGTTTTAGGAAGAGCCACCTGGCAGCAGTATAGAGTGAATTAGGGAAACACTGAAAGTAAAGAGATGAGTTTTTGCTGGGTTGTAGCCTCTGGCCAGTGGGTGAGAGGTAATAAAGGGCTGAGTTAATACAACGGCATTAGGAAATCAAAGAGGAGATAAGGCAAGGACTGTTTTTAAAAAATTAAAAAGAGGGGCACCTGGGTGGCTCAGTCGGTTAGGCGTCCGACTTCGGCTCAGGTCATGTTCTCACAGCTTGTGAGTTCGAGCCCCGCGTTGGGCTGTGTGCTGACAGCTCAGAGCCTGATGCCTGTTTCGGATTCTGTGTCTCCCTCTCTGTCTGTGCCCCTCCCCTGCTCATGCTCTGTCTGTCTCTCTCTCTCAAAAATAAATAAACATTAAAAAAAAAAAAAAAAAAGAACCAAACTTGGTAATTCATAAATACTTACAATGAATATACAGAGAAAATGATACCAGCAACAGAAAAGAGGGATCACAGAAACAGAAACAAGCTTGGGAGGGATGATTGTGAGTTCGGTGTTGGTTAGGCTTAAAGGGCCAGCAGGACGCCAAGGAGATTAAGGGAAAGACTCAGGAAAAGAGCACATTACGAGGCTGGCACGTACATAACAGATGGCTGCCAGCTCCTGCCGGGTATAGGCCTTCTCTACCAGACCCTGGGCCTTGGCTGGGCTGATGCCGTGGTCGTAAACTGTAAACTTTGTCCCCATGAGGTTGGATCTAGAATCAAGAGGAAAGAGTCGCCGTTACTGATCTATATATTTTCTCCTGCACAAACACAAATCTAGGACAGGTATGCAACAGAGTGGGAGCCCGTTTGCCTGTTCTCCAACTGTTCATCACTACTTTCTCAAAGACCACTCATTAAATAAAGAAGGGACTTAGATTTTCTGTTAACTGCTATTTTTTTTTAAGATTATAACATCAATACATGCTCATTGTAAAGAAGATATGGATCGTTTGTGGGGACCTCAGCGTCTCAGTAGCTTGAGCGTCCGACTTCGGCTCAGGTCACAATCTCAGAGTTCGCTGAGTTCGAGCCCTGCATCAGGCTCTTTGCTCTCAGCTCAGAACCCTCTTGGGATCCTCTGTCCCCTCTCTCTCTGCCCCTCCCCTGCTCACGCTTTCTCTCTCTCAAAAATGAATAAACATTAAAAAAAAGAAAGAAAAGATATGAATTGTCCTAAAACTACAGGAATAAAAGTATCAGAAAGAATAGATCAGTAAAACAAGGTCACCTGAGTTTGCCAATGTAACTTTCTCCTTCACGAGATAAATCCGTTGGATCAGTGGAGATAAGGTAGTTGGATGTTTTGCTCTTTTTCCGCTTTCTACCTGCAAGAAGAAATATCTGGAAAAAGAAAAAAATATCAATCAAAAATGTCAAGAGAACCACCACGGCTTATTTTTTTGTTTTTGTTTTTCTTAAGCTTCTTTATTTATTTTTGAGAGAGACAGACAAAGTGTGAGTGGGGGAGGGGCAGAGAGAGAGGGAGACAGAGGATTCCAAGCAGGCTCCGAGCATCAACACAGAACCCGACGCAGGGCTCAAACTCAACGAACCGTGAGATCCTGACCTGGGCTGAGGCAGACACTTAACCGACTGAGCCGCCCAGGTGCCCCCTCCCACCCCTCCCATTCTCTACAGCAGCTGCTTTCCTCATATTCCTTTTTGTATCTTCAGTGGTATGACTACTATCATGGTTATGCATCCTTCCTAAATCTCACTAGACTTGAACAATGACAGCGAAGCAGGAGAATGACAGTAGCTGAGGAAAGGACTTTGAAATCAAACAGATACGGGTTTGAGTCTGGCTCTGCCACGTATTAGTGTGATACGCGGGTATGTTACTCAATTACGAAGCAGGGATAAGAAATCCTCTCTCACAAGACTGTGATAAGGATTACAAGAGATATTATATACATGAAGCATTTAGCATATGCCTGGTACAGCATAAACACCTGATATATAGTGCTTCCAATAACAATGATATAAATCATCATGTCCTTTCTGTGCTCTTAAAATCATCCACTTAGACCTGGTAGCAATAAAAGATACATTGTTCATTAGCAAGTATTAAATCACCTCAAATTTGTATTTAAAGTAAATTAGCATTTCTAGAGTGAGAAACAAGATGCATGTTGTTCTGTATTTCCACTTCCTCCTGTTTCCTAAAGCTTGCTCTTTCTTCCCCAAGGTCATGTTCTACCATAATTAAAATAAAAACCAAAGAGCACACAGTAACACCCTTCCCCTGCCAAAAAATAGGATAGGGGTGCAATTTACATTCAAATATTCTCCTCCATTTTCTTATATTCTGGATAAAACTCTTTTTCTTTGGGGTGAGATAGATTTTGCCTATGAGACTATGAGCTCTTTGACGATAGAACACAGCACCTGGGGGTTAAGAAGTACAATCTACTTCCAGATGACTTAGTCTGTTACCAGTGCTGTTCCCCTATCCTAGGCCCTTCAACAATCTCTCCCCACAACATTCTTCCCCTCTGTTTCAAGGTCTGTCTTAAGAATCAATTCTTAGGGTGCCCAGGTGCCTGAGTAGGTTGAGCGTCCAGCTCTTGGTTTTGGCTCAGGTCATGATTCCGGGGTCACAGAATTGAGCCCATGTCAGCCTCTGTGCTGAGTGTGGAGTCTGCTTGGGATTCTCTCTCTCTCTCTGTCTCTCTCTCTCCCTCTGCTTTTCTCCCCTACTCTCGCTTTCTCAAATAAATAAAACAATTTTTTAACAATTTTTTAATGTTTTATTTAGTTTTTGAGAGAGTGTGAGCAGGGGAGGGGCAGAAAGAGGGGGGACAGAGGATCCGAAGTGGGCTCCATGCTGATAGGCTGACATCAGCAAGCCCAACATGGGACTCGAACCCACAGAGGATCTGAAGTGGGCTCTGTGCTTGATGCTGGGCTTGAACTTAGGAACCACGAGATCATGACCTGAGCTGAAGTCAGTCGCTCAACCGACTAAGCCACCCAGGCACCCCTAAAGGAAAAAAAATTGTTTTAAAAAGAACATTTCTCATACCTTCCGATTTTCATCTTTTTCCAAGTGCATATAGTAAGTGGGGAAAAGACCCCTATCCATTCCTTTTTTATCCCTGGTTATCCGACACTTTACTGTAATACCCCGAGGGGCAGGACTATATGCAAAGTCCTCCAAATTCTCCACTTCTCCCAGCTGGTTATCAGTTTGTTGGGCTGCAGTACCGGAAGCTCCTGTATCCTGAAAGAACAGCCACATGTGAGCAAACTTATTCTCATCAAGAAACAATGGACAAAATAGTTTAGTAATTTATCCCTAGGTCTCTAGTCTTCTGACAAAATAAGGGGAAACTCTGAGAAGTTAAAAAAGTATATGAATATTGGGAGTGATGAAGGAGCCAAGTATAAAAGTGGGATATGACTTCACAATAGCTGGCTGGAGACACAAGAAATTAAGGGGGTCATGAACTTTAAGACTAAATTTGAGCTTAAATCTTTTGAAAGAGGGGCGCCTGGGTGGCTCAGTTGGTTAAGCATCTGACTTCAGCTCAGGTCATCATCTCATGGTTCCTAAGTTCAAGCCCAGCATCAAGCACAGAGCCCACTTCGAATCCTCTGTCCCTCCCTGTGTCTGCCCCTTTCCCACACACGCATATGTGCGCTCTCTCTTTCTCTCTCTCTCAAAAATAAACAAACAAAAAAAAAACCTTTGAAGGAACCCTCATTCAGTAATCCAGTTTAAATACTAGAGAGACATTTGGGAAATAGTTAAGGAAGTTCCAAAGGAAGAAGTTTCAGAACTACATACTGTGGTTGATTTCTGGCTGGATGCAGAATTTGGTCTCTCTGCATCTGAATATGGCAAATGACATAATTTTTTTCCTTCTTCTTCCCCATCAGTCTCCTCTTCATCAAAGTTCAAACTACCTGAGATACCTGGAAGAAAGGAAGAACTGTCAAAACTGTCAACACCAGTTTAAAAAAAGAAATCTTCAAATCAAAATAATTTTAATTTTCTTGCTTCGAACATCCCAGCTATTCTGACTTAAAACATAGCTACTTTATCCAAATTTTGACAGTTCTTTCTTCATATTCTCACTTAGATCTATCCCTTGTTTTCTCTTTTCCCTGTTGGCATGTATCTGATAAAAAACTAATATCCAGAACATATAAAGCACTCCTACAACAACAATTCAGAATGGGTAAAGAACATGAATAGATGTTTCTTCAAAGAAGATATGTAGGTGGCCAATAAGCCCATGAAAAGATGCTCAACAGCACTAGTCACGAAGGAAATACAAATCAAAACCACAATGGGATACTGCTTCATAAGCACTGGAATGTCTATTATCAAAAGAAAAGAAAAGAAAAGGAAAGAAAAGGAAAGAAAAGAAAAGAAAAGAAAAAAAAGAAGTATTGGTGAGGATGTGGAGAAATTGGAACCCTTGTGCCTTGCTGGTGGCAATTAAAATGGTACAACCACTGGAAAACAGTATAGTGGTTCCTAAAGTAAATATTTTTTTAAAATGTTTATTTTTTTAATGTTTATTTCTTTCTTTTTTTAAGAGGAGAGAGAGAGTGAGTGCACAAGAACATAAGTGTGGAGGGGAAGGGCAGAGAGAGAGGGAGGCAGAATCCCAAGTAGGCTCTGTACTGTCAGCACAAAGCCTGATGCAGGGCTCGAACTCATGAACCGTGAGATCATGATCTGAGCTGAAATCAAGTACGGAATGCTTAACCCACCGAGCCACCCGGGCACCCTTAAAAATGTTTATTTTATTATTTTTGAGATGGGAGGGTCAAGTGCAGAGAGAAAGGGAAACAGAAAATCCCAAGCATGCGGCTACTCTGGAGAACGGTGTGGAGGTTCCTCAAAAAAAATGGAAATAGAACTACCCTATGACCCAGCAATAGCACTGCTATAAATTTACCCAAGAGATATAGGAGTGCTGATGCACAGGGGCACATGTACCCCGATGTTTACAGCAGCACTTTCAACACTAGCCAAATCATGGAAAGAGACTAAGTGTCCATCAACTGACAAATGGATAAAGAAGATGTGGTATACATATACAATGAAATACTATGCAGCAATGAGAAAGAATGAAATCTGGCCATGTGTGGCAACATGGGTGGAACTGGAGGGTATTACGCTAAGTGAAATAAGTCAGTCAGAGAAAGATACCATATTTCCATGCATAGGTGGATTTCAAGAGACTTAGCAGAAAACCATGGGGGAGGGGAAGAGGGGAAAGAAAAAAAAAGCCACAAAGAGGGAGGGAGACAAAACATAAGAGACTCTGAAAGACTAAGAACAAACTGAGGATTGATGGGGGTATGGGAGAGGGGAGAGTGGGTGACGGGCACCGAGGAGGGCATTTGTTGGGATGAGCACTGAGTGTTGTATGGAAACCAATTTGACAATAAATTGTTAAAAAAAAAAAAAAAATGTCTCGTAGAATTCTCCTGGGGGAAAAAAAAAAAAGAAAATCCCAAGCAGGCTCCGCCCTGTCAGCACAGAGCCCAACACAGGGCTCAAACCCACAAACTGTGAGATCATGACCTGAGCCAAAATCAAGAGTCTGATGCTTAACAGAATGAGCCACCCAAGTGCCTCCTAAAATATTTAAATATAGAATTACCACATGATCCAGCAATTGTGCTTCTGAATATACCCAAAAGAACTGAAAGCACAGACTCAAACAATAACCCAAGTAGGCTCTGTACACCAATGTTCACGGCAGCGTTATTTACGACAGCCAAAAGGTGGAAATAATCTAAATATGCATCAACTGATGAACAGATAACATGTGGTATAGACATGCAATGGAATATTATTCAGCTTTAAAAAGGAAGGGAATTCTGACACAGAGTACACCATGGATGAACCCTGAAGACATTATGCTAAGTGAAATAAGCCAGTCAGTCACAAAAGAACAAATATTTAAAAAAAAGAAAAAGGACAACTATTTTGTGATTCCAGTTATAGTAGCCAAACTCATAGAGACAGAAAGCAGAATAGTGGTTACCTGGGATGCAGGGCACAGAAGAATGGGGAGTTATTATTTAATGATATAGTGTTTTATTATGGGAAGATGAAAAAGTCTTGGAGATGGATGGTGGTGATAGTTGCATAACAATGTGAATGTACTGAATGTCACTAACCTGCACACTTAAAAGTGGGTAAAATGATAAATTTTATGTTATGTATATTTTACCACTGTTTTAAAAATTCAGTGATCTATTGTTCTCTATATCAGTTACTTTTTTGTTTTCCAGAATTTTGTTCATCTCTAGTCTAGTTAACTAATTTGGTTGGGAATGTTTGAAATGCCTTGGAGTTATGAAGCATCTTTTATGAAAAATTAAAAACTATTTGATTAAAAACTATTCCCTCATTTTATCCTCACATTTATATGAGTTTGAAGAGGAGATACTGGTAGTCTTTCTTGTTTTGTTTCCTGTTTGTTTACGGATCATATCTAGGGAGGAACACAGACATAAAATAAAGTGTGATGTATGTTGTAAGAGAAGTATAGTACTCAAATTTACATGTGATAATACCAGGTTCAGGAAAAATCATTTGCCCAAGAGAAAAAGGCAGAGCCAAGACTGAAACTAAATTCCCTTTTCTCTTTAGGATAAAGTTATTCCTCATATCCAAATTATGAATTTACAAGTAGATTTAAAAATAAGCAGTGTGGCTTTTTTCTCCAAACCATTTCTGCTCACAATCAACCATCTTAGAGGATGGACAACTATGATCTAGTTTTACACAGTTTGCATTATGACTTCCAGTACTATGTTGAATAAAAGTGGTGAGAGTGGACATCCTTGTCTTGTTCCTGACATTAGGGGGGGAAGACTCTCAGTTTTTCCCCATTAAGGTGATGTTAGCTATGGGTTTTTCATATATGGCCTTTATTATGTTTAAGTATGTTCTCTCTAAACCTACTTTGTTGAGAGTTTTTATCATGTTGAGAGTTTTCTGCATCTATTGAAATGATCATATGGTTCTTATCGTTTCTTTTATTGATGTGATATGGATTGATTTGCAAATATCGAATGCCTTTACAGCCTAGGAATAAACTCCACTTGATTGTGGTGAATAATTTTTTAATGTGTTATTGGATTCAGTTTGCTAATATTTTATTGAGGATCTTTGCACCCATGTTCATCAGAGATACTGGCCTGTAGTTTTTTTTATGATATCTTTATCTGGTTTTGGAATCAAGGTAATAGAATGAATGTGTAAGTTTTCCCTCCTCTTCTATTTTTTGGAATAGTTTGAGAATAGGTATTAACTCTTCTTTAAATTCTAGAATTCGCTTCTGAAGCCATCTGGCCCTGGACTTTTGTTTGTTGGGAGTTTTTTGTGTTATCATTATTATTTTTTATTACTGATTCTATTTATTTTCTGGTAACCAGTCTGTTCAAATTTTCTATTTCTTCCTGTTTTGGTTTTGGTAGGTTATGTTTCTAGGAATTTACTCATTTCTTCTAGGTTGTACAATTAGTTGGCATATAGTTTTTCATAATATTCTAATTGTATTTCTGTGGGGTTGGTTGCTATTTCTCCACTCATTTGTGATTTTATTTATTTGAATCCCTTCTCTTTTTTTTCTTGATAAGTCTGACTAAAGGTTTATTAATTTTATTGACTTTTTCGAAGAACCAGCTCTGAGTTTCATTGATCTGTTCTATTGTTTTTTTAGTTTCTGTGTCATTTATTTCTGCTCTAATCTTTATTATTTCCTTCCTTCTGATGGTTATTTGGCTTTTTTTTATGGTTCTTTTTCTAGCTCCTTTAGGTATAAGGTTAGGTTGTTTGATATTTTTCTTGCTTCTTGAGGTAGTCCGGTATTGCTATATACTTTTCTCTTAGAATGGTTTTTGCTGTGTCCCAAAGGTTTTGAACCTCTCTCTCTCTAAAAAAATGAAATGCATGGTATGACTTCAGTCTTCTTGAATTTGTTGAGGTTTGTTTTGTGGCCTAATATGTGATCTATTCTGGAGAATGTTCCATGTACACTTGAAAAGAATATGTATTCTGCTGTTTTTAGGATGGAATGTTTTGAATACATCTTGTAAAACTCATCTGGTACATTGTGTCATTCAAAGCCATTGTTTCCTTGTTGATTTTGTTTGGATGATCTGTCCATTGATGTAAGTGGGGTGTTAAAGTCCCCTACTAGTATTGTATTACTATTGATTAG
This sequence comes from Paguma larvata, assembly GCA_030068075.1. Taxonomy (NCBI): domain Eukaryota; kingdom Metazoa; phylum Chordata; class Mammalia; order Carnivora; family Viverridae; genus Paguma; species Paguma larvata. The sequence goes on from CM057828.1 coordinate 100,474,946, forward strand.
TTCCTCTATGTTTATTAACTGTTTTATGTATTTGGGTACTCCAATGCTGGGTGCATGCATATTTACAATTGTTTTATCTTTTTTTTTTTTTTTTTAATTTTATTTTACAGAGAGGCAGCACAAGCAGGGGAGCGGGGCCGAAGGGAGAGAGAATCTTAAGCAGGCTCCATGCTCAGTGTGGAGCCCAACACAGGGCTCAGTCACACAACCCTGGGATCATAACCTAAGCTGAAATCAAGAGTTGGACACGCAGGCATCCCTACACTTGTTATATCTTCTTGTTGTACTGTCCCCTTTATGATTATACAGTGTCCTTCTTTTTGTCTTGTTACAGTCTTTTTTTTTTAAAGGATTTTTTAAAAATGTATTTATTTGAGAGAGCATGTGTGAGTGGGGGAGGGACAGAGCGAGAGACAGAGAGAGAGAATGAATCCCAAGCAGACTCCACACTGTCAGCACAAAGCTCGATGCAGCACTCGATCTTGTGAAAAGTGAGGTCATGACCTGGGCTGAAATCAAGATTTAGATGCTTAACAGACTGAGCCACCCAGGCCCCATGGTCTTTGTTTTAAGGCATGCCTCATCTAAATAAGGGTTGCTACCCTGGCTTTCTTTCGACATCTATTTACATGATACATGGTTCTCCATTCCCTCACTTTCAATCTGTAGGTGTCTTTAGGTCTAAAATGAGTCTCTTTACGCACCAATTTCTTACTCGACACGTCTCCAAAGGCAAGGGAATTAAAAGCAAAGATGAACTATTGGGACCTCATCAAGACAAAAAGCTTCTGCACAGCAAAAGAAACAACCAACAAAACGAATAGGCAACCAACGGAATGGGAAAAGATCATTGCAAATGACATATCGGATAAAGGACTAATATCTAAAATCTATAAAGAACTTACCAAACTCCACACCCGAAAAACAAACAACCCAGTGAAGAAATGGGCGGAGGATATGAATAGACACTTCTCCAAAGAGGACATTCAGATGGCCAACAGACACATGAAACAATGCTCAATGTCACTCATCATCAGGGAAATACAAATCAAAACCACACTGAGATACCACCTCACACCAGTCAGAGTGGCTAAAATGAACAAATCAGGAAACTATAGATGCTGGCGAGGATGTGGAGAAGCAGGCACCCTCCTACACTGTTGGTGGGAATGCAAACTGGTGCAGCCACTCTGGAAAACGGTGTGGAGGTTCCTCAAAAAAATGAAAATAGAGCTACCCTATGATCCAGCAATAGCCCTGCTAGGAATCTACCCAAGAGACACAGGAATGCTGATGCATAGGAGCACGTGTACCCCAATGTTCATAGCAGCACTTTCGACAATAGCCAAATCATGGAAAGAGACCAAGTGCCCATCAACTGACGAATGGATAAAGAAGATGTGGTACATATATACAATGGACTACTACGTGGCAATGAGAAAAAATGAAATCTGGCCATGTGTAGCCAGATGGATGGAACTGGAGGGTATTATGTTAAGTGAAATAAGTCAGTCAGAAAAAGACAGATACCATATGTTTCCACGAATAGGTGGACTTTGTGAGACTAAGCAAAAACCAGGGGGAGGGGAAGAGGGGAAAGGAAAAAAAGACACAGAGAGGGAGGGAGATAAAACATAAGAGTCTCTCAAAGACTAAGAAAAAACTGAGGGTAAGGGGGATGAGGGAGGGGGGAGAGGGGGTGATGGGCATTAAAAAGGGCACATGTTGGATGAACACTGGGTGTTATATGTAAACCAATTTGAAAATAAACTATTACAAAATTTAAAAAAATAATAAATAAAATGAGTCTCTTTAAATAGCATATGGATGGGTCTTTTTTTTTTTTAATCCATTCTGTCACCCTGTCTTTTGATTGGAGTGTTTACCATTTATATTCAAAGTAATTATTGATAGACTTGTCTTTATTGCCATTTTATTACTTGCTGTGTGGTTGTTTCTGAAGATTTTTTCTGATCCTTTCTTGTCTTTCTCTATTTCATGGTTTGCTGGGTTTTTTGTTTTTAGTGATATATTTGGATTTCTTTCTCTGTATTGTTTGCATATCTATTAGTAGTTTTTGACTTGTGGTTGCTATTAGGTTTGCATATAACCTCTTCTGCATATAGCCATCTATACAGCCTGTATTAAGTTGATGATCATTTAAGGTTGAACCCGTTCTTTACTCCTCTCTTCCCCACATTCTAGGTATATGGTGTTATATTTTACATCCTTTGAGTTCCTTGGCTGATTTTTTTCAGAAAATTTCATTTTTACTGCTTTTAAGTATTTCCTACCTTCATATTGTCATTTTTGGTCTTTCCTTTCCATTCAAAGAGTCCTCTTTAATATTTCTTGCATGACTGGTTTAGTGGACATGACCTCCTTTAGTTTTTGTTTTTCTGGGAAATTCTAGCTCTCCTATTCTGAATGATAGCTTTGTTGGATACAGTATTCTTGCCTGTAAGTCTTTCCTTTTCAGCACTTTGAATATATCGAAGTGGGGCTAGAAAGTTTCTGCTGAAAAATTCACTGAATATCCTTATGGGGGTTCTTTTGCATGTAACTGTTTTTTGTCTTGCAGCTTTTAGTATGTTTTCTTTATCACTATATTTGCCATTTTAATTACAACATATCGTGGTGTGGATCTGCTTTTGTTGGGGGATCTCTGTGCCTCCTGGATCTAGATATTTGTTTTCTTCCCCAAATTAGTGAAGCTTTCAGCTATTATTTCTTCAAATAAATTCTCTGTACCTTTTCCTCTTTCTCTTATTCTGGGACTCCTATAATACAAAAGTTATTACATTTGATGGAGCCACTGAGTTCCCCAAGTCTATTCTCATTGTGCATAATTCTTTTTTTCTCTCTTTTGATCAGCTTGATTACTTTCCATTATTCTGTCTTCTAGGTCATTAATTTGTTCCTCTGCTTCTTCTAGCCTGCTATTCATTCCAACAAGCATGTTTCTCATTTCATTTATTGAGTGCTTTATATCTGCTATGTTATTCCTTATCTCTTATTAATGGTCTCGCTGATGTCCTCCATTGTTTTCTCAAGTCCAGTGAGTATTCTTATAATCATTGCTTTAAATTCTCCATCAGGCATGTTACTTATACCTATTTCACTTAGTTCCATCTCTGGCTGTGGCCTTGTCCTGTTCTTTCATTTGGGACAAATTTCTCTCTCTTCTCATTTTACTTAAGTCTCTGTGCCTGTTTCTCTGTCTGGAAAGTCAACTATGTCTCCTGTCCTTGAGGGTAATGGCTTTATGAAGAAGAGGTCCTGTAGTGCCCTGCAGTGTATTGTCCTCTCTTCCCCAGGACCTGGTGCCGCCTGGATAACTCACATGTGTGCTACATGTGCTCCACTGTTGTGTCCTGCCATTTTATCCTTCTGGCCAGTCCTCTGAAGAGGCTCTCTTTGCCTGTTGTGGGCAGTGTTTGGTCCCTGGCCTAAATGAAATGTGTCTTATGCTCTGGTCTGCTTGTGAAATGAGTCCTGTTGCCACCACCACAGGAATCGAAGTCGCACAAAACTTCTGGGTGGGGAGACGCAGTGTGGGCAGGGTTTGGGCTGGTCTTCTGAGGGAAGGAGACTTGCCACGCCAGGACGGAGGCGTGCATGAATGGGAAGGGCAGTCCCACCCAAGCATGGGTAGGTAGTGTAAGCAAGTTAGGTAGTGAGTGTCAAGCGCTGCACTGGCTCCTGCAGCTGTATGGTGGCTGTATGCTTTTGCTGAGGGATGGGGGAGACAATTGGTGCCTGCCGGTTCCTTTGTTTCTGGAAGGGTCTCTCTATGAATGCTGTCTCTCTGGGACATGCTCCAAGATGAACAACTAACCTCCCTACTATGTGTCCCAGGTGCTCTTACACACTGTATGTCCACGGGATGTTTGCCTGCGTTCTCTCCAAGAGCAGAGCAGTGCCTTCTGGGCTCTCCCTGACCCAAGCCCACTGACTTTAGAACTCTAGGCTTCAAGCCCTGCTGGTTGCAAGAACTCATGCAATTCAGCCCCTCACTTTCTAAACCAATCGCTGTGGGGTTCATTTTCCCCATGCATTCCCCTGTGTGTTAGTCTGTCTCTCACCCTTCTCTGCAACTGCGGTTCCCTCCCCATTGCAGCAGCCATGATTCATTTCGCTCCCAAACCTCATCTCCATACTTCCTAACCTCTTCAATATGGCCTCTTCTCTACCTTTAGTTGTGGAGTATGTTCTGCCAGTCTTCAGGTCAATTTCTGGGGTATTCAGGATGATTTCATAGTGAGGGGTGAGGTGAGCCTAGGGTCCTCCGACTCCACTGCCATCTCCCCCTCCCACGCCCACTGTTCACTTTTTTTTAAATGTTTATTTATTTTTGAGACAGAACATGAGTGGGGGAGGGGCAGAGAGAGAGGGAGACACAGAATCCGAAGCAGGCTCCAGGCTCTGAGCTGTCAGCACAGAGCCTGATGCAGGGCTCGAACTCACAGACCACGAGATCATGACCTGAGCCAAAGTCGGAAGCTCAACCAACTGAGCCACCCAGGCGCCCCTCACTGTTCACTTTAAATGGGTCAATAGTATGGTATGTTGATTATATTTCAGTAAGGCTATTATTTTAAAAATTCTTTGGTTTGTGAAGGACATTTTTTTCTTTTGTTTTCTAAAATGTTAATCTTTTTTTCCCTTTGTAGCAAAAAGGCATAAAACTCTTCAGATCTCACCACCATATGGATATCTTCAGTTAGTACTATGTTTTCAAACGCCATTTTTATACAAAGAACTCAGCTTATATGAACAGAAGTCTTAAGATGGAGATAAAAGAGTTCTCCCAAAGTTATAGAACAAATAAATTGGACCCACTTAAGGGACATAATCTGCCAAATTGACGCATCATAGATCCTTTTACTTATTTTGAGGGCGGTGGGCAGAGAGAGGGAGAGAGAGAATCCCAAGAAGGCTCTGCACTGTAAGCACGGAGCCTGACATGGGCTTGATTCCGTGAACTGTGGGATCATGACCTGAGCTGAAATCAGGAGTCAGACACTTACCCAAGTGAGTGACCCAGATGACCCAATACATCACAAATCTTAATCAAGAAAGTGTTTAATGGGTTTTATGTTCAAGATTCAACTTGTTGAGATGTGAAAAGGCAGTAATCCATCTGACACTAAAAGGCCAGTCCTTAGGAAAAAACATAGCAGTCAAGGTAAAAGGGGGCAACTTGGTATTTATAGTAAGGGATAAAGAACTAAACTAAAAATCAGGAAATCGAGGTCTGCCACTATAGCTAGATGACTTAGGATAAGTAATTTAGTTTTTGGTCAAATTAAGGTTGTCTTTGCTCTGACTCCTCCACGTCGTTCACTTTCTTTTGCTGTTTAACAATAGTAGTAGTAAAATTACAGGGAAGTACCACGATCACATTCCAATTACACACAGGGATACAGAGGCAGAGAAAAGTGAAGCTGTGTTGCCCTTTCCCAGCCAGATGCGGCAGAGCTGAGATTCAGAGCCAAGCAAGCTGGACCCAGGCCTATGCTCTAACCCACTTCACGACCCATGCCGCTGCACCCTGCACTCCTGCCACCTGTCCTGCTTTTCACAGCGTATCACGGTTTTACACCCAATGCCTTTGCACATGTTCTTTCTTCTGCCCAACGTTGCCACCTTTCCAGCAGTGTGATCGCAGATAAATTAATAATTTTCTTATATGTAAAATGGAGAGACTAACATGTATAAACTCCTCAAAGTACTGTTATAAATATTAAATTAATTGAGATCATGTATGTCATGTGCCTGACGTGCAAGAAACATTCAAATTGTTGGTCTGCTGCTTCAACAGATGACACCCGGACACAGGAGGCGGTGCATCCGTCACAGCTCAGCTTAATCACCAGCGCCTTCTGATGCCTTTCGTGTCCCTTCTCCTTGCCCAGACAGTGTAACTATTTCTCCCTGATTTTTACCCTGGCATACACTACATAACAACTCTGGGCCAGGCCACCAGCCAAACCATCTCCTCCCTAAGTTTCCCTGCTTCAATACTTGACCTCACCTCCAATTAATTCTTTATGGTGCAGAGTAATTTTTCTTAATTTTCCCAATAAGCCCAAATCTGATGATAACATTCCTCAGATTAAATTCCCTCATAGGTTCCTTCCTATTACTCTTCAAATAAAGTCCAAATTCCTAATAAGGCCTCTACTGGCCTATATAATCAGAGCCCACTTACCCCTCCAGGCTCACCTCTTAATCTCCCTGCCCATCTTATCCCCTCACACTCTGCTCCAGCCATTCTGAACTGGCCAGGGCCTCTTCCTGCATCAGGCTCTGGCTTAGACATCACTTTCTCTGGGAAGCTTTCCAAACCTTCAGCTCTGGGTTAGGTACCCCTCTCAATGCTCCCTTGGCTATTTAAGTACATGATGCCTCAATTAGAAGACACACTTCAGAAGGGCAGGAACCTTGTTTACTATTATAGCCTAAGTGTCTAGAACAATGCCTAATATATAGTATATGCTCAATACATATTTCTTAGGTGAACGAGTATGTGAATTTGTTTGAGGGTACATCTGTTCTACCATTGTGTGGTAGAATCTCCTGCGTCACGCATTCCAGGACCTACGGTGCCCATCTATTACAAAGTAGGGACCTGATAAACATGTATTCATGATTAGGTTTCAGTCTTCTTAGCAGAAAAGGGGACACTTAATTCCTTCCCACTATAAAATTATTTTTCTAAGAAGGAAAGCAAACCACAAGAGATCTCCAAAATGTATAGGAGTATCTGTGGGAATGATAACTCCAACTGGCAGAAAGTAGGCTCTAGTGAAAAGAGTACTAGCTTAAGGATATTTTGATACAATTTGTATTTCCGCTCAGCTGTTACTTATCTTTCCCTTTATCACTAGATCAATATAAACTGAGATGGAGGCCAAGTAGGGGTGCTGAGTGGCGACTTTGTCAAAAGAAGGGAGTGGGAACTAAAAATAAAATGTCATTTTGCCTGGATGGCTCAGTCAGTAGAGCATGCAATTCTTGATCTCGGGATTGTGAGTTTGAGCCCCACATAGGGTGTAGAGATTACTTAAAAATAAAATCTTACAGGGGCGCCTGGGTGGCTCATCTGATTTTGGCTCAGGTCACGATCTTGCGATTCATGAGTTTGAGCCCTGTGTCAGGTTCTGTGCGTGACAGCTCAGAGCCCGGATCCTCCTTCAGATTCTGTGTCTCCCTCTCTTTCTCTCTCTGCCCCTCTCCCACTTGTACTCTGTCTCTCTCTCTCAAAAATAAATAAACATTAAAAAAATTAATAAAAAAATAAAAATTTAAAAATAAATATCAAAAAGAAATAGTTGCATATAGTAGCTAATGAAACTAATGTATATTTAACTATCTTATTTTTCTCAGGCAACAGAATAAATACTATGGTTGACAATGGTCAATTCTCAGATATCACCTCTGGAAAGCCATAAGCCACATTCCAAGCAATTTGATTTTTTTGTTTGTTTTTTAAAAAATATTTCTTTATTTATTTATTTTGAGAGAGAGAAAGAAAGAGAGAGAGCACAAGCAGGGGAGGGGCAGAGAGAATACAAAGCAGGCTCTGCAACGTCAGGACAGAGCCCAATGTGGGGCTTGATCCCACAACCCTGGGATAATGACCTGAGCTGAAATCAAGAGTCAAACACTTAACCAACTAAACCACCCAGGTGCACGCCACTCAAGCAATTTTGAATCATCTAGATTGTTAACCAACAACGAAAGAAAGGAAAAGAAAAGTTATACGTGGCTAAGGTAACTGCCTTACAATCATTACCAATCCTTACCGTGTTTTTGGAGAATCTCTTGGAGATCTGGCTTGGGCGCAGTATCCGTAGTGCTTTCCCCATCAACACTTCCTTCGGTATCCTCTTCTGTAGCAGAAGAGCCTACTGAGAGAACATGAAGTTTGGTTTCCAAATCTTGAGCATCTGGCTTCAAAAAGGCAGCTGGCCCATCAATGCCTATGGTCCAAAAGAAAGGAAAATATTATCCATTATTTAGCTGGGGGGATTGGGTATATGTGATCAGAATTAAGAACCACCAAATCATTTCACCTCTCCTTCCTTAACATCCATGCAGACATTTGTTAATAAAGTTAACTCAGGACTAGTGTTTATGTTATTAACATTGTGACTGTCACTACATAAAATATTTTTGAGTGTATGATCTAGAAAGCAAAGAACGAGACCATGAAAACCATGTAGGTCTTCCAAAGTTCAGATCCTGTCCAAGTCAATAGCTCACCATCTCACGTGGTCCGTTGAGCTCTATCTACTAGAAGAACGGATGCTCTCTACTACTTCTGGCTTCATGGCTAACTCTGTCATGATGCAACAATCAAGACAGTCCATTCCTCAAATAGGCTGTTCTGGACTAATTCATTTGGCAGTGAAAGCAACAGTTCTAGGATGGACATGAACTTCAAGGTATCTTCCACTGATTATGCCATGGCTTTTATTTTAACTCAAAGACCCAGAATGTAATTATAAAGATTTATGAAGGTACCTAGTAATAATGCTAATAATTGTCCCTCTGGTCCATCTGAAAATTCTCCTGCCTTCTCCTAGGTTTGTGAAAATGGTACCCTAGTGGGAAGAGATGCTGCCTAAACACACACCATGTAGGATGACATCATTCTGTGGGGTATGAGGTTCCACCAAAGGAGTTTGCTCCTCGCTACCTCTTGGCTTTGATCGACGTAGCCTTGCTTCTGGATTTGGCTGTACCATGAGTGGCTCAAGGCGCTTTTTTCTCTGCTTCTTCTCCAGCAGTGCTCTCTAGGAAAAAATTGTGCTATTATAGCAAGAAGAGGTATGACAAGACCTAGCTGCTTTGAACATTTAGTTTTTTACCAATCCTCACAAACCTCTTGTGAGTTAATTTATCTTGCTTAAGATATGGCAACATTGAGGCACAGAGAGGGATGAGAATTCACGCATTTTGTTTACTATATATTTACCAAACATCTTTGAAGATCTATTTAAAATGATACAAATGCATTTCTAGCCAAGCTGAGGCTGTGATCCAAGTCTATTTAAAATATTTATAGTAATTATCATATTATTAGCAAAGCACGATCATGAGTTTAAAATACATAAACACGCATGGGGACAAGATAAAGAAACACAGGAATGGTGATTTCTTTGGGGTAGAATATGGATTTTTTTTTTCCTTTTTCTAGGTTTTGTATTTTCTAAATTTTCTAACTTTTACAATTGAAAAAATAAAACTTCGTATCCTCTAAACTTCAAATTATTTTCATATTTTAATCGGCTACAGAGCAGCGACTTTCCCTTTTTGCTCATTTTTACATAATTAGAAATCAAACGAATCAGGGCCAAGGATAAAGAGGGATAAAAAAAACTTGCAGTCAGAACATTCTAAATAGAAAGCAATCAACTCTATGGATAAAAGTGATAGAGAATATGGTAGCAAGGAAAGTTAAGAAAAAAGCATGAGAGACTATGAGAAAAAAGCCCAACGTGATGAAAAGGAACGTACTAGCCATAATCATTTTTAAGCTTTGACGAATAAGAGCTTATAATACCTGGAAATTATTATGGATCTGGGATATCTCAGAATAGGAAAGTGCCAAGCCCCAAGCTGAAAAACTAAACTATGCTTTTAAAGCAAAGATAATATAACCTATTTTATTGTTTCTTAGGCAAAAAGCTATCTATTTACTTTTTTTCACTGATACTGCTTTTAAAAAGTGCCACGAGATGAAGAGTTAACTCCACAGGGTGAGAGGATCAGTAGAAAAAGATGTACGTTTTTCCTCGACTGGGCTGATGAAAGCTTATGGATAAATTCAGAGGACACAGAAGAAACAGAACTACTCTTTACCCAACCCCGTGAATGAGACAAAGGACCAGGGAATGAAGATAATGTGCCAAAATGGACTATTCCATCAAGAGTGAATAAAGGTGAGAGCAAGCTGGGAAGGAATAACTGAAGTTTCTCAGATTATTTTGAGATTCATGAATTGATATGAATAGATGGACCTTAATGTAAAAGGAACACTAAATGCAGAAGAAGCTTTAATGAGCTTCTCCCCACTGCACTCGCTGATATGGTTCTTCTAGCAACTGAGAAGTCTTGTGTAGTGGATAGGATGTAAGCCGGCTGAAGAGATGGGACATGAAACATACAGACGCATCCATGTGGCCACAGTTATCTAGTCTCCCATAGTCTCGTAACTGGCAACAACTGATGAAGCAAAGATACAAGCCACAGCCCAGTGGTCCAGAATAGGGCAGCCAAAGACTAAGAATTTGATAGAGTTTATCCAACCTGTCCCAAAACAGAGAAATGCTGAATCTGACAGACAAGAGTATTCGATTTACTGAGAGAGCTTAGTCTTTTTCTGGACAGGAAACTATATAAGGGCTTCTTCATGGCCTTGGTGAAATGTCCCTCGGGACTACTAATTTCATTTCCTCAGATTCCCTGCTTACCAACCAGCATTCTAATTTTCAATTAACTTCTTAGGTATCATGTTCCCAGAGCAGGGAAGCAGGAGCAGCAGAGATGAATGTACACTGGAAGAGCTGGAGTTCTCATTGTATATTAATAAATTGGTGTCTGCTTTCATACCTGACTGTTGGGAGTTTGACCAGTGTGAGTTTGTGCCAAAGGACCTCATTACATTTAGGTTCACTGACAAAACCAGTGGGGAGATCAGACTCCTGACCACAGCGATCCTACTAGAGTATCGGTGAAGGCTTTCTCTATCAACTTCAACACCAGTCACACTTATTTAGACCAACAACTTGACGGAAAAACAACAACGATTATAGATTCGAACTGTGAACCCCAGGGCCATGGCTACTGCATTACAGCACTGAATATAACCTACTATTTCCCAAGTCTGTAAACAAGAAAAAAATCATCTATGGGCAGGCAAATTGCCATTTTGGTGAAGAGCATCTCCTGATTTGGCATTCTAATCATCCTCACATAGTTTGGAGAAGGGAAAAGGTAGGTGTTAACTGAGCTTCAATGCAACAAGGTCAACTCATATTTCATCTATGTTTTACCTTCCCTAAAAAGCTGTAAATGAGGCTGCATAAACAAAGGATTCATGAAGACAGCCACAGGTGACTGTTTGATGCCCTAAATGCAATTAAAATATGTTGCTTTCAAGACCTTCCGTATCACATAAGCCAAACCTTTAAAGTTCCCAATTCCCTTGGAAACTGAACAATAACTCAAAGAATCCACCTTTTCCAGAATGCAATGGTATGTTCTATTATCATTACCTGGGAGAAAAATATTGAATGGTAATTCCAAAATAAATGAGGAAATAAAGGAGATTAGATGGGGGGGGGATCCCATCAAATCTCTTCTTGCAATAAAATAATAAAGCTCAGGCAAGCCTCAAATTAGTGAGAGTCTGACTTCACTGATTCTCAGTTTTCCATAAAGACTCCTTAGAAGTGATGGGCTGGTTACAATATGACACTCCTGGAATACACTGGCTGACCCCAAGAGACAACCAGCAAGATCAGAATGGTTGCCTGTGATCTAACAGTCTGGCTAAAAATAACTAATCTTCTGGGCGCACAAGTGAGATCATAAGAAGAAGAGATTAAAATTTTTAAATCACACTTTTTTTTTTGAGAGAGAGAGAGAGAGAGAGAGAGAGAGAGAGAGAGGGAGAAAGTGAGAAAGTGAGTAGGGCAGAGGGAGAGAGGGAGAGAATCCTAAGCAGGCTCCATGCTCACACAGAGACCAACACAGAGCTAAATCCCACGACTCTGGGATCATGACCTAGGCCAAAATCAAGAGTCAGATGCTCAGAAAACTGACCCATCCAGGCGCCCATAAATCACACTTCTTAAAATACCAGTTCAGTGCACCAATGACCACCTCTCTTATAATGACAGGAGCAAACAGGAGCAACCTGACCAAAAACGACTATGTTGTACTTCAATCCATCGTCCACCAGATGGCATTCTCCACCTAATGTGCATCCGAGGCTGAGTAACATCCCTGGAAGAGTCTAAAAATCTGGACAATCTATAGCCAGCTAAGGAGTTCACGTACCCTGAAAAAAAAAAAAAAGAAAAGAAAAAGAAAGGAAGAAAAGAATATCCTAGAGAAACTAGTAAAAATAAAAGCAAAATATACTCAATGAGAAAGAATACCTTTTCTATAAATGGTGCTGAGACAACTGGGTGGATATCCACAAGCGAGAGTGAAGTTGGAATCTCATCTTACACTATATATAAAAATTAACTCAAAGCAAATCATAGGAAGTATAAGACTCTTAGAAGAAAATATAGGAGCAAGTCTTGGTAATCTCGGGTAAGCAATGGTTGTTTAGATCTGACACCAAAAATGAAAGAGACAGGAGAAAAAATAAATTAAAACTCTATGCTGAAAATAATACCATTAAGAAAGTAAAAAGACAACCCACAGAACTGGAGAAAATATTCACAAATGATACTTCTGATAATGAACTTGGATCTCGACTATATAAGGAACTCTTATAATTTAATAACAAAAAGACAATAACCAAATTTAAAAATGAGTTTTCTCCATTTCTCCATGTCTCCAAAGAGGACATACAAAGAGTCACTATGTACATTTTAATGCTCAACATCATTAGTCATTAGGGAAATACAACTCAAGACTACAATGAGGTACCACTTCATACCCACTAAAATGGCTATAATCAAAGACAGACAATAATAAGTGTTGCCAAGGAAGTGGAGACGCTGGAGGCCCCAGACATTGCTGGTGGGAATGTGTAAAATGGTTCAGTGACTTTTGAAGACAGTCTGGCAGTTCCTTAACACGTTAAACAGAGAGTTACCATATGACCCAGGAATTCCACTCCTATTACCCAAGGCATATTTGGTATACCTTGGGACACCTATACTTAGATACGTCAGACAAAAGAGAGATGAAAGCATGTCTGTATGGAAACTTATACACAAATGCTCAGAGCAGCATTATTTGTAATAGCCAAAGAGTGAAAACGACACAAATGTCCATCAACTGATAAACTCTGGAGTATGAATGTTATTCACCAATAAAAAGGACTGAAGCAGTGATATATGTGACAACATGGATAGACATTTTCCTAAGTCAAAGAGGCCACACGCAAATGACTACATATTATAGGATTCCATTTTATATGAGGTCTAAAAATCACTTGTACGCTTTTTTCTCAAAGTTTATTTATTTTGAGAGAGAGAGTATTTGTGTGTGTGGAGGGGGAATGGCGGAGGGAGCGGGAGATAAAGAGAACCCAAGCAGCTCCATACCACCAGCACAGAGCCTGACGCGGGGCTCGAACCCACGAACCGTGAGATCATGAGCTGAGCCAAGATCAAGAGCCAGATGATCAACCAACTGAACCACCCAGGCAGCCCTCATGTGTACACTTTAACTGAGTGTGTATTTACAGTATGTGTTCAAAAACCTATATAGGAAAAAAATAGCCATGTGTAAATTATCTGTAAATCTACGACTTTTAAACATTAAATCCTAAGATTATACTAGCAGGGAAAAAAGATAGATATGAAAGAAACTAACCTGCTCAGTACTACTGAAACATGGACGATGAAAGGAGTTAAGAGGAGGAAAATGGTCAGTGTGGAAATAAGGTAGGATAAAACTTAGAGTAAGAGTTACATTGTGTCTCTAGTCCTATCCAAGGCAGGGAGTGGCCTGGCCAGATACTCACATACCTCTTTCCATTGGCAGGTGTATCCCTTTAGTAGAGGCGAATTAATTATACTATCACACGATGATATTTACCATAAATATCATTTTACAAACTCCACATGCTCTGATTTCAAACTTACCAGGCCACTTTTCTAATTGCAAACTTCCCACATATACAAATGTGATGACCAGTTGATTCTGTTCTACAGTTCATTAGAAATCAATACAATAATCCCCTGGTTTAGATTCATCACTTACGAAATTGGTTAGTATGAACCAATGCTCATGAGATTTATGAACTTTGGCTGCTCTTACCAAACTGTCTCTCATCCTACAAAACTCATGACCAATGACTCAACCATGGGAACATTCCCAAAGCAGAACTCCTAAGAGGTTAATTAATCTACCGTATACTTCAGGCAGGGGTGGGGAGCGTGAGGTTCCCCTAGGCTCTCCCACCTGCACTGACAATCACTGCCGGAGTAAGCCACTGTCGTGGACAGGAGTGCATGGTACACCTCATGTAGGTTGGCATGCCCTGGACTGTGAGCCTTCCATCAAGACCCTACCAGCCTGTGAGGCCCAGACTGGGCAGCAACCTAGCCTTCCTCAACGCGCATCCCTCTCAGCTCTCTCTAACTTCCATCTCTAATATCCTATCGAACATTCTGTTATCCAGTCTGACCTCACTTTACAGATGAAATAGTGGGCCCCAGGGGCGCCTGGGTGGCTCAGTCGGTTGAGCGTCCCACTTTGGCTCAGGTCATGATCTCGTGGTGTGTGAGTTCGAGCCCCGCGTTGGGCTCTGTGCTGACAGCTCAGAGCCTAGAGCCTCCTTCACATTCTGTGTCTCCCTCTCTCTCTGCCCCTCCCCCACTCACGCTCTGTCTCTCTCTGTCTCAAAAATAAACAAACATTAAAAAAAAATTAAAAAAAATAAAAAGAAATAGTGGGCCCCAGAGTTTAAGAATCTTACCTGAAATCAGGGGCACCTGGGTGGTTCAGTTGGTTAAGTGTCCAACTTCAGTTCAGGTCATGATCTCACTCACAGTTCGTGAGTTAGAGCCTCATGTCAGGCTCTGCGCTGATGGCTCAGAGCCTGGAGCCTGTTTCAGATTCTGTGTGTCCCTCTCTCTACCCCTCCCCTGCTCATGCTCTCTCTCTCCCTCTCAAAAATAAGTAAACATTAAAAAATTATTAAAAAAAAAAAGTTTTCCCTAAAATCACATAGCTAATTAATGGCAGACTAAAAACTAGAACCAAAGGCTTCTGATTCCCAGCCTAATGTTTTATTCATTCTGTAGTGCTGCCTTTGTTACAGGCCATTTGAACACTCAACTTGAATTTACGGAAATTCCCTTGCCCCCTGCTGAGCAAGCTCCTTCTTAAGCCCGAGGCAGCATTTCAGGCCCCTTAGAGTATTCTCACACACTATTTAACACCAATGTTTACACATCAGGCCCGGACATTTTCTTGAATTTTAAAATATTCCTATAAATTTTATGTCTTGATTTTCCTTGATCACCTCTGGAAAGATACATTAAAAGTCGGTGACAGCCTCTGGTAAAGAACTAAGCCAAATAGAGGGGGAGAGACTGTTCATGAAATATCTTTTCTGTATGACTGGAATCCATACATACCATATGCTTTTATTGTCTATATAAAAACTTAATTTTATAAAAAGTGCCATAAAAATGCTTTACAAAATCCAAACATGTATACCACATACATATCATGTGTAGCATTCTCACTGAAATAAACATAACACAAATATTTGAGCCCCTTTTAAAATAAAATATGTCTCCATACGAAATTCAAAAACTATGCAAAATTTAAAAACTTACGTCTAATGTATTATTTCACAGATGACCATAGATTCCAGATTTAGCACAGTATGTACCAGTTAGCCTTATAAAAATAAATCAAACAAAGATCTACAATTTTGTGGGCATGCCTCCCTAAATACAGTTTGCTATGCAATGGAATATAGAAAATAAAGGGCCCATCTCAAGTATTTCCATCTCTTTTTTGTGTGGTAGGGAGGGTAAGTAGAAATATATATATATAATCAGAATTTTCCCATGATCCCAGTTAGATTGTTTCCTTCTTAGTTTTATTTTATGTTTTCCCAGCATTCAAAAGGATTATTTATTTCACACCTTTCACCTGACAACTTTACAGATGTGTGCAGAACACTAGGTGGGTCTCTGCAGCCCGCTTCACAGAGGAAAATGCTGAGACAACCACCTGTAATTGCTGAGACGTTTTTTGCCATTTTCCTGCTTGGCTGTGCAAAACTAGATTTGCTTAAAATGTCCCTCTGTGTCTTTAAAGGAAGCAGGTCAGAGGGATGATACAGCTGGTATATTAACCTCAGCAGCGGCTTCGAGGAGGCCTACCTATAAAAAGTGTAGGCTACAGCCAGGCTCCCCCAGGACACGTCACTCATGTCGGGGTCCCCAGCCTTCCGAGCCTACATGCCCTGGGGATCCCTAAGCCCAGAAGTGGATTTCACTGTCAAGATATAGGTGCCAGGCTGTTGGGGTTCACGTGGCCTTCCCCACGTGGAAGGGTGAGCTCTGAACACCAGGCTGCACAAGCATTCCCACGGTGGCCCGGGGAGCCGTCATGCTCTGTCGTGTGTTCACCTGGGTGCAGGGAGAGCCCGAGGTGGTGGGGCCCAGAGCGCCAGGCCCAGTGGTACTTGTTGGCCAGCCCTCTGGGGTCCTCGCCAGGGGTGGAGAAGCTGTGGTTGTCACGTGCCTAGCCAGGTGGCTCCAGACAGGCCTCTGTTGCTCTTTAGATCTTGAAGCCAACAGAGCTAGATGGATGGGGCCACAGCTGGGCCGCCCTGTCCGAGCACTGTGGCTGTTCCTCTCTGTATACTTCATGACGCAGCATGTGAGGAGGGCTAGGGCCTGAGCTGGATGATGCAGCAGCTGATGATGGAGGCCGCCGCAGCCATCTAGAAGACAAACGTCTCCTCTGGTGGCACAGGCTTGCATACAGGGTATCCCTGAAGACCACTGGGCAACGTTCTCCTTCCAGCTGCACGTGAGGAGGCCAGACCCCATCATTTGGTGACTTGAGTGTCAGCGGAATGTGATGACAGTCTCCGCCATCGCCATGAAAGACTTAGAAGGTGCCATTTAGGGGTGGCCACACGTGAGCATGAGCGCCAGTGCCGTTCCTGGGGCCCGCGTGGCATTCCAACCCATAGGGGCCTCGCCCTACAGAGAGTGGACACATCCCCACATGTCCCAAAGAGACCTCTTCCCCAGTTTTTAACGAATCCACCTTTAAAGCAATTTATTACACTAGAAGTCCCATTATTAATTCCAACATTAACATAAATAAGACGAAACTTTAGAGGTATGTTTAACCACCTAGTGCCTAGACACTCTGTTAATGATCCTGTGTAGGAAGACTAGAGCTATAGAATGTCCTGAATTAGAAAACAGGCACAAATGAAAGCAAAATATGTTGGGCATACGTTCTAAGCTGACTAACAATGATGCTCATAGCATATAATGACACACAAGTGTCCATTTATTCCTTCCTTCCTTCAAATATTTAACGAAGGATTATTATATGCCCAGCCCTATGCTAGGAACTTCTGTTCTAATGGTCATCATAAATAGGCTTGGCTCCTGTTTTCATGGAGCTTAGCCTAGTGGAGGAAACAAACATAAATCAAATCACTGAAGAAAAGAATGAATGTGTAACTGTCGTCAGGACCAGCACTGTGAAGATAACAGTGCTGTAAGCAATTGGGGTTTTAAGCAGGCACAGCGGCATGCTCAGATCTGCATGAGAATGAGAAAAACTGTAGTTCAACGAAATTGTAGTTCATTCTTGTAGTTCAATGGAATTACAGTGTAGAGAGATATTTAAGGCACCAGGACCAAATTACTATACAGAAATAGAATGTTAACATTCTTCTAATTCTTAGGAAAGGTGCCAAGGAATTTCCAGTGATTATAAATCCAAGGTCAGTTTTATGGCTGTGCTCCTGAAGGCACTTGGGTCTTGCCGGAGCCCAGGGCCTTGGTTCAGCAAATACTAACTCCAGACACTGCTTAGTTACAACATCAGAACCTTTCCCTTTCCTATCTTCTTTCCATGACCTGCCAAGACTTCAGAGTCTAAGACCATCAGCATCATGGTCAGTATAGCAGACCACTTATTTCAAAACAAGACAGACTCCGGATTTGCTCACCTGATTATCTAGTTTCAGCTGTCGAAGCTTCATAGTCTCATCTTCAAAGGCACTATTTAAAAAGAAAGAAAAAAGCATGTAAAGAGAAAATTCTGTTAAAATCATGTCAATTTCATATTCTCCTTGTATCTACTCCCCTGGGCTGTTTGGAACCAAAAGATTCTGCCTTAGGGAAAGCATCAGTTTCCAGATGTTACCTGACACTGGCTGCAGGAGGACTTGCCACACTTATTCCATGGAGGACCTCAGGAGACTGAAGTACCCCAAGAATAAAAAGAAAAAAATATATAGAACACAGACTCCCGTGCATACAGGAATTGTTTTAAACCATATGTTGGGTACTAACTATAGCCCAGACACAGTGCTAAGTATCTGACATGCATTATTTTATTTATTCCTCAAAAGAATCCTACAAATTAGGTACTATTATTCTTCACACTTTGAAAATAGAGAAATAGACTTAGAGGGCTATGCATAAGTTTAAACAGCAGAAACAGATCCTATCCTGGTCTTTTTCCAAGAGTCTAAATTCCACCTAAAAATCCAATACATTTTTCTTCTTTTTTGGAGCTAGTTCTAGGAAATAGAGAATTAAACTAAAATGGGTCTTGGGGCAGACTGCTCCCAAATACGTCAAAGTAGCCCACTGATAATTCTGAATTAAAGTTTACTTGAGAAACAGCCAGTGCAAGCACATTCCGACCCTCCTCTCTGTCCCCCTGGAAGCAGGAAGTCAATTTCCCATGTGAAAGGTACCATTCCTGTACCAGGAGGTAAAAAATACATTTATCATCAGAGAGAGAGAGAGAATTCAAGGCCTAGAAGTCAATGTACACAAACTCTGCTTAAGTTCTTCACTAATTAGTAGCCAAGACTAAGGTTCTTTGTCTTGTCATTGCTTCACAAATTTATTGTTTCTTTCTCTAAAAGGTATATAAATCGCCTGCTTTGGTCACTTCTTTGGTTCCATCTCTATGAGACCACCATATGTACAAAATTATTTTTTTTCCTATTAATCTATTTTGTGTCACTTTAATGGTTAGACCAGCCAAAAGAACCAAGATAGGTAGGGGGAAAATTTCCCCACCCCAACAACTGTGTATATCATCTGGCTACAGCCAACTGATTTCCTTAAGATCTAGGCAAGTCGAGCAGCCACCTGGCTGGCTCGGTTGGTTGAATGTCCGACTTTGGCTCAGGTCATGATCTCACAGTTCATAAGTTCGACCCCCACATTGAACCCCACTTCGGGCTCCATCGGGCTCACTGCTGTGAGTGCAGAGCCCACTTCGGATCCTCTGTTCCCCTCCCCTACCCCTCCCCAGCTTGCACTCTCTCACTCAAAAATCAAAATAAATACTTAAAAAGATTTAGGCAAGTCATTTAACTTACTTTGCAAGTCTGCCATTAATAAAACATGATGCCAGTCATGGAAGGAGACTAGAAGTATGTGTGAACAGACTTAACACCACTAGGAGACAGATTTGTTTGATGGAAGAAAACAACAACAAAAATGGAATCAAATGACTGTCTTCAACTGATAAACCAGATGCTTTTGTATTTTTAAAAAAAACCCTGAAGCCTTTTCTATTTTTGAAATGTTTCTAATTTAAGATTTTATTTTGTGACTGAGAATTCTCAGAAAGAGTGGAGTATGAAACAAGGCAGAAATGGTTCTTATTATTTATAATAATAGTAATTATTATTTGATTATAAATTTTTCGGGAGCTTACATTCAGAATCTTATTTGAGAAGATAAATTCCATGGCTACCAAAGGAAGCATGGCTTTTCCTGCATTTGAGGTAAATATACCCACAGCTTAATGAACATACATCTAAAGTCCTCAAACACTTCTCTTAAGGACTCTAAGAGAGAGGAAACCAGGTGTATCTTCAATGCCAATCTCAACAGCATGTAATTCCTTTCATCAAGCCTGGGCAAGCTGAACAGGTTTTGTTTTGACCTGAACAAAAGAAGCACTAAAAATAAGTGATATAATTATAACATTTAGATACTTCCTTTACATCAAGAGCTACACTTCCTTTGAGCTTTATTTTTCAATTGTAATTTAGCAGAAATAACAGATATTTTATATACTTTCATTAATCTGAACTAGAATTTCTGGTCTAAACTGGAATATGATCTTACTAAATTTGCATTTTTTCCTTTAATACTCTCTCTTTCCTTTAAAACAAAGTTGTTTAATGGCAAGCCTAACCAAGCCTGGTTTGTAAATCAACACGAAACAGAAAGACTTCCTACACAGTAAAAGAAATGGAATTACGTACTATATTTCCTCCCATTTTTTCTCATGGAAAATTTCCCATTTGCTTGATACAAACAGGGAAAACCCTAAACATACATCTTATAAAAACAAAGATCTGACATCCAAGTGTGGCATAGAATAATACCCACAGAACGCCATTCTCTTGAACTACGATCTCCATTATATATATGTGCATTATATATATGTGCATTATACAAATATATATGTGCATTACATATATATGTGTGCATTATATATATATATACATACATATGCATTATACATATATATGCATGCTCACCACAATAAGTGTAGTCACCATATCTGTTACCTTGGAACAATACTATAATATTATTGACTATATTCCTATGCCATACTCTTCATCCTCATGACTTATTTTATAACTGGAAGCTTAATGCCCCTTAATGCCCTTCACCTTTAACCCTATTATTTCTTTAACTGAAAGCATTTTTGTGATAATATATGAGTTACAAGAAGATTGCTGGTGACAAACCCTTTTTGTATGATTTTTTTTCTTTCTAGTGTTTTTCTTCAGTGATTGTAAAAATTGAATGCATACTAATAAATTTTGTAAAAATTTATAAAGAAAAATAGTCTTTTCATAATCCTACCATCTTGATATAATAACCTCTAATAACAAGGAAATAAACATCTTTACAAATATTTCTATTAATTTTTATATATTTGAAATAAAACTTATTATTTTTATATCATTTTAACTCAAGATTCTATCATAAGCATCTTTTATGTTATTATATAGGTCTTTGAAATATAATGTTAAATGGCTAATATTCTAAAATATGGACATTCCATGAATTTTTTGTTATGGTAAAAACATGTACCATAAAGTGTAATATCTTAACCATTTTTAAGTGAACAGTTCAGCAGTCTTAAGATATTTTACATTGCTGTTTGCATACAATTTTTTATAGCAGCATTATTCACAAGGGCCCAAAAGTAGAAACATCCCGAGGGTCCATCAACTAATGAATAGATAAACAAAATCTGATTTAGCTATACAACAGGAGTTATTCTGCCATAAAGAGAAGCACCAAAACACGGGAGAGCCTTAAAAACTTTATGCTATGTGAAAGAAGCCAATCAACAAAAGACCTCATATTATATGATGCTGTTTTTATGAAATGTTCAGAATAGGCAAATTTTAGAGGCAGAAAGTAGGTAAGTGATCGCTTAGGGCCTTGTGGGGGATGAAAGGTGGGGGATGATAGCTAAAGGGCATGGGATGAAAAGTCCTAAAATACACTGTGGAGACGACTGCAACGTTTTTGTGAATACACCAATAACCACTGAAGTGTGTATATTTTAAATGGGTGTACTGTCTGGTATATGAATTATATTTCAATAAAGCCGTTATTATAAAAAATTCATGAGTCTATACTAATTCTAAATAAATGGCACAATGAAGATCTTCTTTACAGAATAATGCCAACTAATAAGTATAGAATGAATAATGGAAGTAGAATGTCACCATTTTATAACCACCATATTAATAATTGGCAAGAAACATTGATGGATCCTATAACCATTGAGTAAAGTAAGATATTCAACACAACCTCAAGTATCTCCCCACAGATTATATTAGTTACAAAGAGGGAAAGGTAACCTTACAAGGAGGAAATCTAGCACGTATCACCTTAACCAAATGAAGGGATTCAGCAACTATGATGGGACAGACTGACATAAGGTACTTCCTATGTGATGTACTGAGAAGAAAACAGTATAACGTATGCAATATTCCTGCCGACAATGTTTGTCCTGAATCTATTCAAGAGGAAACAAGCCAAATGGAGGGAAATACTACAAGACAATTCTCAGGATTCTTCAAAAACATCCTTACCAAGACAGACAAAAAAAAAGTTCTAGATTAAAGTGGAGATTTAAGAGATTTCTGGCAAGAAAATATAACACATAATCTTTGAATTACGAATCATAACATACACAGAGTAAAGACTATTAGGGCACACTAAGAATATTTGACCCTGAACTGCGCTTTAGTATATTAATGTAAGTGTCCCACATGTGATCATAGTATTGTGGCCATGTAGGCGTGGGAATAACGTAGAAATAATGATGGAACAGGGTAGTTTGGACAGGGGGAGCCACATTTCTCTGAGTATCCATGAATCCATAATGACATGAATAAATCAATGAACAAATAAAGGTACAGCTTTTCTTTACAGAAAAAAAAAAAAACACGTCCAATTAAAAAGGATAAAAGGAATGATGGAAATAGAAAGTCACCAAAGGCAAACACAGTAATAACCATTGCAGACAAGAATTATCAATGGACGCTAAACGAGTAGGTGAAAGTATGATGGGGACTGGATATTTGCATAGTTTCAAAGTATATGTCCACAGGGTAATTACTGGTTGCAAAGGGAACAAGAATAACTTTATAATGGAGAAACCTGGAAGACAGCACCTTAACGAAGTGATTAAGATCAACATCCCCTGTAAGAAGACACAGCAGCATCATTGTGGTGCTCTCGCCAAAAATGCACACATTAATTTAATCATGAGGAAACAGCAGAGGAGCCCAACCTGAGAAACACGCTACAAAATAAATGGTTCTTCAAAACTGTCGAGATCAGAAGGGATGAAGGAGAATGGGAGGTACAGGCTTCCCATTATGGGATGAATAAGTCACAAAGATGAAAGGTACGGCATAGGACATGTAGTCGATGGCACTGCAATAGCCTTATATGCCAATAGATGGTAGGTACACTTGTGGTGAGCAGAGCATATAGACTTGCTGAATCACTATGTTGAACACCTGAAACTAACGTAACATTGTGTGTCAACTGTACTTCGATTTTCAAAAGAGGGAATGACAAAGGGGCACCTGGGTGGCTCAGTCAGTTGAGCGTTTGACTCTGGATTTCAGCTCAGGTCATGAGCAGTTCGTGGGATGAAGTCCCACGTTGGGGCTCCACTGTCAGTGCGAAGCCTGCTAGAGATTCTCTCTCCCTCTTTCTCTGCCCCTACCCTGCTTGCTCTCTCTCTCTCTCTCAAAATAAATAAATAAACATTAAAAAAAAAAAAAAAAAGGAAAGGCAAAGAAAGAAGACACTAAGCAAGTTGGAGAACACTAAGCAGATGTGACAACTAAGTAGACTACAGGATCCTGGATTTGGATTCCAAACTATTAAGAGACATCAGTGGGAAAACTGGCAAAACTCCAAAAAGACCTGAGAATTAATTAGCTCATGGCACTGAACCAGCATTAATGTCCTGGTTTTGATAACTTACTATGATTATGTTAGCTATTAACATTAGGGGAAACTTGGTCAAGGAATTCTCTTACATTTTTACAACTGTTTTGTAAGTCTAATTTAAAAGATTTTTAAAAAGTGAGATGCTAAAATTAATGTTAAAAGCAATGACTCTAGGTGAAAGGCATAGGTTATCAATTTACTTTTCTTGCTTGATTTCAGTATATTAAATTTTTTTCACAATAAGAAATTTGAGGGGGAAAAACAAAAACCAAAACCAGACATTTTCTTAAATGTGTATCTCAGAGTACACTTAAAAATCTACACGCCCTGGGGCACATGGGTGGCTCAGTCAGTTGAGCGTCCAAGTGTTGATTTCGGCTCAGGTCATGATCTCATCATGGTTTGTGAGTTCGAGCCCCACATCAAGCCCTGCGTTGTACTCTGTGCTGACAGTGCAGAGCCTGCTTGGGATTCTCTCTCTCCTCTGCTTCTGCTCCTCCTCCCTCCTCAAAATAAATTTTAAAATATTAAAAAAAAAAACTTCACATGCCCTTTAGTCCAGCGTCTTATAATTCAAGCACAGTATTTCTAAGGAATGGAGATGGTATGGAACAATAAAGAAATTTGTCCAAGATCTAATATCTGAGACATTTAAGAGCTCACTTTAAAACGTTACTCACTGAATTGCTAGTCTAGAGCTGTACCCAACAGACCATGTGGCCAAATAGTTTGAAGCATTTAATAATGTATCAATGTCCTACTAGATTCTATGCTTATGCTTTTAACATTCCTGTCAAGTTCTCCCAGCGTACAAAGAAAGAAAGGAAGGAAGGAAGGAAGGAAGGAAGGAAGGAAGGAAGGAAGGAAGGAAGGAAGGAAGGAAGGAAGGAAGAAAGAAAAAGAATTTTTCTAACAGAAAATCCATTGCTGCAATACAGTCAGGGAGTGAATCTCGCCGCCTCCTACGCGGTGCCAGATCATAAGGATGCTGTAATCAGCACTTGGCTGCAATCTGGCATGGGATGCAGGAGGCTAAACAGGCTCCTTCTGTGGTGCTGGAGGGAGTAAACACCATCCTTGCCAGGAACACAGCAGGCTAAGACTTGCAAAAATGAAGGCTATGAGCAGTCCAGGGCTCTTCTAATAGTAACTTGAGCGAGTACTTCCTTTACTGATTATAATATTGCTTCATAACATCACAAATGATGCTTTTTAGTCTCAGGAATTCGTTAAGAAACAAAGAAGGAAAATCTTACCCTGCTTTATTAATAAACGCAATAAATGCCAATGGGGGTGGATAAAGGGGACGACTTCGAAGGCAATTTATTCATTTTAGTTAGAGGAATTCATAATTGTAAATTGTTAGTAATTAGCTGCCTGTGTGAAGCTACAATGAAATAATTTATGAAAATCTGGTTCAACTCAATCAGAAATAAATGTACTATGTGTGATAATGAACTATTAGATCTTATTACAGGAAAGATGAAGGAAAAGAGGCTTGCTTACCTGAAGACAAATAACTACATAAAGCAATGTCAGTTTTTAATTCTTACATCTAGTCCATTATTCATACTTAATCTAAGATTTGACTCCCACTTCTGGAAGAAAAACTGTAATTTGATTATGCCTTTCACTTAAATACACATACTAAAAATCAGTAAAATCAACAAATTAGACTTTGTCGAAAAGAAACTTTTAGTGAGAGTACATCAAACTAAAAAGTTTCTGCACAGAAAGGAAGCAATAAACAAAATCAACAGGTAACCTACTGAATGGGAGAAAATATTTGCAAATCATATATCTGATAAGAGGTTAAAATCTAAAATATATAAAGAACTGGTACAAATTGATAGCAAACAAACAAACAAACAAACAAACAAAAAAAACCCACCCCAACAATCCAATTTGAAAATAGGCAGAGGATCTGAATAGACACTGTTCCAAAGGCAGACAGATGGCTAACAGGTACATGAAAAGGTGCTCAATATCACTGACCATCAGGGAAATGCAAATCAAAACCACAATATCAATATCACCTCACATCTGTCAGAATGGCTAGTATCAAAAAGAAATAACTAGTGTTAGAAAAAGGAATCCATATGCTGTTAGGGAGAATGTAAACTGGTGCAGCCACTATGGAAGACAGTATGGAGGTTCCTCAAAAAATTAAAAATAGAGCTTCCATATGACCCAGTAAGTCTATTTCTAGGTATTTATCTGAAGAAAACAAAAACCCTAACTTGAAAAGAATCTGCACCCCCATGTTTACTGCATTATTTACAATAGCTGAGACATGGAAGTAACGTAAGTGTCCATTAATGGATGAATGAATAAAGATGGAATATTATTCAGCCATAAAAAATGAAATCTTGCCACTTGCGACAACATAGATGAACCTTGAGGGCATTATGCTAAGTGAAGTAAATCAGAGAAAAGACAAATACTGTATCATCACACCTGTGGAATCTAAAACCAAGCTTACACATACAGAGAACAGATTGGCGGTCGCCAGAGGCGGGTAGGTGCTAGGCAAAATGGGTGAAGAGGGTCAAAGGTTATAAAATAAACAAGTGATGGAGATGTAATGTATAGTTAATAATAATGTATTGAATATTTGAAAGTTGCTAAGAGAGACCTTTAAAGCTTTTATCACAAGAAAAACTTCGTAACTATAGTCATGAACATTAACTAGACTCACTGTGGGGATCGTTGCACAATATACACAAATATTGAATCATTAGGTTGTACGCCTGAAAGTAATATAATGTTACATGCCACTTATACCTCAATAAAAATATTTTCTCTACATCTGTGGCTTTTATTCTGTAAAAAGATATTGTTATGAAAATTAAAGGGCAAGCCTCAGATGAGGAGAAAATATTTGTAAAATACATATCCAACAAAGGATTTATATTTAAAATCAAAGATAGTCTTACCAGTTTACTAAGAAGACAACCCAATTAAAAATTGGACAAAAGGTGTCAACATTCATTTCATAAAAGAAGACCTACAAATGGTCAATAAGTATTTGGAAAGATAATCAATATGACTAGTCATTAGGAAAATGCATATTAAGACCACAGTGAGATTAGGGCGCCTGTGTGGCTCAGTTGGTTAAGTCTCCAACTCTTGGTTTCAGCTTGGGTCATGATCTTGTGATCTCATGGTTCGTCAGCTGGAGCCCCACATCAGGCTTCGCGCTGACGGCATGGAGCCTGCTTGGGATTCTCTCTCTCCCTCTTTCTGCTCCTCCCCCACTCACTCTTGCTGTCTCTCTCAAAAATAAATAAACTTTTAAAAAATGAGATATCAATACATAACCACTAGAAAAGCTAAAAATTAAAAGATGGACCGTACCAAGGGTTGAGGAGGATGTACAGCAACTTGAACTCATGTTGCTGGTCAACCAGCAGTTGTATGCAAAATGTGCAACCACTTCCAGGTAATTATTTTAAATGTCAAACATGGGGCGCCTGGGTGGCTCAGTCAGTTAAGCATCTGACTTTGGCTCAGGTCCCGATATCCCGATTCATGAGTTCAAGCCCCATATCAGGCTCTCTGCTATCAGCACAGAATCTGCTTCTGATCCTCTGTCCCCCTCTCTTTCTGCCCCTCTTCTGCTTGAACTTTCTGTTTCTTGCTCGAAAACAAACATTAAAAATAAAAGTCAAATTATACCTACTATTTAATCCAACTACTCCACTCTGAAATTTACCCAAGAAATGAAAGCATATGTCCACAAAAATTATCTATATATGAATGTTCATAGCAGCTTTATTTGTAATAGCCAAAAAGTGCAAACCCAAATGTCCATCGTCAGATGAATAGATACACAAATTTTATGTGGGATGCTTTTGGCAATAAACAGGAAAAAGCTATTGATACACAAACAAAATGAGTACCAACATCATTCTGCTAAGTATAAAAAAGAGAATATACTATGACATTCACATAAAATTCTAAAAGATATAAACTAATCAGTAGTGACAAAAAGCAGTGGGTATCTGCGAGTGAGACGGACTGGATTAGAATGGGGCAAAAGGAAACTTTTGGGGTTCATTATCTTGACTGTAGTGATGGTTTCACAGATGTATACATATCTCAAAACTCATCAACATGTACAGTTTAAATGTGGGGTTTGACCTATGTCAGTTACACCTTAATAAAGCTATTTTTTTGATTTTCTAATAATTTATTGTCAAATTGGTTTCCATACAACACCCAGTGCTCATCCCAACAAGTGCCCTCCTCTGTGCCCATCACCCACTGTCCCCCCTCCCACATACCCCTCTCCCCTCAGTTTGTTCTTAGTCTTTGAGAGTCTCTTATGTCTTCCTTCCTCTCTGTGGCTTTTTTTTTTTCCTTCTCCTCTTCCCCTCCCCCCTGGTTTTCTGTTAGGTCTCCCAAAGCCTACCTATGCGTGGAAACATATGGCATCTGTCTTTCTCTGCATAATATCCTCCAGTTCCATCCATGTTACCACACATGGCCAGATTTCATTCTTTCTCATTAATAAAGCTATTTTTTAATCCATCTACAAAGGGAGTTAAACAAGTAAATAATTCACAGTCCAGTTCCAACTATGGTATGAGTATCAATATAGTGTTAAACCAATGCAAACTATATATTTTAATATTTTGCAAACTATAATGATGAAAAATCTCCAACATGTTACATATATCTCCAATATATTAAGTGTGTTCCCAAGAACATACTTCAGACCTTTTATAAATATTTGGACATACAGATCTAAGATCAGGCTTGCCACAAAAATACACACAATAAATAAGCATGTAAGTTGGAGAGGCGCCTGGCTGGCTCAGTTGGAAGAGCATGCAACTCTTGATCTTAAGGTCAGGAATCTGAGCCCTGTGTTGGGTGTAGATTTTACTTAAATAAATAAACTTAAAAAAATTTTTTTTAAAGCATGTAATTTGGAGAATAAAACATACCATGTGAATTAGGTTTCAGCCATTCTGTTATTCTCCTCCTAAGAGGGCCCAAGAGCCACATCGCTCCTCTTTACTTAGGTAAGGTAACAATTTGAGAAGCAAATTCTCACCGTCTTTTCCAACCGTACTCATAAAAACACACCCTCTCTTCCTGTCACAGAGGAAGCTGTTCCTCTCCATAAAGTGAACTCTGATACTGGTGAGTTGATTCTGGCCCCTGTTTCCCCAGAATTAACACTGCAAATTGCTCCTGTCTCTTCTGTCTTTCCATCTCTAGTAGTGTCTTTCCTCAGCTCATAATCATTCTTTAAAAAGATACCTTCCTAGACCTTATCTATCTATAAAGCTACAAATCTATCTCCACCATCCATCATCATTAAATAACTTCAGGATAATCAACACTCACTGCCACGCTTTCAAGTATAATTCACTTCTCAACTCACTGCAGTCTGGCTCTATTCCCTCATTTTCCTGAAACTCTTTTCTCTAATTGCCAGAAATAACACTTTGTTTTCACCCTTCATTCCTCCTTGGTTTGCTTGAAATATTTGACAAAAATAACCACAGGCTCCTTATTGAAATGCGTTCCTCCCTTGTTTTCTTGAAAACTCCTTGGTTCTACCCTTACCTAGCTGCTGCTCAGTCTCCTTTCGTTAAATTCAGTCAGCAAATATTGAGCATGTCCTACATACCAGGCACTGAGAGGTAGGCGCTAAGGATACAGGCATGAACAAGGAATTCATCCCAGCCTTCACGATACTTTCGCACCTGTATTTTTCGTCCTCTCCCACTGACCATTAAGGTAGTCAGGATTACATGCTGATCTACAGGCCCTTCCTACGTCACCTATCTATTCCCGTGACTGATAAACCCAAGTTTTTATCTCTAGCAGCCACACTATAAACTTGGCCCCAGTATCTGGTTGACCCTGAACCAAGCATGCATGAGGCAGACCCCAAGCGGTCCTGCTAAGAGTAAGATCCAAACCGAAATCTCAGCCGCTGCCTTCCTACCCAGTTTGCAGCTGAAGAGATCAAATAAGTCATCTGCTTTTACACAAACCAACCAAAACAATTCAACAATCTTTACAGGAAAAGTCACGGAATCCAGAGCCTTTACTGTGTACCATTCATAATATCCAGAACACAGTAAAAAATTACTCCATATCCAGAGAAACAGGAAAACATATCAATAGAAAGTATCCAATCTTGGGGCACCTGGGTGGCTCAGTCAGCTGAGTATCTGACTCTTGATTTCGGCTCAGGTCATGATCCCAGAGTCGTGAGATCGAGCCCTTGTCGGGCTCTGCACTGAGATGGAGCCTGCTTAACGTTCTCTCTGGGATGCCTGGGTGGCTCAGTTTGTTAAGTGTCTAATTTGGTTCAGGTCATGATCTTGTGATTCAGGAGTTCAGGCGCTGCACTACTAGTACAGAGCCTGCTGGGATTCTCTCTCTCTCCATCTCTCTCTGCCCCTCCCCTCCTCAGGCGCGCTCTCTCTCTCTCTCTCTCAAAATAAATAAACAACAAAAAAAAGGATTCTCTCTCTCTCTCTGCCCCTCCCTCCCACTCGTGTTCTCTCTTTCTCTCTCTAAAAATAAAATGAAACTTAAAAGAAATTATCCAATCTGAAGAACAGAAAGGAAAACTTTTTTAAAACATAAACACAGATTAAGAGACCTATGGGACAATATCAAAAAGTTTCATACATGTGTAATTGAAATTTCCCCAAGTTTGGTAAAAGATATAAATTCACAGATTCAAAAGCTCACTGAACCCCAAAAGCAATAAATGCCATACATATACACACCCCTAAATTCTATTTTCACTTTTTTTATGAAAAAATTGTCAATTCCTCCAAAATAATTTCTTCTGTTCTACTTCAATAGTGCTTTGAACATTTCTAAAATATACTTATCCTGAATATCCTGACAGTATTTTTAAATCAGCTTCCTATCTATTAGAGCAGCAAAAATTGTTGACAGTGAAGGAGTAAGAACTATATCATTCAATGTGATTTAGCACACATATACATATACAGCTGATCAATTTTTTTTTGTTGTTTATTTATTTTGAGAGAGAGAGCACGTGAGGGAGAAGCAAAGAGAGAGGGAGAGAGAGAAGCCCAAGCAGGCTCTGGGCTGTCAGTGCAGAGCCCAATCTGGAACTCAATCTCACAAATGGTGAAATTATGACCTGAGCTGAAATCAAGAGTCGGTCATTCAACCGACTGAGCCACCCAGGCACCCCCCCCCCACAATCAGTTTCTGATTCTTGTAGGCACCTTCATATACTTTTTTTGTTTTGCTCAAACTAAGTTTGTTTGTATTAAATTTTCAAATTATCATACAGTAAAACTGACTTTTCAATTTATTTAAATAAATAAATATTTATGTTTTATTTATTTTTGAGAAACAGAGAGAGACTGAATGTGAGTGGGGGAAGAGCAGGGAGAGAGGGAGACACAGAATCTGAAGCAGGCTCCAGGCTCTGAGCTGTCAGCACAGAGCCTGATGTGGGGCTC
The DNA here is from genome assembly GCA_030068075.1 of Paguma larvata. Lineage (NCBI taxonomy): Eukaryota > Metazoa > Chordata > Mammalia > Carnivora > Viverridae > Paguma > Paguma larvata. Next base: position 100,505,868 of record CM057828.1, read on the forward strand.
AAACTCATGGACTATGAGATCATGACCTAAGCTGAAGTCAGATGCCTTACTGACTGAGCCACCCAGGTGCCCCAAAACTGGCTTTTTAAACACACTACTAATTCAGTACATGCACAGACTTGCTATGAACACTCCAAAAACTCATTTTGTTTTTTTTTTCCAATTATTTTATCTACGTATGGTGCCTCCTTTTATTGACAGAATTCATATACATATCACGTCTTCATGGTTAAAGTTCCCTACCCAACTGATAAGATGTACTCTCCTATCGTTTTTCCCTGTGTTAAATGTAGGAATTTTTCTTCTTTCTTATTACTATAGAGCAATGAGTATCTGTATTCTTAGAAGCATAATTTTCAAGTCAAAAGTTATAAATTATACTACTACAAGTCCTTATCTATAATTCTTCTGAAATGTTTTTCCCCCAAATAAAACTTCATATATTTATATTACTACTAGCAGGTTACTAACCTGTTTTTCTATGCTCTTGCCAATTTGGGGTGCTATTTCTGTTAGGTTAATGATAATTAACATAAGTTAAGGCTATTCAACTTGCAAGTTTTTAATTACTAAGGGAAAGGAATCTTTTACCATATAGTGAATAACTATTTCACTTGATACACATAATTGATCTGCAACTGAGAAACATATGGAATACAAATTCAGAAAATCATACAAGCAAAGATACAAAAGAAGTTCGACTTGACTACTCTCTACCACCCACATAATTAAAATTCACAACATCTAAAGTGCTGTGATCCTCACTCAGATTTTTAAAGTATATTTCTTAAAGTATATTTGTGTATTAGAAAATTAATTTATGGGGCACCTGGGTGGCTTAGTTGGTTAAGCATCCGACTTCAGCTCAGGTCACGATCTCACAGTCCGTGAGATCAAGCCATGCTTTGGGCTCTGTGCTGACAGCTCAGAGCCTGGAGCCTGCTTCAGATTCTTTGTCTCCCTCTCTCTGCTCCTCTCCCACTCCTTCTCTGTCTCTCAAAAATAAATAAAAGTTAAAAAAAAATTTTTCAAGAAATTTACTTCCAGTATAGAAAAATTTAAAAGTAAATAAAAATACGCTACACAATAATAATGCATTATTTTTCCATGTCATATATCATAAACTTTTCCCTTCATTTTTTACAAGCACAATTTTTAATGGCTGCATAATATTTTATCTATACTAATCTATTCCCCATTGTTGCATACTTATGTTGTTTCTAATAACAGTAAGTGTTACAGATATGTATCCAGGAGAAATTAACACATATGTCTTCAAAATGACCTGTACGTGAATGTTCATAAAGCCAAAAACTAGAACCACATATCTATGAACAGAAGAACAAATAAGCGAACGGTGGTATATTCATTTAATGGAATACTACTCAGCAGTAAAAAGAGCAAACTGGTAATATACACAACAACATGGTTAAATCTCAAAAACATTATGGCTGGTTGAAAACAGCCTTGCACAAAAGAGTACATACTGCATGGTTTCTCTTATATTAAGTTCAAGAACCAGCAAAAGCATATATGGTGATAGAAGCTAGAGCAGTGGTTACCATCGTGGGGTGAAGGGTAGAGTATAACTGGAAAGACGCTAAAGGAAACTTTCTGGGTGACAGAAATGTTCTATATCTACATCATAGGGAAATATATATATACATAAAACAGTCACTGAGCTATACACTTAAAATGTGTATTTTACTGTATATAGATTATATGTCAATAATAAATAAATACACAAATAAACACAAAAGTAAAAATACAGTTTATATCTGCATTTCAAAATTTCTTCCTCCTTTTTTAGGTAGGCTTCACGTCCAAGGCAGGGCTTGAACTCACAACCCTGAGATCAAGACCTGAGCTGAGTCTAAGAGTTGATGCTCAACCAACTGAGCCATCCAGGCGCCCCTCAAGGCTTTTTCTTGACACAGATTCCCAGAAATAACATTACTAAGGTTACAGGGTAGACCTAAATCCTTTCTGGAATGAGAAGAGTGGTCAAAAGGTATGACTAGTTTTATTGCCAAATAACTCCTCAAACAAACTACATCAATTCACACTCCACCAGCAGTGTACTAAGGATCACACATAAAGTGGAAATTATTTTTCTTGGTAGTCCACATTTAGATAATCTGTTCACAGGTATAAAAAAATAATTTAATGTCCAAAGTCTTCTTTCAATAATTTAACTCCTTTGCTTGTTTGATATACTGGAGTCACCATCTTCTGAATAAATTCTAATAATTTAGTTATCCCTTGACATATCTCTTTTTAGGTATATGTATCCTAGTACCACAGATATTTTAACTTTACCTTTAAAAATAGTTTTAAATTTACTTAGCCATCTGGTTCTTTATTAAGTCAACTGTAAGTTTCTTCACAATTCTACTTAAAGTAAAAAAAAAAAAAAAACCTGCCTATAATAGTAACCAATGCCCACCAATGCCAAGTATAACAAAATCCTAACAACAGAAATACAATAATAATAAACACATGTCACTGGGGTAAAGGGAAAGACAGCGTCTACTATTTGCTAGGGAGAGTGCTAAGAGCTTTATACATATAAATCTTATTTACTGTTCACTTAAACCATGAAGGTTGCTATTATTTTATAGATGAAAAAAGGGTGGCCCAGGAGATTAAGTTACTCACTAATCCAAGCTTAAGGTCACTTAAATTAGAAAAAAAACAAAGCAAATTTTAATGTAAATATGTCAGACACCAAAATCCATGTTCTTTCCCTCTGTCACCTTGCTTTTCAAAAACAGGCACACATTAATAAAGTTAAAAAGAATTTGATGTATAAAAAGCATTTGACAAAATTCAAGATCCTTTCAAGATAAAAAGGCTTGATAAAATAGAAATAGAAGGAAACTACCTCCATACACTAAAAGCCATCCATGAAAATCTACAGCAAACATAATATACAATAGTGAAAGCATTTCCTCTAAGATCAAGAACAAGGCAAGGACGTCCCTTTCATCACTTCTATTCAACATACTACTGAAAGTTCTAACCAAAGCAACTAGGCAAGAAAAAGAAATAAAAGGCGTGTAATGAAAGGAGTAAAATTACTTCTGTTTGCAGATGGTATGATCTTATACACAGAGTATTGGAAAGACTTCACACAAAAGAAACCCTGTTAGACCTAATAAATGAATTTAGCAAAGTAGCAGGATACAAAATCAACACACAGAAATCAATTACAATTCTATATACAAACAATAAGCAATCTTAAAGGAAACTATAAAAATAATTACATTTACAACAGCACGAAAAAGAACAAAATACTTAAGAATTAACTTAATCAAGGAAGTGAAAGATTTGTACAATGAAAACTACAAAATACTGCTGAAAGAAATTAAAGGAGACATAAATAAATGGAAACATATCCCATGTTCATTGGTTGGAAGACAATATAGTTCAAATGTCAATATTACCCAAAGTAATCACTATCGATTTAATGCAATCCCTGTCAAAAATCTCAATGATGTTTTTTGCAGAAATAGAAAAACCCATCCCAAAATTCATAAGGAATCTCAAGAGGCCCCAAATAGCCAAAAAAATTCTGAAAAAGAAGAACAAAACTGGAAACTGACAATTCCTGATTTCGAAACTTACTACACAAAGCTAATCAGTATGGTATTGCTATAAAGAAAAAGACACAAAGACCAAAGGAATAGAATAGGGAGCCCAGAAATAAACCCTCAAATATAGTCAAATGATTTTCACAAGGGTGTCAAGACCATTCAATGGAGAAAGCATAGTCTTTCAACAAATGGTGCCGGAAAACTTAATACCCACATGCAAAAATAATGAATTTGGACCTTACCTAATACCACATATAAATATTAACTTGAAAAGATCAAGAGCCTAAATGTAAGACCTAAAATAATAATTCTTAGAACAGGACAAAGTCTTCACAACATTGGACTTGGCAATGATTTCTCAGATATGACACCAAGGGCACAGGTAACAAAAGAAAAAAATAGACAAAATGGACTTTATGAAAAAATTTTTAATTTGTACATTAAGAGACTATCCGCAGAATAAAAAGGCATCCCACGGAATAGGAGATAATATTGGCAAATCATTTATCTGATAAGGGATGAATACCAAAAATATATAGAGAACTCCTAAAACTCAATATCAACAAAGACAAAACAGCCCAGTTCAAAAATGGACAAGACATTTCTCCAAAGATATACAAATGGCCAATAAGCACATGAAAAGATTTTCAACGGCACCGATCATTAGGGAAATTCTAATCAAAACTACGCATCACCTCCTACGTATGAGGAGGACTACTATCCAAAAACCAGAAAACAAATAATGGCAAGGATCCGGAAAAATCGGAACCCTTGTACACCGCTCGCAGAAAGGAAATGGTACAGCCACTGTGTAAAACAGTACAGACGTTCCTCCAAACATTAAAAACAGAATTACCATGTAAACCAGCAATTCCACTTCTCAGTATTTACCCTAAAGAACTGAAAGCAGGGTCTTGAAGAGATATTTGCACATTCATGCTCACAGCAGCATTATTCACAATAGCTAAAATGCAGAAGCAACCCAAGTGGCCATCAACATTTTAATGGATAAGCAAAATGTGGCACATATAAACAGTGGGATATTAATCAACCTTAAAAAGGAAGGAAATTCCGACACATGCTACAAAAAGCTACAAAAAAACAAATACGGTATGACTCCATTTATAGCAGTTATCTAGAATGGTCTAAATTACAGAGACAGAAAGTATAATGGAGGTTGCCAGGGGCTGGGGGCGGGTGGGGGGAGGGGAGAATGAGAAGTTATTGTGTAACAGGTAGCGTTTCAGTCGGTTTTACAAGATGAACAGAGTTCTGGGGATGGAGGGCAGGCGGGGGTGCCTGCACAGGAATGTGAATTTAATACCACTGAACTGTACACTTAAAAATGGCTAATGGCAAAAAAAGAGAAAAAGTTAATGGCAAATTTTATGTTATGTATATTTTAAAACAATAAAAAAAGAAAAAACACTAAACATAAATTTGAGAAAACACAGGCTGATGTTTTTATAACATGAACTACAGAAAAGTCACAGCAAGACATAAAGCCCCGAAAGTATCAAGGAAACAACTGATTTTATTACATAAACATTTTAAGCCTGAATGTTAAAAATTAGTAAGTAAAATAAAAGCCAAGGACTACCGTGGGGGGGGGGGGGTGGGGAAGGTAACAGGTACAACCAGCAGCTTTTTAAAGTATCACTATTTTCTCATTTTTAAAATAATACTGAATTGCTTATTAATTCAGGCAATGTTCCACTAATACCACAATGGCCAAATAGCCCAGATTATTCAAAATAATCCTGATATTTTCCACATCTTATATTTAAAGAGAATAAAAATCAATGGTTTTGAAGGATCATAGTAGTAGTTAAAGCTCAGTATTTGAAGTCTGAAAATCTGGGTTCAAATTCTGATTCCGGTACTTCCTCACTGTTTAATCTTCACCAATAGTTCATACACCTAAGCCCTAGTCGCCTCGATTATCAAATGTGGACAGCAGTATCTAGCTCATGGAGTTGTCTGTAAGTATCAGATAGTATCTGTAACTGTAGAAAGTATACAGAGACATATGTAAAAGTGGCTTGGAAACTGCCTGCTAAAGCATTCACGTTGTTCACTGCTCCAAAGGTAGGCCGCAGGCCGGTACAGTGAATTCACACTTTAATTCCAACAACACTGAGCATAATATAAAAAGGACCAGAGAGTACCCTGGGGACACAGGGGTAAGACCAGTGAGTCTGGTGAGACCAGTCAAAGTCTGATGACAGTCCCAAATATAGTTGGATGGTTGCGATACCCTATGAGAAACACACATTAACATAGGTACAACCTACCAGTAGAAGTTTTAGTGACATTCCCTCCCCTTGGGGGATTAGATAGGCATTCTCAACTTTGGAACATCTATACATACAAATGACAAAATCATTCTAAGAGTAGGTAATCCTAGATGAGTAATGTAAAAAATGAACAATATGCCTTTACCTACCATGATCTAGGTCACTTATAGAACAATTGTCTCCAAAAAATTCTTAAAAAAAAATTTTTAATGTTTATTTTTGAGAGAGAGAGAGGGAGACAGAGGATCTGAAGCAGGCTCCAGGTTCCAAGCTGTCAGCACAGAGCCAATGCAGGGCCTGAACCCAGGAACCATCAGGCCATGACCTGAGCTGAAGTTGGGACATTTAACCAACTGAGCCACTCAGGTGCCCCTCAATAAATAATTTTTTTTGTGGGGGCATTTATTTATTTTGAGAGAGAGAGAGAGACAGAGCCTGAGCAGGAAATGGCAGAGAGAGAGGGAGACACAGAATCCGAAGCAGGCTCCAGGCTCTGAGCTATCAGCACAGAGCCTGATGCGGGGCCCGAACCCATGAGCGAGATCATGATCCGAGCCAAAGTCGGATGCTCAACCAACTGAGCCACCCAGGTGCCCCCATAAAAATTCTTACAATTAGTGTTTAGGTTTCCAGCAAGCTCAGAAAGGTCTCAAACTATGGTAACTAAATAATCACATAATTTTTTTTAATTAAAAAAATTTTTTTAAGTTTATTTATTTATTTTGAGAGTGAATGAGGAAAGGGTAGAGAGAGAAGGAGACAGAGAATCCCAAGCAGGCTCCACGCTGCCGGCAGAGCCTGATGTGGGGCTCAAACCCACAGAACCATGAGATCATGACCTGAGCTGAAACCAAGAGTCAAAAGCTTAACCGAGTGAGCCACCCAGGTGCCCCAATCATGTAATTGTTTTATAAGCTTGAGTTATATTTACTCTTATGCATTGCTCTAGAAATCCAATCTCTATCTGAGAGATTCTTCTATGGGGAAACATCCTAAATGTCAAACAACCAATTCATACTAAAGTTTGGAACATAAATAGAGCTATAAATTGGGGAACTATCCATATTTCCTTTTTTAAAAAAATTTATTTATTTTGAGAGAGACAGAGCACTAACAATGGAGGAGCAGAGAGAGAGAGAGAGAATCCAAAGCAGACTCTACAGGGTCAGTGCAAAGCCCGATGCAGGACTTGAACTCATGAAACCATGAGATCATAACCTGAGCAGAAATCAAGAGTTGGATCCTTAACCACCTGAGCCACCCAAGCAACCCTACCCATATGTCCTTATAAACTCACCTCAAGTACCAAAGTTCGTGCTTTAAAAGATTACCATAGGCTACAATGGCAATATAGTCCGTTCCAGACAACATCAGCATTTACAGCAAGGACAGGGTGTTAATGTCATAGTAACAGTAATTCTAACAGATGGGAGAAACAGAATAGTGAGTAGACAAGAGAGAAGACTGAGTTATTTCCTACGATCTTTCAAAACCTCCATTTTCTTATTAACAAAAGAAACATCAAAATATGGGTCTTTTATTTAACTAGCTAAGACTATATAAGAATAAATTTTAAAGGTGGCAAATTGTTGTCGTAGCCTCAAAAAATCATCAAGTTTACTACTTCCCACATGGAAAAGTAAAGAGAATGCAGGAAAAAGAGGAGATACTAGAATTGGGGGTACTCTTTCCTTTTTTCTTATTCCTCTGTTACCTGTGCAATAATTAACATCTGGAAATACTAGAAAAAGGAAGTCGACAACTTCCTGTATATCCTGTGATACATATGTTAGGGTTTTGCCAGGAAGCCTTCTATTAGTGTCACTACTTGTTGGGGATATTGAGCCTCACTAACCAACAGTATAAGGCACTGTGCAGCCCTGCCAACTAGGAAATCGCCGTAGAAAAACAGAGGCCAGGGGAGGTGAAAAATAATGTCAACGGACAGAAAATATTTACAAAACATGTATCTGATAAAGGAGTCACATCCAAAGTATACAAAGAACTCTTAAAACTCAACAATAAGAAAACAACCCAATTAAAAAACGGGCAAATGATCTAAAGAGTCCTCACTGAAGAAGATACACAGAGGTCAAAGAAGCATATGAAAAGATGTTCCACATCACAGGCCAGTCGGGAATGGCAAAGTAAAAAAAAAACCCAAAACAATGAGTTAACCACTGCATGCCTATTATAATGGCTAAAATCCAAAACACCGACAACACCAAATGCTGGCAAAGATGCGGAGCAATAAGCAATCTCGTTTATTGCTGGTGGGAATACAAAATGGCACAGCACCTGTGGAAGACAGTTTGGCAGTTTCTGACAAAACTAAGCCTACTCTTATCACACGATCCAGCAACTGTGCTCCTTAGTATTTACCCAAATGAGTGAAAACTTTTGTCCACACAAAAACTTGCACATGAATATTTTCATTGTGGTTACAGCAGGTCTATTCATAATTGCCAAAAACTGGAAGCAACCAAGATGTCCTTCAATAGGTGAATGGACAAACTGTGGTATACCCATACAATAGATTAGTATTCAGTGATAAAAGGAAATGAGCTATTAAGCCACAAAAAAAAAAAAAAAAAGACATGGAGGAATCTTAAAGGTATAGCGATAAGTGAAAGACACCAATATTTTTTTTTATTTAAGGTATAGTGATAAGTGAAAGACACCAATTTTTTTTTATTTTTTTAACTACATTTCTTTATTTTTGAGAGGCAGAAAGAGATAGAGCGCAAGTGGGGGAAGGGCAGAGAAAGAGGGAGACAGAGAATCCGAAGCAGGCTCCAGGCTCTGAGCTGTCAGCACAGAGCCTGACGTGGGGCTCGAACCCACAAAACTGTGAGATCATGACCTGAGTCAAAGTCTGATGCTTAACCGACTAAGCCACCCAAGCACCCCTAAAAGACACCGATCTAAAAAAACTGTATATATTTTATGATTCCAACCGCATGACATTCCGGAAAAGGCAACAGTATAGAGACAGTAAAAACAGACCTAGAAGGTATAATGCTAAGTGAAGTAAGTCGGCCAAGGAAAGACAAATACCATATAATTTCATTCATATGCGAAATTTAAGAATCAAAACAAATGAACAACAATGACAAAAGAAACAAAAAATGCCAGACCCTTAAATACAGAGAACCAACTGGAGGTGGGCAGGGGTATGGATGAAACAGATAAAGGGGAATAAATATACATATCTTGATGAGCACTGAGAAATACATATAATTGTTAAATCAGTATATTGTACACCTGAAACTAACACAACACTGTGTGTTAATTATACTTGAATTTTATTTTTTAATTATTATTATTTTTTTAACGTTTATTTATTTTTGAGAGACACAGAGACAGAGCGTGAGCAGGGGAGGGGCAGAGAGAGAGGGAGACACAGAATCCAAAGCAGGCTCCAGACCCCGAGCCATCAGCACAGAGCCCGATGCGGGGCTCAAACTCACAGACCGTGAGATCATGACCCAAGCTGAAGTCGGCCGCCTAACCGACTGAGCCACCCAGGCGCCCCTATACTTGAACTTTAAAAAACAAAATAAACAACACGAAAAAGATCAGCGGAGAGATGAATAAGTAGAGCACGGGGGATTTTTTTGGGGGCCGTGAAACTATTCGGTATGATACTGTAATGGTAGACACACGCCATTATACGTCTGTCAAAACCCACAGGATGTACACACAAAGAGTGAACCCTAATGTAAACTACAGACTTTAGTTAATAATAACTTATCAATATTGCCTCATCAATTATAAAAAATGTACCACGCTAATGAAAAATGTTAATAATAGGGGAAACGGGGAGGGTGGGTGAGGGGTTATACGGGAACTCTCTGTACTTCCATTTACTTTTCTATAAACATAAAACTGCACTAAAAAATAAAATCTATTAATTTTAAAAAATGATACTATCAATACTGTGCTTGTAAGTTCCTGTCTTGCCCCAACTAATTCCCCACTTCTGACAAGACTGGACGTCTGGCATGTTTATGCAGCTTATTACTCTGTAAAGGTGTATTTCCACGGCCATAAACTGACAGACTGGAGTAGACACCTGATAAAGGCTGAAGTAATCAGACTCTCCTGGGATTTTGAATTGGCTCTGAGAGATCTGAGATCTGAGTTCAGCACAGGCTATTTTGTTGAAGTAAAGTAATTCGGTCTTTATTTTACAGTTGGGGAAACTGAGGCACGGCTACGTTATGTGGTCCCACAATCAGTACATGGGAAAGCCAGGATCCAAACCCAGGAAGTCTAGTTCCAAAGCTCATGCTCTCAACCACTATATGAAAGAATATTACACTTTACATTTTATCTGTAAACGAGAATACTAGGACACCTAAAACTGATCTGACACAAATTGGTAGGTCAGTTACAAATGCATCTCTAATTCAAACTTTCTTTTAGAAAGGACAAAGGGATGAGATCTAAGAAAAAATATGGATATATATAAACACTCCATAAACAGGTAATTTTCTGTAGGAGAATAGATACTGTCTTTTACCCTCTCGGCATAACTTTCAACTATACCATCAACCAATGCGAAGTAATGTTTTGTACGCCATATTTTTAAAGACTCTTTCAAAAATACAACTCTCTCTTAAAATTTTACTTTAGAACTCCTTTGAAAAGCTAAATTTCCCATATGCCTTTCAAATGAATGCACCTGATATTTTAATACATTTATTCCCAATCACTGAGTCATAACGTTTTGTCATATGGTGATATCCTTCACTTCCTCATTTCGCACTGCCAAGGAATTTTGGCATGGGTACCTGTGAGATTATACACAGCATTTGTAACAAAGAAATCAGAATAATTTTAATGAACTACATATAAGTTTTCATTGTTTCATATGCATATTATAAACATTTACAAATGTGAATATGGATGTGAACTGATGAACTGCTGAAAAGATGTAGATGAATCAGGGACCAGAAAAGCCAATGAAAAGGGAACAGGGAAGCATTCCCTCCCCACCGTACCCACCCCCAAGTCCCCACTTTACCCACACGCCTGGAGTCGCTCGGCAAATATTTACTTTAATAAATAGCAGACCTCTACTGACACCAATGAAGAGATCCCTTTTTCCCCCAAATGTAGTGCTTGGTCTTTGTTTCTTGAGGCTTCCTTTTCTTTTCTCCTGACCAGTTCTTTCAAGGATCAACATCATACTGAATTTCACCCCTTTGGATGGGACATCTAATGACAAACACCAAAGGGAAAGGGCATTTCAAGACTGCAACATATTTACAAGAATCCCAAGGTTGAATGTAAAAGCCAGTAAAATTCAACAAGTGAAGCCGACCAGAATGCTCATGACTCCTGGAAGGTTCCTTCTGGAGCTGCCATGGAAACAATACAATTCCTCTCTACAGAGCAGAGTGAAGGATCATTCTTGTTTCCTGCTACCTCAACTCTTATTATATTTTTAAGCCACACACCCTTTCTTGTGAATATTTTTGTTAGTGTAAATATAAAAAAGCCTCTCAGCTGACAGATAAAATAAACACAAAGGACATATTTAAACATATAAATTGCTGTCTTAGCCATAGTCAAACCAGTGATTGCTCAACAACAATCTATTTAAACATATAAATTGCTGTCTTAGCCAGAGTCAAACCAGTGATTGTTCAACAGTATGGTATTCAAAGTCCAGGAGGAAAAACCTATCATCTTCCCCCTAGGATTTTTACCTATCGATACTTTTTTTTTTTTTTTTTTTTTGAGATACACAGAGAGACAGAGCATGAGCGAGGAAGGGGCACAGAGAGAGAGGGAGACACAGAATCCGAAGCAGGCTCCAGGCTCTGAGCTGTCAGTAGAGCCTTATGCGGGGCTCGAACTCAAAACTGTGAGGCCATGACCTGAATCGAAGTCAGACTGAGCCACCCAGGTACCCCACCTATCAATACTCTTAAATTCAAAGCTCTAACCTTAGCCCTTCCATAAACATATTCTGGGCAAGCAATCTTACGTTTCTACATTTTCCTTCCCTAATAAAAGGGATAATAATAATGATCTCATAAAGCATTTAAAAATGAAAGTAAAGTCAACTGGCTTTACAGAAGAATAAACTAAGGACAGGCTCTGGATCCAGACTCCAGACTCCCCGGCTTTTTAATATCACGGCTCCTTACTACCTCTGATAAGTTATTTAACCTCTGCCCACCTCATGCACACCGTAAGGAAAATAATTTTTATCTTATGTGTCTATATAAGATTTAGACAAAATAATAAATAGAAGATGATTAGAATAGTGTCAGGTACACAGGAAGCACGCATTAAATCTGTATTATTTTCTGAATCTCTAACTTGCCTATGTGTTTCGTAAGAGTTAAAGATATAGTTAATGACACTAACATTATTAAATGTTAAAGAAAAATCTTTGTGTTAAAATAAAATGGTCTACTACTTATAAAATAATAATGGGCACTCAATAAATTCAAGCAGCTGCAAATAAAATGTGTAGCCTCTGTTAATATAATTCATCAAAGAGGGAGCAGTGATTTTTACTCTGAACCTTCCATAAGGAATTATCATAAATCGTGTCCGTGAAGTAAGAAAAAAAAGCAACAGACACAAGTTCCCACTCCTTCCCTCCCCAAACTCCAACCTTCAGTAGCTCCCAGAGTTCCATTATTTCTTTATTCTCAACAAATAAGCTCAGTTGTGGATAATGATCACTTATTTGCACTAACATTAGTTTTTGAAATATTAAAAAATATGTTGGTATGAAATGTAAAATTTCTGATCACTAACGAAAGCAACTTACACTCTTCGAGAAACTCATCTTTAGGGAAACTTACGCTCTTTTTTAACTTGTTATGTTCCAAGTTTAACCAACTGTCCAGTGTGATGATAAACTTTACGTGACATTGCAACACTGTTTGTGACAGAAAAAGATAGCGCAATCTAATGTTCATCTGTAGGGACTGATTAGATAAAGTATGCCTTATCCATACAATCAATATCATGCAGTTGTTTAAAAAAAAAAGCACTGATATGAGTAAAATATGGAAATATATAGAAATAGAGGGATACTAACTTGGGACAATTTCCAAGAATGTTTTATTAATTGAAAAAGGCAAGGTGCAGGAAATTGGGGAGTATTTACCATCATTTGTGAAAGAAAAATATATATACACGTATTTCATATGAAAAATGCAGAGAAGATCTGTGGAAGGATACACAGTAAGCTGGTACCAGTGTGGCTTTCAGCGGGGAAAACGAAACAGCTAGGGGACGGGAAGCCTTTTCGTTATGTACTCTTTTCGTCCTTTTGAATGTTGTACTGGTGAAGGGCAGGTCACCTGAAAGATCAAGCCCTGATAAGAAGCTTGGCATTTTCAGCCTGGCTCCTCACTCTCCTTGAAAAGGGAGGGCTGAGAATGGAGTTCGTGATTGCCTATGTGATGAAGCCCCCATTAAATCCCCCAAGTAGAGAGTTTGGAGTGCTTCCGGGTTGGCAAACACATCCACGCTGGGAGGGTGACACACCCCAACTCCATGGGGACAGAAGCTCCTGCACTCGGGACCCTCCCAGGCCTTGCCCTACGTATCTCTTCATCCGGCTGTTCTTCCACATCCCCTATCATACCCTTTAATAAGCCGGTAAGTGCTAAGTGTTTCCCTGTGAGCTGTTCTAGCGAATTAATTGAACCCAAGGAAGAGGTCTTTGGAACCTACGGTCTACAGTCAATTGGTCAAAAGCACAGGTGATAACAAAGGCTTGTGAATGACATCTGAAACTAGGGGTGGCGGGGGGAAGGGGCAGCCTTGTGGGACCCAGCCCTTAATCTGTGGGATCAGACATTACCTTGGGTAGATAGTGTCATAATTGAGTTGAATTGTAGGGCACCCAGCTGGTATCACAGGGGAATTGCTTGCTGTACGGACAAAACCCCACACATCTGGGGACCAGAAATGTCAGAAGTGAAGTGTTCTGTGTGAGTAGTTGAAGAGACACAGCAGGGAAGAAACACAGTAGGAAAGGACTGGGTTTTCCCCTACCTGGAAAGGAAAACGCTGAGTTTTTCCGTAACAGTACCATGTGAAGTCATTTTAAAAATATATATTTAGTCAACTTTTTTTTTTTTTAACATTTCTTTGGGAGAGCACAGGCGCACGCAAACGGGGAAGAGGCAGAGAAAGAGGGGGACACAGGATCTGAAGCGGGCTCTGTACTGACAGGAGAGCCCGACGCAGGGCTTGAACTCACGAACCGTGAGATCATGACCTGACTGAGCCACCCAGGTGCCTCTATTAAGTCAACTTCTTAGCCCATTGGTTGTAACTAAGAAGAAAACAATTTGAAACTATAAATGGTGACATTAATATAAGAGCCAGCAATGTTCTGCTATGTATTAATCAACCCAATGTCTCAGTGATAAGCACACTGATCTGATCTCCACTAATTGCTACGTGTGTTCACTCAAAATATACTTGAAGGCTCTTAAATGCCTGCATTTTAAAGTAAAAAAAAATGTTGATTATTTTTTACTTCTTTTAAAAGAGTTTTCTTTTTTTTTTGTTGTTTATTTTTAAGAGAGAGACAGAGTGCAAGCAGGGGAGGTAGAGAGAGAGGGAGACAAAGAATATGAAGCAGGCTCCAGGCTATGTCAACACAGAGCCTGACGCGGGGCTCAAACTCAAGAAGTGTGAGATCATGACCTGAGCTGAAGTCAGATACTTAACCGACTGAGCCACCCAGGTGCCCCTATTTTTATTTGTTAAGTAATCTCTACACCCAACATGGGGCTCAAACTCACAACCCCAAGATCAAAAGTTGCATGCTTACCAACTGAGCCAGCCAGTCAACCCTGATTTTTTTTTCTTATTTTTTTTTCTAGTAAGCTCTATGCCCAAACTGGGGCTTGAACCCATGACTGAGAATTTTTGTTCATTATTTTTCAACTAGAAATCAAAACGAATGCCATTATCCTAGCTAGCAACGAACCCTCAAAGCACCCACAGGAGCAACGTGCTGTTTTAGGAAGACAGTTGACACTTTTAGGAGAGATCTGTTAAGGGAGTGCGTGCATACTTCTGGCTCAAGTGCAAGCGTGTGGGTAACAAAGCTAAATTTATCCACGGTAGGGTCATTAATGGGGTGTTTATGCTATGGCTGTGGTGTCAGGAGATGCATTCTACACCTCCCTGGGGATTCTCCTGTTTTCACTACAACAGAGCAACTGCCAAAACAGTGCCTTTGCTAAGCTAAGTGACATGCACAGTCATCTCTTTTATGACTTTTGAGACACCACTTCGAACACTCAAAAAGAAAATTACAAAAGAAACTTAACGAACATCAGTACTTTCTAACACTACTCAACACTGCCAATGGCACACAACGCCTAGAACATGCAAGATGTGAAACAGATGTTTGGTAAATAAATGAATTTTAAAGTTAAATGAAAAAAAAAAAACTTCTTTTAAGTATGCCTTACAGAAATATTCTAAGTCATCATCTCTTACTTTGGGACTTTCCAAAGTAGGTAAAAATTAGATATTACTGTGCCAATTTTATAGTGTATGGCTATGGAAAATAAGCAATTGATAAAGGATCACTAACTTACCCTGCCTGACTAGGAGGAATAATTTGAACAAAAGTTACTGTGAACCCAAAATCATTTTTAATGAAAAAAATCTTTTAGTTTAAAACTGTGTATGAACTTTTCACAGGTTTAATAAAGTAGTACCTACCCTATTGGCTTCACACTAGAAGACTAGTGACTAGAGACTTCTGCTCTGTTCTTTGGTTTTCTCATTTAGATTTCCGCTGTCAGTTATGTGCTTAAATGGGACAATGTTTCAAACTGTACCATAGTATCATGTCTTTCGCATAGCCGACCTTTAGTTCTGTTGGCCAAGATTAGTCAGTCTGAGATTATTCTCTATCAGAAAAGCCAGAAGCAGTTATTTTTAAATACATTCTTAAATTGGAACTTACTATACTGATAATTTTCTTATCAAACCACATTTCAGAGACAAATAATGATTAATAATCTTAGCACCTCCCGTCATATATTCAATTATATTTTGCTAACTAGAATTTTTACACCTGTCAATCAAAATTTCTTTTATTATATACTTCTGGAACAGTTTTTGTGGCTGTGCCCTATCATAACTGCCAGTAAACATCTTGGGCTCCACAAACAATATGCTTTATTTCATCTACAAAGAACACAAGAATATTAGCTACATGTTCTTGGTTACCTTTGTTCCTACTCTCATTTGTAACTTTTCCTTTAGTTGTTGAATTCTGCATTAGTTGGCTTTTTATTCTTTGTCCCACTGACCAGCTTAAACTGACACTAATCCAGGGGTGCTTGGGTGGCTCAGTTGGTTAACTGTCTGATTTCGGCTCAGGTCATGATCTCAGGCTCCATGGGTTTGAGCCCCACATCGGGCTCTGTGCTGACAGCTTGGGGCCTGGAGCCTGCTTCTGATTCTGTGTCTCCCTCTCCCCTCTTCCTCTGGCCGTCCCCTGCTTGCGCTCTCTTTCAAAAATAAACAAACATTAAAAAAAGAAATTTAAAAAAAAGTGACTCTAATCCAAACTGCAGATAGCCCCTTAATTTTACCCTCATCTTGATCACCGGTAAATATTTACTAAGTGCCTACTATGTACTCATTCAGTACATATGAGAGACTGAGCAACGAGAATAAATGGTAATTACTCCACTTAAAAATGAGCATTTATAGTCCGTTGAAGAAAAAGTTTATAGCCTTTTTGGAAGGAAATTTAACAACCTCTACCAAAATTTAAACTCTGTATCCCCAAATAAACAAAGTTCACAAAATACTAGGCCAAATATATAAAGATACATGTAACAAGGATGCTACTGTTTCACTGTCTTCAACAGAAAATAAAATATACTTTGTCTGCCAATATTAATATTAACATAATATTAATGTCTGCCAATAGGTGAGCAATAAGATACATTTAAGAAAATAATATTTTGTGGTCATTAAAAAGAATAGGTTAGATCTATCAGTACAAAGTTGGAAAGTAGTCTATGATTTTTCAGTTTAAAAAATAGGTTCAGAGGGGCATGTGGGTGGCTCAGTCAGTTAAGCACCCAACTTCAGTTCAAGTCATGATCTCGCAGTTCGTGAGTTCAAGCCCCACGTCAGCTCTGTCCTGACAGCTCAGAGCCTGGAGCCTGCTTCAGATTCTGTGTCTTCCTCTGTTGTAAGGTGTCACAGTCCCAGTAACTTGCTTATTTCGCTTCTGTAACTCCGACTGCTTGCTGAAGATAAATTAGGTTGCAAAACGCTCCCCCACCCCTTCTACCAAGATCCGGCCTAGACAAGACATCGAT
Source organism: Paguma larvata (assembly GCA_030068075.1). NCBI lineage: Eukaryota > Metazoa > Chordata > Mammalia > Carnivora > Viverridae > Paguma > Paguma larvata. The sequence continues at coordinate 100,523,109 of CM057828.1, forward strand.
ATGTAAAAAGTCGCAAACTCACTGCCTCACGATATCTTAGGTGTCTCACTATGATTGGTCATCTTAAATCTTCTTAGGACAAAGAACTTTACATTGATAGATTTCCCGTCAAAACTAACATCTGTGCATCACAATAAAATTGACTACCATGAAATGTTGTAAATTGTAATCAGCTAACTAAATGATGACATACTCTGACTTGCTAAAATCCATATAAGCCTCAGGCTGCCTTTGTTCAGGGCCATTCTCTGCACTTTTCTCCTTAAGATCAGGAGATCAGGTTTGGCCTAGCCGTGAATAAAATCTTGCCTTGCTTCTATTTGGCATTTGGTGGCTTTTTTTTCCGACAACACCCTGTTTCACCTCTCTGCCCCTCCTCTGCCCATGCTCTCTCTCTCTCTCAAAAATAAATAAACATTAAAAAAAATTTTTTTAACAGGTTCAGGGGTGCCTGGGTGGCTCAGCTAATTGAGCCCCTGACTCTTGATTTTGGCTCAGGTCATGATCCTAGCAGTGCAGAGCCTGCTTGAGATTCTTTCCTTCTGTCCCTCTCCCCCACTCATTCTCTCTCTGTCTAAAATTAAAATGAAACAAAACAAAAAAACGTAGGTTCAAAATAGTTTTTTCAGCAAATGGTACTAGGGTGACTGGCTGTCCACATGCAAAAGGATGAATTTGGACCCCCTACCTCACAGCATACACAAAATGAATCAATGACCCGAATGTAAGAGCTAAAACCTAAAAGCCCTTAGGTACAACACCAAAAACAAAAGAGATAAAAAGAAAAATTAACAAATTGGACATCAAAATAAAATATGTTTGCACTTCAAATGACACCATCAAGAAAAGTGAAAAGGCAAGGCGCCTGGGTGGTTCAGTCACTTGAGCATCAGACTCTTGATTTCAACTCAGGTCATGACTTACGGTTTGTAAGATTAAGCCCTGTGTCAGGCTCTGCGCTGACAGTGCAGAGCCTGCTTGGGATTCTCTCTCTCCCTCTCTCTGCCCCTCCCCTTCTCATTTTTTCTCATTCTCTCTCTCTCTCTCTCTCTCTCTCAAAATAAACATTAAAAAAAAAAAAAAGAAAGCGAAAGGGCACCTGGATGGCTCAGTCGGTTAAGCGTCCGACTTTGGCTCTGTTCATAATCTTGCAGTTTGTGGGTTCAAGCTCCGCGTCTGTGGGGCTGACAGCTCATAGCCTGGAGCCTGCTTCAGATCCTGTGTCTCCCTCTCTCTGTGCCCCTCTCCCACTCGTGCTCCCTTTCTCTCAAAAATAAACAAACATTAAATTTTTTTAAAAAAGTGAAAAGGCAATCCACTGACCAAGGGGTAATATCTATAAACCATTTATCTGATAGGGAATTGTATCCAGCATACATATAAAGAACTCTTACAACTAAGTAATAAAAAGACAACCCAATTTAAAAATATGCAAAGCAAGTGAACAGATATTTCTCTAAAAATACAGGAATGACCAATAAGCACATGAAAAAATGCTCAACATCACGCATCATTAGGGAAATGCAAATCAAAAGCACAACGAGATGCTATTTCACATCCACTAGAATAGCTGTAATCAAAAAGGTGGCAACAACCAGCGATGCTGAGGATGTAGAGACATCGGAACCCTAACACATGGCTGGTGAGAATGTAAAATGTTGCAGCCATTTGGGAAAACAAGTCTGATGGGCCCTCGAGTTATAGAACATAGAGTTACCACATAACCCAATAACGCGACTTAGGTGTATATGCAGAAGAAATGAAAATATATGTCCACACAAAAACTTGGACACTAACGTGCACAGCAGCATTATTCAAAACAGCCAAAAAGTGGGACGACTCAGCGCACCCAACCACACCACTGACCACATACGCCCGAACCGCCAGCAGAGTCTGGAGTTTCACTGCCGCGGTATTTCAGTAAGCCTGCCAAGAATCTTTTCAGTCAAAACGCCAGTCGTTTGTATCGTTAGGTGGCAGAGTTTCCAAGCCAGTGTATGCATGCTGAAGAAACCCATGGGAGGAACTGATTATCGTCCATACAGTGAAGAAGAGTCCTCGAATCCCACTGTCGGAACTGATTACGGTGTCAGGTCGTTGGGGCAAGAGCTATGGATAAAGTAATTTTCCCTAAGTCAGTTGATAAATAGATTTGCCTTGACCAAATCCCAGATGTCAATCTTGGAAGGCCATGTTTTCACATGTACTGAGATACCAAGAATACCTCTGGCTCAAACAAAACAGCGATTCTGGGAAAGGTACCTAGAGATCAAATTAGAATTGCCAGAAAACACTCCTGTCCTTCCTCATCTGAGGACAAATGTTAGTATTCTAGTCTCGGCTGTCTTCTACTTGAAGACTGCCACAATCTGGAACTAACTTAATTGAAGCGGGCGAATGAAAATCCATTTCCTAAGAGGCCCATTTAGTGGGGCCCGTTTCTTTCCTTCGGAAAGAAGGGGGAATTGTTTGGGGAGAGAGACAACAAGAAGGAAAGGTTGATGGCTGATTCAATCATTCATTTGGCCCCAAATAATGCAGCAAGGAAAATTACTCGAGAATGAACCCTCCGCGTCTGCATGTTCCACAGAACAAAAGCAACAACATTCCTTTGAGTGAACCAATCAGAAAGGTTATTTTAAATGCATAATTTGACTCAGAAGTCAAAAAACTTCTTCTTTCTAGATATAAAAAGGCATATTACTCAGACCATTCTTTTTGCCTGATTCCCCTTTCCTCAGGGGTTACATTTCTCTCTTCAGGAATGTTACTTATTCCCCTTCTATTTCTTGGGTAGAGATGAAAGTGCATTCTTTTGCCTGACAATACCAAAGAAGTATTTCTACTCCCTTTACAATGGATGAAATTAATACTCATTTGTACTTCACTAAAACAGCTGATTTCAACTGCTCACCCTAAAAATAATTAGAACGTAATCAGTATCCATTATCATTTATATGTAAAAATGGCATCCAGAAAATTTGGAATAGATATTTTGATAAGTGAGGGGGGGGTGAAGGGTGGGGAGGGAAGAGGAGACTAGAAGTCAAAAAGCCCAAGGGCACCTGGGTGGCTCAGTCGGTTAAGCGGCTGACTTCAGCTCAGGTCATGATCTAACGGTTTGTGAGTTCAAGCCCCACATCCGGCTCTGTGCTGACAGCTCGGAGCCTGGAGCCTGCTTCAGATTCTGTGTCTCCCTCTCTCTCTGCCCCTCCCCTGCTCATGTTCTGTCTCTCCCTGAAATAAACATTAAAGAAGAAAAAAAAAAAAAGCCCAGGGGCGCCTGGGTGGCTTAGGTCATGACCTCACAGCTCATGGGTTCCAGCCCCGCATCAGGCTTGCTGCTGTCAGCACAGAGCCTGCTTCTGATCCTCTCTCCCCCTCTCTTTCTCTCTGCCCTCTTCCTGCTTGCTCTCTCTCTCTCAAAAATAAATCAAAATATTCTTTAAAAATCAAAAGCCTAGATTTTATTTCTGATTACCTTTGACGACATCATTTACTGGTCATGTGACCTTAGGTACATCACACCCTTTGAGCCTAAACTTCCCCATCTATAAAATGAAGGTAAGAACAACAGCCCTGCTTTCTTCGGAGTTATGAAGCTCAAAAGAGATCAAATGAGTGAAACACTATGAAGGCTGCAAAGGCTACCCAAACGTAAGCCCTTATTACTGATCATTTTATCTTGACAAATCTTCCCTTTTAAAAAAAACACAGCTTAAGAATTTTACTCAGCCGAAACACTTCTTCTCTACTTTGTCTCTGGCTCATAGGGCATTGCTGTAACAAAATTAAACTGTTGCAAAAGGAAACAGGTCAATCCTCTATTAAATTTGTTTCATTAGCAAACCTAAAATCAAAGGCAAACTGCAGATTTACTGAAGCTTCTTCATGAAAAGCTGCATAGCGGTGATTTATTCTTCCAGAAGACTGAAAACTAATTTTTGTTTTCTTACAGTTCTATTTTCTATACTTTAATAACCACAAGAAAATAAATTAAAACTTACAGTAATTATAGTTTATATTCTTTTTTTTTTAATGTGGTCCTTTTTTAAAATTTTATTTTGATGTTTTTATTTATTTATTTTGAGAGAGGGAGAGAGAGTGCAAGGAGGGGCAGAGAGAGAAAGGGAGAGAGAATCCCAAGCAGGCTTCGCCAACTCGGGGCTCGACCCCACAAATGGTGACATCATGACCTGAGCTGAAATCAAGAATCAGATACTTAACCAACCGAGCCACCCAGGCACCCTGCTATAGTTCATATTCTAAAAATACATCTTGTCCATGATAAAAGTAGATATCTGAGTTTAGTTAATTCTATTTTACCTTAAAACTCAAAATCATCGAATTTTAGGAGTGAGGGAAAGAATATTTGAAGACTATTTAATATAATTATCTTTGAAAGGCCCCTTAAGATGCCCATCAATGAGCTAGGTGACATGAAGACAGTAAGAAAAGAAACACTTTTTACTGAAAATCATTTTGTACCCTTTGAAATCTGAGCCATGTCTATTTGCTATTTTATTAATTTGTTATAAATCACTGAGGGCATCCAAAGAAGCCCTCATTTTCCAGAGGAGAAAACTGAAGCCAAAGAAGAGGGTGCGGCTCAACATCACACTGCTGGAGAGTGTAAAGCCTGGAACCAGAACTCAGGAACCCAGTGGAAGTTTCCAGGGCCTCCCACAATACCGTGCAGTAAGACAGCAAATGCCATCTCATAAAAATAAAAGTATTACTCTAATCCTCTTCAGAACTGTGGTCTTCCAGGGGGTTCTGGTGACTCAAACAACACCATGGTAACTGTTCATGTTTTCACAGAAGTTCTAAGGCAGAGACAGACATGGCAATCCACAGTATCAAGCTTCATACCAGGCATTAAAGTAAGTGAATAAAGACAGCACATCAGTCGGCATGTGGACGGGGTGTCTTCTCTCAAGCCTGAGTGCCTTTAAGTTGTATCCAGGCCAGGAAAATTCTGCAGCTTTCATTCTTAGTAACAGTAAGGATGTCTGATGAGGCAGAATAGATTCAGTAGAACAAAGAGCTTATTTCTAGTGAATCGATTCAGAGAAAATAAAGCAAAAGCGGACTACAGAAAATTCTAGTTTGAAAAAAGCCATAATAATTCCACTATTCTCAAACAGGAGATCGAAGGGAATTATCAAGTCCCCTTCTGGTCCTAATATCCTCAAATACGGAGAAGCAAGGCCACCTCAACTCCTCCTCTGAGTAATTTCAAGCATACTTTTCCCTTTAGTAAGCAGAAATGTTAACATTTTCTTTCAGCAGGCACAAATGCAGGGAAAACAGCAGAGTTTCCACAGGAAAAAATAAGAGAAGTCGGAAATAAACCCTATTCCAAAAACTCTCTGAGTCTGTCTGCTCAGAACAGAAGGATCTTAGAAAAAAGGGAATTTACTGCAGGGATTGTTATCTCCCTTCTATATTTGTATTTAGCTTTCACATCTGGAAAAATACATGCATGATTGATAGTAGGAGCTTATAATAATTACCAAAGATACTGAGGTCCTGTATTAGTTAATCTGAGTATATTTAAGCCCTGGGTAAGTCTCTTTATTTGTCAACAATTAGTTGATTTGATGAAACATTAAAAAAGAGAGAGAACATGAGAGAGGGTAACAAGCCTGGATGATACATAACCTCCAGCTACTACTGTTCATATTTCTAAAGAGAAAGCATGGCGTATGGATAAACCACAGACTAGAACTTTCTAAGTCAACTGGGCCGCATTGTCACATCACACGGGGAAATCTCTCACCATACCTTCAATCATCTATCAGGAACAAAAGGCCAGAAAGAGCTCAAGTTCTAGCACTAGCCAACCACAGTCCTCTCCAGGGAATCGAGGCTTATAAAATGTCTGGCTTCGACAAAGGTCCTGAGAGTGTTGTTTCAAATTCCATCTCCAATTTTCACTATATATTTCAGAAGTAGGAAAAATATTTGGAGTTTGTTAGTAATGTTTCCACTTTGTTGAAAAGAAATCTGGTTCTTGGGAAAACAGTCACCTAATTCAAAGAAAAAAATCACAGGAAACTTAAAAGTCAAATGTTATATATACTGCAAACTGAAAGGTATTAATACCAAAAACTCATCAAAAACATTAAACACACAACCTGAAGCCAAAAATAGAAGAGACATTCCACCCCCTCTCAGCAATAACTGAGTTAAGCAGTGATAGAAACTGGATTTAAAATTACCTAGTGCAGGAGAAACATTTGGTGACTCATACCCTCGTTTGATGTCAGTTTTTAAATTAAAGAGCTGTTTTCTTTGGGAAGAAAAAGGAGGGAAACTTTAAAATTATCCCTTTAAACTTTGGGTCCAATCAATTAAAAACCATTTTGCCTTGTGGTCTCAGTTTCAAAGTCAATTCCTTTTTTCCCCTCAAAATCATGAGTCATATATCAAATATCTGGTACCCATGAAATTTACTGCCGAAAATTCATTCAATTAATTTACTGAATGCCCACAAGTGAACAAATACCATCTGAACTCAACGAAGACGCTGAATTTTAGCTCTATCACCTCCTGGCACTTCCATATTTATATCGGTAAACGTGGGTTATTTTTCTTTCATCTAAAAAAAAAAAAAAAGCATAGCGAAGAAATTTCTCAGAGGGCACCTAGCACGTAAACAGACAAAAGAGGAAAATGGATGTTGTCTATCCCCAACGCCTCCTTCGTGACGTTTTTAAATGGTTTAGAATTCTTTAAATATCTACTAATCTAAACATCCGACTAAATCCTTACAAACTACATCTTTATTTGCCTTGGTAATGGAATAAAAAGCGGGGAATACGGTTGGCGTGTATGATTTCAATCCTCAGACAATACCAAAGTTTGAAGCCAATGATTTCATGCCGCTCCCCATTAACTTTTGATTAACCTAGCTAGCAAGAAATTGACAGACTGAGATTTCAGATTGTTTTATTTCCCAGGCTCTCCCTCTGGCGGAGGCAGGAAAAAGGGGCACCACAGAGAAAAAGGGGCACAAACAAGGGACATGGTACATTGCAAATAAGACGAACAATCCTAAATAAGAAAGAATTACTATAAAGCAGATAGAAGCGAAAGAACAGTTTTCCACTTTTAGCCCTTGGACACCGTTCTAGAATTCAGCACCGCCTGCCAAAAACAATGGCATTAGACCAAATGATTAAATATCATCCGCAACCTACCCCTTCGACACCCCAGGAAAGACCTCATCCACCTCAATTATGATGACACTGTTGGGCAGTGCGTAAGAAGCAAGAAGACCGCACATGTTGAGTAAGCGAGGCCCACAGAGAGCAAGGCGAGCTCATAACCAAAACTCCGAGAGTTTCCCAAGCAGGGACCAGAACACAAAGTCTTTGCTCACGGTGCAGGCTGCAGAGACGCTGCCTCCTACCGCCCACCGATTAAAAAGGGGATCCTCCACCGCCGAGTAGGGGACGGGATTCGCCTCTTGCCGCCAAATCCGTCCCTATCTCCCCAATCCAAGCCCACCGCCCTCTCTTCAGAGCTCCCAGAGAGGACCGCCACAGTCTCACTCCATTCTTCCGCCCCGCTCGAGACGAAACCAGCCACCACCCCTCTCGGACCTGTCCCCGCGGGGTCCGAGTCGGCAGCGCGACGCCTCCATCCCCGCGGCTCAGGAAGTGGCAACCACGTCCAGAACCCCCGACGCCACTGCTAGGGTGGCAAGCTTGGCAGGCAGCCGGGCCCCGCCCCCTAGCAACCACACTCTGCACTGTCGCCACCGCCTATTGGTCCTCGTGTCCACCGCTCGTCTCTCATTGGCTATTGCTGCCGCCCCGAGTTGCGGGAGGGTTTCTAAGGGGCGGAGGTGCTAGGAGTTAAAGGCGCCTGCGCTCCAGCACTGGTGACGCGCTAGTAGGGCTGGGTCCTGGGAGTGCGGCGCGGGGAAGGGGCAGAGGGCGGAGAGCTGTGGTCGCTTCAGCTGTGTTGGCTTCCAGCGGCAAAGTCAATTCGTCGGAGGAGCGGCCCATCCCCCTAACCGCCACCCACAGAGCGACCTCCGCACATCTCAGCAGGGTGTACCCAAAGACCACCCAGAGCGCTTCCAGAGGTCTGTAATGTTAGGACTCACAGACCTCTGGCGGTTCCCTCACAGTCCGGCCCCTCCCCTGATACCAGAGCCTTCTGGGAACCACACTTGTACCCTCTCAGGCAGTCATTCCCGGGTAAATGCACCTTTTATAATTCTGGTTTCTCACTCCCAATTACACAAAACTCCTTCAGCCTCTCCTACTCCAGCCCAAGCTTTTAGAGCATTGCTAGACCAACCCTAGAGACTCTAGGAACCTTTCCCATTTACCTTTCTCTACAGCCTATGGCCGATCTTCAAACATCCACATCCCATGAGATCCGCTATCTGAATATGTACTCTTCGTTTGCAATAAACCTTGTCGCCAACCGTCACCTCCTTTCTCACCACCAACTTACACGTATCCTTATAACCTCTGCAAAACATCTTGGCAAAAGTTATCGCATGTTATTATTTATAGCATTCCGAGGCCAGCTGTTTCCACATTGGGTTTGCCTAAGAGGCACGGGACTTGGCACAAGCTGGGAAAGCAGAGTCAGCCTCCACTCACTGTGTGACCCTAAACACAGTTCCTTATCTGGGCTTCAGATCCCCATCTATAAAATAAAACGGAATAATCCCTGCTTGTTTAGCTCGGGCTGAACCGGACGCAAGAGTAGGTTCTTAAAGCTGAATGGGTGCGGTTGAATGAGACGCTATGTGTATTGGTGAAAGGGCAATGGAGGCAGTTTTTGACTGGGCAGTCCCGCATTAGTTACAGTAAGTAGTCTTCTCTGAAAAGTTTCCATATTTCATTACATACTTTTTATTTTTTTAATGTTTTATTTATTTTGAGAGAGAGTGATGGGGGAGGGGCAGAGAGAAAGGGAGACACAGAATGTGAAGCAGGCTGCAGGCTCTGAGCTGTCAGCACAGAGCCCGACAAGGGGCTCAAACTCACAAACCGGGAGATCATGACCTGAGCCGAAGTCCCATGCTTAACAGACTGAGCAACCCAGGCGCCCCAGTATTTCATTACATACATTTCAAACAGTCACTAAGAGAAATCATTTTCCTACCCTATTCAAATTTCTTTGAATGGAAACAAACCAAAACACAGCAAGCTTAAGTAACTTATCTGTTCCCTTTATTGCCCCTGATCCCACTGTATTCACTAACACAGGGCTTGGGACCTTTCCTCATCTTGGCTTTTTAGCAGATGAGCAAGGTTGCAGAGGTTTAAAAAGGTTGCTCAGCTCTAAAAAGTTAGAGTTTGCTTTGGTTTTTCCATCCATCATGTCACAAAGGAAGCTGCCGCAGAGCCTGATGCAGAGTTGGTACTCAAAACTGTGGAATGAATTAGGTTGAATGGGGTGATTAGAGGATTAATGAGTAGTGGCGGAAAAAAAAAAAACAATGAAGAAAGACCTTTTGTGGCGAAGGCAGTATTGCTGCATGATCGGTAACCAGAGGCAGCGTTCTCTAAAACCTTTCTGCAGCCATTTATTTACATACATTTTAAGCAATTACTATAAGATACTTGAAAACTTTAAAGTTAATATTAGAAAAATATGAAGTGAACTGTTAATGACACTAAAAACTTTTTAGGAAAAGACATTTTAAAAAGCAAATCTGGGAATCGAATTCCCTTATGACTCCGAGTCTCTAGTTAAACTAGCTTTTTTCTGTTGATGTTATTGGCATTATTTGCATTTGATTCTTCTGACGTACACTCCTGTGAGCCAGAAGAGTGATTTAGCAACTCTATGAAAATTTCTCGAGATTGCCGGTGGCTGAGAAATCCAGCGAGTTATTCACAAGGAACTGGTTTTTGTTCAGCTTCCCTCTCTCCCGGAGGTAAGCAAACAAGTGGCGTCGTCTCCTCCATGTGACCTTGATCCCATACTTCTCTTCGGGAGTGTCTTTAACTAGAACAGGCCCAGGCTCTGGGCTCTTGGGAGTACTGGTGTGAAAGGAGCAGCATGGAAGGCTGTGTTCCCTCTGGTCTGGGGGACTGGGGCCCTCTTTCACAAACGAGGACTCTGGGGTCTGGATATCAGGTGGAATGAACACGTAAGGTAAGTTTTGAAGCGTATTTGCTGACAGCTCCCCACAGCTTTGAGGACTGAGCGCCGGAACTAAGGGCTTTCCGGAGTCACGCTTTTCTGACTGATTGGCGCACTCCCTGGTTAAGGAGATCCCAAGTGTGGCTGAACTGGAAGACGGTGGGTTCTCAAATGTTAGACGCGGGAACTTGGAGGTGGTGGATTTGCGAACTGAATGTCTCGCCTGGTTTCGATGACGACGTTTCTGGTTCATTGGGAACCAGCTTTCTTCTGTTGTATCAAACTGAGGTGATACCTAAGCAAGCATCAAAAACAAAAACCAAAAAGAAGTGAAGGAGGGCTAGCCACCGGGTATGAACCTGAGGGAGGACATTACATCCAAAGACCAGATTCTAAATGGGGGCCCGCTATAGTTATGGACACAAAACAAAATCCCTGTCTATGGGATATTAAGAGAAAGGGCTAGGAGCTGTGGGCAAGTTTTTCGCTCTGGCTTTCCGTCTCTCCATGTGTAAGAAAGGGGCCACCTTCGCTTTATCACACCACATGGCTGCAATTTGTTTGACTATCTTTAAACCTTAAGGGCAGAGACCGGCAATGTTCTTCGCCTTTGATCCCCAGCACCCAGCAGAGTGCCTGGCACAAAGAAGGTCCCCAGGAAAGTGAATGGCTGGCCGCAAGAATAGGGAGTGAGATTGTGTATGGAGAGCAACTGGCCTAAGACCTGGTACGTGATGAGTGCTCACTAAATGCTCGCTCCCCTTCTTATCCGCGGGATTCTAACATTTTGGTTTCTTCTACAATCCTGAAGCAAGTATTATGGTTCTTCCAAGCAATCCTGGACAAGTTATATTCATTAAGCACTCTTACGTGGATATTATGCTTTTGTCTGGCCCTTTGGTTATACCACTTCCCTGACATATAGTAAGTAGTTCTGTTCGCTTCCCAGGGCTTCGAAACTGTCAAAATACACCATGTCATGGGGCTCGTGCGTGGCTCAGTCAGTTGAGCATCCAACTTTGGGTCAAGACAAGATCTCACAGTTTATGAGTTTGAGCCCCACATCAGGCTCACCGCCGTCAGCACAGTGCCAGCTTCGGATTCTCTGTCCCCTCTCTCTCTGCCCCTCCCCTACTCGCATTCTCTCTCTCCCAAAAATAAATAAACATTAAAAAAAAAAATAGGACATGCCATTTTCTGTGAGTTTTTTTCCAGGCTCAAGCTATGAAACTCGGGGAATAATCTCATTTTTCACTCATTCTGCCATTTGTCTGGCTTTTTCGCCCAGCTACTGGTTAATAAACTTTTATACTGAACTCTTTAAGAAGAATGTGGGGGGAAAGACTCCAATTCCAACCAGCCCTCAGCTTAAACTTAGAAAAGCTATATACCAGAGAAGATGGCTCATGACAGAAAGAATACATTGCCTCCTTGTCCTTGCCCCATGAATCTTATTCTTTGGAGGCCCTGGTTCAAGGGGCAGAAGAGTCAGCATCCTGAAAAGCCTAACAGAGCAAAAGTCAAAGTAAGAATCCCATGGCCTACCCAGGAAGTGATGGTGCTGTGGTCAATGGGCTTGCTGGGCACCTGTGTAGTGTGGGTGATGATAGGCCGTGCAGATCCATAGTGGTGTTTGGGGCCCTCCAGTGGTGGTTGTTGGAATAGCAGCTGGGCTTTCTGGAACCCTTGGCCGTGTTTTTTTCTGGGAGGCATCAATAGGTGAATGAAGAGCAGTTAGTAACCACATCATGCTGGCTGTAGTCAGGTCGGGGTATAGGCTCCGATTCCAACCCATGCCTGCAGAGAAGAAACAAAAGCTGGAAGAAAATAATTCCGACGATTCCGTCCCCAGCTCTTCCTCCATACTCTGCCAGCCAGTTCCATCAACTGCCACTCCTACCTCAATACTGTGGGGGGCAGGGCTTCCTACTCCTACACCACCAAGTAAAATCACGGTAGTTCACGTTCAACAACATTTAGTCAATGAACAATTAATTGATCGAGCACGTGTTGAGTGCCATGCTGGGTGCTGGGAATTTAAAGATGAAGAACCATTGATTTTACAAGAATTTATTATCAAGTGCCAAGTGCTTGTATGGACTCATAGATGAGACTGTCCCTGTCTTCTAAGAGCTGAGAGTCCAGCAGGGGGAGAGAAACAATTACAATACTGGGGAGAATGCTTCCGCTCACCCCAGGGGAGGCTTTTAGGCTTTCTAGAGAGGAGGATACCTGATTTAGTAGGAGCGGCTATAGAAAACAAAAAGCAGAGAGGGCAAGGCCCTCCAGGCTGTGGGGCAGCGCATACAAAGGCCCAGAGACTTGAAAGGGTGCTGTGAATTCAAGGTATTGCAGACTCCTTGCAGCTGGCCACAGGGCATAAAAAGATGAATGTAGGAACTGAGAGGCTGGACCTGGTGTCAGGGTCAGATAAGAAAAGCCAGGAGTGCTATAGGAGTTTGGACTTTAGCCTAAGGAATCACTGAAGATTTTCAACCAGAAGGATGCGATCACACCTGTTTTTTTTTTTTTAACTTTTTACTCCAGATAACTTTGAACATAAACAAAAGCAGAATGAATAATACAATGAGCCTCCAACAACCATCAACCCATAGCCAATCTGGATCCATCCACACCCTTTATCCACCTCCCTACCCCTGTATTATTCTGAAGAAAATATGACATTCCCAGTCATCATATCCTTCCCATTAATATACCTTACATATGTGTACTCTTTTTTTTTTTTTTTAACATTTATTTACTTTTGAGAGACATAGAGACAGAGTGTGAGCAGGGGAAGGGCAGAGAGAGAGGGAGATACAGAATCTGAAGCAGGCTCCAGGCTCCAAGCCATCACAGAGCCCGACGCGGGGCTCGAACTCACAGACCGTGAGATCATGACCTGAGCTGAAGTCGGCCGCTTAACCGACTGAGCCACCCAGGCGCCCCTAAACATTATCAAATATCCAAACGTGTTCAATTTTTACCACTATTTCATAAATATGACAATTGGTTGTTGTCTTTTAGACGGATCATCCAGGCAACGGTGGAAAAGGAGAGGGGTGCCCTGGAAATATGGGGACCAGTTTAGGAGGTTGCTATGTTACTTAAGTGAGAAATGATGGGACCTGACTCTGGGCTGTGTCCGTGGATACGGGAGGCTAGAGACAGAGCCCAGATCAGCAGGACCCACAGAGTAATGAAAAGTCAGAAAAAAGTGACTGTAGTAACCAGATCAACTTTAACAAGAACTTCATCAGTGGAAGGGTGGGATCGACATCTGAATGCCATGGAGAGGTAAATGGCGGGGGGTGGGGGGGGGGGTTGGCTACAGCCAAGCGTCCTGGAAAGTCCCGCAACAGGGCAGAATGGTTCCACCGGACGTTCATGATGCACTCACGCAGCCAACAATCAAAAGTAACCTCCTCTGACTTATGTCATGAGACTATGGAAATACAGGTAAAGAAAAAAAGAAGGACAAACTCTCTACCTCAGGAACTATAAACACTTTTAGGGAGAACACAGGTAATACACACATCTATTTGTTCATTCAGTCAGCCACTCAACAAATATTTATTGAGTACCAACAGTGCTAGGCACTGCTCCTGGCGCTGGAAATCTATGCCAGAGAATGAAATTAAATCCCCGCCCTCATGGTGCTTACATCCTAGTGGGGAAGTGACTATGGAGTAAAGTCAAACAGGATAAGGGATTGAGCCTACTCGGTGCTCTTTTAGACAGGGTTGTCAGGGAAGCAAATGGAAAGGTGATATTTGAGGGGTGCCTGGGGGGCTCCGTCGGTTAAGCATCCAACTCTTGGTTTCGGCTCAGGTCATGATCTCACGGCTTTCTGAGTTCAAGCCCCGCGTCGGGCTCTAGGCTGACAGTGCGGAGCCTGCTTAGGATTCTCTCTCCCCCCATCCCTCTCTGCCCCTTCCCCACTTGCGCTGTCTGTCTCTCAAAATAAACTAAAAAAAAAAAAAAAAAAAAGGTGCTATTTGAGCAAATACCTGAAAAAGGAGGACAAGCAATCAATAGAAAGGTGTGAGCGAAGAATATTCCAGGCTTTGAGAACAGGAAGTGCAAAAATCACACGGTAAGAATATGTCTGATTCGTTCAAGAAACAGTAAGGTCGGCCTGGCTGAACTGGAGAGCGGTAGCAGGTGCGAACGGGTTCCCGTGACACAGGGCTTCACAGGCAAGGTTAAGGATTCCGGATTCCAGGATTCCTAGTGTGATAGGAAGCCACCGCAAGGCCCCGGACAGGCAAGGGACATAATGTGATTTCTGCTTTTCAAAGATAACGTGAGGGGCTTTGTGAGAAAAGGTGTGTTGGGGAGAGCGGGCGTGGAGAAAGGAAGCAGGACGGCCAGCTGGAGCTGCTGGGGGAGTTCAGGGGAAAGATGAGAGCGGCAGCAAGGGCTCCAGTCAGAGTGTTGGCGTTAGTCAGCCTCCAGTGGCCACGCCAGTGTTTAGCAGCAACCCTACTGTGTTTCCTTCATCAGCTCATTATCCACAATGATCATCTTAAGGTGTTTCCGCTTTCTTAAAACTTTAGTACTCCCCTTCTCTCTTTTTTAAATACATATTTATTTTGAGAGGGAGGGAGAGAGCACAAGAGGGGGGAGGGGCAGAGAGGAGAGAGAGAATCCCCAAGCAGGCTCCGCACTCAAAGGCCCAATCATGGATTTGATCCCAGGAACTGAGATCATGACCGGAGCCGAAAAAAGGGTCAGAGGCTTAACTGAGCCACTCAGACGCCCCTGAAATCCCCTTCTCTCTTAACAAATGACCTTACTTCCTACTTCACGAGGAATTCGGGAGACACCAAAGAAAATATTCTCGCTTTCCAGAAACCAAACCTACAAACCTACATATATCCATGTCCATCCTCTTTATGCGAGAATCCCGGCCGGTCCCTTGGCTGTCTAACACCTCACCCTCTGGCCGTCCCTGGGAGCACTCCTTACTCTACACATCTTCTTAGGCAATCGGCTCACACCTAAAAGTGGGTGCCTTCAGTGTTGATACACTCAGCTTAGACTTCTCCGCGCTCAGACCCATATGCCCGCCGCCTACTTGACAGCAACTAGATGGCACCCGCTCCACAGGTGATTACCTTCCAAGGCCCTTGCTCAGCAAATGGTATCACCATTCATCTAGTGACGCAGCCAGAAACCCTGACATTCCTCCCCCCCACCCCACCCCCACGTCCAAGAGCACCAAGCCCTGACGATTTTACCTCTTAACTAGGTCTTCAGTAATGCCCCTTTGTCCTCTCTCTCGGTCACTTTTTCTCTCCCCACTACCCTTCAAGTTCCAACAAGACTGGCCTGGAGTACTGCAATAGCCTAACTGGTCACCCTAATCCACTCCAACACGCCCCGCAGAGGAACCTTTTAAAAATGCGTTATCTGATCTCGACTCAGATAATTTTTGATTTCTGGATAAGGACCAAATTCCTTCAATTAGGGCTAAGGTCCAGCTTCCTGTGGGTCCAGCTTCATCTCACACCACACTCCATTCAGGCCTCTTAGCTCAGATTCCTCAGATGGTCTTCAGCCTTTGTACATACCAATCTTCCTCAGGACACCTTCTTGCACACCTTAATCTTTTTGCTTTGAGCATTTCATTCCCTTCTTTGCAAAAGGCATCAGATCTCAGAACAAGCTTCAGTTCAGAAAAGCCTCTCCTGACCTACCTAAGGTAAGATCTTACTGTGGACACTCAGTTACCAATGACCTCTAATTTATCCCTTCACAGCTATTATTCTCCTTTTGCTTATTTGATTCTTCAAAACCGTCTGTTCTCTCCTCTTTTCCCATTACACCGTACACTAAGTAAGGAAAAGAACCCCCGCTGCCGCTGTATCCTAGCAGGTCCCGGCACACAGTAGGTACTCAACAAAATTTGTTGACTACATTAATCAAAGAGCCTTATGGCGTGGAATTTAAGGTGTTGGAAGCTTAAACGAGATGATACGCTAGGCGACTAGTCGAGGTAGCTAGGCGATCGTTAGTTGGAGGTGAATGGAGTACCGTTTCCCCCACTGGGAAGTCAGGCCTCAGGGATTTTGGAAAAGGCCAGAGGATGGCAAGGGAGGCGGGAGGAGCGGCGTCGGGGGCGGGAATCAGGGAAGGGACCGAGAACACGCGAGGGAGCGCAGGCCGAGGGCCCCGGCCGTCCCCGCCCGCCCCCCGCCGCGGGCGCCCTTCCTGAGCCCCCCGGGCCGCCCACGGCCGCTCCCTCCCCACGAGCCGGCCGCCTGCCCGCCTTACCAGCCCAGCGGCTTCCCGGCCGCCGCTCCCCTCGGCCGCCGACACGTTCGAGCCCGGAACGTGGAGACAAGGGCGGCCGCCGATTGGCGACGCTCCGTCACGTGACCGCAACGCTCCGCCGGCGCCAATTTCAAACAGCGGAACAAACTGAAAGCTCCGGTGCCCGACCCCACCCCCGGCCCCCCGGCCCGGGACCCCTCCCCTCCCGGGATCCCCCGGGATTCCCCACCCCTCCCGCACTGCCGGGGACCCGGCCGGCCTGGCGCGAGTCCCTCTCCGGGCCCCTGGCTCGGCCCCCAGGTTGGAGGAGCCCGGAACCCGCCCTTGGAGCCACAGCCCAGCAGCGGCGGCTGCTGCAGTCGGGAGGTGAGCGGGGGGGCGGAGGAATGGAGTCTGAGGCCCGGCCGGGACAGAGGCAGGGAGCCCGGGCTCGGGCGCCGAGGTCAGGGGGTCTGAGCAGCAGGGCGCGCGACCGGAGTGGAGGTTTGGGGCCACACGGAAACGAGGGCTGAGAGAGGGTGCAAACTTTTTCTGCATCCAATCTCCCGGCCTAGTCCTCACTCCTTTCTCAAAGCACCCCTTGGCCTTCTCTGGAAGTTTGACCTCTGCACCCTGCCCGCAACCTTGAGAGGGCTGCTGGGGTGGCCTACTTTTCTAGGCAGACTGGCTGGGATAAAGATTTGAGTTTATTCTGCATTAAGTCAAAGACGAACCTGTCCACAACCACCCCTGCTCCCAGGCGCTCTCACCACTAGGCAACACTGCCTCCACTCCGCCCTTTTCCAGGGCCCTTCTCCTGGGTCCTGAGAACCTGCAAGATTTCCCTGGTCAGGATGGGCAGTGGTGTCAGAGGGGTCACTCTGGAAGTCCCCTAGGTTAGAGAAAGTGTTGGCAGCGATAGGAAGAGACTGGTCAGAGGGTAGAAGGCAAAATTAAGCCTTAGACCAGGAAAATACTTTTGGGGCTGGGGAAGGAATAATGGTATCTACTGACTGGTGGGGGAGAGAGGGAGGCCTGAAGAGATAGGAGGTAGAAGTAAAACTGAGATTTTAAAGTAGAGGAAACCTGGTTATAAGGGAAAGGGAGGGGGACAGAGTGGAGAGGGCCTATGAGCTCTAAGCAGACAGCAAATGTCATAGGGGTGTCACAGTCATTTTCAGGGAGATAGCTAGTAGATGTCCTAAAACAGCCCATTCCTCTGTCAAAGTGCCTCTCAATAAGATTACACAATTTTACATGACAGCAGAGTATCCCGTGTGTCTATTAAAATAAAACTATTTTCCTGAACGTTATAAAACCACCTTAGCATATTAATGATAGTACATTCTATCAGTCAGGAGATACGGATTATAGCCTTGGTTCTGGAAGAGAAATTAAGCGATACAATAACATGCTCAGAAAGTTAAAATACGAATAAGTACGTGCAAGTACTAAAACGCCATTATATAAAAAATTTGTAAATTGGTACAACATGGTGACTATGTAATTATATTTCCAGTATAATTATTGGAAAGTTGCTAAGAGAAGAGATCTTAAAAGTTCTCATCACAAGAAAAAAAATTGTAACTATGTGTGGTGATGGATGTTACCAGACGTACCGTGGTGATCATTTCACAATGCACGCAAATATCGAATCATTATGTTGTGCACCTGAAACTAACTAATATAATGTTATATGTCAATTTATCTCGATAAAAAAATAGAAGAAAATAAATAAATAAATAAATAAAATAATTTGTAAATTGTGAAAACAAAAATAACTTTTTCTTTTATCAATGCAAGGATAATAGCCTGGGAAACTAATAGCACCATGGGCCTTGAATAGAGCAGTTTCGTTTTATTAGTGGTTTTGTGAAGTAGGAGGTGATGGCAAGAGAGCAATAATATAATCTGTCTTTCTCCTCTGATTCTTTGAGCACTGATCCTTTTATTTATAAACTAAGGTGCTGTAAACATATACAGGCTTTATCAATCCTAAAATAGATTATGGGAGCAGAGTTTTGTCAGGACTCCTAAAATTGCCAGTGTCCTCCTAGTCCAGCATTCCTGTCCCTATAGTCACTACAAGTGATCTGTATTGTAGGAGGCAGTGATAGAATCTTCCACGTTTTTGTAACTGTCCCACTCATATATGTAGCCAGACATGCTTAAGGTTCCAGAAGACTTTTGGCCATGTTGACCTACGTTCAACCCAATCCCACTTTCCTCTTTTGAAATCCTTCAGTTTTAGCCTTCTTTTGTCATGAGACTCATCTCCTCATTGTCTGAGGTCTTTATGAGGCCCAGAGATCATTAACCTGGGCCCATGGACTCATGCTTTTGGTCATGGAGAGAGGAAAATGCCTCTCTCTAACAGAACCTCCTTCTCAGCCTAACAGATCTCTGACATCCTGCTGTTCCTTGCACTTTCCAGGGTCTATACTTGTGATTCTCAATGGAGAGTGAAAGCCCAGATTCATAATGAAAACCAGCCCCCGTCGGCCACTGATTCTCAAAAGACGGAGGCTGCCCCTTCCTGTTCAGAATGCCCCAGGTGAAACATCAGGAGAGGAACCTAAGAGGCCCCCTGCCCAGCAAGAGCCTGGTGAAGCACAGGCCTCCAAGGAGGCGGCAGAGTCCAACTCTTGCAAGTTTCCGGCTGGGATCAAGATTATTAACCACCCTACCATGCCCAACACCCAAGTGGTGGCCGTCCCCAACAATGCCAATATCCAAAGCATCATCACGGCATTGACTGCCAAAGGAAAAGAGAGTGGCAGCAGCGGGCCCAACAAATTCATCCTCATCAGCTGTGGGGGAGCCCCCACTCACCCTCCAGGACCCCAGGCTCAAGTCCAAACCAGCAATGATCCCCGGAGGACAGAAGTGGTCACCGAGACCCTGGGACCGAAGCCTGCAACTGGGGACGCAAATCTACCTAGACCACCTGGAGTCCTTTCCAGCCAGAGATGGGAGAACTGGGGTATGTGGTCTGCAAGGCAAAGGAGCGAGGAGCCCAGCCTTTCCTCTCCGGTAGCAAGGACCGCAGTCCGTCACATTGATATTTAACAGACAGGCACCTCGCCTGAACCAGGGGAAAGGCTTGTCTTTGTTCATCCCGAATCCTTGACCCAGATCCCAGATCCTTTGGGCGCCGTCAAAAATGCCCCAAATATAATTTAGCATTTCTACTACTTTCTTTCTATTAGAAAAGGATATTTATTTTTTCTAGTTGTCTTTCCCATTGACCCTATAAGGAAGTAAGAATCTTTCTCCATTTTAATAAAGGAGAATACTGAAGCATGAGGAGAAAAAGTGACTTTCTTTGTGCCAGTACTCAGTAACTCTTTTATAAGGTCGCCTTGACTGATCGTAAGGCTCACCAAAATGCCCCTTGAACAGTGTTCCTGAATTTCTCCTGAAGTCCATAATGGGGCAGAATATCTGAGAGCCACGTTAGATTGAGCATGTGTTCCCTGTCCCTAGGGGTAGAGGTCTTAGAGAGATGCTCCCTTATCCATGGATTTCGAAGGGTCTGCCAGGCACTGGACCAGGCAGCTAAGTGGCATCTTGGATTGTTTCCCCCGTAGCTGGCGGTGAGGCAGCAGGCTGCGCTCTCGACAACAGCCTGACCAACATCCAGTGGCTCGGAAAGATGAATTCGGATGGACTGGGCTCCAGCAGCATCAAGCAAGAGATGGAGGAAAAAGAGAATCGTCACCTGGAGCAGAGTCAGGTAAAGATGAACAGTTCTGTCACTCGCTAGGGAAGTCAGGGCCAGTGCAGGGAATTTCTGAGCAGGGAAATGGATCAAGCGGCCTGTAGACGAGAATTGCCAAGTTCCGGTATTAACCCTTCACGTAGTGTGATTCTGCATAACTTTCCTCTCTTTTTTTTTTTTTTTTTTTTTTTTAAGTTTACTTAGTTTTGAGAGAGAGAGAGAGAGACTGCAAGCATGGGAGGGGCAGAGAGAGAAAGGGAGACACAGAATCTGAAGCAGGCTCCAGGCTCGGAGCTGTCAGCACAGAGCCTGATGCGGGGCTCGAACTCACGAACTGTGAGATCATGACCTGAGCCGAAGTCGGATGCTCAACCGACTGAGCCACCCAGGCGCCCCTGCATAACTTTTGAGCTACCATTCTGCCTGGAATCTTCTCCCGGCTCACTCTGTATTCCATGAACACTAAATTTAGTACTCTGCCCTGAGCAGGTGCTTAGTAGGTATTCAGGAAATAATGAAGAGATCTTAGTATGGAAAGCCACTTGAACTTTAAAGAGGCACCCCCAACAACATGAAAGAAATAGAGCATTTTTAACAAGATAGATTTATTAGAAGATATGTTAATAGCAAATAAAGTGAGCGAGGTGTGAATTTTAAATACTTCCCCAGCAATCAAATTTGATTTGGCCTGGGGTTGTTTTTCACAGTTACCGTATTGCTGCATACATCCTTAAATCGTTCATTCAACAACCTTTATAAAAGTGAAAATTTGCATGGATATGTGCCTAAGTAAAAACTGAGCTGTTTGCTTCAAACTTGGGCGCTTTCTAAACTTAGAGCTCAGTGTTTTAAAATGTGAATGATCAGCTCTTTGACTAAGACTTAGCCAGATGTGTGCTTTGCAGACATTTGTCTGTCCCGTAGTCTTGGGAATATGTCTCTCATACAAACACTAAAAAGAGATGGGTTTATTCACATCACATTAGGAGTAGAATGCAGACAAAGACCTTCGTCTCTTGACCCCCCCCCAGGTCTGAAAAATGGGTACTGGACGTCCACTTAGTATTGGACAGTATATTCAACAAAATGAACAGTGACAGAGAAGTGGCCCCACATTGTCTAGGGACTAGGCAATCCTAAAATTTGATTCTATGGAATAGTGGTCTCAGATGAGTTGGTTTCTAGTACAATTCTGCAGGTTAGAGCTTTCTCTAGAGAATGTTCTTAAGGGGCCTTGGGGAGGTCGTATGCACTCTTTCGTGTCATTCCTTTTTCTCCTTGCCTTTGGCTTCTCACAACCCTCAGGTTGAGGAGCCCCCGGGAGCATCAACATCCTGGCAGGAGTCTGTGTCTGAGCGGCCACCGTATTCTTACATGGCCATGATACAGTTCGCCATCAATAGCACCGAGAGGAAGCGCATGACCTTGAAAGACATCTATACCTGGATTGAGGACCACTTCCCCTATTTTAAGCACATTGCCAAGCCAGGCTGGAAGGTACATAACAACCCATAGCAACCAAAGCCAAGGTCACTGGCTGGGCAGTTTGTCTGCACAGATGTACAGCAGTTGTGTGTCTGGTGCTCTGAGGAAGCAGTTACATCCAAAGGAAGCTGGAATCGTAAACAGTATCTTTTAGACTATAACTTGATCTTGCTGAATCCAGGCAAAAAATCGGTCAACAAGAGCTCTGCAAAGCACTTCATTTGTCCCTACCTAAATGGAGCCTCTCCACTAAGCCTACTTTTGCGCTACGTTGAAAGGCAGCTGGAGTGACTAAGTAGCAATGAAAAAATAAATGCTGTCTTTGGGCCTCGCGACCCAAGATTCACCTCCTATAATATCACATGTCGTCTCCAGAAGGCAGGGACGCTCTCTTCATTGTACCTGTGAGAACACAGGTCCCTTGGAGTCGCTGTAGCTCACACTACACTGTCAGAACCACAGTGTTGGTCTTCTGACAGATGGGCAACTCCAAGCAAGGATTTTTGTTTTGTCTCCTCCACAGTAGAATTCTTAACTGCACTGTCTTGCCTCAAAGAAATTTCTTAGTTTCTTAGTTTCTTTACTTACCTATCTTGCTACTGATCGCTTCGTGGCCTGGGTCCTCTTTCCTAGTGGCCAACAGCCATCCAGTTCTTTCCTTTATCACCAGCTGTTGGACTGTTGGCTTTATGGCCCAGCTTGCCAGCCCTGCAGTGTGGAGCGGCAGGGAGAGAGACGCCAATAGGCAAGACCACGAGGACCCCGCTGGCCACGGTGGGGGAGGGCTGGGGCTGATTTCCCCTCAGGAAGCATCAAAGGTGATGACTCAGAAGCTGAAGTTAGCTGATAACTAGCCGTCTTTCTCTCCTTTCAGAATTCCATCCGCCACAACCTTTCTCTCCATGACATGTTTGTTCGGGAGACATCTGCCAATGGCAAAGTCTCCTTTTGGACTATCCACCCCAGTGCCAATCGCTACTTGACATTGGACCAGGTATTTAAGGTGAGTATCCTGGCTTCATTTCAATAGGGCCAGAATTGGTCATCATAATGTCCATCTCAAAAGGAAACAGGTCCTCCCTGTGATGATCTTATCCGACCAGGGCCGAGTTAGAAGCCAACCAGCCCAGAGGTGACCGCATAAAACTAGCCGAATTCAGTACAGTTGACAAATACCAAATGACACACTTCTGTGCCAGGCCAGGCCATGGAGGGGACTGCTCTGATCCCAACAGAGGACTTCCCTGGGCAGTGTTTCCCTAACTGCCTTGTGGATAAGAATTGCCTGCTATGCCTGTTAAAATACAGCTTCCCGGGTCCCCGCCCCTTGGGGCTTCTGACTCAGTGGGTCTGGGACGGGCCCAGGAATATGTATTTTTAACAGGCGTCTTGGGTGATTCTTACAGAGAAAGTCTGGAAAACCGTTTTAAAAGAGCCCTTCTTTAGCCTGGAAACCAGAAATTGAGCCACCAGGACCTGTTTTCAGAAGTGATTGTTTGGGGATTTCAGGCTGCCCATAAGTCTGCTGTCAGCTGTAACTGTTCTCCTGGGCGGGGAAGTTGTCCCGGGTGGCCCTCAGCATCAAACGGGAATAGCTGTTTTTCCCGACTGGTCAGATTGGCCACGCTGGTGGTAACTTCATTTCATTTCTTTCCTACAATGCCTGACCGCCACCAGCCACTGGACCCAGGGTCTCCACAATCGCCTGAGCACTTGGAATCAGTAAGATTCTTTTCCTCCTGGCTCGGGGCTTGGCCTTGTTTTCCTTTCACTGCTCAGCATGGCTTTAGTGGACAGGGGAAGGGAGCCTGGGGCTGTGTGACTTCCAGCCCGGAAGGCAGAGCACCCCCCGAGCTTCTGGGAGTAAGGAAATTTATGACTGCCACCTCATCCACCCCCAGCTTCTGCCCACTTCCCTCCCCTCCCTGCACCCCGCGCTATGGGCATGACGACGGTTCACCGAGCGGAGCAAGGTGTGGCAGCAGGACATGCCACGGGCTTTGTGCGAGACGGCAAGCACAAGTGCATGGCATTGGCCTGGCAGGTGGCACTTTTTTCTCTTCCTTTTCTACCTGGCTTTTCTTTGCCACTCCAAGAACTACATGCCGTAGCATTCCCCGGGGGTGGTGAGGACACACGGATGAGGTGGTAGGACTGTCCTGCCATCGAAGGTCTGTGTGCGGTCCACCTCTTCCCACTAACCAGGCTTTGGAGACAGTGCTCACCTGCATCCACCCCAGACCGGCCTTCGCTTTCTGGGCCACCGGTTAGCTCGGCGCACAGTCCCAGAGCAGCTGGCGGGTTCTCCTGCCTTCTCCCCGCTGCCTTATTAACCCAGGTTTCTTTCTCTCCCCATCTGCCACAAGCAGCAGCAGAAACGACCCAATCCTGAGCTCCGCCGGAACGTGACCATCAAAACCGAACTCCCACTGGGCGCACGTTAGTATGGGAGAGTGGGCATCAGGCTGGTCCTTGCTCCGGGGGCGTGTTTCGAGTCTGAGCCCAGAGAAGGAGAGTGAAGCTCCTGGGATTGAGAAGGGGTGCACCCCCGGACCCCTGCTCCTGATCTCCCATTTCCTCCTAGGGCGGAAGATGAAACCACTGCTACCACGGGTCAGCTCGTACCTGGTACCTGTCCAGTTCCCGGTGAACCAGTCCCTGGTGTTGCAGCCCTCGGTAAAGGTGCCGTTGCCCCTGGCAGCTTCACTCATGAGCTCAGAGCTTGCCCGCCACAGCAAGCGGGTCCGTATTGCCCCCAAGGTGAGTGGCTTCGGCTTTTCTCCGAGGAGAGACTGCAATCAGTTAAGTGTTGGGCCTCTAGTTTGCAAAGCACTCTGCCGAGTGTTCCTTGAGGAGTTTATAAATCTATTTGGGTAGACAAGGCATAAGTACAAAGGAAAATTCAAGAGCATTAGAAGAGCTAAAAAGGAACTTGGATTACAACCTAAGTGGTGTCAGAAGGCCCATGAATACCTGGTGACTTGGTAAGAATTCAGATGAGGGGCATTATGATAGATGGGCTGGGATGGGTAAGGAAGAGTTCACACGCGAAGCAGGTTTTAGAAACACATACATTTGGATAAACAGACAGGTGTGGCAAGAGCATTCTAACGGGCAGTGCCAGGGAGGCAAGAGATGCCCGTTTATACCCAGCAACAGTAGAGTGATTGGGTCGGTCTCGCTCAGGGGTCTTCAGCCTCAGTACTATTGACATCTAGAGTTGGATAATTCCTTGATGGGGGTGGACAGGTGCGTCCTGTGTGCTGAGGGCTCTTTAGTAGCACCCCGAATCTCTCCCCACTAAAATGTGTCTGGTCATTGCTCAGTATCCCATAGGGGGGTGGGAGGGCGTGAACATTGCCCCAGGCTGAGCGTCAGTGGTCTAGCTTGAGGAGGAGGTGAGGAGCCTAAGTTAAGACCATATCGTAATGGGCTACCACGTCTGGACTTCGTCTGTAGAGAAGGATTTGTGAGCAAGAGCTGACCTTTAACAGAGCAGAGAGAAGGCCGCTCTGCCTCCTCCCTTGAGATGGAAATAGCATGGGCTCTGGAGTTCAGAGAGGCTTGGGTTTGTTTGTTTGGTTTTTTATTTTTTTGTAACTTTATTTATTTTGAGAGAGAGAGCACGCATGTATGAGCGGGGGAGGGGCAGAGAGAGGAGGACACCAAGGATCCCAAGCAGTCTCTGTGCTGTCAGCTTGGAGCCTGACACAGGGCTTGATCTCACAAACCGTGAGATCATGACCTGACCTGAAATCAAGAGTCAGACTCCACCGACTGAGCCACCCAGGCGCCCCTATTTTTTTTTAACTTAAAAAACATTTTTAAAATATACATAAAATTATACATACTACCATATGTCATTTTACCTAAATGTATCCATGTGACTGTAGCACACATACTGTTCTTGTTTTAAGACAGTCTTTTTTTCTCCTCTTTCCTTCTTTTTGCCTCCCTCCTCTGACCTTCACCCACCTCCCCCCTTCTGCCCTGATACACCACGTTGACAATTTAGTATGCTTGCTTTTACAATTTATCCATGCTCTTAGTGTAACATACATACATCTCACCATAACGATTTTACATAGGCGCATACAGCACACAGAACGTTAAAAATGGGATCACATTGCACTTTTCGGCCACATGGAAATTCTTCCAAAGCCATTCCACTTTTATGGGTACATTTTGCTTCTAGTTTTTTTTCCCCTACAAACAACACTGCAATAAATATCTTTGCAACTATCTTTCTTACAAGTGCTTTTATTTCTGTGGGATAGAAAACCAGACATGAAAGTGCTTAGTGGAAAAGTGTTTCCAATTTTATTAAATATTGCCAGATATTGGTTTCCAAAAAATATATACAATAATTTACATTTCTACTAGCAATATATGATAAGACCTATATCTTTGCCAGCAACGATATAGTATAGTCTTTTAAATCTTTGCCCATCTGCTATATATAAATGATATTTCCTTGTTTCATTTTGTCTTTCTTTGCTTATCGGGAAGTATGAGTACTTTCTTGTTATGTTGGGTCACTTGGAATTGTTCACCCTCAGATACTTACTTATGGGCTTGGCCCATCTTTCTATGGGGTTTTGATAATATGTGAAGGTTCTTATTAAAATATTAACTTCTGTCTTTTATGCTGAAGATACTTCTTTTACTTCTATTGTTTGTTTCTTTGTTTATGGAATCTCTTGCCACAGTGAGATTTTAAGTTTTTGTGTAGTCAAATATGTCTCTCTTCTCTTTTACAGCTTCTGGGTTTCCAGTCTTGCTTAAGAAGGTCGCACCCACCCTCAGATTGTACATGTAGTCTCCTAGATTCTCTTTCAGGATTTGTATGGTTTTACTTCTTCTATTTAAGTCTTTGTACATGGTATGAAACAGGCATCCAATTTTATTTTCTCTCCGATGAGTACTAATTATACCAGCACCATATTCAGTGCTCTTTTATCCCCCGGAATTGAACCACCGCCTTCATCCTATATTCTCCTATTTAATAGTTTGTTAGACTTTAAAAAGACAAAAAAGAGGAGGAGCATCAGCATGTGGCTTGCTTTAGCCATGATCTTGTGTCCCGCCTGATGACCGGGTTGAATCTCAGGGCCTGGAGAGCTCCGTCTCAACCATATCTTGGCTTCCCTTGCAGGTGCTGCTAGCCGATGATGGGGTAGCCCCTCTGCCCACCACAGGGCCTGTGCAAGAGGACAAATTCCTGCTGGGAGAAAGGCTGTCTCCTCTGCTTCCAGTTCAGTCCATCAAGGAGGAAGAAATCCAGCCCGGGGAGGAAACGCCACTCTTGGGGAGACCCATCAAAGTAGAGAGCCCGCCCTTGGAGGAATGGCCCTCGCCATGCCCATCTGTCAAAGAGGAACTGTCTCACTCCTGGGAGGGTTCTCACTCTCCCACCCCGAGGCCCAAGAAGTCCTACAGCGGGCTCAAGTCCCCAGCCCGGTGTGTCTCGGAAATGCTCGTGATCAAACGAAGGGAGGGACGGGAGATGAGTCGGTCTCGCAGAAAACAGCACCTCCTGCCTCCCTGTCTGGACGAGCCCGAGCTACTCTTCTCCGAGGGCCCCGGGGCTTCCCAGCTCACTTTGCCCGCAGCGTCCTCCGAGCCCACCTCCCGGCTTGGCTCCTGCCAGGAGGAAGGAGGACCTTTCAAGACACCCATTAAGGAGACACTGCCCATCTCCTCCACTCCGAGCAAGTCTGCCCTCCCCGTGACCCCTGAATCCTGGAGGCTCACACCCCCAGCCAAAGTAGGGGGGCTAGATTTCAGTCCAGTACAAGCCCCCCCGGCTGCCTTTGGCCCCCTGCCTGATCCCCTAGGGCTGACGGATTTTAGCACCACCCCGCTGAAAAGTATCCCGCTCTTTGACTCACCCCGAGAGCTCCTCAATTCAGAGCCCTTTGACCTCGCCTCTGACCCCTTCAGCAGCCCTTCCCCCTCAGATATGGAAGTCCCCAAGCCGGGCTCCCCTGGGCCACAGGTTGCCAGCCTTTCAGCCAACCGTTCGCTGACGGAAGGCCTGGTTCTGGACACGATGAATGACAGCCTCAGCAAGGTCCTCCTGGACATCAGCTTCCCTGGCCTAGAGGACGACCCTCTGGGCCCGGACAGCATCAACTGGGCTCAGTTCATCCCCGAGCTGCGGTAGAGGCCCGACCTGACCCCTGCTGCCCAAGCCATCCACACTTCCAGGAGCTCGTGCGGCTGGGCCATCCACGCCCTCTGAGTGAGGACAGCAGGCAGGGACCATCCGCTCCTCTAGCTCCACTCTGCCTGCTTATGCCAAGGCAGACGTTCCACTGTGGCCGCCACCGGGCCCTCTGCAAGCAGCAAGGGCCTGGCGATTGGTCTCCGTGCCACCCGATGCCCCCCAAGAAAATCCGACTCTTCACCCTCCCTACTAGGAGCTGAAGGGTGAGAACAGCAAAAGAAAGGGCGAAAAAAGATTAGGAACCCCCCACTCTGTGCCTGTGCCCAGCAGTCTCCCACCTCCCCTGCTCCATGTAAATAGTGTATATTCTCCAAATTAACCTCTAATTATAAATGTAAGCTTATTTCCTTAGATCATTATCTAGAGACTGCCAGAAGGTGGGTAAGGTGGCCAGGGGTTTCAGTTTGCTTCTGTTCCTTGCTTTTAATTCCCAGAGAAGGGAGGACCTGCAGTGCACGGTTTCTTCCAGGCCCAGGGTACTCGCCTCAAGGGCTCTTTACTGTAGACACCCAGACAAGCAGATCTGCTTCCTAGGGTCCCTCTTATTGCCCCTCCCTCCCACCTTCCCATGTTTCCAAGTCAAGCTTTCCTGCACGAAGAAATCCTGGTAAAAAGGTCTCTTGTAACGGGCAAGAGTTGAATTGGGGGTGGGGGAATGGATGCATCCGAAGCAAAGAATGGGTGCCCAGATGTGCTCCCAAGAGATGTTTCTCTGATCATGTCCCTAATCATGCCAGAGAGACTAGCATTGCCAAGAACTTGGCCCAAGGCTTGAGAAGACTGAAAGGGCCCTGCCCTGCTTGCTCACACCTCAGCTTTGCAAAGAGCCGCCCTAGGCCCCAGCTGACCGCATGCATGTGAGCCAGCTCAAGAACACTACCGTAACTATCAATAAAATCCAGGGTGGAAGCGTGGTCTCTGTGGTGCGTCGGTGTCTGGTCCCTGAGGCATAAGGAGGGGTTGGGGAAGAACGCGGGAGATATTGGACATGGTAGTGACAAGGAAGAGGTAAGGCCTGAAGCCGAGAAGAAGCAAATGGAGTGCTAAGGGCTTCGGCCTGGACTGCCTCCCATACTGCACGGGCACACTTTTTTTTAGCACGGGAAATGACAGCTTTCTCTTTAGAACCTCTGAAACTGATGGTTAGCTTAGGCCTTTTGGAGCCCCCTGTAAGAGAAAGACCTGCAGAGGGACAGGAACCTCCCCTCCTGAAACATTAGGGAAGGGTGGGCACAGTTCTAGATGCCTCATAACCACCTCCACCCTAACCCAGGGCCTGGAAGCCAGCCTGCCCTACTTTTCTCTTCCTGCCCTCCTAGGCAAGTCGTTCCCAGAAGCCCCTCTGGTTACCATCTTTTGCAATCAGAACTTAGGAGTCCTATCCCATGCCTGTCTCACCTGAAAGGCAGCCAGGGCCCAGGGGACTGATGAGCCCTCCCGGGGAGAGGTAAGGGCCTCCTCCTGCGACACCATCCAGGAAGCATCACCATAGCAACCCCAACAGCAAACAATGCTGCCAGGAAAGTCTTCCCTACCAAGCTGCTCCTCCTGGCAGTCAGGCCCAGAAGAGGAATGGCCAGTAGCCCACAGAGACAACCCAGAGGGCGGAATGATCCACCCCATGTCCAAGAACCTTTCTTGCAGGTAGGAGGAGGAGCCCTGTCTCCACAGCCTATCTGTTTGCACCCTGCTGGGCTAAGGCCTCCCCCTGGGATGGGCCATACTTTCCTCTGGCCACTAGATCTGGCCCAGAGCTCTCCACGGCCTTCCTCTCTTAATCCTACGCTACTGTGAACACAGCTCAGAACAGAGGAAAGGAGATCCCTGGTTATTACTCCTCTCTGCCCCACCTACTAGGGCGATTCTGCGGAAATGACAGGGGAGTGGGCCAAAGGAGGGAGAGGCATTTTAGAAGAGCATATATGATAAGTAGCGCAGACAGATGGCTCAAGTCCCAGCTCTGCCACTTGGGTGACTTACTTAGCCTCATTGGGTCTTGCTTTTTGCATCTTTGAGGTGGGACACTAACAGCACTTGCTCACAGGGTAATGAGTTGCGGATGTATTTAGCACAGTGTCAATACATACTTGCTACTGTTTATTTCACGGGAGGTGGGACACAGAAAAGGGAAGGAAGCAGCCTTCTAAGATGTTTTCCATACTTGCTTTTATTTGGATGAGAAGTGAGGGAAATGCACCAATGACAGAGAAACGAGTAACGGGGTCCAGCGGGGGAGAGAAGAGCACCAGAGAAGAGAAGGGCTGCATTCTCTGGAGAAAGAGTTTCCTTCTATGCGTTGCCTGGTAACGGGCACTACCCCTCCTCCCATCCCCCAGTTTCCTCAGGCTTCGCGCCCCTGTTAGGAGCTCCGGCTCCTGGCAGGAGCGCGGGGAGCCAGAGTGCAGAGGATGTGGAGTAAAGAGTGGAGAGCGGGGAAATCAAAACCTAACAGACGGAGAGAACAAATTACGGGGAATCCTACAGAGCGGACATAACTTATGACTGCAGGGCGGGCGCGGAGAGACGGCTTCGGCTTCCGGCCAGGCCGCCAGGGCCCTGATGAGTGTCCGGGGTCCGAGGAGGCCGGCAGCTTGTCGTCTCCGCGGCTGCGTCCGGGCGGTCCCCCAGGTTCCCTTTTGTCTCTCCCTAGATGGCCCACGCCAGTGAGCCCCTCGAGACCTACCAACCGTGGGCTCAGCGTGAGTTCCTCCTCCCCAGGGAGCCCGGGAAGTGGCCCGGCTTCACGCCGCAGACCTACCACCGGCTGGCCCTGAAGCCGCCGCCCTGCACCGAAATGAAATCCGAGGTGCGCCGCCGACTGATCCGCCCTTGGAGGGACGCAGCGCCACACACGTGGGGCTTTCACACGTGGCTCGATGTGGGCCGTTTGCCCGCCACCTTTCCCGACAGGCCCGACAGGCCCTACGACAGCAACGTGTGGCGCTGGCTGACTGACTCCGAGGCCCGCGGCCGCCCCCCAGCGGAGCCTCCCATCCCCCCTCCCTCCTGGTTGGGTCCCAACAGCTTTCTGACCTTCATCTGCTCTACTCCCATCTTCGCGGAAGGCCACAGGAAGAACCAGGTGACCGCCAGGGCGGTGCAGGAATTGAGAGAGCTGGAGAAACTCAAGCTGAGGAGTGAAGTGAGGGCACCTCCCCTGGACGCCAAGGGCAACATTCTGCCGCCGAAGAACTTCAAGAAGTAAGAGGAGCTCCTTCCTCAGGGGCGGCCCCTCCCTCTCTCTGATTCCTGTTTCCGATGATGCTACCTTGGCACTCTAACCTTCCTGCCTTTGGTCATCTGACAACTAAACTCTGTTCTGAATATAGCTGGAAGGGAGGGTATGGGGGCAAGAGAGGGGACAGCCAGGGGAGGGGCTTAACCACTTAACTAGAATGCAAGGGGATACAACTAGGTGCTTCACACCTGCTAGGCCCCGGCGGTACAGAGAGACATCATCCAGTCCGTTCCGCAGAGACCTACCTACACGCGTGGAACGGCAGCTAACCATAGAAGCCCACGCGTGCTATGTGCCCAAAGTGTGACCCGGATAGAGAATGTGGTAAGAATATCAGTTGCTAGTGGAAAGACCTGAGATCTAGAGTCAGAGGTTTAGGTTAAAGTCCAGACTAGGCAAATTGTTTCGTTTCTCCAGACTCCATTCCATCGTTGATAAAATAAATGGATAAATTTATCAATTTATAAGATTTATTGATAAATTTATTTTATCAATTCATAAATTGATAAAACGCCATGCCTACCAACTTGGGCGAAGATAAAATGGATTAGTGAATATATGAGAGCACTATACAAAAAACAGATGTTACTACAAAAATTCAGAAGAGGGAGGGGTTGCTGTGGGCTGGAGCGTCCCCGCAGGAAGGCTTCGTGCGGAAACCGGGTGAAGGCTGGAAGGGTAGGAAGCCCTCGGAAAGGTAGAGAGAAGGGGTTGGAGGGTTGATTGGTGCCAGAAGAGTCAAGAGTGTGGGAGGAGTTACCGGAGTACCCAGCAGCCCTCCCTCCCTGCCATCATGGGAGCACACACATACCTCCCTACCCCGTCCAGTCTAGGCAAGGGGATGAGAGGCAGGAAAGGGGGCGGGGAATAAGGACAGAATATCTCAAATTCCAATCCCAAGGGCATTAACAGAAGCGATTGAGGGGTCGGAGGGGAGGCTGTGGAGATTTTTGATTTTTTTTTTTTTAATGCCAGCAGTTGGTGATTTTGAGAGAAGATGATTCAAGACCTTGGCTTCTCTCTGCAGCCCTCGCAGTACAGATTATTGGTCGCTAGTATGTGCTAACGCTAGGGATACAAAGGTGCTAAGACTTAGATCGCTCCTCAAAAACATAAAAATAAACTTCCGTGAAATGATAGTGCCAGATGTTCTAACCACTTGAGCTGTATTATTTATAACCTCCCACTACCTTACTCTCAACCCCATTTTACAGAGGGGGCATCTGAAACAGAAAGGTCACTTATTTCACCCAAGTTCATATGGCCAGTGAGTGGCAGAGCTGGGATCTGAACCCAGAGAGCTCCGTTTCAGAACTGCATCCTTAACCTCTATGCGCTACTTCCCCTCCTGTCTGCCTGGGGAATCAAACAAGCTCACAGCTACTTCTGACGTGATACAATGTTCTACAGAGACAGCATAAGAGAAATACAATTATCCACAAAAAGAGCTTAGCTTAATGCTTGGCAAACAGTAAACCTTTGTGTGATGGTGGAAGCCGCATGGGTTCAAGAGCCAAACACATCTTAGGTTGCAACCTACCAGCTCAATCACAGACTTGTTATGTAACAAAGAAACTTGACTTTCTTCAAGCCTCACTTCCTCAAGTCTGTATTAGAGTTGTACCTGGTACCTTGCAGGGCTGTTAGCAGATGAAAACGCATGGTGCCTGGTGTAGAGAGGGGGCTCAGTAAATCGTGTCATTAGTACAATGCCCCTGTGAGAGAAGGATCCTTGTTTCCTTCTGTTTGCTGCTGGAGGCCCAGTCCCTGGAGCCAGGAATCAAGGAGTCCCAGGCAAGATTTTACTGTTCACAGAGGACGTGGGACTTGAGCTGGACCTTGAAGCATGTGTACAAATCCGCCAGGTGGGAACAAGACAGAATGGTGGGAAGAAAGGCCCATCCCGTCCTGTTAGTCCTTTCAAGCAGTTCTGTGAGGCGTTAAAATATAATTAAAAATGTCTCTAGATCAGCGAGCGAGCACGTTTTGAGTGTGAGAGAGCCAGAGAGGACTTCGGACAGGTCTAAGCTTCAAGAAGTCCATGCTCTTGGTGAGAAATAGAACATGTATACATAAACCCATGACATTGCTGAGAAATAAAACATTTATACATAAATCGAACATTTATGGATACACATAAACCCATTTATACATACATCAACTCTGGTAGTACATTACAATCCCCTGAGTCTTTTTAAAAAACGTGTGAGCCCCAACCATGAGATTCTAACTTACTTGGCCTGGGGGGTGGGCACCTGAGCACCAAAATTTGTAAAAGGCTCCTAGGAGTGGGGCACCGGGGTGGCTCATTTGGTTAAGCATCCGACTTCGGCTTAGGTCATGATCTCGTGGTTGGTGAGTTCGAGCCCCATGTCGGGCTCTCAGCACAGAGCCTGCAACCTGCTTTGGATTCTGTGTCTCCCTCTCTCTGCCCCTCCCAGCTCGCACTCCTCCTCTCTCTCAAAAATAAATAAACATTTTTTAAAAATTAAAAAAAAAGAAAAAGACAAGGCTCCTAGGAGTGAGTCTAACGTGCAGCCAGACCTGAGAATGTCTGATAAACCAAAGACAGTAAACAGAGGGACGTCTGCTGGATGAGATGCCACTATTCAACTATGTTTTTTAAAAAGTCCATTTCTCTCAGTTAAACCTAACACTACAGGCCTGTAGAAGAGGGAGCCATCAGACCAGGTGTCGTACGGCGGCAGGTCAGAGCGGGAAGGGCTCTGAGAATCATCGTGTTCACCAGTGTTGGGAAAGGGCCCTTGAGCTTCATTCTCTCTTCTTCCTGCTGGCACTGTGTTAGCAGAGGAAGTGGGACTGAAAGACGGAATCTGGATAATGAGATACAGACAATACGTTAAAAGGATGGGAGACTGACCAGCTACACAACATAATTTCACCATCCGAACACCAAACGCACACACAGCGTGCATGCTATCTGGCACGGACCAATATCCAATCAGGAGGAGAGACAGGAGCCATTCCCTACCACCTGATCACTCGCTAGCTTGTGTTAGATTAATGGAAAAGTATTGGCAAAACTGGCTTTATACCTCAGTCTCAGGATGTGCACAACAAGTAGACTTCCAGAATATAAATGCATTATTTTCTTATGGCGCTGACATCAATGACAGCAGGTGGTCAGCCTCTACCACCGTCAAAATCTAATAGGATCCCAATGATGACTCTTTCTTATTTTGAATGATATTAGTTTGAGATCTTGATTGGTTGACATTTTATCATTGTCGTAATTGGAAATGATACAGATTTTTTTTAAAGCCTACATAATTTTTTATAATAGTTTATTTTCAAATTGGTTTACATATAACACCCAGTGTTCTTCCCAACACGTGTCCTCTTTAATGCCTGTCACCCCCTCTCCCCCCTCCCTCACCTCCCTCACCCTCAGTTTGTTCTTAGTCTTTGAGAGTCTCTTATGTTTCATCTCCCTCCCTCTCTGTGTCTTTTTTTCCTTTCCCCTCTTCCCCTCCCCCTGGTGTTTGCTTAGTCTCACAAAGTCCACCTATTCGTGGAAGCATATGGTATCTGTCTTTTTCTGACTGACTTATTTCACTTAACATAATACCCTCCAGTTCCATCCATCTGGCTACACATGGCCAAATTTCATTTTTTCTCATTGCCACGTAGTAGTCCATTGTATATAAGTACCATAACTTCTTTATCCATTCGTCAGTTGATGGGCACTTGGTCTCTTTCCATGATTTGGCTATTGTCGAAAGTGCTGCTATGAACACTGGGGTACACGTACCCCTATGCATCAGCATTCCTGTGTCTCTTGGGTAGATTCTTAGCAGTGCTATTGCTGGGTCATAGGGTAGCTCTATTTTCATTTTTTTGAGGAACCTCCACACCGTTTTCCAGAGTGGCTGCACCAGTTTGCATTCCCACCAACAGTGTAGGAGGGTGCCTGCTTCTCCACATCCCCGCCAGCATCTATAGTTTCCTGATTTATTCATTTTAGCCACTCGAACCGGTGTAAGGTGGTATCACAGTGTGGTTTTGATTTGTATTTCCATGATGATGAGTGACTTTGAGCGTCGTTTCATGTGTCTGTTGGCCATCTGGATGTCCTCTTTGGAGAAGTGTCTATTCATATCTTCCGCCCATTTTTTCACTGGATTATTTGTTTTTCGGGTGTGGAGTTTGGTAAGTTCTTTATAGATTTTAGATATTAGTCCTTTATCCAATATATCATTTGCGATGATCTTTTCCCATTCCGTTGGTTGCCTATTCGTTTTGTTGGTGGTTTCTTTTGCCGTGCAGAAGCTTTTTATCTTGATGAGGTCCCAGTAGTTCATCTTTGAAAAGCCTACATAATTTTTAAAAGTAATCTCTACACTCGATGTGAGGCTCAAGCTCACAATCCTGAGATCAAGAGTCAGATGCTCTGCCGACTGAGCCAGTCAGGCTCCCCACGTCCATAGAATTTTTAAACATGATTTGATATTTAATACTAAGGATTTAAATTTTTTTTTTTATTTTAAGAGGAACATGAAGAATTATAAATTTGGGGGCTTACCTTTGTAGCATTGTGAAAATAAACTGATTAAGCTATGGGAAAAAAAGCATCAAACTTTTCCTTCTTCCTCCTTCCACCATGCCCACATCTCTCTTTTGACCTTTCTGTTCTCTCCACACCCCTTTCCCCCAACAGGTACCGGCACATCTCAGCTGGTGGAAGGTTTGAGCCTGGGGGCCTTCAGCTCATGCCCAACCCACTTCCCAATGATTTCACCAGGAGCTGGCCCTGCCCGAACCCTCTGCCTCACTACCAGGAGAAGGCGCTAAAACTGGCCCTGCTGCCTAGTGCGCCTCTGAGCCAGGACCTCTTGAGGAATTACCAAACCCTGCTAGAGAACCGTGTTACCTTGCCCCTCTATCAACTCTCCAAGGCACAACCTGGTGAAACCTTAGCAAGGAAGACCAAGAGAAGATCCGGACAGATCTAGAAAAGCCTCTGGCTGGGCAGGAAGCACGGTGGGCTACAGTGTTCTCAACCAATCCACCTTCAGCAAGAAGCCTTTGGGGTAGCTGAAGGACCGGCTTCAGCAGAACAGAGCCTCGCCACCATCCCTCCAACTGCAGGCCACCTCTGTCCCCCACGGTCCTGGAGACTCTACTGAAACTCTAAATGATTACCTGTCTTCCTTGGAGGACTGTCTCATAGCAGGTGGGAGGATTGAGTGAGGTAGAGTAGGGAAAGGAGAGGGGGATACAGTTTTTAGGGACAGAATGAGGAGTGGGGAGGAAGAAGGGGTGTGTGTGTGAGCGCGCATGCGTGTGCGTTGGTGTGGGGGAAGAGGCGCTGTAAGAAATGTGGATAAGGAATGGGGTGCCCGGGTGGCTCAGTCGGTTGAGCGGCCGACTTCGGCTCAGGTCATGATCTTGTCGTTTGTGAGTTCGAGTCCTGCATCGGGCTCTGTGCTGATGGCTCAGAGCCTGGAGCCTGCTTCAGATTCTGTGTCTCCCTCTCTCTCTGCCCCTCCCCTGCTCGCACTCTGTCTCTCAAAAATAAAATGAATGTTAAAAAAAATTTTTTTAAAGAAAAAAGAAAAAAGAAATGTGGGTAAGAAGTTACCTTTTACTCCCATAATCCATTTGGAACAAAACTGGGATTGGTCAGGGCACAGGAAGCTTCTTAGGCAAAATAACCTCCATTCTACACCTCCTCAGACGATTTGATGTTGAACGAAGACCAGAAGCAATTCTGCTGGGTTGCAGTTCCCATGTGGGGTTTGGGGGAGCAGAGGTCAGGCCAAGGCTGATGCTGGAGGATGGAAGAGTCAGGTCTGAGGAAGGCGGACCAGGTCTCTGTGGAGACACAAGAATACAACAAAGTAGAGAGAGATTCTAGGTAAAATAGGGGTCACTCCAGAGCATTATGTTCAGGGCCTTGGGCCTGTGTTGCGGTCGACCCCAAATGCATCAGCTTTTGTCAGCGGGGGCCAGAGACAAGAGGCCTTTACTGGAGGCAGGCAAATAGAAGGGGCAGCAGGGAGGCAGCTGAAAGGGGAGAAGTTGTATGGTGGGGGCCGACCTCACCTCCTCTTGCCCCTGTCACACCCCCGCTTGGTCATCTTCCTCAGGTGGGCTACTCCTGGCCTTCTGGCCACTGCCCTCTTGCCCACTTTTCTCAAGCCCCCTAGGTACCCAGGAACCAAAACCCCACCAGGGTCCTATCCCTGGTTTAACTACTGACCAGCTTATATGACCTTTGTGAAGGGCATTGTTACCCTTAGGCTTTCAGTTTCCTCCTCAACACAGTGGGAGCCACAAGGGTACAACTAAGTGGAATAAATAAAATAAGCGAAGTACCTGCAAAGTGTCTGGCACATTGTAGGCCCTCCATAAACGAAGCTATCAACCAATCATTACTCATGGGATGAAAACAATGGATGGCATACTATTCAGTCATAAAAAGGAATGAAGTACTGACACTTGCTACAGTGTAGATGAACCTTGACAATATCACACTGAGCGAAAGAAGCCAGCCACAAAAGGCTATGTATGCTATGATTCTATTTACATGAAAGATCTAGAATTGGCAAATCCATAGAGACAGAAGATAAATTACCAGGTGCTGGGGGAGGGGGAAATGGGTACTGACTGCTCAGTGGGTACAGGGTGTTCTTTTATGGCAGCGAAACTGTTTTGGAACTAGATAGAAGTGGTGGTTGAGCAACATCATGAATGAACAAAATGGCACTGGATTGTATGCTTTAAAAATGGTAATTGTTCAGGGCGCCTGGACGACTCAGTCAGTTAAGCGTCCGACTCTTGGTTTAGGCTCAGGCCATGATCTCATAGTTTGGGAGATCGAGCCCAGCATTGGGATCTGCACTGACAGTGCTTGCTTGGATACTCTCTCTCACTCTCTCTCTCTCTCTCTCTGTCTCAATAAACTTTAAAAAAATGGTAGCCATTTTGTTATGTGAATTTCATCTCAATTAAAAATAATTACAGGGGCACCTGGGTGGCTCAGTCAGTTAAGTGTCTGACTTCTGCTCAGGTCATGATCTCATAGCATGTCGGGCTCTGTGCTGACAGCTCAGAGCCTGGAGCCTGCTTTGGATTCTGTGTCTCCCTCCTTCTCTGCCCCTCCCTCACTTGTGCTCTCTCTCTCTCTCTCTCTCTCAAAAATAAACATTAAAAATAAATTCAAAACAAAATAAAATAAAATAAAAATAATTACAATAAATAGGGTGTGGTAGTGAGTTTCCAAATTTCCTTTTAGTTCCAAATCTATAGTTCTATTAATAGTCCTTCTCCTTAACACTTCTCCCCCTGATATGTATGGGGGGACGGGCAGGAATGACTAGAGCCAAAGGGTGAAGGAGGATTCCCTGAGTACTCCAGGGGCTTGATGGAGCTCTGGGAATGTGCCCATTCTTCCCGCTCTGGGTTAGGAATAATGGTGGAAAGCAGGAGGCCCCCTTACCTAGGATCCTAACATGTCAGAGCTGATCAGGCTATGAGGACACAAGTCAAATTCCCTCAGTGTTTAGATGGTTAACCGAGGCCCATGGACGAGTGACTTGCTCGGGGCCTCAAAGCCATGGAGTCCCAGCCCCTCCTGGCAGTAGAAAGGAGGCTGGGAGCTAAGAATTTGGGGCTTGTTTTTTCATCCTGCCTCTCTCTGTTATTCTACTTCTGCCCATGATGCCTGGGTTTTGTCACCTCCACAATGAGAAGCCCTGGGGAAACTTAACGGTTTGATATCAATGAGGGTTTGAGGAGTGGGAAGAAGTAGGCTATTGGGGTTCTTCAGAGAAGGCTGCTTACCCCCTGGCCTGGAAGGTGCGGGAAAGCAGAAAGGTAGGGTGCGTCCACACAGACTTCTGCCTTGGCAGACCCCGACCACTTCGGAGGTTCCTAGCCTCACGTCAGAAGGACTTCCACCCCCCCCCACCAGCTGTCTGCTCTGCCCTCTGTATAGCAATCTCCTTCCTGCTGGTGGGGGGACCACAGCATTATGGGAGGCCTTCCTGTCCAATGGCCGGCCTGAACTACGGAAGCAGCACTCTGGAAATTCCTGAACTATGGTGGGCTGTGGAGGTCTGAGGGGACAACGATAGCATCCATACGCCCTCCTGGGCCTGGGGACTCTTCCAGGGCGATGCCCAGTTCAGCCTGCTGGCAACCACAAAAACCCCTCATCCCCCAACCCCATATACACTAATAAATATGGCGTCCTCAAAAGCCTCTGTAGGGGTGGAGCAGGGGATTCCCATAACCCGGGCCTGCCTTAAAGATCTACTCTCTCACCACAACCGTTGAGGGGAAGCAGGGTGAACATTCCTCCCTCGACATAACCAGCACACATGGGACACCTTATGCTCTGCTGAATGCCACCAGTCTTATGGAAACTGATCAATCTCACCCAGCACAGAGGCCTCAGAGCCACTTCTGGGTCCACACTTCCCCTTCCTCAACCACCGGGTATAGTATCATGAGCTGGGTGGCCAAGGCCAGTTCAGATCCCTGAGTTACCAGAGCCTGAGGAATGGTTGGGGGTCAGTGAGTGCTGGAGGCTGTGGGGCCAGGAAGCCCTGCAGGAGATGCAAGGCCAGCCATATTGCCAACCATGATCTTCACTCTTCGTTCTTCATCCCGCTGGCTCCCAGTGTTGTCCTAATTGCCATGCCTCAAAAAGCCCCATTGCTGCTCCCCGATGTGACAAATCAGATATCTTCTCTCCAGGTTTCCCCAGACTCACTTCCCGCCTCCTCAGGGCCCTCTGCCCTCTCATTTCTAATCATCACTGACCCGCTTACTCCAAGCCTTTCTTCTTGCTTCCCTTCCACCTCCAAGCCCTCTCCTTCTTATACTATCCACTGAGCCTCATACGTGTATTTATTTAAAATGTAAATAATTGCTTCCTCCTATTTATCATCATATTTAGTGGTTTTCTGTGGCTACTCATAAAGTTCCCCATCTCATGGTAGTCTCAAGTCAACGTACACTCTGCAGGTCCCAGGATAGGACCTCACAAGAGCCTCCATGCTTGTTAGCTATGCTGTTGCATCCTGCCATTGTTCAGAGGTAGAGGTTTTGCTGGGTGGCTCCCCTTGGCCCACCATCACTCCCACTGGATGCCCACTGAACACTGACACTAGGAATCATACATGGTTCCTAGAGAAAAGTTGATGACTTTGTCAGCATGTATATCACTAGGAAACAGATGTCATGTCCAGGGTTGTCAAGGGCAGGCCCAAAGCTTAGGCAAGGAGAAGGGAGAAATGGAGGGAAATGGAAGCGGGAAAGGAAGCAGATAAACAAAGAGGGAGGAAGAGAAATGTTGAAGTCAGAGGAAAGGCAAAACGGGTTTTGTTGAAGCTCAGAGGTCTAGAATATTTGGAGGCATTGGGCAGCTTGATCAGATCCTCTGAGGACAATCACAGGATCCAGATTTCGGCAAAGAGCCCCGCAGATGAGAAAGGCTGGCAAAGTCCTATGGGTGCAAAGGAAAGGGGGGGATGAGTAGAACGGGGTCTTGAGTGATCCCCTAGGGCTTTAGTTGGATTCTGTGGCTGAAAAATTCAGGTAGGGAACTAGACAGGCTGTTGTAGTGTCTCAAGACCTGTGTAAATGGGGTAATAATAACATGTTTTCTCCTGTGTCCACAGGAGCCCTGCTGCCCAATGCATTCAACTAATTTTGTGTAAGAAGAGAGAGAAAAGATACACACAGAAAAAGACCCACCCTTAGGAAGCCTAGCATCTGGTGAAGGTAGACAAGTAAACAAAAACAGTGTAAGAAATAATGTCATAGACAACGATCCAGTTGTACTCTGGGAGCAAAGGGGAGAGTCATCTAAGAGTGTGCATGTGTGCGTACAAGCACACACATGCGTGTATGCATGCACACTTTCCAAATAACAGCAAACATTTACTCCATATTTATTATGTGTCAGGCAGTGTTTTGAGAACTTTTTAAGAATCACCCCATTTAATCCTCACATGCTATCAGATAGGTCCCACTAAGATCTCCATTTTAGAGATGAGTAAACTGAGACCTGGAGGCTCTTAACCATTTTGCTATTCTGCCTCTCATTTAAACCTCACAGCGATTCTACAAATTACACGTTATTTCAGTTTTACAGATGAGGACATAGATTGCAAGAGATTAAGCACTTCACTCAGAGACATCCAGTTAGTTAATGACTCCGTCCCAATGCTTGACCAAGCTTGTCTGGGTTCAATATACCATGTTCAGTCTGTTTTCATCAATAGAGATGAACACTTGAACTCTCTGTGCCTTGGTTTTGCCATCCACAAAAGCAGAGGAAGTCATCCATGGGTCAGATATAAAAAGTCGTCTTAGCCTGGTAGTTTTGGGGGTGGAGGTAAGGGTGATACGTTTCAAAACTGGTACAGCCTCCTGGGACCCTTGCTGGACAGGAGAATTCTGGAAAACAGCTTCATTCCTGTCCTCCTGACAGGGCCAGAGGAGAAAGCCTGAAATAGAACTGGCTGCCCTTAACCTTCTGTGGGCTCAAGGGAGCTGTTTGTCTAGCTCTGAATAACCCATTCTATGAAGAATATTCTGGGAATTTCCTTATGTGGCAGAGCAATATCTGGGTGATTTCACTGTGCCAAATGAACTCTCCCTCCTATCCCTACCATCAGAGATAAGAATTGGCACTAGTCAGCCTTGAAGAAAAAAGGTTAAAAAGAAGAGGCACAAAGATATTTCGGGGCATGAAAGTGTATCACAAGGAAGGTGGGAACCAGTTCGTCTCCGTCTCTACCAAGGCTTGGACAGGAAGGCAGGGATTTTGAATACAGGTACAGGGATTTAGATTAGATATAAAGAACTTCCTGAATCAGTGGAGATTTGCTGGCATAGATTCGATCAGGTTCAAGGAACCAGCTGTGAATCTATTTGGACCAGTATCATTCAATAGAAATGTAACCTTAAATTTGTTAGTGGCCATATTAAAAAATTAAAAAGAAACTGGTGAAGTTCATTTTTATAATGGACTGTATTTTATTTAACACAATAGATCTGAAATATTATCAATATAAAATGCTGTAATCTCTGTAAAAATAATCGAGATAGTTCACATTACTATTTTGTATTGTTTTCAAAATCTGGTGTGTGTTTTGCGCTTACAGCAAAGCTCTCCTCAGCCTAACCACACTTCAAATGCTCAATAACTATATGTAGCTGGTGACTGCTGTATTGGTCAGCACAAATCTAGACTTGCTAAGGATGGTCTGACACCCAATGGCAAGTATAAGGTGTGGTCTGGTTTTGTCTGAAGGCAGAAAGTTCTCTAGAGACCTGAGGGCCTATGAGGGTAAAAGTCAAGAAAACCTTACCTTAGGAGCCCCTCTCCTCTGTCCTCATTGCCAGAAATACAGAGACCCATCGCCCTCTGGTTGTTCTTAGAACCCACGCAGCAGTGTTCTGTGTTCTCTTTCAGTAGAGGGAATCCCAACTCCCTCTGGTCTGTCGGACTCGGGGTTTGGTGGCTTGCGAACCCAAATGGGAAGAGCACTGTGCCAAGGAGAGCAAGGAAAAGGGTTCCTCCTGGAGTAGATGAGGTAGCCGTGCTCTCTCCATGGCAGGAGACAATGCTCCATACACCAGTCAGTCTTCCTGGTGCAAGTGACTGGTCACCAGAGGAGCCAGGCCGGACAGAAGGGATGGAGATGTGTAAATCTACCCTGTCTGGGGTGTGTGTGGGGATGAGCACTGTCCCAGCCTACCTTATCTTACCTGCAATATTCTGAGTTCTCCATCTGGGACACGCTTCCTCCAGGTACGTGCACAGCCTTGGCTTTGTTCTTACCTCGGCACAGTGTCATCCACCCACCACCCTACTCCCATCACTCTCTCTCCTCTCATCCTGCTCTAGTTTTCTTCAGCAGTTACCACAACCTGACATTATAAATGTCGTTGTTCCTTGTCTGCCTTCTTCATTGCAATGTGAACTCCATGAGGGTGGGGCCTTCATCTGGTTCCGGTGCCTAGGCCCAGAGCCTACCTCTGTGTCCGACACATAGTAGGCACTCAATAAATAATTTTTGACCGAATGAAAGGAGAGCTTGCTGTAATTCAGAGGAGAACCAGTGCAGTGAGGAAGCCAAATCTCACATTTCCATTTTTCTCCTCAAGAAATTTCTGAATCTGGATCCATTCACTTCAACACCTATGTGAACCACAAGATGAAATAAATGAGAGAAATTACAGATATTTCCCAAGTGTCTTGAATGTGAATATCTCCACTTCCTCTGTTCCTCACAGTAGAAGACTAGTTTAATCTTCCTGAATAGTGCCCTTGGAAGTTTTCTCTCCCTGGGTCTCATCATCGGAGTTCAATGTAGTTGTTCCTTGTTAATGAATTGGCTTGTTGAGTCCTATAACCTTTAGGTTAAAAAATGACCAGGGGATGGAGCACCTGGCTGGCCCATCGGAAGAGTGTGTGACTCTCGATTGTGGGTTTGGGCCCTATGTTGGGTGTAGAGATTACTAAAAATAAGTAAGCTAAAAAACTGACCAGGGGAGGGAAGTGAGGTAAGTCATTGGCAAAGACACAGACCACCCAGCTGAGGATATAAACTGCCCTCAGAGGTAAGTTATTGGCAGAGACACAGACCACCCGGCTGAAGATACACACTGGCCTCAGAACATTCCCTGGCACTCTCCACTATCATTTTTTTTTTTTTTTTTTTTTAGAATTAGACAAGGCTAGATTTTTTTAAAGTCAAAGTATATTTGACATATACTATTAGTTCCAGGTGTACTACATAGTGATTTGACAATTATATACATTATGCAGTGCTTGCCATTATGAGTGTGGTTATCATCAGTCACCCTGCAAAGTCTTTACAGTATTTCTGGACTATATTCCCTAGGCGATAATTTTCACCCGCATAACTTATTTATTTTGTAGTTAGAAGTTTGTACCTCTTGGGGTGCCGGGGTGGCTCAGTTGGCTGAGCATCTGACTTCAACTCAGGTCACAGTCTCATGGTTCATGAGTTCAAGCCCCATATCGGGCTTGCTGCTGTCAGCCCAGAGAGCACTTCAGATCCTCTGTCCCCCTCTCCTTCAGCCCCTCCCCCCTGTGCTCTCTCTCTCTCTCTCTCTC
The DNA here is from genome assembly GCA_030068075.1 of Paguma larvata. Taxonomy (NCBI): domain Eukaryota; kingdom Metazoa; phylum Chordata; class Mammalia; order Carnivora; family Viverridae; genus Paguma; species Paguma larvata. Next base: position 100,567,285 of record CM057828.1, read on the forward strand.
AAAACATTTAAAAAAAGTTTGCACCTCTTAATCCCCTCTACCTATTTTGCCTATCCCCCTAACCCCCTCCCCTCTGGCAACCATCAGTTTGTTTTCTGTATTTATGGGTCTGTTACTGCTTTTTGTTTATTCATCTGTTTTTTTAGATTCCAGATATAAATGAAATCATGTGACATTTGCCTTTCTTTGTCTGACTTAATTCATGTAGCATACTACCCTCTAGGTCCATCCATGTTCCTGGAAATGGCAAGATCTCACCCTTTTTTATGGCTGAGTAGTATTCCAGTGTGTGTGTAATGTGTGCATGTGTGCATATGTGTGTACTATCTATCTATTCATCTATGGGTAGACACACAGGTTTCTTCCATATCTTGGCTATTGTAAATAATGTTGCAATATATAAGGGTATATATATCTTTTTGAATTAGCATTTTCATTTTGTGTGCATAAATACCCAGTAGTGAGATTTTATACCACATCTTTATCCATACATCTATTGATGGACATTTAGGTTGCTTCCATAACTTGGCTATTATAAATAACACTGCAATATACATAGAAGTGCATATATCTTTTTGAGTTAGTGTTTTTTAAAAAAATTTTTAAGTTAACTTATTTATCTTGAGAGAGAGAGACAGAGAACGAGAGAGAGAAGGAGAGATAGAATCCCAAGCAGGCACAGAGCCCGATGCAGGGCTCGAACTCATGAATGATATCATGACCTGAGCCAAAATCAAGAGTTGGAGGCTCACCCGACTGAGCCACCCAGGCGCCCCTTGAGTTAGCGTTTTTATTTTCTTTGGGTAAATACCTAAAAGTAGAATTGCTGGATCATATGATAGTTTAGTTTTTTTGAGGAAACTCCATACTGTTTCCAGACTGGCTGCACCAGTTTGCATTCCCACCAACAGTGCAAGAGGATTCTCCTTTCTCCATATCCTCACCAACATCTGTTGTTTCTTGTGTTGTTGATTTTAGCCATTCTGACGGGTGTGAGGTGGTATCTCATTGTAGTTCTGATTTGTACTTCCCTGACGATGAGTGATGTTAAGCACCTTTTCATGTGTCTGTTGGCCATCTATCTGTATGCCTTCTTTGGAAAAATGTCTATTCAAGTTCTCTGCCCAAATCAGAGGGTGTTTGTTTGTTTGTTTGTTTGTTTTGGTGTTGAGTTGTATGAGGTCTTTAGCCCCTTACCGGATATGTCACTTGAAAATACCTTTTCCCATTCAGTAGGTTGCTTTTTGTTTTATTGATGGTTTCTTTGCTGTGCAGAGGCTTTTTATTTTGGTGTATTCCTAATTCTTTATTTTTGCTTTTGTCCCCATTGCCTTTGGAATCAGACCCATAAAAGTGTTGCTAAGGTCGATGTCCATGAGTTTGCTGTCTATGTCTTCTTTTAAAATTTTAATGGTTTCAGGTCTTACATTTATGTCTTTAATCCATCTCGAGTTTATTTTTGTGTATGGTGTGAAAAAGTGGTCCAGTTTCATTCTTTTGCAGGTGGCTGTCCAGTTTTTCCAGCACCATTTGATGAAGAGACTGTCTTTTCCCCATTGTGTTTGTTTCCTTTGTCGTAGATTTGCTGACCATGGGTTTATTTCTGGACTCTTTCTATTCTGTTCCATTTATCTATGTGTCTTTTTTTGTGCCAGTACCATACTGTTTTGGTTACTACAGCTTTGTAGTATAACTTGAAAACTGGAATTGTGATGCCTCCAGCTTTGGTTTTCTTTTTCAAGCTTGTTTTGGCTGGCTATTCAGGGTCTTTGTGGTTCCATACAGATTTTAGGATTGTTTGTTCTAGTTCTATGAAAAGTACTACTGGTATTTTGATACGAATTGCACTGGACCTGTAGATTGTGTTGGGTTCATCATCTTATCAAAGGGGGTTCTTTAGCTCCTTAGAAAAAACTCAGCTTGGCATTGCCAAAACATTCTCATTCTCCCTACAACTCGAGGGAAAAACAAATTTACAAAGGAAGAAAACAAAGAATACAAAAAGGCAAAAGAGAGCTTCTTTACCCTTTAGTCCCACTCCAAGATGGCGAGCTAGATAGTGAGCGAGACAGTATTTGTCTGGGTCACCATACACATGGGCCAACTTGACTTTGCACAGCTGCGTTCCAGAGAATGGCCTTTCCCGAGCACCAGTGGTTCCGAGCGCCAGGCAACAAGAGCCTTGTCAGAACTGGAAAAGAGGTGATGCTGTTCTCAATCTCACTGCATCCAAACTGGAAACTCCAAAGGCTCCACTCTACACCACAGGTATGTTTACTCCTCCCTCAGGTTTCGTCCGCAGACCTAAGAGCACCGATGAGTTTGGAGACATCCCATCCATGTTGTCAGCCTGGCCCAACGCAGCTTTGCCACATGCTCTGGAATCATCTCATTCTTGTTCACTGACAGCATTACTTTTCCAAGAAAAGTACTTTTCCAAGAATTTATGAAGGACTCTTGAAGATGTTGAAGAATTTTCAAACCTAAGGAATGAATTGCCAAGAATAAATTTGGAGGAGATACCTTTCAGCGTTGGGCCCGCCCAGCATCCTAGTATGTAGCCACTCACTCATCTATCAATGCATACAGTTGATCCTATTGAAACAACCACAGGAAGCAGTGTAACATGTCATTGGATCCTCCTCAACCTCCACCCCAGGTGAACGTGTGGTGGTAAAGAATGCCAAGGCATGGGAGGGAGCTGGAATATTCCACTGAAAGTGTGTTTAAATGAAGCCAGGTTGTGGGTGGGCCAGAGCACAATCAATGGATTCATACTACAGTTTGGTTTCCATTCCATGCTTTTCATCTCCATCAGTCTTCTCTTTATGGCACAGCGGACCTTGAGCAGGACTTGGGAGACAGAACACAGGGGTCCTGTGTTCCTGGCTCTGCCATACAGTAAATGAATGTTAGGTGAGATTTCTAGGTCTCAGTATTAGCTTCCTAGGGCTGCCATAACAAAGTATTATGAACTGAATGGCCTAAACAATAGGTCTCACAATTCTGGAAACTGGAAGTCCAAGATGAAGGTGCTTGCAAGGTTGGTTCTTTCTGAGTGTGCCGAGGAGGAATCTGGCCTAGGCCCTTCTCCCAGCTACTGGTGGATGCTGGCAGCTTTTGGTGTCCCTTAGCTTCTAGATGTATCACCCATTCTCAGCCTTCATGTTGACATGGTGTTCTTCCTGAGTGTACCAGCATGTCCAAATTTCCCCTTTTAGCAAGGATATGGTCATATTGGATTAGGGTCCACCCTAGTGACTTTATCTTAGCTTGATTATCTCTTTAAAGACCCTATCTCCAAATAAGGTCACATTCTGAGGTGCTGGGAGTTGGGACTTTAACGTACGAATTTATGGGGGACACAGTTTAACCCGTACAACTTAACTGCTTTTCCTGTCTGTAAACAGGTATCACAATGCACTTCTTCCTCGTGTAATTGTCATGGCTGTGAAAATACCTAATATAGACATCTTGTCTGTCTGAATGCGTGTGTGCCTTCGAGATGTCTAGATCAGACTGCGCCTCTAGGGAGCAGGGCTCAGTCAGGGCTCCCAGCTCATTGCGTCCAACACAAATGAGCAGGTGCTTGCCACTGCATTTTGACTATGGTGAAGATAAAAGGCTGGAGAGAAAAATCTCATGACGGATGAGCCAGGGCTGTAAAAAAGTTGATTCTGAGTGCTGGTGAGGAAGGAGAGGGCTTTAAGGTACCTCCGGACACTGCCGACTGGGGTGCACATCAGTATAAATCCTCTGGAGGGCAAGTTGGCATTATGCCAAAGGGGAAAAGTTGTGAACAGATGCCCTGGCCATTCCACACCTAAGTATGTACTCTAGAGAAATGCTCCTATGTGTCCCCAGGACACCTGTGTAAAAATGTTCATAGCACCATTGTTTGTAGAGAAATAATCTAAATTTCCTAAACGTGGTGTTTTCATATAGAGGAATAACATACAGCTGTTAAAGAGAATACATAGCTCATGGATGAATCTCAGGAATAAAATATTGAGCAAAAAAGAACAAATTGCAGAAGGACATAAATAATGGGTCAGGCGAAACTAAGTGATATGTTGCTTAGGATACATGTATACATATATGCATAAAGAGTAAACGAAGTATGGGAACGCTAAAATGCCAAATTGAGGAAGGGATGTTGTCTGGGGAGGAGGAGAGGTACAAGGGGGCGCTTCAACTAGATTTAGAATAGTTCGCTTATTTTTTTTTAACCGGGGTGGCCAGCAAAAGGTATCAGTTATTCTTTACAACCTTCTGTGTTTGAATTCTAATACTTTTTAAAGAGCCAGGACTCCAGAAGCCTTACACAAAGAAGAGGGAGGGGCACCTGGGTGGCTCAATCCATTTAGTGACCGCTTCTTGACTTCGGCTCAGGTCATGATCTCTCGATTTGTGGGCTCGGGCCCCACGGCGGGCTCTGCGCAGCAGTGCAGAGCCTGCTTGGAATTCTGTCTCTCCCTTTCTCTCTGCCCCTCCCCCATTTTTGTGCTCTGTCTCCCTCTCTCAAAATAAATAAATAAACTTGAAGAAGAAGAAGAAGAAGAAAGGGAAGAAGTAGAAGGAGAAGCAGAAGGAGAAGGAGAAGGAGAAGGAGGAGAAGAAGAAGAAGAAAGCGAGGTGCCTGGGTGGCTCAGTCGGTTGGACGGCCGACTTCGGCTCAGGTCATGATCTCACGGTCTGTGAGTTCGAGCCCCGCGTCAGGCTCTGTGCTGATGGCTCAGAGCCTGGAGCCTGCTTCGGATTCTGTGTCTCCCTCTCTCTCTGTCCTTCCCCTGCTCATACTCTGTCTCTGTGTCTCTCAAAAATAAATAAACGTTTAAAAAAAAGAAGAAGAAGAAAGGGAAGAAGAAGGAGGAGGAGGAGGAAGAGGAAGAAGGAGAAGAAGAAGAAGAGGGAGAGGTTAGGGCGCTGTTTGCGAGGAGATTCAGAGCTGCTCTTGCTGCCCCCATCCCCCGAACCCAGAACCCAGAACCAATAAGACTCTAACATCTGCCACACCGAAAGGTCGAGACCCAGAAGGGTGAAGCCTCTCCTGTTGACGGCGAGGGTGGGGGGTGGGGGAAAGGCCGTTTTGATGTTGTTCCGAACCTAGCCGTGGGCCTGTACCCCAAGCCCGGAACTGCAGAGAACCCCAGCGGAGAAAACGGCGGGGCAGCCCGAGAGTAGCCGGGAGGGCACCTGCACGGGGACGCACGTGCCCGCATCCCACACGCGCGCCAAGCACGCAGGCTGCCTCCCTCCCAACACCCACACGCACTGCCTTTCAAACAAGCTGGCACGGACACACTGACAGTTTACAACACCGTCACACCCCTCGTGCTTGCAGGCGCCCCCGCGCGCGCGCGCAAACACACACACACACACACACACACCCCTTCCACCAACCGCTCCCACCAGGACCCCAGAGTTGGACGCGCTGCAGAGCCTGCCAACCGCCCCCCCCCCGCCCCCCCGGAGTTCTGGGTTTTTCCAGCCGGAGCCTCACTCCCTCTACCGCAATCTCGGGAAATTGGTGTCTGACGCGGCCGCTCCTGCACATTATTTATCGATTTCCTCTGCCCCCCGGGGAGACCCTCCTGTCAGGAGAGCTGCGGCCCTGAACGGAGGCAGGCGGGAAGCGGCGGGGCCGCGGGGGGCAGAGGGGATGGAGGCCAGGACGGTTCAGCAGCCCCCAGCCTGCTCATCGAGCTCGGTGAGCCCCGCAGGGGCCACGAGCACCAGGCAGGAGGCCAGGAGAGAGGAGGGAGACTCCAGGAGGAGGGGACAGGAGGCAGCGCTTCGGGACCGAGCCCCCCTGAGCCAGCAGCGCCGGCTCAGACAGGCCGCCCAGTTCCTGCACAAGGACTCTGCCGACCTGCTCCCCCTGGACAGCCTCAAGAGGCTCGGCACCTCCAAGGACTTGGTGAGGCAGCCCTCTCCCCACCCTTGCCCTCTCTCTCCCTGTATGCTGGGGAGGGGGTGGAGGGCCAGAAAGTGCAGACCCTAACCTTCAGGTCCCCCTTCCCTTGCAGAGAGTGGGCAGAGGTGGTCCCAGGCGGAGGGGCTCCACTCACGCCATCCTCGGACTCTTCACTGGGGATGCTCCCGCGGCTTGGCGGCTCTGGGGGGCTACTCTCCTTGCTCAGCTTCTCTCAAATAGCCTGAAACTTATCTTGGGGTGATGAGGAGCTGGGCTCTTTAGGAAAGGCTTACAAGGACACAGGAACCTTCTGGAGCAGTCATTTACTGCTGGGAGGGCCTGGAGGCCTGGCCGGTTTAGGGTTATGGTTTCTCTCCTGTCCCTAAACAACAGCTCTGACCATCCATTGGCCTTTTTCCTCCAGAATGGAGGCACTAAGGGCCTCCTTTCCAGAGCATCGGGGTTTCATATGGCTCTTGCCCGGGGCCAACGGCCTCCTGAGTGCCCCTTTACTCCCTCCTAGGGGCAATGGCCCTTCTTCCAGCCTCCTTTCTTTCCATCTTCCTGCAGCAGCCGAGGCCCCCAGAGGGAATGGGGTGGGGGGCGTAACAAGGAGGTGAGTGGGCCAGGGGGATGCGTGTACACATCCCCCCTCTGAGACAGTGGTCGAGCATGGGCTTTGGAGCCACGCTGCTTGGGTTCAGATCCTGGCCCTGCCACTTACTACCTTGAGCAAGTTGCTTTAGGCCTCTGAACCTGTTTCTTCATCGGCTGAATGAGGACAAAATTAGTAGCACCTGCCTCACAGCATTGCTGTGGGAATTACACGAACTAATGCCCACAACGGGCTTAGAAGAGAGCCTAGAAAATAGAAAGCAGTATCTAAGGTCTAATTACGATTGTTTCTCCAGCTACTACTCCATTTGGCTTGAGAGAGAAAGTAAGCTCTGTAGGGTCCAGAGAATATGGAATCCTCTGTGGTCTCTCTTTCTAGAAGAAAGTTGGGCTTTTGTAGAAGGGCTTGGGAGGACTCCGTTCCCTTACCCATTTCCTCACCAGAAATTCTAAGAGGAGGGCACGCCTCAACTCCAAGGGCCTCAGCCTGCAGCCCGGAGGCCAATGCAGCCCCTCATTCCCTGTCCTGACCCAGCCCTACCAGATTCCTCCCAGACCAATGTTCCTCCTCCAGGAACCCAACCGAGAGGCCAGCAGATTCCCAGCCTCGGCCCAGGGGCTCCCAAACAGGAAAAGTGACCAGACCGAGATCTCAGTTCAGGGAACCTCAGGGCGGCTCTTGCACACACAGAGAGCACAGCTGAGAAACATGGAGAGACAGGACAACAGGGAAGCTGATGCTTTGGCTCCTGGCGGCTAGGACCTCAGAGCCTCTATGGTTTGGAGACCACTCTACATCCATCCGGCCCTGGATTAGAGGCTCTGTTAACACTGCCATCCCAGAGTGGCAGGTCCAGCTTCTGATGAGAAGTCCTGAGCTTTTCACCTCACCCCGCTGCCTCAGGACCTCCCGAATCGATCTCAGGCAGTTACTTGGTGTGGCTTTGGGAGCAAAGACACGACAGGTTGGGGGGACCCCACTTTCTCCCTCCCCGGGATAACTCTGGAGCAAACTGCACAGTGGTGGGGGCCTGAAGCCTGTGTCCATCGTGGGAAAGGTGGGAGGAGAGCTGGGAACTGCGAAATCGCTCTTTCCAGCCTGTCCCGGAGTTCACTGCCCTTTTCCCAGGAGACCTGGGTCTCCTGCTTGGCAGCCTTGCTGGCAGGAGCAGCCAGTCTCAAGGGCCTCGTTAAACCAAGGGAAAAAAAACAAACCCACGTTCCCAAGAAGAACGGGCAGGTGGAAAAGCATGTGTGGAGTCTGGACAGATAGAGTCATTCTTCAACAAGCATTTATTGAGTGCCTACTATATGCTAAGCTAAGCCTTGGGGTATAAAGACCTGATCTCACGAGCTCTCAAGGCTAATGGGAGCGTAAAATCCACAAGTAACACTTGTGAGAAGCATGACAAAGGGAGCTAAAGGAAGGGATGCTGGCCTCAGCCGGTTGTGTGGAATGAAGAGTACAAAGAAGTCAGAGAGGGCTTCCTGGAGGAGGTAAACCCTGTGTTAATTACAGGATACACATGGAATTCCAGACTTAGATAAAAATCTCTCTGCCAAATAAAGAGTAGTTCCTGAACAAAGTATGTTGAACCACTCATCCAAGTCTGGCCTACAGAAGAATGAGGAAGAGTCGTCTCAGGAAGTGGGGTGAGCAGGAACAAATGTGTGGAGGCCAAGAGCAAGCAGCCTAGTACAAGCAGCAGAAGCAGGGTCATTGCGGGCAGATGTGCGGAGCGAGGGACGAGGCTGTGGACTAGGCGCTGGCCAGGTCATCTGGGCTGTGTGTCACCTGAAAAAGTTTGGGCTTTATCATGCAACAGGAAGCAGGCGTGCTTTGATGGATTTTAAACAGGAGTAACATGGTTAGTGTTGTTTTCCTTTGCTGCTTCTCAGACTTTAACACGCACACGAATCAGGGAATCTTGTTAGCAAGAAGCTTCTGACTCAGTGGGTCACGATTCTGCATTTCTAACAAGTTTCCAAGTGAAGGCAAGTGATGTTAAAGCCACAGGTCTGAGGACACTTTGGGTAGCAAGGGTTTTAAGTTTATTCATTTATTCTGAAAGGGAGAGAGAGAGGGAGAAAGAGGGAGAGAGAGAGAGAGCGAGCGAGCGTGCATGAGCTTGAGCTAGGGAAGGGGAGAGAGAGGGGGAGAGAAAGAATCCGAAGCAGGCTCCACAGTTTCAGTGCGGAGCCTGATGTGGGACTTGAACTCGCGAACTGTGAGATCGTGACCTGAGCCGAAATCCAGAGTAGGACCCTTAACCAACTGAGCCACTCAGGCGCCCCTGAGTATCAAGGGTTTTAGATAATCACTGGCTTCGAGCGGGTGTATCTGAGAGACAACGGTACTGAAGGCCGGTTCTTAGGAACTTGGCCCAGTGATCCGGGACAGCTAAGGTGAGGCTTGAATAAACGCAGTAACACAAAGCAGGGACAGACTCTATAAATACAGGAGGCAAAGCTGGCAGAACTTAGGAAGTAAAGTGACCGGATGGAGTGAAGGTGGTTTCAGGTGAGGGACAGTTCACCTAGTTTTGAAGACGTGACTTTTTTTTTCTTGTTGTTAGTCTGACTTCTTTCCATCACACCATCAACCCTGGGATCTGCAGCCCATTGAAGGATGAGGTCAGAAGGGGTAAAAAAGGGGACACAATGTTTAAAATCTGTTATAGACCTGAGACAAAAAGTTCCCCAAGCATAATGCCAGCTCCTGAGAGGTCTTGGCAGTCACTAGGTTGGTCTAACCTAGGATGGACTGTTCTCTTCCCATTTTTTCATTGCTGAACAATCTATTGGGGTCCCAGCAAAATGACATGATTTGATACTAGGGTTCACTCTGCTACAATGACCTGACGGCTGGGGCTTGGGTAAGCTCCTGCCCCTTTCTTACTCCCGTGAGATGCGGCACTGGGGCAGGGCTGGGGAGATTGTCGTGGGAGATCTAAGGTGGGAGAACTGAGTGGCCTGGACACTTGGGTTTAGGCCTGTCTGCCTTCTTTGTTTTGTGATGGAGCCAGCAGCCGCACAGTGTGATCCAAAGACGCCTGGTGGAGGGAAACCAGAGCCGGTTTCGGGGGGAGTCTCCCCCCGCGCAGGCTCCGATTCCCAGCCAGGAGAGCAGGAGGAAGACCAGCAAGACAGAGGTTCCCGCTCTTCTGGTGAACTGCAAGGTGAGAGGCCTGCCGGGCCACGGCCTTTCACGAACAATCCTGCCTGTGAATGAATGGCTCACTTCGCTGGGTGCTGAGGGAAGGAGGGAGGGAGAAAAGGCACCTCTCCCCCGAGGCTGCACCTAAAAATGGGATCCTGTACACTTCTTACTCTCTGCCTCAACCCATCTGCCCTCCGTGCAATTCCACAAATCTGCGCCGACCCTCCCTTTATCAAATATAACCTCCAAATGCACACGAGTAACTGCTCGCCGGTGTGTTCTACAGGCATGAATGGCATGTGCATGTACGCATCCTGCAACCCCCTCAGAAAACACTCTCATGTTCCCAGGTGACAGCCTTGTCATCTCTGGAGCCATCTGACCACCCAAGCAGCTCTGAACACCCACTGCGCCTCTGCCACCGCTTTTGTGTGGCGTTTCCTCTTCCTGCTCTCCAGTCTCTGGCCACATTCTAGAATCTTTTAAGGCCTCAAATGTTACCTCCTCCTTGAAACCTTTTCTGATTTCCCCAGTGGGAAACAGCCTCTCCTCCCTCTCAACGTCCAGGGCACTTCAGTCACGACCCTTTCTTAAATCTTTCCACCATGCAGTAGTTACACGTCACTTCCCCTGCCCTCGAGCACGGCCTTCATTGCTATACCTTCCAGCAACACATCTGGCACGTGGCAGGTGCTCAGTAAATGTCTGGATTGAGAAAATGACATGCATTTGGGATGTCCAAGTGCACCCCAAAATGTCTGTATATATCCGGAAGACAGCAAACCTGTTTCCGTGGTGAACCTGTCGCTTACCCTCGTCTGAATTTCCTGGCGAGGCAGCCTGGTCTTCTCGCCCCTCCTGCCCCCCTCAGCTAGACCTCTCTGACCTAGGCCCTCGGCTTCCCAAGAATTCCTCTACACAAACGGATCTCCATTTCTGGTCAAGTTGTTCCCACGTGTGTGAACTTCCCACAGGCAGCTCCACTTCCTTTTTCCCTTCCTCCATCCAAGAGCCAGTTTTGCTTCGACTGCATGAGTGCCATAAAGATCAATCTGGAAGACTTGGTTCATTCCCTTCAGTCATTTCTGAGAGGGAGTCATCAAAGGGCTCGGAAAGGTGAAGGACCCAAGCCCAATCCGTTCCAACTGACTCCCTGCGACCCTCTTTCTCAGTGCCGAGACCAGGAGCTTCGGGTGGCCGTGGACACAGGCACCCAACACAACCAGATCTCGGCTGGATGCCTCAGCCGACTGGGGTAAGAGTGCGGCCCAAAGAATGGATGGGGGATGGGGTTTCTTTGGGAGGCGATGGAAATATTCTGCTATCAGCTAGCTAGTAGTGGTAGTTGCTAACTCTGGGAATATACTAAAAACCACTGCATTTATAAAAGGGTGGGCTTTTGTGGTATATGAACTGTAGATCGACAGAGCTATAATTAGAAAAAAAGATCGGATGGGGGCTCTGGTAGAGAAGACAAGGATTCAGACCCCACGTGGGGCCAGGGGACTGGATGAGAACCTACGTGTGGTGGGGAGGGGCGTCAGCTTGACGAAGGGGCTGGGGGCTGTGGTGGCCGTAACGCTTGCTTTCTAACCACAGGTTAGGGAAGAAGGTCCTCAAAGCCCCAGGTGGGGACCTGGCACCGGGGCCCCCCACGCAGGTGGAGCAGCTGGAGCTACAGCTGGGCCAGGAGACGGTGGCCTGCTCGGCCCAGGTGGTGGGTGAGTCCTCCCTTCATTCACAGCCTCTTCTTCCTCTTCCTCCTTCCTCTCCTGGCACCATATGAGGTGTCCCCAATCTCTGGGCCCAGATCCTCAGACCTGGGGGTGGGGAGGGCAGACAAGGAGCAAGTGCTGACAGGAGGGCACCGTGACCCGAGTCTTCTGTTTTCAAATGCTTCCTGCAGATGTTGAGAGTCCCGAATTCTGTCTTGGACTGCAGACTCTGCTTTCTCTCAAGGTAAGGAGGATGTGGGCACTTGACCCACGCTTGGGGCCTGACCCAAAGGGCTGGGATAAAGAGGTAAAAAGGCACAGGTGCAGAAGCATGGGCCAACTTCTGATGAGAAAGACTCAGAGTTGTGTTCCTTATTTAAAGGAAACATAAGAACCAGGTCCCACTGCTCCCAACCCCAGGGTTCCAGATGAATGGAAATGGGGAAGAGCAAGGAGCAGGGGGCAGGGGGCTGTGGGAAGGTGGGGGGGGGGGCTTGAGGGAGAGGCTACCTGCTGAGAGAAGCACACATTGCCCCCCAAACCCCCGCAGTGCTGCATCGACCTCGAGCGTGGAGTGCTGCGGCTGAGGGCCCCCTTCCCGGAGCTGCCCTTCCTGCCTCTGTATCAAGAGCCTGGCCAGTGACTGCTGAACCAGTCAGTCCCCGGGGGAAGGCCCTTGCCTCGGGGAAGAGCCGTGTTGGGGAATGGGGCATGACTAGAGCCAGGTACCTGGGACTACCGTGTCTGCCCCTTCTGTCACCACCCTGACCCTGCTGTCCCATTGGCCTCAGTCGGCCTCATTCCTCTCTGCTTCTCAGCAACTGCCCAATCCTCCGGGAGTCTTCTAGAGAGAGGGCCCATGATCTCAGGGGCCTGGCCTCCCTGTGCCCCTCCAAATCAGGACTGTGGAAAAGGATGTAAGTGTGGCGTGGTAGGAACTGGCCCAAGTCAAAGGCAGCCCGTACCGTCCTCTACCTGCCTCCGATCCACCCCACGCACCCCTCGGCGGCCTTCCCTCCCATGCCTCTCCCTTCCCCTTCTGGGGCTCGTTACCTCTCGCAACTAGACTGCCACGCCCCACCCACCAGGGGCCCTGTCCCTGCTGACGTCTGCCTTTCTGATTCCGCACGCATCTGCTCACGGCTGAGTGGGGGAAGAAACAGGAAACAGAATACCCCAGTACAGGAGGAAGGCGAGTGTCGGGAGCTTTCTTAGTTACCTGTCCTGGGGTTGCAAGCATCGGAAGTCAGTTATTATTTGATTTCCCTATGTGAAACCTCGGGTGTACCTCTAGCATTTCTCCAGGTGTTTCTCCTCCTCCTCTTGCTTTTTTACACACTGGGCCCCTGAACTTCAGGGCGGTGGCGAGGAGCCCTGTCAGGAACTGCCCCCACAAGGTGGGCCAGGATGGCAGGGCTGGCCGTACTCAAACTTGGAACCTAACCAGTATTCTTTCCGATTTCTAGAACTACTCACCTCATTAGACCTTCTTCCTTCCCCTCATCTCTGGCCTCCTGAGCTTGAGCTTGTCTTATTTTGGAATCTTATTTTGATCCCTCACCAGGCTCTGAGCCAAAGCGGAAAAAAAACAAAGAGGCTTTGCGTCTTCACTGTGAAGACAGGAACACAAACCTTAAGGAGCCAGACATCCTGAGTGTCTCTCTGGCAGGTTTGAGTCTCTCAAGTCAGGGACTATGGGGAGAGGAAGACAGTGGTGTCACGAACCTCAGCTAGGGAACTAGGACCTTGGGGTGAAAACAAAATCTTGAGCCTCGGGTAGAGGAGAGGAGAACAGGGTACCACCCAGCTGCCCTGTGATATCTGGTCTTGCCTTTCCCAGCTGAGTCCCCGGCCCTCAAAAGAAGAGGAGGGGGCTCACGACCACATGTGCAATGATGATACCCTGCTCCCTCACTGCCTTGCCCCATAACCTCTGCTTTCCTGGCTCTGCCTGTTCCCTCCTGCCTCCTGCTGCTTCTGTAACTGCAGAGCCCAGGCCCAATGGCAGGCCTTCAGCTCGGCTGCTTCTCCACTTGAATAAACACTTGTTTCTCTATGCTCATGTCCTTCTCTGGTTTCCCGCCATGTCCATCGGAGTCCGAACTGGCAACTCTGCCCTTATTTCCTCACAGAAAGGTGATACGAATGTGGACTTTCTCCCAGGTTGACCCGTCTGGGCTGGGTCAATACAATCAAGAGCAATGGCTTTCAGACTCCTCTGAACATAAGCCACAGCAGGAAATACATTTTATAGTGTACTTAGCATACGCATACATGTGCACACGCACAGCTATAACAAAACAATACTTCCTTATGCTGTGAGCACGATACTCTGATGTTTCTCCTTCTATTTTATTCTACCCCATTTCACTATTCAAACAATGCTGACCACGACCCCCCGAAGGACTGCAGCCCGTGATGTGAAAAGCACTGACTTACGGTGCACAGAATCAAGAGCAGAAGGGATATGAATGGTCCAACATAGAATTCTCGTTGTGGTCTGGATCGTAAACCCGCATCGGAGTCTAAATGTCTATTGTCTTACGGACAAGAAAGTGTTTTGGGGGGAAATGGGGGTAAGGCCCACAAAGTTGCACAAGCAACATGGTAAAATGAGAAAGCGCTAGCCCAGTTTCTTTGGTGAATAGAAGACAATCATCTCTGCGTTGCTGGGAACAATTAAGACCAGACTGTAAGATGCCCTGAAAGACCCCCCACTTCGAAAGTAAAACCGTGGGCCATTCCGGTAATAATCCCGACTGTGCCATGGAAGACGGAGCTTGGAATGGGGGGAGCCCCGATCTCATTGCTCCACTGGCCCCAAAGCCCGGTTTCCTTACAAGCACTGGAGCCACGCAAAGGATCTGTGCTCCCTCCTCACGAACGAGTCTGTCTTCCACAAGACGAGAGCGGGGAGCTCTGGGGAGGGGGCAGTCCCGGTGATGTGGAACGAGGCTGGGGTTCTGGGATCCTGCTGAGGTGATCGATGGGTGAGGTAATAAGGAAATGGAGCAGAGGGCCAACACGCCTCTTCTTTCACCAAGAAGACCATGAAGGCTGCAGTTCGCAGCTCCCCTGAGGTGGCTGCCATCTTTCCATGCTCCTCGGTGGTGTTTACTCCCTATCCTGCCAGCACTACGGGTACCTTGGGGGGTGGGGTGGTTCAGGAGGCTCCTTCTTCAGCTAAGAGGGCAAGTCCGCTAGGTGGGATCGTGGAGGCTTGTAGGAGCACACCGTGGGGGCTGGTCCGGATGATAGAGGGTTTGGTGAAGCAGGGCGCGGACGGCTGGGAGGTCGTCGGGATCTGAGGGCAAGAGAGGGGCGGTTCAGAGGCTGTGGCCCTCCTGGGCACCTGGCACCGGGCTTCTCCAGTCCCCAGCTCTCCAGGGACTTACCCACGCCCAGCTCCTGCAGCAGGCTCTGGAACTCTGGCTCAGCCTCCAGCAGCTTCAGCAGATTGGTCGACTCCATCCGCTCAAGCTGCACCTCCCAGTACACGTAGATCTTCTGGTTGAAGGTGACGTACACGAGGCAGGGGCTGTTGCGGCCCTCCTTGCAGGCATACAGGCCTGCGGGGGTGTGGGGGTGAGATAAAGGTCAGAGAGTTCCAGTCCCAGTGGCGAAGGGCAGAGAACAAGATGTAGGCCTTGGAGCTGGCAGTTTTGACCCTCCCACAGATGTCAAGCAGAAAGCTAAAGGCCCTCTTTCTTTTTAAAAAAAATTTTTTTTAAATGTTTATTTTTGAGAGAGAGAGAGAGAGAGACAGATCATGAGTCGGGGAGGGGTAGACAGAGAGGGAGACAGAATCCGGAGCCGGCTCCAGGCTCCGAGCTGTCAGCACAGGGCCCAACATGGGGCTCAAACTCACGAATTGCGAGATCATGACCTGAACCAAAGTTGGACACTGAACTGAGTGAGCCACCCAGGTGTCCCTAAAGGCCATCTTTCTATTCCATCTGTGTTGGGAACTCAGTAAAATAGGTAAAATACCTACCCTATTTCAGATATGAAAAAACACCATGGGGGTGCCTGGGTGGCTCAGTCGGTAAAGCGTCCAACTTCAGCTCAGGTCATAATCTCACAGCTCGTGAGTCCCAGTCCAGCGTCGGGCTCTGTGCTGACAGTCAGAGCCTGGAACCCGCTTTGGATTCTGTGTCTCCCTTTCTCTGCCCCTCCCCCACTCATATTCAGTCTCTCTCTGTCTCTCGAAAGTAAATAAAACATTAAAAAAATAATAAAAAAAAATAAAAACTGGGACGCTTGGGAGGCTCAGGAGGTTAAGGGTCCAACTTTGGCTCAGCTCATTATCTCGCAGTTCATGAGTTCAAGCCCCACGTCAGGCTCTGTGCTGTCAGCTTGGAGCCTGGAGCCTGCTTCAGATTCCGTCTCCCTCTCTCTCTGCCCCTCCCAACTTGTACTCTGTCTCTCTCAAAAATAAATAAACATTAAAAAAAATAGGTGTTGAGTTATAGTAAGATGGCTTAATAAATTAAAAAGAAGAAACGAAAACCACCAGGCAGAATGGCCCCCCACAAGTGATTGTTGATTTTCCCATCTTAGTGATCGCCTTGGAGGAATGAAGTGTGGTCTTGGCAGCCCAAGGGGAAGGTTAGCAAAACGGATCAGAAACTAGAGCTGGAGGCACCTGGGTGGCTCAGCTGGTTAAGAGATCAGATCATGATCTCACGGTTTGTGAGCGCTCTCTGCTAGCATGGAGCCTGCTTGGGATTCTCTCTCTCCCTCTCTTCCCTGCCCCTCCACCACTTGTGTACAGGCACTCTCTCTCTCTCTCGCTCTCAAAAAAAAAAAAAAAAAGGCTTCTCTTTGGTGGCAGGCCCTTCTTCAAAGGCACTTTAACCTTCTGGTTCGCTGGACTATGGACACCGGAGCGCTGTACAACTCTTACCATTTCGGCAACCAAAGATCTCCCGGTGTCACCTGAAAAAGCCAGCGCTGCTTTCCAAGTCCCAGAGTTGGAACAAACGTGAATTGTCTGGGAGAGTGCTCCTCAGATGGGAGAGAACTTTCCGACGTCTTCACACATCCCAGACGACAGATGATAAGAACTCATCCCATTCTTCAAGATATTCAGAGACGAACCTGTCTCTGTCTCCATTCCTTCTTTAAAACTGTGCAGATGGCAATAGTACCCACCATCGCCCTCTAACAAAAGTGCTGAAGCGCTCATTCGTTTATGAAGTTGCACGTTAGGGGACACAGAGAGAGTAGAAATGAGAGGCGGAGAAGCGGTTAGAGAGGGGCCACGGGGTGGGGTCCCACCTGCGCAGAAGGCTCGGATATTCTCATCCACTTGGAAGCGCACGACGGTGCGGTTGTGATCAATGATATACGTCTGTCCATCCCAGGCACAGGCAACCACCTCCTCGTGCCCGTTTCCCTGGAAAAGGCCAGAGACAAAGATGCAGGGGTGGCCGGGAGCTGGTAAATAGAAAAGCCCTAACGAGGGGACTGGATGGAATATAAAGGAGTTGTGGACCTGACTCTGGGTGACAAACAGCCAGCTGGGAAAGAGAGCGACCCTCAGTTTCTTTACTGAACTTCCTCCGTGCGCCAAACAACGGATGGAGACACCATCATTCCCAATTTTACATGAAGGAAACTTTGGCTTACAGAAGTGGAGTCGCTCACTCGCAGTCACTCAGCATACAAGGGAGGCAGCCCAGAATCAGGACTCAAACCCAGGTCTGCTCTGCCGACTTCTCCTAAACCATCACGCACGCACAATGGCAGTGCAGAGTAGGCCCCGTGTTGCAGATGCAGCGGCCACAACCTTAGTAAAGAGAGGCTCGTAGACAGACGAGCAAAAGAAATTACAGAACATACATCTGGAGTTGGGGCCAATAACTCACGTCTGGACCCTAATAAATTACTTCTCTTTGGAGCCATTACTCCTGCCAAAAGGTGCTGCCGAGAGCTTCCGCAGCAGCGCAGAGACGGTACTAGGCACTGAGGAATTAGGAGAAGCAGACTCACTTGAGACGGAGTTAAGAGTCTGTCTGAAGAGACTTAGATAAAGATCGAGAGTGAACTGTGAAGTGAGAATGGCCTCATTTAAATCACGTCTCTGCACGTGAAGAAGGTAAGAGAACGTTCCTCTCACCGTGACATCCAGTTTCTCTAGGGCGAAAAGCTGGTGATCCACCTGCACCGACCACAGCAGCTTGTCCGCTTCTTCCATGAGCTTCAGCGTCCCTGCAGGGGGACAGGCAGGCCGCGGTGGGCAGGACAGGACCCCTGAGCACACCCCACAGGAACACTGCCTCCCGCCCCGGCAGGAACTCACCATCCAGGGTGCAGAGGGCAAAGAGGCCGGAGCCACCCGTCTCAGCGTTGTGGCCTGCGGGAGGGACAGAAGGACAGGAAGAAGAAAACACGAAGGGCAGGGCAAGGTCAGAGCACACAGGGTGAGGCGCGGCCCAAGGCAGGGAGAAGGGGCTGACGCTTGCCCCTCAGCTCCCTCCTGCGTCCCCACCCCACCTTCACCTCGTTTGATGTTGCCAATGAGGTGCGTGGAGACGTTCTTGTTGTGGATGCGGCCGGAAGTCTGGTGCAACATGACATCTCGGGCAGCTGGGGTCTCCCTGTGTGGGGGGTGGGGGGGATGCTAAGTAGGGGCCAAATGAGCCTAGTTCTCCAGGACCTTTGGGGCCCGATCTCTGTACGAGCTTCTAGGATGTGAGTCAGCCTGGAAATCTATTGCTGACCCTGTCGGGCCCATGTGGCGAGTGGAAAAGAGAGGGACAGGGCTGCCAAGTTACAATCTTGGAATCTCTTCCAGGTGCTACAGGTTAAAGCCCAGGATTCCCTGGGTCCCAGAATAACCTTCGTTACTGGGGCAAACGAGCTGTGCCGGGACCCGGCCAAAGCGGCTCTGCCCACTGCAGACCCATCCACTGCCCACGCATCCAGGAGCCCATCTGGATTCTGCACACCCACACCATCCGCAGGCTCGCGCCCTTACCTACTGCCCTCCGGGGCCCCCTCCGAGGTAGGAGGGGGCCCGGCGTCCTTGTTCCAGGTACATAGTAGAATGGCGTAAGCACAGCCCGGCTGAGATACCATCAGTTCAGGAACACCCAGGGGCCCTGGAGTCACCGAGAGACTGTCCACCTGCACCAGGGAACAGGGTCTTAAAGGGGGCTGGAGACGGAAGGAAGTGGGACTCTGCAGAGCGCAGGGGAGAAGTGGGGCAGGGGCCCAGGGAACAGCACCCCGTGCTTGGAGGGCAACAGCAGGAGGAAGAATCTGAGTTCACAGGGTTCTTGCCTGGTACCATCGTCTCCACACAGCCCATCTGCTCTCCACCGTGCATGCCTCAGCCAGGGTCCACACCCTGACACAGAGCACATCACACCTGCCACCACACCCTTAGCCCGGGGCTCCTTCCTCTTTGCCTTTTTTATTTTTTTAATTTTTTAATGTTAATTCATTTTTGAGAGAGAGCACAAGCAGGGGAGGGGCAGAGAGAGAGGGAGACAAAGAATCTGAAGCAGGCTCCAGACTCCGAACTGTCAGCACAGAGCCCGATGTGGGGCTCGAACCCACGAACCATGAGATCATGACCTGAGCCAAAGTCAGACATCCAACTGACTGAGCCACCTAGGCGCCCCCCTCTTTGCCTATTATTAGTAATTTTCCCTTAAGTCCCTGATTTGGAACCCACTTTTTTGGATTTCTCTCAACAAGGAGATTTTCCCTTCCTCCCACTCTAAACCCTGACCCACAATTGTTGTCCCATGAGGGCCCCCCCAGGAGGGCTTCTTCCCTGCTCCCTGGGCCCCATGCTCAGCCTCTCACCTGACCCTCCAGCGTCCACTTCTTGAGTGACACCAGCTGCCCTGTCGGATGTTCAGTGCCCTCGCCCAGATCTTCCCAGCGGAAAGCCCGTACCACACGGTCCGTGTAACCGACCACCAGCTCGCAACACCCATCCCCATCTGTGGGTCCAGAAAGTAAGACGAGTTTGGAGCCACGTGTGTGTCCGTCACTTGAATCCTACACACACGTCCTCCCCGCCCCCCTGCTAACATCACCGGCATGTGCGCTGTGACCTGGTACAACTTCGGACCCCGAGGGCCGTGCTAGTCCCCTCACACACTTTGTGCTGTGCTTCTTCCGTCAGATACTCAACGTGAGTGTCCTGATTCGTGCCACGTACCGCCACCTTTGTGATAGCTTCTGGCCAGAACATCAGCCCTATATCTGTATGACTCACTCTCTTGCCACTTTCAGTGTCTGATCAAATGTCACCTTCCCAGCAAGGACTTTCCAGACAACTCCATTTA
This sequence comes from Paguma larvata, assembly GCA_030068075.1. Classification (NCBI taxonomy): domain Eukaryota; kingdom Metazoa; phylum Chordata; class Mammalia; order Carnivora; family Viverridae; genus Paguma; species Paguma larvata. The sequence continues at coordinate 100,586,998 of CM057828.1, forward strand.
GAATTGGTGCTTCTACTTCTGTACCCGGACACTCTTTAGCCCCTTTCTGTGGTTTATTTTCTCCATGGCACTTACTTCCTTCTAAAAACATTTTACACTGTTTATTTTCTGTCCCTTCCTAGGAAAGGCCCAAGAAGGCAGTGATTTTTGTCCATTTTATTCACTGCTGCAATCACAGTGCTTAGAATGATTCCTGGTTTATAATGGGAGCTTACTAACTCAGCATAAAATGCGTAATAATTGCACACATGAATGAATACTAACTACCTCCGTGAATCCCCTGAGATCTGCTCTACTACCCATGGACTCCTAATCCCCCGGCTGCCTGCAGGCACAGCCATGCCCACCGATGTCGCTGATCAGCATGACCTTGGTGTTGGCAGGGATGTGCTGCTTGAAGACTGGATGCTGCTCCTCTCCCATTAGGGTCTCGTGGTGCCCAGAAGCATCCAGGGCCTTGGCAGGTGTCAGGTCACACAGGTGAAACCATCCCTCGGCACTCACGGCCACCACCAGGTTCTGGGAGAGGCAGAGGCATAGGAGGGATGGGCTGGGGAGGGAAGTTTGGGCACAAGCCTGGCTGTTAAAGCACAGAAGTGAGGGCTGAAGCCTTTAACTCTCAACTGATTTCCACCAGGAGATGGGGAGCAATCTAGGCAAAGCCTTGGAGTTCTACCAAAGTCCCAACGTGCCCTAGAGTTCTTACCTTTCCTTTATTACAAACATCTCCAACCCCGACGCAAGTCAGCTGCAAAGAAAAGGGGAGACATACTGAAGGAGACCAATACTCCCTAATCTCAGGGAAGCAAGGAGAGGTGTGCTAGCTACCATCGTTTGCTGAAAACCTGTGCCACGTGACTTACACTGATAGTTCGCATTAATTGCGTTCTTGGGCTGGTTTACCTAGAGTAGTAGGGAGACCTCAAGTAATTAAGACTGTATGGGCTGAACAAGACAAAATGAAAGATACATCTAATACAGCCAGTCTATCATATTTCTAGACTTATTCAAAGCATTACCCCCATTTTGTACTATACTTTATGAGATCACATGGCCTTGGCAGTTTTTAAAGTACTAAGAGAGCCACTCCCAAACAGAATACAAAAAACAACCCACCAGCTGGGGGCGCACTGCCTGACAGTTTCCCTCCCTGAATGGAATGAACTCTGAAGCAGCCACTAGGCTGAGTAGCGGGTGAACTGGGACACACTGGTGGGTTCCTGTGTGGCTTAGCCTTGATAGTCCCTGCACAGAAAGGATTCTTCTGCCCCTCGTGCCACAGGAAGTTGAATACTGACCATGCCCTGGCAGGAACAGGTGAGCCACGGCCGGCTGTCATCATTCTTATACACGAAGAGCTTCCCGCTGGTGTCCCCCACCACCAATTCATTTAACTTCAAATGGAGAGAGAAGACAGTGTTAGGACAAGATCCTATGGAACCACCTGGATCTTTACTCTAGGCGGCCCATCTTGGGGACATCGCAAGACCTCTATCTGTACCTTCATCAACTTTAGTAAAAATCTTTTGCAAACAACAAAGCCACAGTTTCCCAGAGTTTCTTTTTTCTTTAAAAAAAAATTTTTTTTTAAGTTTATTTATTTTGAGAGAGCGATTTCGAGCTTGGGAGAGGGAGAGAGAGGGGGAGAAAAAGAATCCCAAGCAGGCTCCGCATTATCAGTGCAGAGCCTGATGAGCCTGATGTGGACTTGAACTCACGGACCATGAGATGGATAGCCTGAGCCAAAATCAAGAGCCGAAATTAACTGACTGAGCCACCTGGGCGCCTTTATTTCCTTGTATGGGCGCCGCGTGCGCGCGTTTTGTATGAGAGGAGAATATCAGAATGGGGCAACACAGAATCTATGACTCTTCCCAGAAAAGCCTGACAACTGAACAGCTCCATGATTGCCTGATTTGAGCTCTTTCAATCTGTCTATTGCCAATGGGACATGTTTTGAAAACAACCCAGAATACTGAAATTATGGAAAATTGAACTTCAGACCATGTACTTAATCAAGGGCCAAATAAAAAGACAAGGTCAGCTCTGGGGGCCCTCCTTCGTCTAGCAAGACCTTTTGATCTTGGTATGTATGAGTGAATACACAGGGGATGGAGGTGCTGGAGGGGACAGCATGAAGGGGTTGCTGGTGTCCGCCTCCTCACCGCTCTGGGCCTCTGGCGCCCCCAAGTGGTGGCCGATCTCTCAGGAGGGGGGCTCCCTGCATAGAGCCTCTTCCTGTTTGTATCTGGGTACTCCATTTCCCAGTCATTCCACAAAGGCTGCCTGCCTTTCCAGGGGTTAACAGTGATAACAAGGTAGCACCAAACCCTGTTTCCACAAATAGCTTTCTGATTTCCCCTGTTGGGGAGTGGGAGGGTGGTGGGGAGGGAAGGGGTGCAGGGGTGGGCAGCCAACGCCCCCTTCCTATTCTCAAAATAGAGTGAATATCAGATTCTCAAGAGATTTAATTCTAAAGGCAACAAAGACATAACAGATCACAAGTGAGGAAAAGTTAAAATGAATTGGGATTTATCAATGATTTACTTGATTTGAACCTTCGATTTATTTTTTTAATAGTTATGGGAATATTATTATATGATGTTATATTTGCTGAGAATAATAGATCACAGAAGCATAAAGCAAGTTTATTTACACTAAACCCTCCCCCTGATGTTTCCACTTTGGCTGCTCCAGAGGATTTCGACAGACACACAGGGGACAGGCTGCATAGCACAGAGGTTCAGTGCAGCTGCCAGGATTGGAATCCAGCTCTCTATGCTTAAATTTTTTCGTCTATAAAACAAAGATCATGAGGGTATCTACCACATAAAGTTGTTGCAAGAATTGAGCTAACAGAGGAAGGCCTTTAAAACAGTGACTGGCAGGGGCACCTGGGAGGCTCAGTCAGTTAAGTGTCCAACTTGGGCTCAGGTCATGGTCTCACAGTTTGTGGGCTCTGTGCTGACAGCTCAGAGCCTGGAGCCTGCCTCAGATTCTGTGTCTCCCTCTCTGTCTGCCTCTCCCCCACTGGCGCTCTGTCTCTCAAAGATGAATAAACAATAAAAAATTTATATTTTTTATTTATATATATTTATTTAAATAAAATATTTATATGTTTATATACATAAATAAATTATTTATATATTTATATAAAAAATCAGTGAGTGGCATACAGCAAGCAGTACCAGGTGGTTTTCCGCCTCTAGTTAAAGGCCTCCATGGCTAGGGACCCTAGTATCTTTCATACAATGCATTCTTTTTTTATACATTCATTCAGCAAATGCCATAGGCCATACCAGCATCTGAAAAAAACTGTTTACTTTTCTATTAAATTAAATTAAATTTTATTAAAACAATTTTTAAAAATGTTTTTTCAGTTTTGAGAGAGAGCATGTGTGGGGGAGGGGCAGAGAGATAGAGGGACAGAGGACTGGAAGCGGGCTCTGTGCTAAGAGCAGAGAGCCTATATGGGGCTCGAACTCATGAAGTATGAGATCATGACCTGAGCTGAAATCAGACACTTAAAAGACTGAGCTACCCGGGCGCCCCAAATTTAATTGGAGAGAGAGAGTGCGAGTTGGGGAGAGGGGCACAGAAAGAAAGACAGAGACAGAAAGCGAGAGAATCCTGAGCAGGCTCCATGCTCTGCGAGGAGCACAGCACAAGGCTTGACCCCATGACCCTGGGATCATGACCTGAGCCAAAATCAAGAGTTGGAAGCTCAACTGACTGAGCACTCAGGCACCCTGATAAATGTTTAATTACTAGACAATTAACAAAAAAAGATATTTTTTAAGAAACAGAGAAAAATCAGAATGAAGGGGAATGTTCAGTCAGCCCTTGAGTTTCCAGGTAAAGGCAGGTAATGAGTTAGGGGTACAAAGGTAAATGTCATAGACTCCCTGCTGAGGGGGACCTTAGAGTTTTAACAAGGGCACAGACACAAATATGGTAAGAGCAGTGACCAAGTAGACGTGGCCCAGCCAGGCAACGACAGGCAAGACAGGCAATGACAGTGTGGCAACGGCTGGCCTTCTGGAAGAGGACATTTCCAAAATAGCCCATCTGCTTTCCGGCAGCTCTAATGCTTCCCAGCAGTTCTGCTTCCCTGTGGCTGATCCTGGCTCTGGCCTCTCGGGGTCACTCACGGACACGAAGAAACCCCAGCTGGAGCGTACAGTCTCCATAAAATACTAAAGGAGACAGAAGGAGAGATCTTTGATCTGCTACAGCCTTCTAGAGACTTTCCCCTGGTGTAGCCGGGTTTCCACCAGCAGTCCTACAGGGTGTGCTGAGAATTATCCCTGGCTTCCCCTCCCCACAACTTACCAAGAAACAAATTAGTTTCAAAGAACTTTAGGCTAATGATTTATTAGGATGAAATAAGTCTTTTTCTTGCCCCAAATGCTAATAACAATATTTCTATCCACACTCATGCAGGCTGAATGTACCACATACATAATAGATGTACCACTAGGCAATGGTCTCAACTACTTGGCCTTCTTTCAGTTATATTTATCAGTAGCACGCAGAGCCCTTCAAAATTGCTTTGAGACAAATAATCACGTTTGCTTTCCATTACAATCCTCATTTATTCAATAAACATCTAAGTGCCTACTATGTGCCAGGCACAATTCTAAGTGTTGGGAATATAGCAGTGAATATATCTAATATTGTAGAACTGAGTGTATTAGTGCAATCTACTCAGAAAAGTACAATTTCCGAAAAACCTGATGCTGTGAAGCTATGAAAAAAAGGCAGGTGTTTTTCCCTTGTAAACAAAGAAGACCATCATATAACATTGGAAAATCATGCACGCCTAAAGTCACTCTGTTAATTTACCATCTGAAAATTCCTCTCTTGATTTTCTCATAAATTTGTACTGCTTGGCATATTAAGAAATGTGAAAGCCCAAAAAAAACAATACAAATTTATGAGAATAACTCCTTCCTCCTGGCCCTACTCCCAGTAGAGCCAAAGAGACCTCATAAAATATCTTTTCTATCACAGCACAAAGGAGGCTGGGGGCAGGGGTATGTTTTGGCCCTTCCACCGCCCCAGGAAGAGAGTACAGAACAGTTAGGAAGGTGAGGATGAGAAGTAAGGAGAATAGGGAGATGGGGCGGAGGGTAGGAGAGGATGGCAAGAAGGTGCTTTGCATGAAAAATGGGAAATAATGCATGAAAACATAGTCTGTTAAGAGTGCCTCACACCAGCAACAGCCCCCATCCCCTCTGATGCTCCACCTCAAAACTCTTTACATATTTTCATCAATGCACCTCCTTAACGTGTTGTTGTTCTTGTGACTATCACCCCACCTGACTGTGAGCTAGCTGAGGGCTGGGGCTGTCTCGTTCATTTTGGAATTCCCGGAATATAGCAGAGTCCTTGGCGCACAACGGGCACTTGAATAAACATTTGCAGAAACAGAATCAAATACTAACAACACTAACACTTGGTATTAACTATATGCCAGCCACAGTTCTATCTGCTTTATCTGTATTAACGCATGTAAACAACGAGAAAAGGAACTGCGGAGATGAAACGGTAGATGTCAATTGTTTTTGTAATTCAACAAAGGGGTAGCGCTTTCAAGTTGCCATACACTTGGTGTACTATACTATGGAGCAGACACTATAGAAACCCGGCATTACGAATGGGGTGGTGGGGTGGAGACGCAGAAAAGTACAGCAGCGTATTCCGGCGCAAGGGACCACGTGTAAGAGAAGCAAAGGAGCGTTTTAAGCTTATTTGGTGGCTTCAAAAGGTAAAGTGATTTGAGGTGACGCCCCTGCATTACGAGAGAAGCGGGGTGGGCCGGAATATCTGGCCACCGGTTTACCAGGCTCCTACTGTGAACAAGTTATTGACTTAGGCAAAGGATCAGTTATCTATGCCCCTAAAAGAACACCAGAGCCGGGAACCAGCGCAACTCTGACCTGACGTCTGGGCGCGTAAGCTATCTTTAAGTTCTTAGGCGACCGCACAGCCCCACCGCGCACGCGCGCCGCTCACGCCGCACGCCTAGGGCGGCTTCTCCACTTCCCTGGCCCCGCCCCACCCTGGCGCAGAGCCGGGCCGCTTCTCTCGCAGTGCGCATGCACTCACCGTATCGTTATCGACGTCTCCGAGGCAGATCGCGTGAGGGAAGAGGCTCCCACTAAATTCCAGGGCCACGCGTTGCACGTAGCTAACCGACCTCATCGCACTTCCAAGGGCCGAGGGATGGGGAGGCCCGCTAAATGTTCCCCGAGCCCCTCCCTAGAGCCGCCCGAGCGGAAGGCCAGCCAAAGCGGAAAGTTACGTCACCGCTTGAGCCTCCAATCGCGGCCTTCCTCCCTTAACCTTAGAGGAGGTGGGTCTTCCTAGCCCTCTGAGCGTTGTGGGCGGGCTTACCCAGCTGCTGGTGTGAGTGACAGGGGCGTGGGCCACTCCTTTTCTCCAGAGGTCTAGAGAGCATGGGACCTATCTCGAAGGGGGCTGATCTCTTCCCCAGGCAATGGCCTGTCGAGGGCTTGACCTAATAACCTTGACCTCTTCTTTGTTGCCCTAGCAGTGAAGACTCCCGGCTATTAGACTAAAGCAGGGAATCATAATAATCGTAATAATTGACAACTGTATGGTTTCCAACAGTGTTTTTGTTTTTAAACAACTATATAGTTAACCTGTTATGAGTCGTGAAAATAATGTAGTGAATTGAACCAGCATTTAAAAAAACAGAATAGAAAATACCAAGTGACTCTAGAGTAGTGAGGTAAGTATTCTTTTTGTGAACCTTTGTTTCAGCTGTAAATGTTTATATATGTATATTTTATATACAGGCTTATCACGTGAAAAACTTTTTATTTTTTTATTTTTATTTTTTTTTAATGTTTATTTATTTATTTTTTTTTGAGAAAGAGAGCGCAAAGGAGAGAGAGAGGGGGAGAGAAAGAACCCCAAGAAGGCTCTGAGCTGTCAGCGCAGAGCATGACAGAAAAAGACTTTTTTTAAATGGCGTGTGTATGCTTTTGTGGTCCTTAGTTTGAAAACCACATGCTGTAAAGCATATTTCATGTGTATTGTTTTACATAATTAGCACAACAACCCTGAGAGCCGGTATTATTATTATTCAGTATTTTTGGATGAGAAAACCAGGTTCAGCAAGATTAAGTAAGTCTTTCTTTGGGATGTCTCATCAGTCAGGGCATCAGAAGAATTATTTGCAAAATTCTGTAGTTGTTCAATACACTTTAAAGTTTAGGTCTGCAGGTCTCGGCCAATTTATGCACTGGTCATTCAGGAGTCAACATTGTGAAAATAAGAATATCTACCTCACCTGGGGATGTTGGACCAGGGGCTAGTCCTGCTTTGTAGATCTGAACATAATGGAAGAAGGCACTGGAAGGCAGGACATTTTTGCCTGGGGGTGTGAGAGAGGGATGGCACATTTTGTCCCAGAGGTTCCAATGGATCTGACAACCAGGTAAGATGAAAACAAGGAACAGCAAACAAAACGGTAAACAAGAGGCAGTCTAGACAAACACTGGGGACTGCAGATACAGCCATGTTTCTGCTTTTGGCGATATATATACTGTGGGGTTGGCCGGGTCCATTTGAATGTACTGTTTCCCCCAGGTGTACCTAGTGCTTTAAATATATTATCTCATTATGGAGAGGTTGCATGCAACCCCACTCTACCATATCTCTACTCTTCTCTCATTGTAGCTGAAACCTTAAGCTTCATTGTAGGTTTTAAGGGCTAGGAAAATAAAAAGCCAATTTAAAAAAACGTGAAGGTAAATAGTTTTGAGTTATGTTTCTTTTCACTGTTATTTTCCATTGTTTTCTCTTCTTCCAGCCTTTTGAATGAAATTGTAAAATAAATAATTCATAAATAACCCAGGACAAAATAGATGAGGATCATCCTGCTTCTGCCCCCGGGTGCCCTGGCCTGACCCAGTTCTCTGAAATCATATCCTGACCCAGCACTTGGCAGTGCCTCAGTTTTATCTTCTCCATCACTTGCGTTTCTTGTTCTTGACCTTTCTGTGCCAAGGGGTGCCTATTAATGTTTGTTCCTCAGGTCATGTCATTATGATATTATGTCACATGGCAACTTGGATACTCATGCCTTTTGGCTTTTGTCAAGAGAACCAAATAAAGTTAGAAAGGGAGGGAAGATAGGTCTTCAGGAAATAGGACATGGATCAAGTCTTTCCCTCTCCCTGCGCCCCCGTGTGTCAGTTACTTTAGCTGCCTTGTGTGTTATGTTCACAGTCAGCGGAACCCTGGACTAGGGAGGGGTTGCACAGGTCCCTGGCTCCACAAAGAGCATCTGTGTTCTTGACCCTTTCTTTTTTTTTAATGTTTATTTATTTTTGAGACAGAGACAGAGCATGAGTGGGGGAGGAGCAGAGAGAGAGGGAAACACAGAATCCGAAGCAGGCTCCAGGCTCTGAGCTGTCAGCACAGAGCCCGACGCAGGGCTCGAACTCACAGACCACGAGATCATGACCTGAGCCGAAGTCGGACGCTCAACCGACTCAGCCACCCAGGCGCCCCTGTTCTTGACCCTAGATTCTAGTGGGATGGTGGGTGGGTCTCCAATGACACCATTCAGAGCTTGCCTTTTTTAAGCCAAGCACCCTTTCAGCATGAGTTTTGGCTTACTCCCTAGAACTGCCGAAACAGGCCGTCTTCCTGGTTAGATGACATGGATACAATTGTGTGGGTAGTGGCATAGTCTTTACCAACCAGCCAAACGGCAGCTTCAAGTAGAAACCTGCTATGAGAGTGGGGGTGGTGGGTGGTGGGGGACGGTGCAGGTCTGCTTGGGAAGGCCAGGTAAGAAACAGGACCTTTAAAGCTTTCTACACAACATTGTATACGTGGGGCCCAGAGCCACTCACCATGCTGGGGGGCAGGGTCTGCCGCTTTCTGATGGGCTGAGCTTGAGACTTCCTCATTCTCGTTCCCGATCTACTGATCTACAGCGCACCTTAGCATACTAAAGTTTCGGAGAAGTCCTCAAAGACAGAAACCTGTTTTTCAGACATCTTTGACCCAGAAATTAGGTGGAATAAGTGTGGGCAGCCCTGCTCTGAGTGAAATGCTGTTATTCGCAGCTCTCCTTTTGAGTCCCACCCCCTTCCTCACAAGTTCGGCCCTGTCAGAAGGGACCAACCGCTCTGGGAAGCTTGTCACGGTTGTTCTTTGTTTGTTTTTGTTTTTAAATATTTTCAGTAATCTCTACACCCAACATGGGGCTCCCAATCACAACCCTGAGATCAAGGGTCACGTGCTCTACCAACTGAGCCAGCCAGGCACCCCAGGGTTGTTGCCTGTTAAAAGGCTCTCCTTGGCCACGCGCTGAAGGATGAAGAGTAGTCCTTCATGGTCTCTGAAGTCCAAACACGAGGACATGGGCTTCAAACACAAAGGATGATGAAAATGTTTCAAACTAAACACAAGTGGTAGTCGTACAACATTGTAATTAGACTACATACCAGTGAATTGTTCACATGAAAATGGTTAATTTTATGTGAATTCCACCTCAATTAAAATATATATATACACACAAACACATAAACAGAACAATTTTATGTGGGAAGCACTCTTAACGGGCACAGCAGTCTGGTGATCCTGGAGCCCACATGTATTGTGGGAGGGGGATAGGATATGGCCAGTCCTCTCTTCTAACCAAAGAAGTCTGGAAGTTCATAACGGCATTATTATTATTACTTTTTAATGTTTATTTTGAGAGACAGAGAGGGACAGCAAGCAGGGGCGGGGAAGAGAGAGAGAGAGAGAGAAGGAGAGAGAGAATCCTAAGCAGGCTCCACACTGTCAGAGCACAGCCCGACTCGGGGCACTTGATGCCACTGTGAGATCATGACCGGAGCAGAAACCAAGTCGGAGACTTAACTGATTGAGCCACCCAAGTGCCCTGGCATTGTTTTTTCTCTTGATCATCCGTCCTCAGAACCACTTTGTGAATCTTTCATTCTTTCTTTGCCTCCCAAATTGGTGTATTTAGTGTTGTCATTACATGCTAAACAGGGTTTTATTATGAGTCTTAGATTTTATAGTTGAGGATAGTGGGTGTATCCAAGTTACCTGAGGTTGGCAAGCAGCTGGGGGAACTACAGCCATAAAGTCAGCAATAATGATTTCCAGAAAGAGGACAAATTCTCTTACGTAGAGCTTTCCTTTGGCTTTATTCAGCACTGCCCTTAGCCCCTTTTCATTTCAACTTAATGGTTACAAGGCTCTGAGATGATCCCTTGGAAAGGGAACGCAAGAAACATGGAAGACAGGAGTAAGATGTACGATTCCACTGTTGTGAGTCAAAGGAGATGCACTATTTCCCCCTTTAACTCTCGGGGCGGAGGGAAGGAGTCCGGGGCTCTGATGCTGGCGTAAGGCAGGCAGGGTTGGGCTGGGCCCCACAGTGGTTGTGGACTACAGTAAAGCTTCTAATCTTCAGACTAACTGGGTTGGGAAAGGGTTTAAGCAGTTGGAGGGGTAGGATTTGGAGGCAGTGTAGAGTCAAGAGCAGGTGGGGCAAGAGAGGACGGAAGACAGGAGGAACCTTTAGCCGGACAGGAGAGTGGGCTGGAGGTGCATGGTGCCGGCGGAGAGGGGCTGTTGGAATGGAGATGGGAAATACTCGGGAGGTAAGCTTTATAGAACTTGATGTTAGGAGCAGCACTAGGCCAAGATGAGCCCTATCTTACATTTTCCAGACTGCAAATCTGCAGAGCGGCTAGCAGTGCTGGTCACTACTGGCTTTCCTTTATTCAGGCACATTCTCTCCATGTGGGAAGATTTGAAAGGTTGGTGAGGGTCAGCGGACTAGGTTACGAACTTGAACATAGTCCAGAGCAGAGTTAAGCATGTCTGTTTTTAATCCTGAAGACTTCTGGCCACTTAAACCTCTTCACGAGACAGTTTTAATGTTATATAAACCAAGACTTGTACAGTCCCAGGGTCCCATAGAAGTGCAGTTGTTTGAAATTCCTGGAATCCTATAGAACCATTCAGAGCCGTTCCGAAACTCAGGAGTGCATTTTGTCCACTCCTCTTTTTACAGATAAAGAAATCTGCTCAAGTTGCCCAAGGTCACATGAACCTCATAGTTAAAGAGTTTGGATTTGCTCGAGAACTCCTATTCCAGGCAGACCCCTTTCTATTTAACTTGAGCCTTGGTTTCCTCATATGTAAAACGGGGCATTAACTCCCCATTTGCAGGATGGTTGCCAAGAATTAAGGTTAATTCACACAAGGGGCACTTGGGTGGCTGTCAGTTTGGCGTCCAACTTTGGCTCAGGTCATGATTTCCTGGTTTGTGGGTTTGAGCCCCACATCGGGCTTTCTGTCAGTAGAGCCCACTTCAGATCCTATGAGGTGCCCCCCTCTCTGCCCCTCCCCTGCTTGTGCAAGCACATATGTGCTTGCTCTCAAAAATAAACATAAGAAAAAAGGTTAACTGACACGAGGCTCTTGGTTTAATGCTTGGCGTATGTTCTAGGTGCTTAAGGACAGTTAGCTAGTGTTGGCTATAGGGGCAAGACAGATCTTGAAATGGCAAAGACCCAGAGATACAGGACTACGTGAACTCAGCAAGAGAGCACTCGGGAGACTAAAGCAAATGTTAGTTCTAGCTCTGGTACCAACCATGCTGTAGGACTTGGGTGAAATTTTCACACAGGAATTAATCTTCCATAGTAAAAGCATGGAGAAACTTCTTCTGGGAGGAAATGTATAGGCACATGGGTAGGCAGACTACCTCCACCACTGGCCAGCACACACTGGAGAGGGTAAGGCCATAGCCAGAGGCTCTAGCCTACAGACAAGACCATCTGGAGAAGACAGGAGATCTGTACCCCCTGGCTTCTCCCAGGGCCCCATAATGCTATAGGAACCAAAGGTCAACACAGAAAAAAGCGTAAGCTTTTTCCTATTAAGGTCAAGGAGGAAGCTGGAAAGCAGGCCTGAGTGCCAGTGTTCCCTGGCTTGACTGTTCTTCCCCACCTTAATTGTGTAAAAGGTGTCTGACTGGAGAGGTTGGTAACAGGAATTTTACCTTGACGAGAATCCAAGAAAGCTTGTGCTTTCGGCCACATTGCTTGCCTCTGCTGGATCGCTTAGGCAGAAGTAGACAAATCTAACCAAAAGATGCACAAGTGGTCCCAGTATTTTACAGGTTTATATTTTCCTCTTCCTAAGTGTTGGGGAACAAAAGCAGAGCTCGGAAAACCCACCAGGCTGTGCGGGAGGGGAATGGGGAGTGGGGGTGGCGGCGGCGGTCTGGGCAGCACCCAGGAGGCCCCGTACGCCTGGAACCGCTCCCTGCTCGCTGCTGCACTTGCACGGCCATCGTGCCCACCCCGAGGCCGAACAGAAGAGGCTGCCTGACACTCAGGTTTTGTTTCCACTTTATTGCTCAAGCACAGAACTTGAGGCAAGCCTGGACCTTCAGCAACGTGCAGAGAAGAGGCTGAGGGGGTTGGGGACACGACCTGGCTGAGAAGGGAAGCAGATCCAAAGGGAAATCTCGGCGGGGGTGGGGGGGGGTGGGGGTGAGGAGGAGGTGGTCATCAGGACACCAGAAGACATCTCAGCCATACCATCTGGGGTGGGGACGGGAACAAAGAGCAGTAGCGGGCACAGCAGTGGTTTTCCCCATGCCCCTAGCACCCACATGGAGGCCACATGTTTGGGAACGGACCGGGAGGAGGGAAGGACAAGGAAAATGGCTGCCCAGGAGTCTCCCTCTCCACCCTGGTTTCACATCAGACCCCGCGGTATCCCTACCACTCACTCCCTTCTACCATTTGAAACATGGACATAGCAAACAGAAGCAGCAAAATAAATTAACATTCTGATGAGTGTGCGTGTGGATGGACATTCGTTCACATGTAATGGGGGGAAGGGGGAAGGGAAGAGGGGGTGACATCACCTAAAACGATCCCCCAGCCTACTCCTTTCCCCCTTCCCCCAAAGCCACCATCTAACCAGATAGAAAAATAAAGGTCTAATTCACTCAAAATTCTTCAGTTTTTACAAAACTAACAGGGTGGAGGAGGGGAGGGAGCAGGGGAGGCAGGCAGCCGCAGAAGTAGGGCTGGGCAGAGGCTATGCTTCCGTCTCCACCTGAGGCTGGCTCCCTGCCACGTCGTTCTTCTGCTCATCCTTCATCTCTGTGTCAGCATGATGGTTTCCTGTAGCTGCTGCCGCCTTGGCCTGCGAGAAAGGAAGACCGGAAGGGGATGAGTTCCAGTGCTCATCTGGCCCAATCCCTCCGATGAGAAAGGGGACTTTATTATAAATTTACAAGATCGTTCACTACAATACTACTTACTCAGAACTGTACTCGTCCAACATGGCAGTTACTACCACACTGGCTACCAAGCACTTCAAAATACACTAGTTCGAATGGATTAGTTTTAAGTATAAAAGAACAGTGGGTATTTAGAGATTTACTTAGTCTGAAAAAAGAAAACCCCCCAACAAATGCAGTTAAAAAAATTTACATGTTGCAGTATTTTTGCTGTTCACTTTTTTAACATGGCCACCAGAAAACTTAAAATCACTGTGCAGTCTGCGTTGTTTCTACATCCAGAGCTGGTTTAGGACACGGGAAGACTAACAGGGGGCCGGGTAAGAGGACAGGTTATAGGTGTCCGATGCAACACCATGTTAAGTGCAGTGAGAATGCGAAAGCTATTTTTTATGTTGATACAAAACAATCTTCTACGTATGATCTGAAAACAGATCCCTTTTATTAGGGAAAAAGTAGAAAACTGTCTACTTGTGCATGTACACAATTTAAGCACTGGTAGTACCAATTGCTTCTGGGGGTGGGAGTCTTTTTACTATACCTTCTTTTGTGCTGTTTAAAGTTTATTTGTTTATTTTCAAGTTTATTTTGAGAGAGAGAGAGAGAGAGAGAGAGAGAGAGAGAATCCCAAGCAGGCTCTGCAGTTAGTGCAGAGCCTGATGTGAGGCTCAATCTCACGACCGTGAAATCATGACCTGAGCTGAAATCAAGAGTCAGATGCTTAACCAGCCACCCAGATGCCTCTGTGCTGTTTAAATCAAACTATGTAACTGTATTACCTATTTAAACATAGGGCTTTTAAAACCTAGGTTTAGGGGGTGCCTGGGTGGCTCGGTTGAGCATCCTATTCTTGATTTTGGCTCAGGTCTTGATCCCAGGGTCATGCACTGAGTGTGGAGCCTGCTTAAGATTCTCTCTCCCTCTCCTCCCCCATGCCCCCATTCGTGCTCTCTCTTTCAGACAGATAGACACAACCTAGATTTTAAAAAGGCACAGAGAACACATGTTGGGAAGCACACACAGAGCAACCAACTCCCCACCTCCTCTGAGGCTCGCAAGTGGGTTTTTAGCCCAGATCACAGAGGAAGTGTGGCCCCCACAACAGGGGTTTGTGCTGGAAGAACATACATGTTCTTGCTCCAGGGACAAGGGTAGCTTCTGGTTTCCAGGAGTGGCATATACGACCAGAGGCATGAACAGCCACAGCAGCTGGGTTAGGCGCAGCCTCCCCTTCTATCTATCCCAACTGCCCCCGTCCCAGTCCTCACCTTGCTCTCTTCCTCAGCCAGCCTCTCAAACATGTTGGCATAGAGTTTCTTCTCCCGAGCAAGCTGCTTGCGGATCCGCTGCTGGCAGATAGCCAGCTGGGCCTTGGCGGCTTTGTTGCTGGGGTAGAGCTGCAGGACCTTCTGGAAGTCAGCCCGTGCCAAGTCAAAGTCATTCACCGCCAGGTGGGCCTCTCCCCGGCGGAAAAGGCCCTTCTCGTTGTTGCTGTCCAGTTCCAAGGCCTAAGGATGCGGGGAGGAAGCAACAGCGAGACGTCAGTCCCTGCAGCCTATTTGGCCAACAAGACTGGGTTCCAAAGGTAGTCCTCACTCGGCAGGAGGAGGCAGAATGGAAATGGCTGGCTCCACCCCAGAAAGAACGAATCCCGGGGCACTACATGAACAAACCAAGGTTTAGGAAGGAACCCCAGTTAGTCCAAGAAGCAGAGGGAAAACAGAGCTTTAGGTGAAAGAGAAAGACCCATGACACCATTTTCATTTTCTCTAGAATAAAGCAGGTACGTAAGACTAGGAACCAGGGCAGAGAAAATGCCATAGCAGTTCTTCCCATCCAGTGTTGCCTTCTATCTGTGTCATCCGCCTCATACCACTGAAGCCAAGGTGCCTGCTTCTCGAAGCTCTTGCCTCTGGGCCCCTCATCTCCAAGCTCCCACTAGCCCACCTACTATCCTACCCGCACCCTAGTCACTGAAGCCAAGTTTCACCCAGCCAAGCCAGTAAACATTGCTCCCATGCCCTCTTTAAAGGGGCCTCACCTTGTTACAGCTTTCAATGGCAGCTGAGAAGGCCTGTAGTTTCAGATGACACATGGCCAGGTTGAGGTGGGAGGCCAGGCGAAGGGCCTGTGCCTTCTGTGCGTCCTCATTAGAGAAACTCGACTCGTATTCCAGCCAGGATACAATCTTCTTGTACTGCAGTAAAGCTTGCTTGTACTTGCCTTCCTAGAGAGGGAGGGAGGCTTAGGCAACAGACACAGGTTCAGGAGTCCTACCTCCCTCCCCTCCTCCAGCAAGAGCGGTTAGCTTAGATCTACTAGGTGAAGATTATAGGTGTTCCCCTCCCCTCCCCCCAGCCATCCTCTCCCTGGCAGAAAAAATGACTTCAGGCATCAGGGGGAAGGACGGGCCCAGAGAAGCCTTCCTCGACGGCCTCGGACACTGGCTCACCTTGAAGTACACAGTGCCCCGCTCTTTCACTATGGTGCTCTGTTCCAGCTTCTCCTCAGAGTTCATCTCCCACGACTCCTTGGCCTGCCGCACCCCGAGAGAGAGAGAAAATTGTCAGCTACCCCAGGGCCACCTACCAGGACCGGACTCCAGGACAGAGAAGCCCTCAAGCAAACTCACCTTCTCGAAACTCTTGAGGTGTACTTCATATTTCAGCTCAGCATTTGGCGGGATCTGGAACTTTTCCTTCCCAATGCTGCCAAAAGCGTAGCTGAGGGGGGCAAAAAAACCTAGGTCACTGCTGCCATGCTTAACCCGGTCCATACTGAAAAGGCTTCCTGTCTGTTTCCTGCAAAGTACCTCCCCATCCCTTGAGACTTGGTTCCAATGTTTCCTGTTTGGCAAAATCTTCCCTGACCTCTTCGCACAATTAGCTGGTCTCTTAGCATCTCTCATATCCTCCTAACGCACGCTACACACCGCGATGACTACTCAATTGCTAAAGCTCACTGAATGAGTTATTCAAAGGCAGGAATAAGGTCTTTGAATACCTGGGAATTTCCAGCATTACACGTGGCACGTGATAGGTGTCATTTAATAAGTATCACAATGATGGATGGAGTACATTAATGGAAAATAAAAATCTTGACGTTGGTAAAGGAGCAAATCTAAGCAGCCTTGACTGAAAAAGTTGGGCTTTGATCCGAAATGCGGACAATTGTGACCATGCTCCTAAACGTGAAGAGATCATGTCTGCTGCGCGCAGAGTCACAGGGACCTCTACTCAGGCTGCGGGGTAGTGAACACACGCAGGGGAAGATACGAGCGTCCAGTTACACAACTCGCTGTGTACATGTGGATCTCAGACCTCCGATCACCCACCTGCTCTACCAAGTGCCCACTCCTCACCTGGGCTTGAGGTATACAATGGAATGTTCTCCTTTTTCCATGCGCTGAATGGCTTTCTCCAGCCCACAAGGCAGGTCTAGGCTCTCCCCCTCGCCAACCTCGAAGCGGAGCTCCCGCTGGTCAAACATCTGGTCCTTGTAGTACCCTTCCAGTGTAACTGGGGTGAAAAAGAGGCAACGTGCCAGGGGTATGAGCAGCCAGGGGACTGAGGAAGGATGCCGCAGGCCTCCCTCTGTCACCTCATCACTTCCTGCCCCCAAGATCCCTTATCATGTTCTCAGAGCTGGAGGGACGTTAAGAGGGTATGGTCCAATCCCTTGTTCCCCAGACCAGAAATTAGGATCAGAAAAGGAAGTGACATGAGGCGCCTAGGTGGCTCAGTTGGTTGAGCGTCCGACTTCGGCTCAGATTATGATCTCACAGCTTGCGAGTCCGAGCCCCACTGTCAGGCTTTGTGCTGACAGCTCGGAGCCTGGAGCCTGCTTCGGATTCTGTGTCCGTCTCCTCTGTCTCTCTCTGCCCCTCCCCTGCTCACAATCTTCTGTCTCTCTTTCCCTCAAAAGTAAACACTAAAAAAAAAATTTTTTTAGAAAAATTAAAAAAAAAAAAGGAAAAGGAAGTGACTTGCCCAGAGCCACCCACGGCCTAAGTACCAGAATCGGAACTGAAATCCCAGACTATATGGTCTCACCCTCCACAATAGCGCCCTCATTGGGCCTGGCATAGCCTTCACCCCGAGTCCGTATTCTCCGGATGATTCCACCGTCTTCTTCTTCTGTCAGGTCCTCTCCCCTGAACTCAAAGAGCTCCACCTGTGGGACAGGATGCAAGGCAACACAACTCCTTTCGGCACGAACTCCATCGGCAGTGAGCTACAACTTCTCCCTCAGCCAGAAGAGTCCTTAGTAACTGCCTGCCCAGGAGTGGACAAAGTGGCACGTAGCCAAAGTGCTAAGTCCTGGGAGCTCTAGTCTCTCCACTCTGGTAGGGGTGGGTAGGTCCCATGGTTTTTGTTGTCAGGAGATCTCTCCATTTTACTACCTGGCTCCGCACAGGAAGGACATGTTCCAGCCTATCCTAATCCAGCTACTTGAGAAGGCCAATCTGGTAGGCATTAGAAATGGCCCAACATCTTTCAGTAGTCTTCTGAACATTCTCCAAGTATCCACTAATGAGAGCTGAGCCATCCTCGGACTGAATGGCGTGAAGTTCCACCTCTCAGCGAAGGCTTTCCTTATCCCCCTGACCCGCAGCGTGCATCTCTCCCCGCCTGTGATCCTAAAGCACCTGTATTCCATACGGTCATTTAGAACGTGTAGACCTCCTGACCCCTTCTAGCCAAAATTATAACCCGTCTCTGGGCACTGCTCCTGAGATCAAACATGCCTCAACCCTTACCCTGCTTCAAGTCCAAAGAGGGGTTTGTGGCCACCTCTTTCCACTCGAGACTTCCATCAGCTGCTGCTTCTGGCAGCAGCACGGGCAGAGCGAGCTGCCCTCTCCCTGTCTCTTCCTCCTCTGAGGCCAGGCCCTTAGCCTTGGCTACATTGTCTCCAAGCGGCAGGAAGGGCTGGAGGGCAGCCAGGCCCTGGGTGAGATAAGGCTGGCTCTTTGCCTCCTCACTCTCTGCGCCTGGACACTCACCTCAAACACAAGTGTGGCATTGGGGGGGATTTTTGGAGGGCTGCCTGCCGAACCGTAGGCATATTCAGGCTTGCACGTGATGTGGCACACTTCTCCCACCTTCATGGTTGCTACAGCAATGTCCCAAGCCTTAATGACCTCCCCTGTAGATACAGAAAGCAAATAGGTCCTCTTTGGCAGGGATCCGACTCGGGGCTCAAACAGTGGCTCCAGAGGCTTTTATTATGCCACACCCAAGGGGCAGCTAGACACTCTTTAGAAAGGAGACCAGCAAAGTAGAAAACCTGGTTGCAGTAAGTGCTATCAGGTCCCAGACCTTCTTAAAAGAAGAAAAGGAAAACAAAAAGAAACAAGGAACAAGGCAGTCCATCCCTGAACAGGAACTGAGGTGTTCAGAGATGATCAGAGAAGGTGAGATAGAGATCAGAGATCGATAGTTACAGAAGAGTGGAAGAAAAAAAGAGTAACAGAAGAAAAATTAACAGAGCGTAACAAACCATTCCTCCTTAAGCTTCTGAGAGTATAGTTTCTGTGTGTGACCGCTTATACCCTCCTCAGAGCCTATGCTACCAACCCACTAACCATGCCTACCTTTGCCCAGGTCAAAGGAGAATTTGTCCTTGCGGTCCAGACTGGAGTCAAACTTAGTGCCATCTAACAGCCAGCCAGTGTAGTGGACAAAGACTCGGTCCCCAATCATGGGCAACTCTGTGCCCGTGCCCTCTCGTTTGATGACCTGGGAGGAAGGGGGAGAAGGTGAGTACCCAGGCATGGGGGCAGAAAGAGGCACCCACACGTCCTGCATACTTCTGATGGAAACACAGAAGGTATCGTCTGCTTCCTCGCCTGCAAAGGGACTAAGCCTCAAATGATTCCGACACAGAGTTTGGCTAGAAGCCAAGTGACCCCCCGGCCCCCCACCTTACTTGAGGTGGAATGTAACATGACTTGGGTTGAAAACTAGAGCCAAAAGACCTGAGGTTCAAGTTTTTGCTGTATGATCTTGCACAAGTCCAACTCTCTAGACCTTATTTGTAAACTAGTGATAATCCCTATCTGGGTTGGAAAATTACATTGGTAAAAAGTTAAAGACTATTAGCAGCAGCAAAGAAATGCCAGCGGTCATCAGATCACTGTCTGGTTTGCAGAGAAGAGAAGGATGAGAATGTGAATAATGAACAGGATAGCGGCAGTCCAAAAGAGGGAAAAGAAAATACCAGGTCACTGATGAGCCCAGGGGCTCTCGCTGGGGCCCTAAACTGACTTGGGGCACAAGCATTCCTGACTGGTAGGCTAGTGAAGTCTTTTATTTCTGGGCTGAGAGCATTTCTCAGGAACTTAAATTCTGCTTCTCCTCTTTAACACTTAAAAGAGGTGATGAGGAGACTCCATGGCTCACCTGGTAGGTATACCTTCTAAGGAAAAGGACAAAGGACTTGAGGAGTAGAAAGGCAAAGGGGAAGGACTGGAGGATAAATGGGGAAATGACCCTTCTGGGATTAATAACCTTGTAGAAATCACCAGAATACTAGAGAGAAGGGGAAGCCACATGCCCACTGGGAGAACAGCCTAAGATTCCAAGATCTGGGGCAAAACCAGGCGCCAGTTCTGGACCAGATAAGGGCTCGCGGAGGGCTCTAGCTTTGCCCAGGTCTTTCTCTCTCACTCTCTCTCACACACACACACGTGGAATTGAGCAGTGGGAGGCCAGGAAGAAAAGAAACACTGGTTGACGAGGAGGTATGAAATCCAGGCTGATTTCGCCATCCTGTACTCTGCAGAACCTGCTCAGAAGCACCATGCGTCGTTCAGACCCAGGTCAAGAAGCCCTGCCCCGAAAGCCAGACCCCTCCCCTTTGCTCTTCCGAGGCTCCCAGCAAAGCACCTCCTCCTGGCCCCACACCCCATGCCCCAAATCAAGAAGGGGGAGGGCGAGATGGGAGGGGAACTACGAGTACCGGCATGCACCGCTCCCTGGTTTTCCCGGGGCCGCGGGGGGAGGGGGGGCAGCATGGCCGAGCGGGTGACCTAGCTCGAGTCCCAGCCTTTAGGAAGGGGGTAACCAAGGGGACGGTGGGCGCCAGAACCTCTCTCGCGGCGAGGCCCCGGACGCAGATCGTACAAGGGCCTCTGGGTCAGGAAGCAACTCTGGTGACCCGCTTCAGGTCCTAGCTAATGTTTAACTGCCCGGTGGGGGGGGGGGGGGAGCCGAGCTCTTGCAGCACCGCTGGCGAAGGCGGCCAGGGACTTCCCGCTGCGGCTGGCGGTGGAGGGGCGGGCGGCGCTGGCGGTCTGGCGGGGGCCGCAGGGTCGCGGAGAGCTGAGGTGAGGGAGTCGAGTCGGAGCCGGAGCGGGCCCGGGCCGGCCCGGGTGCACGCCGCCCGGGGCCCCCTAGCTGCAGCTCGCGTGCAGCGTTGCGGCCCCGCCCCTCCCTCCGCGCTGCACCGCGCACGCCGGAGTTGGCGCTGCAGTCCCGGGCCCGGGCGCCGCAGGGCTGGGGGGTCGGGGCCTCACCCGCACCGCGGGCGCCCCAGGAGGCCGGAGAACGGCAGTGGGGAGGCCCGCGCACCTCGGCCACCCTCTGCGAGCGTGTGGCGGCCCTCCCAGCCCCGAACAACGCAGCCCAGTCCAGGAAGGCGATGCAACCCACCGCCGGCCGCCAACCCAGCTCAACGACCCGCCCGGACGCTGCAGAGGCGGCCCGGGGCTCCCAGCCTCGGCGGGAAGGGCGGCTGCGACGGGGTCTGCCGCGCCCCCCCCTTCCCTTACCTTCAGCACGCCTTCGTCTTGCTTGGGGCTAATGTCTACCCCCTCAAGGGGCAGCGGCGCCGACTGCGCCCCGCTCTCGGCCGCCTTCATCTCCTCGGCGGTCATCGCCGCTCGGTGCGCCGTTTACTCCGGGAGCTGGGCACTAGGCGCGAGCCAAGCCCTCTTGTCCGGGCCTGTTTCCACGGGTGTGCGGGCGGGAGGGCGCTAGCGTGGCAGCCACCTAGCTGCGAACCGGTCGAAGGCTCGAGCACCTCTGGCTCCCGACGCGCTCGCAGCCCGCGGCGGATCGGGCGCGGGAGCGGGAGTAGGTGGGTAATGAGCGGCCGCGGGGAGCGATTGGTCCCACCCCGCCGCGGAGGGAGGGGCTGGGAGGAGCTGGGGCGGGAGCGAGGGACGGAGGGGGAGGGAGGTGGAGAACTTTCTAGAGACGGCGGCGTCTAAGCCCGTTCGGGCTCTAGCGCTAAGGGTGCTCATATTAAATTTTTTTTTGGGGGGGGGTTGATGCCTCCTCCTAGCTGCGTGGCTCTCCCTTGCCCCCACTCCTGGGACTCTCGGTCTCTGGGGGTTTCCCCGCTCACTACTCCCGCCCTCCTCCGGCCCTGCGCTCTTCCCGGGCCCTCCCCCGTCCGTTTCCCGGTCTAACCGGATTCTTCCAGATCCTTCTCTGTCCCCCTACATCACTCCAATACCGAGCCTGCTAGCCGCCCCAGATCCGCCCTATACATTGCATCCTGCTGCGTGGTTTGCTTAGAGCCTTGTAGCCGGATGTGAGTGGCAGCGCGCCCGTCTCCCCGGGACCCGAGACGCGCATTTTTATAAAAGCCGGTCGTAGGCGCAGACGGCATGACCTCTCCATCTTTACTCGGTGTATATACTTAACGAATTGGGGAGAAAGTGAGTGAAAAGCTGTAACCCCAGTGCACAGTATTGGAGAAAGCAACCTTGATTGCCCCAGAGCCGGGAACACGTGTCACCTTCAGCTCTTTAAAATGCTACAAGCAGCCGATTTGTAAGAAATGACACGCTGAGTTAAGGGCTCTTTAAATGGAGCACATATTAAAGGGACCTTCCCCGACAATAATAAAACGACCGTTTAGGTTAATATTTAAAAATAAAAATGGGATTTCAAGTAACGAAAAAAGTCATTCCATTTTACCAAAGGCCCATGGGAAGGAATCTTCTTAAATCTTGGTTCCCGAGTGTTTAGCGACTGCCTGTGGAGTACCGAGCATTTGTGCGGCAAGTCGGAGCTAAACAAATAGCTTCCGACAAAAAGATCCATCTACGGAGATTCGATTTTGCTCAGCACTCAACCCATTTAACATAGTGCCTGTGAGTGGTATCAAATAGTTATTGGCTGCATAAATTTGTATCCCAATAATAATAATTATTATTTATTTACTTATTTAGAGCTCTCGCTATGTGCCTGGTCCTGTGCAAACTGTCCCATTTAGGTATGCAATCTAATTTGCCCTATTATAGATGAAATTTCAATACCATAACACAATTTGATAATTCACTGTAGTTTTTTCTGATGGAACTTGATGGGAAGGGGATGCAGAAGAAATAAAACTGTCTCCTCCAGCAATTTACAGTAAATGACTTTACTGTCTGTTTATTTTTGAGAGGGGGGAGGGGTAGAGAGAGAAGGAGACTTGGGATCTGAAGCAGGCTCCAGGCTTTGAGCTGTCAGCCTGGAGTCTGACATGGGGCTCAAACCCACTAACGGTCAGATCATAATCTGAGCCGAAGTGGAATGTTTAACTGACCGAGCCACTCAGGTGTCCCTACAGCAAATGACCTTAGCCACAATTAAGACATAGCTCATTAGATGACTGGGGATACCCTCAGAGGGAGGGCATGGGGAGTTAAATCCATTTTTTTTCTATGCATCCTTCAGTAGAGGAGGAGGTAACCAAAACTCCAGGAGTCAGAGGTGGTGGGTAAGGTGCCGGCTTGCTGGTTTGGCAGTTATCTTGCTATTGGTTTATGCACTGGGCTATCCCATTGTGTGCTAGTTTCTTTTGATGCAAGGTTCACTGGGTATTATCTGGAAGAACCGGTTGGGATGGAAAAGAAAAGTTCACCTTTAGAAGACTTATTTTTGCATGTTTCTTTTTTGGAAGCAAACAGCATAAGTCTACATCTTTCGATTCTTGTCTGCATGTATGGAGTGCTTCAGATGGACCTGCCATTGCCTGAACACGTAATAACAGAAAGAGCTTGTGCTTTGGGGTAAGCAGAGAGTTGGGTCACCTGCGTACTATCTGATTTGGGACAGGTTATGGGGTTAGTAGCATTTGTCAATGAGAGTAGTGTGATGGTTAGGAAAGAGGAAACACATGGCAGGTGTCTAGCACAGAACCTGCCTTCAAGTTACTAAATCAATGGTCATTATTCTAATGTGTTAAGTGTAATGGTGGAGATGGGGGCAGAGTGCTAAGAATACAGAGATCTATTAGAGAGAATGGTGGGGTGGAAGGGAAAGGGGAAGGATAGGAGGGAAAGGTTTCCAGTGAGAAAGTTCTGACCCCTTTCGAGTACAAGAGGAGCTTTGAGAGGGAAGGGAGAAGGGAGAGGCAACAGGCATTGGATTTTTGAATTCCCAGACCAGAACCTTATTGTTTCTAGATTTTTCCTCAGTCCTTTACATTATATTCTTCTGATTGTAAAACTTACACACACTTAATGTAAAAGGCGTGCAGATGTTTTGTTCTCTCCCTCCCCTGACTTACCCTTCTCAGCCGATTTAAATTAGTATTCCCAATTAAAGATGTTTAACAATGTAATTATTTTCACTGGTATTATTCACTCGTTCAAACCCTTCCAAAATTTTCCCCTTTTGCTGAAGAAGATAACATTTTTTTTTTAAATCATCCACCTTATTCTGTACATGACTCCTGCTGTGGTCAGAAGCTGTGTTATTGCCAAAACCAGCCTTCCTGAGTTCATCTGGTTCATCTCTGTAATGCTAGGCCCATTCTTCAGACATAAAGACCCCCTTGTTTTTAAAATTTTTTTTTAAGGTTTATTTAATCATTTTTCAGAGACCGAGACAGAGCATGAGCAGGTGCTGGGGGGGGGGCACGGAGAGAGAGGGAGACACAGATTCTGAGCTGTCAGCACAGAGCCCGACGCAGGGCTCGAACTCACCGACCGTGAGATCATGACCTAAGCCAAAGTCAGACGCTTAACCAGCTGAGCCACCCAGGCGCCCCAGACCCCCTTGTTTTTTAAAGTTGCTATTTTGACGTTAGACTGCCAATGCTCTTAAATGTTTAATATATACATATATATTAAATTTTGAGCGATTCATATACATATACATATGTATATGAATCGCTCAAAATTATGTGAGATGAGTCTGTGTGTGTGTTTGTACATGTACATGTACACACTTTATGTAACATACCAACATAATGAACCTGGGGAGTATACCACCTAACCTAAGAATTAGAATATTACCAATATGATTTGTTCCAAAAATAGAATAGCAAACACTACTAGGTATTTACCCAAAGAATACAAAAATACTAATTTGAAGGGATATTTGTACTCCTATGTTTATTTCAGCATTATTTTCAGTAGCCAAATTATGGAAGCAACCCTAGTGTCCACTGACAGATGAACGGGTAAAGATGTGGTATCGTCATACGATGGTACATTAATCAGTCATAAAAAATGAAATCTTGCCGTTTGCAACAACATGGATGGATCTAGAGATTATAATGCTAAGTAAAATAAGTCAGAGAAAGACAAATGCCATATGATTTCACTCATGTGGTATTTAGGGAAAAACAAAGAAGAGATTCTTACCTATAGTGAACAACCCGGTGGTTGCCAGAGGGGAGGTGGGTTGGGGGGATGGGTGAATTAGGTGAAGGGGATTAAGACTACGCTTATCATGACGAGCACCGAGTAATGTATACGGTTGTTGAATCATTAAAAAAAAATTGTTGTATCCTTATATTGTACACCTGAAACTGATATAACACCATGTGTTAACTATACTGGAATTTTAAAAAATGTCGTACCAAAAATGTTCAGGACTTACATCATTTCTTGCTACTTTTGGTGTCTTTCGACTGAGAAAATACAAACTATACTACTGACCAAAACAGCTACTCCAGAGTTCGTGAAACAGACATTTATTTACTTATTTATTTGACTGGTTACCGGTCCATTTTCATACACTTGAAGAACAGTAGATGTCTGTGCGAGGTTTGCACATAAGAGAGATCTGCATAGTGTAAATGTTAAGCTCTGGATTGGGTTCAAATCTCGGTTTCATCATTGAACACACCGTGGGTTCTTGGGCAAGCTTTCTTGAGCTCTGAACTGGGACTCGTGATTGTGCCTACCTCATAGGGGTTTTCCTGGAGGAGTAAGTGAATTATTATGAGTGAAGTACTCAAAGCAGTGCATGGCACATGGTAATAGCTAAGTGGTAATAACTCTAGTGCCACGTTTTATCCATCCGGCCAGTTGATTGCTGGACCATGGAATAGAAGCCCTGGAGGACCCCGGCTCTGGCCTTCAGGTCGAGAGCCATTGAGTTTGCTCTCTTATTCCCAGAGG
Source organism: Paguma larvata (assembly GCA_030068075.1). Classification (NCBI taxonomy): domain Eukaryota; kingdom Metazoa; phylum Chordata; class Mammalia; order Carnivora; family Viverridae; genus Paguma; species Paguma larvata. Next base: position 100,612,677 of record CM057828.1, read on the forward strand.
AGTGCTCTCTCCTGATGTTAAATCAGATCTGTACCTTTTGCTCTTTAACACTCAATCATGAATCTATCTAATTATAACTCATAGTATCTTTGTGTGCTGATATTTTGTCATTCCAAAAAGACCCGGAACTCTGTGAAGGTAAAGATTTGGTCTTAATATTTCCTTGGGCTCCACCATGATCTGATCCTTCTGGGGATAGGAGGACAGGGTATTTAGTGGTTGTCCTGCCAAGTAAAGAGTTTTTTCTTCTTTTTAAACTAAAATCCAATTTCCTGCCACAGATAAATATGTATTTTTTTTTGTTTTGGTCCTAGGGTGATAAAAAGTAGCCAATATTCATCCCTTGTATCTGTGAATGCACTGAAATACGGCTTTGGCCTTGTTTTTCAGAGGTTCATATAGCCAAATACTTACTTTGGCCTTATTCTAGTTTCCCAAACTTGAGTGTGATTAAAGATCAGGTGTGTGTCGAGGTTGTCATCATGTCTAATTAACATAATTAAAATGGAGGTTTTCAGTTCGGAAAAATACAATCTTGCTCTCCGTTGTCCTCATTTGAAAGTAACTGTATATTTAATGTCATAAATGTGCCCTGTAGTGACCACAGGAGCAACCCAGCAGCTGTCATTACTGAAAAATTAAGAAATCATTTTTCCTTTGGTATAGTGTCAAACTTCTATAGCTGGTCTGCTAACATTTAAAAATGTTTAAATCATACGGGGCTCCTGGGTGGCTTAGTTAGTTAAGCGTTGACTTCGGCTCAGGTCATGATCTCATGGTAGGTGAGTTCGAGCCCTGCATCGATTCTCACTCTCCCTCTCTGTCTGCCCCTCCATGCTCACACTCACCGCCCCCCCCAAAATTAAACCAACATTTATAAAAATTAAAGTGTTTAAATTGTAATAATAATAAAAAATTATATGAAAGTTCAAATTTAGTCTTGTTTCCCAGAACTTTGTTCTACACTGATAATAGCTTTACCAGTTAGTCAAATATTGGCTTAAAATTTATTCTTTTAGCATTTATCCAAAATGTGTATTCAGAGTACCTCTGTCTTTAACCTTTCACATGGGTTCTCTCCATAACTAGCCATCTCCAGAGGAACTATTCTGGTATGTCCTTGGGCTCACTTCCTCAGGTTTAATTACCTCGTGTGATACTGGGAACCCTAACCAGAGTTGGGAATACTCACACAGATTCCGGGATAGAACAGACAGAGGGAGCCTCATACACCTTTGGGGAAGAAGGGTATCCTTTAATAAAGGGTTTCTTGGTCTGCTCTTTTATTGATCAATTATTCGACATCCCAACTATCCTCTCTTTCCCATGGGAAGGAAAGTTAGGGTTATGGAGAACATCCCTCAGCCCCTCCTCATGGCTGGTCCCCACTAATGCTTGCCGCCACTACTTCCTGTAAATGGCCAGTTGGTGTAAAGATATTTACTGTGCACGTATCGCGTTCCAAGGTCAGCACTAGGGTTTGTGGGGTGCCTCGAGTCTGCAACAGAAGTACTCTACGCTTGAGGGGCTTACACAGAGAAGTTAGAGCAAAATCAAGGGCTATCCAGTGTGACACTGTTTCAAAATGTGAAATGCCCAGATCTGGTAAGGCGCAAAGTATGCCGGGAAGGCCTCAGAAAGAGCTGGAACTTGAGAAAGATCTTGAAAGATAGATAGTATTGTCTATTTACTTTTAAAACTATGTAAAGGTATAGATTGATATATTCTTATATATATATGTCTATATAGACATATATACACACATATAGACGTATATACACACATATACATCTATATAGACATATATGTACACATATAGAAATGTATATACACATATATACGTATATATGTATATATACACACATACTTATACATACATGTATATACATATATACATATATATGTATATATACACACATGTATGTACACATGTATATGTGTGTGTATATACACATGTATATGTTTGTGTGTATATATACACACATGTATATGTGTGTGTATATATGTATGTATGTGTGTGTATATATATATATATACCTAACTACCACTCAGATCAAGATATAGAGCATTTCAGCACTCCAGCAGCCTCCATCGTGTCCCTTGTTTGGGCAATAATCATCCCCAGGAGTAACCACTGTTCTGACCTCTATCACCATTGATTAGTTGTCTCTATTTGAGCATCATTCAAAAGGAATCATACAGTACATGCTTTTTTTTAATTGGCTTCCTTCATTCCACATTATGTCTGTGAAATTCATCCATTTTGTTGTATGTAGGGAGTAGTTCATTACCTTTCATTGTTATATAATATTTGATCCTATGACTATATCACAATTTTCTTATCCATTCAATTATGGATGATATTGGGGTTGTTTCCAGGTTTGAGCTATTATGTACAAAGCTTCTATGAACATTCTTTTTTTTTAAAACGTTTATTTATTTTTGAGAGAGAGAGAGAAGGAGGGAGAGGGAGGGGCAGAGAGAGAGAGGGACAGAGGATCTGGAGGAGGCTCTGCACTGACCACAGAGAGTCCAAGATGGGGCTTGAACTCACCAACCGTGAGATCATGACTTAAGCTGAAGTCGGACGCTTAACTGACTGAGCCAATCAGCCACCCCTATGAACATACTTAGACATGACTTTTGGAGACACAAGTGCTCATTTCAGTTTGGTATATACCTAAGAAACGCAATTGCTGGGTCATAAGTTTTTCTTATATTTAGCTTTGGTGGATACTGCCAATTTTCCAAAGTCGTGGTATCAAGTTACACTCCTACCAAGAGTGTCTGAGAGTTCCAGTTTCTGCGCATGGTATTGTCAGTCCTTCTAACTTGAGTTTATCTGGGGGAAGTAGTGCCGTGTAATTTGTATTTCCTTGATAGCTAATGAAACTGAACACCTTTTCATATACTTGTTGGCCATATGGATTGACTGTTCAAATCTTTGTGAAGATACGATCGCTGTTTGTATCTTTGGCCCATTTTAAAAGATTACATTATCTATGTTTTTGTTACTAATTTTGGAGTTTCTTTATATATTATTGGTACGATTTGCTTTGACAGATATATTGCAATAATCTTTTGGTCCGTAGCGTGCCTTTTCACTCACATAATGGTATGATTTTTTTTTAAGTTTGTTTATTTATTTTGAGAGAGAAAGAAAGCATGAGTGGGGTATGGGGCAGGGAGAGAGAGAATCCCAAGCTCCACTGCCCATGTGGATATGGGGCTCAAATCCATGGACTGTGAGATCATGACCTGAGCCAAAGTCAGATGCTTAACTGACTGAGCCACCCAGGTGCCCTACATAATGGTATGTTTTGATGAACATTTTAATTTTAATGAAGTTCAGTTTACTAATGTATTTTTTATGCTTAGTGATTTTCCTTAATAGACTTATTTTTTTAGAGCAGTTTTAGGTGCAAAGCAAAACTGAGCAGAAGATGCAGAGATTTCACATAGAACCCTACTCTCACGTCCATTATAACCTCTCCCCACTATCAACACCCCTCACCAGAGGAGTACATTTGGTAAAGTCGATGAACCTGAATCAACACATCACCACCAATCAAAGCCCACAGTTTACATTAGGGTTCACTCTTGGTCTTTGTTTTTTTGTTTTTTGTTTTAAGTTTATTTATTTTGAGAGAGAGAGAGAGAAAGAGAGAGAGCGAGCACATGAGCAGGAGAGGGGCAGAGAGAGGGGGAGAGAATCCCAAGCAGGCTCGGCACTGTCAGTGCATAGCCCGATGCAGGGCTTGAGCTCACAAACCACGAGATCGTGACTTGAGTTAAAATCAAGAGTTGGACACATACCGACTGAGCCACCCAGGCACCCCAGGGTTCCCTCTCGGTCTAGTAAATTCTACGGATTTGGACAAATTTGTAATGACATGTATGTACCATTATAGTAACCTACAGAGTAGTTTTACTGTCCTAAACATTCTCTGTGTTCTGCCTATTTGTCCCTCTCTACCCCAATAACGCCTGGAAACCACTGATCTTCTCACTGTCTCTACAGTTTTGCCTTTTACAGAAGGTCATATAGTTAGAATCATATAGTATGTAGCCTTTTCAGATTCGTTTCTTTCACTCAGTAATATGCATTTAAGTTTCCTCCATGTCTTTTCCTGGCAGATAGCTCGTTGGTTTTTAGCACTGAATAATTTTACACTATATGGATGTGCCACAGTTTGTCTATCCATTCACTACTGAGGGACATCTTGGCTGCTTCCAGGTTTTGGCAACCAGACTGTCATTGAAGAACACCATTAGATTTACTGAATAACGGAATAAAGCTGCTATAAACACCTGTGTGCAGGTTTTTGTATGGACATAAGTTTTAGACTTCTTTGGGTAAATAATTGTATGATAAGAGTATGTTTAGGGCCGCCTGGGTGACTCAGTCAGTTAAGGGTCCGACTTTGGCTCGGGTCATGATCTCATGGTTTGGTTCGCGAGTTCGAGCCCCGTGTCAGGCTCTGTGCTGGCAGCTCAGAGCCTGGAACCTGCTTCAGATTCTGTGTCTGCCTCTCTCTCTGCTCCTCTCTGGCTTGCACTCTCTCTCTCCCTCTCTCTCAAAAATAAATAAACATTAAAAAACCCCAGTATGTTTAGTTTTGTACAAAACTGCTAACCTATATTGCACAGTGGGTGTTTTGCCTTCCCACCAGTGACAGTTAGGAACTCTCTTTCCTAATGCTTCACATCCTAACCAGCCATTTGGTTTTGTCAGTGTTAGGAATTTTGGCCATTCTAGTAGATGTGTAGTGTTTTCTTGTTTTAATTTTTTTCCTTGTGGTGTACGATGTAGAACACCTTTTGGTATGCATATTTGCCACCTGTGTATCTTCAGTGAGGTGTCTGTCAAGGTTTTTGGCCCATTTTAAAATCAGATTTGTTTGTTTTCTTCTTGTTGAGTCTTAAGAATTCATTGTATATTTTGGACAGCAGTCCACTATTAGATGTGTCTTTTGCAAATATTTCCTTCCAGTCTGTGTCTTGTCTTCCCATTCTCTTGACATTGATTTTTGCAGAGCAGAAGTTTTTTTTTTTTAATATTTGTATTTGAGAGAGAGAGAGAGAGAGACAGAGCACAAGTTAGGGAGGGGCAGAGAGAGATGAAGACACAGAATTTGAAGCAGGCTCCAGGCTCTGAGCTGTTAGCATAGAGCCCGACGCGGGGCTCGAACTCCCGAACTGTGAGATCATGACCCGAGCCGAAGTTGGACATCTAACTGACCTGAGCCACCCAGGTGCCCCTGCAGAGCAGAAGTTTTTAATGTAATGAAGTCCAGTTTATCCATTGTTTCTTTCATGGATTGTGCCTTTGGTGTCGTATCTAAAAACTCATTGCCATACCCAAGGTCATCTAGTTTTTTTCCTGTGTTGCCTTCTAGGAGTTTTGTAGTTCTGCCCATAGACATTTAGGCCTATGAGTTAATTCCGTGAAGGGGTTAAGGTCTGTGTCTGGATTCCTGTTTTTGCCTGGGGATGTTCAGTTGTTCCAATGCCCTTTGTTGAAAAGATGGTCTTTGCTCCATTGTATCTCCTTTGCTCCTTTGTGAAAGAGCAGTTGACTGTATTTATGTGGATCTGTTTCTGCACTCTCTGTTGTGTTCCATTGATCTGTTTGTCTGCTCCTTTGTCAATACCATGCTGTCCTGATTACTACTTTATAGCTCCTCTGTCATCTGTCACATGTGACCATGTATTTATGTCCCTCTGCAGACTCTGTTTTGTTCCATTGGTCTGTTAATCTACCCTTGTGCCAATTTCTTACTATCTTAGTTGCTCTTGCTTTAAAATAAATTTTCATATCTGGTGGTACTAGTCCTCCAGTTTTGTTCTTCTGTTTCAAGATTGCCTTGGTTTTTCTATTCTTTGATTTTTTCATATACATTTTATAATCACCTTGTCAATGTCTTCAAAATATGCTGGGATTTTCATTGAGAGTTCACCAAATTTATAAATCAAATTAGGGAGATTTCGCATCTAAGGCTGAGTTGTCTAACCCATCAACATGATATATGAATTTATTTGGATATTCTTTACTTTTTTTTTCAGTAATGTTTTGTGTTTTATATTTTCAGTATAGAGGTCTCACACATGTTTTATTAGATTTATTCCTAGGCATTTTTTCATTTTTGTTTTGGTGCTATTGTAAAAGCTATTTTAATTTTTATTTCTTTTTAATTCTTTTAAATGTTTATTTATTTTCGAGAGAGAGAGCGCGACAGAGTGTGAGTAGGGGAGGGGCAGAGAAAGAGGGAGACACAGAATCTGAAGCAGGCTCCAGGCTCTGGGCTGTCAGCACAGAGCCCAACATGGGGCTCAAACCCATGAACCGTGAGATCATGACCTAGGCCAATGTTGGACACTTAACCAATTGAGCTACTCAGGTGCTGCTTTATTTTTATTTTTTTAAAGTTTATTTATTTATTTTGAGAGAGAGAGTGCACACGTGTGAGCAAGTGGGGGAGGGGCAGAGAGAGAGAGAGAGAGAGAGAGAGAGAATCCCAAGCAGGCTCCGCACTGTCAGCACAGAGCCTGATGTGAGGCTCGAACTCACAAACAGTGAGATCATGACCTGAGCTGCAATTGATGCTTAACCAACTGAGTCACCCAGGACCCCCATAAATGCTACTTTTAAAAGTTTACTTTCTACTTGTTTGTTGTCAGTATACAGAATGCAATTGATTTTTTGTTTTTATTTATTTTAATTATCGTGAAATATATATAAAAATTACCATTTTAACCATTTTTAGGCATATGGCATAGTGGTGCTAAGTACATTCACATCGTTGTACAAACATGCAGTTGATTTCTTTTGGTAGAAACTCTATTGAGATAGAATTCAGACATCATATAATTCACCACTTGAAGTGTGGAAATTTAATAGCTTTTAGTTTATCCACAGAGCTGTGCCAGCATCAGCACAGCCAATTTTAGAATATTTTCATTCCCCCGAATAAAGACATCCAACTTTAACTGGTCCCTAATGCTCCCCAGCCCCCAGCCCCCGCAACCGCTAATCTGCTTTCTGTCCATCTATTTCCTTCTCATATTGCAGGTATTAGAGAGATTTGAAAGAATGGCTGGAGCTTCATTTCTTCACGCGAGTAATGCTTGAAGATTTCCTGCAGATGCTCCTGGACTTCTGTCAATCTTTTAGACACTTGCATTCTTTTCTTTGCTTCCTTGCCCAGTTCTTAGCTTTCTTTTTCTTTCTTCGTTTCCGTTTCTTACTCATGAAACAGAGAAGTGCGTTTCTAACATCTGTCACCCTCCTTCTCTGAACACTGAGGTAAACAAACCAATCTCCCTTGTCAATGGACTCTTCTGACACCATCACCATGTCCTTCTTGATGACACGCCTTTTCCTGGTTTGTTCATTCAGCTGCAGCTTGAAAACATTTATGTTTTCTCCATTTCTCTTCTCCAATTTTCCTTTCTCTCATGCAACTGGTTTTTTTTCTTACAACTGATTTTTAAGATCAGTTTTATTGAGGTGTAATTTACATGTGCTTGAATTCATCAATTTTAAGTGCATAGTTTAATAAGTTTGATATATGTACATTGCCATGCAACCACCACAACAGTCAAGATAAATATTTCTGGGGCACCTGGGTGGCCCCACTGGTTGAGCGTCTGACTCTTGATTTTGCCTCAAGTCATGATCTCATGGTTTATGAGTTTGAACCCTCCGTCAGGCTTTGCATTGACAGCACGGAGCCTTCTTGGGATTCTGTCTCTCCCTCTCTCTGCCCCTCTCAATCCCCTCAAAACAATAAATAAATAAACCTAAAAAAGATATAGAATATTTTCATCATCCCTCAAATTTCACTTATGCCTCTTTGCAGGTAATCCCAAGCAGCCCTCCTCCTAGGCCATGGGATTCTACTAATCTGCTTTCTCTGACTATAGTTTTGCCTTTTTAAGGATTTCATAAAAAGGAATTCTACAGGAGGCATCTTTTATGCCTGGCTTCTCTCACTTAGCATAATACTTTGGAGATTTACCTGCATTGTTGTGTGTATTGGTAATTTGTTCTTTTTTAGAAATTACTGAAGGGTGCCTGGGTGGCTCAGTCGGTTAGGCATATGATTCTTGATCTCGGCTCAGATCTTGATCTCAGGGTCATGAGGTCAAGCCCCTCATTGGGCTCCATGCTGTGTGGAGCCCACTTAAAAAAATTTTAGGAGTGCCTGGGTGGCTCAGTTGGTTAAGGGTCCCACTCCTGATTCCAGTTCAGGTCATTATCTCATAGTTGTGAGCTCGAGCGCCATGTCAGGCTTTGCACTGGGCATGGAGTCTGCTTAAGAGTCTCTCTTCTCTCTCTCTCTGCCCTTCTCCTCTACTCATGCTCTCTCTCTCTCTCTTAAATAATAATAATAATAAAATCATATTACTGAATAGTATTCCATTTTATGGATAAACCACACTTTATCTGTTTACTGGTTGAAGGGCACTTAGGTTGTCTCCAGTTTGTGCTACTAGGAATGAAGTTGCTGGGACATTCTTGTACAATTCTTTGTTTGGAAATATTTTTTCATTTCTCTTGTATATATATCTAGGAGCAGGATTGCTAGGCTAGGTGGTAAATCTATGCTTGACTATAAAGAACTGCCAAATTGTATTTCCACCAGCAATGTATGAGAATGAGAGTTACATTTGCTCTGTGTCCTTGCCGTGCTGACTAATCTTTTAACTATTCTAGTGGGTCCGCAGTAAAATATCATTGTGGCTTTAATTTGCATTCTCCTAATAAATAATGATGTTGAGCATCTTTTGTGTACTTATTGCCTATCTAAGTAAATTGGATTCTCTTATTGATTTGCGAGTGAGGTGTGTGTGTGTGTGTGTGTGTGTGTGTGTGTGTGTGTGACACTGTGGGAGGCTGGATGAATAACGGCCCTCCAAAGATGTTTGTTTATGTACTAATCCCTAGGATCTATGAATATATTACCTTGGATCTTGAGATGGGGAGATTATCCTAGTGGGCCCAGTAGAATCACAAGGGTCTTTTATTCTTTTTAATGTTTTCTTTTTTTGTCTGTGTATTTTTGAGAGAGAGGGGCGGGGAGGGACAGAGAGAGAGAGGGACAGAGGATCCGAAGCAGGCTCTGACAGCAGTGCTGTCCCATGTGGAGCTGGAACCCATGAACCGTGAGATCATGACCTGAGCCGAAGTTGGATACTCAACTGACTGAGCCACCCAGGCACCCCTCTTTATTTTTTAATTTTTATTTTAGAGAGTAGGGGGGGGGAGGAGCAGAGAGAGAGGATTTAAAGCAGTCTCCATGCTCAGCATGGAGCTGGATGCAGGGCTTGATCCCATAACTCTGGGATCATTACCTGAGCCGAAATCAAGAGTTGAGTTCTCCACCAATCGAACCACCCAGGCATCCCTCAGGGGTCTTTATAAGAGGAAGATAGGAGGGTCAGCGTGAGAGCATCCATTGTGACAATGGATGCAGAAGTCCGCATGCTGTAGGGCTGTAAGCCAAGGAATATAAGCAGCTTCTAGAAGCTGGAAAAGGTAAGGAACGTATTCTGCCTGGAGCCTCCGGAAGGAATGTGGCCCAGGTGATTTTAGCCCAGTGAGACTGATTTTGGACCTCTGACCTCAAACTGTAAGAAAACCACTTTGTGTTGTTTGAAGTCCCCACGTTTGTGATTTGCTAGGGCAGAGGTGTATTGGCACTCAGTGCTTATGGAATGATTCGGAGCCTTTTTCTCTGCTTCTACGTCTAGTGTTGATTTTGTTTCTGCTGTACCATTCTGAGTGGAGGGGGCAGGGTGTTCAGGAAGTGAGAACAGTACGAGAGAGCTTCCCCAAGCTGGACATGAGCACCTGCTGCAGAGTGGATGGGCCTCGGATGGGGTAGAGTGTGCCAGAGAGTGGGAGATGAGGTTATGAGGTGGAAACCGAGGAATTTGGCCCTCAGCTGGTAAGAGACCACTTGGATTGGAGCGTTTAGGGGGTTCATTGGAAGTATAGTGGGTGGCTGGACTGGGATGAAACAAGCAGCAGGGAGAAAAGACTTAGCCTCTCTCACTCCACCTGGTGGGAGGGCGCACGTGGCATGCTGTTGACTGTTATTCCAGAACAGCTTTGCACAGTTCTGTGAACCAAAGTGACTCTGTTCATGAGGGTTAGGGGGTCTGGGAGTCACGGCCACCTCGTCTATCTGGGACACTCTGGCTCTACAGATTGCCCAGCATGCCCCACCCCATCGGTCGTCTCTGAACCAGGGCTGGCCTCCCTGCTGACATTCTGAGGTGGCACTGTCAGCCTGGCTGGTACTTCACTATACTCTGCATGGGCATGGGGTTTGTCGGAGGGGGGCCTTATTCAAAGGGGGCCAAACCACCATGTTTGGGACGCTGAAAGGTATGCACTTGTCCTCTCTACTTCTCTCTCTGGCCCTGGTGGCACACTCTCCATGCTGAGAATGTGGGCAGGCCTACCCAGTGTCTCACCAGCTCTGACGAGACTTCCATTCCTGGGACCCAGGATGCCTCCAGACCCCTGGACAAGGAGTTTTCCATTCTCTTTTCTACTTCTACCTAGCCTGGGAGAGTTCAAACCCAACCTCCTTCAGGAAGCTTTCCCTGGTAGCTCCACCTGAATAATATTTTCTATAGTGCGGATTTTTAGCACCCAATGATTGTTGGTTGACTATTTCATTGTAGATTATGGGGTCCTCTATTCTGAGAAGGCAAGTGCAAATGGATGCCTTGTGTTCCAGCGAGATGACCTACTTCCTGAAGACGGGAGCAATTGTCTTCATTTGCGCCATGTCTTACCAAGTATACTGTAAACCGCTTGAGGGCAGGTACCGTTTAACACAGAGACGGTGTTTATGATGCCATTTCAAAAGTTGTTCAGTAAACTCTTCAAGGGTAGGATGAGTGGACTGGAACTAAATAAGAGATGAGGAGGCCTTCTTTGGAAGCCCAGAATGGATCATTTGTTAATTGAAAAAGGCATTTCCTTTCCAGTGGGGTGAATCCCTAAATTTAGGGCAAACCTATCAGGCAGCTCTAATCTTTTACACTATTAGAAGTTGGGCCTCTGGTCCCTTGTCCCCTTTTTCTTTTGTGTGTGTGCGTGTGCATGTGTGTGTATGTACTTTCCTTTCGATATTTCAACAAACATCAGATGTTTACTGAGTACCCTGTGTGATAAACATTAAGGACTCAAAGATAAGTCAGAGGTGATGTTTCTCTACAGGTGGCTATCTTAACTGCTCTGAGTCTTTACCTATCCGGGTATGTGTCGCTCACCAACCTCTATCTCTAGTCCCAAGTACCTTCTCCAAGTCAATTTCTCATGTTAGGTGTTAGACAATTTTCCACATGTCAAAATGCAGACAATAAGACTGGGGCCCCAAGAGGAGTGAGGTAATGATTCTCCTTGCCGAGAGCCACCCTCCCCTGCCATGCGTGACGTCACATGGCTTATTGAAGCTGTGGGAAGGGGTGAAGGGTGGGGGTATTTGGAGTTTGGTAGGAAACGGAGACACCCAGAACACTAGACACAACCCCCTACCAGTGGGAAACTGAATTAAAACCAAGAGAAACTAGTGGTCAAATTCTGCCTTTCTGTGTACAAGAACAAAACACATATTTTAAAACAATGGAGGAAAAAATGAGTGATCACCTGCTAAAATGAATGAAAGCCGCGGGAATAGCAACAACAACAATGACAACAGGGCAGAGAGGGAAACAAATACAGTGTAATTTAGAGTTTACAGTTCTGTGTTGGGACAGACCCACTCTAAGGATATGCCCTCCTTTGGAAGCACTGACCTGGCTTTTGCACCCTAGCTTTCATGGAGATAGGAACAGTGTGGGAGGTGACAAAGATGTCCCACCAACACCTCAATCCAATTCCATTCTCCATCCTCCCCCTTTTCAGCTTCTTCTTCCTCCAGTTTTTGTTTTTTTGTTTTTGTTTTTGTTTTTGTTTTTGTGAGGTGGGCTGGCGTCTATGGTTAGGACAATGCCTCACATTGCCAGGAGGGGGCAGCAGATCATTTTTCTCCATCACCCAGGTGTAACTTCAGAGCTTCCTAGGATTCTAGCCAGTTTTCAAATGGTTACCAAGTGTCCACTATGTGCAGGCTCTGTGCTGGGCACTGGGGATGCAAAGCGGACTAAGATATGGGACCCCGCTCTGGAGGAGCTCGTGGAAATACATAAAGTGCCAGGCATGGCATGAGGTGCTAAGGCAGAAGGCTGCTTGGAGGACTGCAGTGTCTCAAGGAGAGGTGGGAAGAATAGGGACATTACAAAGCATTTCCTAAGAGGAGATGCATGAACTAAGTCTTGAAAGATGATGGTTTTTTGTAGCATACATAGCCAGGAAGACATCCCAGGCAGGGAAGCCAAGGTGAGCATAGCATTCACTATGGGCAAAAGTACTAGGGAGGGAGCAGGAGAAGAGTCTTGGGAATCTGATGGATCATGGCATGCAATCCTTGGCTGCCATGCTAAGGAGTCTGTACTAGAGCCATGAAGGAAATAGGAAGCCATCATAGGGGTTTAATTAGGAGAATAGCACACTCAGATTTGTACTTTAGAAATGTTCACTGTTCCAGAGGTGCCTGGGTGGCTAAGTCGGTTAAGGGACCTGAGATTTCAGGTTTATGGTTTATGAGATTGAGCCCTGCGTTGGGCTCTGCACTGACAGCAATGGAGCCTGCTTGGGGTTCTCTCTCTCCCTCTTGCTACAGTCCCTCCCCTGCTTATGTGTGTACGTTCACTCTCTCCCTCAAAATAAATAAATAAACATTGATAAAAAGTAAAAAATAAATTAATTAAAAAGTTCACTCTCCTAGCTCCGTGGAGGAGGGATACTGTAGGGTCATAGGAAGGGCAGGCCTGAAGACTGATGGCCCCTTAAGATTTACCTGAAACAGCTAGGGGTGCAAAATGATGGTGGTCTGAACAAAGATGGAAGCAGGGGGGTTGGGGAAGGAGAGTTGCACATGGGGTTTGGTCTCTGATTAGATTGAGTGGGATGAGGGCAGATGTCTCCCAGGTTTCTGGCTTCAATGGCAGGGGTGGGTGCTGGTGGCAGCTGATGAGATGAACTGAAGGGAGGAGGAAGATCTGGCGAGAAAGATGATATATTGTTGGCAATATGGGGCATCATGTCCAGCTCTCCATTTCATTCCTGCTCTACTTCCCCAATCTAGACCCTGTCACCAGTTCTGTGACAGAGGCTTCCTGTTAGGTCTCATCGTGTTTATTTTCTCTCACTTTGGAATAGCTTATGATGTCTTTCACTTATTTGCTTGTTTATTATTTTAGAGAGAGAGAGAGAGAGAGAGAGCATGTGAGTGGGGGAGAAGCAGAGAGAGAGGGACAGAGAATCCCACAGAGCCAGACGTGGGACTCTAACACATGAACCAAAATCAAGAGTAGGCTACTTAACTGACTGAGCCACCCAAGGGCCCCAAGAGAGAGAATCTTAAGCAGGCTCTACGCTCATCATAGAGCCTGAAGCAGGTCTCAATCCTATGACCCTGGGATTATGACCTAAGCTGAAATCAAGATTCAGACACCCAACCGACTGAGCCACCCAGGTGCCCCGTGACCTCTTTCATTTAATACATGTTTATGGATAACCTATTATGTGCAGGCACTATGATAAGTTCCTTCCCCCACAGAGCTTATGGCCTAGTGCCGGGGGATGGTGATAAAGGAAGAGACAGATACCTTAAGCTGATAGTTGCAATACAGTATGAAAAATGCTTTCATAAATGAGAACATTCTGGGGACTGGGGGGAGCACATAACCTGGATGACAGCAGTGTAGGCCAGGTACCCAGGCAGATTTCTTAGAGCAATGACATCAAGGCTCAACTGGATGAGTAGAGGCTTATCCAATGAGGGAGTGGGTGGCAGTGGGGGTGGGGCTGGGGAGAAAGTGTTTAAACAAGACTGGAAATAATGGGGGCGGGGTGCAGTGCCTGACCTTGAGGTGTGCAGCACAGGAGAAAACAAGTGGCCTCCACTTGAGAGCACACAGGAGAAATCATGTTCTCTGATTTCAATTTGAGGATATGGGTGCCTGGGTGGCTCAGTTGGTTAAGCGTCCAGCTCTTGATTTCAGCTCAGGTCATGATCTCACGGTATTTCAAGCCCCGAGTCAGGGTCAATGCTGTCAGTGTGGAATCCCTGCTTGGGATTCTCTTTCTCTCTCTCTCTCTCTCTCAAAATAAATAAATACATTAAAAAAAAAAGAGTTGAGGACAGAGGGAAGTTTCTGTAATACAGAGGCTTTTCCAAAGGCCTTGGTGAGAAGTTGAAAGGGTGGAGGCAGAGGGGTAGTTGGAGGGAAGAAGCACAGAGCCAATACGGCAGCTCATTTGTTCATTCATTTTATTTAATAAGTAGGTACTGAGGACCTACTCTAGGCCAGAAATACAGTAGTGATCAAGATGAGCAAGTTTCCCAATCTCATGGAACTTAACATTTTTGTGGGAGGAGACATACAATAAACAAATAAGATAATTTCAGATAGTACAAAGTGCTATGGAGAATGGAAAATGGAAATGTAATCGAGAGTGACTGGGGGAGCTTCCATAGGTTAGGGGACCAGGGAACACCTCTCCAAGGAGGTAGCATTGACATGTGAGCTGAGAAGGAGATCTCTTCCTTCTAGGGAGAGGAGACACTAAGAGAAAAGGCATAGAGGATGTGGGAGAGTAAGGAGACCTTTGGAGGGGCTTCTATCTTGGGTGGTAAGCAAGGAGAACAGTGGTGTGGGCCTGATGGGGTTTAGCCGTCACAAGGTTAGGCAGAGAATTAGTTGCCCCAGTCCTTCAGTGGGCAGATGGACCCTCAGGCCTAGAAGGATTGTACTTCTGAAGGAGCTTTCTTAGTCTTTGATGGATGAGGCTAGTTTTCTAAAAGGAGTTGGAGCTAGTCTGTATCTGGATTGGTCACTTGGGTTCTGGAAGAGGCTATAAACTCTGGGCTAGGAGTTGGCAAATTATGGCCTAAGGGCCAAGCCCTACATTATTAGAATGCAACTCAGCTCCTTCATCTACATATTTTTGTTATTGGTTGTGTTAGTGAGTTGAGTAGTTGCAACAGAGACCACATGGCCTGCAAAACCTGAGACACTTACTATCTGACCCTTTTATGGAAAAAGTTTGCTAAGCTTTGCTCTAGGCTGTGGTAGGAAGTTTTCTCTGAGGCAGTTCGGTGCTGGTCTGTATGTGCTGAGAAGGTAAGGCTGTACTCTGGAGCAGGGTCTCCAAAAGCTTCAAGTCCATCTCAGGTGCTGTAAATCGGTTAGTCATTAAGTTTGTTCACATGTATGTAGGAGTGTGCTCTGAGTGTGGAGATGTAGTTCAGGTTTGAATTGGTCTTCCACAAGTGGTCTGTGGGCTGTGCCACTTTTTGCAAGATGCATTGTCCCAAGTCACAGTTCTGTGTGGTCATGCCCTGCTCAGTAACATTAAGCAGCTCTCTGTTGCTGCCTAATAAAATTCAGATGCCTTAACCTAACTCCACATAATGGCTCTATTGTACCGTTGTAGACTTAGTTTCCAACTCTACCCAAATACTTACATGCTCCGTCCAATCTTGACTACTCATCACTCCTCACTTTGGTGACTGAATCATTTTTGGGACTGCCTATCATATGCAGCTTTCTGTTCTTGGTTGTTTGGGTTCTTGTCTCATGGGCTCTATCATTTTTTAAACTATATAAGGGTAAGTACCACATGTCTGTTCATTTTTATGTGCCCAGTAGAATTGGCTTTTAGGAAAGAGTTAGGTTATGTATTTGTTACAGTTACTTAGCACTGTTTCTTGAATGCATTTGGCACTCAAAAATATTCATCTAGCATTCAATCAAAGATCTACTGTTTTTTTTTTTTGTTTAAGTAATCTCTCTGCCAAACATGGGGATCAAACTCACCACCTCTAGATCAAGAATCACATGGTCTATTGACTGAGCCAGCCAGGTACCATAAGGATCTACTGTGTTAATATTTATATCCTTGCACCTAATACTGGACACATGATAAATGAATGAAAAATAATGATTAAATTAATGATTGCAAGTATTTCTACAAGGTAAGAGGAAAGCAATCATATTTATTAGCAGTGTTAGGGAGGCACTTGGGATCGTTGCCTCTGCTGTTATAGGGCAGGTTTGGGATGCTGAAGGTTGGCATTTCCTAATTCTAAACTTGAAACTTCAGTAAATCATTACTAAGTGGACAAAGTCATATGAACCATGGCTCTTGGTCTAAGTAATGTACTTTTAGGCAGGATTAATTGAAAGGGAATATAAAAGTTAAAAGCAATGTTCGAAGGTTATCTGTCAGCCATGGTGATAAGCCCTCTAGATAATTATTTATCGCTACAAAGTCATGAAGTAGATTTTTAGAAGAACTTTCTATTGTGGAAAATTTTAATCATACACAGAAGTCAAGAAAAAAGTGTAGTCAGTACTTCCCGTACCCATCACTAAATGCACTATTTATTAACTCATAGCCAATCTTGTTTCACATATACTCCCACCCATTTCTTCCCCTTGCTTATTATTTTGAAGCAAATCCCAGACATTATATAATTTCATTCATAAATATTCAATATATATCTGTAAAAGATAAGATCAATGAAAAAAACATAAGTACAATACCATTATCACACCAATCACCCCACACAATTATTCTTTAATATCATCAAATATTCTATCTCCAAATTTATAATTTTATATATCTTTTTTACATAGTGTTTGTTTGAATCTGGATCCAAATAAAGTCCACTTCATGATTGTTTGATTTGTCTTTTAGCTTTTTTGAACTTTGATTTCCCTTTTCATCTCTTTTTTTCTCCCTTGTGATTCCTTAATTGAAGAAATAAAGTTGTTTTTCCCATATTTTGGATTTTGCTAATTATAGCCTCATGATGTTATTTTACATATCCCTCTGGCTCTTTGTATTTACTATAAATTAGTAGCT
This sequence comes from Paguma larvata, assembly GCA_030068075.1. NCBI lineage: Eukaryota > Metazoa > Chordata > Mammalia > Carnivora > Viverridae > Paguma > Paguma larvata. The sequence goes on from CM057828.1 coordinate 100,629,673, forward strand.
TGTTCTGGAGGCTTGATCAGATTCAGGTTAGAGATGGGGGGACAACAGAGATAATCATATCTGGATGTCTTTTTTTTTTTTTTTTTTAGTGATGTTAGCAGTCATTGATCAATTATGAATTGAAAAATGTTGGCATGGGCCTTTCACTTGGTTAAGCGTCCGACTTCAGCTCAGGTCGTGATCTCGTGGTTCATGAGTTCTAGCCCCAAGTCGGGATCTGTACTGACATCTCAGAGCCTGGAGCCTGCTTCGGATTCTGTGTCTCTCTTTCTCTGCCACTCCCCCGCTCACGTTCTGTCTCTTTCTCTCCCTCTCTCCAAAAATAAATAAACACTAAAATTTTTTAGAAAAAACGTTGACATTGTTATATCATTGCTTCTTCCTTTATTAGTTGGTATAGTTCTGTAAAGAGATACTGCCCCTTATAAACTGTTTTGGTTACCCAGTGGTACAATTTATATAGAAAAAGCTGAATAATTGCTTGGTTTTATTACTATTTTTCAAAATAATTTTTTTTTGTTATATCCTTCAAAGGTGACCACTTTTTTCCCCCTTAAGAATTATTACGAACTCAGGAATTTAAATGCATTTGATGTATTTTAATATATTGCAATTATTAACTTTGTTAATGTGCAAAATGTCTCATCTTTGGCCAGAAGGAGTTATTTTCATTTGTCTTCTTGATTTCTAGTGACTAATGATGTTGAGTGCTTTGTGTATGTGCTTTTTTGTCATTAATATATCTTCTTTGGAGAAATGTGTATTCAGATCCTTGGCCCATTTTTAAATTGAGTTATTTATATTTTTTACTGAGTTGTAAAAGTTCTTCAGGATACGAGTCACATATATCAATATGATTTGTAAGTATGCTCTCCCATTCTATGGGTTATCTTTTCACTTTCTTGATGTGTCTTTTGAAGTGCCAAAGTTTTTAATTTGCCATTTTGTTTTCTCCTTGTGTTTTGCTTTTTGCCTAATACAAGACCACGGAAATTGGCTCCTATGTTTTCTTCTAAGCTTTTGTTCTAACATTTAGGTTAGACGTGACCCATTTGAGCTAGTTTTTGTGTATGGTGTGAGGTAGGGGCCCAAATTAATTTTTTCCCCCTGAGATTATCCAATTGTCCCAGCACCATTTGTTGAAAAGATGATTTCTTTCTCATTGAATTTTCTTGGTACCTTTGTAGAAAATTAATGGACTATAAATGTAAGAGTTTATTTCTGGACTTTCAGTTAGATTCCATCAATCTGTATGTCTTTATTTATGCTAGTACTACACTGTCTTGATTATCTTTGTAGTAAGTTTTGAAATCAGGAAGTATAAGTCTTTCAACCCTTCTATTTATTTATTTATTTATTTATTTATTTATTTTAATGTTTATTTATTTATTTTCTGAGAGTAAACATGAGCAAGGGGAGGCGCAAAGAGAGAGAACCCCACACAGGCTCTGTGCTGTTAGTGCAGAGCCCAGTATGGGGCTACCACGAACTGTGAGATCATGACCTAAGCCAAAATTGAGAGTTGGATACTGACCAACTGAACCACCCAGGCACCCCAACCTTTCTTTTTGAGGATTGTTTTGGGATTCTTTGCATTTTCATATGAGTTTTATGATTTGCTTGCCAGTTTTCATCAAAAAAAGGCAGCAGGGATTTTGATAGAGATCGTGTTGAATCTGTAGACAATTAGGGGAGAATATCCATCTTAATTATGTTTAGTCTTTCTTCTGATCCATGAACATGGGATGTCTTTCTATTTGTTTAAGTCTTCTTTAATTTCTTTCAGCCATGTTTTATAGTTTTCATTGTACAAGTCTTACACTTCTTTTGTTCAGTTTACTCCTAAGTATTTTGTTCTTTTTGATCTTACTGTGAATGGATTAATTTTCTTAATTTCATTTTCAGGTTGTTAATTGCTGGTGTATAGAAATACAGTTGATTTTTGTATATTGATTTTGTGAACTTGCCAAACTCGTTTATTAATTATAGCTCTTTTTTTTAGTGGATTTCTTAGGATTTTCCGTTTACAAGATCATGTCATTTGTAGATAAGACAATTTTACTTCTTCCTTTCCATTTCCCCTATTCAGGTCTGAACTTAAAAGTTATCCCATATTCCTGCTTCTCCTTGACCCCTCCTCTCACCTTTCCTTTTTTTTTTTAAGTTTATTTATTTATTTTGAGAGAAAGAATGTGCATGCACAGGTAGGGGAGGCCCAGAGAGAGGGGGAGAAAGAGAGAGAATCCCTAGCAGGCTCCATGCTGTCAATACAGAGCCTGACACAGGGCTCTATCTCATTAACCTTGAGATCACGACCTGAGCTGAAATCAAGAGTTGGACACTTAACCAACTGAGCCACCCAGATGCTCCTTCCTCTTGCCTTCTCTTTCTTTTTTTCTTTTTTTAAAAATAAAAAAAAATGTTTATTTATTTTTGAGAAAGACAAAGAAACACGCTGCAAATGGGGGAGGGACAGAGGAGAGAGGGAGACACAAAATCCAAAGCAGGCTCCAGGCTTTGAGCTGTCAGCACAAAGCCCAACACAGGGCTCGAACCCACAAACCGCAAGATCAAGACTTGAGCCAAAGTCAGACACTCAACTGACTGAGCCAGCCAGCCAGGCACCCCTTCTCTTCCTTTTTCTAATCGACTGCCTGCTTCTGCCTATTTTAACCTCCAAAGTATTTTTGTAATCTGTTCTTTTCTCTTCATCTCCACTGCTACTACCTCAAGTCAGGTGACTATTATTTCTCACTCCTGCCTGCAGTCTTGTCCTACTCAAATCCACCTTCCACATTACCCAAAGGGTGATTTCTCTAAATCACAGTCCTCTGATATGGGAACACTTCAAAATTTCCCTGGTGCCACCGCATGGCAAACAAGGTCTTTCCTCCTCAGTTGCATTTTGTACACTTCACCAAATATTGAACACATTAATGCAGTTTAAGATATCAGTTTTAACAGCTACATGATACCATCTTTGTTTGGAGACAGTCTACATTATTTGACTTTCCATATCATGTTGTCTTGTGCCTCAGAGCTTTTTGTATGTCTTGTTCTTTCTCTCTCCATATCATCCTCTCTACTCCTTTTCATCCTGGGAAACCACACTCACCAGCCCATTCTTTCTGAAATCTTCTCTAACTCTTACAGAGTTAATTATGTGTGCATCTCTATTTTTTTCAGACCATTGTACAGTCCTATAATATTTTATGTATTGTCCTGTAATTGTCATATGTTCTTTACTAAGTCCTTTGAGGTCAACAATCATGTTAGATTTATCTTGAATACCCTCATGGTACCTAGCATATTAGACAATGCTAAAACAATTTTGTTGAACTCACTTGAATTAGGCTTTTTCTATAAAACCCCTTGCTTCTGATAGACCATTTTCTAAATCATCAAACTGTTTACATTTTCAAAAGGACATACTTAAAAATAACCTGTTTTGGATGACAAAAGTAACATGTGTTTATTTTAAACTGAATGGGGGGCGCCTGGGTGGCTCAGTCAGTTAAGCGGCCGACTTCAGCTCAGGTCATGATCTCATGGTCTGTGAGTTCGAGCCCTGCGTCAAGCTCTGTGCTGATGGCTCGAAGCCTGGAGCCTGCTTCGGATTCTGTGTCTCCCTCTCTCTCTGCCCTTCCCCTGCTCATGCTCTGTCTCTATATCTCTCAAAAATAAATAAACATTAAAAAAAATTTAAGCTGAATGGAATCTATAGAAATGTCCTTAGAAGAAAATAAAAATTCCTTATAAATCTACGATCTGGATATGTTACCATTTTAATGTATATTCTTCCAGTTTTTTCTGTGGACTCATATGTGTATGTGTATATGTGTATATATGTGTGTGTATATAATACACGTATGTGCATTTTTAATTTTTATTTATTTTGAGAGAGAGTGCAAGTGGGGGAGAGGCAGAGAGAGGGAGACAGAGAATCTGAAACAGGCTCTGTGCTGACAGCAGAGAGGCCAATGTGGGGCTCAAACTCATGAACCCATGAGATCATGATCTGAGCCGATGTCAGACACTCAACCAACTAAGCCATCCAGGTGCCCCTACATGCGTGTTTATATAATATACACAAATATGTGTATATTCTTGATATATGTGTATATGTAATATATATGAATATATATGGGTATATAAAAAACAGTATGACACATGCTTTTTGTAGACTTTTTTTAACTTAATGTAATATTAACATTTTATCATGTCATTAAATATTATTTTACAAAATTATCATTACTTTTTAAAGGTTTTCTTTTATTTTACATAATCTTTACACCCAACGTGGGGCTCAAACTCATAACTCTGAGATCAAGAGTCGCATGCTCCACTGACTAAGCTAGCCGGGGGTCCTTACAAAATAATAATTTTTTAATGATTTTTTAAAATAATTTATTGTCAAATTGGTTTCCATACAACACCCAGTGCTCATCACAACAAGTGCCCTCCTCCGTGCCCATCACCTACTCTTCCCCACTCCCACACTCCCCTCTCCTCTCAGTTTGTTCTTAGTTAATGATTTTTTTAATGATTAGAAATTTTTTTGGTTAACTTTTATTTTTATTTATTTATTTAAACATTTTTATTTATTTTTGAGAGACACAGAGACAGAGTGTGAGCAGGGGAAGGTCAGAGAGAGAGGGATACACAGAATCCGAAGCATGCTCCAGGCTCTGAGCCATCAGCACAGAGCCTGACGCGGGGCTCGAACTCACAGACTGTGAGATCATGACCTGAGCCGAAGTCGGCCGCTTAACCAACTGAGCCACCCAGGTGCCCCTAACTTTTATTTTTGAGAGAGAGACAGAGCGTGAGCAGGGGAAGGGGAGAGAGAGAGACACACACACACAGAATCTGAAGTTGATTCCAGGTTTTAGCTGTCCACACAGAGCCCTATGCAGGGCTCAAACTCACAAACCGTGAGATCATAACCTGAGCCAAAGTTGGATGCTTAGCCGACTGAGCCACCAGGTTCCCCCAATTTTTCTTAATGTTTATTTATTTTTGAGAGAAAAAGAGAGAGCACAAGCAGGGGAGGTCAGAGAGAGAGGGAAACCCAGAATCTGAAGTGGGCTCCAGGTTTTCGCTGTCCACACAGAGCCCGATGCAGGGCTCAAACTCATGAATTGTGAGATCATGACCTGAGCCAATGTGGGATGCTCAACTGACTGAGCCAACCAGGCGCCCCCAAAATTATTTTTAAGGACTGTACATATATGTATGAACTGTGATGTAAATATCTATGTATTGTTGAGTGTCAAGAGAATTTTGAATTTTTACTTACAGATAAATAATGCCATGGTAAATATTTTTGTATATAAACCTGTGCACACCTTTGATTCAATGTAACAAGTTAAAAAATAGTTCGTTCACTCATTTATTTTCTCAGTACCTATCTATTGAATAGCTACTATGCAGCAGGTATTTTAAAGAAGTTATAATAAAGCCATTTCTCTCCAGCAGTCATAATTGGGGGAGGGGACGCTCTATTCCATCTTAGGTTCTTTAGAATAGAAGCTGATGTGTTAGTTCCGGGGTAAGCATTCCAGGTTTGGTTGCTAAGATGTGATTATTTCTCACTAATTGGGTAGTATTCCCAGGAGACACTTCCTCTATGCCATCTGAACTGCTTCCTCATAGTGCTGTTGTCCATCCGGTGTGGGCAAGAAGGAGAGAAACAGGGACTGGAGCAGGGTCAGGCCTAGACAGAAGGTGAGTCTGAACATGCGAGATGAACTAGGACAGTGGCCATGTAAGGGTAGGAGAGGGATGGATTCAAGGGATTTTTTTTAAGTTTATTTATTTTGAGAGAGAGCTTAAGCAGAGGAGGACAGAGAAAGAGGGAGAGAGAAAGAGAGAATCCCAAGCAGACTCCATGATGACAGTGCGGGGCTCAAACCCACAAAAGGAGAGATCATAACTTAAGCCAAAACCAAGAGATAGTCGCTTAACTGACTGAGCAACACAGGCGCCCTATTCAAGGGACATTTAATCCCTGTCCTGGTAGTGCTGTGGGTGGTGTGGGAGAGAAGTCAAAGATGATTGATATTTAAGCACTGCCCAGAGATAGGGATTCATTTTGGGATGGAGAAAAGATAATATGTTCAATGTTGGATGTGTTGAGTTTTAAATACTACAAAAATGAAGAAGTCTAAAATATAGAAATAAAGATTTGCAACTTAAGACCTAGAGAGACAGATTTTGTTATTCTGAAATTTTAAGCATTTCATCCTGTACTCTTTTTTTTTCTGATAAAGTTTAAAGTTCACCAATTCTCTATTTTTATTCTTAAGAAGATAAGGATCTTAAACTCCTTAATCAGCCTGCAACCTCACCCTTCTCATCTTTTGTGCTGTGTTGTCTAATGTTTTCATTCCATTATGGTTTTAACTCCCTCTCATTAGTGGTGATTATTTTATTTCATAGTCGATACTTATTTAAACTTACCAACCTCTCAGGCTCCTAACAGAAAATAAATTACACACTTAAATTAGGATAATTCAAGGAGAGTTTAACAAATAAATTAAAGCAACTGTTTCTAATGAGTATGTGTGAGTAGAGATTAAGAAACTCACAAGAGATTGGGGCACCTTCGTGGCTCAGTCAGTTGAGCATTCAACTCTTGATTTCAGCTCAGGTCGTGATCCCGTGGTAGTGGAATTGAGCCCTGTGTCGGGCTCCACACTGAGCGTGGAGATTGCTTAAGATTCTTCCTCTTTCCCTCTGCCCCTTCCCCCTGCTCATGCTCTTTCTCTCTCTTAAGAAGAAAGGAAGAAAGAAAGAAAGAAAGAAAGAAAGAAAGAAAGAAAGAAAGAAAGAAAGAAAGAAAGAAAGAAAGAAAGAAAGAGAAAGAAAGAAAGAAAGGAAGAAAGAAACCCACAAGAGATAGTATAATATGCTATAGCTAGTAACAACCAGAGTTTGATCACCCCTAGACCTGAAGGGATCTGGGGAGGGAGCAGTCATGAAAAGTTTAAAGGAGAGTTATGCACCTAGGGCTCTCTTGAGAGAAGTAGTGACCTCAAGGTATACATCCAGCCGAATATCGCCTCGATAGGAGCAAACAGAAAAATATATACTCTGATCTGACATCTTTTCTTTCTGCAGTGTCCTATTAGGGCTTCCCATTGGCAAAAACCAGTTGCAAGCCAAAGGACAAGGGAATTTATTTGATGTAGCCTCCAAAGCATTTAGCAGAGTGGAGAAGAGTGTAGGGAAGATCTGGAGAGACAACAGAAGATATTCAGGATACCAAGTGTTTTACTAATTCTTAGTTCATAACTAATACATTTCTTGAATCCTCCTGCTCCTTTCCAGATTTATTTTCTTCCTTGCTGAAAGAAATATACTAGTATTTTTTTCACTGGGGGCTTATGAATAATAAATTTCTTAGCCTATCTGGAAATGTCTTCACTTTGCTTTCATTCTTGAATGATATAGCTGAGTATAAATTTCTAGATTGATAGTTATTTTACTTCATTTATTTATTCATTTATTTGAGAGAGAGAGAGTGTGTGTGTAAGTGAGTAGGGGGTGAGGCAGAGAGAGAGAGAGAGAGAGAGAGAGAGAGAGAGAGAGAGAGAGAGAGAATCTCACAGGGGTCAGTCTCACGACTCTGAGATCATGACCTGAGTCGAAATCAAGAGTTGGATGGTTAACTGAGCCACCCAGGTGCCACATGGTTATTTTCCTTCAAAACTTGGAAGCTGTTATTGCGCTGTCTCCTCTACTGTTGCTCATGAGAAGTCTGTCTGGTAGTCTTTCCTTTGTAATTAATCTTTTTTCTCATTTAGGATTCTTTTGCATTCTCTGGCCTTTTATTTTATTCCAATGTAATCTAGATATGGATCGATTTTCTTTTTCCTGTGAAAGACTTGATGTGCCTTTTCAATCTGAGGATTCATATTTTCTTTAATCCTGAAAGATTTGCAGCCATTTCACTTCAACTATTATCTCTTTCCTTTTATTTTTTTGGGATTCCCAGTAAGTGTGTATTGGAGTTTTTCATCCATCTCTCTAAACTTCTTTTTTATTTTCTTCTCTATATATCTGTGGTATATTCTGGGTCACTTTTGCTACTCTTCCAATTCACTAACTTACTCTTCAGCAGTATCTTGTCTACTGTGAAACCTATCTACTGGGTTGTTCGATTTCTATTTTTTCTTTTCTGCTTATCTTTTAAAAATATAGCTTCCTGTTTCTTTTATGTAAAATTCTGTATTCGTCTTAGAGTTCCTATTTTTTTAATTAATTTTTTAATGTTTATTTATTTTTGAGGGAGAGAGAGAGAGAGAGACAGAGTGTGAGTGGGGGAGGGGCAGAGAGAGAGGGAGACACAGAATCTGAAGCAGGCTCCAGGCTCTGAGCTGTCAGCACGGACCCCAAAATGGGGCTCGAACCCATGACCGTGAGATCATGACCTGAGCCAAAGTCAGATGCTTATCTGAATGAGCCACCCAGGCGCCCCTACAGCTCCTATTTTTTAACTTAAAAACTATTTTGTTGGGGTACCTGGGTGGCTCAGTCAGTTAAGCATCCGACTTCAACTCAGGTCATGATCTCGAGGTTCTTGAGTTCGAGCCCCTTGTTGAGCTCTGTACTGATAGCTGAGAGCTTGGAACTTACTTCAGATTCTGTGTCTCCCTCTCTCTCTGCCCCTACCCCACTTGTGCTCTGTCTCTCTCTCAAAGATAAATAAACATTGAAAAAATAAAAAATACCATTTTATTAAATAAACACACAGAAAGGTGCATGAAATGAGTATGTAGACCTCGATTTACCACAAGGCGAATATCTGTGTTACACTAGGATCCCTATTGTGATCCTTCCTAGTCATTACTCCCTCCCAAGATAATCATTAATTTAAAACATATTATTATTGAATTAATAATATATTAATTATTCAATAATAATAATAGTTGACACACAATATTGTATTAATTTCAGGTGCACAGCAGAATGATTTGATAATTCTATATATTGTGCAATGCTCATTACAATAAGTGTGTTACCTTCTGTCATCATACAGCATTATTACAATATTATTGGCTATATCCCTATGCTGTCTTTTCATTTCTGAGACTTATTTATCTTATAACTGGGAGTTTGTACCTCTTAATCCCCTTCATCTACTTCACCCATCCTTCCCCCGCATCCTTTCCCCTGGCAACCACCAATTTGCTCTCTGTATTTATGAGTCTGTTTCTTTTTGTTGTTGTTGTTCATTTGTTTTGTTTTTTAGATTCCATGTAGAATTGAAATGGTTATTCTTTCAAAATAAAAATCATATTGCTTTTCTTTAAAGTTTTACTACCTAAGTTTGCATCCCCAGACACAGTAGTTTATATTTGTCTATTTTTGAGTTTTTTATAAATACAATAATGAAGTACGTATTATTTTGTCTCTGGCATCTTTTACTTATTTTGTATTTGTTAGATTTATCCATATTGTTGCAGGAGGTTGTGGGTTGTTTATTTGCGTTGTTATATAGCATTCCATAAAATGAATATTACGTGAATATATCACAATTTATCCTTTAGGATGACATTGGACATATGAGTTGCAGTTTGGGACTATTATGGGTAATGGCCATGAATAGTCATCACATGTCTGTTGCTATCAGTAAGCATACATTCCACCAGGTGTGTACCCAGGAAAGGATCATGGAGTATGCATATCTTAAACTTTAGAAGATAATAATGAATTGTTTTCCAAAGCGACTGTATTATTTCACATCCTGCTAGTAGTATATGAAAATCCGCATTGTTCAAATCCTTGCTACACTAGTTATTGTAAACCTTTAAATTTAAGCCATTCTGGTAGGTGTGTTTGCAATATGCTTTTGTGGTTTTAATTTCTACTTCCCTAATTTCTAATTAGGTTGAGCTGAAACTTTACATGTGTTTATGGACCATTTGGATATCTTTTTTTATAAATTCCTCTTACCCATTTTTTTATTTATGTTTTTCTTTGATTTGCAGGAGATTGTTATATATTTTGGATATGGATACTATGTTGATATTATGGACAATATGCATCTTTTTTCATTCTGAACTTTGCCATTTTTACTCACCTAATGGTGCCTTTTGATGACCGGTGAATCTTAATTTCTCTGTTACATTTTACTTTGATAAAATGCCAAACCTATAGAAAAGTTGAAAGAATAATGTAATGAGCACTTATTATTCTTCCGATTTGCCAAAATATTTTGCCATACTCATACTCATCTCATATTTTCTCTCTCTCTCTCTCTTTCAATCCATACAGAGACACACACACATACTCATCTGAATCATTCCAAACTAAGTTCACACTTATATTACAGACTTTAAGTATTACAGCATGTGTCCCCTTTAAAGAAAAAAAAAAGGAGGGGCGCCTGGGTGGCTTAGTTGGTTAAGTATCTAACTTTAGTTCTGGTTATAATCCTGTAGTCCATGGGTTCAAGCTCTGCGTTAGGCTCTTTGCTGACAGCTCAGAGCCTGGAGCCTGCTTTAGATTCTGTCTCCCACTTTCTGCCCCTCGCCCACTCATGTTGTCTCTCTCTCTCTCAAAATAATAAATAAACATTAAAAAAGGAAATTCTTATAACCTTATTATCTCAAGGGACTTAGTATTGATACAATATTATCATTGTCATATAGCCTATGGTCAAATTTCCCCACCTATCCTTGAAATTTCCTTTATAGTTAGAATTTCCTTTCTACTTGTTTTTCTCCCCAGCTAAGATCCAACCAAAGATGACCATTGCAGGAATGCCTGGGTGGCTCAGTCAGTTAAGCATCTGACTTTGGGTCAGGTCATGATGTCATGGTTTGTAAGTTCGAGCCCCCTGTTGGAGCCTCCTTCAGATTGTGTCTCCCTCTCTATCTGCCTTTCCCCTGCTCATGCTCTGTGTCTCTCTGTCTCTCAGTCTCTCAAAAAATGAATAAGTGTTTTAAAAAATTAAAAAAAGATCATCATTGTATTCTCCTTTCATCTAAAGTAGTCCACCCACCATTTTTGCCTTTAATTGTCTTGTAGAATGTCCCATAATCTGGATTTGATTGATTGTTTCCTCATTTTAGATTCAGGTTAAACATAGTGGGCAAAACTACTACATGGTAATATGTATTTCCCATTGCATCGTCAGGAAGCACATAACATCAGTTCTATTTTTGGTAATTTTAAGTTTGATAATTTGGTGAAGTGGCATCCATCAGATCTATTATAAAAGTACTTTTTTCCGATTGTAATTAATACGTGACATGTATGGTGATGTTTTGAGGCCATGTCAATGTCTTGTTCCATTGATATTTCTTGCCTGCATCAGTTATTTCATTTGTAGTTGTATTTCTATCATTCCCTCCCCCACTCTAACTATTATGCATTTTTTAGTTCTAATTTGGGCCCATGGATTCCTTTCATTTTCTTTTTTCTTTTTTATTCAATGGATTTTAAATCTATTATCATTCTTTTTATGTTCAAATTGTTGCTCATTTGGCTAGTGGGAGAAACCTTTAATCTGGATCTTCAGTCCTTTTAATGTAAACCCATTAGTTTTTTAATTCTTCCCTGTTTCTGGCATAAAAAGATAGAGACCTATCTTGTACTTTTCCTACTCCTAACCAGTAATCAACCATTTCTCCAAATGTGTGTGTGTGTGTGTGTGTGTGTGTGTGTGTGTGTGTGTTGAGATTGGGATATGCATGGTATGTAGAAAGTAGGTTTTGGGTAGTAGGTGTGGTCATTGCTTCTAGGCCTCTTCAGTGGAGACAGCGAAATTTTAAATCATGAATAATTTATTAAATTATTTAACATTAATTAAAATGTGAACATCATTGGCTCCCATTCCATATTTGCATCTGCCTTTTTCCATGGTGACAGCCTGTTTCCTGAAAAACAGTATGTTTCCTACAATATATAGGATAGTTTCAGAATTACTACCCTAATAACACTACCAATAATAAATTCAGTAAGTAAAGTTCAAGGCTTCTTTGCAGGTCTTTTTATTCTTAGAATATATCACACTAAGGATGTACACTTAGAGTATGGTGTTAAAAGTTCTAGAATACTTTTCTGTGTAGTTGTATAATCAGTTTCATATGCAGTTAGGTTCACTTATTTCTGTTTTATTCATTTTTAGGGTCTGTTTTTTTCATCCCATTTGAATTTAGCTTATTTTTTATTATGTGAAACATTTACATGATTGAAAAGTCAAAACTTTATAAAGAGGTAAAGCCAAAGAAGTCTTTTTTTAAGTTTATTTATTTATTTTTAGTAATTTCTACACCCAACGTGGGGCTTGAGCTCACAACCCTGAGATCAAGAGCTGCAGGCTCTTCTGACTGAGCCAGCCATGTGCCCCAAACCGAAGGAGTCTTGATCCCATTTTTCTCTTTCTCTTCCCTCACTCACTAATAAGTAACCATTTCTATTAGTTTCTGGTTTATCTTTTCTCTGTATTTTCTTTTCAAAAATAAGCAAATCTAGGGGCACCTGGGTGGCTCAGTCGGTTAAGCGTCCAACATCGGCTCAGGTCATGATCTCACTGTTCATGGGTTTGAGCCCTGTGTTGGGCTCTGTGCTGACAGCTCAGAGCTTGGAGCGTACTTCAGGTTCTGCGTCTCCCACTCTTTCTCTGCTCTTCTCCTGCTCTCTCTCTCTTTCTTTCTCTCTCTCTCTCAAAAATAAATAAATAAACATTAAAAACATAAGCAAAGCTATCCACATACATAAGAATATATATATATACACAAAAATGTACAGTTATATATTCTCATTTTATTACACAAAAGGTAGCATAATTTTATATTTTGTAGAGCTCTTCCTCACACTCTAGCTGCATATTCCCCCACTGAGGAATGTACCATAGTTTATTCATCCAGTATCAAACTGATAGGCATTTAGGTCGTTACCAGTATTTTGCTGTTACAAGCAATACTACAATGAGTGATGTTGTCCACGTATTGGTTCATATTTATAGAGGGGAAGCTTCCAGGTAAATTCTAGAAATGAAGTTTCCTGAGCAAAGAGTTAATGTGTAGGTGATTTTATTAGATGTTGCAATACTTCACTCCATTGGGGTCATGCCATTTTGTACACTTACCAGCAATGTATGGCAGAGTTTGTTTCTAAGCCTGATTGGCTTTTAACATTTTGTCAATCTGATGAGGGGAGAAATGAAATTTTGGTGTGGTTTTAAAAAAATTTTTTTGGGAGTGTCTGGGTGGCTCAGTCGGTTAAGCGTCTGACTTTGGCTCAGGTCATGATCTCACGGTTTGTGGGTTCGAGCCCCGCATCAGGCTCTGTGCAGAACCTGAGCCTGCTTCAGATTCTGTCTCCTTCTCTCTCTGCCCTCTCCTGCTCGTGCTCTGTCTCACTCTGTCTCTCAAAAATAAATAAATATCAAAAAAATTTTTAAAAATTTTAAAAATATTTATTTCTGAGAGAGAGAGAGAGAGAGAGAGAGAGAGAGAGAGAGAGAGAGAGAGTAAAGGAAGGGCAGAGAGAGAAGGAGACAAAATCCCAAGCTGGCTTGGTGCTGCTAGCACAGAGCTTGATGTGGGTCTGGAACCCGTGAACCATGAGATCACCACCTGAGCCAAAACCAAGAGTCAGATGCTTAACCAACTGAGCCACCTGAGCACCCCTCTTGGTGTGGTTTAAATTGCTTTTGTGTGTGTGTGTGTGTGTGTGTGTGTGTTTGTGTGTGTGTGTGTGTGTAGACCTTGTGATGGGTTATCATTTTTTATATATTATTTTTTTTAAATATTTATTTATTTATTTATTTATTTTTTATTTTTTTAATTTTATAATAGTTTATTTTCAAATTGGTTTACATATAACACCCAGTGTTCATCCCAACATGTGCCCTTTTTAATGCCCATCACCCCCTCTCCCCCCTCCCTCATCCCCCTTACCCTCAGTTTTTTTCTTAGTCTTTGAGAGTCTCTTATGTTTTATCTCCCTCCCTCTCTGTGTCTTTTTTTTCTTTCCCCTCTTCCCCTCCCCCTGGTTTTTGCTTAGTCTCACAAAGTCCACCTATTCGTGGAAACATATGGTATCTGTCTTTTTCTGACTGACTTATTTCACTTAACATAATACCCTCCAGTTCCATCCATGTTGCTACACATGGCCAGATTTCATTTTTTCTCATTGCCACGTAGTAGTCCATTGTATATATGTACCACATCTTCTTTATCCATTCGTCAGTTGATGGGCACTTGGTCTCTTTCCATGATTTGGCTATTGTCAAAAGTGCTGCTATGAACATTGGGGTACACGTGCTCCTGTGCATCAGCATTCCTGTGTCTCTTGGGTAGATTCCTAGCAGGGCTATTGCTGGATCATAGGGTAGCTCTATTTTCATTTTTTTGAGGAACCTCCACACCGTTTTCCAGAGTGGCTGCACCAGTTTGCATTCCCACCAACAGTGTAGGAGGGTGCCTGCTTCTCCACATCCTCGCCAGCATCTATAGTTTCCTGATTTGTTCATTTTAGCCACTCTGACTGGTGTGAGGTGGTATCTCAGTGTGGTTTTGATTTGTATTTCCCTGATGATGAGTGACATTGAGCATCGTTTCATGTGTCTGTTGGCCATCTGAATGTCCTCTTTGGAGAAGTGTCTATTCATATCTTCCGCCCATTTCTTCACTGGGTTGTTTGTTTTTCAGGTTTGGAGTTTGGTAAGTTCTTTATAAATTTTAGATATTAGTCCTTTATCCGATATGTCATTTGCGATGATCTTTTCCCATTCCGTTGGTTGCCTATTCGTTTTGTTGGTTGTTACTTTTGCTGTGCAGAAGCTTTTTATCTTGATGAGGTCCCAATAGTTCATCTTTGCTTTTAATTCTCTTGCCTTTGGAGACGTGTCGAGTAAGAAATTGGTGCGTCTTAGGTCAAAGAGGCTTTTTCCTGTTTTCTCCTCTAGGATTTTGACAGTTTCCTGTCTCACATTCAGATCTTTTATCCATTTAGAATTTATTTTTGTGAGTGGTGTAAGAAAGTGGTCTAGTTTCATTCTTTTGCATGTTGCTGTCCAATTCTCCCAGCACCATTTGTTAAAGAGGCTGTCTTTTTTCCATTGGATACATTTTCCCGCTTTGTCAAAGATTAATTGGCCATATACTTGCGGGTCCATTTCTGAGTTTTCTATTCTATTCCATTGGTCTATGTGTCTGTTTTTGTGCCAATACCATGCAGTCTTGATGACCACCGCTTTGTAGTAGAGGTTAAAGTCTGGGATTGTGATGCCTCCCGCCTTGGTTTTATTCTTCAGTATTATTTTGGCTATTCGAGGTCTTTTGTGGTTCCATACAAATTTTAGGATTGTTTGCTCTAGCTTTGAGAAGAATGCTGGTGCAATTTTGATTGGGATTGCATTGAATGTGTAGATTGCTTTGGGTAGTATTGCCATTTTGACGATATTTATTCTTCCAATCCATGAGCATGGGATGTTTTTCCATTTCCTTGTGTCTTCCTCAATTTCCTTCATAAGTTTTTTATAGTTTTCAGTGTAGAGGTCTTTCACCTCTTTGGTTAGGTTTATTCCTAAGTATTTTATGGTTTTTGGTGCAATTGTGAAAGGGATTAGCTTCTTTATTTCTCTTTCTGCTGCTTCATTGTTGGTGTATAGAAATGCCACCGATTTCTGTACATTGATTTTGTATCCTGCAACTTTGCTGAAATCATGAATCAGTTCTAGTAGGTTTTTGGTGGATTCCGTCGGGTTTTCCATGTAAAGTATCATGTCATCTGCAAAGAGTGAGAGTTTTACTTCCTCCTTGCCAATCTTGATGCCTTTCATTCTGTTTTGTTGTCTGATTGCTGCTGCTAGGACTTCCAACACTATATTAAATAGCAGTGGCGAGAGTGGACACCCCTGTCGTGTTCCTGATCTCAGGGGGAAGGCTTTCAATTTTTCCCCATTGAGGATGATATTAGCTGTGGGCTTTTCATATATGGCTTTTATGATGTTTAAGTATGTTCCTTCTATCCCGACTTTCTCGAGAGTTTTTATTAAGAAAACTCAAACGGGAAGAAATAGAAAATTTGAACAGACCCATAACTAGTGAAGAAATAGAATCAGTTATTAAAAACCTCCCAGCAAATAAAAGCCCTGAACCAGATGGCTTTCCTGCGGAATTTTACCAGACATTTAAAACAGAGTTAATTCCTATCCTCCTCAAGCTGTTCCAAAAAATTGAAACGGAAGGAAAACTCCCAGACTCATTCTATGAAGCCAGCATCACTTTGATTCCCAAACCAGATAGAGACCCAGCAAAGAAAGAAAATTACAGGCCAATATCCCTGATGAATATGGATGCAAAAATTCTCAACAAGATACTAGCAAATCGAATCCAACAGCATATAAAGAGAATTATCCACCATGATCAAGTAGGATTCATCCCTGGGTTGCAGGGCTGGTTCAATATTCGCAAATCAATCAACGTGATACATCACAGCAACAAAAGAAAAGATAAGAACCATATGATCCTGTCAATAGATGCAGAAAAAGCATTTGACTAAATATTTATTTTTGAGAGAGAGAGTGTGAGTGAATCGGGGAAGGGCAGAGAGAGGGGGACAGAGGATCTGAAGTAGGCTCTTCACTGACAGCAGTGAGCCTGATGCAAGGCTTGAACCCACGAACTGTGAGATCATGACCTGAGCCGAAGTCAAGATGCTTAACTGACTGAGCCACCCGGGTGCCCCAAATTTTTATATATTATTGCTGGATTTAGTTTTTTATTTTAAAAAAAGTTTTCACATATTTAGTCATGAGAAAGATTGACCTCAATTTTCTGTTTTTGTACTATCTTTTAAAAGTTTTAGTATCAAGATAACGCTAATTTCATAAAACATGTCAAATAATGTTCTCCTCTCTTTATTTTTCTGTTTTCTGGAAAAGTTTGTGTATAAGTGGAATTGGATTAATTTTTCTTTAAATGTTTAGTAGAACTTATTGATGAAGCTGTTTAAGCCTGGAGCTTCTTTGTGCAAGGCTATTAATTGTAAGTTAAATTTCTTTTTATTTTTTAATTTTTTTAAACTTAAAAATTTTTAATGTTTATTTATTTTTGAGGGAGAGAAAGAAAGAGCGAGAACGTGAGTGGGGGAGAGGCAGAGAGGGAGGGAGACCCAGAATCTGAAGCAGCCTCCAGGCTCCGAGCTGTCAGCACAGACCCTGATGCAGGGCTTGAACTCACACGCTGCAAGATCACAACCTGAGCCAAAGTTGGACGCTCAACTGACTGAGCCACCCAGGTGCCCCAAATTAAATTTCTTTAGTAGTATCAGGATTATTTATTTTTTTCTACCTACATCAGTTTTAATAGAGCATCCTTTTTTTTCCCTAGGGGTTTGCCCAGTTTACCCAAAATCTTTAAATTTGTCATAACATTGTGACCTTTTGAGATTGATTTTTTCACTTAACATAATGCTCTTGAAATCTACCCAGGTTCTTGCATGTATCAATTTATTTATTTTGAGAGAGAGAGAATCCCATGCTATTAGCACAGAGCCTGATGTGGGCCTTCGTCCCATGAACTGTGAGATCATGAACTGAGCCAAAATCAAGAATCAGACCCTTAATCGACTGAAACACCCAGATGCCCCAATAGGTTGTTTCTTTTTGGTTGCTGAGTAGTATTCTATGGTATGGATGTACTATGGTCTATTAGGCAATTCGTGTATTGAAGGACATTTTGGCTGTTACTAATAAAGGTCTTTTGAACATTTATTTTTCTGGGTTGCTGGTAGGACAAGGATGGTAATTAAGGAATGAGGGCTGGGACTGGCAACGAAACTGTCTAGATAGTGCGCATCACTCTGTGTCCCACAAATATACCATGCCACAAGAATGGAAGAGTAGAAACACATCTTGCAGTTTTTCTCTAGCTCTCTCTGCTGATAAAGTTTAACATCATCGTGTCAACTGGCAAAGAAGAAGTGTTCAGGGTTCAGGTTCAGTATTACAGAATGAAGCATTAAGGGGGTAGATTTGGAGCTGAGAGGCAACAAATTTATAACTAGAATACAGAGTTTTATGTCCTTTAGTTTTTAAAAACATGTCTTATTTTCCTCAAGCTAAAAACATACATATGACATTTTCAGAATGACATACCAATCTTATTACTAACAATGAGACTATTGAATGCAGTTCAAATCAATCAAGAAGATTTCTTTTTGTCTTCAGAATATACCATTAGGATCGTACAAACAAAATACTGTATTTTAAAATCACCTGAAATAATTTCTTTCCTGATTTTTTTCTTTCTGATTTCACTAACAATATGCAATGAGCTTTGTTTGTTTCAGTTTGTTTTCAGTTTTTGAGGGTTACTCTTTCTATTTCTGACTTGTACTTTTTACTTATACAAAACATTTACTTTATTCCAAATTAATATTTACATTTAATGCCACAAACTCCCCTATAAAGAGTGTTAGCTGCATATCAGCAATTTTGACCTGTAATATTTTCATCATTCAGTTGAAATATTTCCTAATTTTCATTGAGGTTGCTTCTTTGTTCCATTGTTTATTTAGAAATATATTTCTTTTTTTTTTAATGTTTATTTTTGAGAGAGAGAGACAGAGCACAAGCAGCGGAGGGGCAGAGAGAGAGAGGGAGACACAGAATCTGAAGCAGGCTCCAGGCTCCGAGCTTTCAGCACAGAGCCCGACGTGGGGCTCAAACTCACAAACTGTGAGATCGTGGCCTGGGCTGAAGTTGGCCGCTTAACCGACTGAGCCACCCAGCCGCCCCTAGAAATATATTTCTTAATGTTCAAACATATGAAGATTTTTAAGGTTATATTTTCATTATTTATTTCTAGCTTAATCACATGTGGACAGAAAACATGTTCTATATGAATTTAGTTGTTTGAAATCTTTGGAGACTCGCCTTATTGCCCAGCACACAATTGACTTTTATATGTTTTATGTATACTTGAAGAGAATAAACATTCTGCAGTTGGGGACAGTGTTCTGTACGTTCATTATAAAAATTTTTTAATAACACTTTTCAAATCTGTATTGCTACTGATTATCTTCTTGTTCTATCAGTTCTGAGAGGTGTTAACCTACGTTTAAAAAAATGTTTTAATGTTTATTTTTGAGAGAGAGAGAGAGAGCGAGTACAAGTGAAAGAAGGGCAGAGAGAGGGAGACACAGAGCCCGATGTGGGGTTCAAACCCATAAACCGCGTGATCATGACCTGAGCCGCAGTTGGATGCTCAACCAACTAAGCCACCCAGGCACCCCCGAAACCTACCATTTTAAACCTGGGTTTATCAGTTTCTCCTTTTTGTTCTATCAATTTTTGCTTTATACATTTTGAGGCTATGTTATTAAGTGCATACAATGCAAGAATTAATATACCTTCTTAGGGAGTTAAATCTTTTATTAATATGAAACGATTTTTTAGTAATGCTCTTTGCCTTAAGATCTATTTAAGATCTGCTGCTAATCTAGGTATACTAACTTTTTTATGGATTTATGTTTGCATGATATATCTTTGCCTTTCCTTTTCTTTCAGTCTTCCTGGATCCTTTGTTTGAGATGTGTCTCTTGTAGATAGTAAATGATTGGTTTCATTGTTAATTTAGTCTAGAAATCTTTTTCTTTCAATTGGAACAAGTAATAAATTTACATTGAATGTAATTACTAATATTTCTGTGCTTAAATCTGCACTCTTTTTTTTAAATAATTTTTTTTAACATTTATTTATCTTTGAGATAGAGCACGAGTCGGGGAAGAGCAGAGAGAGAGGGAGGAGACACAGACTCCAAAGCAGGTTCCAGGCTCTGAGCTGTCAGCACAGAGTCCGACATGGGGCTCAAACCCATGAACTGTAAGATCATGACCTGAGCTGAAGTTGGATGCTTAACTGACTGAGCCACCCAGGCGCCCCTAAATCTGCACTCTTTTAAAAGCACTTTCTGAATATGCCACCTGTTATATGTCTCTAATTTCTCTATTTTCTTGCCTTTATTTGGATTGAATTTTTTTAAAAAAATCATTCTATTTTCTCCTTCTAATACCTAATTAGTTACACATTCTTTTTTTAATGTTTTTTATTCTTTTTTTTTAAACGTGTATTCATTTTTGAGAGACAGAGAGTGAGCAAGGGAAAGGCAGAGAGAGAAGCAGACACAGAATCCGAAGCAGGCTCCAGGCCCTGAGCCATCAGCACAGAGCCCGATGCAGGGCTCGAACTCACAGAGCGTAAGATCATGACCTGAGCCGAAGTTGGCCGCCCAACCGACTGAGCCACCCAGGCGCCCCTATTTATTCTTAAGAGATATACAGACAGAGCGTGAGCAGGAGGAGGGCAGAGAGAGAGGGAGGTACAGAATCCGAAGCAGGCTCTAGGCTCTGATGAGCCATCAGCACAGAGCCCGACGTGGGGCTTGAACTCACAGACCGTGAGATCATGACCTGAGTTGAAGTCGGCCGCTTAACCAACTGAGCCACCCAGACACCCCGTTACACATTCTTTTATACTGACTGTAGTGGTTATTTTATTTTATTTTATTTTATTTTATTTTATTTTATTTTTTAATAGTTTATTGTCAAATTGGTTTCTATACAACACCCAGTGCTTAATCCAACGAGCGCCCTCCTCTGTGCCCACCACCCACTCTCTCCCCTCCCACACCCATCTCTCCCCTCAGTTCTTTCTTATTCTTTGAGAGTCTCTCATGTCATGTCTTCCTTCCTCTCTGTGGCTTTTTTTTTTTCCCCTTCCCCTCTTCCCCTCCACCCTGGTTCTCTGCTAGGTCTTCCAAAGCCTACCTATGCCTGGGAACATATGGCATCTGTCTTTCTCTGCCTGACTTATTTCACTCAGCATAGTATCCTCCAGTTCCATCCATGTTGCCACACATGGCCAGATTTCATTCTTTCTCATTGCTGCATAGTATTCCATTGTATATATATACCACATCTTCTTTATCCATTCATCAGTTGATGGACACTTAGTCTCTTTCCATGATTTGGCTATTGTCAAAAGTGCTGCTATGAACATTGGGGTACACGTGCCCTATGCATCAGCAGTCCTGGATCTCTTGGGTAGATTCCTAACAGTGCTGTTGCTGGGTCATACCGTAAGTCTATCTTCATTTTTTTGAGGAACCTCCACACAGTTCTCCAGAGTGGTTGCACCAGTTTGCATTCCCACCAACAGTGCAAAAGGCTGCCTGTTTCTCCACATCCTCACCAGCATCTGTAGTTTCCTGATTTGTTCATTTTAGCCACTCTGACTGGTGTGAGGTGGTATCTCAGTGTGGTTTTGATTTGTATTTCCCTGATGATGAGTGATCTTGAGCATCGTTTCACGTGTCTGTTTGCCATTTGAATGTCTTCTTTGGAGAAATGTCTATTCAAATCTTCCGCCCATTTCTTCACTGGGTTATTCGTTTTTCGGGTGTAGAGTTTGGTAAGTTCTTTATAGATTTTAGAAACCAGTCCTTTATCTGATATGTCATTTGCAATTATCCTTTCCCAATCCGTTGGTTGCCTATCAGTTTTGTTGGTTGTTTCTTTTGCCTTGCAGAAGCTTTTAATCTTAATGAGATCCCAGTAGTTCATTTTTTCTTTTAATTCCCTTGCCTTTGGAGATGTGTCGAGTAGGAATTTGGTGCGTCTTAGGTCAAAGAGGCTTTTTCCTGCTTTCTCCTCTAGGATTTTGATGGTTTCCTGTCTCACATTCAGATCCTTTATCCATTTAGAGTTTATTTTTGTGAGTGGTGTAAGGAAGTGGTCTAGTTTCATTCTTTTGCATGTTGCAGTCCAGTTCTCCTAGCACCATTTATTAAAGAGGCTATCTTTTTTCCATTGGGTACTCTTTCCTGCTTTGTCAAAAATTAGTTGGCCATATACTTGCGGGTCCATTTTTAATTCCTATCCTGCTCAAGCTGTTCCAGAAAATTGAAATGGAAGGAAAACTCCCAGACTCATTCTATGAAGCCAGCATCACATTGATTCCCAAGCCAGACAAAGACCCAGCAAAGAAAGAGAATTACAGGCCAATATCCCTGATGAATATGGATGCAAAATTTCTCAACAAGATCCTAGCAAACCGAATCCAACAGCATATAAAAAAAATTATTCACCATGATCAAGTAGGGTTCATTCCAGGGATGCAAGGCTGGTTCAATATTCGCAAATCAATCAACATGATACATCACATTAACAAAAGAAAAGATAAGAACCATATGATCCTGTCAATTGATGCAGAAAAAGCATTTGACAAAATACAGCATCCTTTCCTAATAAAAACCCTCGAGAAAATCGGGATAGAAGGAACATACTTAAACATCATAAAAGCCATCTATGAAAAACCCACAGCTAATATCATCCTCAATGGGGAAAAACTGAGAGCCTTCCCCCTGAGATCAGGAACACGACAGGGGTGTCCACTCTCGCCACTGCTATTTAATATAGTGTTGGAAGTCCTAGCAGCAGCAATCAGACAACAAAACAGAATAAAAGGCATCAAGATTGGCAAGGAGGAAGTAAAACTCTCACTCTTTGCAGATGACATGATACTTTACTTGGAAAACCCAACAGAATCCACCAAAAGCCTGCTAGAACTGATCCATGAATTCAGCAAAGTTGCAGGGTACAAAATCAATGTACAGAAATCGGTGGCATTCATATACACCATCAATGAAGGAGCAGAAAGAGAAATAAAGAAGCTAATCCCCTTCACAATTGCACCAAAAACCATAAAATACTTAGGAATAAACCTAACCAAAGACGTAAAAGACCTCTTCGCTGAAAACTATAAAAAACTTATGAAGGAAATTGAGGAAGACACAAGGAAATGGAAAAACATCCCATGCTCGTGGATTGGAAGAATAAATATCGTCAAAACGGCAATACTACCCAAAGCAATCTACACATTCAATGCAATCCCAATCAAAATTGCACCAGCATTCTTCTCAAAGCTAGAGCAAACAATCCTAAAATTTGTATGGAACCACAAAAGACCCCGAATAGCCAAAGTAATATTGAAGAACAAAAACAAGGCGGGAGGCATCATGATCCCAGATTTCAACCTCTACTACAAAGCGGTAGTCATCAAGACTGTATGGTATTGGCACAAAAATAGACACATAGACCAGTGGAATAGAATAGAAATGTAGTGGTTATTTTAGACTCTATAGGGAGTACAACATCCATCATGATATTTCTTTACTATCTTTTAGCATTTTTTGTTACTGTTAAAGAACTAGCTGATTGTTATTCCTTTGTAGGTAATTTGTATTTTGTTCTAGTGGCTCTAGAATTTTAATTTTTATCCCTGATATTCTGCAGTGTCATTGAAGCATCAATTTATCTTTATTTGTCATGGTGAGTACTTAGGTTACCCTTCCCATCAGAAGATTGTCTTTTTTTTTCAATTCTAGAAAATTCTCAAGTATCTTTATATATCACCATCTTGCCATTCTTTTGGAACTTCTCTCCATCCATCCAATACACCTGTTACTTGTTCTTTTGTTAAAAATTATTTTCTTTGTTTTTCTACATTGCATGCTGTGTGAATTCCTCACTGTTTTCTAATTTACTAATTCTCTCTTTAACTGTATTCAGTCTTGATTATATCTTCTTTGTTGAGATTTCAAATTTTGATGCCTATGTTTTTCATTTCCAAGTTTTCTAATTTGTTCTTTTTCATATATACCTATAAATTGTTTCATTCTGTCTTTATTTGTTCTTTTAAGATGGAAATTATTTCTTCATATTTTTTTAGCATCCTAAGCATATTCATTTGATGATGATGAGGAGGAGGAGGAGGAGGAGGAAGAGGAAGAGGACGAGGATAGTGACAATGATTATCATTATTAATATTTTATTTAAAATCTTTGAGAGACTGTTTTACAATATTAATCTCTGAAGTAATTTTCTGTTCCAGTTGTTGATTTTGTTGTGTCGTCTATCTTTTGTAGCATTAGATTTCTATATGTCTTTAGGAACTGGGTTTGTTTATTTTAAGTAGCATCTTTCTATTTCTCTTCCTTTCCCTCTTTCTCCCCTTCTGTGTAAAATACTTCCTTTATAGTTGCTTTTTCTGGTTGTCTCATTTGCATCCCTATCCCGATCTAATGTCCAGAACCTGGTCTTAAAATGACAATAACCGGCTCTTCTCCTGTAGACAGATTCAGGTAGGGTGCTGTCAGTTTTTAATTGAGAATAATGATCAATATTTACTGAGTTATTACTATATGCCAGGCACTGTTCTACATATATTATTTCATATAATGTATGAACAACTCTATGAGTTAGATACTACTACTACTACTACTGCTCCTGCTACTGCTACTACTATAACTACTACTTCTACTATCACTACCACAATGATGACCATTTTACAAATGAGTAAGGTAAGGCATGTTAAATAATGCCTTTAGTGAAGACAAACCAGAACATTTGAATGAATGAATGAATAAATAATCTATCCTTGCTGGTAGTAGATAGACTGAACTCAGACTAAAACAATTTTATGGCTTTTTTTCTATCACTATTAACCAAAACTATGGGTATATGTCACTGGAGTATAAGTCTGTAGTAATCAATTTTATTAACATGAAACTATTTTATTAATATGAAATTTTCATAGTCCTATAGACAAATACTCTCCTACTCCAAATCTCTATCCAGCTCTCACCATAGAAGGCACTATAATCTCCAGGGGAAAGATATGATCCAAAGGGCAGGCTAATATCCTTAAAGTGATACCTAATAGCATGTATCTCATTTTTTTGACTCTTATGTTAATTTTTATTGTACTTATTTTACATATGAAGAAATAGAGTCTCCAGGAGTTAAATAAATTGCCTAAGTATATATTGTTAGTGGGGGACAGACTGAGTCAGGAGCCAAATTTGTGTTTTCTAATGCTTAATTATTCTTTGCATGTTTTCATCATACCATGATACCACCTCTAATGAAATACCCACCTATAGCAAGAGAGAAACAGCTCCCCCTCCTCACCCTTTTTATTTCTTACAGAGATGTTTGTAGTAATGGGAGGTTCCTCAGAGATCACACACAGGAGCTCGGATGTCTCAGAAAAGAAAATCGAGGACTTTATGGAGGCACTCCAAGTTGCTGGTCAGGTGAGAACATCTCAGACATCTTCCTGGCTCCAGCCAGCATAAGACCATCTTGATCAGGGTAGCTCATTGGGCACACACCCATTGTGCCAGGAGAATGTGAGAAATTTCAAGTCAGTAGAGTACTACTTTGTCCAGTCCATTCATAGCTCCAGGTCTAGTTCCAATGTCCCTAGTATGGCCCATACCTTCTCCACTCCTCTACCTCTGATCCAGCTTTAATCCTCTCCCTAGATTCACCCCTCCTCTTCCTTTCTTGACCAGGGATCATTATTCTCTTTATTATCTTTACCCTTCAACCTTCCTTTCTCCTTGAGTCCCCTCTCTCCTATAGTTGTCAGCAGATAATATCTTACAAACTCTCAAGATGCTGAAATTCAGAATCCTAAGTAACAAGATGGCAACTCCACTATGCCAGAAGATGACAGATACCATCATTGACTACATGAAGACAATGGTGAGGAGCTTGTGCCTCTGGGTTGGGAGCTTTGGGGAAAGAAAGCATCCCAGGTGTGAGCCCAGGAATTCTTTCTGGTGGATGATGACACTTGGAAAGTAAGTGGGATCTTGGATATGAATACCTAGTTTCTAAACTCTTTGCTAGAGCCTATGTCTTGTACTCTGAGCCTATCTCAAGAACTGTGACATAGACGGAATTGGAAGATACAGTAGTGAAGTGAAGTGGCAAGGGAGGAGGAGTGAAATGGAAAGGGGGAGGATTTGGGCTATTGACCTCAGAGTCTGACCTGGTTTTCAGACTGTGTCCTGGGATTCCTTAGGTGGTCACCTTTGTTATTGAACTCAAATAATCATCTCAATCTATTTACTAACCTACTTAAATCCATGTATCTGTGTGTTATCCCACCTTTAGACTGAACATTCATGATGTCTACTTACCCATCTATTCACATACTTTGTGCTTACTTTCCTGACATTGGGTAAATCTGGTTTCTTATTTTCTTGGTTAACTACCTATCTATGGGGTATCTTCCTCCCAGTTTACCTGCCTTGTTTGGCATGCCTGTCTTCTGATCAAGACCCCTGACCTGCCAGGGACTTCCAAAGTTGCTTCCATAATCTACCCACCTTCCTGGTGATTCACTTGCTGCTGCAGTGAAATCTCTGTGCTCTGGAAACCCCAATCCTCACTCGACACAGACTGTGCAGATTTCTTGTCTTCCTGTCCTTTACACACTTTAGGAACCTCTTGCTCTCCATCACTGGGAAGGTGTATATTGGTTGGGTGGTAGGTGAGTTCCCGCCTTCTAGATGGAGGAGAATCACTTATTGACCAAATCTGATTCTCAGAAGCTGTGGGATTCATCTTGGGGATTAGCCTTGGAACAATTAGTCTTTCTCTTTTCAGAAGCCAGAGGGAGAACTGGAGGAGTTGTGTACTGCAGTCCTAACGGCTCTGGGGTTCCAGTCTCCAGGGACAGTCATCTTCAAGCTGTGGGACAGATGGCATCTGAACAACCTGCCCCCAAACTGTCTCCTGGTTGCAGTAGGGAAACTCATCACCTGCCGGGGTATAGATCCCTATTGTGGAAGAGTTAATATGAGAAGAGGATAGGGCCAGCAGGGGGTGGGGGCATTGTATGTGTTCTAGATTAGCTCTATCCTCCTGATTCTTCTCATTGGACATCTCCATTTAGTTCAGTCATGGGTGTGTTTGTGTAGATGGGAAGGGGACAAACTAGGTCCCTATTGGGCTGCTAGGAACTCAAGAGGGAGTTCCTGGAGACCAAGAATGGCAGAGTAGGACATATTAGGGCATGGGACACTGTGGAGCTGGAGAGAAGACTCCAGGTGGAGAGAGAAGGCAGAATAGAGAGTACCCATTCAACAGTGGTGGGGAGGGGCAAAGGAGGAAGCAAGGAGTGGTTTACTTAAGGGAACTTGCAGTTTTGAATTTGTTTAGAGGCTTGGAAGATAATAGTGTAGCAGGATGAGGCCTAGAATCACCATACAATCTCTATCCTGGCTACTGGCGATGGCAGAGGCTGTCTTACTCATTCTGCTCCCCTCTTCCAATCACGAAGTATGAAAAGCAATCAAGTCATCAGCCTATGACAGTGACTTTCCTTTCTTTACCACTTGGAACTGGGGCCAAAGAGAATCTGGGGGAAGTCAGCTGGCCTTCTGGGCATTAAGATCAAAATGACAAGGCATGTGGTTTGGACTCCACAGCAAGCTCAGAAGACACAGTGACAGAAATTGGAAATATGTATCCTGATCTAATGAGGATTAATGTTTTCACATCCACTTCAGACAGCATTGCTCTTTATTTCCTTAAGGGTCCTTGAAAGGGAGTGTTAATGCATAGTCTGTACCAATACCTTGTATCTTTATGCTGTGCTAACATTCATTATTGAGCTTAATCGTTCCAGCAGCCCTGTCAGCAGTCACATCGCGAATTGTAGTCCTATTTAACAGTTGAAGAAGCTGAAACTCAGCTAAACTAAGTAACTTGCTCCAGGTTGCCCAGACTCTGGAGGCAGAGCTAGGATCAGAACCCAGGTCTCCTGGCTCCCAATCTATAGAGTTTCCTACACTAAGGCTAGGATTCACCCCTCCCTAGGATACAGATGTTTTTCTTGTACTCGGTCTCTTAGATGCAGCGCCCTACATTGGTGTCACATGGGAATATATCCTGCGCCTTCTGAGGATGACCCAAAAGGAGGATGATATGTTGGCAGTATGTCATGGTGAGGATTAGGAGGGCCTGGGGAAGACTTTATTGGAACAAGGGAGAGATGAAAGAAGGGAATAAAGATACTGGGTCCCTCTGAATAGGGATCCTAGAAGACTGGGGAGGGGCAGGAAGTGGCTGAGAGCAGGCCAAGAGTGAGCAGCTGTTCTTCACCATCTGACTTTTCTTGGCCTGGTTTGTGGCAAGGATCAAGTTTGATAGGGATGCTGTGGGTGTTGACAGCCTCAACCACTTTCCCTTTCCTTGCTGTGTGGACCAGCTGTGGTCAGAAAAGAAAAATAGTTGGAGAGATGGTGAATGGGTTGGTGTTTCCCAACACAGGACCCCACAGACTCTTTTAGAGTTGGGGATGAGAGGACTGTGCACACATGTATATATGTTTCACTTTGTGGGAAAGGAAAGGTGATGGGCAGCTCAAACTCCCTTCTCCCTTATAGTGCTCAAAGGATTGGTCATCAGTGCCCGGAATCATCTGGATCTGGGCACTAAGACTAAAATAATGGACATCACGCAAGAGGCACTGTCCATCAAGGCTTACCTCACCCTTCGGGTTCTCTTCAATCGTTGGTCCCTGAAGAGCAACAACAAGGTGGGATTGCAGATAGCAGGGGTTGGATGGACGGGCTGAAGGAGTAAGTCTTGAATCAAAGATGGGACAGGGCCATGTCTAGCCACTTATTGGTGGAAAGATACCTTAAATGGCTCTTCCAAAAGAGCAGGGTGATTTTCCTCAGGCTCCTCTTCCCATTCTCCAGAAAAGTGTACTATCAGAAAACTCCACTGTCCATTCATGTATTAAATACGGAATTAAGCAACTTATATTTACTGATCATCATCATTTGCTAGGCACTGTGCTAAGCTTTGCAGATGCACAGATGACTAAGGCAAAGCCCCTAAGAGATTATCTTGCCTTCATCCCTGAGCTGAGGCAAGTTTGTTGTGTCTCCTTGGGCACAGGTGACGGAGAAAGCTATGGTGATAATTGGCCATCTCTTCTTCCTCATTCCACCATCCAAACTCAAGAACGAAGTGAACCGGTTAACCCGATGGTTAATGACTTTGATGTCTGCAAAAGTGTCACCTTTCTACATTTCCCAGGTGATTGGAATGGGGTGAGAAGATAATTTAACTCGTTTATGCTTTCCATGTTTATTGAGTAGTTAATGCTGGGGTTGGCAAAGCATGGCCCACAGGCCAAATCCAGCCTGACACTTGTTTTTGTAAAATGAGGTTTTGTTGGAATTCTGCCACTCCTATTTGTTGAATTCATCTCACCCTTTGAAGCTCTCTGACTTTCCTCTGACCTCTAGACTCAGATTTAAATGGCTTATCAGAGTAGATCAAGCCCACCTTGATAATCTCCCTATTTTAAGGTCAACTGGTATGGGACCTTAATTGTCTGTAAAGTCTCTTCATATAAACACCTACATTATTGCCTGGTTGAATAACTGGGAGAAGGGCCCTGGGATTTGGTGGGGAGCATTGCTATATTCTGCCTACCTTAGAATTGTTATACCAATATCAGATATTTTTAGGAGCAGAGGACTCAGAACCAAAACCCAAATTTCCTGATTGTTGTTTTGGTCCTTCTTCCATTTCAATGGCATTCCTCAAACCAAATTCCCTCCAAATTTTAATGGGGATGCCACAAAAGGAATGTTTGTTAGTTAGCAAAATGTGTGGGAGATACTGAGTTAAAATTAAATAAATGTCTTAAATGTAGGCCTTCTCAGAGCTTTCAATATGTAGGATAATCTGGTCCTCTGAGAAGCAAATATTAACATGGTATTAGAGGTGCAAGAGCTTTATTGGAGGAACATCCGTGAGGGAAAACAGGGACAAAGCCAGAGAGGGCTCCAAGAGCCATCTGACTATGATGTATATCTGACCTTTGATAAGGGGAAGGGGAAGAAGGGAAGGAAGGGAAGGAGAGAAAAGAGAGGAAGGTTTTAGATTACAGTGAGTTGTAAGAAAGTTTTAGTAAAGCCAACAGGGAGCCACTGAACCAGTTACCCGTCAGAAAAGTCCTACATCTTGAAGGATTGATAGGCGTGCCTTAGTGGACCTGCCATATTCAGTCATTGGCTGGGACAAACCTGTGGGAATCTGGCTTCAGTTTTAACACAGTGATGGATTTTAGAGCATGGCAGCTGCAGATACTGGTCAATTACGCATGAATAGGCATCTGAGAGGCCTATTTTTCAGGGTTACTAAATATGCTAATGTGCATTTGTGAATTTCAAAGAGGAGGATTTTTTTTTTTTTTTGAGTGCAACACATATTAGCATCAAGTTTCCAGGGACTACAGTGTGCAGTCTACTGTTACGCTACCACCTCAAATGCACTTTCCTTGGTATATGAAGGGATGGCCTTTCTCACATACATACTCTGAGTTTTCCACATTAGTGGATGAGCCACACAATCTCTTATTTAATCTCCCTTCTGGGGCACCTGGGTGGCTCATTTGTTTGGGCAGCCGACTTCGGCTCAGGTCATGATCTCACAGTCTGTGAGTTCGAGCCCCGCGTCAGGCTCTGTGCTGGCGGCTCAGAGCCTGGAACCTGCTTCAGATTCTTTATCTCCCTCTTTCTCTGCCCTTCCCCTGCTCATACTCTATCTCTATGTCTCTCAAAAATAAATAAACATTAAAAAAATCTCCTTTCTGGCACATGTCTGGATGTTGCCTAGGGTAACGTCCAAATTTGGCAAAAAGGTTTGCTCTATGTAGCCAATTAGCCAGTTGAAGGCTGAAATTTGTATACCAACTACTAGTCTGCAGATTATTCAGGTGGAGATTCCACTTCATGTCTTGGCTGACAGTGGAAATGTTTTGACCACTCTCTTTCTCCTTCCCATTCCTCCTCCTCCCTCACTCCAAGGAATGGCAATTGAGAATCAAGATAGTAATCAGCCCACCATATAATTTTGTTTGGACATCAGCTAGCACTAAATAGCTCTATTTAAGCAAGCTGGCCCTAACTGGGAATCCATCAGGTAGACCAAAGGAGAGGAAATGGTGATTTTTTTTAATTTATCCTACTCCTTTGAAGGCAGCCAATACTTGCAATGTTGAATTTTCCTAAAGGCTTCTGTTGAACAATTCGATTACATGAAAATAAGTATAGCTTACTGGGCAAGGTGGAAGGGCAGGTCATGGCTGTGTTTGGCTATGAAAGAACTAGACCCCAAGCCTTTTTTAGAAATTTCCAAGAGGACAGTGTGAAACTATAATGACTTGGGCCATCCTTGAAGAGAAGATGTGAGGACAGAAGACTTTTCTTGAGGCTGTGGAATGTCTGACCTGACTTGTGCTTTTTCTGTCTTTATGCACACAGTGTATCTTCCAACTTATAGATGCTCTGGCTCTTAGTGGCTGTGGAGGTATAAACTTGGAATCCCAGCTGGAAAATATTGTAGGCATGCTGTTCAAACAGGTGAGTGTCATGGGGCTAGAAGCATTCTGGGCTTGCTTTCTCTCTTCTTTGGAGGTGATGACTACCCCAACCCAGGTCACAACCTCCACACGATGGAGGTGTCTTTCACCTGGTGACTTTAACCATACGCATCAGGTTTCCCTGGAACAGGCAAATGCCTGGATTCTGGGAACTGAGTGAGATATTCTCCATGAGGTAAATTAGGTACATTTTACATGTTCCTCAAAGGTCACAGACTTTTCTGCTTCCCCCTAATCTCTGGTTAAAAGGCAGAAAGTTCAAACCACTCGGTCATACCCGTGTGAAATGTCAGGCCCTCTGTTTTGCAGCCTAGAGTAGGAAGATGAAGACTGAACATTTTGCAAAAAGGTGTTACCTTTTGTATGTTTAATTTGCTCGCCACTGTCTTCTCCCCTTTGGGACTGGGAATGTGGATTCTTGGGTTCTGTTTTCCTGTTCTCCTTATGGCTAAGCCCCACACTTTCCATGGATACATGCCTTGTTTTCCTCAGCCACATTCAGGGCACCTAGTTTCAGTCCTCCTGGGTCTGATGGCCTTGGTCTCCCCACAGCTGAATGAAACAGTCAAGGACTCAGATCATCACTCTGTACAGAACAATAGCCTTGCCCTGAGAGCCTTCTGTATCCTGAGTAAGTTAACATAGTTCCCTAACTTCAGGTATTTGTGTGGGTGGGCATTCAGGATCACTTTTTTGTATCCCTGGACTGGAGTAGAGGCCTAAGGTCCCATTTAGAGTCTTCCATCCTTCTAGATAAAATGCAAAGTAATCCATGTGAGATTTGCCTGAAATTCAATGAATCTCGAAGGGCATAGACATAGCTCCATTCCCTTCACCTAAAGCTGACTTTTCTTTCAATTTCACTGATCCCCAGCTCAGAAAGGTGATCCTGTAATCACAACACTAATCATCATGAGCGGTGTGCTGACCTATGGGAGTGCATGTGGTGGGGCCGTGGAGGGAGAGGGCCCAGCTCAGGAAAACCATCTGGTCCAGTGCTTGGCACATGATAAATGCTGAGCAAGCACTGTCTTTCTTTTTTCCTCTTTCTTTTCTCCAACCTAAAGGACACTAATTTATCTAGTTCATTGCATCAGTGGTTTGCTAAACATGATTTACATCTACTTGCCACTTGCTACTTAAACATACCTTTGATTCCTTTGTATTCGCACCCTTCTGATAGCCAAGTTATACAATGATCAGGTGGTATCCTTAATACGAAAGAACATGGAATCCAAGGATCCAGCGAAGATACTATCAGCTATTCAAGTTTTCACAAATGTGTTCCAGGAAGGTGAGTGGTCTGGTCCTGGGGATCTTCTTTCCTGTGAGAGCTCTTTTCTCTGGGAGACAGTCCCATGTAGTAGTTAAAAATATGGTTTTAAACTCAATATAAACTCAAAGTAAACTCAATAGGTTTAAATATTGGCTTCAGTTCTTATTAGCGTGCAAACTAGAGCAGGTTGCTTCTAGTTTGTACATCTATTTCCTCATCTGAAAATGGAGGTAGTATTAATACCTACCTTTCAGGGTTTTTAGTGAAGATTAAATGAGAAAAACATATGTGAAATGCTTAGACCTGTTCCCACTATGCAGTTAGTTTCATAGTGGTATAGTCTATGATTGTTATCTTGGGGAATAGGCTTCGACTCCAATCAAGTGTTTGCCAAACCTTTGCTTTGTGCCTAGCACAGTGCAAGGTACTGAAAATAGACACTTAAATAAAATATAGTCTCTACTATAATAGAGTTCACTATCAAGCAGGGAATATCAAGTTATTCAGACAGTGAGACAATGCAAGATAATATGTAATAGGTTGTTTAAATGTGAGCATGATGATGTGCAATAGGAAAACAGAGAAGCTGTCAATCCAGAGATGGGGTGGGCTCTGTGCAGGGGATGTACTGAGAACAGGCAAGGAGATTGTAACAGCGAGTTAGGAGAGGGAATTCACATAAAGAAGAACAGAAGGACAGTGGTCATAATTCTAAAGCTGAGATATATTCAGGCAGTGGGGAGCAGCTGGAGAGGTACACATCTGTGGGCAGTCATAGGAAACTGGAAAGGGCTGGAGCTCAAATGCTAGCTTGATGAAAATACTGTTTTAGGTCACTCTTCAGTCTGCTTTGAAGCAGAGGTATGGTGGAGATAACCTCCGAGGACTCTACCTGGCCTTTGAAGACCAGGATAGTACCTAGAATTCCTCCCACCTGTCTCTCTTCTTGTACCTCCCAAAATAACAGAGAAGGAGGGTGGAAACTGACCCCCAGGTGCATGTCTGTCTTTTCTCTAGTGCCCCAGATAGAGCAACTGAAGAATGAGGTGATGCATTCAGTCGTAATCATGATTCAGGAGGATCTCAAACCAGTGAGCAGAAAAGCTGAATGTTTGGATTGGGAGGGCAATTGCTTTCTTGAGATCTTGAAGTCATGTAAAATAGAGAGGGGGAGGTTCATGGAGGAGGGGAGAGGTGAGACACTCTTACCAAGCTCTTCATGGCCTCAGTCATTTCCCATGAGCTACATTTGGGATCTTCAAAGCCTGAGAAGGATTTGAGAAGTGGACAGGTAGTTCCTACCTATTTTCTGAGTTTTGTCAGAGCTCTAAAAGATACTAAAAATTCAGTTTGCTTGCGGCGAGAAGACCTCAAACATTAAATCTAGCATGGGGTCTGAGAGGCCATACTTTTAACAAGCTCTGCCAGGCTTGGAGGCAGCAGAAACTGCTCCCAGCTCTGAATCGTGCAGTACAAGGAGCAGAGGAGCAGCTGTTTAGGGTGCCAAATGGACCACAATGACACCATCCCTAAAAACAAAGCCCTAAATATTCAGAATGTTAATGGAGAGACTGGGATCTTGAGGGCTGGGCCCTCAGGACTTGAGGGATTCATTCCTGGCTTTCTCAATGAAGACCAGGGAATGGGACTTTTCCTGGACTCTGATTTCTCCCTACCAATATTTCTGCCAATTTTTTTATCTTATAGGCAAAAAAAAAAAACCAAAAACCAAAAACCAAAAAACAAAAAACAAAAAGTGTGGGCAAACTAAGTGCTTATAGTTCTCCAGTAGGATGTAGCAGCTGAAATGGGCTAGAAGTTCAGGCTGGAGTAGGGTGGTCAGGTTCAGTGGCTGTCATCACCTGGAACCCACTGAAGGGTGACTTTGGGCTTGAAGTCCCTTGAATATACCCCTCACTTGCTCTGGTCCTCTGTGTCCTCACCTGTAATATGAAGGGTCATACTGATGTGCCTTCCTATCTTGCCACATGATGGTCTGTGACCCCCACAGGTGCGGAGGGCCCTCCTGAATTTCATCAAGATGCTGGGCCAGCATGACTACTTGGCCCTGCCCCAGGGGAACATCATCATCAACTATATCATCAAGCTCAGCGAGTCTGACTGCTCAGTGAGCAGGGGCCAGGCAGGGAGGAGACAGAGGGTGGGAGCAAGAGAAGGGGAGGTTTGGGAGCAGAAGGGAAAGAAGAGGAGGATATGGTTGGCACGATGGGAAGATGGTTTGGCATCTTAAACTCTTGAGAGGTGAGCAAGGGGAGATCTTGAGCCAGAAGACTCAGCTAGCACTGGTTTCAGTTTTAAATTTTTCCTTTTTTTATTCCAGAATGAAGAGGACATCCAACTAATGTGTTCCCAAATTCTACAGATGGTACAAACAACTAGGGTCAAAGAGGCCTCTTCATCTCCTCCTCCCCTGACTCCCCAGATCACACCTGACCTCCAGATTGCATTCTCTCTTCCTGCCTTCCATCCCCTCCCAACTCCATCTAACCCCTTTTACTGTCTCTTCCACCCTCCCCACCTCCGTCTGAACCCACTCAAGTGCTTGGGGCTCCTCTAAGAAGTGGCTCAGTGGAGCAGAAGAGGGTCACTTGGATGGCAAACCTGGAGGCCTGAGCCTGGGGTCCTGCCTGTCCAGTTTCTGGCTGTAAAATCTTGAGTAAATTGCTCTCCAGGTTGCAGTTTCTCTTTCCATAAAAAAGTGGTTGATTATCCACCCTGGCGGGTCTTAGCAACTTCTAAGGATTCTTGAAGACTCTTATGAGTTGCTGTGTGGGTCAGAGTTGAGTCATGAGCCATGGGAGGAAAAACTGTGATTTACTCTCCCTCCCAGAGTCCCTCTCTTCCTCCCAGCAAAGCTGTTTCCTGACCACTAGCATGTCTTCTACCCCTGGGATATTCCCTAGTGAAGGCGATTATAAGTCTTGCAATCCAAATTTCAAGAAGCCCCTCTATCTAATCAAGTCCTTCCTACTGTAACTTTAATCAGGACCTTGGTTACGTTTTACCAACATGGAGTGGAAAGGGAAAGAGGGTGAGAGAGGGAAGGTCAGGGGATGGGTGGGCTGTATATACAGGTGTCAAATGCCCCTCCAGGAAAGGAAGACAAAGTCATGGGGTTGGAGAACTTATGGTTGGGGCTAATTTGGGGCTTGACATTGAATCCCTTGCCACATCTTACTAGGTATCCTTGCCGAAACTGATCACCTTGGTGTGCCAGCCCAGCAACACCTTGGCCTTTGTGCCCTTGAGTAGGACAGTCACGGAAATGGCTCTGAGGGCCCGTTCCCTGGGCCAGGTCCCCTACCTCAGCGGCTTTCACCTCAGGCGTAAGTACACAGGTGGGGAAAACTGTGAAGAGGGGACAACTGTGAAAGCACAGGCTACCACAGGCAGGGAGAGTGGGGTGAGAGGCAGGGTGAGATTCTGAAGGAGCAATGGGTGTGTGGACAGGGTGCAGATCTGCCAAGTAGGGGAGGGCTATTGCTGTGAGCCTGAGCCATGATGGAGGAGGAAGGCAAAGGGTTAGGACAGCAGCTTGATGCCGTTTGACCCTTCACGTGGATGAAAAGGGGATTCCTCTGGGAGAGAGGCAACCCAAGACACAAATCCTTGTTGCCTTTATTCCTGATCTTGAAACACTGGAGTAAAGATGTAAGAATATTGTTGTTAATTACAAAGTAATGTGTACACAGACATTCCTGACCCTTACTTCTTCCTTTGCCCTGACACTGAACATCACTCTTTGCTCACCCCTTCTTGACCTTGAGTCCCAGTGGGAGTCAGAGTTGGAGTGAGGATATTTTTTCGGCACAATTACTTGGGATTATGTGTGTGTGTTTGTGTGTTTGGAAAATAAGCATTATTTATTAGGGTTTTAAAGATGGAAAGGTAACAATTTACTTTCCCAGTGTTGAGAGTTCTGATTATAATCCATACGAACAATAGATGTTTAAAAGATGGACCTAGGATTTTCAAATATGAAAGACTTTATTAATAAAATGTATACCTGGATTACAACTTCTTAGAATAGTGGGAGATGCTTTCAAGGTGTACGCTAATAGAATACACTCACAGGTAATGACCATTTACTGTGTTCTGGCTAGACAATGCCACGTCGACATAACAGCCTTTCTTCCCTAGTCTCTCTCTCTCTCTATTAAAAAATAACTTTTTGAATTGTGGTGTAGGTGACATACAGTGCTATATTAATTTCAGGTGTACCATGTAGTGATTTGACAATTCTATACATTACTCTATGCTCACCATGATAAGTGGAGTTATCATCTGTCATCATAAGTATGATTACTATATTGTTGACTTTTTTCCCTACTCTGTACTTTTCATCCCCATGACGTATTTCTTTTATAATTGGAAATTTGTACCTCTTAATCCCCTTCACCTATCTTGCCCATCTCTTATCTCTGGCACCCATCTGTTTGTTCTCTTTATTTACGATTCTGTTTCTGTTTCTGTTTTTCTTTGTTTGTTCATTTGTTTTGTTTTGTAGATTCCACATAAAAGTGAAATCATATGGGATTTGTCTTTCTCTCTTGTACTTATTTCACTTAGCATTATACCCTCTAGGTCCATCCATATTGTCATAAATGGCGAGATATCATTCTTTTTTTATAGCTGAATAATATTCCAATGTGTGTGTGTGTGTGTGTGTGTGTGTGTGTTTGTTTTATGCTGAAAATGGTTTGTTTTTAGGCTGAGTCAAAATGTCACAATCTCCATAGCAATGGCACCGATTCTCACTCTCCACTTTGCTTTTTCTCTTCCACTAAAGAATGGATGGTGGGTGCTGGGTACGGGAAGGGGCTAGAGGTTGGGCATCCTGGAGCTGGCACTGACTCTGTCCTCTTCGCTTATCCTCTCTTTAACTCAGCTACCCAGTTCATCTCTCCACAGAAACTCCTGACCCATCTTGTGGTAAGTGATGAATGAATGAGATGAATATCACCTTGCCATCCATCCTTCCATCCACCCGTCTATCCATCTGTCTCCTCATTCCACAAATAGTTGAGTACCACTCTATTCCAGGCATTGCGCTAGGCATGGAATAACGGGTAGGGCCAAAGATCATATGGACTTTGGGGAGAGGTGATCCAGGCCAAATAGCTTGGAGGAGGGAAGGAATGGGGGTTGGAGAAGACCTGGCCTGTATCCTATACGCCTTATTGTGAGGTGTTCTCTGTTGACCTTAGAGATGACTTTCTGGATCTAATTTTCTCAGCAAGTATGTTTTGAGTTTCTCTATTTGCCCAGAGATTATGTTCTAGACATTATTTACACTTGGAAAGACAAGGTATAGAACTTCTCTTGAAATGTTCACAGTCTTAGTGGGAAAGATAAGCCTGGGAATAACAACTACTCATAATGCAGTGTGATAAATATTAGTAGATGAATACATGGGGTACATTGGGATCTTAGAAGAGCGATGGGTTAACTTGGTCTCCAGGAGTCAAAGAAGGCATCACAGAGGAGGCAACATTTTGGACCATCTTGCAGAACATGTTAGGAGTTCACAGGTGGAAAAGAATGGGAAGGGTCTATGTTTCAGCTCTACCATTCTACGGATTTGTTCTGATTTTCTTCCTTCTTTTCCCTTTAATCCTTTCTCTGCTTCTTGTTCGCTTCTCTTGTTTCTCAGATGTTTTCCCTGAAGCCCTATAGAGAAGGGGAGTTTGGTGTAAACTCTCTAAGGCTACTATATGCCCTGCATCCTATCACCTCCCTGCACCCCGTTATCAACTCCAATGTGGGCCAGCTGTGGATGAAGGAGATCCCCCAGATGTTGCAGATACTGGATGGTGAGAGGTTGGCTGCAAGGTGGGAGAAATGGAGCTGGGGCAGTGGGGCAGACTCCAGAAGGTCCCAAGGTACAGGATGGATCTTCCTTGGGGTGAGGAAACCAGGACCAGTCTCTGTCTTTCTGAGATGCTATTTGGGTAGGTCTGCTTACTTGGGCCATGTTCTGCACTGAGCAGATATGCAGTCCAGAATTCTGTGGCTCCAGAGTTCCCAGAATGCCCCTTCTTGTGGGCAGAGGATCAGGGAAGAGTGTGGGCTTTGGAACCAGAGAGATCCAGGTTGGTATCCTTGTTCTACCACTTGCTGGCTGGGTGTGTTTGACCTTTGCAAAGTCATACATTTCCTGAAGCCTCTGTAAAGTGGGAGAACAGTTATATTGTGGGATCATGGGGAAAGTTAAATGTGATGATAGTCATAAAGCCCCTGGAATAGTGTTCAGATGTTGGTTCTTTTTCCCCAGCTGGGGCCTTCTGGTCGGGAAGATACCCATGCTTTCTCCTTTCCTAGATCACACCGAGAGGAGCCTGAATCAAGAGAAGTGGGAAGACAGGCTGCTCAAGGTGAGCACTCAATGAGACATCCCTCCTTCCACACTTGCCTTCTTTCTCCTCTTTAGAAACCTGAAAGAGAAGGGGCTCGGGGCACCCCAGAGACTGCGACATTATCAAGGGACCTCCTTACTCAAGAAAACCTCTTTCTGGGGGCATCCTTGGCTCCTGGCCTCTGCATCAGAGTCTCTGACTATATCTTAAACCTTAATTTACCTTCCACACCCTCAAAGTCCTACTGTCAAGAGAGAGTAAGAGAATGGGGCTCTAGCTTTGTGATCTTGGGCAAGTTATTTAGCCTTTGCAGGCCTCATCTTCTTCATCTGTAAGATGGAAATAACTCCTCTATCTCTCAGAATTGAATAGGATAATGTAGGAGAGGGAGAGCCTTGTAGACTGTAAAGAGTTTCACGTATATAATTGGCATTACCATCATTGTCACTATATTGTCATTCTCCAGTCCTGACTAACTCCCTCTGGGTATTTCAGCTCTTCCCATTTCTTGAGCTCTTTTTTCATATTTACAGACTGTGTCCTCTTGTTTCTTGCTTCTTTCTGACCCACTTTCATGAGGCAGAAAATCCTGGCCACTGCTCTGTGTGGTCCTTTTCTCTTTTCCTTTTACTTAGTTTTCAAGTCAGTCATTATTGGCTATTGATGATGACAGCTGGCTGGAGCAACTTATCAAGGTTGTCTTGGAGAGGATAAATTATTTCAGCAATGACGATGATGAGGAGAAGGTAGGTGTGTGCATGTGTGTGTGTGTGTGCAGTGCACCACACAGCTGAGGGTGGTAGTCGCAAAGAGACAAATGGGGGTGTGGGTGGTATGGGGGAGCTTGCGAGGAGGGAATACAGAAGTGCACATGAAGTACAGGTCTTGGGGGAAAAGCAAACCCATGTTTCTTGGTCTTGGGGAAGGGAAGGATGGGGAGGACATGGAGCTGGTGGTCACACAGGAACACCAGGATATCATTATCTTACATTTGCTTAGTGTTTTAGGTTTTATTAAGAACTTTGTCATTTGTTGTCTTAATTGAACCTCCCGGTAATTCAGAAATAACAGAATAGAGCTGGTATTTGGGTGCGGTGGAAAGATTATTGAGCCAAGAATCACATTTAAGCAAGTAATATTTGAGGGCCTACCACAGATCAGGCACTGTGTGTGATGTTGGGGCTGCAGAGAGGAGTAAGGAGGAAGGGCTCCTTTGCTCGTAGAGCTCAAGGTCTATGCTGGTGAAGACCTTGTTCCTGTCCCAGCTTTCCCTGTGCTCCCGGTGTAATCTGGGTCAAGTGTCTCAGCCTCTGTGAGATTTCAATTGCCTCGCTTGGG
Source organism: Paguma larvata (assembly GCA_030068075.1). NCBI lineage: Eukaryota > Metazoa > Chordata > Mammalia > Carnivora > Viverridae > Paguma > Paguma larvata. The sequence continues at coordinate 100,669,949 of CM057828.1, forward strand.
AAGTAGCAAAAACTTCTATAGCACAGGAGAGTGGGTGAGGATAGACAACGACATCTGTGCAGTTGCTCTGTAAATTCAAAAGACCACATAACCAAACAGCTCAATCCAGAGGGAGTCAGAGTTTTACACAAATTATAGGTAAAATTGGCACCTGAATCCAAGTTTCTTGATTTTTAATCTTATTTTCCTATCACTGAGAAACACTTTATTTGGGTTTTGGGGGATCTCCAGTGAAGAGGCCCTATTTCCAAGACTGATTATTAGCTCTCTAATTATTAATAAATATTTATGAAGCTGTATGCAAAGCTTTATGGGTGGTAAAATGAAGCTAGCAGGAATTCTGATCTTATCAATAAAGTTATTAAAAATATGTACTAAATGTCCACGGCACAGGAGACATGAACCAGACATAGAGTACTCATATAAAAGACACAGACTCTGCCTTTGGGAAATCATTGTCTGCTTGAGCAAACAGAGGACAGAGTGGGCAATTACAATAAGGGTGGTAAGCATCAGGATCGAAATGTGCACTGTTTGCTTGGGAGCACAGAGGAGAGCTGTTTACTTGGTCTGTGGGGGCTGGCCAGAGAGGCTTTCTCAAAGGTGGTCCACTACCTCATTTTGCTTAAGACTGCCTTGGTTTTAGCTTTGAAAGTCCAGAGGACTTTAGGAAACACCTCAGTCCTGGGCAAACTGGGAAGATCATCACTGTACAGAAGAATGAATAAGTCTGGGAAAATGAGTAATCTTTTGCCAGCTGAGCAGAGAAGAAGATTCCTTAGGTCAGCTTTCATAGAAACAGAGCCTAAGGGGGCGCCTGGGTGGCTCAGTCGGTTGAGCGTCCAGCTTCGGCTTAGGTCATGATCTCGCGGGCTGTGAGTTCGAGCCCCGTGTCGGGCTCTGTGCTGACAGCTCAGAGCCTGGAGCCTGTTTCACATTCTGTGTCTCCCTCTCTCTCTGCCCCCCCCCCACTCATGCTCTGTCTCTCTCTCTCTCTCTCAAAAATAAATAAAACATTAAAAAAATTTAAAGAAACAGAGCCTAAGGTGGGGGTCCTTGTCAAGTGATTTAGCAAGAAAGTGCTCTCAGGAGAAGCTGATAAAGTAAAGGAAGAAGGGTAGGAAGGGGAGAGGCTAAGCAAGGATATGGGGAGCCCTGGATGGAAACTACACCACAGAGTCTCTCCTGTTAGAGACAAGGGAATGGGGGCTTTTGTACCTCCCTACCTTTCCACCTCTCTGTCACTTTAGGCTTCCAAAGTTGGTATGGGGCAGGGATGGGAGAGAGAAGAATGTAACTCTCAGGTATCTCCAGGAAAAGAGGCCCAAAAAGGCTGCAGGTGGGAACTGCTTATGATGGTACCTGCAGTCAGGGAAGGGAAGGAACACTTGAGTCTGGACAAGACACCAAGGGTGTCTGTTAAGGGAAGAAAAGGTGCCCACAGACAGGTTTTAGGAGGAGAGTTGAAACATTCTGGTATACCCTGTTTGTCTACTGCGTGAAACACTGAGTTAGCACTGGAGTTGAGCAATGAACCAGACATACACTGCTCCTGAACTTTATTCTCATTGGAGATGAGAAGATGGGACAAGTTAAGAACTAACCTAACAAATACATAAACAAGATAACTAGTGCTTGTGATGAAGCTTTGAACAAAAGAAGCAGGATGGTGAGCTGGAGAGGAATTTAGGAGGTCAGGGAAGGCTCACTGAGCCAGGATCAGAAAGATGAGAATGAGACAGCATTTTTAAGAGCCCTGGAAAGATTCCAGACAGAGAAATAGGAAATATAGAAACCCTGAGGCAGGAAAGTGGGTGAGTATGTAAATATGGGTATTACAAGGTAGACAGGGCAATGCATAGTAATCAAGGATAAAGGCTACTAAAATGCAGAGGAGGGAGAGATAAAGATTACGTAAAGATACTTTTTTGATTATGCTATGTTAATTTTAAAACACAAATTTAAGGAACTGTTTTTATTTTTAAATTTTTTAAGTGAGGCTTTGTTATCAAAATATATTTTATTTTTTGTTTGTTGTTTTTTAACTTATTTTTTCATTCAAGTATAATCAACATACGGTGTTGTATTAGTTTCAGATGTAAAATATAGTGATTAACAATTCTATACGTTTCTCAGCGCTCTTCACAATAAGTGTACTTCTCCCCCACCCCATCCCCACTCTGGCAACCACCAGTTTGTTCTCTGTATTTAAGAGTGTGTTTTTCTGTTGGTCTCCTTTTTCTTTGCTCATTTGTTTCATTTCTTAAATTCAACATATGAGTGAAATTATATGGTATTTCTCTTTTCCTACCTCACTTAACAATATACCCTCTAGGTCCATCCATGTTGTTTCAAATGGCAAGATTTCATTCTTTTTATGGCTGAGTAATATTCTATTCCACACCTTTATCCATTCACCTATCAAAGGACTGGGTTGCTTCCATATCTTGGCTATCGTAAATAATTCTGCAATGAACACAGGGATGCAAATGTATTTTTGAATTAGTGTTTTCATTTTCTTTGGGTAAATACCCAGCAGTGGAATTGCTGGGCCACATGGTTAGTCTATCTTTAATTTTTTGAGAAACTTCCATACTGTTTTCCACAGTGGCCGCACCAGTTTGCATTCCCACCAACAGTGCATGGGGTTCCTTTTTTTCCCTTCATCTCCACAAACTCTTGTTATTTCTTGTGTTTTTTATTTTAGCCTTTCTGGCAGGCATAAAATGATATTTCATTGTGGTTTTGAATTTACATTTCCCTGATAATTAGTGATGTTGAACATCTTTTCATGTGTCTAATTGCTATCTATATGTCTTCTTAGGAAAGATATCTATTCAGGTCATCTAACCATTTTTTAATTGGATTATTTACTTTTTTGATGTTGAGTTGTATAAGTTCTTTATATATTTTGGGTATTAACCCTTTATCAAATATATCATTTGCAAATATCTTCTCCCATTCAGTAGCTTGAATTTTTGATTTGTTGATGATTTCCTTCAATCTGCAGAAACTTTTTATTTTGGCATAGTTCCAATAGATTAATTTTGCTTTTGTTTCCCTTGCCTGAGGAGACATATCTAGAAAAATGTTTCTATCACTGATGTCAAAGAAATTACTACCTATGATTTCTTTTAGGAATTTTATAGTTCCATATCTCACATTTATTACTTTAATCCATTTTGAGTTTATTTTTGTGTATGGTGTAAGAAAGTGATTCAGTTTCATTCTTTTACATGTAGCTATACAGTTTTCCCAACTTCATTTGTTGAAGAAACTGTCTTTTTCCCATTGTATATTTCTGCCTCCTTTGTCTAGATTAATTGACCATAAAAGCATGGGTTTATTTCTGGACTCTCTATTCTGTTCCATTGATTTATGTGTCTCTTTTGGTGCCAGTACCATATTGTTTTGATTACTACAGATTTGTAGTGAAGTTTGAAACCTGGGATTGTGATACCTCTAGTTTGTTCTTCTTCAAGATTGCTCTGCCTATTCAGGGTTTTGTTTTCTTTTTTGTGATTCCACACAAATTTTAGGATTGTTCTACTCCTATGAAAAATACTGTTGGTATTATGATGGGAGTTGCATTAAATTTGTAGATTGCTTTGGGTAGTATAGACATTTTAACAATATTGGTTCTTCCAATCCATGAACATGGAATATGTTTCCAGTTGTTTGCGTCATTACCCTGATACCAAAGTCAGATTAAAAAAAAGAAAACATTACAAAAGCATTACAAAAAAAAGCAAAAAAGAAAACCACAGGCCAATATCTTTGATGAACATAGATGCAAAAATGCTCAATGAAATATTAGCAAACAGAATCCAATAATACATTAAAAAAATCATTCACTATGATTAAGTGGGATTTAGTCCAGGGATGCAAGAGTGGTTCGATATTCACAAATCAATCGACGTGATACATCACATTAACGAAAGAAAGGAAAAAACCATATGATCATCTCAAAACATGCAGAAAAAGCATTTGACAAAGTAAAATATCCATTCATGACAAAAACTCTCAACAAAGTAAGTTTAGAGAGAACATACCTCAACATAATAAAAGCCATATATGAAAAACCCACAGCTAATATCACACTCAATGGTGAAAAACTGAGAGCTTTTACCCTAAGATCAAGAACAAGACAAGGATGTCCACTCTCACCACTTTTATTCAACATAGAACTGGAAGGCCTAGCCACAGCAATCAGACAAGAAAAAGAAGTAAAAGCCATCCAAATTGGCAAGTAAGTAGTAAAACTTTCACTATTTGCAGATAACACAATACTATATACAGAAAATCCTAAAGATGCCACTAAAAAAACTGCTAGAACTGATAAATGGAATCAGAAAGGATACAAAGGTAATATACAGAAATCTGTTGCATTTCTATACACTTGATGAAGCATCAGAAAGAGAAATTAGGAAAACAATCTCATTTGGTGATTGCACCAAAAAAAATACCTAGGAATAAACTTAACCAAGGAGGTGAAAACTGTAAAACATTGAGGAAAGGAGCTTTTTATTTCCTAGCTGGAAATGGGAAGTAGGTGGATCAGGGAAAGTCCCTCAAGGGATGATCCATACCCTAAGAGGCTGAGAAATTAGAAATACAACTTTCTCTTACCTCTGGCTTGAGCCCCTGCTCTGTAGGATTACTACCTTATCCAGATGCCCCCCCCCCCCCACCTTCCCAGGGAACAAGAGGGCCGGTGTGGAGGATGGGGCAGTGGGGGAAGGTGCTGGCTGACATTTAGAAAGCTAGTTTGGGAAATGTCTGTTCCCCAGGCTGCCCTAACCGTATTCCAAGCTATGCATTCCCTATGCTTTCACCTCTCTTAGGCTTTTTTATATAAATTCTTTGGCTTCACCCTGCGGACCTCAAGGAATATAAAAATGGTGCAGATGATGCTTTCCTCCATCCTACAAACTGTCCATGAGGAGCTGCAGGAGAGAGAGGTGAGGTGGAGGAACTGGCAACACCGGGGGTGGTGGTGGTGGTGGCATTTTTCCTTTAAGAGGCAGGATGACCAAGTGGTTAAAAGCTGGGACCTGGCAAGCGAGACAACCTGGGTTGGAATCCTAGCTCTACCACTTTATAACTGTGGGACCTTGGGCAAGTTATTTACTATTATTATCTTATCTTCTGAATCACTTCAGGAAGTTGCAGTCATGATGCATGCACATTTACCCCTAAATACCTCAGGGTATACTACCAAAAGATAACAATATTCCCTTATATAATCAAGGCACAGTGATCAAAATTACAAAGTTAACATTGCTATAGTACTATTATTTAATTTATAGAGCTGATCTATGAAAATGGCCAATTGTCCCACAAATATATTTTTGGAGCAGAAGAAAAACATTTTTTCTCTGGTCTGGGATCTAATTTGGAATCAAATAGTGCATTAGGTATCATTTATCTTTAATAATTTAATCTGGAACAGTTCTTTAGTCTTTACCTTTCACGATCTTGACATTTAAAAATGTACAGACCATTTATTTTGTAGAATGTACCCCATTTTGGGTTTGTCTATATTTCTTCATGATTAGGTTTAGGTTATGTATTTTTGGTGGGAATACCATGGAATATGTGTGTCAAAGGATGGTTTTGAGGATTAAATATATAAAAGCTCCTAGAACAATGCCTGGCACACAAGCACTCTCTAGGTGTTGCTTACTGGTAGAATCAGTACCCATGTTCTCAGGCCTCCCCTCTCCAGTGCCCCTTCCCTGCCAGATTCTCAGAGCATCTACCACCGTATGACTATATCATCAGGTATTTAACAATCTCAAGATGCCAACAGTATTGTTAAGAAAACAGACACGTATAGGAAGAAAACAGCTGACTACACAGAATAGCCTTACTAAAGGCTACATGAGTGGTCACAGAGACATATAGTGGTTGTGTGGAGTGGTAGGGACTTGGGCTAGTTGGGTCTAGATTAGGAGAATGAGGAAAGTGAGTATTCCCTCTTGACTTAATATTCCAAAACAAGACTCGGGAGCCAGAACTTTTGGGAGCATGTCTACAGAACCATTGGTGGTGTGGTGGGACTAAAATGCAGAGTTCTTTGACAAGGAAGTAAAAGTGACCCTCTGCTGGCACCTGGCGACAGACTAGGTACAGAGGATAAAGATAAGAGGGAAGAATATGTTTAGGATGTTTCCTGGGTTTCTGGCATGGTCAGCTGGGAGGGTAATGATATCTTTTGCTGAGACCAAGAATGCAGGGCAAAATGGGGAGGAAGATGGTGCATTCATTTTTTGATCAGGAGAGGTTAGAGTGCCCCTGGTATAGCCAGGTGGAGGTGTTCAGTAGCCATGTAGATCTGGAACTCAGATCTGGGCTGGATGGCTACATTAGGGAACAATTATATTTTCCCTTTCTGTAAAGTGGGGTTGGTAATATTTACCTCAAAGCTTTAGTGTGAGGATCAGTGAGGTAGCATGTGTAAGACTGGTAAAAACTAAGCAGTAAATGTTCTGATGATGTCAGTAATGAATATGATGATGATGATGATGATGATGATGATGGTGATGAACAATGACCAGGGTAAGTGGAAGCCATGGCTAAGGGATGGCATAAGAAGAAGGACAGAACAAACCCCATTTTGGATGTTCAACTAGTCCCTGCTTTACAACTAGCCAAAATTTTCCCTTCATCTACTTGGAGCTCAAAAGTCTACAAGTCCCACTAATACTTCATCTTTTCTTGAAGATCTGTGTGCTGGAGCAACTACAACTGTCCCCAGGTCCCTGCCATTCTGCCTCCTCTGCTGCAAAGTCTTAATGGCAGCCTGTTCTGCACAAACAAGCCAATTGGCAAACAGCTGGCACCTGCCTCTCTGTGTTAGATAATCCTTTAGCTCTGTGCCCCGATATCCTTGTTGAGTAAGCTCTAGGAAGAGGCTTGGCTGACATTTAAGTCAAAAGGGCCTGCTATGAGGCAGAAAGACTCAAATTAAATGCTCTTCCTGGCAGAAACTATAGAGTCCCCAAGCTTCCCTTGCTCAGTCATCTGTTCCTAGATCCACTAACCACTGATAGCATTTTCACTTAGTTGTTGTTCTACTATGTCCCACAAGACACATGCAGGAACTTCTCCTTCCTCTCTCCCCAACTCTAAACAGGCTTCCTTTTCCACCTCCCCATTTTGGTCAGTTACTGCTGTTTCCTGTTCTCCAGAGTTAGAAATATTGGCACTGCCTGTTAGTCTTCTCTCTTTTCTGTTTCTTCTCTGATTATCCATCCAATCCTGTCAATAATGTGCCTTGGATTTGTTCTTCCCCTTTGTTCCCTCCTCACAACCCTTCTCTGAATTACTAATGCATATAAGTATTCTCTATTCTCAATGTTGGATTTGATAACCCCAAAATTTTATAAATCTGTGACTCTAATTTTTCATAATCTGAGTTAATTTGCTTCCCCCCCCCCACCCATGCATTAAGCGCCAAAAACTCTACTGAATCCACCGATGAATTCATGTTATGGCAGGGCAGGGAGAGGGGGTGGGGGCTCCTCTGCTCCAAGATATTCAGGAAGGGCTTTTCTGGATGTTTTCAATTAGTATGAAAAATACAAAAATGAGGACTTTTGAATTTTGATAAACCCTGTGCCACTCTATCTATCTATCTATTATCTATTATCTATTTATCTATCTATCATCTATCATCTATCAGAGTTCTTTTTTTTTCCATCATGATAAGCGTACTCCCTAATCCCCATCCCTTATATCCCCTATCCTCCCACCCACCTCTGCTCTGGTAGCTATCAGTTTGTTCTCTATAGTTAAGAGTCTGTTTCTTGTAATTTACTTCTTAAATTACTTCTTGCATGGACTCTCGGTTCTCCCCCGTGGATTTTAAGTAGTTTGAGTCAGGGGAAGCAAATTTCCCTTCAATTTGTTTTCTTTCCCATTCCTCTCCCTTCTTCTCTCGAAATCCCTAGTTCTGGGAAAGCATTAAGTTCTGGCTCACTCTCAGCTGTGGCATGAGGTTGAGGCTATCCCTGTTACAGGGCATTGCTGTGGCACTCAGTATCGTGTCCATGAAACATCTGAAGGTAACCCTGGACCAACTGCAAGCGTATGGTGGTATACTCACTGACAAGAACTCATCATCCATCCTCAAACTGATGAAGGTGATGGCATTCCTGGGAGTTCTGCTAGCCTCCCACACAGAGCCTTCTAAGGCATCCCTGTCACCTCAGACTCCCCACTTTTCTGAGGTATTGTGACCCACCTATAAATGCTTCTATTTCCCATTGGCCAAATGTGGAGAAGTTTCATTCTCTTCTCCCTTTCCCATGTTCCATTATGCCCGTGCGCCAGGCCCTGGTATCACCAGCTGTTCACCATTCCACAGCCCCATCTTCCCTTCTGTGCCACCCAGGCAATCCATTCCTCTCTGAACCTCCATTTCCCCATCAGGCAAGGAGGGTAAGATGAAGAGAAGGCAAGTATTCCCCTTCCCTCTACAGGAACATCAGCAAAGGGAATGGGTGCTGGTCTGTAACATCATCTACTCAAGCTATAGCAAGATTATTTCAAAGAGCAAGCGAGCCATCTTCATGCATTTAGATGACATCCTGACCATGGTCCTGCAACACTACCGCAACTGTATTGTAGAAAAGGTGCTTCCTGTTTTCTCTACTTCTCCAGTGTCCCATCCCTGCGTTTTTTGCCCTTCCCCTCCAAGAAAATGATGCCTGGTCTTGAATGGAACTCAGGGGTGGGGCTATCACAGTTGCTTCAGGGGAGGTAAGAGGGAGCCCAAAATAGTTTTCCTGCCTTTGCCATTTGTCCAGAGCATATACCCCTAGGGTAGGAGAAGAAACCTTTCGCATTCCCTATTCATTTACCATCCAAGTAGACATCCTTTGGGAGAACTTATTTGGTAAAAAGACAATAACTTGAGAGACCAGGAAGCTTTGAGAGCTTGCTTTCCTAAGCTGCCCTCAGAAGGAAGATGCAGTGTTTTAGCCAAAAGAAGCCTTAGCACCTCATCTCCCAGATTTCGTGCAGGTAGTTTTCCCTTGCCTCAGCATCATTCCTACCTTGGAAATCTCTGAGCATACTGGTTGGTTCAGGATAAGAACCTGAAGCTGGAGTACCTGGACGCCCTGACCAAGCTAACAAACATCTTGAGCAACAAGCCCATGGCCTTTCAATTCAAGTTCCCTCAGAAAATAGAAATTGTAACCTTTATAGTGGTAAGTACAACTTAGGAGGATGGAGGTAGAAATGCACAGAGGAGGGAGGATGGGTTCTCACTCATGGAAACCATTGGCAGTGCTCCTAGACTAGGCCTGGAGGATAAAAGTCCAGATTTTCCAGTGTCCCTTTCCTTCCTTATTGTGCCCTTTCCCATTCTCAAGATAGGGGTGAGTGGTGTGGGGAAGGTTTGGTTGGGAGAAAGAGAGATGTCTCTGAAAATTCTAGGTTCCAGTTTCCTGTGAATACAGTCTGGAGTGGGAGGAAGGGAAGGAAGGCAAAAAAAAAATATGTTCACATCCTCTTGTTCTCTGGGGTGGGGGATTGGGGTCGGTGTGTTACAGGAGATAATTAGGGAGGAGCCATTGAATTCCATCTCCAGCTCCATTAGGCAGAAGGCAATGAACATCATCACTAACTTCAGGTAATAATATTCCAACTGTTCTGTCTTCCTTGTTCTGGCTAGATTTCAATTCTTTATTACTTAGTTTATCCCTACCTTATTTTCTGCTCTGCTTTTAGTATGGGGGCCCCAGGCAGCTGTAGACATCTGTTGGACAATGTCCACCACTTCCTTTTACCAAGATTTTCTGGATGGGGTTTTTGGAGCACGTGGCAGAGACCACCTCTCCCATCTTCCACAGGCACTTACTGTTGTTTCTGGTCCAGGCTTTCTTCTGCTTTCAGGGCTGTCTCTGACTAAACACCTCCATCTCCTGCCGCATTCCCTCAAAATATCTGGGGAACCAAACAGTAATATATCATCCCGAAATATCAGTACCCTTTTCTGTCATTGTTCCTCTTTCCCTTTGTGCCTTTCTTTCCATCTTCCTGGCGTTTAAAAACTTTTCTTACTGTTTCCTCCTTTTCTTCTTTTGTTTACCTTTTCTTTTGATGTCTTTTTTCTCACACCTGTCCCTCTGTCTTCACCATCTCTCTCTCTGTATCTTCCTCAGCTGTTTTTCCTGGTCATTACTCTCTGGTTACATTTTTGTTCCTTCCTCCTGCTCTTAGGAAGCTCCGTCCCCTCATAGAATTGGAAGAAAGAACAGAGCTACTCCAAACATGCTATAAGAGTGTGCTATGCCTGCCACCCACAGAGGTTTTGCAGAAGCAGGCATCCAGTTCCCAGGAAGCCCAGGCCACTGTGGTAATTAACTCTTGTCTATTTGTTTTTATTTTTGAGAGGATGAGAAGTATAGGTTCAGCAGTTATATGTAAGGATCTTCCACCTTCTTTGATAAAAACACGATGATCATCAGAGATTACTAGGTCATATAGTGTGAACACTGTCATGAGAAGTACTTCCTTCTTGAGAGCACTCATTGATTGCCACCGTCACCACTTTAATGTTCTGGCCCAGAGGTGGACGCTCAGTTCTTTACCTTTTAACTGTTGTACAATTGAAACCAGACTGGAAGGTTTCAAACATGATTTTATTGAAGGCTCATGGGTAAATAAGTTCAGAGAGTCCCAGGTGCAAGAGAGCTGAATCCATTTCCCACAGGGCCTTCAGTGTTTCCTGGAAGGAAGGAAGTGATTCAGTTTTCTAATTTGCATTTATATGTTTAGTTCCTAGGAATTATTTCATGTTCTCTGATTACTCCTTTATCTTGACTGATTGTTCTTGTTTTATTGATGCCACAATCTCTTGCTTTTTTTTTTTTTTTGAGGATATTAATAAGAATTTTTAAAAATAAAGGTTTCTACTATTTACTAAATTAGTTTGGTTTTCTTTAGGGCCATTTGGTCTGTTTGTTTATTTGGGCCTTTTCATCAGATGTCTGGTGGTCCTTCTTTGTCAGTTCATATTTATTTATGTTATGAAGGAAAGACTGGTACATACAGAGAAAGCTGAGGTTGGTTTCCTCTGCTTGTATTCTCATTAGGCCTTCTTCAATGTGGTTCTGGTTAGGGAGGGAAGGTTTTGACAGGATTTCCCCATGTTTGGGGCAGGCTGGGAACTCCCCATCCACTAGGACAAACTGCAAATCAAGCAGATATTTGTGCTCTGCTGAAAACAACAGAAGAATTTGTTCAAGTTAGTAATGGGCAAGTGGCACTTGAAATGTTAGGGGGAAACTTGTGGAGCAGAATTTCTCAAAGAAGGCTTCCTGGGAGAGCTAGACCACTGATCTAAGTATAGAAGGAGAGATGGGGCTGATATCGCAGCAAATCTTTGAGTTCTCTCTTTTCCCCTCAGGATTTGCTCGGGGAGACCCTTCAATCCCTCCTAAGGCTAATGGAGACTCTTATTGTTGAGATGCCTTCTCGGATCCAGTACTGCTTGGAGGTCAGTGGGAAGGAGCCCTTGAAATTGGTGTATTGGTTTTCTAGGGCTGCCGTAACAAAGTACCACAACTGAGTGGCTTCAAACAACAGAAATATGTTCCTTCACAGTTGTAAAGTCTGGAAGTCCAGAATCAAGGTATCAGTGGGTTGGTTTCTACTGGAGGCTCTGAAGGAGAATCTGTTTCATGCATCTCTCCTAACATTTGGTGATTCCTGGTGACCCATGGTGTGCCTTGCTTTATAGACCTACCATTGCAATCTCTGCCTCCATTTTCACAGGGCCTTTTTGGGGTGCAGGAGGAGGATGTGTGTGCGTGTGTGTGTTTCTTTGTCTTCTCTTCTTAGTAAGAAATGGAGTCATAATATTAGGGCCTACCCAAATCCAGTATGCACCCACCTTTACTTCAGTTCATCTGCAGTGACCCTATTTTCCAAACGAGGTCCCTTAACTGACTAAGCCACCCAAGTGCCCCTGGAATGTTCTGAATATATCTATTAAATCCACCTTGTACAATGTGTCATTCAAAGTCATTATTTCCTTGTTGATTCTGTGCTTGGATGATCTGTTCATCAATATAAATGGGGTGTTAAAGTTTCCTACTATTATTGTTTTACTAGTGATTACTTTCTTTATGTTTGTTATTAACTGTTTCATATATTTGGTGCTGCCATAGTGGGTGCATGACTATTTACAATTGTTATATATTCTTGTTGGATTGTCTCCTTTATGATTATATAGTGTCCTTCTTCACCTCTTGTTACAATCTTTGTTTTAAAGTCTATTTTGCATGCGCACACACACAGGAGTCTAATCTGTGCAATATAAGTATGCTGCTCTGGCTTTGGCGTTACATCCATTTACATAACAAATGATTCTCTATCTTTTCACTTTCAGTCTGTATCTGCATGTGTCTTTAGGTCTGAAATGAGTCTCGAGGTGTTTGTAGGCAGCGTGCAGATTGGTCTTGTTTTTTTAACTATTCCATCACCTTATATCTTTGATTGGAGCATTTAGTCCATTTATACTAAAAGTAATTATTGATAGTTATGTACTTAATGTCATTTGCTACTTGTTTTATGGTTGTTTTTATAGTTCTTCTCTGTTCCTTTCTCTTTTGCTTTCTCTCTCACAATAAGTTGTCTTTCTTTAGTGATATACTTGGATTCCTTTCTCCTTATTTTTGCGTATCTATTACTGGTTTTTGATTTGTGGTTACTATTAGGTTTGCATATAATATCTGCATATAGCAGTCTATATTAAGTTGATAGTCACTTAAGTTTGAACCTATTCTTTACTGCTCTCCCTCACTACGTTTTAGGAATATGGTGTCATATTTAACATCCTTTTATTTTGTGAGTCCCTTGACTGATTTACAAATATACTTTTTTTTTCAAATATACTTACTTTGTGTTTCCTACTTTTCTTGCTCTTACTTATGGTCTTTCCTTTCCACTCAAAGAGTCTCCTTTAACATTTCTTGTGGGGCTGGTTTAGTGGTCATGAATTCCTTTAACTTTTGTTTGTCTGGGAAACTATCTCTCCTTCTTTTCTGAATGATAGCCTTGCTGGATAGAGTATTCTTGGCTGCAGATCTTTTCCTTTCAGCATTTTGAATATATCATGCCACTCCCTTCTGGCCTGCAAAGTTCCTGCTGAAAACTCCTCTGACAGACTTATGGGGTTTCCCTTCTATGTTACTTTTCTTTTTCTAGTGTTTTTATTCTATCTGTTTTATTTTATTTTATTATATTTTATTTTTTAAATAATTTATTGTCAAATTGGTTTCCATATAACACCCAGTGCTCATCCCAACAAGTGCCGTTCTCTGTGCCCATCACCCTCTATTGCTGTTTTAAAAATTCTCTCTTTATCATGACTTTTACCATTTTAATTACTGTATATTTTGGTATGGACCTCCTTGGGATGATTTTGTTGAGAGATCTCTGTGCCTCCTTGATCTGGATTTCTGTTTTCTTCCCCAGATTTGGTAAGTTTTCAGCTATTATTTATTCATATGAATTTTTCCCCTTCTTCTCTCTCTTCTCCTTCTGAGATTACTATAATACAAATGTTATTACACTTGATGTTGTCACTGAGTTCCTTTATTCTATTTTCATTTTGTATATTTTTCACCTCTTACCTGCTTGGACTGATTACTTTTAATTATTCTGTTCTCCATGTCACCTATTTATTCTTCTGCTTCCTCTAGCCTGTTATTAAATACACTCTAGTGTATTTTTAATTTCATTTATTATATTCTTCATCTCTAATTACTTCTCTTTTATTTCTTTGTGAAAGGTCTCACTGATGTCTTCCACTCTTTTCTCACATCTGGTGAGTTTCTTTATGAGCATTACTTTAAATTCTCTATCAGGCATATTACCTATCTCCATTTTTCTTTGGTCTCTTGCTGTTCTCTCTGTGTCCTGTTCTTTAATTTGGGAAATATTTCTCTGTCTCTTCATTTGTGGGTAACTTGCTGTGTCTGTTTCTCTGTGTCAGGAAAGTCAGCCATGTCTCCTGCTCTTGAATGTAGTAGTCTATGAAGAAGAGGTCCTGTAGGGCCCTGAGGTGCAGCATCCTCTGCTCACCAGAACCTGGTGCTTCAGGGGTGTCTCCTATGTGTGATGTATGCACCCTATTATTGTGGCTGAGTCACTCTTACCTTCAATCCAATCATCTGCAATGGCTTTCTTTGCTTGTTGTGGACAGAGCTTCGTCACTGTGTGGTTACTGTATCAGTCTGGGGCCACCTTGGGCTTGAGCTGAGACAGACCAGGCATTTTCTAGAGATACAATAGCACCGAACTGCAAGGCACTTTCCCTGTGTTGTCCCTAAGAAGCTTTTATTGGTGGGTAGGGCCCGTAGTTAGACCAGTTGCCTACCCCCAATCCGTTTGTGGGTGTGTATGGTTATCTTTCCTTCTTCCTAGGGCAGGAGTCACTTTGGAGTGGTGGTGGTCTCTTTGGGGCTGCTTGTGCACTGCCAGGCTTGTGGTTCCTCTTTGGATGGGTTTAGGGCAAGAGCATATTGGGAGGGAGGGTGGATCTGCAATGTGCTCTGGGGCAGGAAGTGCAGTGTTGGCAAGGTTTGTGTGCTGGTCCTCTGGGGGAGGGGACCCACAGTGCAGGGACTGGGGCAGGCCTGGCTGGAGAGGATGGATCTGCAGATGGGGGAGGCGCAGGGTAGGATTCATGGTTTAGCAAGTTAGATAGAGATTTGGTGCTGCCTTGGTTCCCACAGATGGCTGTGTGTTTATGCTGGGGCATGGGCACCTGCCAGGTCCTCTGTTCCTGGAGGAGTTTCCCAACAATTTCTGTCCTCCAGGATATATTCTGAGATTAGTAAAGAACTTTTCCTGCCATATGCCTCAGGTATTTTACAAACTGCCTCTTCTATGCTATATCTCTGAAGGGCTTCCTGGATTGATAGACTGTTTATTTCTCCTTGTGCCTATGAGTCTCCCTTGCACAGACAGTCCCCCAGGTCTCTTTAGCTCCCCACCACACCTCTCTCCTTCCTACTCTCTTCCCTACATTTAGTTGTGGAGTTTGTTCTTCAGCCTTCGGGGCATTTTCTAGGTTATTTACACTGATGTGAGTGTTATCTAGTTGTATTTGAGAAACGAGGTGAGCCAACTTCCCAGCAATCTCCTAAAATACATCTCCAGGAAAAGGGGATCCAGGACCTCAACCTCTGGGAAGCAAGGGGACACTTGGAGTCTAAGGATCAGGCCACAATTCCTCCTCCTGCAGTGGAGATGGTACAGCAATCCAGTGTACGAGCCACTTCGGTCACCCTTTTATCCTTTTTTAATATAAACATTTAGTTTTATAAATTTCCTTCTAAGCACTACTTTAGCAGCATCCTATACATTTTAGTATATACTTTCAATATCATTTCAGTTCGAAATATTTTGTAATCTCTCTTGAGACTTTCTCTTTGGCCAATGGATTGTTTAGAAGTGTGTTGTTTATTTCCAAATGTTTGGGGAATTTTCTGTTCTCTTGTGGTTATTGATTTCTGGTCTAATTCCTTTATGGTCAAAGACATACTTTTTATGTGATTTCAATTTTTTTTTCAGATAGAAAACTTTCTTTTCCCTAGCAACATTTTGCTTATTTAGCACCTAATTAATATCACAAGAACCAGTAATCTGAGTTGGCAATATTGGCAAGTACAGATCATGCCCCAGGGTTCAATCATATGCATTGTTAAACCTTGCTAAACACACATTTATGTAAAAGATAATTCATGCAAGATATATTCTTTAGAATGTGCCCTGTTGGAACTTTGGAGAAGTATGTTATGGAAACATGTTAGTGGCCATAAAATTGCTTAAGAATACCTGGCATTTACTTAGCTTCTTCCATTTTGGTGTTGTTAGTGCATTACATATAAATCAGAATGAGTCTACTTCATTTTAGTGTAAATTCATCTCTCTATTCCACCACCAGAGTTTTTATTTGTTTGTAATCCAGCCATATAGCTACAGAGAAACCTTATAATACTTATCAACTCAAAGTAAAGAAAATATAACTCAAAGAATAAATAACTCAAAGAAATGAAAAAATATCAATTTGATAAGTTTGAAAGGCAATGTATCCTTTTTATTATATACCACAATGTCTGTCTCCTTTGAAATTTCCAAAGGGTACTCCTCTTTTTTTTTAATGTTTGTTTGTTTTGAGACACAGAGCATGAGTAGGGGAGGTGCAGAGAGAGCGGGAGAATCTGAAGTAGGCTCCAGGCTCTGAGCTGTCAGCACAGAGCCCGATGTGGGGTTAGAACCCACAAACCATGAGATCATGACCTGAGCCAAAGTCGGATGCTTAACCAACTGAGCCACTCAGCTGCCCCCAAAGGGTGCTCTTCTGATTACAACATAGTATTTCTGGGAGGCTGATTTCAATTTTTTTAATATTTATTTATTTATTTATTTTTAATGTTTTATTTATTTTTGAGTGAGAGAGAGAGAGTGGCAGAGAGAGAGGGAGACACAGAATCAAAGTGGACTTGAACCCATGAGCCGTGAGATCATGACCTGAGTTGAAGTTGGATGCTTAATCGACTGAGCCACCCAGGTGTCCCTTATTTCAATTTTTAAAAAGTTTTTATTTAAGTTCCAGGGTTTTAGAGGCTCCTGGATGGCTTAGTCAGTTAAACGTCCAACTCTTGGTTTTGGTTCAGGTGATAATCTCACGGTTTGTAAGTTCAAGCCCCACATCAGGCTCTGCGCTGTCAGTGGGAATCCTGTTTGGGATTCTCTCTCTCTCTCTCTGCCCCTCCCACTTTATCCTTCTGTCTCTCAATAAATAAGTAAAATTTAAAATAAAATAAAATAAATTTCAATTAGTTAACATACAGTATAGTATTAGTTTTGGGTGTACAATATAGTGATTCAACACTTCCATACAACACCAGGTGGTCTTCACAGCAAGTGCACTCCTTAATCTTCATCACCTATTTTACCCGTCGAACCATCCACCTCCCCTCTGGTAACCATCAGTGTGTTTCTTGATTTGCCTCCCTCTCTCTCTCTTTTCCCCTTTGTTTTTTTCTAAATTCCACATATGAGTGAAATCATATAGTATTTGTCTTTCTATGACTTACTTATTTCACTTAATGTAATACTCTCTAGTTCCATCCATGTTGTTGCAAATGGCAAGATTTAATTTATAAGAAAGGATAAAAACCAGATGATCATCTTAATAGATGCAGAAAAAACATATGACAAAACACAACATCCATTCATGATAAAAACTCTCAACAAAGTAGGTTTACAGGGAACATACCTCAATATAATAAAGGCCACATATGAAAACCCACAGCCAACATTACTTCATGGTGAAAAACTGAAAGCTTTTCTTTTAAGATCAGGAATAAGACAAGGGTATCCACTCTCACCATTTTTATTCAACATATTATTAGAAGTCCTAGCCATGACATTCAGAGAGGAAAAAGAAATAAAAAGCATCCAATTTGGGAAGGAAGAAGTAAAATTTTCACTATTTGCAGATGAAATGATACTGTATATAGAAAATCCTAAAGACTCCACCAAAATAAAACTACTAGAACTGATAAATGAATTCAGTAAAATTACAGGATACAAAATTAATATACAGAAATAGGTTGTCTTCCTATACACTAATAACAAAGTAGCGGAAAGAGAAATTAAGTAAACCATCTCATTTACAATTGCAGCAAAAATAATAAAATACCTAGGAATAAACTTAACCAAGGAAAAGCCTGTGCTCTGAAAACTATAAAACATTGATCAAAAAACATAATTTCCTTTCTTGGTGTCATTAAACATTCAGACATTCCAATCAGTTGGCTTGTCTGTTAATTATTTTTTAATGTTTATTTATTTTTGAGAAAGAGAGAGAGAGAGAGAGAGAGAGAGAGAGAGTGGGGAGGGTCAGAGAGAGAGAGGGAGACACAGACTCTGAAGCAGGCTCCAGGCTCCAGGCTCCACACTGCCAGTACAGAGCCCAATGCAGGGCTCGAACCCATGAACCGCGTGAGGTCATGACCTGAGCCAAAGTTGGACACTTAACCAACTGAGCCAACAAGGTGCCCCTGTCTCTTACTAAATTCTTTTAATCTATAGATTGCCCTTCAATCATTTTTTCCTTTGAAATGTATTTGTTGAAGAAACCTAGTCTTTTGTTCTCTAAATTTTCCACATTCTGGGTTTTGCTGATTACATCATTTTGGGGCCATTTCCTCTGTCCAAATCTGTCCTATAAATTGCTAGATTTAGAACCTGTTAGATTCTAATTGTAATTGTTTCATCTAGATCATGAGTCTGATCAATTTTTGGCAAGATGCATCTACATCATTTCACTTCAACATTTTATCTGTGAGATTCACTCATGTTACACGTAGCATCGGATCATTTTTTATTGCTATGTAGTAGCCCATTAAGTGAATATACTTTTATTTATTTTTGCAAAATGGTGACATTGTAAGTCTGTCATTCCTTGTTCATTTTTACCTTGAATTCTTCTATAAAGAGAAATTGTCTTCATAAGCTATTTGATTACTTTGAGGTATAGCTCAGATAGGAAAGACAAGACAAATGCTGGATCATTTCCCTTCACCAGGTGTCAAAGTAACGAAGTACTTCCCAGTCATCCAAATATGACTAGTGAGGGTTATTTCTCTAGTATTGTATGAATTTAAAATGAATTTTTAAATGTTTCATGTTTTGATCAATTACAACTATTATTCTTATTGATGCTTAAATTGTCCCTTCTTTGGTCAATGGGAGTCTCTTCAGATTGGCTCCTGAATCCCTCTAACATAACTCCAATAGTCTTTCATAGCTTTCATAGCTTACTTACTCACAAGTATATTATCTTGTGTATTTCCTGTTTCAGTCCTGGGATAAACTGTTTCTCCAAGGACCAATTATTCCTTAGTTAAAAATGGTACTTAGAGACCACAGTCTTGGCACAGTCTATATCATCAGAGTCTGGCTGCAAGGAAGACTTGCAGACATCCCACTAGAATTCTTCCTATCTTTAAGAAGAATGATGTTTTCTTATCAATGCAGCATCAGTATTTTCTTCCATTGGTTGTAGATTTTTTAATCTGTTGCCCTTTATAAATTGCTGCTTGTTTAGCTCCATCAGTATCAGGTTGATTATTGTAGATTGACAATGCATCTTTGGATCGGTGGTATTTTGGGCCCATAATTTACCAATAGTGAGACACTGACACATTGTGTATCAAATAGCAATCATTCATAATTATATTTCTCAAGCAGATTTATACATAATTCAGGTAGGAATCTGTGAATATAGTGACTCTTTTTTGTTATTACCAAGTTCTCTTTCTACTGAAGAATGGGGAAACACTGGGGGACACTGGGGGACACTGACCCATTGAAATGAGTAACGGTCAATATAATTTGAGAGTCACTGCTTTAATTTGAAAGAAGGACGTGCTAAATGAGGGTGTTTCTAGCACTTAGATAAGGCAAATTGGAGGCTGGAAAAATGAAGGGTTCTGGCGCCAGAGCCACGTATAACCTGCCTGTCAGCAAAAGAAGTCCTAATCTCAGAAGTCTTGTCTTGATCCTTTGCAGAAGCCAGGTTCGGGTTACATTTCTACCCTCCAGAATACAGCTGGACAGGTCTCTCCCTTTGTTTTCTTCTTCTTCTAGGTTCTGGACACATGGCTGAATTCCCAGAAGGACATTGAGAGGGAACGGGCCATGTGGTGTGCTGCCCGTATTCTTGGCTTCACTGCAAAATGGAACAACTTTGGAGTGAGCGGGAGCTTGTCCCAGAGCCTGGGCCCTCATCTCTACTCTCATCCCAAACTTCGTCACATATTACTTAGCCTCAATTACTCATCCTCATCCCACTTTCTCTCTTTTCTCCCTTTGTCTTTTTCCCTGTCCACCAATTCAATTCCATTTCACTTGGTTCAATTTGATTCCATCCATCTCAACAAGCAGTTACTGAATACTCACCTTCTGCCAGGCACCATGCTAGGTGTTACAGTGGATACATAGATGACCAAGACATGGATCTTACAGTCCACTGGGGACAGAGGCATGCATAGAACAAACTTAAATAGAAGGTGATAATGAATGTACTAACCCAATGTAGGGAAGGAGACAAAACATAAGAGACTCTTAAATACTAAGAACAAACTGAGGGTTGATGGGGGGGATATGGGAAAGGGGAGAGTGGGTGACGGGCATTGAGGAGGGCACTTGTTGGGATGAGCACTGGGTGTTGTATGGAAACCAATTTGACAATAAATTATTTTTAAAAATGTAGGAGGAATAAAAGAGCAAAACACAAATTAAGTGTAAGTGAAGGGAAAGCTTCATGGAGGAGGGGACATTTGAGCTAGGCCTGAACAATGAGTGGAATGTCAAGGGGCAAAGAAGAGGGACAGCGTAAGGCCATTCCAAAACTGATCCCACAAGTGTCTGATAGCTACAAGCCACCTGTCTAATTTCATTCCCATTAACCTCTCCTAGACTAACCTCTCACCTCTCTCCTGTATCCCCTCCTCCTCTCTTGTTTTAACTCAGCCTAAGAGAATGGCTGGGATAACTTGTGACGTCTAGCTCTCCTCTCCAGATGGAGATCAAGTTCCCTTGGTTGGGGTGTTTGGTAAGGCTGCTGGCCATGCGCTGCCAGGACCCAGTGGACAACATCTGCTTCCTGTCTTCACAGGCGGTCTACAGCCTCTACTGTATCCTCCAGCTGCAAAAACGTAGGGAGAATCTCCTCTTTTCACTTCTGCTCTGGCCTCTCACTTAGGTTTGGCCATCCACCCACATACTGTTTTGGAAGAATGAGAGCTAATAAGCAACCTCATTTCCAATGAGGAACCTGCCCCTAGACATCTACACATTCCCTCTTGGGACAAAACAGCTACTTGGGGAACAGTTCTTTTGGATTAGCTTCTACCCTCTGGCTGAGCACCATACTCTGACCCCATCCTGTCTCCACTCTGAGGCAGGCAACATGGGGGTTCCTTTGACATTAGCTCTCACCTTTCCTTATCTTACTGCCTATTCCCTCCCCCCATGGGATATACATCTCCCAAGGTGACTTAGTGCAGCAAGTGGTTCTGGTTGGGCAGATGGGAAAGAGGGGAACCTAAGCCACCTTCCGAATGTCTGAGGGGTGGGGTCGGGTGTCTTTGTTTCAGAGATGGGAAGGAAAAAACAGGGCTTATGGGAAGAAGAGGGCAAGAGTGAAGTCTATAGCCCCAACGTGTTCTATAACAACACCTTTGAGATTGGCAAGGTGAGAGGGCAGGGGCAGAGACAAAGTGGGAAGAGCCAGGGCCTCTCTCCTACATCATATTGTAGACTCCTGCGGCGGGTCTCCTTTATCCCATCTCCTTTCCCGTTCCATTCCTGAGTGTGCACTTTTACTTTGGGGAAATTTTTTCACATGCTACAGCATGCTCCCCCTTAAGTATCATGGGTCCTAATCCTTCTTTCTTACCTGTCCACCCAGAAGTGTTTGCTTCACACTAATAATGGTTTATGTAGACTCAGCCCATGCCTCAAAGACATGTCATTAAGGATCTTGGTCTCTGCCTTTCCTTCTCAGCACTCTGCCCCGACCTGTGAGCCCCTCAGTGCATCTGAGGTCAGCGTTTTCTCCCTCCCATTCCCAAAGACTCTGTTCCTAGTGAATGGGTCTTCTAGGAGCTAGGCAGAGAGCACAGGCCTAGGACAAAAGCACATCATGTTCCCAAGAGAAGCTCTCTCCTCCTACCCCAACCAGGAAGGATGGCACAGGCTACCTCAAGCAGGAGGCCCCAGGTGCAGGCGGCCTGATGCCACCCTTGCAGGCATTTGCAGAATACTTCACCAAGATGCAGCTCACCAACCTGGTGCTGACAGCCATGGAGAGCCTGACCGACAGCAGGGCCAAGGTGTCTCTGGCAGCAGCCCAGCTGATGAGTGCTGTCATGAACGAACGGGGCAGAGACATGATAAAGGTAGTGTGGTACTCTGGTGGGAGCTCTGTCCTGCACGCCAGGAGCCTGGGCTCTCTCCTGGCTCTATTCCTAACAGGCTGAAGGGCCTTGGGAAGTCTGTCTCTCCTTGTAGGCCTTAATTCACTCACCTTTAAGATGTAGGCTTGGGCTACACTCACTTTGTGGTCCCACTGAGCTCTGACATCCGTAATTCTGAGCTTGGGGCTGGTTCCTCAGTGAATGACAACCACAAGCAGGGGTGAAGGCAGCTGCAGGACCTAGTGACCGAAGCACAAGGAAGCACTGTAGGGGGGATTCACTCTGACTCCGGGGGCGGGAGGGGGTTAGGGGGCTTAGATATCTGTGAAGGTAAGATTGCGGATTGCAAACCAGCAAGCTTGTGGAATGACTGACCTTGGAGTGCATTTTATTTCAGGATAATGTGTACAAGCAGGAAGGTTTTGCATAAAAAATCCACATTCCTTGCTTCACTGAGAAAAATTTTTAAATGAGATCACATAGGGCAACTCTTTGAGTGGCCACTGTCCCTTTTATATATGGCATGGGCTCTCTGGACACTCCTCTCTCTGAATCCCCTGACACCTATTGCCTTCACTCATGTATGTGACTTAACCTGGCCTAGGTGCCAGAAGTGCAAGGACACTTCTGAAGGTGTCCTTGAGGTACTACTAAAATGGACTTGGCAGCGGGCCATATACTAGGAATCTGAGGGCTAGATGAGAGCCTTATGGTATCTCCACAACCAATGCCAACTGTTCCTGCAGTTTCAGGGGTTGAAAGTTGATCTCAGTGGGGAGAGGAAGCCCTGAGTGTTTAGGGCTTTTGCCTCCCTTTCTAGAGTCTTTTGTGTCTCCTGAATAACCTCTCAGCAACTCTCTGGACTTTGGGTTGTGGGCAGGCACCTGTCATAGTGGACCTTGGTGCCAGCTTCTGGAGTTCCTTTTGTCACCCCTGTTGGTCCAGCCTCTGGCACCCTGGAACTCTGCCTTAAGAGTCATGGACAGGGTTGCAAGTAGCCCCTTGAGTCTGGGAGTTGGTAGATAGGGAGGAATGGGGAAGGTAGCAAGGAAACACTTACTGAAACTCTTTTGGCTCTTCCCTGTAGATTGAAGAAATTGTGGAGGGCATTGTGGAACGGCTCAACTTACAGCTGGAGCCCAACACGAAGGAGGAGACCATGCAGGCCATGTGCTTGCTGGCCGGCAACAACACCCACATGGTCGTGCCCATGCTGCTTAACAAGACCATGCCTTGGGACAGGTACCCCTCCCATGGCCCAGCAACACATTCTCCAGCCCAGTGCACCCCCACCCTGCCTCAGCCCAAGCCCGGCCCAAAAATCAATGGGATGCAATGGGATGCTTTCTTTTTGCCACCAATCACACTTCCCCTCTGCGTTCTCTGACCAAGTCTAGAACCTGAGAACTGGCCCTTCATAGGCCCGAGACCAGACTAATCCTAGGAGCTTGGTCACCAGGGCCTGTGACATAGCTGCCCCTGGGTCCCGCAGAACCAATCTGGCCCTGTGGAAGGCATTTGGTATCCGGCGAGAGACCACAATCAGCGTCCTGCAGCTGCTCATAGGCATCCTGGAAAAGCTCCACCCCAGAGGGGAAACAGGGGAGATGGCCTTCCAGCCTGTGGCGGTCAGCATGGGAGCAGGGGAGTTGAGGACTTACTGTTTTGGGACTTGGGGGCAGGGCTGAAGGTCAAGGGCTGCAGGGTGGGAACAGGTCTTAGAGGAGCAATCACTAATACTGTACATTCGATTCATACTTGTACCTCCTCTTGGCACCTGTATATCTAAGAACTGCATGTTGCAGAGAGAGCAGGGATTGATCCCATTTTATGAAAAAGGAAACTGATGTTTAGAGCTAAGCAGCTTTCTCTGTCTCCTGATTCTGGGGTTGGTACTCCTTTTTCCAGAGCCTGGGGTGTGGCATGGGGGTTGGAGGCAGAAGAGGTTTCATTTTAGGGACGGACAAAGTATTCCCCAAGTCATTTTCTCCTAAAAATGTTAGAGTTGCTTCCCATTTTGTTTTTGACGTCAGGAGAGTGAAGAGAAAGTGGATCGCGTGTGTGTGGCCTCCTTATTTCCCTAGGGAAGAGTGGTGGGCTTTCAGCCCTTGGGTGCTTCTTATAAGCCTGAGTCAGAGTGAGCTGTGCCCTTTGGGCAGTGATAGGGAAGGCAGGGTGGAACTCACTGTGTAGGGCTGTGGGACCATTTTGTGTGTTCATCCACCATCTCCCAGGTGACATGTGCTTTATATGAGATGCTGTCAGGGTCCCTGTGCCAGGAGGCTGTCCAAGAGCTCTACCCTCGGCTGTTGCTGGCTATGCTGTATCATCTCTACTGGGTGATTGAGGAAAATGTCCCTCAGAAGATGGTGATCTACAACAAGGAGGAGGGTCCGGGCAACAAAATAAAGGCCTTTGATCCTACTAGGTAAGCCTAAAGGCCTTGCGATAGACAGCTGGGACTAGTCAATTCCAGAGGGCCTGGACAAACTAGATGCTGATCCCCTAGGGATGCCAAGAAAGAGAAAAGTGGAAGAGTGGAGATGGAACATGGGTGTGTGTACTGCAGCTTCGTGTGCTAGAATATTCTCACATATTTTCAAGTTTCTCATTTATCTTCTTGTATGCACTCTTCAGCTGATTCACTCAGTAGTTCATGTCCATGTTCATAACTGCCCATAAAAAAATTCAACTAGATGGTAGGTGGTAGGGCAAGCCCATGTCTTTGTCATTTTCTCCATGTGGTTGTAGCATTTGAATCTGGTTGATAGCTGGCTTGGGCTTGTCACTAGTTCTGCTGTCTTGCACAAGTCACAACTGAGATTCAACAGAATGAAAGGAATTTCCCAGAATGAAAACATTCTCATCTTAAAAATGGGGGTTGGTCTCCTAAATATGTGGTTGTCATACTTTTTTTTTTTAAACCTCAGGACATTCTATTCAAAAGGACTTTTATATAAAATGAAAACAAATAAAACCAATAAGCAGAGACAAGTTGATTAGGTGGGTGTGGAGGTGAAGAGATATCCTAACCCCATTCTGTGCCCCAGAAAGCAGAATTGGAAAACCATAGCACTCAGATATCTCTGTAGTCTCTTTCATAGAAGTCTGTGGTTGGGAGGGCCAAGGTTGAAGGAGAGGTTGGGCATTTGGAGATGGCTTTCACAGAGCCATGGATTCTTCTCAGCAGGAAAGGAGAACGCAGCTACCCAAGCAGGAAACTGTCTCCTGGTTTGCAAGCACAGGATGGAAATCAGGGCATAATCCCTTGTCCATCCTTCTGTCCCTTTCTTTTCACACACCCAATGGTGGTGACCTTCAGTTGTGCCTTGGAGGTAGTGAAGTTGGTGTTCATGGCAGCTGAATATGAAGGAGTGGTGGTCTATGCGAATCAGCATCGCTGCTGGGACCTTCTGTCCTGCCCCAAGTTTTACTACATAGGGATCATGGACCTGACAAGGTGAGGCTATTTCCCCAGTAACTCTGGCACCACTCTAGTGCCAGCCTTCAGTGGTCCCTTCCCCACCTCTCAGCCCTTTGGGCTCCTGATTCTTCAGCCTTTGTGTCTTCCCTGTTGCATGCATGCTGGTCCCTTGCCACCTCCCTCCCTCCCACTCAGCAACTCTTTGCTTCCTGTGTCCCACTCCAGTGGCATTGTGAAGAACTGTGAACCTGCCATCCTGCATCGAATCCTTAACCTCATCAGGAACCTCCTCTATAGCTCCAGCTATCATCGGAAGATTCTGGCCAGGACCTTCTATGCACAGGTGAAGCCTAGGGACAGGTCCACAGCCTGAACCATTCATATCCTAGGCTGAGGAACATTTAACAGAAATGTTAAATCACTAACTCCAGGAGGAGAAAGGATAAAATTAAGTCATTTAAAGTGGAGTCCCTTCTCTGGCACTTCAGGTGCCTGGTGAAAGGAAGCAGGAAAGTCTGAGAAGGGGGCCAGTGGCTCGTGCTCCAGAATGATCCATGGATCCTGGCATCTGACTCAAACTTCAAACCTTATCCACATTATCCTCTACCCTCTTAACTTAGTATCCACTCCATGTGTATAGCTCTGCCACTGTGCTCAACTGGACACACTCATTACCTGAGTATAGGACCTGAGGGAGGGCTGAGGGGGTACTGGGTACTTATAACCTTTTCTCCATCCATAGCTGTGTCTCCTCATACCCACAGCTGCTCTGGCACCGATCAGTGGCTCAGACTGTGGGGCAAGACTTTTTGGGCAATCTAATCAAGTGGACCAAGGAGCCCAACCTCATTATGAAGGAAGTTGGGCTCCGTGGAATCAGTAACCTTGCACTGCACCCAGGACAAGTAAGAGTGGGGAGGACCAAATGGGAACCCAGTGTTAACTCCCTGAAGCATTGGATTTACCTCCCTTGGGTCTCTTAGTTACCCAGGGCTTAGTATATTCCCCAACCTCTCATCCTAGGGCAGCACAATATCCAGTTTGTAGACTTACATAGACTGGCCATCAGGCCTCCCGAACCCTGCGAACATTAGCCTTCTACTTCCTGGGCACATCCGGCCCCCAGATTCCCCATGTCTCTTCCTCAAAGGCACTATCTGCTTTCTAAAAATCCTTTCCCCAGGATGTTGCAGGATCCTCAGGTGGTGAGTGATCTCTGCCTTCTTCCAAATAGTCAGAATCTCTGCAGGGCCAGGTTCCCTTCTTGCGAGACTTTCTGAAGAATGAGGCGCGAGTGACGATGCAGGCTGTGAAGAGCCTACGGAACATCATCTGCCATGGGAAGGGACAGAACACCAAGGCGGTCTTTTGCAGCATCTCCAAGCAACTGCGTCCACTCATCAATGATGTATGGGCCTAAGTTCCTAAGATCAGTCAGGAACAGTATGGGCTGGGGCTGAAGATAAGCCCTGGAAACTGAGCGGAGGGTACTGGGGCAGGGCTGTGGGATTGTGGTAGAAGGCTGAAGTCACCGAGGGGTAGCAAAAAGTATACTTGGCTACCTGAAGCCATGCATAGGATTGTCCCCAATGCATTCCCTATTACAGACAGACCTAGCACCCAGTCATCTACCCATTCTCTCTCCAGGAGCTACTGAAGGGAAAAACATGACACCCTGCTATGAAATTGGTTCTGTAGTGAAGCATGGGGAAACAAGTCACAACTCTACCCTCCTCCCAGATAACACGGGAACCCTAAAATGCTGAGAACCTTGTCAAAAGGATCCAAAGGCTCAGGAATCTGAACTGCCCAGACCAATACCAATCCACTCCACATCTTAGTCTGCGACTGGATGTTGTCTGTCCTGTAGTTCAGTTTTCAAAGTCTATGGTATGTGGTTTAGAGTCAGATCTATGCATGGAGTGAGCACAGGAGTTCATAAACAATTTTATAGGGTCACTTTCCCTGACTCCTCCCTCTCTGTGACTTCCATGGTTCTTTGACAGTTCTTTGAGGCTCCCTTTTTCCACTTGTCACACAAGAAACCTGGCACTTTGTTACTCTGCAATGCCAGGCACCTCTGTGACTGTGCCCACAACTGGGCCAAGTGGCATGATGGCAAAGGGAATAAAGCAATGGGGGCTTATCCATCTTCTTGGGGCCTCAGCTCCTTCAGATGGAGAGTGAGCTTCCCCTCCCTCAGAGTTTTGGCTCCTATAGATTCCCATGGGGCTTGTTTTGGAACTGTGACATGAGAGAATAGAGGGGAGAAAAAGAAACTTCGTGCATTAAGTAGAGGGCTTCTCTTGGAGCTGTCTACCTGCCCATGGTGCTTGCTTCCCAGTTTCTGGTGTCCTTGTGGGCAGGCTAGGGAGACCAGCTGGTATGGACAGATGTGCCCCTCAGCTATTGAGACCAGTGGCATCCTCCTTCTCCCACAGTAGCTGAAGCATCAGGAACCTCTTCATCTTTGACCTCTGGGGATCTTTCTTAATTCTTAAAGCTTAGCTATACATTAAAAAATTGGGGGGGGGTATTTTTTATCCAGCATTTAAAGACATTTGTAGTGGAAAGGTTGTCAGATTATCTTTTCTTCCGTATTGCTAGAATGGAAAAGTTGAGATTTATGGTCTAATCAAGAAATAGTAAATGGTTATCATCTACACAATGACGACCTGCCAGAATGAAGAGAACACTGACCCTCGGGTCATAGGATCTGGGTTCTTAGTGCTGCTTTTGCCATTCACCTATCCATAGAAACTTAGGTAAAGCTCAGTCGTTTTATCATTTGTGGAATTTTCTTATAGCATTTTGTGGCTATATCCTCTTTTCTCTCTTCTTTCTGTTCTGTCCTTTGGAATTTCTTTAGATTTATTCTCCATGTTTCTTAATTTTTCTTTCATATTTCCCATCTCTTTGTCCACCTTGGAAGAATTTCTGGGCTGATTCTCCTCTTACTAATTCACACTTTAGCTGTGGTTATTCTGCTACTCAACCCAACTATTGAATTTTTATTTAATATTTTTTATGAAGAGAGTCCTCTTTATTTTTCCCTTCTAGTTGATGGTGCAATATCTGAATAGCTATTACATTGTTCTATAGGGACGCTGCCTTGCTTTTGTCTGTATTTATTTATTTACTTATTTATTTATAATTTCAAAGTTTGGATTTCCAAGCACCTTAAAAAGATGTCCTCAGTGTTTTTTTTTTCTTACAAAATCTTCGGATGTTTCTATTATACTTTCTCAGAAGTTTTGTTTAGATTGCATTGTTAACTGTGTCCATGGATGGTGCAAGGTTTTGTTTCTCCTGCAGTGCTGGTTTTCCTGAACATTTGGTGAGTCTTGGTGGTAAGTTCTGGAAAGTTTACACTACTGACTCTTGGCCAGTGCTCTGTGAAAGTAATACCTGTTACTGCGGTCTAACTTCAGTAACTGTGCATCCTACTGTCCACAGAGATATGTGGACAGTAGGATGCACCAATAGCCAATCTTTTGATTGTAGGATTCCCTGTTCTTCCTGGGTGTCGCCAGACACACAGGGCACCATCCTATCTCTCTGGTCTAGATAGCACACTCCCTGTTCTGTGGGGGTGATATGTCCCCCTGCTGCTTGCTATTTAGTAAGAAGGATATTAGGAGGGTGGGGTGGAAGGAGAAACTGGACTGTATGCCTGAACTACAGCATTCCAAAGGATTCCAAAGGACCACCCTGTCAGTTACCCAGCATCCCCTTCTGCTCCCAATATTCATAGCTGTTAAGCTTGGAGCATTCCCAGAACGTGCTCACCTCCTCCAGCAGTCTGTTCTTGCCTACACTTTGGGCCGTGGTTTCAACTTTAATTCCAATCCTCTCTGCTGTGTGTCTTCCAGGGATATTCTAGTCCTCTGTCGGGGGGATCCCATCTACTATTTCAGAATCATTATGGATTTAAAAAGACATATCTCTACTATTTATTTCAGGGATTTGGGGCAGGAAGGGATAACTGAGCAGTACTCAATTACTGATCTTGAGCCAAACTGCCTGTGATACTTTTAGTTAAAGTACTAACACTGATCATCTGTTTGGCTGTTATGTTCACTGTACAAAAAATGACATGTATATCTAATTTGTTAAAATGTCTGCTTCCCAAATCCTACAAGTTCAGAGACTATCTGTCTTTTCTCATCACATCTCTGTTATTTGGTGCTGTGCCTAGCTCATGACAGCTACCCACTAAACATTTGTTCAGTTAATATAGAATATACTCTTGAAAGCATACAGTTTAGCTGTTTATGATCATTGTTGACTAATACAAGCTAATATAGATTTAAACGGTTTTATTCACAGCATAACTAGGATAGCTATATGTATTTTTAAAAATTTGGCTAAATTTTAGCCAAATCCTTAGCTAAATCCTTAGAAGGGAATTAAGTTACAAGCCATCAATGTGGTCCAGGACAGAACTGAAACTATGATCTCGGCTTCTCTAACTCTGTGCCTTGACGAGGGACTTACTAGCTCTGGGCTCTAAAGGGAATTACTCAGATACACAAACTGTGTTGCTTTTACATAATGTAAACACAGTGCCATCAGTGAGAGACATGGAAATGAGATGTGGGAGTAGGGGGCCAGGCCAGGCAGGGCCAGAGGGAAACCACAGCCTCCCCATCTCCGCTTTGTTCTTTGCGGCAGGATAGGGACCTGGTGAAGATCTCGGCCACCTCTGCCCTGGGCCACATGCTGTGTCGAGTTGGCAAATTCAAGCCAGGAGCCTTCACCCGAAGAGAGATCTACACTTTTCTAGTCCCGCTGCTGCTTAGCATTCAGGATAACAACACCGAGGTAGTCAAGGTACTGGCGACCTCTGTCCTGCCAGGTTCACCCCTCTTCCTGCTGGAGCAGAGCTCCTTCCCTTTGACTCTTTTTCATGAGCCCCGCCTTGGACATACATTGCCTATCCACCTTTCTGGTGTCATCCTTGAGGCTGGCTCTGAGCACTTTTACCCTATTTTTCATGCTGTTGATCTTATCCCGATATGGTTCTGCTCCCTGAAGCTATTTATGTCCCATGTTATGAACAAGGTCCCACCTTTTACCTGATTCCAGCTCCAAAACCTCAACCAAGGTCCTTGGGGGCTACCTTCATGGTCCATCACTTAGCCTCCTGCCCTGGCTCTGCAGAGCCATAGGAGTGAGGCTTTTGGGATCCCCTTCTCTCCATCTGGTAGGCCTGCGGAGGGGCCCTGACTGAGTGGACTAAAGTGATTGGCTGGTCATCGCTCACACATTCATTCCAGCATACCACCCTCAGCGATCACATCCAGGTATTGGAAGAAACGTGCAAGTACCTGGTGAGTGAGAGTCTCCGAGAAGCCAGGCCACAATACTCACGTCAGGAACCCAAAGACAGGCTAAGAGGCCAATGAGGGGACAGCTGACAGAAGATACATTCTTTCCATTCCTCAATTCTCATTCTTTACCATCAGCAAAATCTCAGAACGCACATTTGGGATGCCAGTCCCTGGTTCTTCATATTTGATCCTCTTAGCATCCCAGTCTCTGCTCTCAGAAGCTAGGGAGGTCAGGTGAGAGTAGTAGAAGGCAATGGAGCAGAGGTTTTCTGGCTACAGTTGGTAGGAAGAGATGCAGGCAGGAGTCATCGGGGCTTTAAGTCAGTAGGCATGGTGTTAGGGTCTGTGGCTCCTACGAAGTCAAGAACATGGTCAAGGTCAGGAATCCTTGTTGAAAAGTAAATATTAAAGGGCTAAGCAAGTAGATTAGGAACTAACATTAGTAACTTTAATATTATGGATTTGGGTATTGCCTTACATAGGTAGACCACTTTACAGTTTACAAAGCATTTTTATATCCACTTTCCCATTGGAGCCTTGTAATTCTGTGAAGGATGGGCAGGTCTTATATCTGTTAAAGATCAGAAAACTGAAGCCAGTTTGCATTCCCACCAACAGTGCAGGAGAGTTCCCGTTCCTCTACATCCTCACCAGCATCTGTTGTTTCCTGAGTTAATTTTAGCCACGCCAGCTGCTGTGAGGTGGTACCTCAATGTGGTTTTCATTTGTATTTCCCTGATAATGAGTGATGTTGCAGCCACTCCGGAAAACAGTGTGGAGGTTCCTCAAAAAATTAAAAATAGAACTATTCAATGACCCAGCAATAGCACTACTAGGGGTAGTATCCAAAGGGTACAGGAGTGCTAATTCATAGGGGCACATGTACCCCAATGTTTATAGCAGCACTTGCAGCAAATAGCCAAATTATGGGAAGAGCCTAAATATCCACCAGCTGATGAATGGATAAAGAAGATGTGGTTTATATATACAATGAAATACTACTTGGCAATGAGAAAGAATGAAATCCTGCCATTTGAACAATGTGGATGGAACTAGAGGGTATTATGCTGAATGAAATAAGTCAGTCAGAGAAAGATAGATATCATATGCTTTCACTTGTATATGGAACTTGAAAAAGTTAACAGAAGACCATGGGGGAAGGGAAGGGGAAAAATAGTTTCAAACAGAGAGGGAGGGAGGCAAACCATAAGAGACTCTTAAATACAGAGAACAAACTGAGGGTTGATGGAGGGGCAAGGGAGAGGGGAAAATGGATGATGGGCATTGAGGAGGGCACTTGTTGGAATGAGCACTGGGTGTTGTATGTAAGCGATAAACCATGAGAATCTACCCCCAAAACCAAGAGCACACTGTATACACTGTACATTAGCCAACTTGACAGTAAATTACATTTAAAAAAAGAAGAAAGAAAACTGAAGCCAGTGTCAGAGTCAGTATTCAGCCCTGGGTCTCCTGGCTCCACACCAGTTGTGTTTCTCCTTATCATGTTGGTATGAAGAAGCAAAATCCTCTCTATGAACTTCTGCTAAGTCTGCCCCATCCATCATTGGGGTGGGGATCTCTGAGGTTAGTTGAAGCACTCTCAGCTGGCTGAAGACAGAACAGTGCTGCTGGTGGACAGGATGAGGGGGCCTCTAGTAGTGCTCCCAGGGCCCCCCACCCTCAGCTCGTGGTCAGCACCACCCCTCTTTGGCTCCGCAGGTGGGCACAAACAAAACACAGCTTGTGGGAGACTTTCTGTCCCAGAGCTTCGGCTTCCTGACGAGCCCTCAGTCCTTCCTACGGGGAGCTGCCATCAACTTCATAGGTAAGATGCTTCCTCCTGCAGCTCCTCCCTCTTCCCTTCAGCAAGGGAGCCCTCTTTGACCTTCCACGAGGGCACAGACCCATGGTACTGTGAAACAGGTCACTTCCTTTCCTGGGTCTGACCTGATTAGAGAGGCTGTCCTGTGACCTAGGCTCAAACTCCATGTTAGAGGGGCACCCGGATGGTCAGTCGGTTGAGCGTCTCAGTCAGTTGAGCATCTCGGTTGGGTCGGTTGAGGCTCTTGATTTCCACTCAGATCCTGATCTCACTGTTTGTGAGATTGAGGCGCATGTTGGTTCTGCACTGACAGTGTGGAACCTGCTTGGGATTCCCTCTCTTTCTGTCTCTCCACAGCTCACCGGCTTGTTCTCTCTCTCTCTCAAAATAAATAAATAAACACAAAAAGAAATCCATGTTAGAAAGGCTGCAGGAGGAAGAGAAGGCTCTGTGCCTTTGCCCCGCTCTGTGTTGTGGGTCCACCCACACTGACTGTACTCTGCTTTGTGGGGAAGAGAACCATATACGTTTCAAAAGGAAACAACTATTGCTTCCACTGAAACCCCATGGATTTTCAAATATATTTTCATTTCAAACTAAAATAGTAGTACAGTGTGTGTTTGTATTAGAAAACTTAAAAAATGCAGATCGGCAAAAAAGAAAACAAATAATGCCAGAAATTATACCATTTGGATTTAACCACTGCTAACATTCTAGAATTTTTCCCTAAGAAGGTACTGCACAAACACACACGCACACACACACACTCATACACACACATACACACATACATACATAGCCATTTTAAAAACCACGAAGTTTGAAACACTGTTCTTTCCCTTGCCTATCACAAATACATGCCACTATATACCCTTTAATATTTTTTTAAATCACTGCATCACATTAATTCCATTTTACAGGGGGATTTATGAAATGATTTAACCAGTCCTTATTTTTGAATATCGAGACTGTGTCATCTTTTGTTTTTATAAGCAAGGATCCGGTGCTTAAATCTTTACATGCCATCATGATTATCTTAAGATAAATGTCTTAAAAAATTTTTTTTTCTTAACATTTATTTTTTATTTTTGAGAGAAAGAAAGCACAAGCAGGTGAGGGGAAGAGAGAGAGAAAGAGGGAGACACAGAATCTGAAGCAGGCTCCAGGCTCTGAGCTGTCAGCACAGAGCCCAATGCAAGGCTCAAACTCATGAAGTGTGAAATCATGACCTGAGCTGAAGTTGGATGCTCAACCCATTGGGCCCTAAGATAAATTTCTTAATAAGCAGAATTGCTGGGCCCAAAGGGTAGGCACAATTTTAAGGATTCTGGTGCTTAAACTGCCCTCTAAAAAGATGCAATCATTTCCCATTGCTACCAGTACTGCATGTACGTATCCATGTTGCAGATATTTGCCAACCCTGGGTAGTACTTTAACAATCATTACCAATTTGATAGGTGAAAAGGGTAGCTTGCTGTTGTTCTGATTTATATTTTTTTCATTTTTTATTGTCAAATTCGTTTCCATACAACACCCATTGCTCATCCCAACCTGTGCCCTGCTCAGTGCCCGTCACCCATTCTCCCCCTTCCCATACTCCCCTCAACCCTCAGTTTGTTCTTAGTATTTAAGAGACTGTTACATTTTGTCTCCCTCCCTCTCTCTGTCTTTTCTCTTTCCCCTCTTCCCCTCCCCCCTGGTTTTCTGTTAAGTCTCGCTAAGTCCACCTATGTATGGAAACATATGGTATCTGTCTTTCTCAAACTGACTTATTTCACTCAGCATAATACCCTCCAGTTCCATCCACGTTGCCACACATGGCCAGATTTCATTGTTTCTCATTGCCACGTAGTATTCCATTATATATATATATATACATATATATATATATATATATACACACACACACACACACACATATATATATATATATATATATACACATACATACATATATATCACATATGTACTCACATATCAGTAGTGAGATTAGATCTTTTTCCTACATTTACTGACAATGCATATTTTATTTATGCGAACTACTTGCCTCGTGCCCTTCGTTCATTTTCCTATTGGTGTGGGAGCCCCATGGAGCTTGACATCCTGGGTTCATGCCCTACTTGTCATCTCCCAACAACATCTTCCTGGGTCACAGCTGCTCTGAGCAGTGCTCTTGCACTGGAACACTGATACATGGCCCACAAGGCATCTTGGAGAAACATATCTTGCTAGAACTGGTTTACATGCTTCCTTGTTCACTACAGAGAGGGGAAAGGGTGGCCCAAAGGTCTGGGAATTCTGGAAGGACTGGAAGGACTTTACATCTGTCCTATCTTTAGGATTAACAATTAAGAGGATAAGCCTGAATCGAATATATGAGGATGATGTGGCGCTGTTAAAGAATGGTGAGTCCGGGCCGTGTTACCTGGGTTCTGGGTACCACAACGCATGGGGCAAGACGGAAAGGAGGAGGGGGAATCCCTTAAAGACATGTTCCCTTATTTTAAATAAAGTATGTTTTTACCCTTATAAATGTTACACAAACAAGGAGAAAATGGGGAAAAGTAGGAGGAAGAAAACAAGTTGTCCATTGTTGTGCTGCTTAACACTGCTAACCAAAATGTTCTAGCCCCTCAACATTTATTATGTGCTGTCAGTTGCTGATGCTACAGTGGTGTTCAAGGGAGACAGCCCCATCCCCTAAAGAATCTGAAGTTGTTGTTCTTTTTGATTGCAGTTAAATATTTCAAAATTGATTTCTATATACAGAAGAAATGCATGAATATAGTCTGTTTGCAAAAAACAAAATAGGAACATTATTGATAAGGGTAAAGTTCTATTCACCCTCAAGTCTGGCTCCTCTCCCCTCTTCTCCTGTTTGCTATGTAGTCCTGTATTCTTTTGCTGTGTACACATAGAATATATATGTTATATACCATATGATATATAATGTAATATAGGATATACAATATATGCTATATATATAAATGTATACATATATATCTGTTGCATATATATCTGTTGCATATATATAAAGTTATATATATATCAACACTTTCTGCAACTTACTTTTTTCCCACTTAATATGTTGGTACATACAGATCTGCTGCAATCTTATAACCCTTGGTCGATCATGTTTAAATCATTTCCAATTTTTTGCTATTCAAACAATGCTACCATGGACATTCTTATATATGCCTCCTTGTACATAGGTGTAAGTGTCTCTCCAGGCTGGATACCAGAAAGTAAGCTTTTATCATGCATAATGAGCTTAACAGGGTTTAGAGTAAAACATTTTAACCTTCCCTCCTGTGTTGACATGAGTTCCAATTTCCACCCCTCCCAATTTACAGGCTTTTGTCAGCGAATATTTTTGTTCTTTTTTTAGTTCTGTATCTCTGACCATCCTTCATTTGTCTTCATCCTGAAATATACTTTTTAGAAGTTTCTTTAGTGCTGGTATCTTGATGTTATGCTTTCTTGGATTTTACCTGTTTGTAATAACTTTTTCTTACCCCCATTCTTGCAAGGTAGATTTACTAGTGGCATGATTCTTATTTTTTTTTTAATTAACAATTTTATTTTTTAAAAGTAATCTCTACATCCAATGTGGGACTCGAGCCCACAACCCCGAGATCAAGAGTCGTGTGCTCCCCTGTTTTAGCCAGCCAGGCGCCCCTACTAGTGACGCAATTCTAGACCAATTGTTTCTTTCTTAGCACTTGGAAGATTTACGACTCTCTTCTGGCTTTCTTTGCTAAAAGAAACATGCTATCGTTAATTTTTGTTCTTTTGCAGGTTAATCTATCCCTTTTCTCTGGCTGATTTAAGATTTTTCTTTTATTTTTTGGCATTCTTTAAAAGCCTAGCAAATAGGGGCACCTGAGTGGCTCGGTTGGTTAAGCGTCTGACTTTGGCTCAGGTCATGATCTCACAGTTTGTGACTTTGAACTCTGCATAGAGCCGGCTTTAGATCCTCTGTTCCCCTCTCTCTCTCTGCTCTTTCCCCACTCACTCTCTCAAAAATAGATAAACATTAGAAAAAAAAAAGATCTAGCAAATAGTATAATAACCCCCCCAACAGGGTCCCCCAGCTTCAACAAGTATCAACTCATGATTACCTTGTTTCCGTTTCTTTACCTACACCCCTCCCTGCCAGCTTATTCTGAACCAAACCTCAGACCTCATATCATTCATCTATGAATATTTTAGTACATATTTCTAAATGATACTCTTTTAAAAATTAAAATATTAAACAAATGTTTTAACAATGGACATGTTTTGGAGTAGAATGCAAATTATGCATGAATTTTTAAGATAAAAGAGGTTCTAAGGATTTGTAGCATGTATGAGATGAGGTAACTCATCCAGCCCCTTGAGGCTACCCATTCATTCTCTTCTGGCTCTGAAGCTAGGGGTTCTTCAGAGAAGCATTTCCTAGTGTTAATCCCTAGCCCTCCTAATTTCAGAGGCTGAGTCATTTGTCCAAGTTCATAGAAGCAAATTTCTGGGAGAGCCAAAGCTAGAATTTCCAATTTATTTTGAGAGAGAGAGAAATGGAGGGGTAGAGAGACAGGGAGAGTGAGAGAGAATCCAAAGTGGGCTCCACGGAGCCTGATGCGGGGCTCAATCCCACAAGCTGTGAGATCATGACCTGAGCCAAGGTCGGATGCTTAACTGACTGAGCCACCCAGGTGCCCCCAATTCAGGGGGCACTAATGCGTGCTCACTCCATTGTCCTTTAATTTCACCAAAGTCCTGAAAAAAAGGGAACAGGAATTGGGGTGTGGAGGAAGAAGAGCTGATATTCCCAATGTATATCAGAAGAGAAATTTTATCTCCCCTGCAAAATCCTTTGGTCCCTAAAAGAGCCCAATAGTCACACCTATGTTTGCTATAAAAGTGCTTCTGCCCTTGCTCTCAATTAAAGTAGTTTCTTACTTACTAAAAACCTGCTGTATACCAGGTACTCTTCTAAGCCCTGGGATACTGCAGCAAACAAAACTGATGTCCCCACCCTGATGCAGTGCCCCTTCCAGCAGGAGAGGGAAGGGGCCCTAACCAGGCACATACGTGTTAGATAGGCACCAGGGATCCAAGGGTCAGAGGGCAGGACATCAAGAGGGGGCATTGGAGCGGAGACCTGGAAGAAGTGAGGGAGTGAACCATCTGAGTAGCTGAGGGAAGAACACCTGACATGTTCAAGGAAGAACAAGAAGTCAGCGTGTTGGTGCGGAGTGAGCAAAAGGAAGAACAGGACATGAGCTCAGAGAATAGCCGTGGGGCCAGAATCCTGCCGGCCTTTTTGGCCACGGTAGGGATTTAGGACTTTGCTGTGGGTGGTACGGATACTTCACGAAACACAGTCCTCAACTCCTCTAAGGGGGCGGTGTGGGAAGGGTTCAGGGTGCTTGTGATAAGTGGGGCCTGTGTGATTCATTCTAGTGCCAAATGGAAATGATGTTTGAATTCTTTGTTCGTCACTATCTCCCATGCCACACTTTGCTTCCTTTGATACAAAGATGGAGAGAATGTTGGCTTTTAGAGCCCTGCCCCTGTGTGCCAGTCCTTGTGTGCATAAGAGTGGGTGTGTGTCAGAACGGCCTGACACGAGCACCACAGCTTTGCTGTTGTCGCTGTTCTAGTGCTGCATATGCTTGTCCTCAAGGACCTGCCTTCTGCTTGGAGCCCACTTACCTTCCTGGGACCTGCTTTGAGCTAATACTCTGGATATGCTACTTTTAAAGGGTTGGTGGCTCATCCTTCGGAGGAAATGCCTAGCAGACAACTGCAGATAGACAAGTTTTTGTTTCCTCTCTGGCTTATTCACAGCTCTTTATCTAGAAAGTAAAAAGTGGTGAAGTAAATGACTTTTAAGGGTCCTTTCTTCCAAGCCAACACATAATGAAAACCATGAGCTCCAATGTCAGCCAGCCCAGTTTCGAATGCTGGTTCTCTCGATAATGAGCCGTGTGAACTTGGG
This sequence comes from Paguma larvata, assembly GCA_030068075.1. Lineage (NCBI taxonomy): Eukaryota > Metazoa > Chordata > Mammalia > Carnivora > Viverridae > Paguma > Paguma larvata. Next base: position 100,708,533 of record CM057828.1, read on the forward strand.
CGAGTTACTGTCTCTGTGCCTCAGGTCCTTGTGTAACATGAGGATAATAGTGGTGATCTTAAAAATTGTTTAAGTATCAGATACAAGTGTGTGTAAAGCCCTGTGCTTTTCTGGGCACAGATGTGTCCCACAAAACCTTTGTGTTGGGTTGACTCAGGCTTCTGGCCCAAGGTCGGGCAGGGTGCCGGCAGCGGCCGGCAGAGAGATTGCTCAGAGCTCTGGCCAAGGAAGAATGAGTTTGTTAGCTGCTGTTAAGAATAGCCATGCCTTCTCCTGCCCCCCAGTGACCAGAAAGCAGCATCTGTCCCATTAGGGGGTCTAACCCTAACCCTATTGGGGTCCGACCCCAACGTTTTATACCTCTGTTGCCTTCTCTTGATTTTTTTTTTTTTTTTTTTACAACTGAGGTCTCTACTGGGTAGTAGAGCCCTATTCCCAGTGACTGGAGAATTTCAGGGAAAGTACACCTAGAATGAATACCCTAGACTCCTCAGTATACCAGAGAACCACCTTCCTCATCCCAGCCAGCCCCCCGGAAAGACTGCCTAATTGACGTAGACAGGAGGGACTTTTTACCCCAATGAAAGTAACTCTGGTTACATTTACACCCATATCTAGCACCTAACAAACCTTGTGATCAAGGGATGGCTCTTCACAGGATTTATGTATTTCCTGTGTATCCTAGCCCACTTCTTCCTTCTGTGCTAAGTACAAATGAAATCAACATGAAGCTGTAAAATTTGATGGGCTTGAAGGCCTTTTTGACCCAAGACTCATCCTGTTCTCTTTATTCTTTCGATGCCAAGTAATTTCCAGTCTCCATCCCTCTCTTCCCACCTGGATCTAAGCCCCCTTGCAGGCCATTCCCTAACTGGACCATTTTAACAACCCCCACCCCTGTGTCTTCTCTACACAGAAGCCAGATTCTCTTTGAAACATGTACATCGAATCATGTCACCCCTTGCTTAAAACCCTTCAGCATCTTTCCATTGCTCCTTGGATGGAAGTCTGGTCCCCTACCTTTGGCCACAATGCCCTGACTTATCTGGCCTCTGACTGTGACTCCACCCTTAGCCTATAGCACCACCACCACCACCCCCACTAGAAGGTGCAGCCACATTGGCTACTTTCTACATTGTGAATAGAAGCCCTCTTCCCAACCTTCGATCTTCAGGAGTGCTTCTGCCCTTTCTCTTCATGGAGCTTCTCACATCTTAGCTCAAATGTTGCCTTCTCAGAGAGGCATTCCCTAACTGGCCTAACTAAAGAGATCCTTCCCAGTTATTCACTGCCATTACTCTGTTAAATTTCCTTCTTCATACTTCATTTATGTGTGTTTGTTTGTTTTGTCTTTCCTCCACTGCAATGTTAAGTTCTTGAGAGTGGGGAATCTTTCTTGTTCACCACTGTGTCCCCAGCACCTAGCATACTGACTGGGGATAGTAAGTGTTCAATAATAGCTGTTGAAACAATTAATAGCCATTGTTTATAACAGTGAAAAATTGCAAATGACCTAATTATTTACTAATAGAGAGTTCATCAAAGAAATTATGATAGAATCATGTGATTGGATATTACAGTGTATAGAAGAATACTTTGTGAGAAAGAAAAATTTAATCCTCATTTTTGTAAAAAGAAGTGTCCATAAAAAAAATACTGCGAGTGTGACTGACTGGCTTAGTCAGCACAGCGTGCAACTCTTGATCTCTGGGTCATGAGTTTGAGCCCCATGTTGGGCACAGAGATTATATACTGCAAAGATAGGTATGAAAATATTAACAGTGTTATCTCTGGGTGAGGGGTTAGTGATTTTTATTACTTTCTTTTAAAAAATGATTTCTATTTAAACATTTCCTACCATGAAAATAGTATTACTTTTACAGTGACAAAAATTATTCTAAATGAAGTTATAGAATAATAACCTGGCGTGTGGTTTGGGAAAATAATGGTGTTTGGGTAGACAGTCCTTGGAGATTGAGAGTCTGAGTTGACCTCCTTTCTGGTTTCAGCTATTGGAAGTCTGAAGAATGATCCCGTGGAATCTGTCCAGTCTTTGGTCATTACTACCCTGAAAAAACTTGATGAATATTTTAACATCGACACTGTCTCTACTTCCAGGATAAGCCAGCAGAGCATTAACATCTTCAAAGTCAGTGGCAGGAAAACCTCAAGAAGAAAGAAGCGACTGTTTAAGACTGTCAAACAGGAAAGAGATGATAATGACAATCAGAAAAAGAATATCTGGAATTGGCTTCGAGGCTCTCTAAATTCCTTGTGCAACCGGCACAGTAGGAGGGTGAAAAATAGCCCACTCATAATAGGCAATTCAGATAAATAATCAATGCGGTCACAGGTCCCAACATCTGAAAGTCCACCTACAGAAGCTGGGCCTGCCCCCAAATAAGTTGCACCTAATTGCTCTGGGACTGAAGCCTTTTCCATTTGTCCAGATATCAGTACTTTGATTCACAGTAGCTCTCCCACCTTTGTCCAACTGGATGGCGTACTTGGGATTAAACCCAAGGACGGGGTTTTGATTTTAGAAGTCACAATGTGTGTCTCTCCCTAGGGGACTCTTGGCTATCAGCATATATATTTGTCAATAAATCTTATTTTCTCATCCTAAGACAAGATGACTTTTGTCCTAGTTTTTGGGGGTTGGGGATAAACCTGAGTGACAAGGACAGCTCTGGAAGTATCTCCTTCAACCTTCAGGTAGAATTCCAAATGACATGAGTGAAGAGGAGTAGGGTGGCAGAACAGCATGTCCCCTAGTTTCTGATTTTTTTCCCCCACCTCTACACACCTTGGATGAAATTCCTAGGCCTGACACACTTACATGGGCACATTTAGATTTCAGGTTGGAACAAAAAAGGTGAGCTGTGGGTGTAAACAGTGGAGTGGCAATAGCACCGACCCCATCTCCCTCACTTGAAAAAGTGCATCAGGGGCGCCTGGATGGCTCAGTCGGTTGGGCAGCCGACTTCAGCTCAGGTCATGATCTCGTGGTTCATGGGTTCAAGACCCTCATCGGACTCCGTGCTGACAGCTCGGAGCCTGGAGCCTGCTTCGGATTCTGTGTCTCTCTCTTTGCCCCTCCCCCACTCGCACTTTGTCTCTGTGTCTCAAAAATAAATAAACATTAAAGAAATTAAAAAAAAAAAAAAGAAAAAGTGCATCAGCTTGCAATGGAGTAAGTGACATTCCTGTTGGGATAACTTTGAGTCCATTCTAATTTTTTTTAATTTTTTTTAACGTTTATTTATTCTTAAGAGACATAGAGACAGAGTGTGAGTAGGAGAACGGCAGAGAGAGAAGGAGACACAGAATCTGAAGCAGGTTCTAGGCTCTGATGAGCCATCAGCACAGAGCCCGATGTGGGGCTCTAACTCACATGTGACCGTGAGATCATGACCTGAGCTGAAGTCGGCCGCTTAACCAACTGAGCCACCCAGGCGCCCCATTCTAATTTTTAAAAAATCACTCCAGGGGTGCCTGGCCGGTTTGGTTGGAAGAGCATTCGACTCTTGATCTTGGGGTTGTGAGTTCAAGCCCTATGTAGGGACAAGAGATTACTTAAGTTAAAAGAAAAAAACACTTGGGGTGCCTGAGTGGCTCGGTCAGTTAAGCATCTGGCTCTTGATTTGGGCTCAGGTCATGATCTCACAATTTCGAGGGTTCAAGCCCCGCACTGGGCTACATGCTGACAGCAAGATTCCTGCTTGGAATTCTCTATCCTTCTCTCTCTCTGCCCCTCCCTTGCTCATGCTCTCTCTCTTTCTCTCTCTCTCTTTTTCTCTCTCCCTCTCTCTCAAAATAAACGAACTTAAAAAAAAAACCCACTTAAAAATCACTCCAGGGCGCCTGGGTGGCTCAGTCGGTTAAGCGGCCGACTTCAGCTCAGGTCATCATCTCACGGTCTGTGAGTTCAAGGCCCGTATCTGGCTCTGTGCTGACGGTTCAGAGCCTGGAGCCTGCTTCAGATTCTGTGTCTCCCTCTCTCTGCCTTCCCTGCTCACACTTTGTTTCTAGGTCTCTCAAAAATAAATAAATGTTAAAAAAAAAAGTTACCAAAAAAAAAATCACTCTGAACCTCAGACTTGAATCCTTGCTCCATCTCCCACATAACCATTATTAGTGACTAGTTCTTTTATACTCCTTTAGTGCTCTGCGCTTCACTGCCGTGTGTCTGATGTCTCACCTAGAAATGGCCTTGATAATACCTCCTGTGGATCCCCCAGTGTTATTTCTCCCCCCCCTTTTTTTTTTAATTGTGTGTTTGGTTGCCCAGGAAAAGGAATGTGTTTCCCATCCTGCCTTGCAGCTAGGTCTGATCCACTCAGGTGGATGGAAGGGAAAGTAGCATACGGGACTTCCAAGACATGTTCTTCAAGGGCAGGGGCATGTCCATCTTTGTCATGTCTCCCTGGTGACTGGAATGTAGGCATGATGATTGAAGCTGAACACCTATCTCGGATGATTAGGAGGAAGTGATCTATTGAAGATGGCAGAACACAAGTATAGAAAGAACCTTGGCCAGTTATGCTGGTAGAGCTGTTTACCAGTTTGGATACCTTCAGACTTTATCTGGGGGGGTGGGAGGGTTAGAAGTAAAATTTACCTGTCTTACCCAATGTTATTTGAGTTTTCTGTCACAGGCAAAATCCAATCTTGATGGATTTTCTTAATTTTTCGACATTGCTGTAGGGATTAAAAGGGTAATGAATATGAAGTGCTTAGCCGTTTTCTAGGCACAATTTAGGAAGGCAAAGATTCTCTTTCTTTCTTTTTTTTTTTTTCGTCAAAGGTCATGCCAGTTAGACTATTGGAATCTGGTTCTGAGAAGTTCAAAAGATGTGGAAAGACCAAAGAATTAGTTCCCACTCTGGTCAAAATGATTAATTTAACTTCTTTGAAATTAGCCATGATGAGAATGGTTTAGAGTGCTTCTGAATTTTATGAACTTTTAGATAAAATCTTTCTAAAACTGTTTTCCTCGTATTTAAAAATGAGAATATTAAACTTTATGTGTGTTATGGACTAAAAGGAGATGGCTGTGTACTTTGTATATAAATAAGTGCTTAATAAATGGCTATAATTATTACCTGGGTATGATGGTTAATTTTCTGTGTCAACATGGTTGAGTCATAGTGCCCAGATATTCGGTTAAACATTATTCTGGATGTTTCTATGAGGATGCCTTTGGATGATATTAACTTTACAATTTTAAACAAGTAAATCAGACTGTCCTCTATAATGTGGGTGGCACTTGTCCCATCAGTTGAAGACCTGAATAGAATAAAAACCTGACTTCCTGCAGCACCGGGGTGGCTTGGCTGGTTAAGTATCTGACTCTTGATTTTGGCTCAGGTCATGATCTCACAGTTTGTGAGATTGAGCCCTATGTGGGACTCCATGCTGATGGCATGGAGCCTGCTTAGGATTCTCTCTCTCTTTCTCTCTCCTGTACCTTTCCCCGGTTTGCACTTTCTCTCTCTCTCAAAATAAATAAGTAAACTTAAAACAAAACAAAACAAAACAAAGCAAAACAAAACTGACCTCCTGAAAGCTAGAAGGAATTCTATTAGCAGATAACCTTTGGACTTGAACTGGAACATGAGCTCTTCCCTGTGTTTCCAGCCTTAAATCAATCTTTTTCTTTCCACACACACACACACACACACACACACACACACACCCATACCCTATTGTTTCTGTTTCTATGGAGAACCCTGACTAATTAACAGCAAGTATAAGGCAGCCTCCTCTGAATAAATAGAGGAGTGTCAGCAATTTGGGATGTGGTTGGTGAGAATTGGTGGGAGAGCTAAATTTTAAAGGGGAAACACGACTCTGACTTAGCTTCTGAACCCAAGCACTGAGACTTTCTGTGCTTTGCATATTAGCATTTGCCCCAGTGGCCTTCAGTCTAACTTTACGTTCTGTTTTTGGCTGACTTTCGCTGCAGTTTCCTTCAAACTTGGACTTCTCAGTATACTCCCAACCCTGTCATGATCTCTAATTCTTGCCACTACTCCCCGGCTGCCCATTCTGTATTAAGACAGCTGCCCTGTCTGTATCAGGATTTCATAGGACCCTTAGTCTTGTATTTGGTGGTGGCAGGGGGGAGATCTTGACCAAATCAGACTACCTGGCAGAGGAAGCTGGTCAATGGCAGAGGGAAGAGTTGCTCTCTCATTTGGTCCTTACATCAGTGCCCCGTCTTCCTTTGCATGGTTTCCTCTTCTTCTGCCTTCCAGCATGGATCTCCCTCTTGTCTCTCTCCTCCCCTCTAGACTCCTTGAATGGGTGGAGCACTTCTGCTCCTTCGACCTTCTCATCATTTAGACTTTTCTTAACCCTTGCAAAGTGATTTTGTTCAAACTACTGTAGTGACTCTCCCTCATTAAGTTTCCAGGGGATTTCTTTCTAATTATTGTCCTCCTTGACCTTTCTGTATCCAACATTTTTGAACATTTTCTCTTTTGTTTCCGTGATGGCCCTAATTTGCCTTCTACTCCTCTAATTGATCAATCTTTCACCTTCCTTTCCCCCAAATGTGGCCATTTCTTAAAGGTCATTCCCTGCTGTTTTCCTCTCTTTAAAAAATGGTGGTAAGTATATATATACATACATACATATGCATATATATATATATATAAGATTAACCATATTAACCATTTTTAAGTGTATGGTTTAGTGTTAAGTACGTTGACTTTGTTGTGCAACCAATGTCCAGAACTCTCTTCCTCTCACAGAACTGAAACTCTATACCCATTAAACAACAATTCTCAATTTCCCACTCTACTCAGTCCCTGGTAACTTCCATTCTACTTTCTATCTCTATGAATTTGACTACTCTAGGTACTTCCTTTAAAGTGGAACCATACAGTATTTGTCTTTTTGTGACTGGCTTACTTCACTTATCATGATGTGATAATTTTATATGTCAACTTTGATGGGCCATGGTTCCCAAATATTTGATCAAACATTATTCTGCATATTTCTGTGAAGGTGGTTTTTAGATGAGATTCACATTTAAATTAGCGGACTTTGAGTAGAGCAGATTATTCTCCATAATGTGGGTCAGCTGCATTTAATCAGGTGAAGGCCTTAATAGAACAAGAAGGAATTCCCAGAGCAAGAAGAGATTCTGCCAGCAGACACCCTTTGTACTTGAACTGCAGCTCTTCCCTGAGTCTCCAGCCTGCCTGCTGGCTTACGTCACCAGATTTTGGACCTGTCAAGCCTTCACTCTGTGAGCCAATTCCTTAAAATAATTTTTTTGCTCTTCACATCCTGTTGAATCTGTTTCTCCGGATAACCCTGACTATAATATCCTCAAGGTTCATCCATGTTGTAGCGAATGTCAGAATTTCCTTCATTTTAAGGCTGAAAAATACTCCACTGTATGTAAATGTCACATTTTGTTTATTTATTCATTTCTTGATGGACACGGGTCCCTTCAACCTTTTGGCTATTGTGAATAATGTGGCTATAAACATGTGTACAAATACTTGTTCAACTCCCTGCTTTCACTACTTTTGGGTAGATACCCAGAAGTGGAACTGCTATATCATATGCTAATTCTATTTTTAATTGTTTGAGGATCCGCCATACTGTTTTCCATAGTAGATACACCATTTTACATTCCCACTAGCAGTGCACAAAGGTTCCAATTTCTTCATATCCTTACTAACTCCTGTTATTTTCTGTGTGTTTTATAATAACCATCCTAGTGGGTATGAGGTGGTATGTTGTTGCAGTTTGGTTTGCATTTTCCCTTGTGAGGAGTGATGTTGGGCATCTTTTCATGTGCTTGTTAGCCATCTATATCCCTTCTTTGGATAATGTCTATTCAGATTATTTTGCCCATTTTTAATTTTATTTATTTATTTTTTTAAGTTTATTTACAGACAGAGAGAGAGAGAGAGAGAGAGAGAGTTCCAAGCAGGCTCCATGCTATTATCTCAGGGCCCAATGTGGGGCCTGATCCCACAAACCATGAAATTATGACCTGAACTGAAATCAAGAGTTGGATGTTCAACCAACTGAGCCACTCAGGTACCCCTCCCTTTGCCATTTTTTAATTAGGCTGTTTTGTTGTTGCTGTTGTTGAGTTGTAGAAGTTCGTTACATGTTCTAAATATTAGCCTCTTACCAGATACATGGTTTGCAAATATTTTCTCCCATTCTGTAGGTGGTCTTTTCACTTTGCACAGAAGTTTTAATGTTTATTGTTGTCCAATTTATCCATTTTTACTTTTGCTGCCTATGCTTTTGGTATCATAGCCAAGAAACCATTGCCAAATACAAATCTCCTATGTTTTCTTCTAAGAGCTTTATACTTTTAGCATTTACATTTAAATCCATTTTGTGTTTAACTTTTTAATTTTTTTTTTTAAAGAGAGAGAGCGAATGAGCAAGTGCAGCAGGGGTTGATCCCATGAACCTGGCTTCATGACCTGAGCCCGAATCAAGAGTCGGATGTGCAACCTATTGAGCCACCCAGGTGCCCCCGTTTTGTGTTAATTTTTATATATGCATAAGGTAAGACTCACACCTCGTTTTTTGCATGTCAATGCCTCCCCTTCCCCCTGCATTTTAACTATTCACATCTTCAGAAATTTTATCACTTACGATGACTTTAGTTCTTTTACCCAGGGGTGATCAAACCACATACTCTTTCCCCCATTTTCAAACACTGCTGAGTACCTCCTGGAAACATTGATGGGGTAGCCTATAAATTCAGTCCAATGAATTAGATCAACCTATTATGTGAGGAAAAAGAGTGTATCCCGTGGCCACCAGAGTGTGGCTTAATGAGGAAAAGTCATATAGCCGGACATAGTAATCAAAGAAAGTAGGGCTCAGAGAAATAATATTAGGGTGCATCTTAGACTCTTCCAGAGAGAGGCACATGGATTCTTGGGGATGGGAGCAATCTGGTCTCTTCTAGAGGTTTTCTCTTAGATGATTGGCACATTTCATGGGATTTCCCCAGTGCGTAGGTGATACATTTCACTCAAATTCCTATGTTTTCCTTATTCTGAGTCTATGCTTACCAAGCAATCTTCCAATTCACATTGGCTTCTCAAATAGAAAGAGATAAATTAGCTTCCACTCACTGGAACCGGCTTTGTTACAGATGAATCCATCGGTATGGATGTAAATTTAGTGATCATGCATTTGTAGTCTGATACTTTTTTTTTTAAGTTTATTTATTTTGAGAAAGAGAGCATGAGCAGGCGAGGGGCAGAGAAAGAGGGAGAGAGAATCCCAAGCAGACTCCACACTGTCAGTGCAGAGCCTGATGTGGGACTTGAACCCATGAACAGGGAGATCTTGAGCCAAAATCAAGAGTTGGACATAACTGACTGAGCCACCCAGGCATCCCAGTAGTCTGACACTTTCTGAGTTTACTAAAATAGTTCAGCTTCTGGACTGATGCTTAGTTGGTATTTATTGAATGAATGAATGTCAAGGCCAGGCTATACCTTGGAAAAAGATGCCTTAGAGAGGTCCTGGTTCTGCCTGCAGCATGGCATGTAACTAATGTGTACCCCCATCAAACTGCATAACAAAGAGAATATTCCTATCCCCCTTCGAAATGCATGATCACTCCTGACCTCCTCATTCTTGCTCTTCCAATTGCCCAAAGCCTAAATCTCAAAATTTGATTTAGGCTTAGGACCCAAGTTTACTTATTATTAGATGTTATTTATTTATTGTTAGATTTATTTATTTATTATTAGATTTTATTTATTTATTTATTGTTAGATTTATATCACAGCTATTTCTATAGGGGATCTAAGGAAACTTAAAATAAAAGGATGGGAATGCTAAAGGGTGCCTGGGTGGCTCAGTGGGTTGAGCGTCCAACTTTGGCTCAGGTCATGATCTCACGGTCTGTGAGTTTGAGCCCCATTGCTGACAGCTCAGAGCCTGGAAACTGTTTTGGATTCTGTGTCTCCCTCTCTCTCTGCCCCTCCCCTGCTTGCTCTCTCTCTCTCTCTCTCTCTCTCTCTCTCTCAAAAATAAACAAAAAAAAAAGCACAGGATAGCTAAATTAACATTAGTAATAGCTAACCTTTGTTGAGCTTTTATAATGTGGCATGCAAGGTACCTTAGCACCTTATCTCACAAGAATCCTATAAGGTTGGTTCTGTCACTATCTCCATTTTAGAGCTGAGAAAACTGAGGCTCAGAGTACTTAAACAACTTGCAAGGTCACTGAGGTTGTTAATAGTGGGGTGGAGATCTGAATCCAGATGGTCTGACTTACTAGAGCATGTACTTAAAATGATCAAGAAGTAATAAGAACAGGAAAAAATGTATCAAAAAGTGCTGGCCAGTGAAAAACTAAAACACACATGTAGCTTTGAGGTTATTAGCAGCAAAGGCAAAGAGGAATATATAATGGGCTGAAGTAGTTCTCACTGTCGAGGTATAGAAAATGTATTTGTACATGAATAGGAAATTTTTTCTCCCTGGCTTTGAGTTTTGAGAGGAGTTTGCTAAGAAGGTTTTGGAGTTAATTCAATGAATGGCATCATCTAAGGCTGTTTAACAAGAAATGCACAGGTGGTCCACATAGGGCCGACAGTCTTGATTTTACCTTTGGGATAAAGCCCAGGTCCAGCATTAGAAGTGTAGATCTCATATATAATCCATGGGGTGAGGATGAGGTGAAGATAGAGGGTCATATCCAGGTTTGTGGCCTAGCAGTAACTGCCTCCATCCCCTCCATTCCTACCGCTGGCACTCTTGAAGTCCATGTCCCTATTGCATTGTCTACCTAACATGGCTGGTTTGCTTGCTTCTGGTCTCTCTCCCTCCCAAACACCCTTTGAGATAGGGAAACCGAAGGACTTCATAAAAATCTGCTGTTTGCTCCTTTTCCTGCTTCTATTCTTGCTAGGTCTTGCATCCCCACCTTACACATGCCTCATATTGCAAATAATGTATGTCTTCCTTGTAAGAGACAAGGAGTTAATGATTTCTTTAGAATCATTAACATCTAAGGAAGGAGCAGATGTGAATGACCAGAGGAAACCATCCTGTGTTCCAGACCACTGGCAGACATCACGACACCAAGGTCTCCTCCAAGTAGTAACACCTGGGCCCTCCTCTTTGTTCTAACCGGTTCCTGGATGCCTGAGAGGACACGTACAACAGACCACACTCCTGGATAAAAACCCCAGACCCCAAACAGACCAGACTCTCTCTCCTTTCTTTTCTGAGTCTCCCAGACACTTTGTCTGTAACTCTTTACATGCTTTCAATAATCTCTGTTTTCTCCTGCTGGCTCAGGTTTGATTTTTTTTTTTTAATAAATTATCGTCAAGGGTATACGAGTAGCTGCGCTCCCCTGCTAGAACCTCCAACAAGCTCTCTCCAGTTTGATTTCTATCCTGGGTGCAGCCAGGGAGCCCTCTTGGCAGGTCCTGTGGGACCCCCACCCCCCCAGTACTTGGACCTGGCCTGCGGGCATCACCTTCACACTGCTTTCAGCTTAATATTTCCATGACACTGCTTTTGCAACTTCACCTCTCTGTTTAAAAACATTTCAGGGACTTGCAAATTACTTGGTTGAATTTTGTTTGTTCTTACCAAGTATGAAATCTAAGTGTACTACCTTGCTGTTTAAAGTCTTCTACAACCAGACCCAACTTACTTTCAGGTCTTATCACCTATTGCTCCAATGGTGCTTCTTAAATTAAAGGCTTCATATCCTGGTGTGGGTGGGTGGGTGGGTGGGTGGGGTGTGTGTGTGTGTGTGTGTGTGTGTGTGTGTAGAGAGGAGGGAGGGGGAGCTTTGAAGAAGAAGGGCCAAATCCTAGCGAGCATTTCCGACCACAGCCTCTAGGGGTCTGTCATGACCAGGACTCCCAGCGCCAGAAAAAAAGGAAAAAAAGGGCAGCCCTCAGTCCGCCGCGCAAACGCAGTGGCGCAAAAGGAGAGCAACCCCCGCCCCACCCCTCCGAGTTCCGGGGTGCGCAGGCGCAGTGGCGCGGGGGCGTAGCAACGCAGCACGCTCCTCCCAGGGGCCGACGTTGATGGAGAGGCGCCGCGATTTTAAATTCCGTAGCCTTCTGCTCAGACTCCTCAACTCTTCAACTCTTCGCGAAGCAGTCCCGCAGGTGAAGACGGTGAGCACAGTACCGTGTGAGGAGAAGGCGAAGCGAGAGGAGAGAGGGCAGGCGCTGGTGGGAACGCAAACACGGCGGGCTTGCTGTGTAGAGGGGCAGGGCGAGTCCGGAGCGGGAAAACGTTCTGGAGCTTGCGGGGCGGGGTCCAATGCATGATTGGCAGGCTAGAAACCAATGGGAGGGAGAAGAGTCGACCAAGGAGGGTGGGACCTGTAGTTGGCGCCGGAGACGCTTAGGAGTGAGAATAGCTAGCACGCGACTGGGGGCTTCAGTTTAGCCTGGCTGTGCTAAGCGCTTTTCATAAATTACCTTATGTAGTGGCCACTACAACAGCACTGCGAATAAGTGCTGTTACCTGAGAAGACTGAGGCTTAGGGATATTCGCATAAGTTGGGATCCCAGACCTGGCCACCCGAGCCCGTTTCTCATACTTTTAATGGCTCTGCTCCACGGCCCATCAAAGAATCAAGGTGGAGTATAGTCTAGTCAAGAGGACTGGGATGAATGGAACTGACCAGATTGTTGGAGGAAGTGTCATAAAAGTGGAAGTGAATACTCGCAAGTAGAGGGAGACAGAAGCCCCCAGCAAGGTGAGAATGTGGGGGGCGGGGGTGGTTGCAGGCCAGGCTGTCTGTCCAGACCTTGGAGCATTGCAGTGGTGCGACATGCTGTGGCTCTGGATTAGCAGCAGTTGCAGGAAAGCTTTTCTTTTGGGGCTGTGTTGTCTCCCAGGTGTGTTAAGTTCAAGTATTTTAGGAGCCTAACAGCGCAATAGTACGCGGAACGTACTTGTCTCAGGTTGCTGTAATAAAATACCTTGGGCCAGGGGGCTTAAACAACCGAAAGTTATTTTCTCACTGTTGCAGAGTCTGGGAATTCTAAGGTGCTGCATATTTGGTTCCTGGTGACAGTTCTATTCCTGACTTGCAGACGGCCTCCTTCCTCACCCTCACATGGTGTGGAAAGAGAGCTCCTCCCTCTTTCCTCCTCTTATCCACCATTCCTAGTAAGGATTAGGACCCCAGTCTTACGATTTTGTTTAATCTCGGTTTCCCCCAAAAGCCCTATCTTGAAATACAGACTATGGGGGGGGTAGGCCTTTAACATATACATTTTGGGGGGACACAATTCAATCTATAGCAATAGTTTATATACAAGTAAATATTGGGGGATAATTGGGGACTGGAGAAAATGAACTCTCAGAACTAATATGTCCCTGAGGTGCTTTCATATGTCTTACCTCATTTATAAGTGTACGGCGTGTGCCTTGGCACTGGTGGGGAGAACTTGTGTGTGGGGTCGTGGTTGTCCTCCACACAGCCGACCTGAGGAGGTCAGAAAAAGTTACACCAAATGCCCTTAATGGCGCTTGGTGAATCCATTATCCAAGGATTTATGCAAGCCCTTCTGTAACTTGTGATTTGGCTTGTGCTGCTTCGGGAATAATGAGATCCATAATTACCACCCACAGGGAAGTGAAATAATAATTGCTTTTCTTCTGTATTGTTTCATGTTGTCATTCCGAAGTTTAGTAACCAAGTCTTTCTTTTCAGTCTGCTTGCCCTGGTGGGAGGAAGAGGGAGGAAATATAGAGCTCAGGGGCTTGGAGGTCTGGCAGATGGGGGTTCAGATCTCGGGTTCAAGCCCTTGCCAAGTGATGGGGCAAGTCTCGATCTTTCTGAGTCTCAGCGTTTTCCTTTGTAAAATAGAGCTAATAAAAATATCACACGGGGTTGCTGTGAGGTTATGTGAAAACAGTTTGAAACCATTAAAGAACGGGCCCTCGGACTAGATATTTTAGTCATGGGGCCTACTCTCCCATACCTCTGAAGAACAGAAACCTCTGCCTACAGCCACCATGTCAAGCTGGCTATGCATTTATTTTATCAAAATTTATTTGAACACCTGCTAGGTGCTAAAGTACCTATTCTGGTGCTAGGGGCAGGGAAGAAGAAGACAGACAAGGTTCCTCCTTTTATGCCATGTGTATTTTGGTAGGGTAGAATTGTAAATAAAATAAATTCAACTAGTGCTAAGAGCTGTGAAGAAATTAAATACAGGGTAGTGAGACAAAAGAGTGATTTAAAGTAGGGTGGCGTGTGTGTGTTTGGATGGGAGTGGTATTTGACCCATACAGGGTGGCCAAAGAGAGGGAGTCATCTCTAAGGAGGTAAGCTGGGTCCTAAATGTCCCTCATTTTCCAGGCGGGGGTGTAAGGGCGTGGTGGACAGCAGGTACGAGGCCCAAGCTGATTAGATCAGGCAGGGTAACTCTTCAGTCTGTAGGCTGACCAGTGAGTGATCTATTTTAAAAGGAGAGGCGGTGCTGATTGGATTTTTCTCTTGAGATTTAGAACTAAGAAACATGAAAAGAGTTTTCGGTTGGCATTGGGAGCTGGAGCTGGAGCTGGAAGGTAGAGGGCGCTAAAGAGGCTCTATGCAAGACAGCTCACTGTGCCAGTGCCTTCGGCTCTAGGTTTTTGCACATCGTCTCAATTCTCAATTTCTCAATACACATGTTTTCAGAAGATCTCCTTTGATACTTACTTTAGTTATCTTTTGCCAGACGAATCTGAGCCATTTTGGATCCCTGGTTTTCTTCTTATTAGCTGTGCCTTTCAAAACTAATTTCTGTAAGCATTAGTATCCAGCAGCTGTATCCTTCAAGTGTTGTACAGGTTAACTGAGATAACAGGAGTAAAAAGGCCTGTGGAGTGATCAAAATTTGTTAGCTACCTTCCTCTTTTCTTCCTGATCTGAGTGGTTTTTTGATTACATGCCTCCCCCTGAGTATTGATTTGTCTTAGTTTTTATTTTATTTTATTTTTTTAAATATTTATTTATTTTTGAGACATAGACAGAGCATGAGCAGGTGTAGGGCAGAGAGAGAGGGAGACACAGAATCTGAAGCAGGCTCCAGGCTCTGAGCTGTCAGCACAGAGCCTGACGCGGGGCTCGAACTCACAGACCACGAGATCATGACTTGAGCCGAAGTCGGCCGCTCAACTGACTGAGCCACCCAGGCGCCCCGACTTGTCTTAGTTTTTAAAAGTCACCCCTTTTTTAAAGTTTATTTATTTATTTCGAGAGAGTGAGAGAGAAAGTATGCATAAGTGGGGGAGGGGCCGAAAGACAGAATCCCGAGCAGGCTCCACACCATTAGCGCAGAGCCCTGTGTGGGGCTCTATCTCACAAATCATGAGATCATGACCCAAGCTGAAACCAGGAGTTGGATGCTTAATTGACTGAGCCACCCAGGTGCCCCAGAAGTCACCCTTCTTGTAGTTCTTTCACCTCTGTAGTCCTTTTAGGTGCCCCTAAACTGTAACTGGAAGACTATCATGGCAACTACCCTTCCCTTCATAAGTGTATGGACGTGTTACTAGCCTTATTGAGGCCAGTTATGTAGCAAGATTGTTAAGTGGGTTTCAGATTGATTAGTATTTGTACTTAGAAGAGATGGGCCTGCCCAATAGTTTGGAGCAGTGACTTCCAAAGAGAGTGTGGGAACCAGGATGGAAGGGTCAATCCTCCAAATAGTAGTGAAAGGAAGAGAAGGTATGGAGAAGCTATCTTAGAGAAATTTGGTTCAGAAGAGGAAGGAAAAAGGTGAAATAAACATGGAGCCGCAGAGTTCTCTGACCTTGGCCTGGCAAGGACCAGGAAATACTGTGGTCTCGGTATCGGAAGCTCTTGCAGCCAGGTCTTAGTCCCATGAAGAGCGCTCTCCCAGCCTGCAACCAGATAGAAAATTCTTTATTTCTTGAGGCTGGAAAAGTTTTAGGAGGAGGCTCTGGTTTATGATGGAAACGGAGGCTAGGACGAACGAAGAAGCATGCTAAAGATACCTGTGAAATACGTGCGTGTGCGTGAACCCTTGCCGTGGAAAGAACTCTACTGGTGATTCTCTGCCTGTGCGCCATGATCTTCCAGGTCGTCCCAGCAGGATTCAGCGAGGCAGCCGCGCCAGGCAAGGGCTGCGCTGCGGAGATGTGAGAGACCCGTCCTGCAGAGCGACCTCCTTGTCCTCAGGGGCACAGGTCTTCGAGAGGAAGTCTCTGCACCTTTCCTGGAGGCGTTAGAAGGGTGTCCAAAAAGCAGAGTAATCCCAGGTAAAATGGCCGGCAGTTTCTGTTCAGGGGCTTTGCTAGGCTGCTTTCCGCGTGGCCATTTCTGACTAATATCGCCAGGTGGATTACATGATTTGGGTACAGCTTCGTGACGATATCTGCAGTGGAGAGACCATGGCTTCCGTTTGCAAAAAAGCATACGACCTAAGGAGAAATTCCATACCTAGTGTTGAGACTGCTCTTAGGAACTGTTCTAGATTTCAAGTCAGTACTTCCAGGGTTATTTATTTCCCCTAGGACCATGGCTAATCAAACCCAGGAGGATGGTGCCATCCATTTCCCGTTTCCCTTCACACCCTATTCCATCCAGAAAGACTTCATGGCCGAGCTCTACCGGGTGTTGGAGGCTGGCAAGATTGGAATATTTGAGAGTCCAACTGGCACTGTAAGTATGCATTGGTCAGGGGCTAAGAAGGGTCCTGAGACTCCCTGATTCCAACACCGCAGAGGCCACCTAGCGTGCCTGTTAGCCTAGACAGAGATTTTCATGGTTCGACGTTGGGCAAAGTAGTTCTCTCAGTTTGTCTTTCTGAGTTATAGTCACTTCCTCTATTAAAATGTTAAACAGAAGGTGCGCCTGGGTGGCTCTTGATCTTAGCTCAGGTCTTGGTCTCAGGGTCATGGGTTCACCGAGCCCTGTTGGGTTCTGTGCTCGGTGTGAAGCCCACTTAAGAAAAATAAATAAATGCAGCCCCAGGGTCTGAGAACAATTAGGCTAAAGAATTTGAATGCCAGTAGAAACCAAGAACTATAGCACTAAAACTTTCCAGATTGTTCCGGGCACACAACTGCTTTGATGTTGAGGAACAAATTACTTTGGCTTTTTCACAGATTAAACCTGTCGGTTTAGTCTTCAGGAACGAGGTTACTGAGTGCTGGAGGGATCCAATCAAAGGCCCATGAGTTTTTCCTTCCGGGACTGGAATGAGAGAGGGATTCATCAGAGGGTGGCATTGAGGAGGATTAGGCTGTGGCGAGCAGTGCCAGCCTCTTGCCTAGAAAGCTCTGTGTGATGGGGAGATCCCTGTGTTGATGTAAAGGTGCTCCAGCGAGGCCGTGACCTCCTGGAGGCCCTCCTCTATGTCCCTGTCGTCCGGTGGAGCTCGGCAAGTTTGGCCCACAGGAGTCTCTTAACGCGGGATGGCAGGACTTTTTCCCGTACCGGTCTACTGACGTGTTTCTTAGTATCAGCAGAGGCTTCCTGGTTTGGGTGTTTTGATCCTTACCTGACCATTCTGCAATCCTTGATGTTGAACACATCCCTCTCCTTTGTTTAAAGTGATCCAAAAACATCAATCAAAAATAATGCATGTCATTTAAAAAGTTAAATTTATTAAACTTGGTTCTTTGGGCAGGTAATTCTTTTAGCTGGTTCCTACAAAATATACTTGCATAGCACATTTGAAACTGTAAGCTTGGTGCTGTTTCTTGATTTATGGATTTTAATCATTGTGCCTTCCTCTTGTGATAGCTACGATGCAGCTTCCTTACCGTGTCTTTTCTCTGCCTCGCCCCATCCTCCCGGTGTAGTCAGATGGAAAGTTTTAGCCTCTGCTAAGCCAGTATGCTCTGATTATGGGTCTTCTTCTTGAATAATTTCAATTTTCCAGGGTTGATAATTGCCTTTTAAAGTGTCTAGTTAATATACTTACACCACTTTTTCTCACACCGTCCAGGGGCCTCTGTAGGATATTCCATGCAAAAAATTACTGCTTAGTCTTGCTCCTTGGCTGCCATAACAAAATACCACAGACTGGGTGGCTCAGATGACAGAAATTTATTTCTCACAGTTCAGGAGGCTGGGAAGTGCAAGATCAAGGTTTGGGCAGCCTCTGGCTTCTGGTGGGGACTCTTCCTGGCTTGTAGAGGACCTCCTTCTCGTTGTGTCCTCACATGGTAGAGAGATCTGTGGTGTTTCTCCCCCTTTTATAAGGAGACCAGTTCGATAGGACCAGGGCTCTATCCTAGGACCTCCTTGAAGGCCCTTTCTCCAGGACAGTCACATGGGGGATTAGGACTTCAACATACAAATTTGGGGGCGACATAACTCAGTCTGTAGTAATTACCAATTCCATTTTACCCTGCAGACCGCCTTCTTGAAGTTCTCCCATTTGTTTGTACGATCTGCTTCACAGCTATCGTGCTAAGATTTCCCACCCTCCTTAAAAACAAAAATAGAAAAAAAGCAACCTTAAGAAGTATAATTGACATACAATAAAATGTACCCCTTGTAAGTCTACAAGTTCAGTGAGTGTTGACAGATGGATACCCCCAAATAACCACTGCCACAGTGAAGATGCAGAACGTTTCCATCAGGCCGGAAAGTTTGTTGTACCCCCGGCTGCTCTTCCTCCCCTCCAACCCCAGCCGTACCCCAGGTAGTCAGTGATCACATACTGTCTCTGTAGATGAGTTTTAACTTTCTAGTATTTCATGAAAATGGCATCATAAGTGCTCGTTTGTGACCAGCTTCTTTCGCTCAGCCAGCATAATATTTTGGGGACTCATCCATGTCGTTGTGTGTATTCTTAAGTTTTTTCTGTGTTGGAGTCTCTGTTTCCTGGATTTCTTATCTTCTTTGTTTTGGTAGAGAACATTCCTGAAGGGTTGTATGGGAGGTAAGATTTTGAGACTTGCTGAAAGTGTATTAATCTGCCTTTCTCTTGACTGATACTGCTTGTTTGGTTGGGTATATAATTCTAGCTGCAGAACACTTTTCCCTCACAACTGCTCGCTTTCCTCTCTAGTTTCTGTTGTTGCTACTAAGAAGTCCAGTGCAACCTGCACCCCAGTCCTTGGTGGCTTGACCCACCTCATCCTCCAGAGTTTTCATGATCTCCTCCATCTTTTGTATTCTGAAATCTCATGTCGCTGGGTCGGGTGTTGTGTTCAGTTCCTTGTGTTGGCCACTCGATGGGCTCTTTCCACCTGGAGGCTTCTATCTTTCTATTCTGAGACATTTTCTCACATTTGATAATCTTCCTGATACTCCCATTCTTTGAGTTTTGGACTTGCCGATTAATCCTGTAATTATGTTTTCTTCTAATTGCCCATCTCTTTGGGCATCCTAATTGGGTTTTGTTTTGTTTTGTTTTTGCTTTAAATTCTACTTCCTCAAGATTTCTTTGACTTTGCTGTCCAGTCTTTCTATTCAGTTTATTTTTATTATCCTAGCCTTAATATTCAAGAACTTTTCTTCTTCTCTGATTTTTAAACATAGCATCCTGTTTTTGTTTCATGGAAATAATATCTTTGTGAGGATATCAATTATAGTAGGATTTTGAATTTTCCCCCTGCATCATCTTGTCTTGCAGCCTCCTCCTTCCCCCCAGTTTGGGTTCTGTGTTTTGTCGAGAGACTTTTTTCAAATGTCTGGCGATCCTTGGCTATCTTCTATTGGTGTTCACGGAAAAGCTACCACAGGGCTAATGGACAGGCCTGTGGTGCAAGCTGGCTGTGGACTGGCGGACTGGCTTTTCTGTCGGGGCCTCCAGTGATCAGCGTCTGTGTGATTTCTCTTGGGCCATCCAGTTTTTCCAGAGAAGGCTCCTCTAAACTCTTGCCTTCTAGTCCCAGGCTGATGGCCACTATTCTCGAGGGTGTCCCGGGGAAGCGGCTTCGGGTGCATGGTCTTTTGCTTAGTGTCCTGCTTTGATTTCAGCCTTCTTCCCCACCCTTCAGTTGACCTGCTGTCTCCGGGGCCCTCCTAACTTAGCTCCTCCAGAGGGTGCACATCCCGTCTTCTGCAGGGAAGGGGTGTCCCTGCCAGTTTTGGAGTTTCCAAGGGGGAATCTGGAGAGATCTCTGCAGGCACTTAGGCTTACAGTCCTTTACTCTGTCAGGTTCAGTTCTCTGCTTTCCATCTCTCCTA
Organism: Paguma larvata; assembly: GCA_030068075.1. Lineage (NCBI taxonomy): Eukaryota > Metazoa > Chordata > Mammalia > Carnivora > Viverridae > Paguma > Paguma larvata. The sequence continues at coordinate 100,728,685 of CM057828.1, forward strand.
AAACCTGTTACTCTCCCTTCTTCCACTTTCTTTCCATGGGGTTTAAGCCTCTTTTCTTCCTTTGGTGTAGATTTAGCATGTTTCAGAAAAGAACAAAGAAGAGCATGTATTCATTCTGTCCTGTTTAACCCGAAGGCTCAGATCCCCATCTCAGCCCTCTGCCCATTCCGTGCACCCTCTTCCTCTTCTCAGTCCTTTGTTGTCGACGTTCCTGGTTCCAGGGCCTCATATCCTTGTTGTGACTTCAGCTACCGTCACATTCTGACACTGTCTACATCTCACCTCTGGCAAGCTCTTCCTCCCGTTGCCATGCAGTTACCTGCTGGGCCTCACCTGCTGGGCCTCCGCCCCGCGTGGCCAGCTCCCTGCTTGGGTCCCCATGATGCCTGCTTACCTTGGATGTGTCACCTTTTTAGCCTTTCATGACTCTACCACGTTGTGCTGACCTTCTGACCTTGTAACCCGCCCTCCCCCCCACCTTGCCTTGTGTAACACTGCAGTTTGGGGCACTCTAAAACCTGGAGTCCATGCTTCTCAGGGAACTGTGATGCCCTGCAGGTCGTGTGTTACGTTTGTGCCTGTGGGGATTTGTAGGGAGCTGTTTCCCAGCATCAAGCCCAGTGCTTGCTACAGTGTGGGTGTTTAGAACGAATGACTTTACTTATCTTGGCATAAAGTTTAGAACTGTGATATCTTGGATGGTACCCCATGAAATGACATTGTTCAAAGCTAGGTATATTTTGGGTACTTTATTAAATTTATTTCATAACCAAGGCAAGCATTTGGTCATACATCCTTTTAACATTTTCCGATGAAGAGTGTTGCTGTCTTATTAGAGGGTATAGAATTGCAGGGCCTTAGTTCTCCCGTCTCTTTGTGTTAGAGTGCGTTCCCAATTATTTCTGGAGGACAACTTTGACCATCCCCTTAGGAGCTTCCTCAGCTCACTTCGAAGTGGAGAGTGCTGGCTCTCTAACCAGGTAGACACCCTGCCCCTGGGCCATCGTTACAGGGGGATGTCTCACCTGCCCCTAGCCTGGGGGTGGCTAAAGCCAGTAGCTCCCCATTTTCCTGGCAGTAAAGAATGGCCGCTTTCCAGGTTCTGCTGGGGAGTGCTCTCTGGAAGGCTCTGCCATTCAGTATTTCTCAAAACCTGAGAGAAATGGTATATATGCGGCTTTTCCAAAGATGTGTTAGAAATTCCTTTCTGTCATAGGCCTTTCCAGAATTTGATGAAATAGGTTTTTCATCCAGGATGGTAATTTGTATTATTATTACTTAGTGGCAAAAAAAAAAAAAAAAAAAAGCTCCAGTTGCTGACTTACGTACCAGGTAAGTTCTAATCCCAGTGTAGGTATTAACCTTTATGGGTAGGAACTGAATGCTTGCAGCAATTCTCTGAGGAAGATACTATTACTAGCCCCTTCCCCACCTTTTTTTTTTTTAATTTCTCATTTTTGTGCTTGTGGAGCAAACAAGGCTAGAGAGGTTAGCCTCAGGTCACAGAGCTGGTGAGTGGAGGAGCCAGTGTTTGGCCAGCAGCCTAGACTCTGGAGCCTTAGCCACTGTGCTCTACTCTTTCCCCAGCTCTGAACACCGGTGCATTTTACCTACGGTTCGTTCAAGCCCAAATTAGGTTCAGAACCCCTCAGGGTTCTCCGAGACCGCCTGCTTCTTAAGCAGGCTCGGAGGGCTGACTGCCTGCCGGGAACGTGTAAGTTCCTGCAGAGACTCGCCTGAACTGAACTGCCCTTCGGACCCCAGAAGAAGCAGCCTTAAGAAACCCACGGCCGCGGCCTCCCAGAAGGACTGTGTTAGTGCTCCCCCTGCTGTAACAGAGTTCCACAGGCTGGAGACTTCAGTAACAGAAACTTCCTCCTCTCAGTTCTGGAGGCCAGAGTGCAGAATCACAGTGTGGGCAGGCGGGGCTCTCTGAGGGCCGAGAGAGGAGACTCTTCTGGCCCACCCCCCCTGTGTTTTACCACAGTGCCTTCCCTCTGGGCACGCCTTGCTGTCCCAATTTCTCCTTTCTGTAAGGAGACCAGTCTTACTGGATCAGGGCCTTGACCTTAACTAAATACATCTGGAGTGACCCCGTTTCTGAATAAGGTCACATTCTGAGACACTCAGGGTTAGGACTGAACCCAGGAGTTTGGGGGGAGGGAACCCAATTCAACCCACAAGGACCTACAGGGAAAATTCTGGTCTTTAAATTAAGAATTGTGTTCTCCAGAGCAATTAGTTTGCTTTTAAAGTGTTCTGAAGACTGGGAATCATGGGGCTGACCATATGCTGTCTGCACGTGGGCCGTATTGAAGCGGAGAGCCCAAGGTGGCTCCCGCTTAGCGAGGATATAGGATTTCAAGCTATATTATTATTTGGCCTAAATTCTCTTTTGGGGCTATTTATCTAATACCTCACCTTCTAATTTTGTTAACTCGCGGTACTTATATGTAACCTGATAAGCCACATTAAATTATTTTAGGAACAGTGAGCTGCGTAATTAAACCAAGAACTTCGTTTTCATTTCTTCCTTTTTCGTATTTTCCCTGGCTGCCCTTTGGCTAATTCCCTTCCTGCTCTTTCCCAGGTTGGTCTTAAAGTACCTTCTAGTAATTAAAGGTAGTCCTTCCCCGAAGGCTTTATTAAAACGGGAAATGTCATCTGGAAAGCTTTAGTTTTTGTTCTCTTTTCCTGAAGACCTTTTTCTTCCTATAGGGAAAATCTTTAAGTCTGATCTGTGGGGCCCTTTCCTGGCTCCGTGACTTTGAACAGAAGAAACATCAAGAAGAAGCACGTCTCCTTGAAACTGGAACCGTCCCCTTAAGTGATGGGAAGAGTCAGCCCCCGTTGCTCTCATCCTCCTGCAAACAGACCCCAGACACCCTGAGGCCTGCTGGAGAGCCTGACTGGGTGACTCAGTTTGTGCAGAAGAAAGAAGAAAGGGACCTGGTAGACCGGCTGAAGGTGAGCTCTCGGGTGAGGGGAGGTGAGAATGATCCAGCAAACAGTGTTTGGGTGGTAATTTGGGCTTGATGAGTGTGTCCTTCACTTTGCAGTGCCTTCTTGATCCATTGATGCTGTGCCCTTGCTGCCTTTTTAAAGCTTATTTGTTTATTTTTGAGGGAGTGGGGGGGGAGGGGCAGAGAGAGAGGAAGGGAGAGAGAATCCTAAGCAGGCTCTGCGCCATCAGCATGGAGCCCAACACGAGGCTTGAACTCATGAACCATGAGATCATGATCTGAGCTAAAACCAAGAGTTGGACACTCAACTGATTGAGCCACCCAGGTGCCCCGCTTTCTGTCTTTTTAAAGCTGATGTCAATGGGCCTTCTCTGGACCAGAGGTTGGCAGTTCCATTCATTACCCACTTGGGAAGGAACCTCACCGTTGCCATTGGCAACATGGTTCAGTGGCTGCAAACTCCATTAAGGGAATGAATTTGATTGAGAGTCTGTGGCTTTGGGAGAGAGTGTGTAGACCCGCAGTGAGCAATAGGGTTGGGGCCCGGTGAGCGTCAGGGATGCTGTACTCTTGAGCGTTGCCCACGGAAGGGAGAGCTGCCCTGTGTGAAGAGGCACAAGGCCGAGCCCCAACTCTGTAAGAAGGACCCGGTTTGGGCCTTCTGCAGGAGTTTCCTGTGTGGCTCCTCTTCCCTGTAGGAGGAACAGGTCAGGAGGAAGAAACGAGAAGAGCGCCTGCAGCAGATTCGTCACAATGCACAGCTCAAGTATGCAGCCAAGCGCATGGTGAGTGAGTGTCCTCCCGGGGTGGCAGGGACGGTGTACGGGCTCTGTCCCGCTGCATGGGGCCTCACGGAGTTGCTCCTTCGGGTGAGTGGCCAGGACCTCAGTCTTCTTGCCCTGACCCTCCGCCTCACCCAGAAGCTGGTGGCTTGAGCTGAGGTATTGATGCCTGGGGTATAGATACCAGTAGGACAGCGAGGCCTGTGGAAATGGCATGTGTGTTGTCCTTGGTGGTAGCCACTTTGAGGCTGACTCCGTCAAGGGGGCGGAGGCACCAGTACTGAGATTTCTCTGTCACACTTGTAATTCTCTCACACAGAGACAGGAAGAAGAAGAAATGGAGCGTCTCCTCCACCTCAGCAGGGAGATGCTGGCGGAAGGAACGGGGACAGAGCCGCTAGAGCAGCTGGTATGTGGGGAGGAGGAGCTCGTCCTCGCCGAGTACGAGAGCGATGAGGAGAAGGGAGCAGCTCGTGGGTAAGATTGTGCTTCTCCTTCACCACCGCCCCTGCGCTGGTCTGCATGGGGGCTCCCAGGGACGCAGCTCCTGTGCCTAGAGAGAGGCAGCCTGCCGTGTCCCTCACGGGACATCTGAAGGGTTGCAATGCCATCCCTCAGGTTCCTCCTGAGTGTGCATAAATGGGGCTGTGCCCTAGCCAGGGCCTCAGGGCGAGGAAGGGGAGGAGCAGGGACTTGCGCCCAGCAGCCAGGCCCTTCTAGAGCATGTGCTCTTCGCTCCCAGACTTCACCTCGGGAGGTTTATGATGTAAACCATCAACATCTCCTGAGCCCAACTTACTCTTTTCGCCTTCTGGTTTCTGTCTGGGTTTCTAATTTGTGAGCGCTAAGCTGCTGGGTGGAGTGGCAAACCCTGAAGGCGACAGCGAGGCTGCCCCTAGTGGGGGCCTCCTTTTTCATTTAGTTGCACAAATGACCTTTGAGGGTCTGCTGTAGGTGTGGCATGGCTCCAGATGCCAAGAAGGACGGACGAGACCCCTGCCCTCAGAGAGCTTGCATGTAGTTGGCGGGGGGCGGGGTGGGGAACACAGACCAGAACTGTGAAATGAGCACATTTGCCCATGAGGAGAATAAAACCGGTGAAGCGGGTAGCGTGTGGGGTCTCACCTCCAGGTGAAGCCGGGAGAGCCTTCCGAGGGAGTGACGAGGGATGAGAAAGAGCTGTGGGAAGACCTGGGAGGAGAGAGGTCTAGTCAGAAGCCTGAAGGAGCCCTGGTCTGGAAACGGGAACAGGTTTGGTGGGTTCAAGGGACACGGAGAAGGCGCAGGGGCTGAGCAAAGAGCGAATGAGGGAGAGAGGGAAAGAAGAGGCAGCTGTGTGTTTGGGGCTCGTAGTTCCACCCAGGGTCTGGGTGTTCTCAGTGCAGCAGGGCTGCGGGAGGTTTCACCCAAGGGAGTAACATGATTGAATTTGGGCGTTAGAAAGGGCATTAAGGTCATTTTGAGGTTAAGGTCATTTTGATATCGGCTCTTTCCCCAAGGCGTAAGTGCCCCTAGAGGTCATCCCTCTTAGGCTCCCAGCTTGGAAGCCCTGCTTTCTGCCCTTCTAAGGGTGACTCCAGGTCCTGCGTGTCCCACATTCTCATTGACACTGTGGTCGCCATGTCTGTGTAGAGCGTAACTCCAAGGCCTGAAACCTTCCGTTGACTCTGTCACGATGGAGAAAAGCCCCACAGTCTGTCTGCGGTGCGCCTTCTAACTTCACCCTCGGGTGCTCAGCGTCCCAGCTGTCCGGATTTTCTTGTTTCCCCCTCGGCTTTATTGGGATGTAAATGGGTTATAACATTGTGTAAGTGTAAGGTCCATGCCATGATGATCGTATTGCAAAACGATCCACTGCTACGATAAGGGAAGTTACCAAATCCATCACCTCACACGCTTAACGTTTCTTTAAAGATATGCTCTCCTAGCAGCTGTCAGGCATGCACCACAATGCTGTTAACGACAGTCATCATGCCATGACCCTAGAACTTACTATCTTATAATGGTCTTTACCGTTTGACTACTTTCACGCCACTCCTCAGCTCCTAGCAATCTACTCTCTGTTCCTAGGAGTTTGGTTTTTTTAGATTCCACTTACGAGATGACACAGAATTTGTCCTTCTCTGTCTGACTTACATAACTTAGCAGAATGCCCTTAAGGTCCATCTATATTGTCACAAATGGCAGGATTTCTTTATTTTGGGGGCTGAATATTTCACTCTGTGTGTGTGTGGCATTTTCGTTATCCACTCATCTGTCCATGGATACGTAGGTTGTTTTCATTAGTGCTGCACTGAACATGAGGATGAAGAGATCTCTGTGAGATAGTGATTTTGTTTTCCCTAGATAATGTACCTGACATGGGATTGCTGGGTCATATGCTACTCAATGTTTTTAATTTTTTGAGGAATGTCCGTACTGTTTTCCAGAGTGGATGCACCAATTTACATTGCCACCCACAGTGCATCAGGGTTCCCTTTTCTCCACATCCTTGGCAATACTTATCTCTTATCATTTTTTTTTTTTTGAGAGAGAGCGTGAGCAGGGGAGAGGGGCAGCGGGAGAGAGAATCCCAAGCAGGCTCGATTCTCAGTGCGGAGCCCGACATGGGCTTGATCCTACACCCTAGGATCATGACCTGAGCTGAAATCAAGAGTCGGATACTGAATGGGCTGAGCCACCCAAGTGCTCCATCTTTGATCTTTTTGATGGTGGCATTCTAACAGGTGCGAGGGGAAATCTCATTGCGGTTTTGATTTGCATTTCCTTGAGGATCAGTGATGTTGAGCGGCTTTTCGTGCACCTGTTGGCCATCTGTAAGTCTTTGGAAAAATGTGTATTCAGTTCCTCTGCCAATTAAAAAAAATTTTTTTTTAATGTTTATTTTTGAGACAGATATAGGGTGTGAGTGGGGAAGGGGCAGAGAGAGAGGGAGACACAGAATCTGAAGCGGGCTCCAGGCTCTGAGCTGTCAGCATTGAGCCTGATGCTGGGCTGGAACTCACGAACCATGAGATTATGGGGAAAAAAAAAAGTCAGATGCTTAACCAACCACCCAGATGCCTCACCTTTGCCTATTTTTTAATTGAGTTGCTTGTTTTTTTGCTGTTGAGTTGTACGAGTCCCTTATACATTTTGGGTATAAGCCCCTTATCAGACAGGTGGTTTGCAAATATTTTCTCCCATTTCTTGGTTGCTTTTTCATTTTGTTGATTGTTTCCTTTGATGGGCAGAAGCTTTTTAGTTTAACATAGTCCCACTTGTTTATTTTTGCTTTTGTTGCTTGTACTTTTGATGTCTTCTCCAAAAAATTTTTACGAAGACCGATGTCAGGAAGCTTTTTCCCTGTGTTTTCTTCTAGGAGTTTTAGGATTGTAGGTCTTACATTTAAGTTTTAGGTTTTGTGAGTGGTGTAGGAGAGGGGTTCCATTTCATTCTTCTGCATGTGACTATTCAGTTTGCCCAGCACCAGGTTGGAGAGACCATCTTTTCCTCTTTGAGTATTCTTGGCTCCCTCGTCAAATGGTACTTTATATGCATGGGTTTATTTCTGGGCTCTGTTCTGTCCCACAGGTCTTATGTGTCTGTTTTTATGCCAGCACCATATTGCTTAATTACCATGCTGTTTGAAATAAGGAAATGTGATGCCACTAGCTTTATTCTTTCTCAAGATTGCTTTGGCTTTTTGGGGTCTTTTGTGGTTCCTGATGATTTTTCGGATTCTTTTTCTATATCTGTGAAAAATGCCATTGGAATCTTGATAAGGAATTACATTAAATCTAGAGATGGCTTTGAGTGGTATGGACATTTTAGCAACATTCTTGTGACCCATGAACATGGGACATTTTGTCATCTGTGTCTTCAGTTTCTTTCATCAAAGTCTTGTAGTTTTTGAGCGCGTAAGTCCTTCACCTTGGTTAAATTTATTCCTGAGTATTTTATTATTTTTTTTAAGTGTATTTCTTTATTTTGAGAGAAAGAGAGCCAAGTGGGGCAGGGGCAGAGAGGGGGAGGAAAGAGAGTCCCAAGCAGGCTTCTCACGGTCAGCACTCAGCCTGATATGGGGCTCAAAATCACAAACCATGAGATCATGACCTGACTGAAATCAAGAGTCAGACGCTTAACCACCTGAGCCACCCAGGCACCCCAGTATTTTATTGTGTTTTTTTTAATGTTTTTTACTTATTTTGAGAGAAAGAGTGTGAGTGGGGGCAGGTCAGAGAGAGAGAGAAAGAGAGAGAGAGAGAGAGAGAGAAAGAGAATCGCAAGCAGGCTCCTTGCTGTCAGCATAGAGCCCGACACGGGGCTCAAACTCACAAACTGTGAGACATGACCTGAGCTAAAATCAAGAGTCAGACACTCAACTGACTGAGCCACCTAGGTGTCCCAGTATTTTATTTTCGATACCTTTGTCAGTTAGACTGTTTTATTTCTTTTTCAAGCAGATTGCTGTTAGTGTACAGAAGTGCAACTGACTTTTGTGTGTTGATCATGTACCCTGCGGCTTCAGTGAAGCAGTATTTTGGTGCTGTCTTCAGGGTTTTTGTATATAAAATCATGTCATTTACTTCTTTCTTTCCAATTTGGATGATTTCTATTTCTTTTTCTTGCCTGATTGGTCTGGCTATGACTTCCAGTGTTATGTTGAATAGGAGTGGTGAGAATGGGCCCCTTTGTCTTTTTCCTTGTCTTGGTGGAAAAGCTTTCACTCTTTCACTGTTCACATGTTAGCTGTGGGCTCATCATAGGTGGCCTTTATTATGTTGAGGTACATTCCTTCTGTACCTAATTGATCGAGAATTTTTATCACGAACAGATGTTGGATTTTGTCATGTTTTTTCTGTGTCGAGATTATCATGTGACTTATATATATCATTCTGTTGATCGATGTATCCCATTTACCGATTTGCATATGATGAGCCATCCTTGTATTTTAGGGATAAATCCCACTTGGTCATGGAGCATGATACTTTTAATATGCTATTTAGTTCGATTTGTTAGTATTTGCTTGAGAATTTTTGCATCTCTGTTCATCAAGGAAATATATTAGCCTGTAGTTTCCTGTCTTTGCAGTGTACCAGGGTAATGCTGGTCTCGTAAAATGAGTTTGGGAGTGTTCCCTCCTTTTCAGTATTTTGGGAGGGGTTGAGGAGGGTTGGCATTATTTCTTTAAATATTTGGTAGAATTTGCCAGTGAAATTATCTAGTCCTGGGCTTTTCCTTCGGTGCTCAGAGGCCTGCCCCTGAGCACAGATTTCAGGATCTGGGTTAGAACCAAAGCTTCCGACCCCACCCAGGGCTGAGATGTCCAGACCTCTGTATGCATCCCACCTCGGGGAGCTAGGGGCAGCGAGTGCTCCGTGAAGCCCCTCCCACCTGCCTCCTAGACTGTTTGCCCACTCCTGTACTTCTCAAGAGGCCCCTGGGGACAAGAGAAAGAACTTGAGTGGAGTTTGTGAGTATTAGAGAAAGTGGGTCTGGGCCTGAGCCAGTAGCTGCCAGTGCCCTGGTACTTCGAGAGACACGAGCCTCTCAGAGCACACAACTAATGCTGAAAATAAAATTTTTGCTCTTCATTTCTTCACATGTCCAGCTTCTTACCTAGGTTCTGTTGAGTTTGCTTACTGCATGATTTAAATCAAGGCCTTTCAGACAAAGCTCACTGAACAACTACTGATTTATTTTATTGACTGGGAAGGCAACCCTATAACTCCTCTTCTAATTGCCCAAAGCAGTTAGCATTACTGCTTTTTTTTAAAATAAAATTTGCCGGGTAAACAAAAAGAATCCCAGTGATGGCCCTGAAGGTAGAGTATAAAAGATTTTGTGTTTTCTGAGGAACCTAGACTCATAACGTTGACCAGACATTCAGCCTTGTAATGCAGGGTTGACCTCCCTCCTAGTCCGCCAGCGCGCATGGGCTCTTCATTCATTGCTGGGAATGGCAGACCGAGGTGCTGGGGAGAGGAGAGATTGATCTGGTTCTGAGCGACAGCATCTTTTATTTCATCAGCCAGTCAGTCAGTTGTGATTTCCCTCAGGAGATGTGCGTGGAGTTCCTGCTGTGTGCCGAGGCCTTGGTGGGACCCCTGGCACTCACAGAAGCTAGATACCCCCCAGGTCCTGCCTGTGGACGTGACAGTCCGGAGGGGGAGACAGGCCAAGAATAAGTGATTTTGAATGAGGTGCAGGGGGACCACGGGAGTGTGTTGCAGGCCAGCCTGCCTATGGGGGAGTTAGGGGAAGGCTGTGCAGAAGAGCCAGTGTTATGTGGGGGCCTCGGGGTTGACAGTTGGCTAGGTGAAAGAGGAGGTGAAGGGAGAGAGCATTCCAGGCAAAGAGAACAGCATGTCCAAGGCTCTGAGGTGGCAAAGAGCAAGATTCTGTGGGGAACTGAGAGAACTCCAGTCTGCGGGAGGGTGGACAGTGAGGACAGAGTAGCCTTTGATGAGGAACAGTCAGACACCGAACCTCGGCTTTGGGAACACTGTGCCCCTTTCTCGTTTCCCTCCTGAGCGACAGTGGGAGGAAGGGGTTGGTGTTAGCCTGGGGGTGTCTCTCTGACCGAGCGAGTGAGCACCTGCTTTGATGGAACCTCGTTGCTGGGATGTGTCTGTCTCCCTGTGGCCTCCGCTGCGGGGAACACCTTACTTGTTTAGCTGGTTGCCGGCACATGACAGATGCTCGGTACAGTGCGTTTCAGTTGACTTGAGTCCCCAGAGAAGACTGTTTTGTGTTCTCTTTCTCTCTCAGAGTGGAAGAGGAGGAGGAGGAGGACCTGGAGGAAGAACATGTAACTAAGGTAGGATGTCGTGTCCTGGGTATTCTGGGATTGGTTCCCAGGCCAGGGCTGTGTCCCCCCAGCTGCTTCTCACTCTCCTGGGGTTCCCCAGACCCAGACCCTGGTGTCAGGTGCTCACTTGGCCAGATGGGCTAGGCACCTGGAGGAGGCCTCTCCTGGCCTGGGCGTGTGTGCCCCAGGGCATCCAGGAGCCGCCGTTCTGGGCCATGAACCAGTGGTGTCTCTCCGTTTGAGAGGGAAGGGGGGGGAGGGTGGACAGGCTGGAGCAAGAGCACCCTGCCCTTAGGCTCCCTCTTCTCTGGTTTGTGTTTTCACTGGCACGGAGTACTGTGATCCTGACACCTCTCTTTAAAATTATTTGGTTTCATTTGTGAAAGACTTTTGTTTTCTCTGGTGAAAGTAGGTATTTTGCCTCTATTTTTCTCTTCTTTTCTCACTGTTCTCCATCTCAGAGGAGCACAGAGAGAGTTTAGCTCAGTGCCCCCACCACCACCCCGGCCTTACTGCCCGCCCGTTTCCCAAGCCCTTTGGGAGGCGTGTGCAGACAGCCCACCCTCAACACGCTGCCCAGAATCTACTCTTTCCAATCTGGGAACCACAGCTCAGGGAGGCGGCCTGTCCCGAGATGAACAGGCCCTGTGAAGTGGCTGGATTAGCAGCTCAGCAGGACTGATGGGAGGAGCTCCATGTCGTGGGTGTTCTTGTGACCTTCTGGGGCGGAGGGGACGGTGGGGACTGCCCGGGCCCTGTGTTCGCTGAGATCTGCTGTGGGACAGAGCCCCTTTGCTTTAGGTTCGTGTATTTGTGGCCACTCTCCCCAGTCCCTTGGCCTATCCGGCCGTGTGTTCCTTGACGTGCAGAGAATATTTGGAGAAGTTACAGTCTCCTCTTTGAAACCCCCTGCTTTTCCTCGGCCCAGATTTACTACTGCAGCCGGACGCACTCCCAGCTGGCCCAGTTTGTGCGCGAGGTGCAGAGAAGCCCCTTTGGCAAGGACACCCGGCTCGTCTCCCTCGGCTCCCGGCAGGTACACGGAGGCAGGGGGTCTTGGCCCGGCTGCCGACCTGCGCCCTTCCCTGGGCCTTCGTCTTCCTCTTCCGGGCACAGAAGAATTGCGGGCCCGAGGCGGGCCGAGCGGTGGGAGGATCGGCCTCTTCTGGTCCTTGGCGGGGCTGGGCAGGCCCTGGAGAGTCGCTGTATATCGTGTAGCCAGGACCATTGTGTCGACTTTTTCTTTCTCCTCTGTCTCCTAGAATCTTTGTATAAATGAAGATGTGAGAAACCTGGGTTCTGCACAGCTCATCAACGACCGCTGCATGGAGATGCAGAGAAGTAAACACGGTAGCCGCCAGCGCCCTAGAGCTGTGCAGACTCTGGGACTGTCGCCTAGCCTTGGGCAGTACTGGGAAGGGGCGGGGAGCAGGGCGGAAGTGGACAGGGACGTGGGAAATAGTGTCTTAAATGGCAGCGACGGCAAAGCAGACGGCTGGGTTCTTCCTAAAGACCGTCGCCTTGGGAAGAGGTGTTTTGCTTTTGCTTTTTGGGTCAGTGTCTAGTCCAGAACCCTGGCTCTGAGAGGATTTTACTGGCTTTTCCTAGCGAACACCAAGTAAAATACCGGAATGGTGTGCTGAGATCATCCTAAGCAGTGCCGGGAAGGGTTTATCGGATCCTGCCCCATGGAATTGGGCTCCTGGCTCCGTGGAGAGTTAACTGTTTTTTCTGCCTTTGCCCCCTCGTGCCTGCACCCCTCAGAGAAGAGCAGAGCCGAGGATGAGAAGCCCAAGAGGAGAAGGCAGGAGCACCAGGCCACATGCCCCTTCTACAGCTACGAGCAGCTACAGCTCCTCCGAGACGAGGTCCTGGTGGGGGTGAAGGACATCGAGCAGCTGGTGTCCCTGGGGAAGGAGGCTCGGGCCTGTCCCTATTACGGGAGCCGGTTTGCCATTCCAGCAGCCCAGGTGAAGACCCCGGAGGGTTGGGCAGTCACTCTTGGCTCTGACTGTGGCCTCAGCCACAAGGGGGTTTCCTCCTTCCTCTTAATTTGGGAGGATATCACTGGCCACGGTTGGACTGACCTACACATTGCAGACCTGTCCTGTCACGCACACTCCTGGTGTGCAGGGTCTGAGGCGGCCCCGGGTGCCTGTGGCTCTGGGTTGCAGGAACAGTTGGCATTACTGGGCACAGCAGATAAGAGCCAGAAAGGGGTGTGCAGTCCTAGCGAAAACACAGTTGAAGGCGGAAGCTGAGGGGATGCAGTAAGGGCGCCGCACCAGAAACGAGTTTCCAAATGGCCTTTTGGAGGAACCGTCCCGACGCAGACACCTCCCCACCAGTGTGTGAGAAGACGGTCTTCTCTCGACTGGCCACACTTGGTGTCATCTTTAAACAGAAAAACTGCCGGTTTGCCAGATCAAAAATACCATGGTTGCTTGGTACGATTTTACTATCTTCTTGCCACTTCTTAATTCGAGTGGCTTTTGGAAATAGAGTTTCAATTGTGGAGAGTTCCATATAAGAAAGAAAAGATTAGGTAGATTTTCAGAGATTCAGGGAACATGAGTAATAATTTTACAGGGCAGTTAAATGCTCATTAGTATACTACAATGAACTGTGTTGCATGGACATTCCAGAACCCTCCCGGCCCTCGCCATTGTTGCATGTCCTTCCTGGAGTCTGTTTGCCACATTGCAAGATTAGTCCCATAGATAACCTGTGTGCAAATACAGTTACGACATCCTGAGATTTCTATGATCTTGACTTTTTGAGATACTTTTCACCTCATTTTTGCTTTGTAGTATCCCACTGAAAAAGCAAAGGCAAGTATTCTCCATATGTTCTTATATCCATATGAGGACTCAGGCCCAGAAAGGTTAAGTGATTTATCTGTTTCCTCATAGCAGGTAAGCAGTGGAGCCAGTGTTAAAGCTGGGCCTTAAGTTTCCCGTTTCCTGGATTTTCACTCTGTCGGTATTAGCAATAAAATCATCATCCCAGAGAGCACCTAAACATTTATGGGATACTTTTATTTTTGTTGCCCACTCTCTACCTCTTAGCCCTCATTTGAGATAGAGTTTATCAACTCCATTTTGCAGATGAAGAAACTGAGGCTCAGAAAGAGTAAGTCATTCTCCCAGAGTCACTCAGCTGGGAAGTCGCAGCTCCAAGACCAGAGTCCGGGGCTACCCTCTAGCACACCAGTGGTTTTCACAGTGTTTTGAGGAACTTTGGGTGCCTCAGGGGCTACTTCAGGGGTATGGATAAGGCTGAGCAGGGGTTCCATGCTTCTCTCTGCTCCATCTGCCCATCCCCACTCTCGGTTCAGTCAGATCCAGACTGTCCCCAGTTATGTCTGTTTCATATTTGATGTTCCACGTAAAACCTGAGGAGAGGTCTTTTGCTAAAAGCACAGTGCTGTGCTAGAGCTTTCACTCTTGAATGTCCCTACACGTATTCTGGCTGGGAAATCAAACCACTCACACCAGGAGCTTGGAGGAGGCGGGGCACACCTGCTGTGGCAGGGAGCCCAACCCTGCTCAGGTGGCCGCCCCTCCTCCCAGCTCGTGGTGCTGCCCTATCAGATGCTGCTGCACGCGGCCACCCGCCAGGCTGCGGGAATCCGGCTGCAGGGCCAGGTGGTGGTCATTGACGAGGCGCACAACCTAATCGACACCATCACGGGCATCCACAGTGCGGAGGTCAGCGGTTCCCAGGTAGGTCGGCCTCTCCCTTCTTGGGCCAGTGCCTGCTGTGGGGCAGAGGGATGTGGATCGTCTCTCCAAGTGCAGAGACCTGGAATTCGTCTGGCGATGGCGTGGGGGAGGGTGCGCTGAATCGAGGCAGTGGCCTTGTCAGGGGCGGACTGACTAGAACTATGGGGACCCAGATCTTAGAACTGTGGGGACCCAGCGCAGACAAGGTGACTCAGTTCCTTGCTCCTCACTGGTATATGTCATCCTGAGTCCCTCCAGCCCAGGGTGGTACCAGCCAGTTCTCTATAACCCTGGACAGTGGGGTGAGGGAAGCAGGGTCCTCACATGGTTGGACGTCATTATTTTATTATCTCAAAGCTTGTTAAATCCTGAGCTTTGAGGGGTGCTCAGGATTTCTGAAAGCCTCTATTTATTGATTACCTACTCTGTGCCATGCAGCATATGCAGTATTGTGAATCCCCACGCTGCCTCTGTGCAGGCTGATATTCCTAGTTAACTTTGAGAACTCTTAAGATTCAGGGACGTTTAAGCAGTGTGCCACTCTCTTCACCTCGGTGGTTTCCCGTGTGGTGTCCTGGGTGGCATTTTCCAGGCATGCTCTAAGATGTCATTGGCACAGCCCTAGGCTGCTTGCCCAGAGCCTGGGGTGCCTTCATACCTGTTCTTGTTCCCTCCAGCTCTGCCAGGCCCATTCCCAGTTGCTCCAGTATATGGAACGATATGGGTAAGACCCTGCCTCCTGAGGGGGAAGGGAAATCCTGCTCAGTCTCCGAGAGAAGGCACTAGGGTCTCCATCTCTGGGCCAGGCGCCGCGCCAAGTGGGCCAGGGTGCTGTTTACCTCCTGTTCATGGTGGTGTGTACCCCCCATAGGCCGAGGATGTTCGGGACACGACAGCTGGCTGTGAAGGCCTTGGGCCACGGCCAGCCTTCTTCTCTGGGACCGTATTTATCTCTGTGGCCTACGTTGAAAGACACTAGACAGAAAGGCCTCAAGTTGGGACGCGTGGAAGGGAAGCTGCTTGGGAGGTCTACCACTTGACGTCCATTGATGTCTCCTCAGGAAGCGTCTGAAGGCCAAGAACTTGATGTACATCAAACAGATCCTGTATCTGTTGGAGCAGTTTGTGACCGTGTTGGGAGGTAAGGAGCACCGTGCCCACCCCAGTCCCTGGCCTGCTAAGCTTGCTGCAGTCCATTCCCTGGATGCCGGTCAGGGCACCTGGGATTTTTGTGTCCTCAGGAATTGTCTTGGCCATTGATTTAGAAGATTCTTATTTTTCATAGCTTTGTTGAATTGCCTGACCTTAGATCCTTTTTTGGCTTTCCTGTTTATATCCCCCTGAGTCTTTTTTATTTTCCCAGACCTTACTTCCCAGGTAGTAATAACAGCATAGTGTAATAGGAACGTGTGACGTTGCTTTGGAGAGCTCCCATGAGGAGAGCTGCACAGGCACGCTCACCATTACTGACAGATGAGTAAACTAAAGCTCAGAGATGTGACCCGCCTCTGCTCTGCTTCATGAACCTAGTAGGAGGGACTAGAGGCTTCCGACTCCCGGTTCCATACCACTCTGCACAATTCTGTGTCATATATCCTTTCCTTTACTGTATATATGACTGTCCGTTTGAAGGCTTTCATAGAAGCCAAAGCTCCAGAAAGCCGGGGGGGCGCTCCGCTGGAGGGATTTTGTCTAATGTTGGTGTTCCTCTCTTCCACCTCTGCCTTGCCCCTGGCCACCGTGCAGCCTGGACAACTCCTTGCGCCTGTGTAAAGTGGGGGGTCCCTCGGCCCCAGGCTCCTTGGAGGAGGCGTGAAAAGAATAAGATAACAAGGCTTTGGACTCCATCTGCAAACATGGGTCAGATTTTGAGACTTGTAGAGCCTCCCGCCCTCTCGGTGGGTTCTTTGGGTGCCATAAATGGCAAAGAGCAGGTTCACATATGAATGCTCTTATTTGATGAGGACATCAAATAGTGTAGACACACAAAAAGTGTGAGGGGATGGGGGGGAGGGTCAGAGAATCCCCACCCTGACCTGCTCGAATTCTGTTTCAGGGAACGTTAAGCAAAACCCCAACACACAGAGCCTTTCACAGACAGGTAAGAGGGCTGCCTTTAGAGGCTCAGAGCTGGTCTGAGCCATTTCCAAGCTCACCTCTGGGACTGTAGTCTTCAGAGCAAGGATTCCAAGGCCCTTCTTTGTTTATCCTTAGGGACAGAGCTGAAGACCATCAATGACTTTCTCTTTCAGAGCCAGATCGACAACATCAACTTGTTCAAGGTAGAGGCTCTCCCCCGTCCGTGTCAGCGCGCTCAGTTTCCTTAACCTTTACTGCCACCTGAGAGCAGAGCGCTGCGTTAAGACGGGAAGGAAGAAAAAGTAAATTTCTTCTGTCCTGAGGCAGTCTAGAAGTCTGAGGATCTACAGCATAAATGTTTGTCATTTACCCTTAAACAAAGTGTCAGCAAGAAAAAAATCTTCAACCTGGGGTCGAAGGGTCCCCGGGATTGGTGAGAAAAGGTGTTCGCTTACCACGTAAGCACGGATAGAAGCTCCCAGGTCTTTTGCCTCATTCCATCTTTCTTCTGGCCCAGTCTTTGCCCTGGGCTAAGAGCAGGTTGACTTTGTGAGCACGGTCCTGTTGTCAGGCTGAGGTGGCTGAGGACCCACGCATTGCCGCTCTGCGTGACCCACCCCTGTCCTTGCACGCCAGCCTCAGGCGTCCACTTATTCCAGGCCTGCCGTTCAGGGTACGGCCGCCGTCGCTTGTCTCACAACTTGGTGATTCCAAATTGCTAAAACTACGGAGCACTCGGTGTGTCTAAGGCAGTGCACCAGGTTCCGGGACTCCACGGTAGGAGGTGCCATCACCGTTCAGAAGCAGAGGAAATCGGGGCTGGGTGAAGTTTCCCCAGGAAGACACGCACCAGCCGTACACGAGTGAGCAAATGGTGCCTGGCGTGTGAGGCAGCGTGTGAGCCCGCCCCGGCCTGGCCTCGACACCCTGCTTGCTTTCCCTCCCGCCTTTCCAATTTTCTTCACACCAGCTTACCCCCCAGCTTACCCGTTTTGATCACGGTCACTGCCATTACCCCATCTAACAGCCTGGTTGAGGCCCTTTTGATTCCTTTCTTCTCCCTTTGGGCCCTGCATGCAAACAGTTGCTGGGCCCCAGAGCTGGAAGGAGCGCTCAAACTTCCACCACCTTTCCGTTCCCACAGCTGCCACTTCAGGGCCCCCTGGCTTCACGCTCCCTCCCTTTCACATCCTTCCACACTGTCATCTGGTGAGTCCTCACTGGAAGATAGTGCTGTTTTTAGGAATCTTCAAAGGCTTCAACTCCCTGTCTTCCTTTCCAGGCTGCACGTATCGTGCACACCGGAGGGCCCCGAACAAGCCCAAGCTTTACCCCCTCTGTGCCTTTGCTTATATGTGTTTTTTTAAACTCTTAGTCTTTTCAAGGTTCAACTTAGGTGCTGTCACATTGAAGGAAAGCACAGGGGACCTAACTGTCACCAGGAATCTTTAGAGAGGGTTGAGGCCATGCAGACATTAGTGAGGAGGCCGTGTGCATAAGGCTTGCTCTCGTGGGAGGGCGCCGTGTTGTATGTGGGGGTGGTGGGAGAGGAGTGACCTCAGAAAGGAGGGTGACCCGGTTGGCCACGAGGAGGCTGGGCTCCTCAGGAGCTGGCAGTGAATCACGCTCCCTGGGGTTTTGGAAGGTGGTGTTTTTCTTTTTTCCAGCTTAATTGTTGCATGTGCCCGCGGTGGTTTGCTTTCGCAGGTGCGGCGCTACTGCGAAAAGAGCATGATCAGCAGAAAGGTACGGCCTCCCTTCCCGGGTCCGGCTGGGCTCCACGGCACCCCGCCTCCTGCCCTCACAGTGCCTTGCTCTCCCCTGCCCTTTGGGGCCCCAGGTCACCTCTGCTCCATTCTTACTGCAGGGCTGCTTGCTTTGTGCGGCGGGGGTGCCAAGATGGAGGGCGAGTTGCGGGCTGTGTTGGGTGTGGCAGAACCTCCATCCTGGGCTCCCGCTGCTGCACCCTCACCCCTCCCTGTGCTCTCTCTCCCCATCCCAGCTCTTTGGCTTCACAGAAAGGTATGGCACGGCCCTTGCACCCTCCAGGGAGCAGCCCAAACTGACTGGGTTCCAGCACTTCCTGCAGAGCCTGCAGCCCGTGTTGACCGAGAGTGAGTCACGAGGCGAGAGACTGGGCTGCAGGTGGGGGCCAGGAACATACGTCCCTCACACGTGCACCCCTTTCCCACCTCATCTGTGGTCCCAGCCCCTCTTCCTTATGCTCCGTGCAGCTCCCGTGCCCCATGGGGAGGAGGGAGAGGCCAGGGTGCCACGGCCCGCTTCCCCGCTGATGCACATCGAAGGCTTCCTTGCAGCCCTCACCACCGCCAACCAGGACGGCAGGGTCATCCTGAACCGCCAAGGTAATCCAAGGAGGCACCAGCACAGAGCTGGGAAACCACAGCATGAAAAGTTTCTACCGGGCGTGCACCTCCCTGGGTGAGGACGAGGAGACAAGGTGGTGAACACTGGTCTCCCGTGGCCCGGAAGGGGCTGGTGGAGGTGCGGTAAGGAGGGATGTGAGGCACTGGGGGGCAGGCATCTCACTCCAGGTCATGAGAGAAGCTGTTTGGCCAATGGTTACAGGTATGTCAGTTTTGGTTTGAGTCTTGATTCCGTCACCTCCAAGCTGTCTCTGAACCTCAGAGTCTTCGTGTGCAAAAGGAGCTGGTAGTGCTGTCTACCTCGGGCTCGTCCTAGACGTTAAATGGAATCTAATCAAAGGGGAAAGTGGCATTCTAGTGGCTCCTTCATGGACACAGCCAAGCTCCCCTTTGCTTCAGACTCATGGAAGTCTTTGTTGGGCCTGCCTGCAAACCGCGCCCCCCCCACCAGCTGGCTCTGTCTTTTTTTCAGGAAGCCTTAGTCAGAGCAGCCTCAAATTCCTGCTGCTGAATCCAGCCGTGCACTTTGCCCAGGTGGTGAAGGAATGCCGGGCAGTGGTCATTGCGGGGGGCACCATGCAGCCGGTAAGGGAACCAGACCCACCCAGCCTCTTGTGCCTCAGGTGCTGGGACGGGACAGGGGCGGGAGAAAGGTGTGCTGTCCAGTGGGCCCCCAAACCAGAAAGGGTCAGCTTGGACAGGCCAAGCATCGTCCACCAGGTGGCATTGCTGTGCTGTCTCGTGCCTGGGCCTTTAGCCTGGGGCAGGGGTGGAGTGGGCAGTGCTGCCGATTTAGGCACCACACTTCTCCTGAAGATAGCCGTTCTGAAAGTTTGGGCCCCCATTGCAGGTGCCTTGGTGCCATTCCCTCCTTATATCCACCATACATACGACATTTCCTTTCCTTTATAAATTTATATACACACACCCGTGTTTAGGAGAGTATTATGTTTTCATTGTAGAAAGCAGAGACCAGCAAAAGCAGGAAAAAACAATAGATCATAATTCCACCAGCAAAAGATTTATTTTAGTGTATATCATTATACTAGTCTTTGTGTGCATAATTTTTACAAATATACATACATATTTTAAAAACAAAAATCTGTATCTCTACGTGCTGTTGCTGTGATTTGCTTTTTTCACCCAGCAACAAATGTCATAGACATTTTTCCTTATCAGCAATATGTATGTATTCCACCATGCTCTGGCCATACTTTATTCAGTTACATGAATATATTATATCTTCTAGAACTGCTCTTTTGTCAGATATTTAGGTGATTTCCACTCTTTTTCTGTTTTAAGCAACACAGTGGCAAACAGAACTCCGTCTCTGCACAGTGGTTCTGTCCGTAAGGTACACCTAGCACAGGACCAGCTGGTGGAAGACTCCTCCGCGCCCACGCCGTCAGTCGTTCCTAGCCTCAGCTGCTAGAATCCCCCGTCGCTCTATTAGTTTCCAACTTCTCTTCCTTTTGTATAGACTTGTAGATTTTTGGTCGCGTATTAAAGTCATCTGTAGTCATTGCTGCTTTTGCTGCCCAGGTGTCTCAGACTTGGCCCGTCAGAGCCCCTGGGTGCTGCCTCTGGTCCTTGACGAGGCCCCGCTAGCCTTTGGAATGCTTTCTTGCTTTCTGGGAGGATGACACATCCCAGCCACCTATGCCTCCTTTGCCTGAGGTCTGGGATCATTCATTTCTCCAAGATAACCTGGTTTCTTTTATTGGGGATTGGTGTTTACAAATCAACATCTGGGTGTTGGGGTGTTTGTTGTATACCTCCTGGGTTATAAATGTTTTAAGGCTTTCTGTAGACAGACTGGGGAAAATGGTTTTAAAAATTCATGAGTCCATATTGATATTTCTAAATGAAAATCAGTCAGTTATTTGACCTAACACTGTATCTCTTTTGAGTTGAACGTTTGGTTTCTCATTACACTGACATAATTACTTTTTTGCTCTATCCCACAACATACTTAAAATAGTTTCGTATACTACCAGTATTATTCTAACAATAAACTACTGATCGAAATTTCATTTCTTTGCATTTATTTTTTGCCCTTAGCGTATATCCTACTAAGGATGTATGGTCACTAAGGATCTGAAATCACTTGAATTCAGGTTTTGCGTTGTGCGCTTATGTTGTGAATGTGACAGCCAGCCAGGCTTTCTTTGTTGCCATGTGTTTTCAGTTTTACAGTTTGCTTTTTCATTTTAGACTTAATTAGATTTTTAAAATAAGTAAACACATGTATGGTTCAAAAGTCAAAACTGTATGAGAAAGATACATTCAGGGGCATCTGGGTGGCTCAGTCCATTAAGCATCTGACTTCTGCCCAGATCATGATCTCATGGTCCATGAGTTTGAGCCCTGCATCAGGCTCTGTGCTGACAGCTCAGCTTAGGATTTTGTGTCTTTTTTTTGTGTCTCTGTCTCTCTCTGCCCCTCCCCTGCTCATGCTCTCTCTCTCTCTCTCTAACATAAATAAACATTTAAAAAAAGATACATTCAGAAAGTATCACTTCCATCCATTTCCAGCCTGTTCCCATGCCCATAGGTAATCATTTTTCTTACTGCTAATCTGCCCTTCTATGGTTTCATTTTATTTTTCTGCAGAAATAAGCAAATATATGTACTTATTTGTTCCTTTCCTTTGTCTTTTACATCAAAGATAACCAGTTTTTAGTCACAGTGCGTGGCGGTGCTCACACCATTCAGTAGCCAGCGCAGTCTGTGCTCTCTTACTGGCCTCTGTGCTGGGAGGATGCGGCGTGGTGCTTCCCGCGGCCCCTCCTGAAGGGGATCACTGCACAGGAAGTATCCTTGTGCATGGGTTGGTTTGTGGAGCTGTATCCTCAGGAAGGACTCCTAGATAGGTAGGGGGGCTGCCAGCTTAATAGAGAAAAATATGTCTAATTTATTAAATATCGCCATATTGCCCTCTAGCTGGGGCTGTACTGTTCTCTCTCCTGCCATCCATGTGTGTGTGCCTGTTTCTCTGCAGAGGGTTGGACTTTGGGTCGGATTTTTGCCAATTCAATAGGTGAAAACCCTGGAGCTCTTTAAAAACCCAGTGCGTGTCTCTTCCCTCTAGAGGTTCTTACTCAGTGGTGCGGGCTGGGGACTGGCCGTGTGTGTTTTTTGAATGCCCGCTGGTGATCTTGTTGCATAGGCTGGGGCGAGGTCCACTCTGCCCCATTTACCAGGTTCCCTTTGGTGTTTCCACAGTTTAAATGAGACTGTCAACACTGGGTATCAGTAACTTTTTTTCCTTTTTGCCCATTTATTATCTGCCTTTTACTTCTTTTTTAAGTTCCTGTGTACTTGCTGCCTCCTGGCCCAGACTTCTGTCTTTCCCGGAGCGCTGCTGTCTGTCTCCCTGCCTGCCAAGGCCCCTGCCTCCTCAGGCTGCGGGGAGATCACGGAGCTTGCTGTTGTGGTCCGCAGGTGTCTGACTTTCGGGAGCAGCTGCTGGCATGTGCTGGGGTGGAAGCTGAGCGAGTGGTGGAGTTTTCCTGTGGTGAGGATCCACAGCCGGGGTGGAATGGGCCATGCGTCACACTCCGGCCGCTTGTTATTACAGTTGAGGAGACCACGAGGTGGGAGCTTCTCCCTTTGCCCGCTCGCTGGCGAGCTCACTTAGCCCCGTGTGAGAGTACGGTGTCCTGCCCACGTGGGAGAGGCCTGAGTCCTGCCCACCTGTGCTCTGGAAGCAGGGTGGGTGGCCGAGTGTTGGAATTGCTCTTCTAGCGTGGAAGACAGGGTTGCGGAAGGCTCCTTCTGGGCCCTGCCATGTAGACTAGCTCCTCCTTGGTCTCTGCAGGCCACGTGATCCCTCCAGACAACATCTTACCCCTCGTCGTCTGCAGCGGGCCCTCCAGCCAGGAGCTGGAGTTCACATACCAGAAGAGAGAGCTGCCTCAGATGGTTTGTACCAGCCCACTTTGCCTTACCACAGCCTCTGCAGGGGCAGGAGACGGTGTCTGGGGTGGCGGGCGCTCTGGCCGGTGCTTAGTGTTCAGATGCTGGGGTCTTCCACCACACAGCTGGCCCAGGATGGCTGCGTCCATCTAGAAGTTTATCGGGGGAGTCTGAGCGCCCCCCTCCCCTCACCCCGTAGACTGTTAAATAAGTTTTCTTAAACCTCAAGGTGTTTCTTCAGGATGAAACTGATGAGGAAGGTGTTCATTTCCTCTGGTTCTCTTGCCATTGGGTTGTCTCAGTCCCCGCCTCGGGCAGGGATGTGGGTGTCGGGAGCCTGTCACTAGAGGCTGCTTGGGGTTTTCAGTGGCGCAGCGGGCACCAGGAGCTGCAGCAGGGAGAACTCGGCACACCAGCAGCGGGGTTCGCTCCGGCGTGCCGGCTTTGCGACGTACATGCTGCCACTCCCCAGAAGCATCAGCTGGGTGTGCGTGTTGTGGGACAGTAGCACCTTCCTGTTGGCTCCTGCCCGGGGCCTCTGGGCCACACTTCTCTTCCCCGGCCGCAGTCCCCTTGAATCTCTGTACTTGGTTTTGAGTCCCAAAGTTAGGAAGCGTTGTTTGGCTATGGCTTCAGGGGGGGCTCTGTCTTCTTTCCTTAGATGGATGAGACGGGTCGCATTCTCTGTAACCTGTGTAATGTGGTCCCTGGAGGGGTGGTCTGTTTCTTCCCCTCCTATGAGTACCAACGCCAGGTCCATGCCCACTGGGAAAAGAGCGGTCTGCTGGCCCGCCTGGCTCTCAGGAAAAAGGTGAGTGACCCCTCAGCTGGGACTCCCACTTGCGAGGTCAGTGGCACCCAGGGTTCCATGCATGTCAGCCCAGGTGGTCAGGCTCGCGTCTGGGCTTCTGCTAGTTCCCTTACTCCCACCACTTCTAACACGTCGTCACTGCCCACAGGATTTCCCTCTAGCCCCTTACTCTGTGGGGTTCTCTGGTTCCCAGTCTGGAAAACATAGGGCTGAGAGCAGACCTGGGACCCATGTGTTCTGAGACCTTTTCCTGGGAGACATGGTCTGCTTTCCTTCAGGTGTTTCAGGAACCCAAGAGAGCGAACCAGGTGGAGCAGGTGCTGCTGGAGTATTCCAGGTGCATTAAGGTGAGAGGTGTAACTGAGGCCCTGGGTCCAGAGAACATCTGGAGCTGGCAGCTGTGGGTATTTTGGGTGGCATCCAAGCCCTGGCTCCACAGCTTGGGCTGCTGTGTCCCGCAGTGCTGTGGCCAGGCGGGAGGCACGGTGACAGGTGCTCTGCTCCTCTCCGTGGTTGGAGGAAAGATGAGTGAAGGCATTAACTTCTCTGACAACCTTGGCCGGTAAGTCGTGGGCCTCTTGTCTCCTGGGCTCTGATGCCGACCACCCCTCATTCCAAACAGCGACCCTGCCTGCAGCCGATGCCATCTGAGTCTGCACCCCGGCTGACTGCTCGGGTCATTCAGCTGTGTGGGGAAGTGCTTCGGCCCTTTGCTTCCAGGTGGAAGTTAGGCTGATCATTTTATCAGGACTCAATTCACGTGGCCTCACTGGGTCCCTTAGCTGAGAAAACGCACTCCAGGTGGAAGTACAGGGTGAGGAGGGAGAGGTAGAGCCAGTGAGCACAGCTTGGAGGGGGTGGAAGGGGTGCTGGATATAGCAGCTGAGGATGTGTGGGTCCTTCATCCTGGCCCTTGAAGATGTGACGAGGGCCTGACCGCCCACATGCCATGGGCTCATGTTCCCTCCGCGCTAGGTGTGTGGTTATGGTAGGCATGCCCTACCCCAACATCAAGTCTCCAGAGCTACAGGAGAAGATGGCCTACCTGGATCAGACTCTTGTGAGTACCTCCAGCGTGCCAGAGGATGGGAGGAGACGGCTGGGGGGCATGTTCCGTCGCCTCTAGGGCTGCCATACCAGGGCCGTACAGCTGTGACTTCCCCACTGCCTGCCGACGTGTGCCAGTGTTTCCTGCTTGCTCCAGGGGATGGATGTACTTCCTTACCCTCTTGAGCTTCGGTGTGATCTCATCCGTTATATCAGCTGCTGGCATCGTGCCCATGAAGCCTCCTGTTCTTGCTCCAAAGCCTGGCAGTATACTTTTCCCAGAACACTAAGCGGGAGGCAAGAAAATACTGATAGGTCATCTCTGCCCTTCCCAGCCCAGAATCCCAGGTCAGCCCCCACCAGGGAAGGCTTTGGTGGAGAATCTGTGTATGAAGGCTGTCAACCAATCTATAGGTAGGCCTGGGACTGTTCCTGCGGATAGTGGTGATGGATGGTGGGAGAGTGAGGTGGCAAGGAGGAGGGATTTTACTTCTCTTTGGGGTTGGGGGGGGGGGACACAGTAGAAAGGCAGTGTGGCGGAAGCTGGTTTAACTAAGAGTCCCAACCTCTGTTCCCATCTAGGCAGGGCCATCAGGCACCAGAAGGATTTTGCCAGCATAGTGCTCCTGGATCAGCGTTACGCCCGCCCACCTATCCTGGGAAAGCTGCCAGCCTGGATTCGAGACCGCGTAGAGGTCAAAGCCACCTTTGGCCCCGCCTTTGCTGCTATGAGGAAGGTCAGTCCTGCCTTAACCCTGCCCCATGAGAGCCTCCCCACCCCTGAGATCTAGTGTCTCACTGCCTATACCTATCTCTCCAGTTTCATCGAGAGAGGTCTGTCCCTGCCTGATGGATGGCCCACCGCTGCCTGGGTGCCAGGCTCTTCCTTCACCCTGCCCACTTGAAGTGTTGGTCTTGGGCCTGCTCTGTGGGGAGCCAGTCTAAGAAGGTGATACCCAGGTGGAGACCACCTGGAAACGTTCCCGGTTTCCAGCCTCCTGGTGCTCATCGGATCTTTCTGCACCCCTCAACCCTACCTTCTTTTTCTCTACGTTGTTAAGAATTGGGAAGGGGCACCTGGGTGGCTTAGTCGGTTAAGCATTCGACTTCAGCTCAGGTCATGATCTTGTGGTCCATGAGTTCGAGCCCTGCTTCAGGTTCTGTGCTGACAGCTCAAAGCCTCGAGCTTGTTTTGGATTCTGTGTCTCCCTCTCTCTCTGCCCCTCCCCTGCCTGCACTGTCTCTCTCTCAAAAATAAACAAATATTAAAAAAAAAATTTTTTTTTTTTTTTTAACTGGGAAGAAAGCCCTGGGCTGGCTCTCCACACTGCTGCCTTTTGTTTTGTTTTTAAATCACGGTGCTGGTCCCTAACCTCTTCCACAGCATTTCTGACTCCCTTGGCTTGTCTCCAGGTCTCCCTCCAAGTTGGTGGCACCTTCTTCCCCCTCAGCCACTTGAGCAAACTCCAAGACACCTCCTCCCCTAACTTTAGCAATTATGCCAAGGGCCATTAGGCTCTCA
Organism: Paguma larvata; assembly: GCA_030068075.1. Lineage (NCBI taxonomy): Eukaryota > Metazoa > Chordata > Mammalia > Carnivora > Viverridae > Paguma > Paguma larvata. The sequence continues at coordinate 100,754,712 of CM057828.1, forward strand.
GCAGGGCTATTTTTGGAGACCTCGTGTCTATCACGGAGACGTTTTTCCCTGTGTGAAAATACCCCCGCCTCCATCTGCACCAGCCACCCCTACTGACAGCATCTCTTCTCTCCCTGACCCAGAGGAAGGAGCCTTGGTCTGTCAGGTCCTCTGCCCCCATTGCTTGAACTTGGTGGGGACAGGAGGACAGGCGCCGGCTCGGAACAGACACTTGCACTCTGCACAGCTGTAGTTCCGTGATTAGAAGCGTACTGTTTATGCTTGGTTCTTGCGTGTTATGTCTTTATTGATCCATGTATTTATTTCAGTCTATAGCTGGAGGAGAGCACAGGCAGAGAGCAGGGGCTCCCCACTCCCAGCCATTTGGCCTCAGAAGCTGGCCACCTCACTCCTTAAAGAAGGTTCCGGGCACAGACCTGGGGGCAGAGGGGGCAGTCCTCCACAATCCCTGTTCCTCCAAAGGCAGCAGGGGTGGAGACACCCACGGGCCAGGTAGCCCTTCCCGGCCATGCCCATGTGAGGGCAGTAACTAAATCTGGGTTTTAGTGGGGAAGGAGTGGCGAACCCCTAGGATTCCCAGTCGTCCTCATCTTCCTCTCCGGGTGGCTGCTGTGGGGGAGGCAGAGGCGGTATGGAGTCTGACATTCGGGCGAAGGCTCCTCCTGGCCCCTCGCTGGTCCCTGTCGCAGGTCCTTTCCCAGAGATACCTGGGAGGGCAGAGGTGGAGAGTGAGGGGGTTGGTTTGGGTTACCAGTTCACCCAGGCCCTAGAGACTTAAAAACAGGAAGAAAAGGGCAGGACCGTTCATGATACAAAACAGCCTGAGCCTCCCAGCCCAGGGAAGGCAGCAGGCTCTGCTTCCTACCTTTACGCCTCATGACCAGCTTGTTAAAGAGATCCGACATCAGGTCCCCACCTTGGCCTGTGGCTCTTACTGTAACAGGAAAGCCACTGGTAAGGAAAGGAGAAGGAACCAAGGGCAAAATCTGCCCCTGGGGCGACATCCTCGGGATTTGGATCTATTTATTTTTTGCTCACTATCAACACATGCCAGCCTCTCCCACAGCCACCATGTCACCAGGTCTTAGACTTCAGGCTGTCGCTGGATCCAGCACTAGGACACTAATAAGAAACTGAGTAACGCAGCCATGCTGTGATACAAAGGGGGAGGTACAAGTGGCCCCATTGTACGGATGAGAAAACTGGCCCAGAGAGGTTGGGCAATTTGCCTGAGGTCACAGAGCAAAACTCAAAAACCCAGATGGGACTCAAACTCAGGACTTCCAGGGCAGCCCTGCTTTGTGCCCAGGTGTTCTATTCATGCCAGCATTTAGAATTCGTAGCAGGTGCAACCTGCAGCCTCAAGAGGCTTAGTTTAGTGAAGCAAGACTGGGCTAACTCTTCAGGTCCCCAGTCTCTGAAGGATCTCATGTCCCCAACCATGTCCTTCGACAGCCCCTGGCAGAATCTAAGAAGATTCTCTGTTGTCATAGTTTGAGCTGGGTGAGGCTCTGTCTCCTATTAGCTTAAAGAGGAAAGTTCTAAGCAGGCTGTAAAACCAGAAAGGAACCCACAGCCCACGCGGGGGGATGGGCCACCCAGGGACGGCTGCCCAGGGCTTCCAGCAGACACCCTGGGGGAAGCATGAGGCAGGTTGGCTGGGTGCTGCCCTTCTGACCTTTGGGGCGGGCAGAGAGCACCCTGTTAGTCATGGCTACCAGAGAAGGTGGCCCTTTCCCAGAGCCCTCCTGGAATGGACGTAGGATCTCCTCACCTTGCTCCTGCTCCTTCTGTTTCTTCTTCTCCAGCTTGCGCTCCTTGACGCTGCGGAGCTTGGCCTTGCCGATGCCCCCAGCCTGGCGGATGGACTCCAGCAGAGTGGCCCGCCCACTGGAGGGGTCCACCACTTCCTTGGGAGCTCCCTGGACTGTAGCTGGGAGGGGCAGGGTGTGAGGAAGCAGGCTGTGCAGGCAGGCCGCCCTGTGGGACAGCCTTGCCCAGCCTGAGGTTCTGGGGGCCCAGAGGCTTCCCCTCAAGCCCGGCTGTGACAAAGGAAGCCAGTGGGTGAGGCCGAGCCTTGGGAGCCCGTATGCAGCCTGAATGCTGACTGTGTCTGCCTGTGCTCAGGAAGTCCTATATGCAGGCACCCCTGGTCCCTTCCAATGCCACTTGATTTAGGGGCCACTGCAGATCGACTGATTTGCTGACAGTGTCTGAACTTGACACATGAAGCAACAAGAGGTTTTTGTGCCACCTGCGGGTACTGGAGATAGACCAGATGTCATGCTAAAACGAAAATTCTCATTTTAAGGATTTGGATATTTTATTGCTGAGGTTTTCCATTTTTTTCAGTAGTCCCCTTTTTCCCACTGGTTCAAGTAGGAATGGGGGACCACAGCCCCACGTCCAGGCTCCCTCTCCCTGGAGATTAGAGTTCTGGTGGGCTACAGTTTGAAAACCACTATTTCATGGATCCAGTGGCGCAAGATTGTGAAATTAGAACTATTCTGAAAGTCTGAACCTTATGGCCACATACACCTACAGAAAACACCCTTCAGGGGTCCAGAAATCAGAGGCATCCTCAGAGTGCACGCCCCCCTCGCCCCTAACCCCCCATGCACCCTGCTGCTGCTCCTACCTGGAGACACGCCGCCACTGCGGTCCTCCTCCCTGCCGCCTTGGCCTGGGGAGACCAGGGTCTGGGTTGGGGGTGGCAGAACGTTGGCCAACACAGCCGGAGCTGGGGGGGGCGGCGGGGGTGGAGGTGGGGGTGGGGGTGCTGTCAGCACGCCATTCTCCGGGTCTGCAACGGAAGGGTGGGAAAGTGTGATGTTCCTGGGACACAAGTGACCAAGCAGGGGAGCTCTTGCCCAACTCCTGTTCTCAGCTCACCTGGCTTGAAAGGCTCGGCCACTTCTGTTTGGAAGGTGGGCAGCTCTGGAATGGTGCCAGGGGCGGAGGGGGCGATGCCGGGGCCCAGGTCGGCACTGTACATGAGGTCATCGGCGATGCCTGGCAGGTCGGGCAGGTAGGACGGCACGTCGATCTCAGGCACTTGGCCCAGGTCAGGCACGTAGAAGTAGTTCTCTGGAACCTGCACGATTAGGTGGGAGCATATGAGTGGGGGGCTGCAGGGGACTGGGGCCCTGTACTCTGACCTTGGGGCAGTGAGCAGGGCCTCGTGCACACCCACGTACAGCGGGGTGGGAGTAGGGGCTCAGCAGGCCCTGAGAGAAGGCTGGCAGACTCTCTCATCCGCTAACGCCCCCTCCCCGACACGCGCCCTCCACCTCCACCTGTTGCTCCAGCTGCTCCCTCTTGCTGATGGACAGAGGGGCGTCGAACAGCTTCTCCTCTGTCTCTGCCCCCAGCATCACGTGGGTCTTCGTTACAGCACCAGCCAGGGGGTCCAGGAAGACGTACTTTTTGTACCTGCAGAGGTGGGATGGGTGGGGGGCAGTCCATCATCTGCTCTGGGCCCACGGTCCTGACCCAACTTCCCTGCTTCTTCGGGGCCACAGTTTGTAGTGTGGACTCCGAAGCCTTACAAGGTAAACCAAACTGCTCAGCTCCTGGCCTCCCCGCAGCCTGCAGACTTCTGCACCCGAGTCTGATGCCCCCTGAATCCCCCACGAAGCCAGGCCGGGCCCCAGCCGCCTCGCAGAGTCCCGCCCTCCGCCGTACAGGTTCTCGGTGGTGTTGAACAGCAGCAAGGAGCTGACGGAGCTGATGTTGCTGGGAAGGCCCCCGAGCCCCTCCTCGGCCTCATCTTCAGGCTCTGGCTTGGTGTTCACACACACAGGGAAGTATTTCAGCTTCTCCTGGCGGGGTCAGGGGTGAAATGGTGCATTTCAGTACTGGGCCAAAGTGACCGCCCCATCCCAGTCAAAATCCTCTTGGAGGACAGAACCCTCAGATCCTCCCCCTCAGCCAAGGCCACCTCTAGTCACCCCTCCAAGTGTGTGAGCCCATCAGACCTGCAGGGCCCACTCATCCAGGGGGCGGTGCTTGCTCTGGATCCTGTGGCGGGGGCGTCTCTGCACGCCAGGGTCCTGGGCACCTGCGAAGATGGAGCCGTACTCCTGCAGGTGCTCTGGTGCTGGGTACTTGGCACTGGAGAACACCTGTGGACACAGTCAGAGATCAATTCTTCAGGGGGCCTAAGACGCTCCAGAGCCTAGGGTGGGGCGGGGGAGGATTCTGAGCAGGAGGAAAGCTTGAAGGATGGCTGGATAGGGTGGGCAGGACAACCTCAGGGGTATGGGGAGAAGGTGGAGATGGGGTTTCTGGGACTGCCTACCAGCTACAGGGGCTAGGGGTCACATGAGCTACCTTGATGGCCTTCTTGCTGCCCTTGATCTTCTCGATCTTGGCCTGGGCCAAGGAGACCCTCTCCCCAATGGCCTGCAGCTGCCTCCGGCTGAGTTCTACTCGCTGGGAGATCCTGCCATGGAAAAAGAATCATGGGCTGAGGGCTGCTCCCCAAGCCCCTGCAGCCTCCTGCACACCTGCTTCTACCTGCAAGCCTGCAGAGCCAGGGGCTTGGGCAAGGGCCCTTAAAATACAGTGTTCTCTGCTGGCAGATCTTGGGACTGCCCGGGTGGCCTCTGCAAGGCTTCTGAAGAGTCCAGGCATGAACTCCACTGGGTTCCTTGGAGCTCTGGGTAGGAATGGGCAATCACTCTGGCCCCAAGTTGGTGCCCAGACATGCCATCTTAAGGGATACCAGCCTCAAGCAGGAGCAAGCAGAGACAAACTATCACGACTCATGTACATATCACCTATTTCCAGACGAGGAAACTAGAGCTCGGTAAGGATGGGTGACAGGCAAGACTGGGTCTAAATTCAAGTCCCAGACCCGTTCACAGGGAGCTGCCCCAACATATCATAAACGGCTCCTGTGGGCAAATCCAAAGTCCAGCACATCATAAACGGCTCCTGTGGGCAAATCCAAAGTCCAGCACATCATAAACGGCTCCTGTGGGCAAATCCAAAGTCCTCACTGTGGTTCTCATGGCTGTCTGGGAGCTCTTGGGTTTCCACTTGCCCTTCACTGAGCACCACCCTCGCTAAAGCCTTCCTGGCCACGGACTCTAACGATGCACCTTCCAACCCCCTCTTAACACAGAGCCGCTGGACATTATGCATGTGTGCTCCAAGGGGGTAAGGGCTTTGCTTTGTTGTCTACTACATTCCAAGCACTGGCACCCTGAGGGGCTCGCTGAGTGACTAACACCCATGTGCCCTAATGTAAATGCACAGGAGTCTCACGCTGTCCCACGTTCTTGAGCAATGGCGAGTTTCTTCTCACCGCAGAGTTGACAGAGATACCAGGGCATCCTCCTCCCGATTGCTCCCCTCACCCCCAAGAACACCAGTCCCTGCCCGTGACTACCGGGTTTCACATTCAGAGAGGTCACACAAGCACTCATCTGGCAGGAGTACGCACACAAGTGAGGAACAAAGAGGCAGAATTGCAAGTTTACTTTGCAGGGAAGGGGAGGAGGACACAGTGGATGGCAGGGGGCCCTGCTGCCTCTGGGGTCAGAGACTATACAGCCAGGGAACTCTGGGATTTCTTCAGAAGTTGAACACTCAAGGCTCTGGATCAGTCTTCCTAAATTGACCCCCACCAACTCTAGAGGATTCTGGCCCCTGGAGAACCAACCCGATCAGCCAATTTCATAACCCAGGGGTCTCCGTTCCCTGAACTCTCCCTGATTACTCCTGGCTCCTTATGTGTAGGGAGCTAAATGAGATGGGGGACTAGGGTACAAGCAGGTGCCCAAAGCAACTTAGTCTTCCTTAACAGACTGGTCTGCATGGGGCAGCAACAGAGAGAAGAGAGAGCAGAGTTTCCTTCCAGTGAGAGAATGCGGAGCCACCAGGCTTGCATGAGCTCCATCTTTTCTGGCAGGAAGGAAGGTTTCCATCCACTGAGAAAGGTTACTCACGCGCAAGCTACTTCCTCCGGTTCCCAACCCAGCCACATTCTGCCCCTGGGTGCTGAAGCAACGTCAGTGCTTACATAACCACTCGGCTTGAAGTCAACATGGAGAGTGGGAGGAACATCGGAACTGGAGAAGGACAAAGGCTATTCTGTTCCAGTTCTTCCATCAAGGAGAGAAGGGCCGGTTTCTCTAAGTTGCAAACATAAAGCTTAACAATAAACCCTGGCAAAGATCCAGAATGGATTATTAAATCGAGGGTCTGTAAGCACTTCGAACGGAAAGAGGCAGATCCCAGGGGCCAGCATTGTTCTAAATTCACAGCATTTCTTTTTTTGACAGCGTTATTAGACTGGTGTATCAGGGGAAAGCCTTAAACACAGTGCATCTTGAGTCAGCAAGGATTCTGACGGCTTCTCACAAAATCCTGTGGACGAGATGGAGCTATGGGGATTGGAGGAGAGCACATTTAGGAAAAATCAGAGCCAGATGAGCAATAGCGCCTGAAGGGCACTGCTGAAGAACGGACTGATTTCAGTCTTGCATAAAAGTCTCTGGCAGGGCCCCACCTAGCTCATGCAACCCTGGGTTAGTAAATGGGGGGGTATCGAACGGAGGAGGGTCAAAATGGTCTGCATGGCGGAATCAAGACTCAAATGATCTTGAGAGGCCGGAAGGATGGACTGCAATCAACAAGATGAAACTGACAAGGGATGAAGTCCAGCATTTAGGTTTAAAAAGTCAAGTGCACAAACACAGAAAAGATGGAGGTTTAGCAACAAGGCCTGAGGTTCTGGTTAACTACAGCTCAGTATGAGCTAAAAGTGTGTTACGCAGCTTAAAAAGGAAATGCGATCTTGGGGCACACAGCTCCTTGTCCCTCACTCCTTCTTTCAGTAAACAGGGGACATCCACTTTCTTGCAGGCACTATAGAGAAAACAGACCCCAGATTAATGAGCTAACCTATGCTGGACACCAGCCTCTCCGTGGCTGTGTCCCCTTTAAACTGGATCCACATTTTAAAATTTATTTTAGAGAGAGAGAGAGAGAGTGCGCTAGTGGGGGAGAGGGGCAGAGAAAGAATCATATCAACACGGGGCTCAATCCCATGACCCTGGGATCATGACCTGAACTGAAATCAAGAGTTGGACACTCCGCCGCAGACCCTCCCAGGCACCCCTAAACTGGATCCACATTTTAAGAGAACTCTAAATTCTGCCTAGACTACAGGGTCTGTCTTTATTCACTGCTGTATCTCCAGTACCTGGGACTGTGCCTGACGTGCAATAAATCCTGGCTGAATGTAAAGTGACAAGTCAAAGAACGCCCAAAGGAGGATGCTGAGGATGGCGAGGAGTGATTAGCTCGTGTCATACAAAGATGACTGAAGGGTGTTCTGGCTACAGGTGAGATGACTTAGGAAATACGGTAATTCCCTTCAAATATCAAAACTATCACAAGTGCTGTTGGGCTGAAAAGCAATTAGACTTATTCTGTTGCCCCAGAAGGCTGGATAAGGACCAGCGGATGGAGTTACAAGGAAGCGGATCTCGGTTCTGCACAAGGACTTTCTAGAAAAGTCACACAGCTTTGCAATAGAGTCCAGCAGGGTGACCGGGTGACCACCTGTCAAGAATGCTCCAAGGGAGACTGCTGTGTAGGGCAGGGGAAAGGAGGACAGGAGCTTACAAGTACCCAAGAGCCTACGTGTCTAGGTAATGGCCTGCTTGTTGACGAAGCCCCCAATCTAATCTGCCACAGTCATAGCCATGGTGGTGAGGAAGAGTGCAGACCACGGGTGAAAGGGCTCTCACTGCTGGGCAGTGGCTGTATGAAGGCTGCAGTAGGAAGGACCGGCAGGCCACGTGTGGCTGGGATGGAGTGCCACAACCCATTAGCAGCGTCCCCTGTGAGGGTGGGGGAAGAGCGGCAAGTGGGCGATTTGCCATTCCAAATTTCTGCCCCCTGGCGTGATGGTCTGCTTCAAGGCAGGTGAGTTTCCAAGCTTATCACAGAAGCCATGTCCTCAAAACACATTTGCCCAGACACCAGGGTTGCCTCTGTTGGCAGTGGCAGGAACGGAATTGGCTTAGTCAGCTCAGAGCCTGGGACAGAGAAGAATCAGGTAAAACACACAACTTCCCTCAGGGAGATTCCTGTCTCCCAGGGAGAGAAGTGACTACAATGCCCCACAAACCTGGGTTTCATATCTATTTAAGCAGCAGTGTGACCTTGAGCAACTCTCTCAACTAGCCTAGGCCTCAGACTTCTTCAGCTGAAACAGGGACAGTGACTTCTGTATCATGGAATTATTGTAAAGGTTAAAAGGAGCAACTGTGTGTCTAATGTTCCCGTACTAGCGGATATATCCGAAGTACTCAGTTAACATTTGCTCTTACTACCCCTGAGATCAGGAGGGATGAGAGGCTCTGACGGAAGCAAGAAGAGGCAGGGCTGAGCGGACGTGGAGCAGGAAGTTCCAGGCCAGGAAAGAGAACACCACGGAGCAGAGAGCTGGGCAGGGGCAAAGGCTCCTCTGGCTGGTGCGGGAGGGACTCGAGGAAGCACCCTAGGGACCACTTCCCCTCCTGGGGTGGGAGAGGGGGAAGGGACAGGTGGCCTGGGTCCCCCATCTCCAACTCCTGCCCCCTGAGGGCAGGGATGATTTCCTGCACAGCCCCTGGCCATCAGCATTCCCACCCTGCCTTCCGAAGAGACTGCTGGGGAGCGGGGAGGAGGGAGCACCCTTCCTGCCCCAGAGTCGCTGCCCTCCCCTCGCCTGTCCCACCCCTTGGCATTGCAGACCCTGAACCTGCTCTTGCCATGATCTCCTTCCTCCTACGCTCACTGGGATGATTAGGAATGATCTGCTAATTATGCAGGCGGCTGACTGAGTGCTTCCCAACCTCGGGAGTCACCAGGTGCCGATCAGGACCAAGAAGGGAGGGGAGGGGAGGGAAGGAGGGGGGAGGGGAGGCTGGAGGAAGTGAGGCTGAAGGGGAAGGATGGGAAAGGAGGAAGGGGAGAGAGGGAAGAGAAGGAAAGAAGGAGGGGTTGGAAAGACAAAGGAGAAGCAGGGAAAAGCTCTGCAGAGAAAAGGAACCCTTCCCCAGGCTGTGGCCTCCCGGGTGAGGCGGCCACAGTGCTAAGGCTGACGGGCACACCAAGTGACAGCATCTGACCCCAACCTCCACGCCGTCCAGCTCCTCTTCCCTATGCCACCCCAGCCCCCTCTGCCTTGTCATCTAAGTCATGTGAAGCCGCTGACGTCTCTGGGCAGCTATTTTGGAGCCTGCCTCGTCCCAGGTGAAGACGAGGGCAGGTGAGGGACGGGCGCTCTGCCAGGCAGGAAGAGAAGCGGGTCCAGGAGAGCCTGAGAGGTACTTGTCATTCTCTCCAGTCTCCACGCGGCTCCCGCTGCGGCAGAGCAGGAGGAAGAAGGCCAGTTCGGAATGCTAATTTTCCATGAGCTCACCTACCTGCGGAACCGGGCACAGGCGCCCCCAGGGCTGGCGGGCCTGGGCCTGAGATGGCGGGGCAGTAGGGAGGAGAGACAGCTACCCACCTGTCTCTTCTTCGCAAGAGGTTTCCAAGCAGGTGGAGTAAGTTTAAGGGGGAGGATTCCAGGCCGGGGTCACATCCTCACTGCAAAAGCCCATGAGAAATGAAAAGCCCACACGCTTGCTGACTGCTGCAGGATGGGGGCGGGGGGAGGAGCAGGCCAATAAGGCTGGGTCTGGGTACCCCCCCCACTATCCCTGACCCCTCCCTTTCCTTCTCCCTGTTCCCAATCTGTCATCATTCTCTTTGAAATGTCTCTCATCCAGCCCTCCCTGCCAGCAGCTCCCCTGGACCGCAGCCTCACCCCTTCCCTGCCCTGACTGCAGCAACAATGCTCAGTGCGTCCCTGGAAGCCGCCCTCTCCCCTTCTTGTCCACTCTGTGAGGGCTGCCTGCTGAGCCTTCCCTAAACCTGGGCTGGAAGTGACACCCTTCCAGCTCCAGAACCTATCAGGCTCCCTGCCGGGCCGGAATCAAGTGCAAAGTCCTGCCCTGTTAGGAGAAGCCCGCCTGGGCCCTAACATTCTTATCCCAACTGCTCACTCCTCCCCCTGCCCCTGCCACGGTGCATTCCCACAGCAGTGCCGGAGGGAGCACAGGAAGAAGCGACGGCCCAGCTCCCCAGGGCACACAGTCTGAGGGGGGAGTGAGGCCCACAGACACAGGGGAAGTCGACCTTTCACACCCAGCTCTGCAGTGGAGGAGCTGAACGCGTGGGGCAAGCAGTAATGCTTGTACTCCTGGTACGAAACGCCCCCTGCAGGCCGGCCTCCTCTGGGGCGCCTGGGATGCACCACGCGCCCCGTTCAGGTCTCTGGGCCTCTGGCACCGGCCTCTGGACCCCACCAGATGCCCTGCACACCCACATTCCTACCCTGCGGAAACACAACCTCGCCTTCCGATGGCCTCCTTCAGGAGGCCCTCCCTGACCGTGCAGGAGGCATGTGGGCTTCCTGCCTGCTTCTTCCTCACTCCAGTAAGGGCCCTCATTTCCTGTAAGGAATCCACTGCTCCCATAGGCTCGGTGGCTGCACGGTGGCTGGGGCTAAACCCAGCGCGTCGGAGTAATGCCCGTAACAGGGTCTCTGCCAATCGGCGTGTCCTGCCCTCTGCCCCCACAATGGGCTCTGGGAGAGACAGGAGAACGTGGCCAGGCCAGTGAGGCTTCTGAAGAGATGCTGGCACAGAGAAAGCCCTCTCCCCTGCTGGCCCTGAACCTGAGTGTATGAGCTTCTGGCCCTGGGGGAGAGCAAAGCCTGTCGGGGGACAGGACCAGCCCAGAACGAAAGCTGGGATGGAACGAAATACTGTCGACATCACTTCAGCCCTGGAACTCCAAATCCTGCCCTACGGATTGGTTACTGTTCGCTTCAACTGCTTTAGGGAGTTCTGACTGGTAGAAAAATAAAATAAAAAAATAAAGCATTGATGGCACATTTAAGTTTTTATTTATTTATTTTGAGAGAGAGAGTACGGGCAGGGGAGGGGCAGAGAGGAAGGATCCCAAGCAGGCTTTGTGTTGTCAGCACAGAGCCCGACGCGGGGGCTCGATCCCACGAACTTCGAGATCATGACCTGAGCCAAAACCAAGAGATGGACACTTAACCGCCTGAGCCACCCAGGCGCCCCAATGTGCCACCAATTCTTACTTATTTCTCCCTTCTCGAGATCCCTAGAAGCCTGCACAGTTCATGTTACACAATCAAGAATCCATCTACCATCGTCCCTCATCGGGGAAATACAAATTAAAACCACAATGAGACACCACCTCGCGCCTGTGGGAATGGCTAACATTAACAACTCAGGAAACAACAGATGTTGGCGAGGATGCAGAGAAAGGGGCACCCTCTTACACTGCTCATGGGAAAGCAAACTGGTGCGGGCACCCTGGAAAACAGTGTGGACGTTCCTCAGAAATTTACAGATAGAACTACCCTACGACCCAGCAATTGCACTACTAGGTATTTATCCAAAGGACACAAAAATACAGATCCGAGGAGGCACATGGACCCCGAGGTTTACAGCAGCATTACCAACAACAGTTAAATTATGGAAAGAGCCCAAATGTCCACTGACTGATGAATGGATAAAGAAGATGTGGTATGTGTGTATGTGATATATATGTGTGTGTATATATATGCGTATATATGTATATGTGTGTATACATGTATGCATATGTATATATGGAATATAGAATATTACCCAGCCATCAAAAAGAATGAAATCTTGCCTTTTGCAACAATGTGGATGGAGCTACAGTGTATTATGCTGAGCAAAGTAAGTCAGAGAAAGACAAATACCATATGATTTCACTCATGTAGGATTTAAGAAACAAACATGAACAAATGGGAAGGAAAAATAAGATAAAAACAGAGAAGGAGGCAAACCATAAGAGACTCTTAACTATGGAGAACAAACTGAGGGTTGCTGGAGGGGAGGTGGATGGGGGATGGGGGAGATGAGTGATGGGCATTAAGGAGGGCACTTGTAACGAGTGCCAGGTGTTATGTGTAAGTGATGAATCACTAAATTCTAGTCCTGAAACCAATACTACACTATATGTTAACTAACTTGAATTTAAATAAAATCTTGAAAAGCAAAAAAAAAAAAAAGAACCCATCTAGAGACTTACAGTCTTACCGTTCTAGACTAGAAGATCCTTGGGGACAGGAACCGTGTCATACATACCATCAGTACCCCTCAGGGTCCAGCACATTTGGCACATGGTGGGAGGTGGATGGAGGGACCAGGAGCCTGGCTGTGAGGGGAGCCCGGACTTAGGTCCCGGGCTCCTGAGAGGCACCGTACCCTCCCTGGACCACGCCTAGCCACTTGGGAGGGCCCATACCTCACCACTTTCTCCCAGGAGCTAGGCTTCCTGCCCTCCCCTCATTCCATCTGCGGGCACAGGGACAACGAAACTGTCTGCCAGTGTCAAAGACCAGGAAGGGAAAGGGCAGGATACTAAAAATCCAGTGCTGCCCTTAGAGAAAGGCAAGCATATAATCACGGTCCTGGCGAGAAAACACAAATGTTTCTGATGGGTTGTTTTCGGCACCCGTTTCAGTCACCGGGCATGGGGTGGCTATAATCAGGGACTGACGGCTCTTAAAGGCCTGTGTCCTTTGCTTATGTGCTCCGTGGGCATGTTTAGCACAAATATAGGCACAGAAAGGGCTTGTAACACTTTTCGTAACTGTTGACAGCAAGTTAATGGAGCGTCACCTCAGGCAGCAGAGGAGCAGAGCCGACAGCAACTGATAAAACGGGGTGTTCACTAAGTCCTCACTATACTCCAGGTACTTTAATCCCCTTGCAAGTTTTCATTTATTTAATCTTTACCACAGTCCTATGAGGAAGGCGGCATTATTGACACCATTTTATAGATGGGAACACTGAGGCTTAGAGAGATTAGGTAACTTGCTCAAGCTTACCAAGCATGCAAACGGGGAGGCCAGAATGGAGCCTAGGCAGGCTGCTCCGGAGCCGACCCCCTTCATCACTCGGGGGCGCCACCCTTTGGTTACATGTACATTCTGGAGAGGCTTGGGGCAGGTAGGTGAGTTGGGGGGCAGGTCAGAGGCCGAAGAGTAAGAGGGTCTGGTGTTTATATCAAGTCTAACTACTCCCATTTTCTGCCCCTACTCGGGAAGGCTTGCGGGAGGAGGCCTGCTTCCAGATGGTGAAGGGGGAGGTTGCATGGTGAAGGAGCAGGGGTTTCCTGGTCTGGGGTCCAAGCAGGGGAGGGTGGGGGGGTGGTGACTCGGACCCCAGAAGGGGCCTCGATCAAATACTTCACACTGGGCGGGATAAAAGGGCCCCACGTGAAGGTGTGATGTGGGCCCCGGGAAGGAGATCTGAGCCCCACTTCAGGCTTCTTATAGCCAGAAAAAGACAAAGACCTGCACTGAGGACAAAACCTGGGACCTTTGCAAAGCGCCAGCAAACATCAGTCAATAACCAGTGAGGGAAACTCATTATAGCCCGAGGGTTGTTCTAGATAAACACTGGCAACACTCCTACTCAAAACCTATAAACTGCTCCTAAGGCCCTGCCTACCTCTCTGGGGCTCCTCGACCCCCCTCGGCCTCTCACTCTCCTTGCTCCAACCACACTGGCTTCCATTGAGGTCCTTCTCATCTCGGGGCTTTAGCTCATGCCCTTCTTTCTTTCTGGAATTTTCTTCTCAATCTACCCACTCACGATAACTCCTCCTTACCCTTCAGATTTTCCCATGAATGTTTTTCCTCACATATGTCTTCCCTGATCCCCCCCCCAGACCAAATCAGGCCTTCTGTTACCAACTCCTGTCGCACCCTAAGTCCCCATCACAGGAAGACAGTGATAATTCCAGAGTTTGGAGCCATAATAGCCGGATGTGACTCCTGGCTCTGCCACTGGGGCAAGTCTCCTCACCTATAAAAGGGAGACAACAAGCCTACCTCCTCACAAAGTTGTTCTGAGGGCACTCAGATCAGGGGTGGCACATGGACAATGCTACATGAGGATCTACTATAAACAGGTCTCGATCACAACTGTAATTAAAGAATGAATAATGCAATTGGTTAGAGTCCATCTTTCCTGCCAGAGTCCAGGTTCCCCCCCACCGTCCACAGGTAGAGCGACCCCGTGAAACCTGTCAGAAGCTGCAATGGCGTACGGCGAAGAAGCAACTACCATTTCACAAAAGCGAGAATCCGCTTCGGATTCCTTTTGGTTTGCGAACACAGGTACGAATGCAGGTCCTTCATAAAAGCAAAGTGGCAGAACACGACCTTCCAGACAGCGAGGGAAACCTGCACGCTCTCTAGTTGGGACAGGGACACTACCTTACCTGCCGCTCTAAGTAACTAAAGAGCGCAGCGCGGTGCCTTGCACACACAAGAAATGCTGAATAAATATTTGCTGACTGCAGGACTGAGCGAGGGCACGGGCCCCCCAGGGGTTCAGGGGGACAGTAGGCAGCGAGTTCCTACGAGCACTTACGAGAAAAAGTCTCTAAGTCGGGCTCCTACCTTGGGCCCCCTGGGCACGGGGAAGCCAGCTGGGTCCCTCCAAGACCAAGAATCACCAAAAGGGCTACCCATGCAGGGTGCAGTCCCACCGCCCCGCCCCGAGTCAGGCGCGGGTCGGTGGCAGCACGCACCTGCTAAAGATGTCTCCAGAGACCTTCTGCAGGTACTGCAGGGCATCCGCCGCCTGCTGGATGGCCTCCTCTCGCCGCAGCTCCGGCTGGATGAGGGGCACTGCATAGGTCTGCCCCGCCAGCGAGTGCTGGGTCCTCATGGGAGTCATGGTGCCTGCGGGAGGGAACCAGAGCATGAGGACCGCCCACACTCACCCACCCCAGGGCAAAGCGCTGGGAGAAGAGAGCCCAGCCCCCCACCCCAACTGTCTGCCACCCGTTCAGCCAGTGCGGGCCGGGGAGCGGAAGACAGAGCACTGGGTGGGAGGCCAGGAGCTCCCAGGAGCTGGTACTCTGTTGATGCTTGTTGAGTGAATGAGGGGAGGAAACTGGGAGGGACAATGGAGGCTGAAGAGAAGCAGTCGGAGAAGGTGCTTTCTGCTCTGCTAGGCACCCTTTCTTACATTATTGCATTGCAAATCCCCGAGCCTGGATGAACAAGAAGGAAACCCTGGCTGCAGAGTTCGAAAGAGGTTGGGAGCAGAGGGAGGGATTTGGGGGGGGGTGCGGGGGGGAAATTCCTGTGTCAACTGCCAAGTGATATCCAAGTCTGGAAAAGCACAAAAAATGTGGACTCCTGAGTTCTTTCCACTTTGACCCCGAAGAACTCAAGAGCTCTTCCCGAGACAGGTAGTGGCTGGCGACTCTGTGTACACCAGTGTCTGGGCTCTGCTCCCCGAGCCGCGAGCTAAGGGGGGCGGGCAGGAGGAAGGAGGGACATGTGGGGGCGGGGGACAAGAAGGAAAAACACTCCGAATTGCAAGATGAGGGCAGAGTCTATTTATACTGGGTTTAATTAACTCCGCTCCCTGGTGCCACTAAAGCAGCAATCACACTGCAGACGGCACTGATTTGATTGGCAAGGGATGTACCAGGCAGAATATTAAGGCACCGGGCCCCTATAAATAGGCCTAATCACAGCCCCTCAGCAGAAGATGGTGAGGAAGACATTAATCAGACCTGGCACTGTGCTACACACCTGTTCTCTCAGGCACCATGTTGGGGCCCCTGATTGCAACAGGGGTGTGGGTGGGGGACGGTAAGTCTGACGGGGAGGGCTTAGGAGGCTTCATTTAGGCTTAAGAACTGTGTGACTTCGGGCAAGTTGCTTGCCTTCTCTGAGTGTGATTCTTTCCATTTCCCGTTCTGCAGACTGAGAATGGCCCTGCTCTTTTAAGGGGTTGTTCCCAATGTATGACACCATCTTCTCCAAGGAGTTGGCTCCTTTGCTCCCTCTGCTGGCTTCCCCAGCCCTTCCTTCTGCCCTACCGAGTCTCTCCTACTCTGCCCAGGCCAGGCCTTTATGTGATCTGAAATGACGGGTCTGCTCTTCAGCTTCTCGGCAGTGACCATCCTCAGCTCAGACCTGAAGCTGCCTAGAATCATCATCAGGGCCCAGGAGTTACTCCTCACCTCCCCACTTCTCTTCCCTCCTACCAAATGACCGAAGTGGAGCCAGCTGATACCTGTCTGAGGCACCTAACTCTGAGACCACCGCACTCCTTTCAAGGAGCCCCCCTATTTACATTCATATTGATGCAAATTTGCTGGCCACTCTAACTTAATTCTGTACCTCAGTTTTCCCATCTCTAAGATCGGGAGAGGGTAAAAGGTAGAAGGTGCTTTCTGTGCACATCTTGAGATGCATTCCTCTGAAGTTACCCGTGGTGGGTGTGTGTGTGTGTGCATTAACACGAGCGGGAAGTACAGGCACAACTCTCCCAAACAAGGAAGTGGCAGGTCCATTCAAGAATTAAGAGACTGAGTATAGCCAGTTAGTGGCTTACTTGTTCTGTCTGCGAACATCCACTGATCAACTATTAGATGCCAGCCGTGACCACAACGAAGATGAATAGGACACGATGTTGGTCACAGAGACAGCCTCCAAACAAACGCCATGTGAGAAGCGGTCTAAATCAGCCAGGAATACAGTGCTAGGGAAGCACTGAGGAAGGAGTGATAAATCCCTCCAAAGGTTAGGGGCGTCAGCAAAAAGCCTCTCAGCAGAAGCTGCATCTCCCTACCAGGCCTGGAGAGGCAGTGCAGGAGAGAACATTCCAGGGAGAACCGCGTGAACAAAGCTGGGAATGGCTGGTGGCTTGAGTGATAAGGGTATAGCGATCTTTGAGCCATTAGCAGGAAAAAATAAAGAGGCCAGACTGTGATAAACACTGAACACCACGGCAAGAAGCCTGGACTGAAACCCTTAGGCCTGTGCTGTCCGATGTGGTAGCCACTAGCTGCATGTGGCTCCGGGGCGTCTGAAATGTGGCCTGTCCGAGGTGAGGTGCAGTGTAAGTGTAAAACGTGCACCAAATTTCAAAGACTTACTAGGAAAAAAAATGCTAAATATCTCATCAAAATTTTTATATTGATTACAGGCTGAAATGACCACATTTTAGATATATTGGGTTAAAGAAAATCTACTAACTCAATCTCACCTGTTTCTTTCTACTTGTAAAATCACATGTGTGGCTCACACCTTATTTCTATTGCATGGCACTCCCTCACAGAATCCGATAAAAACCATGGACTCGCCCAGAAAATGAACATACACCACACCCGTCTCTCAGTGCAGTTTATAATTTCGGGAAGTCCATAAAGTCCTTTCTGCAAACCATCCCCGGACACCCAGCTCCCAGGGGCTACAGCCCAGGTTAAAACCAATGCAGTGGGCAGTCAGGAAGCAAGCCTCGGGTAAGCAGCGTGAGGTCAACTAAGAAGGGCCGAGGAGGGACGGGAGCTGCAAAACCGGGGTCCGAGGAGTCAATTCAGCCCACTCGCAGGGCCCAGCGCCCCGGGGGTGGGGGGTGGGGAGGCACGTGAGGGTCACGGGGCCGGGCTAGCCGCGACAGGAAGGGAGGCCTGGCGCCCGGGGCCGCGAGTCCAGCGGGTCGCCAGGGCCCTCCCCGCGCCCAGGCCTCGGCCTGGGCCTCACGCCGGCGGAAGAGCGGCGCCCCGGGGCAGGCGAGCGGGGAGGGGCCCGTCCCTCTAGGGGGCGAGACCCGACACCGCTTCCGGACGGGCAGCACGCGCGGGGCGGCGGGGAGGGAAGTGAGGCCGGGCGCAGGCCTGTGCGGGCGGCGGCCGCGGCGCCGGGCCTCGGAGGGAGGAAGGGGTGCAGCGGCTCTCGCCTCTCCGAGCTCCTCCCTCCCCGCCTCTTCTCTGCGTCCCGCCCTCCACGTCCCCGCGCGGCCCCGGGGCCCGCGCCCTCCCCTGGCCCGCCCGCCGGCCGGCCGCCGGTTCCTCACCTGCGCGCCGCTCGCCGCCAGCCGCTCCGGCCGCCGCGCTTCCGCTGCGCCCGCTCCGCCGGGTCCTGGCGCCGCCGCCACCGCGCGCCGCTGCTCCGCCTCTCGGGGCGCTCGGCCGGCTGGCGGAGCTCTGGGCGGCCAGTAGCGGGCCCCCGCGCGGAACCGCCCTCCCGGCCGCCCGCGCCCCCCGCCGTACTCCTCGCGCGTATTGCGGGCGCCCAGCCGCCCGGAGCGGTCGTCCAGGCGGGTATCCTGTCCCCCCCGCCGCCTTCCGCTGGCTGCCCGCCCCCGCCGCCCCTGAGCGCCGCCCCGAGGCGCGACCCCCGGCCCGGGTCCGGGAACCGCCCTCCCTCCAGCCGCGCGCTTCACCGCGGCTCTGCCCGCGCCCTGTGGCCTGGGCTGTGCCTCCTGGGAGCACCTGTCCTCTCAGAGTCACTGAGAAGTGACCATGTAAGCCAGACGCAGAAGGACAGCCACTGTGCGAGTGCCTGGGGCAGTCAAACTCAGACAGACAGAAGGTGGAGCGGTGGGTGTGCGGCGGGGCGGGATGACCGTTTAATGAGCACAGACTTTCTGTCGGTCTCTCTGCCCACAGCTGACTCAGGCTCCTCTGAATTCTCTGCCAACTAGGCTTGGACCTGCATCGCCCAGTTGTTAGCGAGAACCCTCTTAAGTCTCCTTAGACGGAATCCCCTAGTCGCTACATCAGATGACACTCCGTATCTGACCAAGTCCCTCATTCCCCACGATCCCCCCCTTCCCCGTCCCCTCCGGTGCTAGCCCATCACCCTGGCTGCCTTGGGCGAGAATCCTGTTCGGTCCGTTGAACAAAGACTTACCTACCCAGTTAGGGATGTTCCATCCCCCGTCCCCGCCCCCACCCGCTCCTTGGCTCTAAATGCCCGCTTGGCCCTGCTGTATTTGCAAGTGACAGTGCTTCTATACCGAGGCGTCTTTCCCCCTGTTGCAAAGTCCTGAATAAATCTCTTTTCACTGTTCTAACTACTGTGCAGCGCTGGTTTTCTTTGGCATGTCAGTTTGGATGAGGAGAAAGTTCTGGAGATTGGTAGCGGTGATGGTCTTACAACAGTGTGAAGGTACTTAATGTACTTTTAATGCCACGGAACCATATGTTTAAAAATAGTTTAAATGGCACGTGTATGTTATGCACGTGTTACAACAATAAAAAGAAAAGCCGGTTAGTATTTTTAAAAGACTAAACAAAAAGTTAAATACATAAAAGAAGCATCAGTCCAGAGATCCTGCAAGCAGCCCTGCCCCACATTCATGTGCTTGTCTCAGAGTTCTTGGCCTCTCTCTTTTAGGGTTGCTGGATAAAAACACAGAGCACCGAGTTTGAATTTCAGATAAGAAATGAATAGATAGATAGGTAGGTAGATATTCCAAACTAAACATGAGACATATTTACACTTTAAAAAATTAGTTTATTTGAAATTCAAAATGAAGTAGATGTTTGATATTTTTGTTTGCTGAATCTGGCAAACGTAACTCTTCTTAAAACTCTCTGAGTTTTGTCCTCCTTCCCTGCTGCCCACCCCCATCCCAGAGTTATTGTTGAGAGTGTGAGAGGGACAGGGGCAGAGAGAGAGGGAGACCCAGAATCTGAAGCAAGCTCCAGGCTCTGAGCTGTCAGCACAGAGCCTGATGCGGAGCTTGAACTTAAGAACCACAAGATCATGACCTGAACCAAAGTCAGACACTTAGCTGACTGAGCCACTTGGGCGCCCCAAATTGTCTTTTTTTGACAAGAACATTCCAACACCTTGCTGGCTACAGCATACGATCCCCACCAATGATGAGGAAGAGATGGGTTTCCATCTGTACTGTCGACTGAATGTTTGTGTCCCCACCCCCTCAAATTAATATGTTGAAGCACTAACCCCCAGTTCCATGGTGTTTGGAGATGAGGCCTTTGGGAAGTAATTAGGGTTAGGCGGGGTCATGAGGGTGGTGCTCTCATGATAAGAGTAGTGCCCTTAAAAGAAAAGGCCCCAGGGAGGTGCTCTCTCTCTCCACCATGCAAGGTCACAGCCAGAAGATGGCCATCTGCAAGCCAGGAAGAGAGTTCCCACCAGGAACCAAATCTGCCGGCACCTTGATTTTGGACTTCCAGCCTTTATGGTGTTTAAGCCACTCGGTCTACGGTATTTTGTTTTTGACTAATACAACCTGCCAACACCTTTTCTCCTTACTTCACCCAAACTATCACTGAGCAGGTTCTTTTAATGTTTATTTATTTATTTTCAGAGAGAGAGAGAATGCTCAAGGGAAGGGCAGAGAGAGAATCCCAAGCAATCTCACGGCAAAGAGCCTGACATGGGGCTCATTCTCATGAACCTTGGGATCATGACCTGAGCCCAAATCAAGAGTTGGATGCTTAACCGACAGAGCCACCCAGGCAGCCCTATTGAGCAGGTTTTTAAAGGTATTTTCAGATATTCAAAACACATCAAAGAAGGGGAAGTGTGTCATTCGGAAAGGAAAGCATGCAAGCTTGGGGTCCTGCCATTGATTCTTTGTGAAACATTGGGCAAGTCATCTAAACGGGGCCTCAGTTGTCCCATCTATAAATTGGGCTTGCAAGTGCCTGCCCTCCTCCTTTTGGGAACTGCAGAGAAAGGGTGTCAAAGTGCCTTGTGATTTATAAAGATTATTCATACAGGAAGTGAAATTCATATGTGCTCCAGGCCGTTTGTCTATACAGACACACACACACACACCACCACCACCACCACCACCACTGCATATCAAAACTGGCTGTGTTTTCTCACAAAAGTGCTATTAGATAGCAGCCCCCAACCCGGACCACCCAGCTCACCCTCAGTTTACCCTCCATGAAAGCTCTTTCCCTAATCTACTACTGAGAGGCTCATCCCATACCTAATTTTAACAGTTTCCTAGGAGCTGGATTGTGAAGACATTTAATCTCAGTCGCTTGAGCTGCAGTGGGAATCCTTGACCTCAGTCGGGACAAAGAAAAGCCACCTGTCATCCTAATGTGTGAACACTGAGGCCCTACCTGCCCTTGCTGGCCTGCTGGGTCACTCCGTTCATATGAGGTATCCAGGACAGGGAAACCAGAGAGACAGAATGCAGATTGGTGGTTGGCGGGAGCTGGGGGGCTGGGAGCTGATGGGTGTAAGCTTTTATTTTGGGGTGATGGAAAGGTTTTGGAGTTACATGAAAGTGGTGATTGCACAACATTGTGAATGTACTAAATGCCACTGAATTTTTCACTTTATTTTTTTAGGTAATTTATTTATTTTTAATTTACATCCGAGTTAGAATACCGTGCAACAATGATTTCAGGAGTAGAATCCAGTGATTCACCCCCTATGTATAACACCCAGTGCTCATCCCAACAAGTGCCCCTTACCGCTTTAGCCCATCCCCCTCCCACAACCCCTCCAGCAACCCTCTGTTTGTTAAATGTATTTAAGAGTCTCTTATGTTTTGCCCCCCTCACTGTTTTTATATTATTTTTGCTTCCCTTCCCTTGTGTTCATCTGTTTTGTATCTTCAATTCCTCATGTGAGTAAAGTCATATGATATTTGTCTTTCTCTGACTGACTACACTGAATTTTTCACTTTAAAATGGTCCCTTTTATATGCCTCTCGCCTTGTTTAAAAAAAAAAATTACAGTGGGGTCTAAAAAGTGCTGTGTACCAAAGAGGACATTCAGATGGCCAACAGACACATGAAACGATGCTCAATGTCACTCATCATCAGGGAAATACAAATCAAAACCACACTGAGATACCACCTCGCACCAGTCAGAGTGGCTAAAATGAACAAATCAGGAAACTATAGATGCTGGCGAGGATGTGGAGAAGTAGGCACCCTCCTACACTGTTGGTGGGAATGCAAACTGGTGCAGCCACTCTGGAAAACGGTGTGGAGGTTCCTCAAAAAAATGAAAATAGAGCTACCCTATGATCCAGCAATAGCCCTGCTAGGAATCTACTCAAGAGACACAGGAATGCTGATGCATAGGAGCACGTGTACCCCAATGTTCATAGCAGCAATTTCGACAATAGCCAAATCATGGAAAGAGACCAAGTGCCCATCAATTGACGAATGGATAAAGAAGTTATGGTACTTATATACAATGGACTACTACGTGGCAATGAGAAAAAACGAAATCTGGCCATGTGTAGCAACATGGATGGAACTGGAGGGTATTATGTTAAGTGAAATAAGTCAGTCAGAAAAAGACAGATACCATATGTTTCCACGAATAGGTGGACTTTGTGAGACTAAGCAAAAACCAGGGGGAGGGGAAGAGGGGAAAGGAAAAAAAGACACAGAGAGGGAGGGAGATAAAACATAAGAGACTCTCAAAGACTAAGAAAAAACTGAGGGTGAGGGGGATGAGGGAGGGGGGAGAGGGGGTGATGGGCATTAAAAAGGGCACGTGTTGGGATGAACACTGGGTGTTATATGTAAACCAATTTGAAAATAAACTATTATAAAATTAAAAAAAAAGAAATAAATAAGAACTTTTAAAAAACAAAAACAAAAAATAAATAAAAAAAATAAAAAGTGCTGTGTAAGCGCTAGTTATTGGCCTGTATGCATTCCTGGACTCCCGGAAGGAGGGCCCGGCCTGTGTCTTATATTTTTGTAGCCTCCTCGGTGTGGAGAGTGTCCCGGATGTGAGATGGAACCAGAGAACTGGAGATCTCGAAAACACCTCGCAGGTCATAGAGGTGATACTCCGCTGACGGCAGAGAGAAGAGGCAAGGAGGCCACAGACTGCGTTCTCTGTGTCAGAACAAGGATGAGGACGACACAACAGCGTCCCTTGTCACCATTCTCCCAGCATGCGCTTATTGAGTGCTTGCCCCATGCCTTCGACCAAGTCCGGGAAACAGACTCTTAAGCAGATGATTGCCGGAATGTGATCGTGTTTCCACACAGGCAAGGGAAGGGAGCAGAGGGCGCTCAGGGGCTCGGAGCATTCACTTAAGATTGCTTTCTGTCATGCCAAATAGAAACCTCCCTACAGGGATGAAGCCTTAGGAGTTTCCGTTTTCTACGTTATAAGAAAACCAGACGTAGGCAGCACAGGGCTGATACGATGGCGTCGTGATTCCTTGAGGAAACTGGAATCTTCTTTCTACTCTGCCCTTAGCACACAGCTGTCCTCCTTATGGGTGTAAAGTGCGTGCTCCATTCCCCGGCACTGCATCTGAGTTCTAGGAGGGAAGGCAGGAAGCACAAAGGAAAAAGGTGAAAAAGGTCAGTGTGAGCCCAGTCCGTTCTCTCTGCCCACCCCCCGCCCCCGCACATGCAAGCGGGGAAGGGGCAGAGGGGGAGGGGGACAGAGGATCCGAAGTGGGCTCTGAGCTGACAGCTGAGCCTGATGTGGGGCTTGAACTCAGGAGCCATGTGATCACGACCTAAGCTGAAGTCTGCTGTTCAACCAACCGACCCACCCAGGCATGCCTGTTCCATTTTTTAAAAGCTTCCCCAAGAATCTCTATCCAGCAACTTCCTCTGACATTTTATTGGCCAGGACTGGATCATATGCTGTGCTAGCTCCAAGGGAGTCCTGAGAAGTGGGTATGTTTTTAAAATAATTTATTGTCAAATTGGTTTCCATATGACACCCAGTGCTCATCCCAACAAGTGCCCTCCTCTGTGCCCATCACCCACTCTTCCCCCTCCCACACCCCCCTCTCCCCTCATTTTGTTCTTAGTCTTTGAGAGTCTCTTATGTTATGTCTTCCTCCCTCTCTGTGACTTTTTTTTCCTTCCCCTCTTCCCCTCCCCCCTGGTTTTCTGTTAAGTCTCGCAAAGCCCACCTATGTGTGGAAATATACAGCATCTGTCTTTCTCTGCCTGACTTATTTCACTCAGCATATTACCCTCCAGTTCCATCCATGTTGCCACACATGGCCAGATTTCATTCTTCCTCATTGCCCCATAGTATTCCATTGTATATATATAGCACATCTTCTTTTTTTTTTTAAATTTTTTAATGTTTATTTTTGAGACAGAGAGAGACAGAGCATGAGTGGGGGAGGGGCAGAGAGAGAGGGAGACAAAGAATCCGAAGCAGGCTCCAGGCTCCCAGCTGTCAGCACAGAGCCCGTCTCGGGGCTTGAACTCACAGACCGCGAGATCATGACCTGGGCCAAAGTCGGACGCTCAACCGACTGAGCCACCCAGGCACCCCATACCACATCTTCTTTATCCATTCGTCAGTTGATGGACACTTAGTCTCTTTCCATGATTTGGCTATTGTCGAAAGTGCTGCTATGAACATCGGGGTACACGTGCCCCTGTGCATCAGCAGTCCTGTGTCTCTTGGGTAGATTCCTAACAGTGCTATTGCCGGGTCATAGGGTAGCTCTATTTTCATTTTTTTGATGAACTTCCACACAGTTCTCCAGAGTGGCTGCACCAGTTTGCATTCGAGAAGTGGGTATTTTTAACTGGGTACATTACTGTCCTGAACAAAACTGATATTGTACCAGGAGGAAAGGGAGAATGAACAGCGGGTAGTCAACTGTGCAGTGTCTGCTAGAACGACCTAACCCTCTTTCTGGGAGTTGGGGGTTGCTCAGGGAAGTCTTTCTGTAGCATGTGATGCCAGAGATGAAGTTTAGAGGATAAGTTACTCTGGTGAAGCAGAGTGGAGTTACAGGCATTCCAGGGACACGAGACGGCAGGAGTGTATTAATTAAGGCAAGCCAAGCTGCTGCAACAAACCCAAACTTACGTAACGTCTCACTAATTAATGGAACGTCTAAATCGGTTGCCTGGTTTTCCTTCATGTTTTAACTCGGGGGCACTGGTGCTTTCTGCCTTTCGCTCTGCCATCTTCAACCTAGGGCTTTTAAGTTTGCCTCGTTCCTTGGAAGGGGAAAGAGCATGACGAATATGTGGGCAGTTTGGAGGAACAGGCCTGGAAGCCTGTTGGCTAGAGCTTGTTCAAGGGGCCACACGTCACTGCAGAGGAGGCTGGGAAATACAGTTTATCTATATTCCTCAGAGAAAGAGCTAGCCAGTTTGGGCAACAATGATCAGGAAGTAAGAAAACGTACCCTTGGGAGCGGAATGGGAAACAGGAGACAAGACCATAAGCAGTCTGATGTCACCGAAGTTCAAGACAGAGAGGGGCGAGAATGAGACTGAGACACAGGTGGGAACCAGACCACAGTACTGGGTACCATCTTTCGAGCTCCTACTCCGTGCCGGGCAATGCGCTTGGTACTTTACATGTATCATCTCAGTTACGATGGGCATCTGAGTTGTGGAGAAGAGGTGGCAGATCATCTATGTTTATTTGTCTTGCATAACAATCCTATTTCCGAGGAAATGTATAGAGCCTTATTGTAAGCATAAGTACATGTACAATATTGAATACTTACAAGAATCCGGTGAGGGAAATATTCCCATCATCCCCATGTAGAGCTGGAGAAAAATGAGGCTTTGAGAGGTTCAAGAACTTGTCCAAGGTCAGACAGATCCGCCTCTTAATAAGCACTCTAATCCACTATATTATATTACCTCTCGAAGAGGGTCTCATGTGTCCTAGTAAGGAGCCTGGACTTGAGCCAGCGTGTGTCAAAACCTTGGGACATAGCCAGTGGGTCTGGAAGAAGTCATCCCTTTCTGATGCCAAAACTGGGCTCCCTCATATTTGCTCAGACCTACCTAATAATCAATGGCAGCAGGGGCAGGAAGGACTGAAACCAAGGATGTTCTTCTTGGGGCCACACCTGGCTCTCCCAGGGGAGGAAGATCTCCATTTTCAGGGCGAGGGGACAGGGAGCTTCGGTGGCCCTCTCTGAGCCCAAAGAGGTAGTGCTCCTATCAACCAAGACCGTAGAAGAGGCCAGAATTGAGGGAGGAGACCTGTAAGGCACTCAAGCGAGTCATTTTGGGCTCAGAGAGGGGCGCCGAACTCTCCATGCACAATAAAAATACTTTCAAGGGACCACAAAAATATTTTAATTAAAATCAGAGAAGAAAAATGAACTGTAGATTCAGGAGGATATTTTAATATATATTAATATATTCATCTATCTGCCAACATAGTCATAAAACCTAATTTTTAATATTTTTTTTATGGAGTAAGGTCCTCACGAAGGCAAGAGTGCTCAGTCTATGAAAGTAATAATGAGTGGTGTGCGAAAGTGATGGAGAGGTGTGTGTGCGCGTGTTTCAAGGCGCAGATTGAGGCCCCAGGACTTTGGGCTCTCATGTCTCCAGCACTTAGACTCATGGTCATACTTATGGTCACAGGACGCCAGTGTCCATCTCACTGAATGCTACGTACCACGACAGGCTCTAAGAGACATGCATCTTGCATGGATCTGCATTACCGGAGCCGCACCCCTCCTTTCCTGGCGCAGTGTCCACAGCTGTGGAATCCCACTTGTGTGGGAGCTGGACATAGGGCAGCAGGACTAATCCTTGAAATAGCTCTGGGAGGATTATCCCAGCCTCTCAGCGGCAGCCAGCACAGCCGGGCTCATCCCCAGGGAGGAGGAGGCCAGAGCAGGGTGGCCGCCCAAAGTAGGAAGACTAGGGAAGGTGAATACCCAGCCGAGGTTCTGCGCGCTGCACGGCAAAAAGGGATGCCTAAGGGGCGGGGCTAAATCTCAGAGGTGGGATTATGCAAATAAAGACAATTCTAGGCACAGATCTGAAGCTTGAAAAAATCCAGCGGGGGGTGGGGGGAGAATTTAAATTATAAAAATTTTAAAGAATGAAAGGTGAAATAATCCCTTAAGGTACTTATTTAACAACCAAATCATTCTGACACAATAAACCATATGTGACACGTCTTCTCCCCACCCACGCACACCCACAGGCACCAACTCTTCCCGGCCCCCGCTCAATCCCGCTACCATTCAGGCTTTGACAGCTTCTGTGTCTTTCTTACCGTCTCATAAACCAAGCAAATAGTGGGATTCTGTCTTATCCAGTAGGTGACAAAGAAGGCAAAGCCCAATTTTCTGGAGCCCAATTCAGTGTGGGGAGAATACCTCCTGATCCTGAAAGCATGTGAATCTGCCTAATCAGTATGCAAATTGGCCTTCCGGTATGCTCATGTTTATGCATAGAAATGATAATCCAGATAGAAGGACCAGGTGAAAAGTGGGCCAGGGGAGCCAGGGTTGGGTATGAGTCACGGGTAGCTCCTGCGGTTTGGAGATCGGGGTGCAGGGAGGAAGGGAGGCTGTTGTTCGAATGTTTTCATGGACATGCTGAGGACAGTAGGGTCTGGGTAACTCTGGGTGATTGGAGAAAGCAGGAGCTGAGTGGTAGATCTGGAGCCCTGGCTGGAAAGGCCTATACTCTGGTACCCACTAGCCGCTTGTGGGCATTGAGCACTTGAAATGTGACTTGTGTGTGCCACTGAGGAACCGAACTGTTAATGCACTAAATTTTAACTAACTTAAAAAATGAATTTTAAAATTGATTCAGTTATTGGAACACTTAAGTAATGAGTGAGACAACTTGGGTATGTGAATTTACTTTTTCAACATAAATTTTGCGAAGTCTAAATACAGACTACGTATTTCTAATAAAAATTGAGCATCCAAGCTGAAATGTGGTATAAGTGTAAAATACACAATAAACTTTTGGGACTTAAAATGAAAAAAGAAAATTTTCAAGTATCATTTACAGTGTTTTGTGAAAATTTAGATATATAGGTTATATAAATAATTTCACTTTTTTTCCCCAGATTTTTTTTTCTAAGTAATCTCTAAGCCTAACACGGGGCTCGAACTCACAACTCTAAGAATTCAGAGTCGCATGCTCCACCAACTGAGCCAGCCAAGTGGCCCAAAATTAATTTCACTTTTAAAAATCCTTTTAAAATGTGGCTACTAGAAGCTTCAAAATCACACATATTGCTTACATTATATTTCTTTTGAACGACTCCTCTCCAGATGTAAAGGCTGCTAACTCTGGCCTCTGATGGAAGACAAAAATTAGTAAAGAAGGGCAGAAGTCTTTCTAGGACAGGGCCAAAGATACCTGGTGGCAGGAGCAGGGGAGTGGGAGAGATGAGAGGAAGAGACAAATTGATGTGGCAGTGTTAAAAATGGGTTTCAAGGGGGCCTGGGTGGTTCAGTTGGTTAAGCGTCCAACTTCCGCTCAGGTCATGATCTCTTGGTTCGTGAGTTCGAGCCCCGTGGTCGGACTCTGTGCTGACAGCTCAGAGCCTGGAGCCTGCTTTGGATTGTGTCTCCCTCTCTCTTTGCCCCTTCCCCACTCTCTCTTTCTCTCTCTCTCTCTCAAAAATAAATAAATAAAGTTTAAAAAGTCTTTTTAAAAAATGTGTTTTGGGAGTCAGGCTGTGTCTGTTAGCTTATATCCTAAGGCTTAGGTACCTCTATACCCCTATATCCACACCCCTCAATGCCCTGTGGCCTCTTCCCCCATTCTCTGTTCATATGCCGGCAGAGTGTGTCTCACCTATAGTGGCCTAAGCATCACTGGGCCATAAGCTTCTCCAGCACATGGATCGTTGCTTCTTCCTCCTTGTATGCACAGTATTAACATCACCCCATAGTTACAAGTGACATTTAGCAAACATTTTGCTGACAGATGGAATGACAGTCCAATTGCTGTTCACTTCAGTGGACTAACAAGTATGTGTTGGACTTAAGAGACCTTAAGGAAAGAGGAGGATGGGACCTGGGAGACGGCAGAGAGAGGGGCCAGAGCCTGCTTGGGGAGGGCTGTCCTCATCCCCTGGGGAAGTTGCAGGGAGCCCTAGGGAGTGGAAGGGGACTGTGTTTGTGTCAATCCAATAACAGCCTCCCAGCCCATCTTGCATATGGAATTTTTTTTTTTTTGCAGTAGCTTCCTAACTGGTCTTATGCATCCACTCTTGACACTTTTAATCTATTCTCACCACAGCAGCCACAGGTGTCCTTTTGAAACATGGTGGGTCATGTGATTTCTCGGTTCAAAACCCTTATCTCAGAGGAAAGCCCTAGACCCTTAAAATTGCCTATGTAGGAACAGCTTCTGAGGTGACCCCCATAATCCCACTGCCTTGTGTTCATGCCCTTGAGTGTTGACAGAACCTGTGACTTGCTTCTGAGACAATACAGTAAAGGTGACAGGACAGGAGTGACTACATGTACCCGATTACATTATATAAGAATACAAAATTGTAATAACATGTTGACATGGGCAAGCCCTTGCTGCCTTTGAAGAAGCAGGCCGCCATGTTGCAAGCTGCCATATGGAGATGGTCGAGAGGGCCAGGCAGCAAGGAGCTGAGGAAGCCTCCATTCCGGTTTCACAAGAACTGAGGCCTCCCATTTCCACCCAGCAGCCTGCAGGGAACTGAAGGCTGCCATGTGAGCTTGGAAGCAGATCCTTCCCCATTCGGGCCCCAGATGAGAACTCAGCCCTGGACAACACTTTCTGTTTTTAATTAAGATATACTTCACAAGGGCACCGACTTCAGCTTAGGTCGTGATCTCTTGGCTGGTGGGTGCAAGCCCTGCATCTGGCTCGTTTCTATAGGTGTGGAACCCGCTTTGAATCCTCTGTCTTCCTCTCTCTCTGCCCCTCCTTTGCTCACGTGCTCTCTCTCAGAAATAAAAATAAAACATTTAAAAAATAATTTAAAAAAAGATATAATTCACATACCATATAATTTGCCCTTTTAAAGTTTAAAATCCAGTGAGTAGCTAGTATATTTAGAAAATTGGGCAACTATCACCACTATCTTGTTCCAAAATATTTTCATCACACTAGAAACTCCATATCCATCCCATCAGAGGTCATTACCCATTCTCTTTCTCTCCACCTAACCTCCCCCCTCCCCCAAACTACAAGTTTCCTTCCTGTCTCTGGGGACATCTTTCCCGCTGCCTTACAGAGGACCCAGTTCACTTAAGCCCAGACTCCTGCCTTCCAGAAACTGTGAGACAATAAATGTGTGGTGTTTATAGCCTCTAAGGTTGTTGAACAGCAATAAATAACAAAGACCGTTTTTTTTTAAATTTTATTTTTGAGAGACATAGAGACAGAGTATGAGCAGGGGAAGAGCACAGAGAGAGGGAGGTACAGAATCCGAAGCAGGCTCCAGGCTCTGAGCCGTCAGCACAGAGCCCAACGCGGGGCTGGAACTCACGACCCAAGCCAAAGTTGGCTGCCCAACCAACTGAGCCACCCGGGCGCCCCAACAAAGATCAATCTTGGTGCTACAACGGGAATTCTGCAGTAACAAACATGGAGGAATATGGGAGTGGCTTTGGAAGAATGTGGTGGGCGGAGCTGAGAGAATTTTGAGGAGGTGGTAGAGGAAGCTGGGATTGCCTTGATTGGACTATTGGAGGCAGGTGGACTTGGAGGGCTTGCCAGTGAGGATTAAAAGGAAGTGAGGATTGTATGGATAGCAACTGGAGGAAGGGGTCCTGCTTAGGTAGCGGCAGAAAGTTTACAAACATTGTCTCCTGCAGCTCTGTGGAAAATAGAACATGAAAGTGATAAATTGGTTAATATAGCTGAGATTAACAAGCACAACACTGAGGTGCTGCCAGGTTGCTTCTAGCTGCTTCCAGTAAAATGTGAGGGAGAAATAAGTTGAGGGGGAAAATGGTTTATTAACTGTCGAACATCAGGACTTGATGATTTGGAAAATTCTCAGCCTCCCTAAGTAGCAAAAGATGCTAAAATTAAGAAATAGCCTCCATGCACGTGGAATAAACACTGGTTTAGAAAAAAAGCAGAACGTGTGAGGACACCATCTTTTGTTAAAACATCATGAAGATAAAAGGATCAGAGTAGTATTGAGTCACACAAAGGACTGTTTCAAGAGATTAAGGATATGCCTTCTGGAACCTCTTAAACTAACCATGGGGCCTGGAGGAAGTTTAAGTGAGTTATCCCTGGCCGTCTAGCAGGAGCTGGGTAGAGAAGGGCTTATCTCACAAAGATCTGGGATATAGCTTTCGCCTAATGGAATAAAACCCATTGAAATCTGCAGAAGACTCACAAAGTTTTGCAGAAAGCTGTTTCAGCAAGTGCACCGCCAGTTTGAACTGTAAGGGACAGAGCGCAAAATGAAAGGAGGCTGCAGGATCTTCCAAATTCTGCTGGCAAGATAAAAGCTGATAAAACTACCTAGATGTATGGGGTACCTGTGTGCCCCAGTCGGTTGAGCCTCTGACTCTTGATTTCACCTCAGGTCATGATCTCATGGTTCATGAGATCAAGTCCTGAAACTGAAACAGGCTGAGTGCTGAGCATGGAGCCTGCTTGGGATTTTCTCTCTCCCTCTTCCTCTGCCCCTCCCCACTCAAAATAAATAAATAAACTTTTAAAGAACCCTATTCAGATGAAAATGCAAGCAATCTTTCATGAGAAAGGAAGGATGGCCCAGAGGGCAGAAACCCAGAAAGCAGAGCCAAAAGACATGGAATATTCTCAGGTTTTAAGACCTAATCAAGGAACACCCAGCATTTGCCCAGCTGGAGTTCAGAATTGCTGTGGACCAGCGATTCCTTTGTACCTCCTATGTTACCCTTTTTTGAACAAGAGTTCAAATAGCTGTTATCCCACCATTGTATGTTATGTTTATGGAGGCGGATAACTTGTTTTTTTGTTAAAGTTTATTTATTTTGAGAGAAAGAATGTGTGTGCGCACAAGCAGGGGAAGGGCAGAGAGAGAGAGACTCCCAAGCAGGCTCCACGATGTCATCACAGACCCCAATGTGGGGCTCAAACCCATGAACTGTGAGATCATGACCTGAGCCAAAACCAAGAGTTGGCTGCTTAATCAACTGAGCCGCCCAGGCTCCCCAGAGGCAGATAACCTTTATCTTTAGTTTTACAGTCAAGTAAGAGGAACACTTTAAGAAAGCTCATCTATACCTAAACCTGCTTTAGATGAGATTCTGGACTTTGATCTTGGGGGGGGGGGGCGTGAATTTATTTTGCAAATGCAATGGTCGTGACTCACTGGAGGGACAGAGAAAAAGGGGACAGACTCTGAGGTGACTCCCCGCCACCTCTTTGTATTCACGCCATTGTATATTGCTTAATCCCCTTCCCTCAAGTGTGGGCAGGACCTGTGCCTTGCTTCTAATCAATAAAGGTCAGTAAAGGTAATAGTTTATATGTGATTATGCATCCATAATTATGTTACACAAGATTGTAACACCTGTCTTGCCAGGGGCCTGTCTCCCTTGCTGGCTTTGAAGAAGCAGGATGCTCTGTTGGGAACTGCCATAAGGTTAGGGTCATGCAGTAAGTAGCTAAGAGATGGCTCCAGTCAATATCCAGTTGACTGGGGCCTTCCATTCAGCAGTCTACAAGCAACTGAATGCTGCCACGTGAGCTTGGAAGCAGATCCTCCCCTACCTGAACCCCAGATAAGACCCCAGCTCTGGGGCACCTGGGGGGCTTAGTCAGTTGAGCGTCCAACTTCCGCCAGGTCATGATCTCGTGGTTCATGAGTTTGAGCCCCCCAACAGGCTCTGTGCTGACAGCTCAGGGCCTGGAGCCTGCTTCAGATTCTGTGTCTCCCTTTCTCTCTTCCCCTCCCTACTCTCTCTCTCTTTCTTTCTCTCTCTCTCTCTCAAAAAATGAATAAACATTAAAAAAAAAAAAAGAAAGAAACCAGCTCTGCCCAAAACTTCAATTGTAACCTTACAGGGAATCCAGTTAAGCTGTGCCCAGACTTGCAGCCTGCAGAAATTGTGAGACAGTGTGTGGTGTTTGAAGTTGCTAAGTTTGTGGTAATTTGTGACCCAGCAATAGAGAACTGATACAGCTTACAGGCCCTTCTCAGTCTGAGGCTCCCCTACCTTCTCAGGGCAGGAGTGCTACTGGGCCCCTGGTTCTCTCTACTGTAGCCACATGGCCCCTTGCTGGTCTTCAAAACCACCCAGGAAGCACCTGTGTCCTCATCTTGGCACTTCCTCTTCTCTCTTCCGGAATGCCCTTCTTGCACATAAATACATGACTTACTCCCTTGCTTCATTCAGACTATTGCCTATATTTCGCCACTGCAGTGAGGTCTTCCTTTGTCACCCTTTTAAAAATTATAGCGCACCTCCACCTGTCCCCAACACTCCCTACCTCCCTTTCTTCTTTATTTTTCTCCAATTTTTTTATCATCATTCTTGCTCATTTTATTTTTTACTTAATGTGCTCATTAAGTACTAGAAGAGAAAATAAATGAACCATAGGGATTCGTGGATGTTGGGGATGGTTAGGATAATGAAGAGGAAGAGACTGTAAGGCTGAAGGACATTTTCTGGCTGGTAGATTTCTATTGAGTTTAACTTCTAACATACTTTCCCTGGACATATTCCCTATTATAGAAAATCTGATCCTGCAAGTTGGAGCTGGCTGTGGCTCTATCGCTAGGGCCTATAAAATAGCAATGACTATATACATTGAATTACTTGAAGCATGTCCAGAGATTAACACCTAGTAAGTGGTTGGCACTGATGAATATGCCTCTTGTCTGACCCATGGTACACATGAAGATATCCAGATACAGAGAGTCAGCAAAATTGACTAAGGTCAGTCTATTTCATTCCAGATCTAGGAACCAGAAAGGCAGTCTCCTGACTCACAGTCCACGTTGAAGAAGTGGCTTATCAGGAAAGCTTCCCTAGGAGGGGTCAACCCACAGCAGCTGTGGATTCAAATCCAGCTCTGCCACCAAAGTGCCCCATTTCCTGGGCGAGCTTTGTCTACCTCGAAGAGCTGAAGAGAGGTCACTTTCTGACTAGACAGGAAAGATGAGGAAGTTGCCATTTGCCAGATGCTAGAGGCCCCTTGTAGACACATGGATAGGCAAGAAGCCCTGGCCCACAGAGGAACAGGGCCCTCTAGGAGCTGGCCAGACAGGCAGGCAACTGGGGAAACCATAGGGCCCTCCACAGGTCTTTCTCTGTTGGTCTTCCTGTACACTTCCTTCTCTCCTCTTCCTTCCTCCTTCTGTCTGACTTCCTCTTCTGCTCTCTGGCTCTCCTTCTCCCTTGTTTCCTTTCTTCTTTATCTTCATTTGCCGGGTTTCTCAGTGTCTCCCTTCTGCTCCCTCTGCTGCCTCTCTTCCTGCCTTTCTCAGGCTCCTCCAAGCCCAGCCTCTGTGAGGCAGCACACCCCTCTCCAGACCCCAGAGCTGGTTGTGGTCTATGGGGAGCTTCGGTCGACTCTGTGGAGAATGTGTACATGGACTAAAGTAATTCCTGTGCACGGGGAATGCTTTGCTCAGACTTCTTCCTGGCCAGGTCAGTGACTGAGGCATCTTCCCTGGAGTCTACACTCCAGAGACCAGGCACAGCCAGAGGGCAGGACTGCAGTGTGGGAAAACCGATGAACCTGTTCAGTTCCACTGTTCCTCTCCTAACCTTTAAGAAAATCACCTAACTTCTCTGAACCCCACTTTCTTTATGTGCAAAATAGAAATAATAACCAACCTCAATGGGTTTTTTGAGGATTCGGTTCAATCGAATAAGCATTTCCCTAGCAATTTCAATGCGCCAGACACTGTGTTGGTTGCAGAGGAGAACAATGATGGATTAGATACATGCTCAAAACTCAAGGCAACTGGGAGAAACTGACATCTGAATTAGGCTTTATTCAAGCAGAATGAAAATTGCTAGAGAGGTGTAGGAAAATGTACTATGGGAACAGAGGAATATGTGATGAGCCCTGATTGGGGGGAAGGTTGAGATTTTTCAGAGGTGTGTTGTCAAATGGAATCACAATAGGCAAAGGGGGGATGGAAAGACAAAGATCAAGGAAGGGATGTGAGCCGAGCTATGTAAGCATGAAGAGGGATAGTGTTTGGAGGAATGTCCTGGTTTGCGTAGAATGTAGGATGTGGGAACATATACATATAGTGAGAGGCAAGAACAGTAATTGCTGTTCCATTGTAGCAAGATTTTTTAGGCTTTAAAACCTTTTGATTGTAATCCACAGCAAGAAATCCATGTCATATCTCTGGTCAGTACATAAATATATACATCTATGCATTGATGGACCTAATCGAATCAGAAACTTCAAGAGATAATATCTCTTGTAGCACATGCGATACACTCTACTTTTCTATTCTATTTGATTTCATTTTTTAAAGTTTATTTATTTATTTTGAGAGAGAGAGAGAGTTCGAGCAGGGGAGAGGTAGAAAGAGAGGGAGAGAAAGGATCCCAAGCAGATTCCATGCTTTCAGCATAAAGCCTAACGCAGGGCTTGATCTCATGAATCATGAGATCATGACCCGACCTGAAACCAAGAGTCAGGCACTTAACTGACTGAGCCGCCCAGGCGCCCCTTTGATTTCATAATTTTAAATGACCCATTACATTGATTTCATGACCCACTACTGCCTGTGTTTTGCCAAGTACTGCTGAGGCAATGGGAAACCACTGAAGATTTTGTAAGAAGGTAGTGACGCAACCTCCTTTGGGAAGCCTCTCTTGTGGTGGGGTGGGGAGTGGTGAGCAGGGGTGGGATAGGAGGCAGAGTGAGCCATCATGTGGCCGTGGTCACTGTCCAGGAGAGAGCACATCGCCAGGGCTGGGATTGATCAGCGAGCCCCAGGAAAGAGCTTTGAATGTAGTTGTCCTCAGCAAATGCTCCTGGAGTTGGGAAGTGTCAAGTGCTGTCTGTGGCGATGTTGAAATCCCTGGAAGATCAGGGCAGGAGACGATCGTTCCCCTGGAGCAGATCCCACGGTGGCTCCCGGGTGTGCGGTGGGCCCAGGAAGAACCCCCAGCCTTGGCCTGTCATCTCGCTAGGGCTTCCCTGAGACACAGTGAGGACTGATGGAGAGGATATGGCAGAAGGCCGTCCTCACGGTGACCCCCAACCCCTCCATTCTAAGCGTGCACTCTTCTCTGTTCTTCCACACGGAGAACAGCACATGGTTTTTCAGATCCAGGCCCTGCCCTCCAGCCGCTGCCTGTCTTCCTCAAAGAATAGGACTTGGGGTCCTATTCTCGGCGCTGCCATTATGCTCAGCCCCTAGCCCAGGTCTCCGCATGGGGCAGACTGAAAAGAACATGTTCCTTAATACCAGATAGCTTGGCTTCCGGCCTCAGTTTTACTACTTAGTAGTTGTGTGACCTTGGGGAAGTCACTTCACTTCTCTGAGTCCCTTTTTCCTCGAAGCTGAGATGGGCATGACCATACCTCTTACCCGTTGATAGGATTAGCAGCCACTGGTTCTCTTCTCTATCCTCTTCACTTAGTGAATCTTATCAATACTCGTGACTTCAATTAAAAAAAATTTTTTTTAACTGAAGTATAATTTACATGAGTAAAGCTCTCCCGTTTTTAGTGTACAGTTCTGAGTTCCGACACATGCGTGCGGTCAAGTAACTGCCACCACAATCAAGATATAGAGCAGTTTCATCCGCTCCCAAATCTGTGCCCTCCTACCATGTGGAGGTCAATCCACCCCACCCCACACACCCACACCACTGATCTGATGTCCACCATTAAAGATTACTTTAGCCTGTTCTAGAATGTCGCATAGATTGAATTATACGTATGCACTCTGTTATATCTGACTTCTTTCACTAAGCTTAATATTTTTGAGATTTATCCATGTTGTTACATGTACCTGTAGTTTGTTTCTTTTTGTTAAAAAGGCAGTATTTATGGATACAGCACGGTTTGTTCATCCATCAATCACTGCACATTTGAGTTGTTTCCATTTGGGGCTGTTATGAATAAAGCTGCGATGAGCATTATTTTTCTAGTCTTTGTGAGGACAAATGTTTTATTTCTCTTGGGTAAATATCAGGGACTGCAATTGCTGGGTTGTTTGTTTAACTTTTGAGGAAACTGCCTGTTTCCAAGATCGTTGTATAATTTTACTTGTCTCCAATAATGTTCATGAGCTCTGGCCGTTCCACATCCTGACTAACATTTTGTTTTGTCAATTTCTTAAGGTTTTGGCCCTTCTAGTGAAATGGTATCTCACTGTGGTCTTCATTTTACATTTCTTTAAAGACTAATGATACCGAGCACTTTTTTTTTTAAGTAGACTTCGCACCCAGCATAGAGCCCAATGCAGGGCTTGAACTCACAACCCTGAGATTAAGAGTCAGATGCTTTGCCCACTGAGCCAACCGGGTCCCCTGATACTGAGTAGTTTCTATGTACTTATTGACTGTCTGGATAATCTGTCTTGTGAAGTGTCTATTCTTGACTTTTGCATGGCTGCAATTTTTATTAGCCAGTTTGCTTCTGTCCAAACTCACTTCTGGGCTCTGGATAAATATGCCCAGGGTATTCTTGATGGTTCTGCTTAGATGTTTCAAAGAGACCTCTACTAAACAAAAAGGTAAACTCACGACCTTCTCCCCTACTCTTCCTTCACTCTCCAACCTTAGCCTCCCACACTGAAACGTCTTTTAGAAATGACCTCACTATCTACACAGTGGCACAGACCAGAAACTTAAGGGTCATTCCTGATATTTCTCCTCCTCTATTCTCCCGACCCCAACAGCTCTCTTCTCTTTCTGCCTATCTCTTAACACATTCAATTTCTCTATCCCTACTACAGCCTATGCCGCCATCTCTTACCTGGGTTACAACAAGAGCCTCCTTTCTAAGGAATCTTTCTCCATTCAGGCTGTTCTAACATATAATAATTAGTGTCAGACCTTTTTATTTGATCACATTGCTCTCATGTTTAGATTCTTAATGGCTTCCCACAATTTCTAGGATAAAGATAAATTCTTTAATATGATTTATAAATTTTCTTTTAGCTACTATGCCAGGCTTTCTCCTGTCTCAGGGCCTTTTCACATGCTATCCCCTCTGTCTGGAACTCTCTTTCATTTTTCTTCACTTCACTAACACCTGCTTATTCTTCACATCTCAGTTCAGACATCACTTCCTCAGAGAAGCGTACCCTGATTCCGAGGCTGGATTAAGTTCTACTACTAAATGCCCTCAGAGAAGTCTATATTTGTCTTACTTAGCTCTTCTCAGCTTATAAATATATATGGCACTTTAGTTTGCTAGTTAATGTCATTTCAAGTTTAAGAATAATTTAAGTTATTGGGACACCTGGGTGGCTCAGTCAGTTAAGCGCTTGACTCTTGATTTTGACTCAGGTCATGATCTCACAGTTTGTGAGTCTGAGCTCTGCATGGGGCTCTGTGCTGACAGCACAGCACGCAGCCTGCTTGGGATTCTCTCTCTCTCTGCCCCTCCCCCCTTGCTCTCTTTCTCTCTCAAAATAAACATTAACATTTTTTTAAATAAAAGAAAATAATTTAAGCTATTATTATAATAAATGTTAAATGGAAATACAAGCATTTAACTCATATGTGGAATCACCAAAGTTATACAATTTATATTTCGTAGCTTGTACATGTGTATGAATTTCATTCTTACAGAACAATGGAAATGCTGCACAAAACAAACTCCAATGTTTTTGTTTCACTTTTTGACATGCTCACATTCTACCCACATGCTCTATCTTTCAGCTGCTGATGAGTAAGGCAGGTCTGAAAGGGAAAAGAGCTATAGTTCACTCCCTCCTTGTATGTAACCATTTTCAGCCTAAGTATTGGTTAATATGGGAATGTAACAACAGTTAGAAAGGATATTATAGGCTCCCTTGGTCATTTAGGTGTCCTCAAATGTCATTGCCTTCTTTCTGCGTACACTGTATGTTCTGGTTTGAATGGAAAGCATGACCTCTCAGGTCTTTGGGTGTCCCTGCTCATCAGTCATGTACCTAACATCCCTTCCTTGTGTTCTGCCCGTGGTGTGGGTTCACCAGAATTCTGTGCTTCCAGGGCATTGAAAAGGCTGAATGGGAATGGGGTGGCACGGAATGGCGGACACTCACATATCTCCTCTGTCTATGTGCATGCTCCATTGTCCCACTGGACTTGGTTAGAAAAGACAGATTTCAAGTTATCATCATTAACGACTTCAGGATGGTGATAGCAGAGCATTACACCTAGTGCAAGGCTCAAGCACAGGCTCCTGTGGCTGCACAGGTCACACACAGAGTGCTCAATAAATATGCATTACATGAATGAATGAAGGGTTGTCACTTGATACAAGAGACAGTTCATTTTGTTTTGATAAAAATTAAGGACCTCCCTCTTCTATTACCTTGGAGAGTCAAGGTTAACGTCAGATGGGCACCACTGCCTGGAATTCCCTGTCTTGGGGAGAGACACGTCCTCTAAAATTTCAAGTGGAATAAGAGAGAAGGGAGTGAGGGGGCAGAGAAAGCTTGACAAGTCTCGCCTGTCAATTAATCACTGCACTTTGCACGTACAGCATGTAACATCTTGTAGCCTGCGCTCTTATGACATGGCCTAAGTGTGAATTAAGCTTCACAGCTCACTGCCTTCATCCACTTCCTCCCCCGCCTTTCAGCCTCTACCCTGGCTCCAAGAGAGAGCTGAAGGTGCTCCTTCATTAGCAGAAGACCTCTCGGACCCATCCTGGAGGGGATGGGGAGCACAGCAGCTCAGCCGAGGTTAGACCCACAGGCTGCTGGGGGATGCTCAGATTCCTTGTCTCTGGCCTTGACTTCCAGTCCACAGTTTGGCATATGCAGGAAGATCTCTGAGAATTGTAAAGGCCAAGAGGTAGAAGGCCTCAGCTCAAGATCTGGCTTTATTCTACACACTTGGTTGTGTGACCTTGAGCAAGTGATATTTCCTTCCTGGGCCTTGTTTTCTCCTCTGTCAAATGAGAAAATGAACTAGATAAGTAGTTTACGAGCAGTTCCCAGAACCTGCAGTGTCTCATAAATTTTCACTGGTTAGAAGAAGGGAGAATCTCCCCCAACTTCAGTCAGTGCTAACAACAACAACAACAACAACAACAACGACAACAATAATAATAATGGTAGACTACTTACTGCCCAAGATGTTAAGTGCCTTATATGCATTAACTCGTTTAGTCATCACAATATCCCTATAGGATGGATTTTACCCATTTTCACATAAGGAAACTGAGGAGCTAAATTAAATGACTTGTTCAGGGCCACACAGCTAGTAAATGACAGAGCAGGGATTTGAACCCTGGGCCTAGAGTATACCTACTTAACCACACTCTTCTCATTTTATCTAACTACCTGCCCATCCATCCACCCACCAATCCACCCACCCATCCATCCATCCATATATCCATCTACCAATACATCCACCCATCCATCTGATTTCCATGTAAGAGTTTATATGATAAAAAGGATTCTGCTGAAAAAATATTTAAAAAATAATAAAAATTTTCAAACTACTGAATATCATCATTCAAACTGGAGAAGCCCTAAGGGGTGGGGTGCTTCCCACTTCCTGGGTCATTTTTAGAGCAGTTTCTGTGGGTTGGGGGTGAGGAAGAGTTGGCAGCAATCAGAAACAGAGAATATTTTAAAACAATTTGTCAAACGTGACACCCACAGCTTGTGTGTAGACAGATGCTATGTAAGAAAGCTCAGGCAGTTTGGATCTGGCCTCCCCCCTCCTTCCTTCTTTCTTATCCCCTCCCTCCTCCATGGAAAACAGAGCTGGAAGGGGTTTAGGGACTGACTTGTATAATGAGACTGTAGAGGGCTGAACTCAGACCAGTGGGAGAAAGGGAAAGGAAGGCAGATCACAGCTCAAAGGAGAAATACCTTCCTAGCCATTTTGCCACCCTAAAATTAGATAACCATCTTGTGATGCAGGGACTTGTTTGTTGAGGGAAATTTTGGGCAGAGCCTTGTGACCAGGAATTATGTGGTGGGGATGCTTACATTTGGATGTAAGAGTGTGCTAGAGTAGGTGGGCTCCCAGGTCCTTTCTCCTAGATCCAGTAACTCCACCTCCACCTCCTGCCTCCACTGTGGGACTCCTGAGGTCCAGAGAAGGGCAGACCTTGGCCCCAGCTTGGGTAGCTTATCAGAGGCAGAGAGAACAGATTGGAACAAGTAACCAGGGTTCTAGACCTGCAGCTCCAGCTCAAAGCTTTCTCAAGTATTCTCTCTTTCTCTTTTTTAAAAGTTTATTTATTTATTTTTGAGAGAGGGAGACAGAGACAGAGAGAGACAGAAAGAGTTAGAGTGAGCACACAAGTGAGAGAGGAGCAGAGATAAAGGAGGACAGAGGATCTGAAGCAGGCTCCAGGCTCTGAGCTGTCAGCACAGAGCCTGACACGGGGCTTGAACCCATGAACCATGAGGTCATGACCTGAGCTGAAGTCAGATGCTTAACTGACTGAGCCACCCAGGTGCCCCTCAAGTATTCTCAATGACACCCCAGAGAGTCCCCCTCAAAGAAGGAGGAAACTTCTTTCTATGCCCTTCTCACTGTAGGTCTTTCTGGATTGTCTCAATGTGCTTGTCATAGAGGTTATGACCTTCTCCAAATATAAGACAGTCCATTTACCGGGGCTAGAGATGGGGAACAAAAACGGAGGGGTGCTCCTACCTTCAGCTGAGCCCGCAGGTTCTGTTTGGCTTACTGCCCAATTTGTTCAGTACTTTCCAGTTCATATAGAACATTCATAGACATGAGCTCAGGGGATACCAACACTGACCCATTTCACAGATGAAGATAGGAAGCTCAGAGAGAGTGGCTCACCCGTGTGCCACGACCAGAGGGATAAAACCAGTTTTCTGACTCCAGGGAACACTCTTAAATGCTAAAAACTACTAAGTATTTACTCTATGTCTGATAACACAGTAGTTTGTGCTCCACAAGATTGCAGTCCAGGAGGAGGAGACATCTATACAGATAGCTATATAACAGAGTAGTGAATGCCAGAAAGAGACACATAGATAAGGCGCTTTGAGAATCTAAAGAAAGAAGAGGAAATGGAAGATACTCATGGCATAAATGGCATTTTTACTGAGCCTTGGTGGGACAGGATTTAGACACGCAGGGATTCAGGGTGAAGCCACTTTAGACAGAGTAGAAAGTATAAGAAAGTCAGAAGAGTGCTGTTGGATTTGGGGAGGGTAAATGGTCCGGTTTGACTGGAAGCTAACATTTATTAGGAGAAGTGATGGAAAATAATGCTGGAAGATAGGCTAGAACATGGAGGCAGAGAAAACAGCCTGAGCACTGAGGAGTAAACACATGGCATGGCTCAGGGAAGGGTAATCCCAACCTCACTCTTAGGCTTGTCTCATCCAAGGCTCCTCACATCTCACAATGTCTGTGCATTAGGGCCAGAAGACAAAGTTTCCATCTACAGCTGTCCCATCTATCAACCATCCTGCTTCAGAAAAGTCACAAAGTCCTTGGGCCTCAAATTTCGTCCTAGGAGGGGAATCATACTCCTGTTCCTGCCTTCCTCAGGCGGTGGATGTGAGGACCAAATGATAATGCGTGTGAA
The DNA here is from genome assembly GCA_030068075.1 of Paguma larvata. NCBI lineage: Eukaryota > Metazoa > Chordata > Mammalia > Carnivora > Viverridae > Paguma > Paguma larvata. Next base: position 100,796,988 of record CM057828.1, read on the forward strand.
GAAATACTGCCACCTGGAAAGTGCCACACGAAAGTAAGGCATTACTTTTATTTCCCTCTGGTACATCAGAATCACCTGAGTACTTGTTTAAATGTAGTTTTTTTTGGCTTCTGGCCATTTAAAAAATTTTGTTTGCTGGCCAGTTTTCTAAGGACAGAGGCAAAAGTTAGGACTGCACTTGCCCTCCTACTATCAACAACTAGAAAGCTGTTATATTCCAATATAAACATATTTTATGTTTCCAGACATTGGAAGACTATTAGCACAGGATTATAATTCTCGAGACAAGGAAAAAAACTAGGTGAGCCCTACAATCACCTTGGCTCACTGCCTAGAGAAACTTTCAAGAATGTAGGACAGGGAGAGGAAGCCAAAGCAGAATATGATGGTCTCTCTGAGTTGAGGACACAAAGATTGGAGGCGGCTGGGGTGGCCAGAATTTGTACGGCAAAGTACTAGAAAAGAGGGAGTTACATAAAGAAAGAGCTCCAGGAATCTGCAGATAGCTTTCCTTGAGTCTGTTGCTGAACACTAAGTCATACATCCACAGAGTGAAACTCTACGTGACTTAATAAATAATGACTGTGGGGGTTCAAGATGAATAATTTCAGGGCTCAGACAGACTGGAAAAGATTAGAGCTCTTAACAACCAGACTGCAAAGACCTTGATGGTGTTCAGTAAGATGACAGAATGATCACACCATAGTAGTAAGGATAAATTAGACAAGAGTAATAAGTCTTGAAAGGATTGAGTGGATCCACAAGTAACAACTACCTGCAAAAACAAAGTCCAATACTGTTGAAAGGAAAACAACAAAATTCAGCACTCAATAAACTCACATTCAAATTGTCCAGCATAGAATGAAAAAATTACTAGATATGTGAAGAGGCAGGAAAATAAGACCCCATACTACAAGATGAGAAATGGAATATATAAAAAAGAGCTAAATGGAACTTCCAAAAGTGAAGCTATCTAAACTGAAGCACAATACACACACGAAATTGAGGCTCACTGATCTGTGGATCAATATTGATCAGATTAGCATCTGTTGCTATATCTTTAAGTTTACTGATTTTAAAAATTCTGTTGATGCCTCCCCCAGTAAAACTTTCATTTCAGATATTATATTTTTACCTCTGGAAGTTCCACTTAATTTTTTTATATTTCCCACTTCCCTCCTCATTGTGTTTATGTACTTCTTTAAATACTCACACATATTTATGACAGCTGTTTCAAAATCTTTGTCTGCTAACTTCATTTCTCTTTCATTTCACATCCTGTGTCTACTGATTTTTCTTCTCCTCATATTCGATTATAACAATGATAAGAAGGATCACCAACTTCTTACCAGAAAATGTAAGCCAGAAGACACTGGAATGATATCTTTAAGTGCTGAAAAAAAATTAAAGTAAAAAACTCTGTATCCATGAAAATGAAGTTCTTAACAATTGAGGAGACATAAATACTTTGTCTGATGAAAAACAAACAAACAAACAAACAAACAAAACATAACAGTATGTGTCACCAACAGACCTGACTATAAGACATGTTGAAGTTCTTCAGGTGGAAAGATAATGCCAGATGGAAACTTGGATCTATAAAGAAACTCAAGTGGCCAATATGGTATATATATATATATGAGTAAATAAAAAATATATTAAAATTTAAAAAGTTTTTAAAAAATATAATTGACTTCTTAAGGCAAAAATGATAACAAAGTATTATGAATTTATAATAAATATAGAAGTAAATTTATGACAATAATAGCACAGAGGATGAGAGGAATGGAAATAAACTGTGGTCATGTTTTTACATTACATGTGAAATACGATATTTGTACATAATGAGAATTTAACAACATATATTGTAAACTCTAGAGCAATGACTAAATAAATAAAAGAATAGGTAGTGTCAATAAGTCACTAGTGGAGATGAAATGGAGTATCAGAAAATATTGAAGCTAAAAGAAGGCAGAAAAAAGGTGAAAAAGAACAAAGAACAAATGAAACAAATAATAAAATAGCAAGACAGTAGATTTAAATCCAACCATATTGATAATTAAATTAAATGTAAATGATCTAAGCAGTCCAATTAAAAGACAGATTGTCACACTGGATTTTTAAAAAGCCAGTCCAACTAAATGTTATCTACAAGAAAAAATACTTTAAATTTGAAGACATAGGTAGATTGAAAAGTGAAAGAATGGGGGAAAATTAACATGATGTATTGGTTTCCTGTGGCTGCCATAACAGGTTATCACAAATATAATGGCTTAAGCCATCCAAATTTATTATCTTACAATTGTGTAAGTTAGAAATTTCACATAGGTCTTACGAAGCTAAAATCAAGGTGTCAGCAAGGCTGCTTTCCTTTCTGAAAGCTCTAGGGGAGAATCAGTTACCTTGCCTTTTCCATCTTCCAGAGACCACTTACATTCCTTAGTTCATGGTCCCTTCCTTCATCTTCAAAGCAAGCAAAGCAGGTCTGGTCTTTCTCACATCACACTACCCTGATTGTTCTTTTGTAGTCACATCTCCCTGTGACCACAACCACAAATATGGTTCTCTGCCTCTAAGGAATCATGTGGTTATGTTGGGCATAGGTGTTCCCAGAACAAAATCCAAAACAATCTCCCCGGTCTCAGGGTCCTTAATTTTAACGGCCTCTGCAAAGTCTCTTTTATAGTGTAGGGTAACATAATTACAGGTTCCTGGGACCATATACGAACATTTTTGGAAGCCGTTTTTCTGCCCACCACACATGCAAACATTAATAAGGAGAGTGTTGGAGTGGCTATCAGATAACTACACACAGGCATTCATCAAAATAGACCATAAATTAGACCATATAAAGTTCCCAAAATTTCAATAAATTTTAAAAGATTGAACTCCTATGGATATGTTCTCTGACCATAAAGGAATTAAATTAGAAACGAAAAATAGAAAGATTTGAAGATATAAGGAGAAATTAAAAAAATTTTTGCACCAAATAAATATGAAAAACTTAAGATGCAGATAAAACAGTGCTTGGTGAGAACTTTAGAGCCTTAAATACTTACACTAAAAAAGAAGAAAGGTTTAAAGTCCATAACCTAAGCTTCCATCTTAAGAAGCTTGTTTTAAAAAAGCAGATGGAAACAAAGTAGGTAGAAAAAACAAAAAAGAGAAGAGAGCAAATCAATGAAATAGCAAATGGACAAACAATAAAGAAAAATCAATGACACCAAAAACTGGTTATATGAAAATATAAAAAGGGATAAATATCTAGCCAGACCGACTTTTAAAAATACCCAAATTATCGGGACGCCTGCGTGGCTCAGTTGGTTGAGCGGCCGACTTCAGCTCAGGTCATGATCTCGAGGTCTGTGAATTCGAACCCCTCGTCGGGCTCTATGTTGATGGGTCAGAGCCTGGAGAGTGTCTCCCACTCTCTCTGCCCTTCCCTGCTCATGCTCTGTCTCTATATCTCTCAAAAATAAATAAATGTTTAAAAAAATACTCAAATTATCAGTATCAGGAATGAAACAGGAGACATCACTACACCGCCTACAGACATTAAAAGGCTAATAGAAACATATTATAAACAACTTCGTGACAACAAGTTTGACAACTCAGATGAAACTCAGATGAAATTGGTACATTCTTGAAAGACACTTGTATTCATTTCCTATTGCTGCTGTTAGATTACGACAAACATAGTGACTTAAAGCAACACAAATTTATTAACTTACAGTTCCAGAAGTCGGAAGTCCAAAATGCATTTCACCTGGCTAAAATAAAAATATTGGTGGGGTTGCAATCTTTCTGGAGGCTCTGGAGGAGAATCTGTTTCCCTCCTTTTTTAGCTTCTATATGCCACCTGTATTTTCTGGATTCTTCTCCCCAGGTAGCATCTGCCCCATCTGACATCTGCTTCTGTTGTCACATCTCCTTTCTGACACTCTCATGACCACATTATAAAGACTCTTGCGATTACATTGGACCCATCCAGATAATCCAGGATAATCTTTCTATTTCAAGATCTGTAACTTAATCACATATTTAAAGTTGCTTTTGCCATGTAAGGTAACATATTCACAGGTTTTGGGGACTAAGATACAGACGTCTTTGGGTGGCCGTTCTCCCTGCCAGAGACACAAATTATCAAAATGGATACACAAAGAAATATATCGGCTGAATAGTCCCATATCTATCAAGAACTTGAATTTGTAGTTAAAAATATACTCATAAAAAAACCTTCTAAATTGGAATGGCTTCAATGATGAATTATGTCAAACATTTAAGGAAGAAATGAACTTTAACTCTTCATAACAAACACAAAAATTAACCTGAAATAGGTCACAGATGTAAACATAAAAGCAAAAATGATAAAACTTATAGAATAAAATACAAGAGAACATGTTTTTGGCCTTGAGACAGGCAAAAAATTTTAGATAGGACACAAAAAGCATGGACTACAAAAGAAAAATTGATGTTTTTCTTCATTGAAATAATAATTTTTGCTCTTCAAAAAACAATGTTTAAGAAAGCGAAAAGGCAAGACACTGACTAGGGAAAATATTTGTAATATACACATCTGACTAAGACTGCTTTCCAGAATATATAAAGGACTCTTACAACTCAATACATAAGAGAAACAATTCAATAGAAAGAGGAGGCAGAAGAAGATAGATAAATAGCTAATAAGCACATGAGAGGATGCTCAACAGCATTAGTCATTTATTAAAGCCATTTTAAAGCTACTACTTACTCAAAGTGATAAAATTTTAAAAGGCTAAAATTACCAAGTGTTATTGAGGCTGTAAAAACACCTGAACCTCTCATATATTGCTGGCAAAAATAAAAAATAGTACAACCACTTTGGAAAACAATTTGAGTTTCTTATTAAGTGAATTATATATTTAGTAAATGACTCAGCAATTCCAATTCTAGATTTTTCCTCCCAATAAAACATATGTCCACACAAAGACAGCTTTCTTCAAAATAACCAAAACCTGGAAACAACCAAAACATCCGTTATTAGGTGAATGGATAAATTATGGTTTATCCATACCATATGTAAGACCAATCATAAACAAAAACGAACACAATATTGACACCATAACAGAATAGATGAGCCTCAAAAGCATTATGCTGAGCAAAAAAAAAAAATTACACAAAAGAGTATATACTTTATGATTGCCATTTACAAGAAATTCTAGAACAGGCAAAACTAATTTATCTTGGTAAAAAGCAGATGAATGGTAGGCTGGGACTGAGAATATGAGCAATTGACTGCAAAGGGGCAGGAGGTTACTTTTTAAGGTGGTGGAAATTTTGATTGCGTGGGGGTATATGTTTCTCAAAACTCATTGAACTGTGCACTCAAAGTAAGTGCATATTATTACACGTAGGCTTACATGTAACTCAATAAAGTGGACTTTTTAAATAAAAAAAATAAGAAATGAATATACTTGGACCCCATACCTAGTGATTCCAACACAGCAGGACTAACATGGGGCCCAGAAATCTGCATTTCAGACAAGTCTTATGGATAATTATGCTGCAGGCTGTTTTACTTATAGAAATAGTATTGTCTCTATGAGCACCCAACTCATGAAGAACCAATCAACTAGGCAAGCAAAGAAAATTCAGAAGAAAAGTGTTTCAGTTTTTGTGTACCCTCGTTCTATCCCCCAACCCCCATTCTTTACTTGGAATACTGATCACTACCAAAGGATCCTCCTGGAACTCTGCTCTCTCAACTGTTGGCTCAGCTATGAATAAGCTTCCATCCTCCATTTTTTACAAAAGGAAATTTCCTAGGAAAATACATGGGAGGAAAGCAAAATAAAAACACACTGCAGGCGCAGAGAAACCAATACATTTGCAGAGCACATATCTTTTCCCATAAGGTCATCAAGTCTGGCACCAGATGGGCTTGGCTGGCCCAGCTCCTTGGACACATGGTATTCACAGATAGGCCTACCTTGGGGGAACAACGACCTGTGTGGAGAGTAGAGCAGTACAATAACAGATATGCTAAGAGCACTTACAGCCCAGAGGAAAAGGTCATTTCTCTGTCAAATTAGATTAAACTAAAGTGCTATATTTCCATTACTGAGTCTTTTCCTGCTGTCTCACATATCTTCTCCGTCTTCTGCCCTGCTCCCCCATTCTGTCTACCTGTTGAAATCTTTCCCATCCTTCATAGCTTAGCTGAATAACAACCCTTCCTGATCAGATCACAATAGTCAAACACAATCCCTCCCTCCCCTGAGCTCCTATGGCACTTGGCTTGAAGAGCTCTCACAGAACTTTTGATTTGTATTTTAGTTATTCATGTGCACACCATATCTATTGTATTAGATTGTAATTTTCTTGATTATAGAAACCATAATTTATTACCTATGTTAGGTATAGCTGGCATAGTTCCTAGTACATTATTTAGCAATTAGTGGATGTTTTATGTACATTTGTTGTAGTAATTTATGAATGATTCAGTCCATGCTGATTCATATCTCTGATCTTTTGCTCATTCTGTTCCCCCTTTCTGGAAAATCCTTTCCACTTCAAGTGTGACTTTCTCCAAGAAGCCTTCCCAGACACCCCAAACTGTTGGGCTCCTATAGTACTCTGGGCATATCTCTATCTTATAAAGTATAACCACCACCATATATCAAAATTAAATATTTACTACCTGTTTCACCTACTTAATTGTAAGCTTCAAGAAGCCAAAGATTCCGTCCTAGTCATTTTGATATTACCATCACCTAGCTCAGTGTTTTCAGTGTTTGTTAGGAGAATGCGCTTCATAAATGTTTTTCTTTTTTTTTTTAAGTTTATTTATTTATTTCGAGAGAGAGAGAGAGAGAGAGAGATCCCAAGCATGCTCCACACTGTCAGTACAGAGCCCAACATGCGGCTCGATTTCATGAACCGTGATATTATGACCTGAGCCAAAATCAAGAATCAGCCGCTCAACCGAAGTCACCCTGGTGCCTCCATAATTGATTTTCAAACAAAATAATCTCTTCTGAAGTTTCTGGAAGCATGAACCCATGACACATAGGGTCTGGTATATTTATTTCATGTTCATATTAGGGTAGCCAAAACTGTCCTGAGGTCTCATTCCCTGAGAAAACCCAGCGAATACAGACTTCTCACCCTAAGTTTCCTCTTGGCTGAATGAAGAAGAACTAGGTGTTCTCTAGGGTCCCTTATAGTTCTATGACTCTTGTGTCTCAGGACAATCCCCAAGAGAACAGATTGTTTAGTACAGAAGAGGCAAGTGTGGCTTCTCCTCAGAAGGTCTTTTTCAAAATTCTTAAAAATATTTTTTATATTTATTTATTTTGAGAGAGAGAGAGAGCGTGAGCAGGGAAGGGGTAGAGAGAGACAGAATCCCTAGCAGGCTCGCCGCTCTCAGCGCAGAGCCCAATGCAGAGCTCCATCTCACAAGGTGTGAAATCATGACCTGAGTGAAATCAGGAGACAAGGCTTAACCTACTGAGCCATCCATGCACCCTAGAAGGTGTTTAAGATGACCTCTAAACTCTGGAATGGCTGGACATAGGAAAAATAAGTCATGACCTCTCAGAGTCCCATGACTTCCTCGTTTTAAATGCATTTCTCTCTCCTTTTGCCACCTTCTCTCTCCGTCCCCCACCCAACATTCTCCCAGGATCCCTCTTCTTTCCTTCTTTCCTGATCTGCTTCTCTTCTATCCGTCCCACCGCACTCTCCCAGTACAGGTACATCCACCTTACCCGCTTTCCTTTTCTCGCCTGATTTATCTATCTCCAGTCTCTTGCGTTTATCCAGCCCCCGCACCACCCCCCACCCCGACTCCCTCCCTCGTCTCCCTTTTCTCCTGTCAGCCCTGTTGGAGGCCGAGACTCCTCACGAAGCCCGGAGGTGGGAGGGTGAGTGGGTGGGCCCTGGCGCCGCGGTCCCGCCCCTCGGTGCGTGTGTGAATGTCTGTGTGGCCGTGACGCGGCGCCGGCGTCTGGGAGGGAGGCTGGGCCCGCTGGAGAGGGAGGTGAGCGGATCGCTGGGGCTTCTCGGCTCCTGCGCGCCCTCGCGCTCCCCGCCGCCCGCCGAGGCGCAGGCAAGGCGCAGGCGGCGGCGGGCGGCATGGAGAGCCTGCTGGAGAACCCGGTGCGTGCCGTGCTCTACCTCAAGGAGCTCACGGCCATCGTGCAGAACCAGCAAAGCCTCATCCACACCCAGCGCCAGCGCATCGACGAGCTGGAGCGGCGGCTGGACGAGCTAAGCGCCGAGAACCGCAGCTTGTGGGAGCACCAGCAGCTGCTGCAAGCCCAGCCTCCTCCCGGGCTCGTCCCTCCGTCGCCAGCCCCGCTGCCCGCCAGCCCGGCCGCCGCCGCCGCCGCCGCCGCCGCCGCCGGGGCCCAGGAACCGCTCCAGAACCACGGACAGCTCTCGCCCGTCGCGCCACAGCCTGCGCTGGAGCAGCCACCGCTTCAGCACCACGGACAGCTCCTGGTGCAGCCCCAGCCGGGCCCCAGCAGCAGGGCTCACGCACCCCAGTCCCCCCACCAGCACCCAGTGGCGCCCGGGGCCGTCGCCGACAAGGAGAAGGAGCGTCCCCCGAGTTGTTGCACTGCCGCTGGAACCCTCCTTCAGCACAAATCCCCCGCCGCCCTCGGCAAGGGCGTCCTGAGCAGGAGACCCGAGTGAGTGGGGAAGAAAGGATGGGGACTGTTGTGACAGAAAGGGAAGCAAATGGGTAAAAGGAGGAGATAAGGGGGAAACCAGGTGCACGTAAGAGTCGAAGGACTAGGGTAACCTGAAGTGAAGAAATGAGAAGATGCTTGGAGGTAGAAGTGTGTCAAGGAGATTTGGGGGGAAAGAGGAATTGATATCAGTGTTTGAGAGGGTTGGGGGGATGCTGTAGCAAAAGAGAGCATCCAAACCATTACTGGGGGCAAAGGAGGAAAGAAATGGGTTTTAAGTGATTGGGGATATCGGAAACTAGCAGCTTTTAAAGAGGACAAGATTGGAAGGAAGTTGTGGTGAAAATTAAACTGAATAAAAAAGAACAGTTGAATTTTTTTAAGTTAGGAAAAATTTGGGAGGGAGTTTGGGTAGTAAAATTATTTGAATGGAGAGTGATATATGAAAAAGACAGAGGCTTGGCAAAGAGGCATGCTAAGAGCTTTAAAAGGGCTATGGTCCAGGCAGAGTAGAATTGGGGTCTGAGAAAATTTAGGAGGCAGAGGATACGGTTGAAAAGTAGGTATGATGTGAGAAGGCAGGGGAGCTGGAGACAGAGGAAGATAAAAGGTGGGAGAAAGCATTTCCCAGAGGAACGAGTCTGGCTCTTTAACTGATGCAGTGGGAGTCAAAGCCAGGAGTGGCTTGTTGGGGAAGCTTACTCTGTCTGACCTGAGTGGGCATCTTTCTTCTGAATCCCCGTGGAACTAAAGGGGTGCAAAGACACATCCCACCAAGCCAGTGGAAGACTCTGTTATAGCCTGAGGACTCAATCTGGCTATAGCTTTTCCCTCTGACTCAAGGGAGGATTTCTGTGCAGGGTGGTTGGCAATTGTGGAAAGGGAACAATGATGAAAGAGATAGTTGGCAAAAGGAATTGTTGGTATTTGGATGTTTAAATCTCTCTGTTATGGCTGGCGGCAGCAAATCTTGTTTCTTTCTACTCTGTTATCTGGTGAGAATAAGAATCCTCATGTTGGGTCCTGAGAGAGATATACTCATTAACCCCCCAGGAGGGACTCTAGGATCTCAAGCTCTTTACTTTCAATGTCTGTGAACTACGGACATGGGAAGAAGAGATGAAAGAGGACTGGAATATTCCCACCTCTGTATTGGAAAGGCTGTGACATATCAGCTTCCTTCCTCTGATTATACAGGTGATGGGAGAACTGCATGGAAGAACAGCTCAGGGGAAATCAGTACCTAGTCAGCACCTGACCCTGATGATGGTGGTGTTAAAGGAAGAGCTGGGTGGGGGGAGGAAGGAGGAGAGACAAGAATCTCACCTTCATCCAGTCTCAGCATGTTTTAGATCTGCAGATACTTGTGAAGATCTGATGTATTCCTTAAAAACTCATTTTCTTCTCACATCTATATAGTTACAGAAGTTGGGTCAGGATATCACACAGGGTAGATTTGACCAGAATCATGGGCTCTTAGGGGTGAAGATCCAGGATGATTTCACTTGGCAGACGTCCAGCATTTGATTCAAACCCCAAGAAGATACGGCTTTCTTCCCCAGGTCCCTCAATAGCACATTTGCTCTTCCTTCATTTTCATGGTCTTCTTTCCTTATCTGGCATAAAAAGCAGAAAGTCAGTTTTTCATCAGTGCCCATGGTTCAAAAAAAGACAACATTCTTACAAGGTATTGCCTGGCTTTTTCCCCAAACGGTGGGTGGGGGGGGAGAGAACTATTCCATTCATTTCCCTGGGGGTGGCTGCAGCTTCCTGGTAATTATGGTTCTCACCTGATTCTTCTCCTCATGCCCTTGGTATCTCCCTTCTCTTCCAGTTTCTTTGCAACCCTTCAAGGGAAGCATGAGCAAGAAGGGTTTAGATAATTTTTCTTAGAGAAGGACTTTACCGTGGTCCCCAGAGTAGTTTAGAGAGACCAAACTCTCCTGCCTAGGTTCTCTTTGCTGGGAAACCAGGGATTTAGGAATCACTTGGACTGCTACTCAGCCTCACAAGTCAAAACCAGAGACAAACCATAGTGTCCTCATCTTTCCTTCTCCTTTGTCCTGCTTTTGCTTCTGATAGGAGCAAAACAAAAATAAGAAATAATTAGAATGGTGGAGGAGAACGGAAGTTGTTAAAAATCTTTCACTTAGAAAGTTGTGCCAGGCAATAAGAGGTTAATACCACAAGTGGCTCCTTCCTTCCTCCAGATCCTCTAGCTTTTCCCTCTGCTCTCCCTGAGGTTGGACACCAAGATACTTAGAGAGAATACCTTACTTCCTCCCTGCAACTCTCTTTCCCCTTGGATGTGAAACATGGACATCTTGGCTGGCTGAATGTCTTTTGTGCCTTTTGGGCCACCCATTTCTTTTCACTGTTTTGACTGACTTCAACCTGAGTTCCCCCCCCACAGAACCTCAGGAATAAATCATTGTTGCTGACTACATGTTTGGCCCCACCTCGCTTTCTAACCGTGACCCCCATTTTGTATGGCTGTCATCCTCTGCCCATACTTCTCAATGGTGCAGGGATAGATGCAGCCAGCAGGCAGAGAGAGATCTTTATGGATAGGGTGAGATGAGGAGAAGAGCAGAGCCAGCAGCCCTCTCCCTGGTGTTTCTCCTGGGGAGCTCCCTGCTGAATCAGTTCTCTACTGGGCGTGCTGAAGTAGGAAGACGATGTGGCAAATGAGGTCTTTGGATCATAATTTTACTGAAATCTTTTCTCATTTTTTACTTGCCCTTCTCTGGCCCCGTTATAGTAAGAATGCAGCCCTGGTGAGGTTGCCGATGGTTGAGTGAGGGTTACCAGGGGCCAGGCATTGTTTTAGATGCATTATCTCCCCACACGGTTTGTCTCTCATCCTCAGAAGTCCTCTTCCTGCCCAAATCCAGGAGAGGCAAGACCCCTGGGGAACCTGGGACCAGGAAATAATGGATTATTTAATTGTCATCAGATATGCATTACTTTGCAGCCTGGCCTCTCTCCCTTCTTCGGCTGAGGGAGATAGGAAAGTGGTGGCCTTGGAGGTCAGGCCAAGGAAGCAATGATGAGGGGGCGAGTGAGTGCAGACATATCATGGAAGAAAGACACTGGAGGGGTTAATGTTCTTTCTCTGCATGCTTCCTGGCTCTTGCTAAGCTCCAGCCCCCACTGCTTTTGCCTCTTAATGAAAGCAGCGATCTAGCTTCCTCCTCTTTATTTTTTCAATCAAGGCTCACAGCATCTACAGAATTGATTATCCCCTTCCTGGCTGGAGTCAGAGCCTCAGCCTGATCTGGCAAAGTCTACTTCTTGTCATGGAAGCACATGACCCTACCTGAGGCTACTGGCTTCAGTGTGACCATAGCTCCTCTGAGCACGTGCTTGCACACTCACCCAGCCATGCATTTAGAGCCCATGGATCCCAGGGCTTGCCTGTGTTCCCCAGCCCTTAGGCAGAGGATTACTGGAGGCTGGGTAAGATTCCTGAATTATAAATCAAATTCAGCTCCTACTCCCCACCTCCACATAGCCATGAAATCTGAATGGCTCAGTAGCCCCTGTCCTTTCTTCTCTTCCTTCATCCTTTGTCTTCCTTTTCTACTTTCTCTTCCTCACTACTTTCTCCTTTCTTCTCTCTTTCCTCTTTCTTTTCTCCCCTCAAACTCCTTCTCTCTCCCATATTTTCTTCCTTCCATCTATCCATTGGTTCCACTTTAAGGAGGGAAGTCTCCTCTTCTCTGCTCCCATCCTTGAAGCATAAAATAAATCTTGGGTCAATTTTTGAGCTCCATGGTGTCATACTGACTGGAGGCTGAAGGATAGTTAGAACGTCAGTAAATGTGGTTTTTAGCCTGTTATCTAAAATGCTGATTGGAGCAGGTGTCTCTGCTTCTACAGAGGCCAGGGCTGTCTGCCTGGAGATGGCAGCTCATGTCTGGCCCATCCTGAGAACTATTAAGAGATTGTGAAGGTCTGTCAGTCAGTCAGTTGTATTTTATCTAATGTCCAGTCCATTCAAAACGGTATACCCTGTGCTGTGGAAAAACAGGAAAGAAGCAAACAGTCCTTGTTCAACATACATGAGGCATATATCGAGAAACATCTAAACATGTATAAGCAGATTTCTGCTGCCTAAAGCCACCCTCTATCAAAAGAGAACAGGGTACAAAGGGAAAGCATGTAAATCAGAGCTCAAAGAGAAGGTTATCTTGGTTGGAGTGAAGAGTTTATGTCAGGAAGAGTAAGAGCTGAGGGTGGCTGGAAGGAGGACAGAGCCCTGAAGATTCAATTCACGGAGATACCTGTATTGCATATGCGTGTCATCCCATCCTCTTACAGTACCAACCCCCTACCCTAATCACTTCCCACTAGGCTAAACCCCTTCAGCATAGAAGAAGGGCCTTGACACTCAGAGTCCTTGTCTCCCTGTAGCTGGAAGGCCTGCTTGCTGAAGAAGTAATGTGAAGACCAGTGCTCACCAAACTGCATATCCTCCTTTTCTTCCTCTACCCCCAGCAAGAAGACTTCTTGCTGTCATCTGGAAAATGGGGGGAGAGTGAAGGCTCACCAAGAGGAAGGAGTGTGTGTCTTTTTGCTCACCTAGAGGCCGGCACAAAGTAGGCACTTATAAAGATTCTCTGTCCCCTGCTTGTCCAAGAGCCCAGACCACTGCTCTTTCCAACGTTTCATCCGAAAAGAACACAATTCAAGAGAAATAAGTTATCCCTGCTTCAGGGAAAACCCACTGGGCTCTGTCCTCACCAGCTCCCTATGCCTTGCTCCACCCTGCTCTCTCCTTCCATACCCCCAAGCCTTTCCCAGGCCCACAGAGTTAACACCTCAAGGGCCCCACACAAAGGCATACTGGAAGATTTTCCCATTGGCCTGAAACCAAGCAAGAGGAACAGCAGTTGGTTCTGCTGATTCAGCAAATATCTGTGCAGCCTGAGTTTCAAAGGTCATTTATGAGAGAGGGCAGATGGGGTCAGGTCTGGGTGGAGCACTGATGAAAGCAAGACTGATATGGAAAAGGAGGGGAGAGCTGGGATCCGCAGCGGGACCTGCGGTCTGGAAAGAGACTTGGATCCTGAATTTAAATCCTGTGTAAAGATTTTTAGACAGACTGACCTTGTTGGGGAGCCTCAACATTTTTCACTGGGGCCCAAACAGATTCTCTGTCTAGGGTCCTGGACACTAAGCAGCTGCTTAGTAACGGGGTTCTTATAAGAGGTCCCGGGGACACTCTCATTGCACCTGGCAGATCCCCAAATACAAGGCCATCTGGCAGGATTTCCAAGGCTTCGGCCACTGCAGCACCTTCCTCCTTTGCTTCTGGAAAAGCACAAAGTGCAGGTTCTCACACAGGCTGGAAAAGGTTTCTTGTTTCCATGGAGGAAGGTGGCGGTCACCTCCATTTCAAGGAACACGGGCATTAACAAACAAACAAACAAACAAGATCAGGAATAGAATGAGGGAGAAATTAGATTTTTTTCAGGCTGAAAGGAACTTAAGGAAACCATAGAATCACACATTTTTCAAGATCTAGGTGGTTAAGATCATGGGCTTTGTGGGGCACCTGGGTGGCTCAGTTGGTTAAGTGTCTGACTCTTGATTTTGGCTCAGGTCATGATCTCATAATCTGTGGATTTGAGCCCCGCATTGGGCTCCGTGTTGACAGTGCAGAGTCTGCTTCGGATTCTGTCTCCCTCTCTCTCTCTCTCTGTCCCTCCCCTGTGTGCTCTCTCCCTCTCTCAAAATAAATAAACATTTACAAATATTTTTTTTTAAAAGAACATGGGCTTTGAAATCAGGCAGATCTGGGTATGAATCCTGATCTAACATCTATGAGACTTGACATTCATTATTTACCCTCTTTAAGCCTCTGTTTTTTTCATTTATAAAATGAGAAGTAATATATACGTTGACGGGTTGTTGTAATATTTAAAAGTTAAATGGTATCATTTGTTAGTACTGTTAAGGACACATAGTAAGTACTCAATACATTGTAGTATTTCTTTCTTTTTTTTTTTTTTTTTTAATTTTAAGTTTTTATTCACTTTTGGGAGACAGAGCGAGACAGAGCGTGAGCGGGGAAGGGGCAGAAATAGAGGGAGACAAAGAAGCTGAAGCAGGCTCCAGGCTCTGAGCTGTCAGCACAGAGCCCAAACTCACAAATCGCGAGATCATGACCAGAGCCGAAGTTGGACGCTTAACCGACTGAGCCACCCAGGCGCCCCTACATTGTAGTACTTCTACAGATAAAGAAATCAGGGCCCAGGGCCCATCCACAGTCAGATCACAGTGAAAGACTAGAATCCAAGTTCAGGACTCCTTCCATTCTTCCAAGCCTGCTTTCCACCTGTGCCCTTTTCTCATCTACCTCTCTACCTTCGGACAATGCACCCAAGCTATTCCAGGTGAATGTGGCGCTTACCTTGAAACACAGCCAAGCAGGACAAATCCACCATCTCTTAGTGATCCGTGATGAGGTTTGATGACTTTATAGTTGGGAACTACTTCCTTAAGCTCAACATAGGTGTCTTCTGTTGCATCATTGTAAGATTATTTGCGCTTCTCCTAAGGGTATTGAAGGGATCCAAATTATCGCCTAATGTCCCATGGTGATAAGAATGACTTTGCCCATTTTCTTCTAAATGGGGAAACCACAGTCTCATCTAATGTATGAGCTTGTCAAGGATTAAAGTAAAGGGTGCGCGGAATGGAGTCTGAACCAAGGGATTGCTTGCAACTTCCCTGGAATGAAAGCTATATCCATCTGTCCAAATTCTTCCATCCTGAGGATGGAAGGGTAGCCCTGCTCTTCATAGGTTGCAAAGAACAGCAGGGATCGACTGAGAAAAGGAGAGTCTGATGTGTTTTGGGATTTCGGGTGGTGGTTGAGGGGAAAGTCAGGGAGCTGGGAGAGGGCTCTACTTTCTCCAGTCAAGCCTAGAGATAAGAGAACTTTCTTAGATGAAATACCATCTAGGAAAAACACCCAAATAAACAGAAAAGATAATGGGCTTCTGAAATTTCATCCCAGGGTGGTTGTGGCTGTAAGGCCACCACAGGCAAAGACTGCTACGTGTGGTGTTGGGTACCGTGGGGGCATGGGCTGTTCCGATGTTGCTCTTCGTTTGGAATATCCCATCTGGGAGGGTTATGTAACTCTGCAGGACGGGTGTATGTGCTGTGTGGTACCTTTGTCCCCGGCAGGCAGGCAGGCTACTGTGGACAGAGCCCATGCAGTCCTGTCCAAGTCCCTGCCCACGCTCTCTGCTGGCATCAGGTCATTCCCTCTGGGTCACAGCTGTAGGGGCCGGAGGTCTTTAGGAGCTGGATCAGGGTCCTCCCGCCCTTTGGGGGAGTCAAGTGAATATCAGAGCTGAAAAGGTACTAAAAGGTCCTTCGGTCCAAACTTCTCATTTGGCAAATGAGAAAACTGTAGCCCGAGAGAGAAGTGACTGGTGCTTCCAGATGCGTCTGTGACAGAACTGGGCCTAGGACTCATCAGCTGCTCTCGACATTATACAGTGACGGGTCAGGAATACCCCATGGGTATACAGGGCCAAGCCTACAGCTAGTTACGGGGATTCGGGACACCCAGGGAGGTCTCTGCCTTCGGGCTAGCTTGCCTGTGCCAGCAACTCCACAATTAGAGATTCCTTTCCATACTTCAAGGTTATCCCCCTTGTTAAAATACAAATTCTCCTAGGACGGGAGAAAAACAACACATTTAGCTATATCAGACTTTACACTTCAGCATGAAAGAGGTTTTATTTGAGCAGTGTCTGAGAGCAGATTTGATAAGGAAGGAGGATGCCATGGTGGCACCGGTTGACCAAGGGACCACACATGAGGCTCACAAGAGATGGAAGGGCTCATGGGGGAGGCTGTTGAAAGCCTAAATGATTTCCGGCTCTGCTGCATTTTGCAGGGAATCGGCACTGCCTTGCCTGGACTTGGCAAGCGACGGGGTGGGGGGACCCATGGCACTCCCGCACTGGTGTGCCTCAGAAAAGTGATTATCTGGGCCTTAGTAGTGATTCTTTCTCAATGAGCTTCATGGGCAGGTCATAAGGCAGGAATTTAAGGAGCATCCTGACGCTTGGTAATCTCTTTTGCTCCTTTCTAGGATCTTAAAATAATTTTTTGGTTGGTAACTCTAAGGGCGTTTGCTATGTGGTGGGAAGGTGTGGGCAGAAAGGGTTCACAGGCAGGCGAGGTTGGTGCTTCGTGGGCCTGGAGAGAATGGGGGATGAGAGGCCACCTCAGCATCTAGTGGGTGCTTGATAAATACTGCCTGAATAAATAAGCTCTTAATATGTGCGTTCCAGGCAGGCTCAGCAGTTGCTGAGTGGAAGGAGATAAGGGTATGGTGTCAGGGCTGAAGAAGATCTCAAGTGGAAGGAGGCCCCACGGGGAAGTAGGTTGTACTTAGTGAGGTCCAACAGCCCAGTTTCTGCAGCTGAGTGTGCGTGAGAACCTGGGTCGGTGGCTCAGCTCTAAAGGCCAGTTGGGGAGTGAGAGGCATAGGGGTGCCCCTCCCAGCTAATATAGCCCACCCCAAACCTATCCATGAGCATGGAAAGGCCTCCCCTCCCTCTGCCCCCAGCTTCTGACCCCAGACCAGTCCAGGCCAGAGCCTGGGAAGCTGCGTTAAGCACAAGAAAGCTCTTTGAGTGTTTCATCTCAGTGCTGCCCACACCGTCCTCCTGCCCCGCCCCTGGCCTTGTCAGAAGGTCGAACAAGAAATAGGCAAAAGGTCTATAATGATGGGAGAGAAAAGACACCCAAACTGTGGCCACATCTCCAGGTGGAAAGAAAGAGACAGCTGGATTCTGGCCCGGGAGATGAAACGGGAACCGGTCTCAGGCTCCAGGCCTCTTTACTCCTATTTCTCCCCCAGGCAGTGCCAGTCGTGTTGATGGAAATGTCAGGACACTGAAGGGAGGGTGGGTGCATGTGTGTGAGGGTGGACGTGCTTGCGGGACTGAGGGGGTGCAGCTGTGCACGGGTGAGTGTGTTACCTGGCCTGGGGAGGATGGATCACAACTCACGGCATAAAAAGACATGTGGGGCTCACAGGCCTTCCTCCCGCTTCCCCATGACACCCTGGTCTGGGCATACTGTCAGAACTCTGGGTTCTCTCTCCTTTCTCGGCACGGCTTATTTCATCTCTCTCGGCTAGCCAGTTTCTGCTGAGTCTTCCCCTCTGTAAAATGGGGCGAGTCTATAGTGCCTCCACTCCCTCACTCTGTTGCAGGTGTGAAAGAGACCAGGCCTCCGGAGGCTGTGAGCTCCTGGGAGGAAGGCTGTCTGGAGGGTGGGCAAGTGCAGGGGTCAGGGATCTGAGACTCTCTACCATGGAACTGTGTTTGGAAGCTCAAGCAGCCCGGGGCAGTGTGATGTGTGGAAAGCTGCCCTATGGTTTTCCCTGAACCTGACTTGGCGTAGCTTTGGCCAGAAGCCTGGCACAGGACTTCTCAGGGCTTTGAAGCTATCAGGTCAAACCAGCTGCCTCCTTGCCTCCAATCAGGAATGCACTCCCCATCCCCAGGCAGAGAGGCAAGGAAGTTCCACAGTTTCTTCCTTGATAAATGATTCCAATGCACCACAATTTTCATTCAACACATCAGTTCAACCCAATGATTATTTTAAAGCAGCAACGGCAACAAAACTCTACAGAGCAGCTGGGAAGCTCTTGCTTGTGTCTACTTTCAGTATTTCCTGGGCGCAGTCTGGTCTATGTCAGACGGAGATGCCCTGGATGCTTCCGAATGGGCTTATTTGACACCTTTGACATCCTTGGGGCTCCTTAAGTCACAAGACGCAATCATGGAGAGCCCGAGGGAATTCCAGAAGGGCAGGACTCTGAACGCGAAACCAGGACCCAGAGTTCTGATCGCTGTGCCCGCCCTCACAGACCCCAAGTGTAAGCTTGGTGCAAATCCTTCCCCTTTTCTGGGCCTTGGTTTTTCCTCTGGTCAATGGGGACAATGGCTCTTTACCCAGCCCTTTAACTCTGTCTCCCCTCGATTCGCACGTCCACGAAAAACAGAGCTGTTAAGAGGTTGCTGCAGCACGAAGGACTTCGCTCAGACGTGAAAAGTGGCTTCCAAATGCTAAGAGCCTTAGGAAGGGAGCTCAGGAAAGGGGACAGAGACTGGATTCACTCTCCCTTTCAAGAACAAAAAGGGAGACCCCTGCAGTGTCGGGCTTTCCGCCCAGCAGGTCGGGGAGGAACGAGGTGAATTCTGCCGGGGCTTCCAGCTGTTAAGTGCCCCAGGAATTCCCACTGGGCTCCCTCTGGACTTTGCATGAAAACCGGGAGCAGCGGGAGGGGAGAGCTCAGGAGCCCGCAACCTCGGCCCCCGAACTCGCTCGGAAAGCCTGGGGAAAGCCCTTCCTCCTCTGGCCGCTTCCCCGGGGGCTTCTCCGTGGGGGAGGGCGCGAGCTGCCGGGCTTTCGGCTGCGTGGGCGGCTTTGGCGAGCTGCTGACAGCAGGATGGAACCTCCGGCCCCCGCGCCGCGCCCCGCCCGGCGCCGAGCTCCGCGCTCCCCCGCGGGGGCGGGCACCCCGGCCGGGGAAAGCCGCGCGCCCCCCTCCTCCTGCGCGCACGCGCCCCGAGCCCCCAACCCGCCCCCGCCCGGCGCGGCGCTGCTGAGTCACCGGCTCCGGAGGCGCAGCCTTGGCACCTGTGCGCTCGGGATCGGCCGGGCCCGCGGCGCCCCCGCCCGCCTTCCGGGGCCCCGGCCGCGCTCGCGCTGCCCGCCTCCGCCTGCGGCCGCCCTGCCCCTCTCCCTTCTCCCCTCTCCTGCGTCCCCGCCAGTCTCTCGAGTGTGGCCGTTCTCCTCGGTCTCTCTCCGCCCCGCGGCCCCCTCCGACTCAGCCCGGCGTGCGCACCGCCGCCCGCCCACGGCGTCTGGGAGCGCCCCCGGCGCCGCCGCCGCCCGCGCCTTCCCCGGAGCCGAGGGGGAGGTCGGGGGGGCCTCCGTGCTGCGTCACCACGCGGCTGCTGCTGCTCCTGCTGCTGCCGCCCGCGGCCCTGCTGGCTTCCCCGGCCCCAGACCACGACCGCTCCCCGTGAGGGTGCGGATCCTTTCCCAGGCCTCCCTCCGTAGGCCCCAGCCCCGGCTGGTGTGAGTGGATCCCCTTTGGAGAAGGGGAGAAGGCGGGGGCGGCTTCAGGGATCAGGATGGTGTCACTGAGGTCCGACTTCTACACAAACATCCACCTCCCCTAGATTCCCGTGTACTCAAGACATGTCGCCAAGAGAATCCCAGCCGTAACTTAGCCTTTGTGTGTTTATATTTGTACTTTATAGAATCACATAATCTTGGAATTCTGGCCCAACCCATGATGAAGCGTAATAGTTCAGGATATGGCACTAGGTTTGAATCCTGACTCCGTATCAGCTGATACTCAGCAGTGCCGGCCTTGGTTTTCTTGTCTGTAAAATGGGGATAGGAATAGTCCTAACGTCATAGGATTGCTGTGGAAATTAAAAGGAAATGCCAAAAAAGCGCCAAGCAAGTTCTGCCACACAGTAAGGATTCAAAAGAGCACAGTAGTTGCTGTTATTTTAGGACCTTTGGGGCCAAAAGTGCTTTTTGAAGGTAGAGCGCTCTTCCTTACCTCCCTGTGCTTCCAGAGGGCTCAGAACAGGACGACTTCTCTTTGACCATCCCTCAGACATTGAAGACCGGTCAGCTCTTGCTTTCCTTGCCTTCCTGTCCACCATCCACACCGAACTCCCACGCTTGTCTCCCCCCGCCTTTTTCTTTCAGAAGAACACAGCTAAGCCTACCATTTCCTGATTTCCTTCTCCACCTGGCTTTGTGGGTCCTTCTGTGTGGCCACCTCATTAAGGCTCTCTGGAACACAGGAGCCAGGAATGAGTCCTTAAGCCCAGGAGGTGTGGGCAGACCAGCCTGGGCATAGGGAGACCCTCCCTCACCCTGTACCAGACAGCAGGTTCTGGATCCTGTCCAGCTTTGGGTGGGACCTAGGAACCCACTGGCTTTCTCAGCAACCCGCCTCCCCCCCCCCCCCCCCCCCACCAAATGGGACCTATCAAGCAAGGTCAACGAGAACTGAAGGACTAGGTCCTCAGACTTCTGGTGGTTCTGTACTTGCGCAAGTGGCTTTCGTTTTAACACCAAAAATGCTGAACGTTTCATCTGGCCCTGTTGGTTTTCATTTTATTTATTTGTGTTCTTCATAAAATTTAAATTACCCTTGGGGTGCCTGGGTGGCTCAGTCAATTAAACCTCCGACTTCGGCTCAAGTCATGATCCTTCGGTCTGTCTGTCAGTTCATGAGTTGGGGCCCTGCATCCGGCTCTGTGCTGACAGCTCAGAACCTGGAGCCTGCTTCAAATTCTGTGTCTCCCTCTCTCTGCCCCTCCCTTGCTCATGATCTGTCTCTCTCTCTCTCAAAAATAAAATAAACATTAAAAATTTTTTAATTTAAATTATCCTTTTCAAATAAATAACACATCGCCATAGCACAAAATTTAAAAATGCAGGAGTTGAGAGTGAAAAGTGTCTCCCACCCCATTTCCAACCCCCTCATCCCCGTGGCCACCCCCCAGAAACTACTGTTAGCAGCTTCCCATGAGTCCTTCCACGGAGAGTCCGTGTACATTCAAGCAAATACACACACACACATACACACACACACATAAATGTCTGTATATATTTGTGTTTATGTGCGTGTTTGTTTTTACACAAATCGTGGTAAGCTATATGCTATTCTGGACCTTGCTGCCTCCCCCTAATAATCCATCTTGGCGATCCTTCCATATTCAGTATAAAAAGAGCTACCTCATTCTTTTATAATAGCTGTAAAGTATGCCATTGCATGACTGCAAATCTGGATTCTTTCTTTTTGTCTGCTGAAAATTGGGAAGGCGAGCTCTAGGTAGCCTGCCTCTGTGTAGCTCTTTGGGGTGTGTTTTTCTGAGGGGTGGGTGGGTAGGCACACGTTACCTAGGAGCTCTATTTCAACTTGGACATCCATCAGCTGCTGTCGTCTCCTGCAGACATTGGTAAATCATGGTAGAAAGAAGATTCAGGAAGTGTACTTCCTTACCTGAAAAGTCTTTGCCACTCTTTTAGCTTGGTTCCCTTTGTCGTATACAGCTGTCAGGGTTGGGGGAGCTGCCAGGGTGTAATAATCTCTTTCATATGAGCTGAAGGTAAGTCCTAAAACCCTGCCTCCTTCAGGAAGTCTTCCGGGACTGATCTGAGGAAGAAACTGAGGTTCTCATCACCACTCCCTGTACCTCCCACCCCTAACTGAGCACACTCCAGTCCTTGCGAAGTTTGAAATCAATTCTTTATTCCTTGGTTTAAAAGGGCTTGTTTTCTTCTCTACATAAGTGTATATTTATGGCATGTGTATTCTTTCACTTAATGAATATTTGATTGTCTACTGTGTGCCAGTTACTACTGTTCCAGGCACTGGGGTACAGTAGTGAACAAAAAAATCCTTAACTCCCTTTGTGAAGTTGACAGATGAAAAACTAAGCAAGATTAAGAATGAAAACATATAGCACGTCTGATGGGATGGGTGTTCTGGAGAAGAAGAAAACAGAGAAGGGGGCCTGGGACTAATTTGCAATTTCAAACAGGGGACACCGGGAAGGCCTCCCTGAGAAGATAAGACCTGAGCAAAAGACCTGGAGGATGGGATTCTGTGCCATTGGGGGGGGGGGAGCTGGGAGTGAGATGAGCGCTTCCAGCAGAGGCAAAGTTCTGGCGAGAGAACCCGCCTGGTTGTTGAAGTAAGACAGAGCAGAGGTAGTGCAGGGAGAGTAGTCTGAGGCAACGTCAGAAATGTTGGTGGGGTGTGGGGAAGGTGGGAGGGTGAAGGGGTGCAGCAAATCCTGGAAGAGAGGCTCGACTGGGACCCAGCAGGCTGTGTTTGGAAGTGTGTGGGGATCTTCTAGTTGTTACAATGGCTGGCAGAGTTGATGGGGGAAGTGTTGAGGGGCAAGGAATACACCTAACATCCTATAGTGCACAGGACAGTTGCCACGGTGAAGTATGTTCCTGCCCAAAATACCAATGTTTCTTTTTTTTCTTTAAAGTTTATTTATTTATCTTGAGAGAGACAGGGACAGCACAAGTGGGACAGGGGCAGAGAGAGAGGGAGAGAGATGATTCCAAGCAGGCTCCACGATATCAGCACAGAGCCCGATGCGGGGCTTGAACCCATGAACCGTGAGATCATGACCGGAGCCAAAACCAAGAGTGGGATGCTTAACCAACTGAGCTACCCAGGTGCCCCCAAACCCCAGTGTTTCTTGTTGAGAAACAGTGATAGGATCTTGGTGTGCATTGTGATGAGTTTGACTCTTACTTTAAGAAAAACTGGGTTAGAAGGAACTTCAGCTGCTGGGTTGAGTTTCGGTTGAGAATAGCCTGAAGAGGAAGAACGCCAGAAGCAGGGACATCAGGCAGGACATTGTTACAAAGGCCAGGTGAGAGCTGGAAGTAGTGTGAACCTGGGGTAGCAGCAGTGAAGGTGGCGATAAGCAGTCAAGCCAGTGGTACTTCCTGAAGGATTAATGTGGCGTGCGAGAGAAAGAGGAATTGAGGGTGAGTCCAAGAGCTTGGGCCAAAGTTGTCGGAAGGAGGAGATGGAGAAGTCTGGATGGGGAGAGACAAGAGGTGGGGTTTCAGACATGTTAAATTTGGGATGCCTGTTAGACACTCAAGTGGAGACCATTGGTAGACATTTGGAATGGACTGGAGATATATATTTGGGATGGCTTTGAAAGCCTTCAGACTGGATGACATCACCAAGAAGCAAGAAAAGACTAAAGAGGACCAGGAGTGAAGACTTGGAGCAAGCCAGTGTGAAGAGAGAAGCCAGAGAAGCGTGCGGGGTCCTAGCACCGAGGTGTTTCAACCAGGAGGGTAGGGACAGGGAGGCAAGCCCTGGCGTAGGGTGAGAGACGAGAGCTGCCCGTCAGCCTTAGCGACATTGAGGGAAACAGTGACCTTGAAAAGCATAGCTTTGGTAGCACCATGGACAGGCGCTTGATTCGTGCAGGTGTAAGGAAGGAGGGGGGAGAGACCAAGCAACCAAATATGATGTGTGGAACTTGAGTAGGTCCTAATTCAGACCAAACAACCGTAAAAAGACATTTTGAAGGCAAACAGGGAAAATTGAACACAGATAATGGAGAATTATTATTAATTTAGTTAGGTGTAATAATGATCCTGTTATTGTGTCTCTTTAAAGTTCTTACCTGTTGGAAATATATTCTGTCTAAAATGACATTATTTCTGGGGTATGCTTTAAAGTCCTCCAGCTGGGCTTTCCGGGTGGCTCAGTCGGTTAAGAGTCCGAGTCTTGATTTCAGCTCACAGTCGTGAGATCTCACAGCTGTGCGATCGAGCTCCATGTCAGGCTCTGTGCTGGGCGTGGAGTTTGCTTATTCTCGCTCTCTCTCTGTCCGTCCCTCTCCCTCAAAATAAAATAAAATAAAATACTCCAGCAGAAACTATTGGGGTAAAAGATTGGTAAAATGTATGTTTGAAATGTCCCTACTAAGTTTAAAGGATGACAGAACAAGAGGAACTGTAGACGGTGAGAGCTGAAAACTCTGATGAATTTTCCCGTAGGGAAGTGTAAAGAAATGGGTTGATAACTGGCGGGGGACATGGGTTCAAGACAGAAGACTGCTCTGGAAGGTGGGAGAAATAGCGTGTTTGTTTCCATCATACAACAGGCGACTATACTTGCTGACCATCTGCCATAGAATGGCCCTTAACTGAGCCCTGTAGGGAAACTGAGAAAAATTTCATCACTACCTAGAGGGAAGCCATGATAACTTAAGGAAAGTGAACATTTTGTTATGCGCTTCTTGTGGGCTAGGCACTGGGTTCAGTGCTTAACAGACTTATCCCTGTATACGGGCTGATGACAGTTACAGTGGGGGGTGAGGCGCCAAGAGGTTAGGGACGTTGTCCTGGAGTGGTGTCCGCATTCAAACCCAGGCAGCGCGATTCCGGCAGTTGGTATCTTCACCTCTGCTCTCCACTGCCATCCAGATGGCTAAGAGATAAGAGATGCACTCGCCCCAACTCCGTCCTGGAGACTGTCATTCACAAGGCGGTTAGTGGGGGGAGGGCTACGGAGGTATTTTTTTTTTTAATAACCAGGATATTTTTTATTTTTTAAAAAAATTTTGTAATAGTTTATTTTCAAATTAGTTTACATATAACACCCAGTGTTCATCCCAACATGTGCCCTCTTTAATGCCCATCACCCCCTCTCCCCCCTCCCTCACCCCCCTCACCCTCAGTTTGTTCTTAGTCTTTGAGAGTCTCTTATGTTTTACCTCCCTCCCTCTCTGTGTCTTTTTTTTCCTTTCCCCTCTTCCCCTCCCCCTGGTTTTTGCTTAGTCTCACAAAGTCCACCAATGAGTGGAAACATATGGTATTTGTTTTTTTCTGACTGACTTATTTCACTTAACATAATACCCTCCAGTTCCATCCATGTTGCTACACATGGCCAGATTTCATTTTTTCTCATTGCCACGTAGTAGTCCATTGTATATATACCACATCTTCTTTATCCACTCGTCAGTTGATGGGCACTTGGTCTCTTTCCATGATTTGGCTATTGTCGAAACACCGGTTCGGGTGGCTAAAATGAATAAATCAGGAAACTATAGATGCTGGTGGGGATGTGGAGAAGCAGGCACCCTCCTGCACTATTGGTGGGAATGCAAACTGGTGCAGCCACTCTGGAAAACGGTGTGGAGTTTCCTCAAAAAAATGAAAATAGAGCTACCCTTTGACCCAGCAATAGCACTGCTAGGAATCTACCCAAGAGACACAGGAGTGCTGATGCATAGGGGCACGTGTACCCCAATGTTCATAGCAGCACTTTTGACAATAGCCGGAGGTATTTTAAATGAAACTCTCAGCATTCTGATGCAGCTCCCTGCTTAAGAACCATTAGAATAGATCGGCCCAGGCACACTCATTTATCAACACATATAGGCAAATATTCACATGAGTGCTGTGAATAATTAGACTAGCTGGGGGCTGGGAAAATATTAAAAGATAATGAGCTATGCTGTACAGGAAGGAGGAAAGTGGAGAGAGGGGAGTTGAGCACATTATTGTTACTTAGGGATGGAAAATTTTATTTAGGTTCCTCAAGGGCTGGAGTCATATCTGTGTATTCATTTAGCAAATATTTGTTGAGCACCTACTTCGTGCCAGACTCTGCTGCAGGTGCTGGGAATTCACAGTCAGACAAAGACTCTGCCATCATGGAGCTCACATTCAAGAGAAGACAGATACTAAACAAGAAAATGACCATATGTGCATATAAACTCATAAGGACTCTAAGGGAAAATAAAGGGATTACTGGGGGTAGGGTAGTTTTGATAGCAAGACCTCTAGGGATTAAATAAAGCTAGGGACAGAGCCATGGGAAGACCTGGAGGGAAAACATTCTGTGCAAAGGCCCTGGGGCTGGAAGAAAGGGACGTGTTCAAAGAATAGAAGAAGGGAAGGGGGTGGGGGAGATGGGGTTGGAGGGCCAGATAGGGCTTCCAGAGGGGTCTGTGGGGGTGAGAGGCTAATGGGAAGACATGGGGGTGGAACTTTGAGCAGGGAAGGGTGCACTAACGAGGAAAACTGAGTTGAGAGTTCAAAGGGCAGAAGAGGGAGAGCAGTTCAGCAGAGAGAGCCTAGAGTGTCATTCCCAATCATCCGCTATTCAGCCATTTATTCCATCTTTCTTTCAACATCCGTGTACTGACTTCTGCTATGTGCTAGGCGTTCGTGTACATTTACCATCTCGTTTTGTCCACATCCTCCTAATGGGAAGGTATTATTATCCCTATTTCATGGATGTGATAACTGAGGCTCAGAGAGGTTAAGGCGGCCCGCCCAAGGTCACACAGTAAAGTGGTGTCTTCAAGATCCCCGTGCAAGCTTCAGCCTCTTATACCCTGACATAGCCATCCCCGCTCTAGAGGAGTCCCCTGCAGTGTGAGAAGTGCTTCCCCTAGGTAAGTCCTGATGGGGAACCTGGCTCAATGTTCAGGGACAAAAAGGTTGGTGGCACCATGCCCGTGTGACAGTTGTTCGTGTTGCTGCAGCTCTGAACTTGGCCTTTGGCCCACTCATCTCTCCCATGCCATGCAGGACGAGGCTAGAGGACTGGCAGAAAGCCACCCACATGTAGCTACAGATGGATGATTTGTAGGTCCCCATGGAACATCATCTCCTTCCAGGGCCCACATCAGTAGGGTTCATGTAGGGGCTAGAACATGCTTGGTCTCAGTCGTGAGTGTGTGTGCGCACACATGGCTGCACATGCAGGGTTGTATGTGAAAATATGCATACGTGTATATGTGTGTCTGCATACCCAAGAGTGAATGCACGTGCATTCACGTATTATGTGTGCATTGGTTTGGGGAATTTCTACTGAGTGTGAGACTTGGAGCATATTTTAAGACCCATGTGCATTTTTATGATACTTCTGGATGTGTTCACGAAATGAGCTGTGCACGTTAAGGAGTGTGTGCACATATGTGTGTGTGCAACGAGGAGCATGGGTGCGTATTTATGTGTGTATGACTCTCTGCACTCCCAAGCAAGTGTCTGTAAGCACACCGAGTGTTAGTGTGTAGCTGGTTCCCAGAAGCAGTGGGTGTTTCTGTGGGTTTGTGAATTGAGTCGGAGCACATGAGCAGGGCAGAAGGCTAGGGGGTAGTGGAGGTATGGGGTTGGGGATTGGTTGGGTGGGGTTTTATGATTCTGTCTAACTCCGAATCTGACTGTGCTATGGAGGGCGAGATCAAGGCTCTTGCAGTCACAGCCCAGAGACCATCTCCCTTGCAGATGCCTTCCTTGGGGTTGTAGGGCACGGCAGGGGTGGGTGCCAGGATGCGGTCCGCAGCAGTGGAAGGGTGTGGGGCTGGAGTCTTAGCTGTGTGGAGTCAGCTGTGGGCTGGAGTCTTAGCTATGGGGTCTCAGGAGGTCATCAAACCTCCCTTAGCCTTAATTTCCTCATCAAGTACATGGCATTAATAATTAACGTTAATTATTATAATCATAATATACAATGTTATTTTTACTACCATTATCCATCGGGATTAGACATTCAAAAATGTTTCGTAAATCAGAAACCCTGACAAATGCAGTCATTATTATTGACCAGGATCTGCCTTCGCCGTTCCTGGAAAAAGCAGTGCCTGCCCACAATTGACTCGGGGTGGGTGAGTAACACTGTGTAGGCGTGCTTCTCTGGTGCGAGGCAGGATGTGATGTGAAGCAGCCTCTGTGGCTGGCATGCGCTGGGTGGCTCCGGTCTGTCCTCTCGAGCTGGCTCTGCCCGGTAGCCAGGCACCTGTCTGCCAGGTAATAGAGAGATCTCTCAAGAGGGCAGCTGGCGGGATGCGGTTGAGCGCCCGGCTCTGTAATTCCTGCCGAGGCGCCCCGCCTGGCACCGGGAGCTCTGCTGGCCGGCTCCCTACAAAGGCGGCTGGACTTCAAACAAGTAGGCTTCAAGATAGGTGACTGGATGGCTCTGGGGTTGCTGGCAAGGCCACCGTGCTGGGCAGGAAGGAGAGACGGCAGAAGGAAGCTCAGGGGCTCAGAGGAAGCGCTCATGGCTCTGGGGCGGGGCTGGGGTGGTGAGCGCACCCTGGCACACTCAAGTTAGAGACCGACTTTCCTGGTCTGAGTTAAGTTTCCCCCAGACTGCCTGTTGATGCCAAGGCTGTGAGATACTAGGCGAGTATCCTGTCTCTCTGAGCCTCCTCATCTATAAAAGGAGGATTCAATTGAGGCAATGTCTGGAAAGGGCTTTGTACGGCCGCATGTATGATAATGATGGTGGACAGGCCTCTGTGGCCTTTTGCTGACACGTGTGCGCGTTTCACGAATGTGAATGTTTAATTCCCCGATTTTCTCCAGCACCCTTGGTAGCAGGGATTTAATTCACGCGTTGAGTCAGCAAATGGTATCAATTGCATGCCACAAGCCAGGCCGCCTGCTGTTCTGGAGGCAGAGGCGCTGCTCTGCCCCGGAGAGCTCCCTCTAGTATAGGGAGATGGGGCGTGTACATAAACACTGGTGATACAGTGTGGGAAAAGTTGATGGTGAGGCCCGCTGGAGTTGGAGGGAGGCTGGCGTGGGAATCCAGAGATGAGCGTGGGGGCCAGCCCAGGCAGGGGCAGGGGATGAAGCCAGCCGGGCTGGGGGGCAGGCACCGGAATGACGGAGGACGGCCTTGCAGAGGTCTGGGCGTGGGGCCCTGGGGGGCTGGCGGAACCAGGAGATCTCAAGATCGAAGTGCCTGAGATCTCTGGCGGAGGTGCCCACGCACTTCACTCTATTTCCTGTTTCACTGTATTCAGAGATGGATAGGGGCTGTTATTGCAAGGCGTTGGAGCGTGCAGCTCCAGGGCTGGGAGAGAGGAGGGGCATATTGACGCAGCCGGGCACACTTCTGAGCTCTTTAGATATATGGTTCGTTGAATCCGCGTGCTAACCCTTGAGGTAGATGCCATTAGTATCCTATTTTACAGGTAAGGAAACTGAGGCTCTGGCAGGCCAAGCTATTATCTAGAAAGTGGCAAAACCAGACTCTGGACTCTGGACTTGCCATGGCCTGTGTCGGTGCATGGTCCCTATATGGGTGCATGGTACAGACATTGATTTTTGACCCAGCTCTATGCTAAGCATTGCACTAGCATGACACGGGTCATTTTGTTTGATCTTCGCAATAACCCCATGAGGTGGCTTCCTTTATGACCTTCCCTCCTCACAGCTGAGAAATCTGAGGCAGAAGGTCTGCCCGAGACCCCGCAGCCATCCCAGTGGAAAGGAAGGGCCCGAATGGATGTCTTCCCAAACCTCCAGCCTGCTTGCTTTCCATGGGACCATGCTACTTCCTGTAGTTTAAGGGGCCTTGGTGGAATTCCTCCCTAGAGCATGTGGCTCCCTCACTGCTCCGTGCTGGTGCACTGCTGGGACCCAAGGACCTCGGTTCAATACTCGTGCCACCCCTTAAGGGCTGTTCCTCAACCTCACAGGGAAATAACTGGCTCTAACTCACAAGATCGTACACAGGATAAAAGATATGTGAGAAAATGCTGTATAAACTGCGAAGTGCTGTAAAGAAGGGGAGACAGCAGCACTGTGTGCCCATCACTGTGGTGAACGTGACTGATGAGGACTGCCCAAGGCGACACAAGCAAAAATAACCAAGTGGGCTCGCATCAGACTAAAACGCTTCTGCACGGCTAAGAAAACCCTCGACAGAGTGAAAAGGCCACCTACAGAGTGGGAGAAAAGACTTGTCAATCATATGTCTGATGAGGGGTTCATATCCAAAATATATAAGGAACTCAATAGCAAACATCCCCAAACATATGATTAAAAAATGGGCAAAGGACCTGAACAGACATTTTTCAAGGAAGATGTATGAATAGCCAACAGGTACGTTAGAAAGGTGCTTGGCATCACTAGTTATCGGAGAAATGGACACCAAGTCCCTCAGCGGGACATCACCTCATAGCCGTTAGGATGGCCATCATCAAAGAGACAAGAAATAACAAGTGTGTGTGAGGATGAGGGTGGAAAGGGGGCCCTGTGCCCTGTCGGCTGCAGCCACCATGGAAAACAGCATTTCCTCAAAATCTTAAAGATAGAACTACCATATGATCCTGCAGTCCCACATCAGGTATTTACTTGAAGGAAACGAAAACAGAATCTGAAAGAAATATCTGCGCAGCCCTGTTCATCGCTGCATTATTTATAGGAGCCAAGATAGAGGAACAACCTAAGTGTCCACCACAAATGAATGAATAAAGGGTGTGCTCTAAGTTTACACTGAAATATTATTCAGCTGCAAGAAAGAAGGGAATCCTGTCATTTAAGATGACATGGATGGACCTTGAGGGTGTTATGCTGAGTGAAATAAACCAGACAGAGAAAGACAAAACTGCATGTATCACTTATTCATGGAGTCTTAAAAAAAATGTCAAACTCAAGAGTAGCAAGGTGATTGCCGAGGGTTGGGGGCTGATGAAAGTAGGGAGATTTTGACAAAAGGGCACACCCTTTGAGCTACAAGATGGATAAGGCCTGAGGACCTCATGGAAAACCTGGTGACTCTACCCAGGCTGACTCTGCCCTCGGTTTAGCAAGCATCGAGGTAATGGGTGGCAGGCCCTGTGCATGTACATAGGGATATAGACACACAACTAATTCAAGAATGGAACGATTGCCATTTACCATACACAACTGTGGGCTATGGGCTAAATCCTTAAAGTATCTTTCCTCATTGAGTTCCCTCAACTATCCAGTGAGGTACTATATTATTACGCCCATTTGAGTGATGAGGGAAGATGTTCAGAGTGGTGAAGAGACTTTCCCAAGGACACAAGGCTAGTAGATGGCAAAGGTGCTATGGACATCCAAGTCCTCCTGATTCCAAGCCCAGGCCTTTCCCCTGTGTCTGCCACTTCCACGAAATGGAAACACTTTTTCAGAAGGGCGCTGTGGTGGTCTGAGAGATGGGCTGGGAGGCAGAGCTGCAGTCAGGAGGCTGTAACGACGAGCACCGGGTGCAGCCTGCGGTCCGCGTCATGTACAAGCCTCCTAGACAAGACCCTTCTGCAGCCTGTAGACCGTCTCATGTACAAGGAACTTTCGTGCCCGTTACCTCTTACGACCCTCAAAGCAACACGGTGAGGTAGTGGGTTTCACAGAATAGGGAGGAGGCTCAGAGAGCTCAAGTGACCTGCCCCAAACCACACAGCTAGATGTTTTTCTAGAATTCACACCCAGGCCTCCTGTTTGGCCGACTGCACATCTCAGGCTCTTTCTGTGGCAGTAAAATAACTTGGGGGCTGGAACCAGGTCTGGGTTCAAGTCCCACCTCAACATCTTCCTAGCAATTGGACTTTGACCATGTTATTAAGTTTCTCTATTCATCTGTAAAATGGGAATAATAATATCTGCCTCTCCAGTCTGTCGTTTCATGGTTATTGTACATCAAGTTTCTAGCAGGCAGGAAGTGCTCAGTGAGTAGATGGACAAACAAGCAGTTATGGAGTGTTATTGGCTTCTGAGCTCTGTCGGGGAGAGTAAGGAGGAGAGGTGACCCTTTCCGTTAGGAAGAGAATGCCCTGATGCCTTTTTAAGGACATGTGAAAGGAGATGGAGTCTACTCTTTCTAGTTTGAATTGAGTGAAAAACTTGCAAAATTCGCATATAAGTAAGTACAAGCCACTTCCTTTCTCTTCCCCTGGCTGCTGGAACACCTGTAAGCATTTGCTTTATTAAGATCTTTCTAAAGCCTTTTGGAAAGACTGTGGAAGACTGTGGAAGACTGTGCAGTGGCAGATTGCACCAACGAGCAAAGAAAATCTACCCCTTCCTCTGCTGCCCACCCCTGCCTGGAGGAGGGGTTGGGGGCCTGGGAAGAAAGAGTCAAGATGGCATCCTGGTAGGTCTCTGCTTGCAACAGCGCTGTGGTTGCTGAGTTCCTCGGTGGCAAGGACTAATAATATCAATAATAGTCATTATAAGATTTTGCATCTGTGCAGGGTTTATTATGTTTCTCCCCAGGCAGTTTCACATTCAAAGTCTTATTGAATCCCTACAATTCAGTGACATAAACAGGGCAGGAATAAGAGCCTCATTTACCATGACTTGACCTTCCCGAGGGCCCATGGTTGTGGAGGGGGAGCCGGGTCTCCATCTCCGGCTTAGCACTGTTACCACTGCACTTCTCAGGGGCTCTCGGCCCCAGGCCCAGCTCCAAAATTTCCCCCATTCAACCATCCCCACCCCCAAGTTTCTCATTGTCCTAGTTTCTGGCCCCCTGGACTCCTTTGGCTCAGCCATGAGCCATCTGGTCTCTGAAAATCCAATCTAGTGGTTGAAGGGAAGGAAAAATCCGGTGTTTTTTTCTGCTGCTTGGAGGGGGGTTAGTAATTAGGTGATCTGGGGGCAATGGGAGGAGGGAAGTTAGAAAAGAAATGATTCTAAAGCCTCTTGATGAAGTTTCAAGAAGTGAGAAGGGGGAGAAAAAGATTTTGGTCTTAAAAATATCAGCCATATTAAGGTACAATTACATACAATAAAATTCACTGATTTTAAGTATATGAGTTTAGACAAACCATCTACAGTTTTTTAACTATGATCTCGATCAAGCTATAGAACATTTCCCTCACCCCAGAGGACCCCTTGTTCCCTTTTGCAGTTCACCGTCTCCTCTTCCTTGTCATTGAGACTGATCCGATGTTGCTAGTGTAATATTGCTCTTTCTAAGAAGTCATACAAATGGAAGTCATACAGTGTGTAGACTTGTGTGTCCAGCTTCTTCCATTGAGTACAATGCTCTTTTGAAATTCATCCACGTTGGTGCACGTAAGAGTACCATACGTGGTACTCATACCATGAGAACAATATGAGTATTGTTCCTTTTATTGCTGAATAGTATTCCATTGTATAGATATACCACAATTTGTTTATCCACTGACCAGCTAACGAACATTTAGGTTGCTGCTGGGTTATTTTTTTAACATATATCTTTATTTTATTGATAATAACTGCCTCTACATACATTTAACACACCTGGACCAAATGTGTGCAGGATAGATCCTTTCATGAATTTACAGACAGTACTTGGTGAGGGCATGTACCTGTGCCCTCCTTGTATTAACTCTGGGCCAACTCCAGCCCCTCCTACTCCTCTGGCCAAGGTGCAGGTGCTCCCAAGGTGGGAACCACTCATTTCGGTCACGCGGTTTAAGGCATAACTATTCAAACCAAAATGTGGTGTTTAACTTTATTTATTATATTTTATTTTACTGTGGTAAGAACACTTAACATGAGACCTACTATCTTCAGGTTTTAAATGTACAATATAGGCTTGTTAACTACAGGCACGATGTTGTACAGCAGATCTCTAGAACTTATTCATCATGTGTAATCAAAACTGTGCCCACTGATTAGCAATTTCCCATTTCCCCCTTTCCCCCAGCCCCTGGTAACCAGCATTCTACTTTCTGGTTTTATGAGTTTGACTATTTTAGATTCCTCCTATAAGTGGGATCATGCAGCATTTGTCTTTCCAAGACTGGCTTATTTTACTTAACGTAAAGTCTTCAAGGTTCATCAATGTGGTCACGTATTACAGGATTTCCTTCTTTTTAAAGTCTGAATAATATTCCATTGTATGTATATACCACATTTTCTTTACCCATTTATTCATTGATGGACACTTAGATTGCTTATAAATCTTGGCTATTGTGAATAGCGTTGCACTGAACATGGGGGCGCTAATATCACTTCAAGATCCTGATTTCAGTTCTTTTGGATAAATACCCAGAAGTGGGATTTCTGGATCATACGATAGTCTTATTTTTAGTTTTTTGAGAAACCTCCATACTGTTTTCCATAGCAACATTTTGCATTCCCACCAACAGTGTACAAGATTCCAATTTCTTCACATCCTCCTCAACACTTGTCATATACATATGTTTTGATGATAACCATCGTTAACGGATGAGGTGATCCTCACTGTGGTTTTGATTTGTATTTCCCTGGTGATGAGTGACATTGAGCATCTTTACTTACTGGCCCTTTGTATATCTTCTTTGGAGGAATGTTTTACTCAAGTAAATTCAAATCGACTCATTTTTAATCGAGTTATTAGTTTTTTTGCTCTTGAGTTGTAGGAGTTTCTTATATATTTTGGAAATTAACTGTGTATCTGATACATGGTTTGCAAATAATTTCTCCCATTCCATATGTTGCCGTTTCACTCTGTTGTTTCCTTTCTGGCTTAATGTAGTCCCACTTGTATATTTCTGTTTTTGTTGCCTGTGGCTTAGGTTTCCTATCCACGAAACAATTGCCAAGACCAATGTCCTGAAGATTTACCCTCCGGTGTTTTTTTCCTTCTAGGAGTTTTATGGTTTCAGGTCTTATGTTTAAGTCTTTCATACATTTTGAGCTGCTTTTGTGTACGATAAGGTACAGATCCAAACTCATTCTGTTGCATGTGGATATCCACTTTTCTCAATCCCATTTGTTGAAGAGACCATCTTTCCCCCGTTGTGCATTCTTCGGACTTTTGTCAAAGATTAATTGAATATACGTGTATAGAGTTCCTGTTTTTTACTGCTGTGAATGTTTGCTGCTGTGAATAGTTTTTGTCAATCTTTGTTTTTATTTATCTTGGGTAAATACCTAGGAATGTGATTACAGGGGCGTGTGATAAGTGCATGTTTAGCTTTGTAAGAAACTTCCAGAGTGCCCTCTGAAGTTGTTGCACCATTTTACATTTCCACCAGAAAGAAGTGTGTAAGAGTTCCAGGTGCTCTACACCCTTTTCAACGCTTTCAGGCTTTTAAATTTTACTAATTCTAGTGGGTGTGGAATCGTTTCTCATGGAGGTTTTAATGTGCATTTCCCTAATAACTAATCACATCCTTAGTATATTTTCTTTGGAAAGTATCCATTTTAAACCTTTTATACATATCTTCCATAAGGGTTATTCATCTTTTTACTATTAAGTTGCAAGAATTATTCATTTTTTAAACATTGTCTTTCAAAGAGAATTATTTCTTATTTGGATGAAGTCTAACTTATTCATTTTTCTATTTGTATCCTAGCTAGGAAATTCCCACATCTTCTAAGATATACATTTTCTCTGAGAAGTTTTGTAATAGTATTTGCTAATTTAGGTCTATGTTCCATTTTGTATTAATTTATATATAAATATGGCACAAGCTATGAAGTTCATTCTATTTTATGTAAAAAAAATTTTCAAGGTTTATTTATTTTTGAGAGAGAGACAGAGCATGAGCAGGGGAGGTGTAGAGAGAGAGACACACACACAGAATCTGAAGCAGACTCCAGGCTCTGAGCTGTAAGCACAGAGCCTGACGTAGAGCTCGAACCCACGAACTGTGAGATCATGACCTGAGCCCAAGTTGGATGCTTACTGACTGAGCCACCCAGGCACCCCAGTATGAAGTTCATTTTATTTTTGCATATGGATATTCCCTTATTCCTGTTAAAAAATTTATCATTCCCCATTGAATTACCTTTTACTTTTACCATGAGTCAATTTATAAGAATTAATACATATTTGAGTCTATTTCTAGCCTCTCTCTTTGGTTCAGTCAATCTGTATGTCTATCCTTCTGCCAACACCAAATTGTCTTAATTTTGGTAGCTTTATTTCAAGTGTTGAAAGCATATAATGTAAGCCCTACAACTTGTTCTTGTTTTTCTTTTCTGTTTTTGTTTTATTTATTTATTTTTTGAGAGAGAGACAGTGTGAGCAGGATAGGGACAGAGAGGGAGACCCAGAATCCGAAGCAGGCTCCAGTCTCTGAGCAGTCAGCACAGAACCCGACATAGGGCTTGAACTCACAAACTAAGAGTTCATGACCTGAGCCAAAGTCAGATGCCCAACCAACCGAGCCACCCAGGTGCCCTGTTCTTGTTTTTCAAAGTTGTTTTGACTATTCAGCTTCTCCCACCTCCAGGAATGGGAATGACCTCTGAGAAAAGGAGTGAACTTGTCCTCCTATTCTCCATATTTAGATAGAGAAGACTTCCTGGAAGAGGTGAGAAAAATTAAGGGACAGTGAAAAAAAAATAAAGGAGCGCAGTCTTCAGGCTCTGCTAGCTCTAGTGATGGTGGTACCAGGAAGGGTGGGGGTCAGGGAAGTGACAGGAAATGATTTTATGATTTCTCCCTTTTCCTGGAGGTCAAGGCATCTCCTTTAGAGGGATTCCTTAGTGGTTACATCTGCTGTGTTCACCTCGGTGAAGGAGAGGAGGGGGGCTCCTTATTCAAAGTTGACTTATGGGATCCTGGTTTTGCCTCCTTGATTCTCCTGCTGGGAGTCCCCCTTCTTCATGCCTCTACTTACTGTGCTGTTGTACACACTATCAGTTCCTCCAACCTACTCAACCGTTTTTACGGCCATGCAGTGGAATCCTGAGTCTCAAACTGAATATAGATGTGGGAAGTGACAGGTGCACAGTCTCTCCGAATTTCGAGGGCCTGGCCCTGGCAAAAACTTTAATTAGTTCCTGTCAGCATTTGCCATTTTGTTCCCCTCCCAGCCTGCTGGCCCCCGGTCCCTCTTCTCTCCTGAGGGCACTGCCACTTTTTCCCCAGCTTACTTTAGTCCTTTAAGAACAGAGTCCCTTTCTGGCTGAACCCGAGGCTCACCTCTTCCTTCAGGTCCACGCTGCCTTCTATGAAGACTTTGAACCCCTGTCTTGCTCCGGTGCTGTCCTAAAATTCCCTGAGCCGGTTGCTCCTCACTCTACACCTCTCATTCCCGAGTCCTCCAAGCTCCTTCCCAGCCCTCACGCATGACCAGGGATAAGCCACACATTAAAATCCTCACTCAGGGATTGGAGCGCCCCTCATCGCCACATCCACCCACAATCCAGCTTCCACCGATACTCATCGGCTTGGGGTACTTGGGATGGCTAAAGCCAGGAAGGACTGAATTCTGCCTAAAGTCATGGGCCATGGAAGAAAACATACAAAAAATAAGCTTTCGGCCTGGACACCACAGGGTTCCCTCATCTGGAATTTCAAGAGCCGACGACTGAGCATGGGTCATGTTTCTTTTCTAGACAGGCCCCTTCCGTTGCCATTCCTTGGGTCCAGAACTCCTAGGGCCACAGCCTTGGGCTGCAAATCCCACAGACTATGATGCGAAGAGTGTCTCTGGATTTGTGGGACATGGTGGCTCTGAGAAAGCCCCTCCTGGCATGCTCCAGAGCGGGTTGGTGTCTGTTTGATCCAAGGCCCGGCTCACATTCCTTTTTTTTTTTTAAGTTTATTTATTTCTTTTGAGACAGAGAGAGAGAGAGAGAGAGAGAAAGAGAGAGAGAGAGCATGAGTGGGAAGGGGCATAGAGAGAGGAAGAGAGAGAATCCCAAGCAGGCACTGGTGTTGGCACAGAGCCCAATGCAGGGCTCAAACTCATGAACTGTGAGATCATGACCTGAGCCAAAATCAAGAGTCTGACACTTAACCAACTGAGCCACCCAGGTGCCCCAAATTCCTAATGCAACTTGTAGAGGGTCCCCCTGCCCCCAAAGTGCATCAGTTGCACTCAGGCCTATGGGTGCAGGCCTTTCTCCTTCTTTACTTCTCTCCACTCTCCAGTAGCAGTGGGAGGCAGACAAAGTCTGGGTCCCAGGGACAATAACTCTCCGTCCTCCTAGGGATTTGCTCCACCCGCTGTCTCACTCTGCACCAACACAATGAGATGGGGATGTAGAAACGTTGCATGTCTCCATCTGCCCTGGCATGATGAATCAGGTGCAAGGAGCTGAGCGTGTCCAATGCGGAGCCTCCAGGAAGTAGGTTCTGAGAACACCTGGTTCTCGTTATTTCCAGGGGACATTTTCTGCCTCTTGGTGCTCATAAAAAGTGGCACTGGTTGACTTCAGGGACACAGGAAGCCTCATTGGTGGAAGAAAGATTCTTCCTTTCTTTCTGTCATGTGAGCTAATGGAATTAAAGGGCCACATCAGATAAGTGAATGCATAAATATTCGGTTGGAAGCCTTTATCTTCGTGATGTGCTTAGATATTCATTGTTGCCTTCGCTTTCCAAAAGCCCTGCAGGATGCAGTCATTACTACTATCCTAGCTTTACTGGTGAGAAAACTGAGGCTAAGAGGTAAGGGATTTGAATGAGTATACACAAGAGTTATAGTCCACTTGTGGAGAGCTGATGAACCCGGCATAGACCCCAAAACCTTA
Source organism: Paguma larvata (assembly GCA_030068075.1). Taxonomy (NCBI): domain Eukaryota; kingdom Metazoa; phylum Chordata; class Mammalia; order Carnivora; family Viverridae; genus Paguma; species Paguma larvata. The sequence continues at coordinate 100,835,459 of CM057828.1, forward strand.
TCTGGAGTAGGGTGGGGGCAAGGCTTCAGGTCAGCTGTCCTGAGGGAAGAAAGCCTTATTCTGGGTTCTAAGGACAGAGGCCAGCTGTGCCCACACCCCCTCCTCACACCTGGACAAGCTGTGACATCCTGGCAACAGCCTTGGGTTGGTGCCAGCCTAGGGGCCCTGTCTCGTCCCTCCTGGCTTCCGCTCCCCTTTGTGGTCTCTGGTGCCCAGTGGCCCATCTGCTGTGGTGGCAGTGCTCCCAGGGGAAGTGGGAAGAGAAGAGGTAAAAGGGCTGTGACCTGTGGGCCAGGGATTCAGAGAGCAGCTCAAGGGCAGTGTGAAGACAAGCCTTGGACTTGGGCAGGGAAGAACAGAGTAGGCAATGATCCCTCAGCCCATGTTCTCATTATGGCTTCCTTTTCTAGCTTCAACCAAACAGGAACTTTGTCCTTTGCCAGTTTGGATGTTCTCTTAGTTGGTGGGCTCCCTGAGGCAGGGACTGCATGTGATGCTTCTTTACACATTCATGCACCGAACACTAACAATATACCGGGCACTGGGCTGGGCACTGGGGACTCCCAAGCCAGGGCTTGGTAGCTGGGTCACCATGGGTAACACACGAATGCCCACTGTCCAAAAACCTTATAAAGTAGGGTAATAGGCATGATCCTTGTAACCAGCCTGCCTGGAGTTTAGGCTTTCCTACTAACTAGCTGTGTGACCTTGGATAAGTCACTTGCCTGCTCCGAGTCTTGGTTTTCTCCTTTGTAAGAGAAAAGATGATGACATATACCATAAAGTGTTGTCATAAGGTGTGAAGTATATGTCGAATGCATGATACTTCATCAGTGGTTTGCAAACTCACTATACCTCAGTTTCCTCATCTGTAGAGTGATGAGGAAGTTTTGTTTGAAGTTTTGTGAGAATTAATAAGTTAATACATGGAAAGTGCTTAGAATAGTCCGTGCCATGTAATAAACACTATAAAGTACTAACATACAATTATTAGTGTTTTGCTGCCCCAATTTTGTCATCTATCTATCTATCTATCTCTCTATCTATCTATCATCTATCATCTACTAAACTCTAGTCCTTATTTGTATTTTATTAATTTTTCCACTACTATCCTCTTTCTGCTCCAGGATCCCATCCAGGGTACCATATGACAATTTGCCATGTATTCTCAGTTATCTCTGGTCTGTGAGAGTTTCTGTCTCTTTTTGGTTTTCAGGAATTGACAGTTTGAAGAGTACAGGTCAGATATTTTGTAGAATGTCCTCAATTTGAGTTCGTATGATGTTTTTCTCAGTTAAACCAGGGTTCTAGCTTTGGGGGGCGGGGAGAATACCACAGAGGCGACGTGCCCTTCTTATCACGTCCCCAATTTTTAAAAATGGGAATGAAATCTTTGGCTCCTTTTGTCTGGGTTCTCCTTTGGAGCAGAGGGAAGGGAAGTCTGGGGCAGGGCGGTGGAAAGCAATGTTCAGCCAACTTAAGCTAAGACCAGGGGACTGGGACCATGACATTCGGAAGGGGAGGTGGCCAGGCTGGTCAGATGTGGGGAGAGCAGGACTTAGGATTCAACATAAACTAAACCCCAAGAGAAGACAAGAAGGGAGCTTCTGGTGGGGAGCCCCTGGCCTAGGCTGAGGAGGCCCATGGGGCAGGGGGTGGACAGGGGAGAAATAGGAGAAGCCCTAAAGGCAAGCTTCCCCTCTTAGCTGGACTGTCTTGAGGGACCTCATCAGTAGGAACCCCAAAAGGGACTGCAAGCCCCAGTAGCACCGCCATCCCAAACCAAGGGGCTGAAGGACTCACTTGGGGACATCCAGGGTCACATTGCCCATCACATGTGCCAGTGCAGCTGAATCTGGAGAACAGAGAGGGCCATCTGGAGCCTACCTGAGCACCTGATCAGAAAGGCAGCGCCCAGTTCTGGGAGGAGGTCTCTGAGAAATGGAGGCAGGATCAGAACAGAGACCCCTGGCCTCCAACTTGTGATGGCATCCAACTTGTGACTCTCCTTCCTGAAATGTCAGTGCCTTGAGTGGTGAACAAACTCTGCCTCTTTGCGTAGGATCTCGGGGGCTTTTGCTGAAATTCTGAACCTGCCCCCCAGGGCACAGGTACATCTGGAGGCAGGAACTGGGGTGGAGGGTAGGTTCTCTGCCGTACCTGCATACCCGGGTCATGGCTCTGAGCCCTTCTGGTTCCTGCTCTGTCTCCTTCCTCCTCCTTCCCCTTCTCCTCAGTCCTAAGGGCTATAGTCAGACATTTGAGACCCAGACAATTCCCTAAACACTATGATTTGCCCCAGGAACCAAGGGAGGTGAGGGTGGCTAGAAGACCGAGCTGGGACTTTGGTCAGGGAATGATGAGACAATGGGAATTTGGTCAGGGAATGATGAGAATGACTCGAGACAAATTACTTCCCCACTCTGTTGCCTCAATTTTCTCATCTGTGAAATGAGGGGTCAGATTCATTTTCCTTATTGCCTTTTTACAAAACTGCATTAGTTGCATACATTTTTAGTCTATAATCTATAGATTATATATAGTCCATAAGCAATAATTTATTAAATTAACAAAAATCCAAGATAAAAATTGCCTATGATCCATCCTGAAATGACATTAATATTTGTGTAGGTTCCTGAAACTTTCTACTCCTTGTTCAGATACATACTCAATTTTAATGTATTTACAGTAATATCATAAGTAGGAATTTATATTTAACATTTTCAGCTAACATTACACCAACCATATTTTTTCCTTTTCCATTTTTTGCCTACTTTGTCTCAGTCTCTTCTTGCTGAAGTAGCCAATATGAACAGCTTAGTTATATATAAACTCATATAGAAATATAGCACATGTGTAGAATAGGCATTTGAGGGAGAGAGGTCTTTGTTTATTTTACAAAACTACATACATTTATCTGCAGCTTGCTTTTCTCATTTAGCCATACCTTATGGCAATCCAGCCAGGCCAAGAAATACTGCACATACTTCCATATAGAGGTATAGTGCACACCTCCATGGTATAAATGAAGCTATCTCAATTTATTCAACCATCCCCTGATTGGTGGGGACTCGGGTTATTTCCAGTTGTTTTGTTTCCCCTACTGAAAACAATGCTGCCACAACATTTTGTACAAATACCTTTATGAACAGGTTATTTACATTTCTAGGGTACAAAATTTCAGAGATGGGATTACCAGGTCAGAAGACATGTGCCTCCCCCTTTTTTTTGAGAGAGACAGAGAGCAAGTGGCAGGGTGGGGGGGGGGGGGGCGGAGAGAGAATCTTTTTTTTTTTTAGTTAAATTCAAGTTAGTTAACATACAGTGTAGCGCTGGTTTCAAGAGTAGAACCCAGTGAGTCATCACTTACATATAACACCCGGTGCTCATCCCAACAAATGCCCTCCTTAGTGCCCATCACCCATTTAGCCCATCCCTCTACCCATCTCCCTTCTAGCAACCCCAGTTTGCTCTCTGTATTTAAGAGTCTCTTATGGTTTGCCTCCATCTCTGTTTTTATTTTATTTTTCTTTTCTTTCCCTTCCTCTATGTTCATCGGTTGCGTTTCTCAAATTCCACATATGAGTGAAATCATATGATACCTGTCTTTCTCTGACTGACTTATTTCGCTTAGCAGAATATTCTCTAGTTCCATCCACATTGTTGCAAATGGCAGGATTTCAATTTTTTTATCGCTGAGTAATATTCCATTGTATATATATTCCACATCTTCTTTATCCATTCATCAGTCAGTGGACATCTGACCTCTTTCCATACTTTTGCTATTGTCAATAGCACTACTATGAACATTGCGGGTGCATGTGCCCCTTCGAATCAGCATTTTTGTATCCTTTGGATAAATACCTAGGAGTGCAATCGCTGGGTCGTAGGGTAGTTCTATTTTTAATTTTTTGAGGAACCTCCATACTGTTTTCCAGAGTGGCTGCACCAGTTTGCATTCCCACCAGCAGTACAAAAGTTTTCCCCTTTCTCCACATCCTTGTCAACATCTGTTGTTGACTGAGTTGTTAATTTTAGTCATTCTGACAGGTAAGTGGTATCTCACTGCGATTTTGATTTGTACGTCCCTGATGATTAGTGATATTGAGCATCTTTGCATGTGTCTGTGACCATCTGGATGTCTTCTTTGGAAAAGTGTCTATTCATGTCTTCTGCCCATTTCTTCACTGGATTATATGGTTTTTGGGTGTTGAGTTGGATAAGTTCCTTATAGATTTTGAATACTAACCATTTAGAGAGAGAGAATCTTAAGCAGGCTCCAAGTTGTGGGGCTTGATCTCACAACTGTGAGATCATGACGTGACCTGGAATCAAGAGTCAAATGCTCAACCGACTGAGCCCCGCAGGTGCCCTGACATGAGTTCTTTTTAATTTCCAAAAACAACTGTAAAACTTCACAACCGCACTTCTCTCGCCACATCCACACCAACACTTACTGCCACTAGTCTTTCGAATGTTTGCCAGTCTGGTGGATGGAGAATGGCATCTCAGTGCTGCTTTAACTTGCACTTGCCTGTTGACTAGTAAGGTAGAGCATCTTTACATCTACTTATCAGCTCTTTGGATTTCCTCTTATGTCAACTGAGATTCCTTCCTATCCTTGGCCTTTTTTTCTACTGGGTCTGTCTTTTAATTATGAATTTGTTGTTTGGCTTATGAGAGTATTTTTTTTCCACAGAAGATGTTTTTATTGTATGTAGTCAGATATGTTTCTTTTTCCGAATGGTGTTTCAATTTCCTGTTTTGTTTTAAAAGTCTCCCCAACACATAAGCTGTCTTCCTAAGTTTCCTTGTAAATTTTCTCTTGTTTTACTTTTTCTCACTTAAGCATGAAATCTTTCTGGAATTATTTTTGTCAGATTAAGGTAGGCTCCAACATTATTTTCTTCCATGAGAAGAGCCAAACTCAACAATTTCTTTTTATTTTTTTGAGAGAGAGCAAGGGCACAAGTGAGCACAAGTGAGCAAGGGGCAGAAAGACAGAGAGAGAGAGACAAGAGAGAGAATCCCACAAAGGGCATAGAGAGAGGGAGAGAGAAGCCAGGCTTACCCGAAGCAGGGTTCATGTTTTACCCAAAGCAGGTCTCGTGTTCACGCAAAGTAGGGCTCCAGTTTACTCAAAGTGGGGCTCACGTTCACCCGAAGCTGGGCTTGTGCTCACCCAATGTGACTCAAACTCACAAACCGAGAGATTATTTCCTGAACCATAGTCAGATGCTTAACCGTTGAGCCACCCAAGCACCCCAAACACAGCAGTTTCTAATCTATGCTCTTAAATCTTGGGGCCCCCAAGAGACACCTGGGAGGTGGCTACCAAAACTGGGGCCAGCAGATCAGGGAGGTGGCATAGACCTCCAACTCCCTGACCATAAAGCTATTCCACCTTGGTTGTTTTATAAAATGGGTTTCCAAGAAAGATCGGGTTTGGACAAAGTGTTCTGAGGCTAAAGGAAGTTTTAAGAAACATCTTTTGGGCAATCTTTGGGGGCCTTCTCAGGTCTGTCATTCTCTGACTCCATGATGGTGAATGGTTGCTAAGGGAGAGAAGATCATATGTCAGCATAACTTTATCCAAAAGTAATTTTACTATTAAATCCCAACGTAGCTCAAAGTAGATATTAGAATCACAGAGTTTTAGAGGTGGAAGTCACCTTGAAAATCGTCTAGTCTAATGGCTCTCAATTCTGGCTACCTTTTGAATCACCTGGGAGCTTATAAAAAGTCTCGGTGCCCCTGACCGGTGCCAGACCAAGTGACTCAGCCCCTGGGGGTTAGAGCCCAGGCACTGATGACTTTTAAAGGCTCCTGGTGATTCTAATAAGCAGTTAGGGTTGAGAACCACTTCTCTAGTTCAACTCCATTATGTCATTAGTAAATAAATTGCGACCTGGAAAAGGTGATGAGGTATCACACAACTGGCTAGCTGTCAAGTTGGCACTAGAACTTCTATCTCCGCCTCCAGGTTAGCTTTTTCATTTGCATCAAACAAATCCCTCATCAAGCACCGTGCCTTGGATTTTCAGCCAGCAACCCTAAAATCTCTGTGTGGGTGCTTTGTGTCTTCGCATATGATTGGCTTAAACATGTTCCCTGCATGCAGTTCTGTGAACCATGGGTAAATAGACCTAGTTCGGCCTTGCCAGACCATAGTGGGGAACTGGATCATAAAGAACTATAATGATAAATGGAGGGCTGAATAAATGGTACATCCTATGCAGAGGGCAGGGCCGGGGGCTCAGAAGGAGGAGGAGGTGGTTGATGAGAGGTCAGGGGGCTGCAAACAGGAGGCAGCGTTTGAACCCGGCATAACGCGTGATCGAGAAAAGCCAGAAGCTCTTCCCCGGAGCAATGTGAACACAGCGGGTGAAGGGTTCTCAGGGCGGGAATACGTTGGTGCCAGCTGGGTCCAGCCTGTCAAGGCTGCTGCTGACTTTCTCCCTCTTGCTCTGCCCTCAGGAATGAGACCGTGCTGCACCAGTTCTGCTGCCCAGCCGCCGACGCCGAGCAGAAGCCTGCCTGCTCCGACTTGGCCTCCCAAAGGTGGGAACGCACTGGTGGCCGTCCTCCTTTCCCCACCCCCACAGTCCTTCCCCCGGAGCAAAGCACAGTGCCATTCCGCCTCTTCCTCTGAGTTCTGTTTTTGTTTGTCTGTTTTTACCTCCCACCTCGTGCTTCTATTTCTCTTTCCTTTCTCTGGCCGCCAGATGAGCCATTCCCAACTCTGGAGGCCATTGTACCCTAGTGTTCAAATTCCAAACTTAGGCTCCTTCCCCCTAAACAGCCTACATAAAATATCATCTTTTTAGATGTTAAGAGTAGTTGGATTATACGCAGTATATATGATCACATGGTAGGTTGCTTGGCACTCAGCAGGTGCTCAACCCATGGTCGTGCCCACCTTTTCTATGATAGCAAAGATTTACACTTTTCTTTCTAATCTTTCTCCTTCCATAAAAGAGCCAAGATAACTGAGTTTAATTGTCAGGCTTTTCCACTGCACTGAGTTAGCTGTCGACCTGGGAAGGAAGGGGGAGAGTGTTGAGTCAAGGGTTGCTGTCACTGTCCCAGGCTCGCTTTGTCTTGTCATGGGTCGTAGTCCGTCTTTCTCTTATTCATTTTTTTTAATTAAGAAATTTTAAGTGAATTTAACTATTTAAACTAACAAAATACCAGGTCACTCCCTAGTCCCTGATGATATCTTAGGGTAATAAAATTTAAATATATATACATATATTTGATGGCACAGACACAGCATGCCAATCTAATCAGACCTAAAATGTGAGTTTTACCGCATGCATTTGGGGTCTCTCCAATGATGTCAACAATATAGCAGTCTTAAGCAGGAAGTAGTCCTCGTTGTCACAAGGACTTGTTTAGATTTTACATGTACTATAAACGTTTCCTTTTAACGTGGAGTACATCCGCCTCTAAGTTTCTGTGCGGAGTCATCATCACATTTGCAAAGTTTGCATGGGAAGGGCGATGAGTAACCAAGTGCTTGAATGGGTGCAGAAATGCCGCAAGGCTGCCAGCCTGTTTTCCACAATGTGGCCCCTCTACTCTACAGCTGTTTGCTGTGGACATCTTACACTGTGGGGCTGACACCTAACAGCCGCCCAAGCAGGTGCTTAGAGGGTTCTTTGGGTTTCATAAGCTCAAGACTCCCCTGGAACATAAGTGTAGGTAAATAATTCTGCTCCATGCAGGTCATTTCCTCAGCTAGAGTAGGAGAAATGAAAGCCAACCTGAGTAGCTGAACTCCTAGTCCCTCTTCCTTCCCCATCTCCCATTTTGTGGTCCCTCCTCCTTATGTTTCTGTGCTTCTGTCTGTCTTCCACCTTCACCTGCCTCTCCCCTTCCATGCCCACATCAAGTTCCTCTCCTGCGTCTCCACCCCAGGGCCCTTGTCACGCTTTGCTCTCTTTCCAACAATTCTTCTTAGTTCTGCACATTTCTCTCTTCTTTCATTTGTTTCTTACTTCACTGGGAGTCAAGATGCTTGGATTCTGGCCTGAACTTGGCCCCATTTACAGTCTCCTGTTGTAGGGATGAATTTGGGCAAGTTGTTCAGATCCCCCGGGCCTCAATTTCCCCCTCCAAGAGGGTAGTCTATCAGGAAAGTAACACTGATGCATAATCTCATTGAGCGTCTCAGCTGCTCAGCGAGGTTAGACCAGGCTTTCTCATCCCTGTCTTATGTGAGAGCAGAGTAAGTTTCAGAGCACTGAAGGGCCTTGCCCATAATCACACAGTCAGAAAGTTCCAGTGCCCAGACTTGCCCTGAGGGCACATCACTCCTACTGCTCACCATTTCCTTGTTTGAGACTCAGTGATTCCATGATCTTTCCTCTTTTATTCCTTGGAGAGGCGCTAGGTAGTAATCAGAGATGGTAGCTATTGACACAAAGACACAAAACCACCCCTGAAAGGTATCACTGCTCATTTTCCCTTAAAGGGAAGTCAGGGCCAGGGTGTAGGCAGGACTCTGAGGGGCCAGAGTCAGGCCAAACCAAGTAGCATTTCGGGATCCTTGAGTCCAGGGCTGAGGGGGGCATGCTTGCTCCCCGAGGGTGACCACGGAGGAGCATGGAAGGCAAAGAGAAGGACCGAGTGCTGTGCCGATGCCCTGGGTGGTCTGTGGGCCAAGTTCTGTGCCTGGGGACATAAGAACAAGTAAGGCCACTTGAGTTCTGGAGGATCTCCCCATCTAGTGGGGCACTGTGGTGTCCCCAAATTGGAAATGGCTCACCTGAAACTGGAAGGAGAAAGAAATGGGAGAATGTGAGGGTGGGAGAGAAGAGGAGAGAGGACAGAGAGTGGAGTGGCATCAGGACGATCTTCCAGGAAAGAGACGGAGGGTCCTGGTTCCTTCCAATGGGTTGTCACTGTTCAGACACACGGCTGAGTCTTCTTCCTAAAAGTGTCCTCTTGGCAGGAGGGGAGAAGAGCTGTCTAGTCTGCCTCTCACCTCGTCAATTCAGCTCCATTCAGCAAGCATTTAATTGCTACTACCCAAGCACGAGGCATCGGTGAGGATGGGTGACAGGGTGCCCTCAAGCTCAATCCTGGAGGGGCGGGCAGCAACAGAAACCCTTCCTTGGATTATCCATGGTCAACCTCCTCTCACTTCTCGCCCCTCATTCTTCTCATGCCCATACCCCTCTGCCTGCCCACCCACCCGCCTGCCCTGTGGCCCTGGATCCTGGTGGGAAGCAGTGGGTGGGGCTGGCGTGCCATATGGGAGGGCGTGACAGGTGTACGTGGGGCAGGGGAGGGGTGCTTCCCCATCATGGCCGCCAAGGGAATGGGCTTCTTTCTCAAGATTTTGGGTGGGAGGGTAGGAAATCTATTATCTCAGTTTCCTCTTGGAGGGGCAGTTGCTGAAGTGGGGATGGAGGTGCTCTGGGAGGGAGATTGGGGGAAAGTTCAGTCATGGAGGGACTACCCCCTGCAGCCCTCCCCTCTGTGGGGGGCAGGGAGACTTGCTCCCAGTTGGGCCCAGATCTTCAGCTGCTGTCTGCCTCTGTTCCCAATTATTCCAAGGTTTTAGGTTTGGTTTGTAGTTTCCTAGGATGTATTTCTGTCTGTCTGTCTGTCTGTCTGTCTCTGATGTCAGTTTCTTGGCTTCTCCGGGAGTGGGCCCTCTGGATGTTTTCTGACAGTCCAACCGTTTGTGTGTCAGTCTGCCTGTTCCTGGCTTCCTGGGGGAATTCCATCCTAAGAACATTTTCTCCCATGAGGCCCCATATATCCCAACCCCATCACAGCGCCTTATCACTTTCCTTTAACCAAGTGCCCCCTCCACAGAGTGTAGCCCAGACCTCCCCGAGAATTTGTCTGTGAGAACCTGCCAAGGTCAGAGATTGGGCTGAGGGCTAGCATAGGGTGGGTGGGTCATGAAGCCTTCTGGGCCACCTTGGGAGATCCTGGGCTGGGCTGCAGGGCTCTGGGACAAGCTAGGCTCTTATCAGTCTGGCTTCCCGCCAGCTCAGCCAGGCTCCAACCCAGTCAGCCTCCTCTGAGTTTCCTGGGGATAGCCCATTGGTGTCCACAGGAGACCCCGATAAGAAATCTAAACCAATCGATCAGGTCTCAGGGTCACAGGGGCCTTTGGTGTGTGACCTCAGATCTGGCTCCCTGACATTATTCCTCTGCACCCCAGCCGAAGCCAGCGGTGATCAAGGTTGGCCCAATTTGAGGGGTCTATCCCCACCTTGCCCCACCCCAAGCTAAGGGGCTGAGCAAGAATCCCTTTCTTAAGAGCTCTGGACTCATTCCGTGGGGGCCTCCACAGCACTGATCCCCCATAGCCCCATTGGTCAGACCAGTGGAGACAAGCCACCACAGCCCCAGGCAAACCCTCAGCCCAGAGGAGAGACTCAGAGGCCAGAGAAACCCTCACCCCTCCCAAAGAGGCAGCTAAGCCCCAGCCCTGGGTCGGGGGGGGGGGGGGGTGGGGAGCTTGCTAAGACAATCCATGCTCTAAACCTAGACACCTATAGAGAAGCCTTTGAGGGATGGGGTCAGGAAGATGTGGAATCTGCCAAGGAGTGATACCCCAGGAGGTGGGAACACCCCAAATTGAGCAAGTCTGGAAGCTGGGTTTCCGTAAGAAAGGAGGGGGTGGGCATCAGGAACTGGGGGGCAATGGAGCAGTTTTGGGGCTGGCAGAGGCCCGGGAATGGTGCCTGGGTTCAGAAAGGCCTAGGCAAACCCCCTGTACTGGCCAGGGCACCTAGGCCCTCAGGTGAGTGCTGGCGGGGAAGGAGCCCAGAGGGCCAGCCAGGCTCAGCTAGAGCATGCCAGGCTCTTCCTTCCCCCTTCCCTACCGCCTCCTGCTGCTAGCTAATGACAAGGGCTTTATTCTAGGGAGCTGAATAAGCTAGTAATTGCAGCCCTACTTCCAATCCCATACCTCTCCTCCCTCTCAGGCTCTCAGTGACAATGACCCTGGAGCTGGCCAGCCACCACGCAGCAGCATCCGGCAGAATGGCAGCCCATTTGTCTCTGTGGGTGGCAATGGGGCTGAGTGGAGGAAGATTGGCTTCTATTAGTGTAATGAGAGGAGGCTCGTAGGGGTGGGGGTGGCGGCTCAGCTAGGGGAGGCATAGGGAGGAGTCAGAACTCCCCTGGGGAGCCCTGGGGAGGAAGGCACTCTGGGCCTCAGGGGACTCAATGTCTCACCCCTGGTATTCGGTCCTACCTGCCCCAGCCTTACTCCAGGATGGCAGAGACACTAATATTTCTTGAACATGCCAGGTGTGTTGCACTGAGCACCCTGAGTATTTTATCTCAATTCTGTGAGCTAGCTGTTACTCAAAGTTATGGCTAAGGAATCTGAGATGGAGAGAAGTCCCATGTCTTGACAGAGGGACCATGCTAATCTGTTCTGGAACTGGAAGGTGAGCTCAGGTCTAACTCCAAAATGCAACCACTTTCCAACGGAGCCGCTGCTAGGGCTTTCTCCCTCCCTTTCTTTCTCTTTCTTTCTTTCTTTCTTTCTTTCTTTCTTTCAGAGCAAAGGAGAAACCCTTCTAGGCATTTCTTTTGATCTTAAATAACATCTATTTTCTCTGATTATAAGTTATACTTGTTAGTTGTTGGAAATGTGGAAAATACAGAAATATAAAGGAGAAAATAATTGAATCCAGCTATATAGAATTAACCACTGTCAATATATTAAGGTGCAATATATTCGTTTTTATTTTTCTAAGGTTTTTTTTTTCTAAGCACTGGATTTTACATCTTCCCCCATTAAAAAAAACATTTTGTAGCCTGCACTTTGCACTTAGTATACTGTGTCCAGAGAGAGCCTCCCGCCCCTAGGCAGCCCCTCCCAAGCTTTCCTGGAGCCGGCCTGCACCTGCTAACCAGCCCGAAGACTGGGCAGCGGGTGGCCGTGAGCCCTGCTGGAGGCTGCACTCCTTGCTTTCCTTGAGGAAGGGACTTCCTTCCAAGGCTGCTGTCTGGGAGAGCCCTTCTTTCGCGTTGCTGTCGTCTCCGTCCCGCCTCTTGGCTCTCCCCAGCTGGCCTGGGGCGTGATCAATGGACCAGCCAGTGTTTACTCAGCGATTACGGAGCAATTAAATTCTCAATCGATACAGTTTAGTCTTCAAACAGCTGGGCTAGGGAGCCTCGGCCTCACGTGCCAGCTCCATCAGTCACATCCCAGGCTCCCGGGCTGCCGGGAATCCTGCCGCACCCGCAGCGGAGAGGGTAGGGGCTCATTCTGGGACTGCAGAACTGCGTCCCCTCTTCCCTCGAGAAGCACAGAGAAGACACGGCTTCCCTCGTTGACCCGAGGGGGGCTGGAGGGTCGGCCCACCTAGGCTGCCCAGCCCCTGGGCTCTGGGGTCTCTGCCTTGGCACACCAAGAAGGCAGTGAGAGGCAGGCAAAGCCAAGGGGGAGTTGTCTGATCTCCTTCAGCATCCAGTGGTTAGTTCCCAAAGGCCTAGGCAAGGGTTGGGATCACGTGACCTAATGCAGTGCCATGACAGTTCCCATGATGCCTTGCTCTAGAATGGAGCATCTGCCGACTGGTGGGCCCAGGTGGGATTCCTGGGGATCGAGGATCTCAGTCTGGCCTGGCACACAACAAACCTGGACTCAAGTGGCAGACAGCAGGGGGAGGGGAGGGGACGTTCCTTCTTATTTGGGCTTTCTGAGCAGTTTAGGTTTTCTCACCAGTGTCCTGAGGATTTCTGTGTAGTTACGGCAGAATCCACCTCGGCTGAGCTTTATACCTGAGGATAACCACAAGGAAAATGGCAGAAGAATTTGGTCCTGGCGCTAGAGAAATCTGTCCCCTGATGAACCATGTGGCCTGTCCCCTCATGTCCGTGTTTTTTGCCCCATCTGTGTCTTCCCCGCCAGACTCAGGAGGCACCAAAGACAAAATAGATGGCAGAATACTTTGATACCCTGCTAGGGGATGTCTCCCACCCCCGTGCCTTCAATTCCAGAGAGTATTAGGAAAGCTTTGTCTTGTCATGACTGTCTGGGAGAGCCCTTCTTTCGCGTTGCTGTCGTCTTCGTCCCGCCTCTTGGCTCTCCCCAGCTGGCCTGGGGCGTGATCAATGGACTTTCATGTCATGAGTTTTGACTTTCTGTTCAGAGTTTTCCTCAGCTGCAATGTGAAACTTGGGTTTGGCGTCAAGCATTTGTCCGGGCCGATTTCCTTGCGTATTTTTCCCACCCAGTGATTCTTTAAGACCAGTCTCTTCATGAGACCTCAGTTGTCACCAGAGGGCACTTAGCATACTCCCCTGTCCATAGACCTGGGCTGGGGCCGTGTTGTGTGAGGGAGGCCAGGCTTGGGCCCACCTTCAAAGAGCTGCGAGTTAGGACAGACAGCTTTCTGTCAGCAGTGTTGAGAGATAATCAGAGAATTCCTCCTCACTCTGAATTTCTATTTTGTATCCCTCACCCATGAGAGAGAGAAAGAGAACACTGGCTATCAAAGTGAGGCTCGGAGCTGATGAATGACTTGTCCAAGGGCCGTGTTCCCGGCAAAGGGCAGAACTAGGATTCGAACCACGCATCTATTACAGCTTCTGCCGCCAGGGTCAGATAACCAAAGAAGGGAGGTGTTTTCAAGCATAGGGAGTAGAAGCGTGGAGGGGGAGTAAACAGCTGACTCCTACTTCCCCGGCCGCAGGAAAGGGGCTGCTCAGAGGGGGCTCCTCAAAGAGAGCTCGGCTTGTGGTTCAGGGACGGCGAGGGCTGGCTCTCCGCCCTACAAATGAGGCTTTGAGGACTCTTGGCAGCTGGAGGTAAACACATCAGAGCAACGAAGCTGAAGGGAGAGATAACTGGGAGAATATTTTTAGGGGGAGAGAAAGCTTCAGGCTTTATTATTTAAAGAAATAAACATAACTAAGGATAATACTCCCAGAACAACAAAATGAAAGCCACCACAAGGAATGTCTAACTATCTCTGTTCCATTGGTGTTCATTAGTGCACAGTTTTGTGCAATTTAGGGAAAGAAATTCTTTTTTTTATTTACCAGAACCTTCTGGCTTGAGTCTTTTGGGTATTCTTTTTTTCATTCCCAGAAAGAGGAACCTTTCCTTGCAAGCCTAGAGATTTTTCTAACCTCACTCTCTCTTAGGCCTTTTTGGTGTGGGTTTGTTTTCTCCTCTGAAAAGCCATCTTGACCCATTCATTTGTCTTGCAACCACTAACATGACCATGACAATAATTTATAATTTCAGTAAGTGTTTCTGGTATATGAGAAAAAGGGGCTTAAATCTGTTTCATCAAGCCAAAGGAGAGGAGAGCATCATAGTTTACAGCGAGTGATTTAATCAGACCAGGTGTCCTTAATGACCTGACTGCCTTTGACAGAGGCCTTGGAACAGCTTAAGAAAAGAGAGTCCTTTTTTTTTAAATTTTTTTAATGTTTATTTATTTTTGAGAGAGAGAGAAAGACAGAGTACAAGTAGGGGAGGGGCAGAGAGAGAGGGAGACACAGAATCCGAAGCAGGCTCCAGGCTCTGAGCTGTCAGCACAGAGCCTGACAGGGGACTCGAACCCACAAACCAGCAGATCATGACCTGAGCCGAAGTTGGACGCTTCATCGACTGAGCCACCCAGGCGCCCCAAAAAAGGAGATTCTTAGAGATTTTTTTTGTGTGATGATTAAAAAACCACAAAAAAACAAAACCCAGGAAAGACAGCTGTCTGTGAAGGAAGACTGGCATATGTTGCTGTCTCTGACAGGGAGAAGAGCCAGCAGGAGCTGTTGCTTTTGAACTGGAGGGCTTACGGCTGGAAGGGACCCAAGAGATACCCCACCCTTTACACACAGATAGGAGATTGAGGACCAGAGGAAGGTGCCTTGCCCAAGCTCTCCCAGCTGGTGACATGCCCAACAGGGTCTAGAACTCAGGCTTCTTGAAGACCTGGTGCTTTCTACCACCAGACTTCTCCATGCCTCAGTTTCCCCAGCTACCACATGAGGGGGTGAACCGTCTAATGCCCAGGGTCCCTGCGGCAGTGATGCTGGAAGAAGAGACTCCGCCGTGGCCCGAGGCGGCGGGAGCACCCGGGAGCATTTACAAAGCAAAACAAAGGGCAAGTGGTATGACAGGGACATGGGGGACAGTGGACCCAAGAAGCAGATGGGAACAGCAGCATCCAAACTAGTGCGAGCACACGTAAGAAAGGAGAAGCGTCGAGTGGGCGGTGCACGGGCTTTGTGTTTCTCTGTTCTACTTACTGTTAAGACACAAAAGGGAATTTTCAAGAGGAGGAAAGCCTCGCCTCAC
Source organism: Paguma larvata (assembly GCA_030068075.1). Classification (NCBI taxonomy): domain Eukaryota; kingdom Metazoa; phylum Chordata; class Mammalia; order Carnivora; family Viverridae; genus Paguma; species Paguma larvata. The sequence continues at coordinate 100,850,751 of CM057828.1, forward strand.
TCTGAGTCCTCCAAGCTCTCACAGCCGCCTTCTGTCATTTTCCCTGGTCCTTGTCTCACTCCCCGCATCCGGGGACCTGTGCAGCCTGGGTGCTGGGCTGTGTCCCCCGGGAGGCCCCAGGAAAGAGCCCACTACCTGCTTCCCTTCTGCCATCCACACAGCTTCCTTCATCCCAAGGACAGAAATGATGGAAAATGAAGGAAGGTTCTTTGGAAAGCTGGTCATAACCCTAACATAACCCTGGCACGTGTACAGGGTGCTTGGGGTTGTAAAACTCCTTCCCGACCCTTCACCCATCTGATCCTCACCGCAAAGCTGTGACAGGCCACTGGGGCAAGAGTTCCCGTGTCCATTTTCCAGCCGGGGAAACACCCAGGGAAAGGAAGCAACTTGTTCAAGTTCCAAAGGTAGACGCCGACGGAGATCGAAACGAGCCCGCATAAAGAGAGGGGCTGCAGCGAGCAGGGACGTTAAGCCCTGCCTCCTGCCTGTCGCTGTGTGGATGCCCTGCCTCCACCACGCGCCAGGTGCCACCACCCACACAGACTGGCGGGATCTCCGTGTGGTTCCTGCGTTCCAAGTCCAGGCTGCGGGTTGGCGGGTTTGGAGAGGCGATCAAGTGACCCTGAGGTCCTCTGGTTTCAGGGGAACCGACTCCCCAGAAACAAATGTATAAGAGACTTGTATACCGACTAATAACGAACTTAAAAACAGGAGAGTCTCTTTTCTTCTCCAAGGGCAGAGGGACGAGCACCAGATCGTTTGTGTGGATTCCCTTCTAGGTTGGACAGGAAGATCCGAGGAGCAGGGAGGTAGTAAAATAGTACCCTGGGATCGAAGACAAATTCAGGAAGACTTCAAGGAGGCACTCGAATGTGGAGTGGTTGAGAACATAGACAGAGCGACTCAAGTCTGGGTCTAAATCCTGGCCTGGCAACTTACAGACTCTGTGACCTTGGTGAAATCACTTAAACTTTCCAATCCTCAGTTTGCTTAGCTGGAAAATGGGGGTAACAGGAGCAGTTACCTCTTACAGCGGTCGAGGGGGTTAAATGAGATGATGCCTGGAAAGGTGCTCGGCACCCAGGAAGCACTCAATAAGTGCTATTTTAAAGATGGAGTTTTCAGGAGCAGAGAGGGAGAAATCAATCAAGACCCAGGAGTCCCAGAGAAGGGGTCTCGAAACCAGTCCCTCCTTTGGATGGCAGGTGATGGGCATGGAGAAGGAGGCATCTTTCAGCTGTTTCTATTCAAGCCCAGCCTGGGACACAGGGAGTGTTGGCTGGAAAGAGCCCAATATTTGAGAGGAAGAGACTCTCAGAATTAAGGGACCAATTTGGGGAAAGATCAAAGGAGCTAGAGACCCAGATGAATGCCGATCCAGCAGGGCCAACAGGCCTGGAGAGGAGATTTTCTAGACATCAGGGCAGGAGAGGAAACGATTCCGCCCAGCACCAGGCTGTCCCAGTGCAGGCTAGGATGAGATTAAGTGTAGAGACATTTTATCAGAAAATTCTTGCCAGCTGACAGTTTGACGGCCTGTTCTCTTAAGAGGAGGAAACAGTCGAACCCTTGCAGGGAAAGGTTTATGGCCTGGCACTGACCCTTGCCCTGCCTGGAGGGGTGGGTGGTCCCCCAGGCCGAGATCTCTGAGTTTTCTTCCCAAAGCCGGTGTGTCCCACATTGTCCCTTTCTCCTAAACACTTTTGGAGATGACGTGTGAAACCCACAGTCACGTGGGAAATGGCACAGCCATTCTGATACTGTAAGCTTGTGAGAGGTTTCTTCTGGAGCAAGAACTGAAGCTAGACATTAGGAAGAACTTCAAGTAGGAAAGCAAAACATAATGAAGGGGCCTGGAAGGAAATAGGTAAATAATCCTGCCCCATAGTAGCTGGGTGGACGTCCAGAGCAGCGTCCTACACTGCGGGGCGTTTGCCATTTCCATCTCTCGTGTCGCAAGACTCCTGTTTGGGGTAAGCCCACACCTGACTGCCGCAGACACCTGTAGGCCATCAGAGACCTTCCCCCTGGCTTGTGGTGAAATTGAGCCTGTGAGGAGGTGGGAGAATGTCTTTGCCTGGAAATAACACCTGCTCTGCTGGGGCGAGGTAGGGCCGATCTGAGTGGGACAGGAGGAGACAAAATAGCCGGGCATGGTCTCTCACCCAGCCTCCGGGCTGCACCGTGTGCGTCACCATCACCACCATCCCTCAGAGGGACCCAGGAAGGATTAGATGAGGTCTTTGCTCTCCAGGGAGTCATCGCTCTTGAGTCAGAAGCTGAGGAAGTGCGACATGCCCAGATAAGGGAAGGAAACCTACATTTACAGAACATAAGTAGGTCCCAGAAGCTTTATGGACATTGTTTTATCAACCCTCCCAACGGAATCACGTGGTAGGTATCCCCGCCTTACAAGTGAGGAAACAGGCTCAGAAAAGTTCAGGGACTAGCCAAGGCCACACGGCAAGTGAGTCGTTAGATTTTAAACCATGGTCAGTCTGTCTGGTTCTTCATCTCCTACTCATTGCATCCTGCTGCCTCCTAGCCCTGCTACCTTCTGGCAGCCTCCTTCTGGCATCCTCCCTAACTCAGAGCTTCAGAAATTATGCCGTGCCGAAAAGAGCACTACTTTTCCATTTAAAGAACTCTCGCACGAGAACGTAAGAGAAAGATAGTTCAAGTTAAGGACTGTTCTTTATTCTGAAGTCACTTCCTTCCTACTTTTTCACATTCAGAAACAGAATGAGGCTTTTGCTTTTTGTTTTCTTATTTGAACAGAAGAGCGTGTTGGAAATCCTAAAAAGGAAAAAGATAGTTGTTCCCTATATAGGGCTCGCTGAGCATTTTACGCACCTTAATTCTCTACCTTAATCCTCTCCTAGAACAGAAAGCGAGGCACAAGGAGGCTAAGGGAGTTGCCCAAGGCCACATGGCAAGTCGATGGCAGAGCCAATGTTCAAAGCCAGGCCCTCTGGCGGGGAGTCCTACCTGCTACAGTGCTGTCCCCATTTGTGCACTGGCCAACGTTGCCTGCGGCCTCCTGTGCTCCCTCCTCTCAGGGACCCCAAAGCACTCACACCCTGGACCTGGCTCCCCACTGGCCCATGGGCTGATGCCTTTCTCGAGTATACCATGCCCAGCATCACCCATGTGGCTCCTGAGAGTCACCGTGGTCCACGGTTATAGACCCAGAACACGTGAGGTGGAGGGGGGCGATGGGGTGGGTCCTTAAAGAACAAGTCCATTTTCTTTCCTAAAAGTCTTCCTCGCTGAGACAATGGGGACAGCCCAGCTGCAGCCAGATCCCCGCCATCTTCTCTGTCCTGCCAGCACGGAGTTGCGGGCCATCGCCCCTGGAGAGGGGCCTCCTGACCTGTGTGGGGTCTGCAAGATCTTAAGTGTTCCTGGACCCGTCCGGTGAGCACACTATGCAGGCTTCGTGCTCCTGCAAAAGCAGTCACCGCCGCTTACGTAAGGACAAGGAGGAAATTTGCCCCCAAGGAAAAGCCAGGGAATGATAAACACAAATTCAGGACAACGATTCCTTTGAGGAGAGGAGGAGGAAATGTGAGGTTTTACAGGCTTCTAATGTGCCATTTCTTGCGCTGGGTACAAGTGAAGATTTTTCTTTTACACTTTACATATGTTACTCATATTTGCATATGTAAAATGGCTCATAATAAAAGAAAAAAATTAAATAAAACCCAGAGTTTCGCTAGCCTGTAATATGAAGTGTTGTCTGCACTGGCTGTGTGATGACTTTAAGCTGTGTGTCCAGAGACGGTTTTAAAGGCAGTATTTCCGGAGCTTCATTGCAGGATTGGGTGCTGTGAGGCTGTCAGGCGTAGAAAACATATTCTCTTAGGAGGAATAACACAAGCAGACATAAACAGTGAGGAAATCTGAGGTGCATTTAGGAGCACAGTGAGTTCTCTGTGTCCGGGCTAAGAGAAACATGCATTTGTGAAATTGTGTGCTGCGTGTTGGGGAAGGAGCAGGAAGCGGGGAGGAGGTCCCGAGAGCTTGATTTTGCTACTGATCTCTGCCTATTTGTGAGAAAATAAAATGCTCAAAATATTAGGATTCCAGTGGCAAAAAGATGGCATTAATCAGCATGGCCAGCTTGGGCGCCTATGAGGGAGGTGTCCTGAGGAAACTTCTAGATGAGGTTTCCCTGGAGGACAGCAGGTTCTGAAGTGCCCAGGTGCATGAGGTTCCCTCATGAGGTTGGCTGAGCAGGGGAGGCCGATGCCCACATTGGACATCTGGGGACAGTCTGCTCGGGCTGCTCCTGTGACCACCCTTGAGTTAGTGCCACGGTACTGTGGGCCGGGATATGGGGAAGGCATGAATCCAGAGAAGGACTGTGGTTCCTTTGACAGGAAACCTCTACAGACAAAGCAAACCAGCCAGCACCTTTTTGGAACAGCTATGAGACCAAAGCCCAGAGTCTCCAAGAAGCTGACGGGAGAGAGAATCGCTTACTCTCTCAGGGCCCTTGGGAGAGGGGAAGGAGAAGCATCTGTCACAGCCAATGAAGCCAGGGCAGTTTCTGCAAGTAGATGAGCCCAGAAAGCCACAGCTGCCCTCCTCCAGGGGTTTCTATTCTGAGACCGGGCTTCCAGCTTGGATGATGGAGGTCAAGGAGCCACGGGCTGGGGCAGGTGCTCGCATGGATTAAATGACGTAAAGGAAGAAAGGGGAGGCTTAAGCTGTGTCCTTGGGTGTTGAGGGCAGAGGATCCAGAGCCCAGACACCGGGCAGGGATGGTGCCGGGTGAGCCTGGGGCCCATGGAGAGGGAAGGAGAAATGGAGAAAGCTGAGCCTCTCCTGCCTTCCAGGTGTCAAAGCATCTTGCGGAAACTGTCCATTTCATGATGAAGAGACAGAGGTCCAGAGAGAAGTGGCATGTCCGACGTTATACCAAATGCTGCAGGCAGAAGCTAGATTGGACCCTGACTCACAGCCCAGTGCTCTTTCCACCACCTGGAGTAGTATTTTTCTAGCCTGTCCTTAGAATGAGCACAGAGCAACTCTGTTTCCAGCACTGGCCCTCTGCTCACCTCAGCTTCCCCCAGTACCATCTGGGGCCCAGAGGACCCTTGGCTTTGCTTGCTTGGTGCCTTTATTCTGACCATCTAGGACCACATTATTGATTCAGACACGGGAGACAAAGAAGTGTTTTAGTAACGGCTGAAAAGTCTTCAGATGTGAGGCGTGTTGTTAGCTTTTGTCTGCAATGCCTAGTTTCTTTGTTCCGAAAGTGCTTTAAGAAAGGCAAGCAGGTGCGCCTGGGTGGCTCAGTTGGTTAAGCATCCGACTTCGGCTCAGGTTGTGGATTTCTTGCCAGGTTGTGGGTTTGAGCCCCGCATTGGGCTCTGTGCTGACAGCTCAGAGCCTGGAGCCTGCTTCAGATTCTGTGCCTCCCTCTCTTTCTCTGCCCCTATCCCCCTCTCAAAAAATAAATAAATATTTGAAAATTAAAAAAAAAAAGGCTGGCAGAGTTTGGGCTAATGTAGTGCAATTGGTCAAGACTTCTGGGGGTTCTTCCCACATGAGGAATCCTTCAGCCTCCCAAAACCTCCTGGCAAGTTCTCGAGTAATCACTGCCTTGCACAGATGGGAAAACAGCCCCTGCCCCAGCCGCGCACCAGCACCAACACCAGCAAACCTCTCAGGGCCTGGGCCTCCAGATGCCTCCTCATTCCTTTCTCCACCTTTGTGCCAAGGGCCATCCGCCAAGCCAGCCTGTGGCAGGGCAGCGTGAGCCTTGGCGCCCTCTCCTGGCTCTCGCACAGCTCTCCAGTTACTTCTGTCCCCTCCAGCTCCTGGCACGGGGTGACATGGCCTTGCCTGGGAGCCCAGGGAGGACACTCACTGACCCGAGTCAGCAGCGGCTGAGTGAGCACAGGGTCCTACCAGGTGCATAGAAAGGCTGTATTTCCAGGGCGCTCGGGCGGCTCAGTCGGTTCAGCGTCCAACTCTTAATTTTGGCTCAGGTCATGATCTCATGGTTGGTGAGATTCAGTCCCAAATTGGGCTGTGTGCTGATAGCACAGAGCCTGCTTGGGATTCTCTCTCTCCCTCTCTCTCTGTCCCCCCCAACTCATGGATGTTCTCTCTCTCTCAAAATAAATAAATAAACCTTAAAAAAAGAGGCCATATTTCCCATTTTGGCTGGCATACCAACCTATGAGTTCATTTTATCCTTCTCACTCTCTTTGAAAGGAGATATTCATATCCCCATTTTGTGAACTGAGGTACAGAAAAATTAGGTATCTTTCCCAAATTAGCCAACAAGTAAGTTGTAGAACCAGGGGCCTCACTCCACTCAAGTTCTCTTACTTGTGAACAAGGATGCCGTCAGTGCTAGATAACAGTAAGCAGTGTCTGGAAGCTCTGTGGTCGTTGGCACCCAAATGCTTTCTCTGTACAACCAGAGCTGTCTGTGGCCCTTGGCATAGACTTCAGCATCTAGAAGATAATCCATGATCATCTCTCCAGAACAGTGTTTTTAGTCTGGGTCTATGGAGTCTCTAAAGCCTCTGAATGTGAAGGTAAAATTTGGCATGTATGAAATCACATGCATTTTTCTGGGAAGAGAGCCCAGAGTTCTTTCAAAGGTGTTGAGAACCAAGAAAGATTCTACAGGTGTGCGGGCAGGCAGGCCCAGGTAATCTTAGCTGCCGAGAGAAAAAGGAAGCAAAAAGAGAAGCCGATTATCTGTCACCGATTTGGTTCTCCAGGAAGCAGACTTTTGAGTTGAGGATACTGAATGTTTCCTAGAGTATGCGCTTGGGATCAGCATGCACAGAAAGGAGGGCAGGAACACAGCACAGGGCAAAAGAAAAAGTCCAAATGATGGAGGTCCTGCAGAAGCCTCAGCCAATCCCAGGCGAGCTCTGGAAGGAGAATGACCTACCAAACTCGCCCCATGTTGAGTAACAATGGCTGAACCTTTATAACCCTGCCTCGATCAGCTCTGGAAAGGACGTGACTTTGGGCCAAGGAGCTGTCTGCCTCTGAGACATTCCATGGAGGAGCTGATGGGGCTGACAGCAGAGGGCAGTCTCCGATAGTACCCCCAGAGCTGGGCAACAAGTCATTCCTTGAAGGAGAGTCTGGGTGATGCGTCACTAACCCTACCTCAGTACCTCTGCCCTTGGGAAAGTAGTGGAGATTAAATGATGTCCATCCATCTACCCGTCTGGCCATCTATCTCTTCATTTAACATTTATTAAACATGTCTTATGAGCCATCCCACTGTGATAAGCACTGATGATAAAAAGGTGTACACGGCATAGTCTAGCAGAGAGAGACACATCGATGAATAATTAGAACACAAAGTGGTCATTGCTGAAATAGAGTCGAGTGCCAAGAATTATTAGAGCACATTGGAGGGTGGGACTGACTCTTCCCAGCGGCAATGAGTGAGTCCTGAAAGAGTTGACAAGGCAGAGAAAGGAGGGGTGAGAGAGTGGGACCATTGAAAGAAGGTTTCAATGCAAGACAAAAAGAGGTTATGTGAGAGACATGGTGATCTGAGAGGGCTTGGCAGATTTGGGGAGAGCTTCAGTGTGCATAGAGTGGGCGGGTCACTTGGTGGAAATGTGGCTGGAAGGAGAGGTTGTGATAATCACAAATGCTCCTAAGTCCATGCTGGTGGACCTCATCTCAGGAGTACTGGGACGTCGCTGATGCATTTTGAACAAAGGATTTACATTAAAGTATCTACATTTTAGAAAGTCAGCTCTGATAGAGGGATGACAGGATGGAGTGGTCACTGGAACCCCAGGGGAGTCATATATATGCCATACTCTCTGGGCCTCTATCATCTCTCCAAGCACAAGTCAGCTTCCCGCATAAGCAACCCTCTCTGATGTGATGTTCAGTCCCAACACACAGGTCATCCTGGTCCTGGGCACATGTAGTATTCCTCTGAGCAACTGCTATTCCCCCAATTTCTCAAAGACTTTCATTTGCCATGCTCAAATCCTGTGTTATCACGTGTGGAATAACCCCCATGCATGGCCTGGGTGGGCCCCTATATGTATATTGGCCTAATGTCATGTGGGTGCCACCAAAGCCTTCTCAGAGCCCTCTTGTTTGGGTGCCATCTACACTCTTTTTATCCTCTCAAGTGGGTGTCCCAAACCAGGAAAGATTCTTGTGACTAGCATCTCCTTTATGTCATCAGTCACTCTAAGTTTCTCCAGGCTAGTGGGCTGCCATTCAAGGAATCTGTTTCTGCGCAACTGGGCAATGAGCCCAAGATAGCTAAGATCACCAAGCTCCCTCTTCCCTCCCCTCCCTCCCTTTTCCTTACAAGAATCTATGCAGGTTACGGAGTGAATACCATTCACTTGATTCCTGTCCAAGTGCCAGGCTGCCTGAAATCTGACCCATCATGAAGGACAGCAGCTTCTTGATGTAAGGTCAGCCCAGCAAACTCCAGACACTTAAGGGATGCAGCCTGTGTCTTGCAAAGTGTGATGTTCTGGGCATTGGAACAATGGGCTTATGGTTCCATAAGAGACTGGGATTAAAGTATCAACCTTTAAGTTGAAGTAGATGACCCTTCTACCTATAACAGCTAGGATGAATATTCTAACCTCTTTCATTGGCCCATTTTTATAGATGGGGTACAGAGAGGGAAAGTGAGGCTGGGAACATTCTTTGGATGAGAAGTTTTAAGTAGTTAGGCCTCCACAGCTCCCTGAAAAAATGACTAAAATCCACACAAGGGGCACTGGACAAATGTCTGCCTAGGGCATGCTGCATATTGTAGCTGGTACAGCCAAGGGGCCTTCCTGTAGGTGATAAATATGTATGGATTCCTCAGAGGTGACAGATCCCATGACTTGTGACCCCCCAACACCAAGGCCCTTCACTATGATGTTGCTCCAGTGGGTGGAGAACACTTTGATGGAAACAAATTTGCCTTCATTTCTCTCCCTAAAGACCATGGGAGCTAGTCTGGAGGTCTGGGAAAGACCGTGAGCTATGATGGAAAAACCTTACTGTTTGTTCTGTGAAAGTTGAAGAGGGCTAAATGTTGAGAACCCCTTCCCTTTCCACATAGGAATTCTCCATGCTATTTTTCTGAGAATTCCTTTGGGACTCCATGCCGTAGGTTTCAAGCTCTGAATACTGCCACCACGGCTGTCATCATTTATCAAGGACTACGTGTGCCAGGCACTGTACTAAGTTCTTTGCAAGCTATATTTATTCCTCCCAGCAACCTTGCAAAGGAGTTATGAGGATGCCTGTTTTGTGGGAATAGAGGTACAAGGAGGTTAGGCAACTTGCCCAAGGTCATATAGTAAGTAGCAGAAGGAGAATTCTAACCCAGGTCTTCCTGACACCAAAGCCCATGTTCTTTTCTCTGTACCATATAATCTTAAACTTTGCCGTATTGATGACATTAGTTCTGGGTCTCCAATAGCCACCTTGTACCACACAAGTCGGTGGAGAAGTCTAAGGAGGGAAGGCAAGGACAAAGTCCTATTTCTAATACTTTTCATCATATACTCGGGTTGGGGGGGTGTCATAGTCTCTCCGGTCCCTTTGCATAGAGGTGGGCAAAGGCAGAGTTGGTCCCACCAGCCAGAGAGCCTGGAAACTTGAGGCTGGTGGGCCTTGGTGGACTGGCCTTGGCACTGGAATCCAAGCGTCCAGAATTCCAAGTTTAGAGATAAGTAAGTTCTCATCATGTGACAAATAAGGAAGGCTGACCCAGAAGGAAGAACAAATTACCCAAGGCCACAGAGCTAGTTAGAAGCATTATGTATGTATCAGTGTGTGTGTTGGGGTGTGTGTGTATGTGTGTGTGTGTTTGTGTGTGTGCGTGCATTCATGAATGTGCATGTGCGTGTGCTAGAGATGATAGTGAGGGGTCTCCTAACTCCCAGGCCCTATGAATGAGTTTAGGAGTTAAGGCCTTGGCATCTGTCTAGTTCTAGAGGGGTGGACCATAAAGAAGGCTATTTTTAAAATTTGTTTTGGTTTAACACAAGTAGTTTTTTTGGAACAAGGTGACTCCAAGAAGTGTCAGTGAAGGAGTGAGGGATGAGACACAGAAGAGAAGGAAGCCAATACATGCTCATTTATGATCAGGTCACTCACTGCTTTGGCCACTGGGCATTTTTGAGAGATGGCGTGGAATGTGCCTTGGAGTTATTCTGCTCAAAGGATGAGGAAACCAGAGTATTTATCCACTTGCTTCCATCACCATTGATTGAGTACTGCTATTGGGGGGCATCAACTTCCCCAGAACCTCTTGCCAAGCACACTCCAGCAATAAAAGAAAGCATAGGGCTATTTTAAAAGGTGTTTGTAGTCCTGAGTAGCCACCAGTTATCTAAAGATTCTGGAAAACCTTTTGGAGTGAAGAGGCTTAGGCTTCAGTACCAAGAACAGTCTGGAGAAGAGATGGTCGGGAGAGGCAGGTTGTGACAGGAGAGGGAAGGGCTATTTCTGTGCGCCTTATGGGAAGAAGGGGTAAGTCTTATGGCAAGAGGAGTTGAAGTCAGACCTTAAACAGAACTTCTTGGTAGCACTTGGTGAAAAAAACATATTAGATACCTAGAGCTCATCCCACTATACAGCTTGATTAATGGCCATAAAAAAATGATGGAGGAAAGAAGAATGTATACAGAGGGTTTCCTCAGGGAGTTTGAGGGTCCTTGTTGCTAGAGCAGGCCAATGGGCTCTCCTTTATGGGGGCCATGAGGCAGTGAGTTCAGGATAGATGGAGATTGAACAGAAAGGTTCTTCACCTATCCTTGGTTATTCTAGTACCAGGAGGCTCCAACGTTGGGTGGAAGCAATAGTAAGAGGTCTCTTTCCTTCCATGATTTGGGGGCACCTTACATGGAGGCAAAGCTGTAGAGGAAAGAAGCCCTAAGTGTTGCCTGCCTCTCAGATCAGGGCTGCCCCACCCCCTAAGTCCCTGATCCTTACCTGTAAATAGGGGAGATGGGAGGGCTGGACTAGATGACATTAGGGTCCTTTCTAGTCCTGATCTTCTCTCTCTGTCTGCTGTCCCTTGGCTCGTGCTCTCCCTTCAATTCATCCATCAACAAGTATTAACTGAGCACTGATCATCTGCCTAGCATTAAGTGGGGAGCAGGGATAAAATAGAATATAGGCCCTGGCCTCCAAGAGGGGATAGATGCGGGACATGAGTTAATACTTACTGAGCACTTACTCTGTGCTAGGCAGTGTGTTCTAACCACCTTATATATACTGACTCCTCTCCCCTCACCAAAACTTCATAAAATAGGTACTATTTTATGTATTAAGGTACTACCTTAATAGGAGGTACCTATTTTATGTATTACAGTACCTATTTTAGTACCTCCACCATACAAATGAGGAAACCAGAGATGGGCTCAGAGGAAAAGCATCTTAACTGAAGCCACACTGTGGTAGAGTATGGATTGGAGCCCATGCTGTAGCCACGATGCTTCTGCTCCTGGGAAATAGGGATGGACTCTCTAAGCGCAGCTCCTAGCATGCTAGCAGATGGAGGAATCAAAGCTGGAGTCACTTGGGAAGGCTTCATGGACAGGTGGCTTAGCACTTGGCCTTGAGGGAGGAGCAGAACTAGGAGACTGACCAAGGAAGGGAGAACCCTAAGTGTATTAATTCCCTGGGGCAGGCTGGGTCATGGCAGCTCCAGTTAGCAGCTATCTCTTTAGAGTAAGGAGGTGGGCAGCAGCCACGGCTCAGCTTGCTGGTGGCTCCTTGGGAGGGGAGGAGAGGCCAGGAGGCAAAGACAGATGCTTCCCTAGAGCCAGCAGGGCAAGCACCCTTCTCTTCACAGACCCAGCCCCAAAAGGCTGGTGTCCACCTGGCCTGGAGGGGCTTTATGCTCAGACCAGGCCTGTAAGCATCACTCCTTCCCCACAGTCATTTGGACAGTATAAACATGAAGCTGGTTCAGTGTGTGGATCAGCTTCTTTCCAGCTGCCTAAGCCACTGGCCAGGGAACTAGACCACTGATAATGATAACAGTTAACAATTATATACAGCAAGGACCATGAGCCAGGCACTGTCTTAAGAACTTTAGCTAACTTAAGCCTTCCAACATCCTTATGAGGTAGGTACTATTATTGTGCCCATTTTATAGGTGAGAAACCAGAGGTACAATGAGGTTAAGTAGCTTGTTCAGGTTCCCATAACTAATAAGAGTCAGAGTCCAGATTCCAACCCAGGCAATCTCCTCTTACCCACTCTGCTCTACTGCTTCTAAGTAGAGGTTCATGAGCTCTGATCACGGCTGCTCTTTTCCTCTGCCTGGGATACCTTCCCCAAATTCAGGTTCTCCTCCTTGCCAGAAGCTCTTCCCTGTCAAGGTAGCCCCTCCCTAGAGGTGACTTCAGGAGACATGCCCACAAACCCTCACCACTAGAAAGGCCCATCGCTTCCTGAAAGGCCAGGCCAGAGTGCCCAGTCTGTCTCTTCATCCCCGCACCCACATGCACCCTGTCCCGCTCCCCCCCAACCGAGCACCGTTGCCTTTTGTTCACAGCGATGGCTCCTGCGCCCAGGCCGGTGGGGGCATGGAGGACTCCGTGGTGGCAGCGGCGGCGGTGGCAGCCGGCAGACCCAGTGCCCATGCCCCGAAGGCTCAAGCCCAGGAGCTGCAGGAGGAGGAGGAGCGGCCGGGGGCGGGGGGTGCCTCCCCGAGGGCTGGCTCCCACCGCGCAGTCTCCCCCGGCCGGCAGCAGCCTGCCCTGGCGACGGCGCTCTGCTCCCACGCCCCTAACGCCTCCGATTACGAGCTCTCCCTTGACCTAAAGAATAAACAGGTACCCAGGGCCTCCAAGGGGGGCGGGGAGGGTGGTGAAGGGGCCCTGCCTTCGGGGGCTATCCAGGGTATCTCCTCACTGGGGCCCACCTCTGCTGTGCTGCAGGCACACCTCTTTTGCCACTAGTTCTTCCAATTGAGCTTGAGCTAAGTGTTCTGCCCATCCCTGTAGCCCAGTTTGTCAGGCAAGCAGCCTTTACAGGGCCTGGGCCACACCTTTGCAATGCCTGTCCCTTAGGCAGTGTGTCCAGGAGTCTGCTCCTCTTGCCATGTGCAGGATGCCTAAATCACCCCCACAAACCTCTAGGCAGGTGGCCCACTGTTCTCCCGGGAAGCCCCTACCTCCACCTGCTGCTTAGAAGAGATAGCCAACTTACATGTCCACCCAAGGAGCAAGCCCCATGCGTAGGCACACACGGGTTCAAATGAGATGCAAAGACAGTGGTCTCCTCTAGGTAGACTGAGGATTCCCAAGATAAACCAACGTCCCCTATTGGAGAACAAATCCTGTGTGTGTGTGTGTGTATGTATGTGTGTACTTATGTGCATATGCTTAGAGAAAGACATCATGACTAGATTTTGTTTAGAAAGAGCATTGAACTTGGAGCTGTAGACATAGGATCCAACCTTTGGTCTTGCTCTAGTTAAGTCTGTGACTTTGGGAATGCCAGTTAAGCATTCTGGGCGCTGGTTTCTTCACCAGCAAAATTGGGAATTAGACCTTGAATTATCTCCAAATGTGTAGGTTCTAAAGAACCATTCTTTAACTCAATGGACAAAGTGAGTCTTGGGAAGGAAAGTTAGTAGAAAGGTCACTAAGACTGAGTCAGGCCAACCCAATCTCATTTCTTTCCTTCAGCATCAAGGCCAGCTGGAGGTGGAAATCTGTCTTTCAGTAAAGTATTTAACAAAATCTCCCATGATATATATGTGGACAAGATAGTAAGTGGATTGGATGACAATTATAGCCAGGTGGGTTGTTTTCAAACAGAATCAATGCAATTCATTTCCTGAGGCCTTGAGTGGTGCGCTGTCCTTGGTCCTGTTCAGTTCAACCATTTTTGACAAGGCGCTACTTTCTAATGACACAAAGCTAAAGGAAACAGCTAATATCTTGGTGATTGAATTCAAGATTTTGTAGAAATCTCATCCAGACATAAAGATTTAAATGAAAAAGTCTAAATGAACCAGGGAAAGAGCTAAAGTTCTGCTCTTAGCTTTGAAAAGCCCACAGCATTAGTATAAGATAGGCAGGCTTGGTCCTGGGAGAGACTTTAGGGCTTCAGTTGACTGTAAGCTCAAGAAGAATCAATAACCAGTGAAGTGGCTGTCAAAGAAGTGAGTACAGCAGCCTTCACAGAGAGTGGATAAAGCCCCCAGTACAGGGGAGCCGGCTGGAGCCCCACACTGGTTTCCGGTCAGGGCCTGTCTGGAGCCTGTCCTTGGTTCTCCGGGCTTCATTTAAGACGGAAGTAAGAATCGTGAGGATTCCAAGGTTCTCCTAAGAAGGAAAATAGGATTGGCTGGAGTCATATGGAGAAATTGTAGACATGAAAACAAGTTTTAAATATGGAAGAGCTGGCATGCAAAAAAGGGATTTGATATATTTTCTATCATTCCAGTCAAAAATAGTGGTACTAACGTATGAAAGCTACAGGAAAGGAAGCTTTTAGCTCAATTAACAATCAGAGCTGTTAAAAATATAGAAAGTCCTGCTCGTGAGGTAGTGAGTTCTGTGTTACCGGGAATGCCCAGGCAGGGGCTGGAAGACAGTCCATCTGGAACACTACAGTGTGACGTGGGTAGTTAGTTGGCCCAGATAAGAAGTCTTCTCAATTCCGCATGACTCTTCTCCTTGAAGACAGAGATCATCTCTTACCCATCTTTGTAACCCTTCCCACAGAATCTAGCAGAGTTTCTTGAACATAGTAAGAGCCCACTGAGTGAATACTTTTTGAATAACTATGACGTGCAGAGCAACAAGAGAGTGGGGTAACAAAAAGAAAAAAAAAACTGCTTCCTACTTGCCTCCAAAGAAATTGCAGTGCAATTTAATTAATATCTGGTGACTAATACCAAAAGAAATCCGCACTTCAGCTTGGGCAGGAGAGCTAGTTTAATTCTGACTGACTGGGTGGGATATGGAGAGGGGTACAGGCTTCTGATCGGCATCGTGGGCCTTTTCAGAGTAGACGTCATTCTTAGAGATGGGTTTGCATGTCAAGCCAGCAGGGGTGGGGCAGGAAAGTTGAGGGTGTGAGAGGCGCCTTATGCTGAGTGAACCCATCTCCTCTGGCTCAAGTATCTCTCAAAGGCAAGCATAGGCTGGGGGGGCAGGAGGAAGAGGGCAAAAAGTGAGGGCCTAGAGAAAAGTGATTAAAAACACGACACATGTATAAGAGACTGAGCTCAACTCCTGTCTCTTCTGCAAATGAACTGTGTGGTCTTGGGCAAGTTGCTTAACTTCTCCAGGCCTCAGTTGTTTCAACTCTTTGGGGTTTTGTACACGCTATCCCCTGTGCCTCTACTACTAACGTTACTGCTCCCCTCCTCACGTGGCACTCAGCCTTGACTACTCCATCTCTTACTTTAGGACAGAATTTTTGTTCTCCGTCCTCCTCCCTGGCAGCTTTCCCTGCCCTCCCAAGTCTGCATTGGATTCCCCTTCCCAGCAAACCCCTAGCACCCAGGGATTCCCTGTCACAGCCCTTTGGCCCTGTATCATCATTCCTTGTTGATTTGACTCCTCCTTGAAGGCAGGGCACATGACTCATTACTCATCATTATATCCCCAGTGCCTGACACAGTCCTTGGCATGAAGAAGATATGCTCAGGGATGGAAAGGGGAAAATACTAAGTTAGTGACCTGAAGGGGGAGAGGTGAATGAAGCCTGGGTCCAGGACCTGACTCTGCTTTAGGTTTCTTTGAGGTCTAGGATTTAGTATCTGATTCTGTCTTCTCTGCCAGTTGTGCAAATCCTGTAGTACTTATACTGGAAGGATCTTGGACAATCATTATCTCCCCAGTCCACCATCCTGCCAGGCCTGCTCCATCAGCCAGTCCAGAATCCCAGGCACTGCCTGTGGCTCCTTTCTGTCCCCTCCTCTCTCCCCCCAGATCTGCTGTATCCCCAAGCCCACTGATGCTACCTCTTAACTATTTCCCAAATTCCACCCTCTCCTGCCAACGCCACTGCCCCCACCCCAGGCTAGGCCACCATCGCATCTCACCTGAGCCCCTGGGGAAACCCCCACAAGTACCCTTACTTGGAGCTGTGCCTCTCCTAACCTGATCTCCACTCTGCAGTTGAGCCTTCTTTATACACGACACATTGGATCATGGTATTTTGCTGTGCAAATCCTTCTGTGGCTCCTCGCCCTGTATAGGACAGACTTCTCCAGGTTCTCCTACCACCTGACGCAACTCCACATCCTGCCCCACTCCCATGCAGGGTTCCTGCCATCCCCACTTACCTTCCTCCAGATCTCGGTGCTATGGTTTGCCCCTGGGCCTTGGCGTATTTCTTCTGCTGGGAATACTCACCACCTGCCCCCCCCCATCACACTTCACCTGGGTGATCTCTACTCATACTTTATGTCTCAGGTCAGTATCCCCCAGCCTGGGTGTGTGCTTTTACTGCATGCTCCACTGCTGACTCCATACCATCTGGTAGCTTTCCTACTTATACAGGCAAGCACTATGTCATTCTCAGGGCTGTTGCAGAGTTGAGCCAATTGAACACAGAACACCTCCAGAGCTGCAGGTTACTTCATGGTCTGTGTGAGGAGTGAGCGCTCCCTAGAGTTCTGTGTTATGTGATATGATGCTCTTGGTCACCTTTGTTTCCCTACACGCAACACAGTCCCTGGTGCCTAGGATATGCTCCGTACTGAAGGAACACATGAATGAAAGAAAGAAAGAATGAATGAATAAACGACTGACTGAATGAAGCCTGCCCCTGGGCTTCCCTGTTCTCCTAGCCCCCAGAGCCTCACCCCATATTCACAGTGGGAAGAAGTGCCAGCTTCTCCGGGACAGCTTCTCCCATTCTCCATCCCCTCTGCCCTCAGCTCCTTCACTTCATCTCACAGTGAGTCTTGGGGCTACAACCTAGGGGGACAAGGAAGGAGCATGCAGATTCCTTTGGAGGTCCTTTTAGAAAGTGGTGTGGCGAGGATACATAGGGCACCTGAGTGATTTCCAAATTCATTCAGGTTCTCTAAGGAGTTTGTATCTGTTCTGTGCCACTGCTGATGAGCCACCCACTGGAGCTCATGTGGGATGTCCAAATGGCATCACTGTGTATGCTGTCCAAGCCCAGGGACCATGCCACTACGGTCAGTAGCATTCAGGCCATGCCCCCCACCCAAGTCAGGTCCTGGTTGGAAGCCATGTTCTCTTTTTAGAGAGCATCCCCTTCCCCTGCAAGCCTCAGGGTCCAGCCTCACCTGGGGGTACCTCTCAAGGGGAGAAGTGGTGGCCATGTTTCCAACTCCCTGGGCCTCAGTTTCCTTATTGGTGAAATGAGGGATTGTACCAGAATATCTAAGGCTCCTTTCTTCTCTGAAGGCAAGAATCCCACCAGGGCGCGGAGGGCACCTTAAGGTGCCCAGCCCCCAGACGCTGATGGTGAAGACAGTGCTGATCAGGGACAAGTCCTTCTGTTCACTTGCATCCAGTTCAGAGAACAATATTGCATAGCTGTTCTGTGCAAGGCCTGGGACACCACAATACGAAAGACACGGTCCCAGTCCTTAGGGAGCTCATTCCAGAGGTGGGCACTGACACGTCACCAGTACTAGCTAACACTAATGCATTAACTATGTATCAGACATTTTCCTTGCATTATCTCCCCAGGTCTGCATAATATCCCAGAGAGCTAGGTACTACTACTATCCCCATTTTAGGAATGAGAAGATCGAGGTTTAGCAATATTAAGTAACCCACCCAAGGACACATCCCTAGGTGTGCATTCCTGGTGCAGCCAAGACTGGGACTCCACAATCTTTGATTTTATCCAGAGTCTTCCATAGCCTCCTCATCCCAGTGAAGGAGTAGGTTCCAAGGAAGCAGAGTGCACAAGGCTCTGTGAGAGCACTGGAGACAGCAAAGAGCCCAACTTGGTGTTCGAATCAGGCTCCCCACAGCAGCTCTACCTGAGATGGTCTCTGTGATCCGGGAGTAGCTGAACCTCACCCCCCCCACCCCTAGCTGGTTGTAGTCAGAAGAGGTTCCCAAGAGCAGCCCTCGTCCTAGCAGGTCTCAGTGCCCTGCTGCGTAGAGTGCTTGCTGTATTTTGGGCTGTTGGACAGGGAGGTGGGCACACAGGAAGATGCAGGGCTCACAGCCTGCCCAGTGCAGGCCGGCCTCCCCTGGGGGCTGCCCGAAGCTCTCCCACCTCCTCTCTCCCCACCCTAGACTGTCTGCTCCTAAGCCTCACATAAGACTTCCCTTGCCAAGTTCTGCAGGCTCATTCCATGTAATGCTTTAACATTCTCAGCTGGGAAATCTTGGATCAGAGGAAATCCTTGCTCACATGTGAAAGCCACCCCCCACTCCGGCTTGGCTCCTCCATTCCTCAGCTCTGCAGCCCCCCAGCTAGCTGCTCTTCCTCCCTTACCCTGACTTGGCGGCCATCTCTCAGCGGCCCTTCTCAGGCTCAGCTGCTACAGCAACCTGAAAAGAGGGAGCATGTTCTAATTAACACTGAGAGGCTCATTAGACAGACAGAGCCCCCCGAGCCCCCCTCTACTGCTTCTTCTGGCAGAAGCAGAGAGATTGCTCTCTTGGGAGGAGGCGAGGCTACAATTACCCATGATTCATGGGGTTTAGGGAGAAGTGAGCTGAGCTGCTCTTAGGCCTGTGGGCCCTGAGACCCCTCCCCACCCTGGGGGCCACCCCCTCCCCATATCCAACTCTCTTAGCTCTCTGACCTGGCCCTGGTTAAGAAAAGGGTTAGGGGGGTTGGGAGGGCCAGGCTGGGTGGACAGAGCTGACCTGGGATGCTGCCAAGTTCCCGAGCCCTGTGGGAGGGAAATGTATGTGTGTGTGTGAGGGAGTGGGGGGCAGGGGAGGATGCAGCATTTAACTCCAAGCCCAGATCCGGAAGAGAGCCTAGATTTTTATTTCCCCTAGGACATAGGTCAGAGTTCAGTTTAGTTCATGTCTGAAAATATTTATTAAGCCCTAACCATGGCTCTGGCTCAACACTGGGCACCAGGAATGTAGAGACAGATAATACCATCCTTCCAGGAATACAGAGAGCATGGAAGGTGGCTGCAAAGGATGGGAAAGAAACAGTGGGTGACAGTGCGGGCTGGAGTTGCAGCAGGCATGAGGCTGGAACAAATGGGAGATGGTTGTGTTAAATGCACTGGAACAAATGGAGAAGATCCAACAACTGAATTCAAATGCCATAGTGAGCAGTCACTCCTTGCCAGGTTCTGGGCTAGGTGCTGTCCATAGATCAGGGGCCTCCAATAACTTATGCTCTGTTGGGGTCAGGGTAGGGGGCGGAGAGAGAAGGAAGGGTGGGTTAGTTAAATATCACAAAGATTAGTGGCGAAAACTGGGCATCAGAGAGAAGTAAGAAAAAACATTCTCCACAGGCACCTGAAGTGGTGAGATCCACTCGTTGGGGAACTGAGGAGGTTTCATGGAGGATGCCCATTTGAGGCAGATCTTAAAGAAACGGGAGAACATCATGGGCTGAGGGAAAAGGCTGAGCAAATGCTTGGAGCAGGAAAGCCTAGTGTGGGCTGGGGGAGGAGCAGGAGTCGAGCCGGCATGTACAGAGGCTTGGTGTAGTAGTAGAAGATGGGAGGTAGGCTGAGGCCAGATTGCTCAGGGTCGGAAGGCCAGCAGGAAGCATTTGTATACTTATTTTGGGCAATGCTCTTAAGCAGCCGAAGGCCTGTGTTCACATCTGCTCTTCAAGAGCCTTGATCAGGGTAATGTAGCATAGGGTGGATGGTGGGTGTGAAAAGGGAGCAGGGAGGCGGTGGGGAGGCTGCCAGAGTGGTCCAAGTGGGGAGTCAAAGCCCCCATGTGGCAACAGTCTGGTGGAAAGGTCAGGATGACACAAAAGGCTTTGGGGGTGGGGCGGGTGGTGGAATAAAGGCTTTGAGGCTGACAAATGCAGAGGGTGGGCGAAGGAGGACGCATGGACAAATGCAAGGTTCCCAGACTGGATAGCACAGCAGCCAAAGTGCTGTAAGGCACATAAAGAAATCATCGAGAGCTGACTTGGGGAGGAGGGGCAAGACAGCAGCTTTGTATAGGTGAACACAGGGATCCCCAGGGTGTTGGAAATGCAAGTCTAGGGTCAAGCCTCAGACCTGAGATTTGAGAGTCATTCACCTAATCATCATTGTCATCAAATAGCTACCACTTACTGCACACCTATTATGTACCAATTTCATGTGAAATAATTCAAGTCTCGTAACAAGTTACAGAGTCAGCAGGATGAGCCTCATAACATAAGAAAACTGAGAGTCAGAGATGTTAGGAAACTTGTCCAAGGTCAACCAGGAGAAGAAGCAGATCTGAGACTGATTATCTCCCCTAAGGCTTGTTCATCAGCCCGTTAAAGCACACTGAAGTTATGATAGTGGACAAGGTTCTCACGCAAGAGGTGAGAAGATACGAGCCTGCAGGACAACTGTGGAATTGCCACAACTATCTCTGCCAGAGATAGTTTCCCTCTTAATTAGTTGTTAATTATCAGCTACCAGAGGCTGCTCTAATGACTTCCAACGTAGAAGTCATGGAAGAAGTGCATGGGAAAATAATTCAAATGCATCTGCAGAATGGAGATGGCGCTCATATGACTTGCAACTGGCGTGCTTAGGGATTTTGAGGTCAGAAGATAGGATGGAAGTGCTGTATGGAGGCAGGCAAACCAAGGTAGACTGGGTCATGAGAGCTGAGGTCCGAGCTTCAGGGTGATAAAAATATCAAGGGTTGCAGAAAAGAGGGAGGAGGAAGGTTGAGGATGGACCATCGGGTTTCATAATGAAAGGCCTCTGGTGACCTTCATGAGAGTCATTCTAGAAGACCAGTGGGAGCAGGAGGCAGGTCTTGGGGACTCAGGGCATACAGACTTGAATCAGCAGTTCGCCGTTGCCTCATGGAGTGAGGGAGAGGGTGTAGACTAGTGTTCCAAGAAGTTTGGTGGAAAACAGAAAGAAAGACATTGAGCTAGTGCCCCAGAGCGGGGAAATCAAGAGTAATTATGATTTAGCCTGGGGAATCTGAGAGGGTCTGTAGGCAGGTGGAAAGGGACCAGTGACACAGTGGAGTTTGGAAATACAAGCGAAATGCATCAGCTCCAGCAGAAGAAAATTATGGGTTAGTTAGGGAGATTTCTGAGAGTCACAAAGGTAACTTTGCAATTAATTATTTAATCTATTCAATAAATATTCATTGAAGGTCCACTGTGTGCTGGGCACTCTGCAAGCACTGGGGATAAAGCAGTGAACACAGCAAAGTCTCTGCCTTCATGGGGCTTACAGCATAGTGGAGGCTTTGATGAACCAGAGTCGAGATATTTAAAATCTGGTTTTCTTCCCTGCTTGGGTGACACTGGGGACATTGGCTGGTAGAAGTCCCTAGGGTTAGTTCAGCCAGCCTTCTACCTCCAGGTAGGATGATACCATACCAGGGGGATGGACATCTTTACCATTCTGGAAACATTTCAGGTGATGAGATTTCATACCTTCCCCCTCTGTTGCCAATAGCATCTCATAACCTGAAGCGAATGCTCTTGGGCCTAGGGTTCCCTCGAAATGTGAATAGACCAGGTGGGAAAGAAATATGAATTCCTGCCTGGTGTCAGTTTCTCATGGGACTCGAGGAGGGATATGAGGGCGATAGAAACTGACAGAAGGAGGCAGTTAAGTGGTCAGTTTCTCTCACTCTCTGTAACTTCCCCTTGGAGGACTCTCCTGCCCAGTCAAGGCCAATCTCCATTCCAGACCTCAGGGAGCCTGCCAGACTTCTGCAGGGAGACCGAGCTGAGCTCTCTCCCCTCTCACACGATTTCTGCCAAAGCAGCAATGAAATGCTTCTGAGATATCAGGAATTTCTATGTTTCTCTGGAGATCCTGGGTACATGATAAAACCCCATAGGCAGGATTCTGATGGCCGCCCAGATTCCTGATCCCCCCAACCACCAAGATTCTTGCCCCCTGGTGTGCACATCCTGTGTTATCCCCTTTCCTTGAGTGGGGATGGTACTAGGGGGGATAATGGGATATCACTTCTGTCATTAGGTTACCACACAGTTGATCTTTGCCTAATCCAAAGGAAAATCATCCTGGGTGGCCTGACCTAATCAGGTGAACCCTCTTAAGGAGGTGAAGCCTCAGAACCACTCTGGTTGACTTTAAAGGGCCAAACTACCATGTGGCCAAGAACAGCAGGCAGCTGTGGGTGAGGACCTAAGTCTTAGAATCTCAGGAAACTGAATTCTGCCAACAGCAATGAGCTTGAAAGAGGACCCTGAGCCTTGTGTGAGATTGCAGTCCCAGTTGGCATTTGATTTCTTCCAGGTGAGATCCCACGCGCAGAACTCAGTTGAGCCATGCCCAGACTACTAACCTACAGAACTATGAGAATAAGTGGGTATTGTTTTAAGCCGCTGAGCTTGTGGTAATTTGTTATGCAGCTATAGCTGACTCATACACTTAGGTATGCTTTTTAAGAGTACCTTGAAGGTGCTATAATATGAGGATCATGAAGACATTGTGCTTAAGGCCTTGTACCTCATGACACGCAAACACTTCTGAGGGGAATCATACGGGAGGGCTTACTGGCCACTCATACCTTAATAAGCTGAAGTTTCCCAACTATCTTTTGAGAGGAAAGCTGGATTTGGGAAGAGAAACAGCATAACGCCCCTAGGTTTGGGGTTGGGAAGAGCCCTGAATGGTGAGATGGAAGAGCTGAAGACAAGATTGAGGTCATCTCCTTTTACTTGGGACTGCCCTGGGGTTCGGGGTTGTATCTATGAGATTTCCTGGGCTAGAAGGGTGCCTCTGCTGGTCCTGCGGTGGGAGGCACGCACAGGGAGGGAGCCCAGGTGATGGCTGAGTTTGTGAAAGGCAGTCACTCCAGCTGCCGTCCCTGGGGAGCTGGGTGGGGCAGGAGGCAGGTTGAAGCATGGTACTGAGGGAGGAAATTGGCCTTTCTCTCTGTCCCACTCCATGTTCCTGGGAAATGTTCTGAAATGTTATTGGTCGCTCACATCTCATCTATTCAGTGTCTACTATGTGCCAGCCCTTGGGCTGGGGACTGGGAACACAGAGTTAATCAAACTCTAATCCCAACCGTTGTGATGATCCCAGGGTCAGGAATTTCCACAATGCACTGACGCGAATGCTGAGGAAGAAAGCAGGTGAACAGGTGTAGTGGCGAGTTTTTTTTAGCATTTCTTTTTCGTTTTTAATTTTTTATTATTTTATCATTTTAAATGTACACACAAGTGGAAAGAATCCTGTAGTAACCTCCCAGATAACTACCATTAATGTTTCATCTAACAGTTCCACTGTTTTGATGGAGTATCTTAATACAAATTCAAGATACCATGTATGTCACCCATGAGTGTTTCCATATGCATCCCTGATATGAACATTTAAAAATGACCACCACAAGGGCGCCTGGGTGGCTCGGTCAGTTAAGCCTCTGACTTCGGCTCAGGTCATGATCTCCTGGCTCACGAGTTTGAGCAAGCCACAGGCTCTGTGCTGACAGCTCAGGGCCTGGAGCCTGCTTCGTCCTGTCTCCCTCTCTCTCTCTCTCTGTCCCTCCCCCGTACATGCTCTGTCTGTCTCTGTCTTTTTCTCTGTTTCTCTCTCAAAAAAAAATAAACATCAAAAATAAAGTAAATTAAAAACTAAAAAAAAAAAAAAAGAATAAAAATAACCACCACAACAGCCTTATCTGACTACTAGAAGTAACACACCTGTCCCCTGGACATGGCCAACCCCTGGAAGCCAGTCCCACATCCTACCCCTCTAGGAATCTTGGCAAGTATCTGGTATCTCGGGCCATGACCTGCTAGGAGTTTTCAGACTTGACCCCTCGGGGCCCGCCAGCTGTGCCTTGCGGGGCCCCGCCAAAGCTAAGTCGGTGACTCCCCGTCCTGACTGCGCTCTTCCTCTCTGGTTCTCTTCGCAGATTGAAATGCTAGAACACAAGTACGGGGGCCACCTCGTGTCCCGGCGCGCCGCTTGCACCATCCAAACCGCCTTCCGCCAGTACCAGCTCAGCAAGAACTTTGAGAAGATCCGCAACTCCCTCCTGGAGAGCCGCCTGCCGCGGCGGATCTCCCTGCGCAAGGTGCGGGCGCCCACGGCCGAGAGCCTGGCGGCCGAGAAGGCCCTCATGGAGGGCTACGGCCTCATGGGGCTGCCGCTGGTGCGCTCGCCCTCCCTGCCGCCCACCTTCGCGGGCACGCTCACCGAGCTGGAGGACTCCTTCACCGAGCAGGTGCAGTCCCTGGCCAAGTCCATCGACGACGCCCTCAGCACCTGGAGCCTCAAGACCATGTGCTCCCTGCAGGAGAGCGGCGCTTACCAGCTCCACCAGGCCCTGCACGCGGGCGCCGGGCCCCCGGGCCTGGAGGCCGAGATGCGCGAGCTCGACAGTGCCCGCCCGGCAGCGCCGGGGGAAGAGGCGGCCGAGGCCGCCGGCCTGCCCCAGGGCCACAGCAGCACCCTCATGATGGCGTTCCGGGACGTCACCGTGCAGATCGCCAACCAGAACATCTCTGTCTCCTCCGCCACGGCTCTGTCGGTGGCCAACTGCCTGGGCGCGCAGACCGCCCAGGCCCCGGCGGAGCCCGCGGCGGGCAAAGCGGAGCAGGGCGAAGCCTCGGGGCAGGAGCCCCTGTCGGCGCCCGCCTCGGGTCAGGGGGATGCGGCCGCCGAGGTCACGTGCGCCGAGGCCGGAGTCGGCGCGGCCCTGGGCGCGCGCCCACCTGGGGCCGCCGAGGCAGCGGCGGAGGGGGCCACGGTGGTGGCGGTGGCGGAGGCAGAGGCTGCGGAGGAGGAGGAGGCGGGGGAGGCGGGGAAGGAGACGGAGGTCGAGGCCGGCGATAACTCAGAGCAGCTGAGCAGCAGCAGCACGTCCACCAAGTCGGCCAAGTCGGGCTCGGAAGTATCGGCCTCGGCCTCCAAGGAGGCCCTGCAGGCCATGATCCTGAACCTGCCGCGCTACCACTGCGAGAACCCGGCCAGCTGCAAGTCGCCCACGCTCTCCACCGACACGCTGCGCAAACGGCTCTACCGCATCGGCCTCAACCTTTTCAACATGTAAGTGAGCACTGGCTCTGGAGCTCCAGCGAGTCCTGGGCCGCAGAGAAGAGGTGGGGGAGGGGGGCGGCGGGGTAGAGGAGGAGCCGCATTGACAGGTGAGCTGGGTGCCAGGTAATTGTCCACCTCACCCCAGTGCCCTCTCCGGTGGCCTTTGTGCCACGCCTGCTCTTTGAGAGACTGTGCAGGAATACACATTTTATTTTTCATGGCCACAAATCCCTAAAGGGTTAGGGACAAAACGACACATCAAGCCCCTGCTTTCACCACTATTACTGCTGACGATGAAGCTAGGGCTTGAAAAAGCGAGAGAATTTAAGAGAAAATACACTATTCAGTAAATACTAGTACTGGTTGTATGAGGAGTGAGCAGAAATCATTCAGGCAGGACAGGCAGTCAGAGAAACAACACTACCTTCTGGGGATGATGTCAAGGAGGCCGGAGAGAGGATGGGCAAGGAGAAAGTGAGGAAAGGCAAGTGGGGTGAGAGAGAATACAGGTTAAAGGAGGAGAGGGACACGGACAAAAGGGAGAGACAAGGAAGCCGGGGTGAAGCGAGCAGAGGTGGAGCAGAAAGAGAACAGGAGAACGGAAGCAGAAAAATGGCATCCCCAGCCAGACACCCCCCTCCCCACCGCCCCCAACCAGATCTGTCTTTGCAACTAGAATGTATACAGCTGGTGGCAAGCAGTATGCACATGCCCCTCCCGTGGAAACCTCAAGTATAAGATCACTCATCTCCACCCTCCATTCACACCTTCCTGCAGAGCCCTGAGCCAGGAAATAGAACATCCCTTCCGGCCACACGGACGTGCGTGCGTGTATTCACCCGGCTGTTATCTAGTGAGCACCACGGGCACCGGGACCACAAGGATGAGTAGGACGCATCTCCTGGTCTCAAGAAGCTTATATTCTAGGGGGAATAGCTCCTGTTCATGGCTCCCCTTGCATAAAACATCTGCAAACTTCTGAACAATATCTAGAGATAGCTTTATTGGGCCATCTTACAGAAAAGAAAAGGGCTCACCCAGGTCAGGCGAGTTGCACACGGTGACAGTGACGTAGCTGGTGAGCTGCAGGCCCGTCTGGCTGCTGGTCCGGTCCGTTGCCCTTTCTTCCGCATCAGGCTGCCGCCTGGTGAGCCCCGCCCCCGCCCTCGCACCTCCAGGCGCGACTTCTGCATGCACACTCACACTCGCACAGATACCGGGGTCCCTCAGTGGTCCTCAAATTCTGTGGCGAAGACCAGTTTGAGGTTTTACCTGACATGTTGTGGGCTGATACCCCTGTAAAATACAATAAAAATGAACTGCTAGAAAAACAATCACATGCTTGGTTATCCTGAAAATGTCAAAGTGCTATCTATAAAAGGTTCTAAATGCTTACCCTCTCTCTCCGTACTTGTCTTCCCCTGAACCAGTAAGACACAGTTCAGGGAACAGCATGGATTTGCAGACCACACTGTGAGCACATTTGCCTGGAGACACAGCACCCACACCCGCACCCACACCTAGAGACCGGAGCCTGAGAAAGTAAATGGTGGAGGGTAGGCTTCTATGGACACTATGGACAGTGTGGTAGGAGAGCTCGCCTCTCTTCCCCAGTCTCACCCTCCCTCCCAGATTCCAGGCTGGGTACTGAGTATAGACAACAGAATACAGACAGGGAGGAAGGGCCTTCGTGGCAGGCCTCAGGGCCCTCAGGGAACTCAGAAGGAACCCCTCTCCACCTGTTCGGAGTTTGGTCAGTTTGGCCAGACCTCCTCCAACCCCTTCACTCCCCATGCTGCCTTCGCCCCTGTGGGTGGGGGCGGGGGTTGGTGTTCAGGAAGGCAAGGCTCTGGTGAGAGGCGCTCCGGATCCAGAGCCCCTCTACAGCGGAAGGAATCCTAGCCTTTTCTAGGAATTCTTCCCAGAAACCTCCAGGCACTTTTGTGGGCTCCATGGGCTGGAAGAAAGGGAGGAAAGGAGTCATGGATGGCCTTGGCCCACCCTCTACTCCTTCTTCCCACCTCTAGAAACCCAGACAAAGGCATCCAGTTCCTGATCTCCCGAGGCTTCATCCCTGACACCCCCATCGGAGTGGCCCACTTCCTGCTCCAGCGCAAGGGCCTCAGCCGGCAGATGATCGGGGAGTTCCTGGGCAACAGCAAGAAGCAGTTCAACCGCGATGTGCTGGAGTGAGTGCCCCCCTCCCTCGCCCATCCACCCAGGGCCCCCGGGGATGCAGGGGAGTGAGCAGGACCCCTGGAGTCTTGGCCCATCACTATATATTGGCCAACCTCCGTTTCCCCCTCCAAGTCCTGCAGAGCTTTCCTGAGCGCGCTCTGGCAGGGCCCCATTGAAGGAACCAGGGGCACAGGCATGGTCAAAGGAGACAGAAAGGCCTCCCTCCCTGCTACCCTCGCGGGCAGGAGAATGAGTCAGGAAAAGAAGAGGACCCTGTCTATACCGGGGCCATTTCTGCCTGGTGCAAGGCCCTCAGCCCACCCTCTCGCTGCCATCTGCTCAGCCTCCAAGCCCCCATAGGCTGGCCTGCTCCCCACACGGGCTCAGTTTCATATCGGTGGAGGCAAATGTAAGGCAGAAAAAAGAAGTTAGACCGAGGATTTTCAGAGCAAGAAAATAGTGTGATTCCGTAAAGATTAATTTACCACCAAGATCGATAGAAAGGGGCAGGATGAGGGGACCACCTTTGCTAGTGTTCAGCTTTGTTCGTGTGGAGGCGTGTTCACACTCGCCACCCCGGGAGCCACAGGGCATGGGGTGGCATCCCTGGGGCCTTGGAGCCACCTCTCCCCTGGCAAAGAGAGGGTGAAGCCCCCTGAAGCCTGCTCCAGGCCCTCTCAGCTCCCTTCCTTCTTGAAGGTCATCATGCAGTAAGAAGCGCCCCCATCTCCCTGCCCCCTCTCTCTCGGGTAGTCGGCAGAAGTGTTTCCTCAAAAGGGCCGCTGAGAGAACCTCTTCCTTTCGTACTTGCCCTCAGAACAGCCAGGGCCTGCTTCATGGGGACAGGGGGCTTCTGCTCAAGGGTTTGGGAGCATGGGCTGACTGGCAAGGGTGTCAGCGTCCCTGGAGTGGGAGCTCAGAGGCCTGCCTTCTGTTTGTGGAGCAGTCTTGGTGCTGTGTCTTTGGACAAGTCCCTGCTCTCTGGGCCTGCGTTTCCATGCCTGTGGAGTGGAGGGGTTGGATTAGGAGGGGTAGACCAGTTGTCCTCTGGAATTCCTGTCACATTCATTGGTAGTTGTCTAATGAGTACAGTCCAAAGGGCAGGGGCTTGGGCCCATCCGAGGGACCTTGAAATCCCCGGATGCCCGGATGCCCGTTAGTTGACAGAACCCAGGTCTTGCCTCTGACTCTCAGCAGCTTTGGACCATCAGACCCTGCCCCCCTCCGCCAGGTCTTAAGATGCTCTGAGTGCCTGCAAAGAAAAGTAAACTGAAAAGTGTGCAGGGTTTCCGTCCCCCCTCTTTTCCTCTCCCTCTCCCTCGGGCACCCCTTCCTCCTCACCGCCACCCCTGCTATGCAGGGGGCCCTGAGGGGATGCCCTGAGGAAATGATAGAAAGAGGAGAAAGATCAAGTTTTCTCTGTCTCCTTCCTCACCCCGTTTTCTTCCATCTGGCTCATCTCTCTGGCCTTTTCGTTTGCTATTGTCCCCCGTTCTCCTCCTCCCCAGGAGGGGGTGTGCCTCGTCATTGTCATTTCGTTCTTTCCAGACGCCCCCGCCCCTGGGTGACCCTGCTTTGTCTCTGCTCTGGGCACAGAGGTGCCGGCGCCACTCACAGGCCCTGACTGACTGCGGTCTCTTCTGCATTCCCCAGTGGCCTGGCCCTGAAATTCTGACCTGCTAGGCCCACAGTGACCTGGAGTGCTAGGAACACACGGTTTTCCTCCAGCCCCGGTGGTGCCTCCGCAGCACAATGCAAACTAATTGCCATCCTCCCCGGGAGACGGAGTGTGTGGGCTGGAGACAGACCAGTGCTGCAGCCCACGCCGGTGAGGGGCGCCGGCTGGGGACCGGGCTAGCAGCTGAGGCAGGGATCAGGCCGGGGATGAGGGGGCAGTGTGTGGCGGCAGGAGAGAGCTGTGCCTGAGAGGGCCTGCTCTGAACCCTGGCTCTGCTCCTCACATGCTGGGAGGAGGCTCACCCCAGGGCCTCAGTTTCCTCACCTGTAAAGTGGGAGGGCTGGGCTGTGTGCTCTCAGAGGTCCCTTCAACTCCTGTGAATCTGTGGTCGCTCCCATTCCTCAGTGCCTTTGTAGCACACTGGGACCCTGCAGAATTGTTTGCCCTAAACATCAGGGCCATGCTTTGTCCTGCTACCAGCGCGTCCCAGAGCACCCTGCAGGCTCCAGAGCAGTACTAAGGGACCAGAGTCCTCCATTCATTCCACGGACGTGGAGTGCCTGCTCTGTGTTGGGAATGGGGCTGAGCTGGGCACCCATGGGAACGTGGGATGGGGGCGGCGAGGAATAGGCTTGGCTGTGGCCTCAGGGGAACTTACAGACCCAGGGGTCAATGGGAGAGGGGAGAGGGAGGAGCATGGAAAGGAGACAAAGGGCCAAGGAACCTCCAGCAGGCATTGCGGTTTCGGGAGAGTGGAGTCCAGACCCGAGCCCCAGTCTGCCCCAGTCTGCCCCAGCGCGTGCCTCCGTCCCTCGTGTTTTATTCTGCAGCCATGCAGGCCCCGGGCACCAAAGCCCTGGCACACTCAGCCGCTGCACGAAACAGCTCCACGGGAAGGAGCCTTCTTCACCCAAGTGCGCGTTGCTGACTGCCTGGCTTGTCTCCTGGGGGAGCCGGCAGGAAATGGAGAGCCGGGAAGGAGCAGGCCCTCACCGGGGAGCCAGACGCTGGGGTTTGAGGGGGGGTGTTTCCCTGCCATCCAAGCCAGCTATCCTGCAACCTCTCAGGCTCTGCTACCTCTTCCTTCCACCCACCAGAGAAAACACACAATAACAAAGTCACCAGTGCCATTTCGCTCAGGCCGGAAAGGCTTCATTGGGATTCTACACAGCTTCCCTGCCCCCGCCTGGTGACATTCAGCATGTCGCGTCCGTTCTGTACAAAGCTGCTTGCTGAATAAAAGGACATAAATCACCCATCCCCTTGGAGACTGAGACAGCCCCAGCCACAGCACTCTCCAAGACGCAGCCAGGCAAGAAGAGGAGAGGGTGGAATCCTCTAGGAGGGGATGGGGTGGGACCCCCACCACAGCCACCTGGGGGGCTGTGGAGGAAAGGAATCCACCTCCGCTGTTGGCCTGTGTCTGAGCACCTACATCTCATGCGGTGACATCGCCCCCAGAATCTGCCCCTCGGTGCTCTTGGCAGCTGATCTCTGCATCCCGTAGCACCCCGTTTCCATAGAAGATACACTCCAAGAAGGAATGGATTCAGCCAGGGTTTATCGAATAATAACAGAAGGCATTCTGAGCTCAGAGGGCCACATCCATTCCACTGGTTACCTAGCAAAGGTGTTGTTGTTGTTGTTTTAATCTTATTTATTTTTTTAAATTTTTTTTAACGTTTTTATTTTATTTTTGAGAGACATAGAGACAGAGCGTGAGCAAGGGAAGGGCAGAGAGAGAGAGGGAGATACAGAATCCGAAGCAGGCTCCAGGCTCTGAGCCGTCAGCACAGAGCCTGACGCGGGGCTCAAACTCACAGACTGCGAGATCATGACCTGAGCTGAAGTCGGCTGCTTAACCGACTGAGCCACCCAGGCGCCCCTAATCTTATTTTTTTAAGTTTATTCTGAGAGAGAGAGAGTGAGCAGGAGGGGCAGAGAAAAAAGGGAGAGACAGAGAATCCTAAGCAGTCTCTGCACTGTCAGCAAAGACCAAACGCGGAGCTCGGTCTTGTGAACGTTGAGATCATGACCTGAGCCGAAACCAAGAGTTGGACGCTTAACTGACAGAGCCACCCAGGTGCCCCAGCTTTGTTTTTTGTTTTGTTTTGTTTTGTTTTTTTGTTTTTTGTTTTTTAAAGGAGAAACCAGCGTGTTTCCTCACGTGTCAAATGGGAATAATATTACCCATGTCATATGAATTAAAATCGTTAAATGCATGTAAAACTAAATAAGTCAGTGACTGATGGCTTCGGAAGTTGTTTGTAAATATTCGCTAAATCTGTTATTATCTCTCCAACTTGAAAGCACAAGGCATTGAACACCTCCCCACCCTGGCCAGGGAAACCTCAGACCACCCCATGTCTGGTGTGGGATCAGGTCTACTCCTCCGACAATGAGAACATCCTGGAACTTGCTGGGAAAGGGAGGAGAGAGCTCATCTGGGGACCATCCTGTACTCTGAGGAAGTCCTCTCTGGTGCTGAGGAGAGAGGGGCATTGTTGGCTTAGCAGAGGGAGCCAGACATCAGCTGGGGTTAGGATCCGTTGGTGCTGGAAGCTTCTCTCTCTGTTTTCACATGGCTGGGAAATTTGGCTCTGCTCTATTTCCCTTCTGAAATGTTCGCTTCAGCAGGTTTGAAGGCCAGCGGATGGGGGAATGCTCCATGCTGGCTGGGAGCGGTCTCTTTTCTGGCCTGGATGATCTTTTCCGGTGGGAATCACACATGCGTGGAGGGCAGCGGCATCTGTCCTTTGCATAGCAGTGCACGCAGGGCAGCTCTTGGGCTGGGTTGCCAGAAGAGTTTCCTGGGTGTTTCCTTCTCTCCCTGTGTCTACTCCCATTTTTGGTTTGATATTAGAGTTTGACATTTTAGTCAGATCGCATTATTTCATTTCCTTGGAAATGTGTTGGCCAGAGTGTAACAGATTTGTTCTTCTCAGGGGACATTCGGAAATGAAGACAGATTGTCTGTCAAACTCAACAGGCTGGAAGGCGCTAGCCTTTCGTGGCTAGGAAGAAATTATTTAAGAATGTCCTGCCCATTGTGTCACGTGTCACCTCAGAACAGTTACTTTATTTCTGAGGAATTCCACCAGGAAGGAGAGGGGAGGCTGGGGCCCATGCAGACCCCTGTGGGTCTGGAGGGAGGTGGAAAGAGGCCAGGGGCAGGCAGGGATAGACCTTGGGATTATTTCCACTGGTTTGAAAGCTTGACACTGTGGCCACCCAGGGGGATGGAAGGAGGGATATCTTCCAAAAGTGGAGTCTTTAAGTTTATGATCTTGACCCCTTACCTCTCCAGGGACCTTCCCCCTCACCCCCCACCCCCACCATCGCACACGTACACACACACACTGACAGACGAGAGATTTTCCTGAACAATAAAGAGTCATGAACATTCCAGACCCACTTACTCATGTAGCGGAGATTTTTGGACCCCAAGCCTGGGGTGAACGAGTCTAGAGTGGAGACTCCCTCTGGCTGGGTCATGTTAGCATCTAAATTGGGCTTTCACACAAAGACCTACCACCCGGCCCCTTCCTGTTAGTTTAGGCCCTAGTTCTGGAGGGCTCTCTCAGTCCTTGTGTGAAACTCAGGTGTGGCTCCCACCGGACATGCTCTGAAGTGGGATTTCCAGGGAGCAGGATTCTAGGGAAGGGACTTCCTGGGGTTTTTGGGAGGGCCAGCTGTGAGCGAGCAGGCTGTGAGACATAGCACTGACAGCTCACATATATCGAGAATTCGCCGTGTGCCAACGGGCACTGTGCCAAGACCCATACATGCAAAATCTCATTCCGTCTTCACAGCAGCTCTGTGAGGTGAGTGCTGTTGATCTGTGCCCAACGGAGGAACAGAGGAAGAGGGACGTTAGGTAGCTGGCCCACAGTCACAGAGCTAACCAATGGCTGAGATCAATGGTGGCAGGCACAATGGTTCTACAACCCGAGCCGAGACACCATCGTCCTCCGTGCCTCCTCTCAAGGGACGTGTGGTCCAAATGCCTTGTAGTTTTTGTCGGACCCCAGTGGTGAAGTATGGTGCTGGAAGACCTCTTGCCAGCCCTCTCATCTCGCCCGGGGCAGAAACTGAGGCCCAGAGAGAAGAAATGACTGGTCCCTCAGCCAGCGGCAGGTTGAACCAAATCAGGTACCCTTGACTCTGCTCCTCTGAGAAGAAAGCGGGGCTGAGGAACTGATTCATAAAATCTCAAGAGGTCTGGGCCAGATCCAGGTTCCCCTCTCCCTGATAGATGGACATTTTAAGGAGTCCAGATATTGGAATTTCAGGCAGAGTTAACCGTTGATGAGCGAAAGGGTCTTCATACCTATGCTAGCAGGGGCTTCAACTTCACTTTCTCACTTGATATGTCAACTCAGACTTGGTCTCCAGGCACCTAACGAAAACTGTCATATCTCAAGCTCTGTTGCAGACCAGACACTTGACACACCTTGTCCCTTTCAAAGCTCGTAACCACCTGCCTATTAGATGTTAATGGCATCAGCTCCATTCTGTAGATGGAAAAAGCGAGGCCTGGAGAGGCTAAGTAACTTGAACTGAAAAAGGCTAAATGATAGAAGCCAAATCACCCAAGGGTGTCTGACACCAGTGGCCTGACCTCTCACTCTGCCCACCGTTAATGGCACAGAGCGGTGGTTCTCAGAGTGTGGTCCCCGGACTGGCAGCGGTGGCATGGCCTGGAAAGCTGTTAGCAATATCAATTCTCAGACTCCAACCCAGACCTACCCAGTCAGAACTCTGGGGGCCGCCAGGGGGTTCCGATGCCCGCTCAAGTTTGAGAACCGCTGGCAGCAGCGATGCTGCCGGGCCCAATGAAGGGAAAATCACCTCAGGCATCCGCACTGGCTGCTAATTTGCTTGGGTAGTTTAAACTTGGTTCTTTTGGTTCCTGAGTCCTTGAGGTGTGACTGGCAGCCATCCCTTCTAAGGCCCTCCCAGACAAGATTTTTCTTTGTTCCCGTGTCGTCACCAGGGACACTGGCAGGTCCTCTTGCGTCAGCTCCCTTCTGCTCTATTTTCTGAGCCATGTTGCACTTTTCCAAAAAGCCTTGACCTTTGTTGGGCATGTTATGAGTTGTGCCTAACAAAAATAACTCTCTGGCGGATGGGGATATTTTTAATTGAATTGTATGAGCCAAGAACAGCAGAAATAAAACCAAGGTTCCTACATCCCGTGGCAGTGGGCGGTTTCATTTTCCATCCTCATCCTGAAACCTGGGCTTAGTCTCCTCCCAGAGTGCAAGCGCCCCCCGCCCCCACCCTGTATCCCTCGCCCCCCCCACACACCCCACCCGACCCGCTGTCTGCGGCACACGCACCTCTGCTGAGCCTCGGCCTGCGTGCACCTCACCTTCCAGATCTTTGCTGTCTCTTCTGGCCAATTAAAAATCCCTGCTGCTATCATACCTATTTTCAGCTCTCAGTCAGTTCCTTTGTCTGCCAGACGCTGTCTTGCGATCGTTCAAAAAAAAAAAAACTGAGATGACGAAAGTCATTTTGATCACTGTCGTGTATGACGCTTCATTTCCCTGCAGCACAAACTGACTCCACGCACAGATCGGTATTAACAAACAATTTTATGCGAGGTTGTACCTGCGTATACAGATGCAGGGAACATCTGTGCTTACCGCTTGCCCAGCCCCTGTGAGGTGCTTGCCACGGGACAGAGAGGGAGGGAGGCCCGGACAGAAGCTGCGCTCCCCTGATTCCTTCATCCGAGGATCAGCAGCGGCACCTCCCTGGGCAGGGGTAGCGGTGCTCGGTGCTCAGTTGGAAGCGGTTTAATGGGCCCCAGTTAGCCCTGGCTCTCAGCACTCACTCGCTTGCACGTGCCGCTGAAGGAAGTGGGAAGCACGTGTACTCCACACGGACGCACCGCCCGAGGTCTGGAATCCGCAGGGCCGTTTCCTGGGCAGCTCCGTCCAGTCCCAGGGTCAGCGCCAGATGATCTTGGCAGAGCAGGCGCAGCAATCCTAGGCCACCGGGCAGCGCTCCCAGGGGCTCAGGCCCCTGGGCTCCCTCCCCAGCCGAGCACATGCTTAGGA
Organism: Paguma larvata; assembly: GCA_030068075.1. NCBI lineage: Eukaryota > Metazoa > Chordata > Mammalia > Carnivora > Viverridae > Paguma > Paguma larvata. Next base: position 100,885,798 of record CM057828.1, read on the forward strand.
TCCCATTCATTCCCCCAGCTGGTCTCTCACTCACGCATTCATTCATCCCGCGAACAGTTATTGAATTCGTATGTGCACCAGGCATGCAGAGGGGAACAGAGCTGCCTCTGCCAGAAAGAGCCCAGAGCCGAGTGGGAAGACAGGCAGCTAAGTGTTATGAGGACGGAGGCAGCTGTTCTGGTAGACAGAGGCCTGTCCAGCATAGCAGGGAGGGCAAGGGGGTCCCCTGGCAGGGACCTCGAGGTCGGGGCTGAGCGGCAGGAGGAAAGAACAGCATGTTCAATAGCCTGCAGGCTTGAGAGCCAGAATGCAGGAGGGGAGCCGGTATGTGAAAGGGGCAGAAGCCAGGTCACTAGCAGGGCCTTGCTCGCTCGGCTGAGAAACTTGGGCTGCACCCTAGGGATGCGGGAGGGAAGTCCTTGAAAACGGAGTGGCAGGACCAAATTGGTGTCCTAGGATTGTTCTGGAACCTGACTTGGAGGCAGGGAGGCTGGTTAGGGAGGCTATCGCAGTCACAGTCGTGGGGAGAAACTCGAGGAAGGAAGAGACCCTCAGCCTGGGCGGTGGCCACGGGAGGGAGAGGTCCTTGGAGCCTGGAGACATGGCAAGGCAGGCGGCGGGCGGGAGGACAACAGAGGCGCCCAGATCGCAGGGAACAGGCTTCCGAGCCACTGAGGATTTGGAACAGTCTTTGCATGTGGATTTATTTGTGCTTTCAGGCTCTCTAGGGTAACTTGTGAAATTATACCAAATAAACATGAGTATATTATTCGGTTTGGAAGGGGAGATGCTGGGTTTGGGGACATTTCATCTGAAGAATCCCTCGAACCAGATAGTGTCACGTATTTGCTGAGAACATGTTAAAATATTAAATACCAGCCAAAAGGTGAAATATGGACAGCCTGACTTCCCTGCAAGAGATGCCGGCACAACCTGTGGTCTTGGGAGTGTGGTCCCCGTGGCTGCCATTCAGACCAGAGCGCCCGGATGAATTCAGCAGCTAGGACACTCAGAAGTGTGTTGGTCAGCTTCCAATCAAATGCAGAGTCGATGAGTAACATGTGCCCTCTGAACTCAGCAATGTTGTCTTTTACAAACAATACAGATCAACCAAAAAGAATTAACTAGTTGGTGACTAATAATAAAATTAAAAGGGCGAGTGCATCACAAGAGAGAAACACTTAAGAGTTGTCGAAGGGGATATTCAGAGCCAGCAAAATGGGTAAGCCCACCTAGAGAGAGGTCGTTAAGAGCCGGAAGGGAGGAGCGCCTGGGTGGCTCAGTTGGTTAAGCATTTCTGGCTCAGGTCATGGTCTCACAGTTCGTGAGTTCGAGCCCCACATTGGACTCTCTGCTTGTGTGGAGCCTGTTTGGGATTCTAACCTCTCTCCCTCTCTCTGCCCCACTTGTGTGTCTCTCCCTCTCAAAATAAATAAATAAACTTTAAAAAAATCATTTTAAAAAAAGAGGGGGAAGGGAGCCTAGTGTCCGGCCCTAAGACAGAGGCACAGCAGAAGGAGGTGCACCTTCAGGGAGGAAAGAGTCAGCCTAGGGAAGGGCAGTGTGAGGGAAGCAAGAGAGAGGAGTTTTTCAAGAAGGGAGTGAGTGATTAGCCACGTCCGTGCTGCCCAGAGGCTGCTGGGATGAAAAGTTGGTACCATTGGACTTCCAACATGGCAGCCAGTGTGGCCTTGACAGGCGAATTTTCAGTGGAATGCTGGAGGTAAATGGTTGGCTGGAGCGAACTGAAAGTTGAATGGGATTGAGGACGTGGAGATAGCGTGCATAGGGACTGTGGAGACAGCAGGCATAGGGACCTCCTAGCAGTTTGGCTCCAAAGAAGAGTAGAGACAAGGGGTAGTGATTAGAGGCAAAGAAGAGTCCAGGCAGGGTTATAATTTGTAAAGAAGGAAAGACAAGACTTTGGGTGGTAAGGGTGATGATTTAGTAGACACTAGATTGGTACCACAGGGAAGAACATCTCCGACTTAATGTGTCCAAATCTGCAGTCTCAGTCTCTCCTCCAGCTTATGTGTCCACCCCATCATGGACTCAGCTTAAGAAATAGCACCGCCAGGGCCTCAGGTGCTCAAGCCAAGGCTCAGAGACTCACCGTTGACTCCTCTGTCCCTCACTTCCTGCCTTCCCTCCATTGCCCGCTCCCATCAGTTCTTCCTCTAGGATGTGTCTCAGATCGCCCATCCACTCGGTCTCCACCTTAGCCCAAGCTCCAGCAGCCCTCGCTTGGACCTTGGCAGTAGCATCCTAACAGGGCCCCCGCTTCACTCTTGTTCCCCGTCCTCTCTTTTCACTCATTCTCCCCCAAGAGCCAGAGGAATCTTCGTAAAACAAACCGGCTCACATCACTCCTCCGATCATATGCTATTGTCTCCTGCTGCATTGAGGCTGAACTCCGAAACCCTCTTGTGACTCGCAGAGCTCTGCCTGGTCAAACCCCTGCCTCTCTAGCCCCACAGCCTGTCACTCTCCATTCTTCCCCTTCGCTCTCTGCGTTGCAGCCTCATTGACCCTTTCTAGGTCCTTGGAAGTTCTTCCCTACCACGGGGCCTTGGCATATGATTTCCCCCTCTGTCTGAAAGCTCTCCCCCACCCCTCCCCTTCCCTTGGCCAGTTCCTACTCATCATTCAGGTCTCAGCTCAATGTCATGTCCTTAAAGGGGCCTTTCCAAAATATGAAATATGTCCTTTGTCCTCTTATGGAAGCCTGTCCTTTGCCTACATAGGATTCGCCACAATTACAATGAAATATTTTTTTCATTATAATAGTTTATTTCCAAATTGGTTTACATATAACACCCAGTATTCATCCCAACACGTGCCCTCTTTAATGCCCGTCACCCCTTCTCCCCCCTCCCTCACTCCCCTCACCCTCAGTTTGTTCTTAGTCTTTGAGAGTCTCTTATGTTTTATCTCCCTCCCTCTCTGTGTCTTTTTTTCCTTTCCCCTCTTCCTCTCCCCCTGGTTTTTGCTTAGTCTCAAAAAGTCCACCCATTCGTGGAAACATATGGTATCTGTCTTTCTCTGACTGACTTATTTCGCTTAACATAATACCCTCCAGTTCCATCCATGTTGCTACACATGGCCAGATTTCATTCTTTCTCATTGCTGCATAATATTCCATTGTGTGTGTGTGTGTGTGTGTGTGTGTGTGTATATATATATATATATATATATATATATATATATATATATACCACATCTTCTTTATCCATTCATCAGTTGATGGGCACTTGGTCTCTTTCCATGATTTGGCTATTGTCGAAAGTGCTGCTTTGTACATTGGGGTACACGTGCCCCTATGCATCAGCATTCCTGTGTCTCTTGGGTAGATTCTTAGCAGTGCTATTGCTGGGTCATAGGGTAGCTCTATTTTCATTGTTTTGAGAGAACTCCACACTGTTTTCCAGAGTGGCTGCACCAGTTTGCATTCCCACCAACAGTGTAGGAGGGTGCCTGCTTCTCCACATCCCTGCCAGCATCTAGAGTTTCCTGATTTATTCATTTTAGCCACTCGAACCAGTGAAGGTGGTATCTCAGTGTGGTTTTGATTTGTGTTTCCCTGATGACGAGTGACTTTGAGCATAGTTTCATGTGTCTGTTGGCCATCTGAATGTCCTCTTTGGAGAAGTGTCTATTCATATCTTCCGCCATTTCTTCACTGGATTATTTGTTTTTCGGGTGTGGAGTTTGTGAAATAATTATTTTCGACTCTGCGTATAATGTTTCTCTCTCTCACCGGGATAGGGTCTGTATTTATGTTGTTTGCCACTTATGCCAGGTCCCAAGCACAGTGTCTTGCACACAGGAGGCAATGCACTTTGTGTGAAGGAGGGAGGGAGGGAGGGGAGAAAGAAAAAAGTCACCATCAGGGACCAGAGAAAGCACCAGAGAGGGGAAGGGGGAAGGTAGGGGGGAGGTAGGGGGCTGGGAATTGGTGGCTGCTGTAGCTTCTGGGTGCCCAGGGCAGCTCTGAAACTGAGGGATGGCCTCACAGCTTCTGTGCTGACTGTCAATAGTGAAGGGACTTCCAGCATGTGACTGTGACTGTGCCCAGTTGTCCCCCAACCTTGGTCCCCCACTGGCTCCCGCCAGGCGTCAGGGTAAGACAGCTGCCCCAAGGGAGAGATACATTAGCACTAGAAGGGGAAGGAGGCAGCTTGCCTGGCCAGGAGATTCTGACAAGGAATATGATGTGTGCAGCGCCCCCTGCAGGCGCAGCTCTTTTATGAACTGGTTTCTTCGTATGTAATAAAAAATACCAGGATAGTGGTTAGTGTCGTGCAGGATGGAGAGAGAAGATGAAGTCAAGGTGCACTTAGTGACTCACTAAGAACAATCCTCAGTATCGTGAGCACAGAGGGCGCTTACCCCACTGGTGTCGGACCCCCGCTCCCTGTTGAAGTGGAGACGGCCCCGCTGGGGGAGGAGGCCTCAAAAGACCAGGAAGCATGGGGCTAGCCCCTTTGTGGTCTCAGTTTCGCCTTTTGCAAAATGGGGAGATCATACACCATCCAGAAATGTGTGATGTTTGTCATCTTAAAGATGGTCAAAGAGGACAGGTGTCGTCGGCTGTCCTGGGTGGGGGCCGCAGGTGGATTCAGAAAGCTGTCAGTCTGCTCCCCACCAGGATTCCAGGGTGGCAAAGCAGGCTGGGGAGGGGGAGATTGTAGGTGCCGGTAGACACAGCAAAGTAAGAGAACTGTGGGCAAGAGAGAGAGAAGAGGAGGGGGGAGGGGGGAGGGGGTCGTGGCGCGGCCTGGGCTTGGACTTTGGGAGAGAAAAGAGAATCTTCACTCCTGAGTGAAGGAGTAAGGATTGTGGGTGACTGAGGGTCCTCAGGGACGGGCCCGTCAGGAGAGAGCACAGCCTCAGCCCAGACCACAGGCCCCACCAGGAAGGCACACGGTGGTTGGCTGGGAGGAGGGAAGGAAGCAGCGGGTAGTGGGTCACCCTCGGTCATTGCCAACGATGCTGATGCTGCATTCCCAAACAGCCAGAAATGGTGCTGGGGCCCCCTGCTGTCCGGGAGCCCTCTGTGCTTCAGGGTCCTTCTCCGACAGGGGGGGCCAGTCCGGAGAGGTCACCTGGCCCAAACGCCAACTCTGCAGAGAGGAAGGCATTTGTCTCCTTGGAGACAGTAGTGCCCAACCATCACTCAGCACAACTCCTTCCCTCCTATCTTCGGGTTTTGCGGAACACATTCAGATTTGTTCCCCGGGATCTGAGAGCCCCAGGACACCACCTGCATTGAGCACTGACGCCCCAGGCTGGCAACTGCAGGGAGTAAGGCGAGAAATACTTGTGTGTACATGTGTGTGTGGAGGGGGCGCGACATCTGTCTCCACCTCCTTCCTCCCTCACCGCTCTGCAAAAGCAGCCCCTGAGAGCCTGACAGGGACACGCCAGTACCCCGAGCTGCTACCCTGGTGGCCTGTGAGTTGCTGGACTCACTTTGGGAAGGCCCCACCTGGGCTGGATCCCCTTCCTACCCTGGCACTCAGCTCGGCCACGGGTTTTCAGTCTTTAAGAATGGCCTGGAGGGGCACCTGGGTGGCTCAGTTGGTTAAGCATCCGACTTCGGCTCAGGTCATGATCTCCCGGTTCGTGGGTTTGGGCCCTGCGTCGGGCTCTGTGCTGACAGCTCAGAACCTGGATCCTGCTTTGGATTCTGTGTCTCCCTCTCTCTCTGCCATCCCCCACTCATGCTCTGTTTCTCTCTCTCAAAAATAAACATTAAAAAATTAAAAAAAAAAGTATAGCTGGAGAGCTAATGAAGAATGCTGATTCCCAGGCCCCGCCTCTACGTGCTCTCGTGGGTAGATCTGGCACGGGGCTCAGGGATCTGCGTTTTAACAAGTCACCTCACCACTCTCACGAGGGGCCCTCGAGGATACTGCCCGGGCACCCTCCCACAGAGTCCTTCCCGCCCCCAGGGCCTGTGACTGATTCGCTCAGCGCTGCCCGGTCTGTGGGCTGGCGTTTCCACCTGGCTGAGTCTCAGGCTCTGGGCTCATTACTGGAGCTTTTAGCTGCAGCCCCAAGCGAGTGAGCGAGCGAGCGGACTGCGTGTCACCTGAGTGAAGGCCGGGAAACTAGGCCATCATGCTCGGCTGAGCGGATCCCGCTTTCTCCTGGCTGCTCCGCTGCCTCCTTCAGCTGCCCCCCTCCATGGTCCCCAGGCTTCAGGCAGCCCCCCCTCAGAGCACCAGGGTGGAGGGCACAGGACAGAAGCTCGGGGAGCAGCACTGATGAGGGAGGCGGGGGCTGGGTAGGGGTGTGGTGGACAGACTGACAGGGCAAGTCCTGGGCAGCAGTTGGACGCCAGGCCGGCGGGGGGCCAGGGGCCATCCTGGGGTCCTATGGGTTTAGCCAGCCAGGGACCCACTGCCCTCCCCCTTGGCCTTGATAAGTCTGGTGGGGGCCAGGATGAGTGAACGTGGCCCCTCTACTCTGTGCCCAGCCACCCCCCGCCCCCGGTTCCGTCTGTCATATTGTCCTCCACCTCCATCTCCTGTCCGTTTCCACCTCTGTCTCCTCTCTCTATCTCTCGTTCTTTCCCTGCCTCTCCCCTTGTCTCTGTTTGTCTCTCATTCTCTGTCTCCATCTCTCCTCCATTTTGTTGGTCTTTCTCTCTTCTTCTCTTTGCCTCCTTGCCTCTCCTTTTCTGTCTCTCGTGCCTTCTCTATCCTCCTTGTTCTCTCTGTCTTTCTCACCTGACTCTGTATCCTCTGTCTCTCACTGTCTCCACGTCTGTCTCCTCCCTCCCTATCCTTGCCTCCCCGCCTCTAGTTCTGGTCCTTTTGCTGCAGGACCGCACTGGTTCACCTCCTCCGCGGCCTCGCTGTCTGGGTCAATCATGCACGGTTCATAACTCCCGGCCGTGCCGGGCTAGGGGACACGTGAATGGGAGCCGCATGATGCTGCTCTCACGGTCCACCTGCCAGCCGGGGAGTGCTCAGGGCAGAGGTGAAGACTAGAGCTGCTGAGCAATCAGAGTGGCCTCTCCCCAGGCTGGACCCGGGGACTGCTACCACGGTTTCCATCTCAAACGCCCAGACACTGACATTACCACTGGTCACACTCACACCCCCCAGCGCCTCCCTGTCTCTCACTATCCAGCAGACCAGTCTGAGAGAAGGTGGGGTTTGGCCACTCGGAGGGTGGGCTCCCAGCCCAAAGACGGCCATCGCCCCTGTGGGAGCCGGCGGTGGGGGGGCTCCCAGCCTCCCCTTTCTAGAAGTCCCAGTGATGCCCTCTCCTCCCTGTTCCCCCTGAAAGGGGCCACCAGGCCTCTGACCACTGTTGCGTGGGTGTCTCCCATCGCTTCCTTCTAATACCTGACACCAAAGCCAGGGCTGAGTTGGGATCTCGGAGTCTCCTGGGCGGTAGGCCCTGCACCAGCACCAGCATCGGGGAGAAAGTGAGTTCCGCTCAGGGCTTGTCCCTCTGCTCACACGGTCACCAGGCAAACGTCGCCTGAGTCCCCCGGTGTGCTGGGCACCAAGCTGCACGTTGGGCTCGAGCCTGGAGTCGGCTTGCCTTTTTGGACAGGAAGGCAGGCAGCGACTGGGCCGTGACCCTGTGGCGGTGTCGGCCAGGGCCGTGGAAGCAGAGGGGCTGCTGACCCCAGTGGGCGTTGCGGGGCTGGGTATAAAATGACCAGGAGAGAGAAGACTAAACCACGGCACAGGTGCGGAAAGGCGGGAGGTCAGCTCTGAGAGCCTGGTAACACGTGTGACCTTCTGTGGTTCTCAGGCACATGCGGGCTGCTGCTTGGCCAGGCCTGGATCCCTTCCCCACTGCTCATGGCCCTGGGGACAGGGTGCCCCAAAGGAGGGCAAGGCAGGGGCTGGGGGGGGGACTGGCCCCAGACCCCCTGGACGGGAGGGGCCTTGGGAGCAGGCCAGGTCAGAGCAATGACACTGTCTCGTAGGGGTGACCAGAATGTGTCCCCACCTCCGTCTCCCCCACGAGCTGCAGGGAGACATTCAGATGCAAACTCTCCAGGGCTAGATAGAGGTGGCATTTTGGAGCTAGAAGGGCCCTTGGGGAGAAGGACTCTGACCTCTTTCCTTCTCAGAAAAAGAAACCAAGGCTCAAGAGTCACAAAAAATTCAGTGTTAGGCCCAAGCTCGGAACCAGCGGTGTTTGTCACCCTGTCCCCACCCACATTAAGCTGATTTGTCATTTCCTCTTCAGAGGCCACAGCTTCCCTGAGAGCTCAGGGCTCCTTGGCTGCCTGGGAGCTTAGAAAGGGCTCGCTCCTTTCCCATCCTGCCTGAGGCAGACCCTGGAGGGGCGGTGCAGGAGGCGGCATCAGTCACCTGGAAGCCCCAATGAGGACGAGAAACTAGGGAGACGGACAGGCTCCTAATGAGACCGGAAGAGGAGAGTAAATTGCCCTTATTTCTATTTCAAACCTTTGTCTGACTCTGAGAACCTCTGAGGCTGAGAGGAAGAACCACCTGGGCTCCGGAGGCGGAAGACCAGCCCCCTTCTGACTGTGTGGCCCTGGACAGCCCCCTGGCCTCTCTGGGCCTCAGGCTCTTAGCTGTGGAGACAGCAGTCAGCCGTCTGCCTCCCAGGGCTATTGTGATGGAGGAAAGACGAGTAAGGGAGGGTCCTGTTAGGTTACTAGAAGGAGAGTTCTGGGGGTGAGTCGGTCCCCTCCTGGTTGGTCACAGGGACCCAAGTCCGTCTCCCACCCACCAGGGTGGGCGGTCCAGCGGGAGAGGGGGCTACACCTTGCACCCCACTCCTCAGCTGCCTCCGGCCAAGGGAGGCTTAGGAGCTGGCCTCTCCTCAAGAACTCCCCCCTCCCACCCCCGACCTGCCCTCAGCTGCGTGGTGGACGAGATGGACTTCTCCAGCATGGAGCTGGACGAGGCCCTGCGGAAGTTCCAGGCTCACATCCGCGTGCAGGGGGAAGCCCAGAAGGTGGAGCGGCTCATAGAGGCCTTCAGGTAGGATCCCCTTCCGCAGCGCCACTCCCCTCACACAGCCCTCAAAACACACGCTTGGGGCGCGGGGGACCGGAGACGCTGGGGGGTCAATCTGGGGCTGGGGAGAAGCCCTCCTGGTGGGGCGGGAGGGGTGGGAGGCTGGCTGGGGGGCTGGCTGGGAAGGGACAGGAGCCCTTGAGCTCTCTGAGCCAGAGCAGCGCCGGGCGCTCCAGGACAGCGGGCATCCCACCCATCCCCACTGACCAGCAAGTCTTTGGTGAGCATCTGTGCATGGTGACGGGATCCATGGCTGTGTGACGCCTGCCCTGTCCCCTCAGTGAGGAAGGGAGCCAGGCTACAGGGACCCGATGCCCTCAGAGAACCATCATCTGCCCCCCCCGCCACGCTCCCCCATTTCTGGAGCCCAGGGAGGGGGGAGAAGGGCCTCAGCGTCCCGCTTGTGTCCCCACGACAGCCAGCGCTACTGCATGTGCAACCCCGAGGTGGTGCAGCAATTCCACAACCCCGACACCATCTTCATCCTCGCCTTTGCCATCATCCTCCTCAACACCGACATGTACAGCCCCAACATCAAGCCCGACCGCAAGATGATGCTGGAGGACTTCATCCGGAACCTGAGAGGTGAGGAGGACGGGGAGGAGGGCCGAGGCCGCCACTCAGGCCCCATTCTGCTCAGCGTTAATTCCGTGAGTCTGAGCCGATCGCAGATTGCCACCTGGGCAGCCACAGGCACTGGACACTGCTCTCTGGTCCCGGTCACACACGGCAGTTTGGGTGAGTTGCTCGAATGCCAGGCACTGGGGGAGCTTCCAGGAGCCACTGCCACTGCCCTACATCAGGCGGCAAGGGCCGCCGGGCAATGCCTCTTACCCTCCGTGCAACCTCCTCCATCGGTTGACCTCTAGGCCCTGGCCGCACAGCTGGTGCCTAAGCGTGCCAGCCCCTCCCACCTCGCAGTGTACAGAGACTTTTAGGTCTCGGGTCCATTAGCGTCAGCCTTACAGATAACTTCATGGCACCCGGCAGCCACGTCCTGCGCACAGTGCACCGCCTGGCAGGGGTCAGAACTAAACTGGCGGGATGTGATGTGTGCTCATCTGGGTTTTTTTCTTTCTTAGCGTTTAAGGAATTGAAGCTATACATACACGTCGTTTAATAAAGCCAAATCATCCTACAAGGCTTGCTCCGAAAATAATTCGTCCCTGCCCCTGTCGCTACTCTTCTGCCTCAGAGGCAACCATTCTCAACTTTTTTTTGTTGTTTATCGTGTTTCCTCTATATCGAAAAGCTACGTGCTTCTGCTTCCTTTTTTTTTTCCTTACTCCTTTTTAAAAAAAATTGCTGTGAAAGCAAATTGTAAGGTGTATAAATCTGAAAGCTTGATGAAGTTTACGTTCATATGCGTGTGCGATCACAGCCGGCTCTCGTTCTAAATCACTTCCCTGGCCCCAGAGCGTCCTCTCATGTCCCGTCCCACTCAGTACCCCTGTCTGCATGCCAGCTCTCCTGACTTTCCATCCACATCGACTAGTTGTGCCAGTTCTTGAACTTCATACAGATGGGATGAAATAGTGTATATACTTCAGTTTCTTTTATACACCGCTACTTGTTCATGTCTTTAAATTTTAAGTATTGCCTATTGATTTCTATCTTAATCCGTTCAGGTTGCTATGACACAACACTACAGGCTGGGTAGCTTATAAACAGACATGTGTTGCTCACAGTTCTGCAGGCTAGGAAGCCCAAGGTGAAGGCTCTGGCCGATTCGGTGTCTGGTGAGAGCTCACTTCCTGGTTCTGGTTGGGGCCTTCTCACAGTGTGCTCGCCTGGTGGAAGGGGTGCGGAACTCTGTGGGGTGCTTTTTACATGGCACTGATCCCCTCCTTGGGAACCCCACCTTTATGACTTGGTTTCTAAAGGCCCCACCTCCTAATACCATCAGTTTGGGGGCTAGGATTTCAACATATGAATGGAGGAGGGGAGACACAAACATTCAGACCGTAGCAACTTTGTAGAAGCATTAGACCTCTTTCATCCACCTTCCCCCGACCCACCCCCCTAAAACTACACTGGAGCCCTGTGCTCTTCTTACAGCTGTTGCATTATTTTTGTGCCATCAGTGTTTATGGTATTAAGACTAGGTAAACACAGTTCAAAGCAAGATTACGAACCCTTTCAATTACTACTTTCCTTGGAGTGAATGCTTGTGTTCTTTTCCCATTTGCTTAGCTCTTGGGACACACCTGCCACTGATTTGTCTCCAAACACCCCAGCCTAAGTGCCTAAGTTCCTCTCTGCACATGGAGTGCAGGGAAGTATTCTTCTTAGGGTCTCTCTTCCCAGAGCCTCTAGTCTCTGCTCCTATCTGGACAGGTGGCTGGGCCAGCTGCACGCAGTCACCTGGGATTCCCTCCACCATCATCCGGGCACCTCCTTTGTCTTGCTCCTCTGTTTGGTTCCTGTATCCTAGATTTCACAGCTGGCTCATTTTTAGTTTTCTTCCATAGGAAAGGTACACTGGCCACAAACTTTCTGAGAACTTGTGTGTCTGAATATATTGTTTTCTACCTTCACTCCTGATCGGGAGTTGGGCTGGGCATAGAATTCCAGATTGGAAACAGTGAACTCAGAATTTCGAAGGCATTGCTCTATTGTCTTTTACTGGACAGTGCCGCTCTGCCATTCCAATTCCTCACCTTTTTCATGTTATTTCTCTCTCTCTGTCTCTCTCTCTCTCTCTCTCTCTGAAAATGTACAGGCTCTTCTCTTTCTCCTTTGTCATCTAAATTTTCCTGATGTTTCGTGTCATTATGGTTCTTTTTTTAATTGAAGTATAATTAACGTCTTATTAGTTTCAGGTGTACATCATAGTGATTTGATATTTTTATACCTTGGGAAATGGTCCCCATGATAAGTCTGCTTACCATCCGTCACCATGCAAAGTTATGACGGTATTATTGACTCTATTTCCTGTGCTGTACATTACATCCCCATGACTTAATTTATTTTATAATTGGAAGCTTGTACCTCTTAATCCCTGTCATTTATTTTGCCCACCCCCAACCCACCTCCCCTCTGGCAACCAACAGTTTGTTCTCTGTATTTATGGGTCTGTTTCTATTTTGTTTTGTCTGTTCATTTGTTTTGCATTTAGATTCCACATATAAGTGAAATAATACTGTTTTTTCTTTCTCTTTCTGACTCGTTTCACTTAGCATAGTATCCTCTAGCTCCATCCCTGTTGTTGTAAATGACAAGATTTCATTCTCATTTATGACTAATATTCCATTATACACACACACACACACACACACACACACACACACACACACACACCTTCTTTATCCATCATCTCTCAATAGACACATAGGTTTCTTCTACATCTTGGCTGTTGTAAGTAATGCTGCAGTGAACATGCGGGTGTAGATATCTCTTCAAACTGGTGATTTTTTTTATGGTTCTTTTTTCATCTATTGTATTAGGCACTGGGTTGATCCTTCAGTCTAGAAACATGTCCCCCAATTGTGAGAAGTTTTCTTAAAATTGTATTTGATCATCCCCTTCCCCAACTTTGTCCTCTCTGTACTGTCTTTCTGGAACCCATGTTATTCAGATGTTAGATCTCCTAGTTTGATGTTCTAATTTTTATAGTTTTCTAGTTGCCATATTTGTCTTCTGCTTGGGCTTTCTTGAAGATGTCCTTTAGCTCTATCTTGCAAGTTTCCCACTAATTTTTTCATTTCTGTGGTCATATTTTTCATTTTCAACAACTCTTGGTCTGTAAATATTCCTCTTTTATAGCATTTTCGTCTTGTTTTGTAGATGCAACTATCTTCTCCTATATCTCTGACGGTATCTGTTTATTTTGGTTTCTCCCTACTTGCCTCTATTTCTTCTGGCTTCCTTTTTCTGTTTTGCCTGTACTTATTTCTCTTTTGTGTTATAGACTTTCCATATATACTTGATGAAACTCGGTTGTTCTCTCATATTTAAGAGTGAGCTAGAAGGTTGATTAAACACTCTGTGAGTATGGGTAGGGGGTCCTGAGTGGTGGGCTTTTACATAGGGTGATTTAGTTGAGCTGTTTCATTGGGACACCTTACCGCAGTATCTTCAGATTTTTCTCTTATGCTGGTTGATTCCCCAGAAGAGAAATGTCCAGTCCGTACTCCAGAGGATATGAGTCTGGCTGCCAGCATTCTAAGATCTTTTGGGTAAATAGGATCGAGAGGGTCTCTTAATACATAGACATCAACTCCATGCTCCAGTTTTCAACACAGACTCCCATCTTGGGCTGGGCTTGGGGTGCCCCCACCCCAGAGTTCCTGGTTCACCTCTTCCAGAGGACTAACCTTCAGTCTGCTGCTGGAGTGGAGGAATGGACAGGGAGATCTAAATCCTTTTTAGACTGATTATCAACCTATTTTCCTGTTTCCAGCCCGACCTCACCTCCACTAAAAGTGGGATTCCTGTTGCCGCTCATTCCAGAGCCCTGAGGTGGTTCTGTGGTGTGCTGAATAGCTTGTAACTTCTCTGCCACTTTCAGTTTCCACTTTCTCAGGTTTGCCCATGCATCCACTCATGCATCCACTTTCCAGGTCATATGGAGCCATTGTTTCTTTGTTCTCTTTCTCTTTGTGGGTATATGCCTCTTTGAAAAATTCCTTTTGACCAGAATATTCAGAACAAGCAGAGGTGTGTGACCCGCCATCTTCAGCTGGGAGCCTCTGTGTGTTCAGTCCTGGTCCCTGCTCTTTCTTACCCCCAGCCTGATGTCTTTTAGGCCCCCAGGGGTACTGCATGGCTAATTTGCCTGACTTGAAGAACCAAGATCAGATGTGGAAGAAACAGGGTTGATACAAAGAGTTGCTCATACAAGGTATAATGTCCTCTCACTAGTTAGGAAATCTCTTTTGAGGACACTTGCCAAAGTTGCTTTATTTTTAATGTTTCTGTCTTAGAAGAGAAGCACACGGTCATTTAAAAAAGATTTAGAAAAGGTAGAATGAAGAAATTTTTTATTGCCTCTCTACCATCCAAAGAAATTTGTTTCCAAGTTGGTGTGTTTCCTGCTGGTATTTTTTGTTCCCGGAGTTTTATTACTGTGAAGTAGGAGATGGGAGTAGAATTTCCTTACCTGCATTACCGCAGGTGGCTGTCCTACTTCTCCTCTTCACCTACCATCTCACCACCACCACCTCCCCACGTTCCCAGTGAGGGAAGAATCTTGTCACACCTTCTTAGTTAGCAACTAATCAGTGAGTACCACGTACCCTTCTGGAGGGGTGGGGAGGGTATGAGAGGAAGGAGATTCAAGAGAGAATAAGCCGGACACCTAGGCGGCCCAGTCAGTTAAGCATCTGACTCTTGGTTTCGGCTCAGGTCATGAACTCCCCGTTCATGTTCAAGCCCCACGTTGGGCTCCGCACTGCCATTGCAGAGCCTGCTTGGAATTCTCTCTCTCTCTTCGTCTCTCAAAATAAATAAATAAACTTTAAAAAAAAGACAGAATATCAGTCTTCAAGATGCTCTCGTGGGGGACAGGGAGTGGGGCAGGGGTAGGCAGATACACAGAGGACAAGAAGAACGACAGAAGCGAGGCCCTAAATGGGACCATGGAGGCTGTATTTGGGGATGAGGAAAGAGGCCAGGGAGGTGAGAGTGGACGTTTCGGTTATGGAACAGCAGGAGATGAGGCTGCAAATGTGTGTTGGGACCATACTGTGGTAGTTCTGGTGCCTGGCTAAGGAGTCTGTCCTTAATTCAGTGGGGCTGGGGAGCCAGTCACTGAAGGTTTTGCAGGAGGGACAGGGCAAAATCAAGGTCATCCCTGAGGAGCATCAGTCTGGTGGGGACTTCTCCTCTCTGGCTCCAGGCCTCTGACACCTCCCTCCTCTGCCCCCCTTGCCTTCCCTCCCCTCACCATGTCGGTAGGTGTGGATGACGGCGCCGACATCCCCAGGGAGCTGGTGGTGGGCATCTACGAAAGGATACAGCAGAAGGAGCTCAAGTCCAATGAGGACCATGTCACGTATGTCACCAAGGTGGAGAAGTCCATCGTGGGCATGAAGACGGTAAGTGCCCACCGCAGAACAGCACTCACCCCGTGGGGGCCGCTTCCTCTCCCGTGGCTGCCAGACTCCCCCATCTTGCACTTTCTTTTGTCTCAAGACCAGCTGACAGCTCCTCCCAATCTCCTCCTTCCCTTTCAGGAACACATTTCCATTATTTGCTGACTTCATAGTAATTGAGTCCCTACTCTGTGCCATACGCTGCACCCTGTGTTTTCCCTGGCCTCATTTCCTCAGTGCTACCAGCTACGGCAGCAGAGGGACTGAGGCGAGATGTCGGGAAAGGCTGCCCAGTGGGCTAGGGTTGAAGCATCCGGCTGGCCAGATGGGGAGACTTAGGATGGGATGGATACGGGGCTTTCCTGGATGGTCCTACTGAATAGAAGACAGGAAAGAGGCTGAAGTAGGCTCTAGACTGTGGTGTCTCAAACCACTGGATTGCCCCTTCGTTGTGACCTGTGTCACAG
This sequence comes from Paguma larvata, assembly GCA_030068075.1. NCBI lineage: Eukaryota > Metazoa > Chordata > Mammalia > Carnivora > Viverridae > Paguma > Paguma larvata. The sequence goes on from CM057828.1 coordinate 100,901,320, forward strand.
CCAATATGGCCCGTGTTGGCAATGATTCTCTAGTTTACTACTCCTATGTCGGCAGAGACTCTCCATGCCATAAACAGAAAGCATGTGGAGTGGGTTCTGGTATTTGTCTCCCGTTTCTCCTCCCGGAATTGCTGACCTAAGGAGCAGTCTGAGGATGTCGTCTGAGCTCTACACCGAGCTCCTCTGTGCAGGGATGGCCCTTTCTGCCCGGAGCCGTTCTTGCTGAGGCCTTAGCATCTGCAGTAGATTGTTTTACACACAGCAGATCCGAGATATCCCTGCAGTCCCCTCCCTCTTGCGCACTTGCGTTTGGGTGTGCGGTAGAGAAAGGGACAGAGGGGCCACCCGGCAGGCCACAGCCTGGGTCGTGGGGGTGCCCTCGAGAAGGTCTTGGAGGGAAAAGGGCTGATGGCGACCAGGTGTGACCAATCCGGAAGCTCTTTTCAATTTGCGTTCCCCATGCCTTCATCTCATTTTTCTCAGCGTAATGAACACTTCTTCCCAAGCCTTGCTCCCCAAGAAGCATGATGAGGGAAGAGCCCTGATGAGGACAGAGGATGTTTAGGGTCAAGTTCAGGCCTTTCAGTAGAAACCTTGGCCTCCATCTGCTCTCCTGGAAAGTGGGCGCTATGGGGCGGGGAGGGCCGCGAGCTCCAGGGCCCCTCCCCTAAGCGCCTGCCTCCACCGAAGGTGCTGTCGGTGCCCCACCGCCGTCTGGTCTGCTGCAGTCGGCTCTTCGAGGTGACAGATGTCAACAAGCTGCAGAAGCAGGCCGCGCATCAGAGGGAGGTGTTCCTCTTCAACGACCTGCTGGTGGTGAGTACACGGGCCGGGGACACCTGCTGCCCAGCTCAGCCTTAGCCCTGACCCCAGGGGGGGGTGGCTGCTACAGTTAGGGGCTGATTTACCCTCTTCCAGGGCACTTTCTTGTCGTGGGGGGCGAGGTTGCTCAGGCACTTGGGGCTACTTTGTAAGTTACGAAGCTGAGGCTCAGAGAGGTCAAGTGATTTGTTTACGGTTCCACAGTCGTGGTGGACATGACCCAGATGGCATGTTTGTAAGTGCTGGGAATCAGCGGTGAACACGCTTGGGTTTCAGCCTTTCCCTCGTCCCCCACATCCTCTCTATCCATGAGTCACGTTGGCACTATCTCTAAAATTATCCCACATCTAACGACCCACCCCTAAGCTCCATCTTCCACAGAGAGGCAGAGCGATCCTTCTAGAGTACGAATCGGGCCTCACGTCTGCCACGTTTCCCGTGCCAGGCAAAGGAAGTCCGCACCCCCCACCAGGAGGCCCCCCGGATCTCTGGCCTCACCTCCCCACCCTCCACCCCTCCGCTTGGCTGCGCTGGCACCCTGGCCTCCAGAGCCAAGTCCCAGGGGCCAGGCTCCTTCCATCTCAGACCTTCGTTCTTGCCACCACCCCCACAGACTTTGCCCAGCCACCTCCCTCTCTTCATTTGGGTCTCAATTCAAACATCACCTCCTCCCAGAGGCCCTCCCTGTGCACCTCGAAAGGTAGCCTGCCCACTCACCTTCTATTCCTTCCCTATTTCATTTTCTTCAAAACACTTATCAGTTTCTGGAATTCCCTTATTTATTCCTTCTCTTTGGTTTTCTTTTGCTTATTATACCTTATGGGTCGATTCATCGATTTACACCCTGACCGGTGTTCCTCCGCAGCTGTGTGAGGCACCCTGGGGGCACGGCCCTCTCTGGCTCCTGTGCTCCTGTGCCTCCAGGGCCCAGCTCAGAGAAGGTGCTGAGGAAACCTTTGTGCATTGAGCAACTGGCTAAGTTTCCACTTTAGTTGGGGAGGGAGATAGGAAATAATTAAGGAAACAAATGAACCAGATAGTATCAAATTGGGAAGAAGGTGGTATGAAGACGAGGAAACCAGTAGACTGGATAGGGAGGAAGGAGGGGCTGGGGTTAGGGCCCCTGTGGTTTGGTTTGTTTTTTGTTTTTTTCCGTGGGCTGCTTGGGGAGGGGACCTCTAAGGAGGCAGCATCTGAGTTCAGATCTAAGCACTGAGGGCAATCCAGCCATGCAGAGAGCTGCAGGGAGAGGTGTGGAATGGGGATAGCATGTGCAAAGGGCCTGCAGTGGGACTGAGCTGGCCCTATTCAGGCCACAGAAAGGATGACAGCAGGGTCATGAAGCCAGAGCGAGGCAGGGACCAGATGGGGAGAGGCAGAAGTGTGCGCTGTGTTCTTCTAAGTGCAGCAGGAGCACCACAGAGGGGTTTTATGCAGTACAAGAAACCCCATGTTTTGATACGGTGTATGTGTTTATATGTATGTGTGTATGTGTGTGTGTGTGTGTGTATGTACGCGTGTATGTCAATGTGTGTATGCGTTTGAACGTGTCCTAAGTATATAAGCGTGCGAGTGTGTTCATGTTTGTGTGTGTGTTCACCAGTGTCCCTGCGTGTTCGTGGGCCCGCGTGTGCACACGTGTGTGTACACGGTCAGTGCATGCCTCTCTCCCTCTCTTGAACAGATTCTCAAACTTTGCCCGAAGAAGAAGAGTTCCTCCACCTACACCTTCTGCAAGTCAGTGGGCCTGCTGGGCATGGAGTTCCACCTCTTTGAGAATGAGTGTGAGTCCCCCTCGGCCCCGGGGATGTGGCCGACGGTGCTGGGGGAAAGTTGGAGGCTGTAGGGGGCGGGGAGGGGGCCAGCACCCCAAAGGCCCCGTCCACTCTCCGCACTGGGCCGGCTCTCCCCTCCCTGGCTGCTGCTCACGGCCGCGGGGGCCTGGGGTCTGCTTTCCAGATTACTCTCATGGCATCACCCTGGTGACCCCGCTCTCGGGCTCTGAGAAGAAGCAGGTGCTGCATTTCTGCGCCCTGGGCTCGGACGAGATGCAGAAGTTTGTGGAGGACCTGAAGGAGTCCATCGCCGAGGTCACGGAGCTGGAGCAGATCCGGATAGAGTGTAAGGACGCGGAGGCCGGGTGCGCGGGCGGGCTCGCGGTCAGCGGGGAACACGGGCTGCTGGCGGCACGAGTCTGCCTCCTCGCCCCCCTGTGGAGCGAGTGTGGGGGGAGCCGAGGACCCTCCTGCCATCCCGAGGCCACAGGGTCCTGCTGCACCATCACAGTTAAAGCGAAGCGCACCCGCTCCCGTGGGGCCGTCGGGGGCCCTCGGAACAGGGGACTCTGCTGTGTTCGAGCAACACATCCAAAGGCAAACCCAAAAGGCCTGGGGTCCTAGGCGCTTCTCTTCCCACCGAACTGCCTTGTACAGCCCCTCCCCCTGGATCCGGTCACCTTCACGCATTCCATCTGGCTGTTTGCTTTTCCTTAATCTCTTTTATTCCAGAAGAGTCCCCTGACTTCGTTTTTTCATGAGGTGGTCTTTTTGAAGAGTCCCGTCTGGCTTTCTGACTATCCCTCACCTAGGAGTAGTCTTTCTGTGCCTCTAAGGACTGCCTTGATTCTTGATTGTTACGGTTCAGGCATTTTAGAAACTATGTGGGGACTTCGTAGGTCCGCGTGGTTTGCCGGTTACTTTGTGGTTTAGGAAAAGAGCAGCGGTGGCCCGCAAGCTGTGGCCTCTTGCAAGCTTTTGCCGCTTAAGCATAGATCGCCTTTAATGGGAAGTTAAATAAGAATGGATTCAGAAACTGAAACAGGAAGTACAGACAGACTTCGGGTCTGCCTTATACGGTCACTCAGTTGGAAAATGGTTCTAAATTAATATAAACCCATCAGGCGATAGGAAAGGCAGTGGGAGTTTTGGGGACCAATATGACAGGGCAGTGCTTTTTAATCAGCATTTTTGGAGCACCTACTACGTGCCAGGCAGTTTGCCTACAGCGCTCACAGTGAGGCTGCAGGGTAGGTGCTTGTCCCCCGTTTACAGATGAGACGCAGGGAAGTTGAGGGATGCGTTTAAGGGCGTGCATATTAGAGGTGGAGGAGTTGGTGCTTGCATCTGAGTCTGTTCTGTGGTTCGTGTACTTTCACCTCTGAGAATGACAGAAGGCGTTCCGTGTATAATAGTGTAAGAAAACCGCCAAATCCAGTCGAAACAAAAACCCACCAGACCAGACTGTACAACTTGGTAACTGCTTGGGTGGAGGGGGCGTGCCTTCCCTTGTCTGCACTCCGTGGGCAAACGCGAGCTCTGTGGGCAAACTTCAACGGCTAGGCTGGATGCTCGGAGACACCACCTTGGCTGTTGATCTTGAACGTTCTCAGGGACACACCCTGAAACGTCACTTCTGTCACTGTCAAAATGTGACAGATGGCTCTGCACAGCCCTGGGGAGGCACGGCACACCAATGGGCACCATGCTTGCTGGAAGAGGCCCCTTTTGCCCCATCAGCCCGAGAGCGGCATCCCTGTCCCTTCCAAACTACAAAGGAGAAGACGTTGCCAGAAGCAATACATCAAGAGTGAATATCATCTCCTGCTGTCTAGAGGGCAGGGGAGCAGAGAGAGAGAGGCTCACGTCTGGCTCTTACTCTTCAGATGGAGAGAAAGGGAAGCAACAGCTGAGGAAAGATGAAGCACTGGTCAGGGAGGCAGGGAGGAAAGGAAGCAGAAAAGAAAATGAAAACAGTAACGGCTACCATTTGTTACATGCCCGGCACTGGGCTGAATGCCGAACCTATCATATCATTTAATCCTTGCCACAAATCCTTGCCACAATTTTCCACGAGGCAGGTAGGGTTGTCCTCCCTTTACAAATAAGGACAGTGAGTCTAACAGGGCTTCAGGAAGTTGTCCAAGTTCACACAGTCAGTGACAAAATGAGATTTGCCCCCAAGTTCCTCGGACTTGTAATGACGATGCTAATTTCTCCAAAGCCAAGACAGCCCCTCTCCAGGGAGGGACGACCCTCCATTCAGGAGAAGTATTAAGTATTGACTGGTGGTGTGATGCAGGCAGTCAGGACGAACTGTTCTGGCTTGGAGGTTTGCAGTTCAGTGTCCCTGGCTTATAGACAACTAGAGAGAGAGAAAATGGGACCCAGGGGAGCGGCTTTAATCAAAGGAACTGGAGTTACATCTCCTGAAGAAGAGACACTGAAGGAGTGATTTAATAATCGTCAAATCTCTGAGGATGGTAACCGGCGCTTCTCTAACACCGCCGAGAGAACAAGAAGGAATAGGTTTCCAGTCTAGTGAGAGGAGTCAAGGTTGTGGACAAGATAGATGCCCTGGCCACGTCGCACTGACACCCTCACCCTCGGGCGGGGAGTCTCCTCCCTGGGAGAGCTCTGGAAACCCTGAGGAAGGTCCGTCCCACTGGGCACAAGGTGGGCAGGCTGGCCATCACCAGCCATCACCGAGGTCCCCTGGGCCAATAATCAGTCCCTGCTGTAATAAAAGCTAATATTTATTGGGCACTTGCCACAAGCCGGGCCTCGTTCTAAAGGGCTTTGATGTATTTCCCCATGTGGTCCCCTTAACAGCACTTTGAAGTGGGCACCGCTGTCCCTTCTGATAAGGCGTGGAGAGGTTAAGTAAATTGTCCAAAGCTGCACAGCTAGAAAGTCCCAGAACCAAGATTCAGACCCAAGCAGCCCACCGCCCTCTCCTTTGCCTCTGACATTCAAACAGCTCATATCATCCCCACAAAGAGATGAAGAAACCGAGGCTCCAGCCATGAAGTGGGGTGCCAGACTCAGGCCACGCTTTGTGGCGTGTCAGGGAGCCCCCCCTTCCTGCTCTCTCCTCCTTCCTCCTCCACCTCGCTGTGCTGGAGGCTGGGTTCCTCTCCGTTCACGGGCCTCTCCGTCCTGCAGGGGAGCTGGAGAAGCAGCAGGGAGCAAAGACTCTCTCCTTCAAGTCCAGCGGGGCGCAGGTGGACCCACAGTCCAAGCACGGATCGCCTACAGGTGAGCCCTGGTTCCGCTCCGGAGTCCCAGGCCCCAGGCCTGCGATGGCTCTGGACCCGCCCGGGGGCCACCCTCTGTCCCCAGCCTTGGGTTCCTGGGGAATTGGGGTGAGGGAAGTACTCATTCCCATAGCCCTTTCTTTCTGCTAGGAGCTCCGGGCTTAATCTCATGGGCTTAGTAGTGTGAGTGAGAAGGAAGGAGTGAGAGGAATGCGTCAATTTACATGCTGCCCTGAGGTCCTGGGTCCCTGTGAAAAGTCACTGTTCTCCCTGGAGGAGTCAGCCCAAGACACCCTGGCCCCAGCGGGGGAGCCTCCTACCCACCCACTCCCACCCAACCCCCGGGCTCTCTGGGGACTCTGGTTCACCGGAGGGGGTGACACTTGTAATAAAGAGAAGCAGCCTGAGCCGGGCAAGGAGGGTGGCCAGGAGGGTCTGGAAGTCTTGATCTGCCCATCTAGTCCTTTCCCTAAAGTGCCACCAAGTGCTTTCCTGCCCCAGGCCAGAGTCCGCCTGCCCTAAAACCCAGATAAACCTCCAGACCGAACTTCCCAAATGGTTTCTTCAACTTGACTTATTCACTCCAGACGCGTCAAGCCAGCCTCAGATTTTTTATCACCTTTGGCCACGCCTTCTAGACCTGCTTCCTTTCCCGCCACGGACATCTTCCTGCATTCTACCTCTTGCCCCTCACCTTTACCCCCACCCACAGGGGGCATGGGAAGGGTTACCTCTACTGCTACTCTCTCATCCCAAATAAAAATTAGAGGGAGAGATGGCGTGAGAATTAACTCCCATCCCAACAAACCCCCAGCAAACCATCAGAACTGCTCACTAATGAATTAATTCAGCCATTTATTCTTATATGTAACCAACATTTATTGGGCGCCTGCTGTGTGCCCCCTGCTAAGCACTAGAAGACCAGGGTTCCAGCAAGACATCAGCTTGAGCCGAGACACCCCGGTGGGTTTCCGGCTGGTCCCCAACCCTCAGTTACAGCCACGACACCGTGATGCTGGGACAGACAGCATCACGGCCCTGGCCACTCAGCTAGGAGCTGCGATTCATTTTCCAAACGAGACCTGGGGTTGTTTTAGCTGCACGGAGATTCGCGCTGTGATGTCATCTTCTGTCTATGGGTTTGACCTGACATCATGCTGTCATAATTCTCCATCCTGCCTGCTTTTTCAGCCGGCCCCTTCGTGTCTGTAAGGTCACAGTGTACGAGTCGCTGCTTGTTTGCACAGCTGTTTAAACTCCAGAGCCAAACCTCAGCTGTGATTAAGCACTTGACATCCCAGCCTGCTCTGCATCCCAGCATGCCTCTTTTGGAAGCTGCACCCCCTGATCGGACCAGGATGCCTGTCTCCACGGCCTGGTCCGTCGGTCACCCCCCAGTGGGGTTCTCCTCGGTTCCCAATAACAGCAGAGCTCCCTCTGTGCTACAGAAAGCAGGGCAGTGAGCACGACAAGGGAACTTGCTCATGCGTGAGCACACACACACACATGCACACGCACACAGTATTGAGAAGTCACAGGGGCTCCAGCAGAGGGACTCTGGGAGGCCTGCTGGGGGGTGGGGGTGGGAGCCAGGAGCGACTGAGCCAGAAAAAGCCACCGCACTGTCCCTGGAGATCCGCAGGGTCCCCAGTACTGTGCCCGCCCAGCTGGAATGCCCCAGCAGCAGATACACAACCATCATCAGCTAAGCTTAGCACGCCAGGCCCTGTGGTGAGTGCTGCACAGGCCCCGGCTCATTGAATCCCCACCACTCAGCCAAGTAGCAGGAGTAAGAACAGAGGGAACACGGCCCCCCTCCCTCAAGGGGCCTGTGGTTGAAAGAGTCAGGTTAACCAGTGTCCACCCACACACAGCGGAGCCTCCTTTGTCTCTGAGAGCCAAGAACCAATGCCACCTCAAAACCAGCTTCCACAGTCCATATCGGGGAGGTTTTGACAGTGGCCAAATGAGACTCAGCAATGCTCACTTAAAAAACGTCAGGGATCTTCTAGTCTGGACTCCCAAGGTGGCACGGCTGCTACTAAGTGGCAGAACTGGGCTCTGACTTCTAGCCCACCGCCCTGGGGCTGCACCTCCGTCAGGAGCGGCGTGGTACCCAGAGTCTTCTGGCCACACTGTCTAACTGCAAGGATGCTTAGTATTGGGGGTGGAGGGAGGGGCCGGGAGCGGGGTTGGGAGGGAGAGGCAGGGATTCGTATGGGGCTGGTTGGAGAGTGAGCCCTGTGCTCTTTGCATTCAAAGCCAAAAGGGAAGCTGTCCTGGGGGAGAAGCCGGTGGAGAGCACGGTGGAGGTAAGTGGAGGCCTGGTTGCCCAGGTGAGTGGCTCCGTGCACCCCCGCCTGTCCTTCTTCTCACTGTCTCTGTTGTTTCTCTTCTCAGGTATTAATCAATGCCTCCCCAGCCCGACTCACCATTTTACCAATTTCAAGAGATACAATTAAAAGTTACTGCTAGCATGGGTAATGCCACTGTTCCAGCACCTCATAAAGCCACAGCACTTTCTGCCCGTTCCCCAGCTGAGTGCCCTCCGAGGCCGAGCTCCCAGCCCGACCCCTGCAGATGCCCATGCCGCCTCCGTAGCGACCCGCCCATCCCCCACCCCGCACCCCCAGCAGACCGCTCGCTGATCGCCCAGTACCCACTCTATCAGGGAAGCCACTGTTCCCTTTTCCTCAGTTCCCCTGTCCTCCATAGGAGGGAGCCTGGGCCCCTCCAGAGACTCACCCCTCAAGTCCAGCCCCAGTGACCACTTCCAACCCGGATCCTGCCCTCAGCCGCCTCGTGGGGCAGTTGGAGAACTGAAAGAGGGGACAGCTGGGAAGGTGGAGCTCCTCCCTGGACCGGCTGGTCCATCGGAAAGCTGGCCACGGCCTAGGGGTGTGTGCTGGAGCCGATGAGGCAGAGCAGGGTTGAGTCATCTTAGGGATTTCCCTGGGGGCGGGGAGCAGGTAAATCTGAAGACTGGCCTTGTGGGAGGGGGGGTGTCCATCCCCAAGCCACGTAGCCGCAGAAGCTAGTCCTTGCCAGGCCCCCGAGTGTCACCTCAGGGGGCATTCAGTGGCCCCTACAAGCTTTGCTGGGGCCCAGTCCTCCCCCACTGCTCCCCTCGCACCCCAGGGAGCCCCCTCGCTCCTCGGCCAGGCCTCCAGGGACCACTAGCTTCTCACACAGACACCTCCTTTCCCAGCCCCACCCCAGGCTGGAGGAGCCCCCACTTAGAGGTCTGAGGGAGGAGCCTGCCCACCAGGATAGCCCAGGGGAGCCCCGTTTCTTCCCTCTTTCCCCATGGCCCCCCAGCCCCCACACACCTGTGTCTGGAGGAGGCACCTTCACACGGAGGAGCTTCCTGCCCCAGCAGCTGACAAGCCCCCAGGGTGGGTATTCCATCCCCTGCCCCCCTCTCTCCCCATCTTCCTGCAGCTGCCCATTCTCTAGCCTTGCAGATAAACACACGAAGTTACTAGCCTTCCGGTCTGTTCTACCAGCTCTGCCCGTGCCTTAGCCTGACCTATCCAGGGAGGACAAGCAATCTGATGGCCCGTTCTCCCCTCCCACCCTGCCAGGGGGCCATGTGGCTATCTGCAAGGCTGCCACCCCCAGCCAGCCCCAGGGCCCTGCCAGCCTCCGCTCCCCTGCACAGAGGGCAGCCTCGCTGCTCCCGGCCTCTCAGCCGGACCCCAAGCTCTCTTGCCCTCTGCCCTCTCCCGTCATTGCCTGGCCGAGCCCCTCTGGCAGGCGCTTCTCCATCTTCTCGGAGCTGTTCTGACCTGCTACTCATGTCCCGCCTCCTCTCTCTCTCTCTCTGTCTCTCTCTTTTTCTCTCTCTTTTCTCTCCCCTTCATCAGCAGGGAGGTGAGAAGGGGGTCAAAATGAATGTTTTGCTGTCACTTCCTGCTTCTCACTTACCATTAAAGTCAAGGGGTCCAGGCTGGGGCGGAGACCAGGCAGGTGCAGACAGTGGAGGGAATCGGAAAGTGAGAAGTGAAGAGGAGGCGAGGAGGAGCTGTGGGCTGTGTGGGCGGGGAGGGTCGCAGCAGCCGGGGAGGAGGAGAAGCAAGGCTCAGTGAGTCTGGAGCAGGGCGGCCTGACTTTTGCTGGAAAGTCGGGGGGAGCGGGAGAGCAGAAAGCCTGCACCCGCTGTTCAGGCCACTTTGCTCCTGGGGAATAATTCCGAATACATGCAGGTGGGGAAAGGAGCCAGGGCCCTCCGGCCATGGTGGGCAGAGGCCTTCTACCAGAACGAGGACCACAGAGGGCTCCCCAGGAGGAAGGTGGGCCCCAGCAATGCCCCGTGCCTGTCCTGTGTCCTGGCAGGGCACTGGAGGGCTCAAGGGCTCCTTCGTTTCATTGCAGGGAATCTCAGGCCTAGAAAATGCCGCCGAGGTTGGAGGCTGAGAGCCAAGAGTAAAGCCTGCAATGTGCCCAGCAGGGCGGGGCTTGTGGGTATTGAAGGGGCGGACAGAGCCGGGGCTTGAGGAACCGTGAAGAGGAAAGCAGCCCGTGGGGAGCGCAGAGGCCCAGGACGGGATTCCCAGGGATCACACTGGGATCCGCTGGTTGAGGTCTCTAAGATAGTTTTGAGCTGAGCCATCTTGGTCTAGGCCTGGCGATCAAGGCCCCTCCTCTACAGCATCGATCTCCCCGTCTGCGCTCTGAGCAGTGGGCGACGTCCTGGGCGACGGTGCCCAAGGGCAGTTGGATGCCTCAGAGTGACAGTCTCAGCCACTCCAGAAGGCCAGGCATTAGAAGGGGATTGTGGCATGTCTCGCCTACAGGCTAGGGAGCTGGAGGGTGAGGAATTAACCCCCCCTCCCAGAAGGCTCTAGCTCCCGTCCTCGCATTTCCTCACCCTCCCCCTGCCAGGAAGAGGAGGTCAGGCTGGTTCACAGAGACTGCCAGGCGCTGAGAGGGGGGTGAAGGTGAGAGCCCTTTCTGGGTACCCTCTCCTGCAGCGGGACACATTTAACCAGGACGCAGGCTGGCCCAGAAAGGCAGCTGGGGACCACACTCTGGCCTTGGCTGTCTGAGCTGCTTTCGCATGCATGGTTTTGGCCTTGGGGACCTGGGAGGACAGCGTAGGTCCAGATCACCTTTCTAAGCTCAGAGGTGGGAGAGAGGGAGGGGGAGAGAGGCTTACCTGGGAAATTTGGCTGCAGATCTCGGCAGAACCCCAGGGGCCGCTGGTCCCGGTGCCCATCTCACAGGTGAGGAGACAGGCTCTCCCGTCCCCACCCAGGGTCAGCACTTCCGTTCAGCAGTCAGGTTTCCTCCAGATGGATTGGAGAGATGGTGAGCGGGTCAAAGTGAGGGCTGGGAGCATCCGAGGGGTACAGGAGACCAGAAAGGTGGGGTTAGGGTTAGGGTAGCCAGTCCTAGCAGCTGGGAATTAGTCTTGTAACATTTCATGCTTCTCTGGCTGTTTCTAAACTAGGTGTCAATTCACAACAGGCTTCAAACGTCTCAGCACAACCCCGGGCTGGGGGCCGAGAGGGGAGCGCCGGCGCCACCGCCAGACCCGCAGCCTAGCCCCTTGAGGGAGCAGCCCCCGCCGCTGCCGCCGCTGCCACCCACACCCCCCGGGACCCTGGTGCAGTGCCAGCAAATTGTCAAGGTCATTGTCCTGGACAAGCCCTGCTTGGCCCGCATGGAGCCCCTGCTGAGCCAGGCCCTCTCCTGCTATGCCTCGTCGTCCTCTGACTCCTGTGGCTCCACACCCCTGGGTGGCCCGGGCTCCCCGGTCAAGGTCATCCACCAGCCTCCGCTGCCCCCGCCCCCACCCCCCTACAACCACCCCCACCAGTACTGCCCGCCCGGCTCTCTGCTGCACCGGCGCCGCTACTCCAGCGGCTCCAGGAGCCTGGTGTAGACTCTGCCCCCGACCCTGCTGCTGTCCCAGGAGGGCTGGCCACTGGGGGGCCCTCGGCTGCACCCGGCAGCCCCCACCGCCCCTTCGCTCACTGCCCCCCATGCCCTGGCACGATGCACTCCTGGTCACCGATAGCCACCACTTTGGAAAGAGAATCCCAATCCCTGGGTTTGCCTCGCCCAACCATGCTCCCCTCACTCCGCTGAGTACCCTTCCCCTAATCCGGAGACACCGCCTCACTCTCCTGGGGCCCCACACAGCCAGGCATGTCCGGGCCTCCTCTTCCTCCTGCCACCACTCTGGCCACCTGGACCACGAACCAGGAGCCGAGGGGCCTAACCAGCTTCTGAGCCCTGAGTGCGTTAGGTCCCAGGCCTCAGGCCGGGTAGGGAGGTTCGAGGGGCTGGGAGGCTTTCTGCTGCACCCCGAAGCCCAGCAGTCTCAGGAGTTTGGTCACACCCTCCCCCTCCTCCCAGAGCCTTCTCCTGCATTCTCAGGAGCTGGGCCCTGCCTGCCCAGGGCTGCTCAGACTTCAGGAAAGATTTGAGAAAGATTAGGAGGGAAAGGGGGACCACTCTCAGCTCTCTGAGGATCAAGTCGGCAAAGCCATGGAATCGTGAGGTCCTATATCCATAAAATGCAACTTTTAAAAAGGTTTCTTAATTTTCTAGCCCCAGATATGACCTGGCCAATGCAAAGTACACAGGGCGTGGACTTAAACACACACAGGTTCTTCCGGTGTGGAAGCACACACAGGGAGAAGGAGCAGGGGTTTGCCCAGGGACAAATGCAGCCAGCGGAGGTAGAATTCGGACCCACGTCCCGGCTCCCTCTTGAATGACTTCAGTGGCCACCAGCAGAGGTGTGCTCCCCTCCTGTAGGCGGGTGAGGGGAGCAGGTGGTCCAGAGGTGCTTGCACGCCCCCTGCTGCCCTCCCAAACCAGCCCTTCGGCCTTTAAACCCCTCCCCCCAGAAGGTGCCAGACCCGCCTCCAGTAGGAGTGGCTAAAAGACCCCTACACGTTCAAAATTGCAAAGGAGAGCCAAGCTGGGCTCCCTGATCTCCCAGGTCAGTGTTCATGAGGCCCCTCAGAGCCCAGGCAGCCGGGCCCCAAAGACCTGAGGCACAGTCTGCCCCAATCCCAGCCCTTTCGGGAAGTTCTGTCCCAAACCAGGCTGGACCCTCTGGTCCTGTGCCAAGAGCTCATTGCTGTCCTTCGTTAAGATCCCGTCCCACTTGGAGCCCATTATCAAAGCATGCCAAGAGATGGAAGTGAATTCAGGGCAGGTCTGCTTCTCCCTGACCCCTACCCCAGGCCCTAAAGGGAGCGCCCTGAGCCAGCTAGGAGGCACAGCGTCCTCCCCAACTCTCAGAGGTTCCAGATGACCTAGTTTAGTGTGTGTGTGTGTGTGTGTGTGTGTGTGGTCACCCAGACGTCAGTATGATGTCGCCCAGTGAGTTTATTTCTGGCTGTGTCTTTGTCAGCCTGGTTTCCATAACTTGTGACCAATTTGCCACCTCCTCCCACGGTGGCTGCTCAGCTGATGTCCCCCGTCTGTGTTCCCCTGGCCCTTCTCCTGGGTCTTTCCTATAACAGGTGGCTCCAATCCACGGTTTTCGAACAGAGTGGCTGACGGATGGGGCACAAGGATTCAGTCCCTCTGGTGCCCTTGGCCGAGGCAGGGATCACCCTTAAAAAAAGTGCAGGCCTAGGCAGCAGGAGTCGAGGACTCGGGGCGCAGTGGATGAACCTCAAACGAGAAGCTGCGCTGGAAGGGAGTGGTAAATTCAGTGGGAAGCAGAGAGGACACGGGGCTGTGAGGCGGCTAAGTGTGGTCATGGGGTGGGGACCATGAGTGCCAGGAGCTGCTGAGAAGGGACACAGTCTCAGCCATCGGCCCCCTCATCACCTGCTCACATAGTGCTTCTCGTTGACAGTGCCCACCTCCCTGTTGATGGGTGTGCCGACTCTGGCCCCTCCCCCCACGTCTGCCTCAGCCCTGACCTTTCAGGTCAGGAGCAGCCTCGGGGCTGGCATGTGCCCGGAGCCTCGCTCTGAGGACCCAGATGCTCAGGCATCTCAGGCCCCTTCCCCAGGCAGGGGCTTCCCCCCTGTCACTGTGGTGGCAGCGCTGGGAGGCCTGGCCTAGGAGGCAGACCAGCCTGGGGTCAGCAGCACGTGGAGCCAAGCCCGAGCTGTGGGGAGTTTTAATCCCTGATGGCCTGAGGCAAGGTGCAGCTGGCCCCCCCCCCCCACTGTCAGGGAAGCAAGAGTTTCTATTGCCTATAACCGCCCTCCCCTGATCAGCCAACAGGCTAAAGTTGGGAGCCACCTCTGTCCCTGTCCCCAGAGTGTCATCCCCAAAGACCTGGGATAAGCCCCCTGCTCCTCCCATGACAGCAGCCATGTCAGAGCCTCCAGCCCTCCCAGAGAGCCCAGCTGGTGACGGGCTTGGGCTCCCCTGGCTCCTAAGGCGGCGGGCTCAGTGGAATGCTGACCGGGCCCCAGACACAGCGTCCTGGGTACACGTCCATTTACCCTAGGGTGGCCCCACTTTATCAACTCTCTAGGCCTTATTTTAGGGGATCTGGACCCCTTTCTCAATTTTATCCGTCTGGCCCCAATTCCAGAATCAGGCATGGAAACTACAGCTCCCTTTCCCACACGGTTTCGGGCAAGTCCCACCCCGGACCTGGAGCAAGACTCCGCCCCGGCAGCTGGAGCAGGAAGCCTGCCTCCAAAGGCACACATATTGATCAGCCCTGGGCCCTTGACGCCTGAGATCCGCCCCCACTGCACCTGTGCCCCCACGGCCTGCCAGAATGTCTCTTTGTGTCCAATAGGCTTCCCTGGTAACCATCCGTCCACCTGTCCCCGTGTTCTGCTGTACAGACCTTCTTGCTGCACCCCCTCCTCCCTGCATATGCCCCTTCACCCCGCTGGAGAGAAACCTCTCCGGGGAAAGGCAGGGCGGCTGCACCCAGCGACTAATCCAAATGGCAAATATTTTGTAACAAAATAGCCCAGAGGTATTTTATCTGTTCAATTCATAGAGTTTTAGAGATTATATTGAAATATGTCACTTGAGCAAATTATGGTGGTTGCATTTCTTTTGTTCTCCCAGAGGGAGGTCCCACTTTAAACCAGAGCGTCTGATTGGCCAGAGTCCGCAGCCAGAGTCTGTCTGAGGCTCTCGGACCCGAGGTCTTTGGCGGCAGCTGGGCTGCCGGGCTGCTCTCTTCTGGCCACAGTGGTGTCACCCGTCACTCACCCCAGGAGGAGGTACCTCCCTGCCACCATGGGACATGGTTAGGAAGCCCCAACTTAACTAAAGGAGGCTTAGGTGTGGGGGGTCGTCTGATGGGTCAGAGCTGGGGGTGTAACGCCAGGGAGCTGACCCCACCAACTTACCATTCAGCCAGGTGAGAGAGCAGCTAACAGTGGAGACCGGGCAGCTTTCGAGGGAGGAGGCCCCATGCCTGGCAGGGTGCATCCCAGCAGAGAGAGAGGCGAGGAGCCGGGACCACATCTGCCCCGCTTGGCTTTCTGCAGTGGAGAACGGGGGCATGTTGGGGACCCAGGGTCCCACTGACCATGGTCAGCCCCCAAAGCCTGACCGTCTAATCACACGTCTGGTTTGACAAGCCCTGGCTGGAGGGTGACAGGCCCATGAAGGGACTGGAGGAACACTGTCAAGGAAGGTACAGAGCCACAGAGCGTGGTGGCCCAAACCTCTGTGGGCTGCTTGAGGGGATGCTGAGATTTGGGGGCGGTGGGAGGAGACGAAGACCAGGTGACTGTAATGCAGGAGAAAACGAGGAAATCAGGGCTGGGGAGAGACACGGGGCTTGGACCAAGATTCACAGCTACGTGCTGGGCTCATGTCAGGCTCTGTGGACAGGGGCTTCACCGAGAGTGATTTCTGCTCCCAGGGGAGAGAGGACAGAGCCTTTCGGCAAAGCTGGGGCATCAGAGGCCCTGTACCATGGCAAAAAAGCAACCAGGCAGGATGGCGGGTCCAGGGACACCCGCAAAGAGGGCAACCGGTTCTCCTGGTGACCAGAACTCTAAATGCCCAGAAGTCCAGACAGCTCCACGGGCTGGGTCCCATTACCCCTGCAAAAGTGGAAAGGAACACGACCTCCACCCTCTTTCCAGGAAACGGGAAATTCCAGGAGCAGTCTGGGGCCAGCTAGGACCTGCCCCTTCCTGGGAACTCTCTGGCCCAGGAATCCGAGGACGGGCCCCTTGAGAGCACCCCTGAGGGGACCCAGCTCAGCCCAGGCCTGGGAGAGGGCCTAAGGCCAAAAGGGCTGCTGCTGTGTGGGAACTCCGGCGTTGCCACCCTTCTCCAAGCCTGCCGGCCCCTGAGGTCATCCGGAAGGAACGGCCATTCCTGGCTCAGCGAGAGAGGAAGATCGTTGTCTCTAACAGAGGCCCTTGGGTCCATCTGCCACAGGGCTGGAGAGCCACGGCCAGTGCCTCTCCCTGGTAGTGACCCTTTGGGGGAAACTCAGACTCATCAGCCATTGATTTAGAATGTTTCCAATAAGGGGGACAAGGATTGATAGGCTTCTAGCTGAGAGCAGTGGGCCAGAACGAGATTCCAGTGCTAGAATCCAGGGAAAATCAATAAGGTTGCGAAACCCCAGCATGCACCAGGCCCGGTCTGGGGGCGGGGCGTACACGGTGAATGGCACAAAGCTCCTGCCCTCCAGGAGCTCACACGGAGCGGTACCGTCACACACAAGCAGACCGATGACTTACACATAGCGACATAGCGAGTGCTGGCACAGTAGAGGCGACAGGGAAGGGCTGTGTCAGAGTGAACCGTCAAGGAAGGCCTCTGCAGGGAGGCAAATTCAACAAGCTCAAGGTCAGGTCCGAGGACAGGCGAGCAGTTCAGAGACCGCCTCCGCAATGTGGAATGGTCACAGCGTTTCGAGGTATTTCCTAATATACAAATTTACTTACATGAAATTTCTCACTATCTCTTACTTAAATGCATTTGAAGAACCCCTTTTACTAAGGAAATAATATAATGAGGTTTCTCCTGGAAAACTCCGGACAGATGGGCATCGCCATCAGCGGGAAGAGAGGTGGGTTGAAAGCAGGCTGTCAGGCTGTTCCAGAGGCTGGGCGGGGGTGGCGCTAAGGGCTGCGCCGCGGGAGGACCCAGGCGGCCAGCGCGGGCGCCAGAAGAGAAACACCGCAGTGGGGAGCACCCTGCCTCGGGGCAGCTACTGTCGAGAGCAAGGGCTCCCGTTTGGTTCTGACTTCTGATGGGGGGACCCCACCCCAGGGCCCCATGGGCCTGTAGGCAGCACTCTGTCTCCCCTCCTCCCCATCACCCCAAACCAAGGGGACTCAGGTTTGCAATTTAAAATATAACAGGGGGCAAAATAAAGAAATAAATGAATGAAATAAAATATAACAGAAGTCCGACTTGGGCTCAGGTCATGATCTCACAGTTCGTGGGTACGAATTCCACGGGGGGCTCTGCGCTGACAGCTCAAGCGTGGCGCCTCTCTCTCTCTGCCCCTCCTCTGCTTGTGTTCTCTCTCTCTCTTGCTCGCTCAAAAATAAATAAACATTAAATAAATAAATAAATAAGTAAAGTAAAATATAACAGGATGGACTCCATGGCCCATTACCCACAAGGCCCTGGGGTTGGCAACTTTTCCGACCTCAGTGTGAATTTCACAAAACCGTAGTAGGGTCGATTTCTCGTCCAGTGGGGCAGGCAGAACACCGCTGTGGGCCTCGGCGAGCCTCCCTTCCTTCCCTAGCCCTGACGGATGTGGCTAATTGCCCACTGCTTTCCAGGAGTCATCATCAGTCAACAAATGTTGACACCTGGGATGGAATTCAGTTACCAGCCACCCACGGCATCCTTGGGGAGACACCTCGAAGGAAGCCTTGGATGGAGGGGGTTTTAGAGCAGGAGGCACAGGCAGACTCTGGGGCCCAGGGAGGAAGGCTCATCGAAGACCAGCCACAGGGGCTCCTCCCCACTGTTGTCAGGTCGCCTGTGGAAAATGGCTCGGGAGGACACCACCCTATTCCTTAGCTCAACAATGCTCTGCCCGTCCAATGCTTCAGTCCGCTCTCTCTTGGGGCTCCACACCGCTCTGGCACCCCGTCAACACCCTGTCCGGTAGGTGCCCTCACTTCTCTACTCACCGGCCACCAGCTCCCTCTCTCCTCTGACCCACAGAGCGAACCACTGAGGTACAAGACAGCAGCCAGGGTCACAGGTGCAGATGGGGAGTGCCAGGGGAGAAGGAACTCGGAAGAGCTCTCCATCCCTGGCCACAGCATGGCCAGGAGAGGCCACCAGCAGGCATCTCTGGCCTTGAGAGACCCTTCCTGCGACAGGGGGACGTGTCCCTGCAGAAGAACGTGGGGCCCAGCCAGAGCCCAGTGGCCCGGAGCCGCAGGCTGAGTTCTTATGTGCTCCCCTCCCCTTCCCAGGAAGGAGCCAGGCCCAGCGATAGGCCCCATGTCCCAGACTGGAGTCAGAACTGGTCTCACTGGGGAAATTCCATTCTGGAAGAGGCTGGAGGGTGAGAGAACTGGGCTCGGGAGATGAGGAGGAGGGCTGGGAGCTCTTTCCTCACCCTGTCCCCCCAGCCCTCCTACAGGTCTGGGTGGCTCCTTTCCCGAGGGAACCAGGCGCCCTAACCCCACTAGCCCGCCCCGAGCACCTCCGTGCTTCCTGCTTTCATGACCCTGAAGAACCTCAAGGCAGACACTGGAAAAGTTGTGGGAACCAGCTGCGGGAAGGCAGGAAGCCACCGGGAGAGCTGGCTCTTATTCCCACATTCCCAACTTCCCTCCCGCCAGCACCCCCAATCCTTTTTCCTTCTAAGACATCTGGGCCAGAAAGCGGCCTCCCCGCTGACCCCCAAGGCTTAAGGGAGCCTCGTCCACCATCACAAGGAGGCACAGAGTCCCAGAACGTGGGACCTGGAAGCAGACACATTACTCAGTCCAACTGCTTCATTTATGGATAAGGGGACTTTCATTTAAGCAGTTAAATTAAAGCCTCAAAAAGAACAACAGAATAATCCTACAGGTAGTAGAAGGAAGGAAATAACAAAGACAAAACAGATACAATGAAATAGGAAAGGCATACACAGTAGACAGGATTCACAAAACCACAAGTTAGTTCTAAGAAATGACTAATAAAATGGACAAAGCTCCTATTTGACTACTGATCACGAAAACAAGAGTCGGCACAGATGAGTACGTTAGGGCAACAAAGGGGCAAAACTACCCACGCTGCAGAAGTGTTTTTTTAAATAGAAAATACTACAAACAAACTACAAACCTTACAACAATATGTTTGAAAACCTTCACAGGGAGCAAATGGGGGGCTCAGTCAGCTGAGCATCCAACTCTTGGTTTCAGCTCAGGTCATGATACCAGGATTGTGAGATCCAGCCCCATGTCAGGCTCTGTGCTGAGCGTGGGGTCTGCTCGAGATTCTCTCTTTCTCTCTTTGCCCCTCTCCCCGGCTTGTGCTCTCTTTCTCTCTTAAATATAAAGAAAGGAAGGAAGGCGAAAGGAAGGAAGGAAGGAAGGAAGGAAGGAAGGAAGGAAGGAAGGAAGGAAGGAAGGAAGGAAGGAAGGAAGGAAGGAAACCTTCACAGGATAAATACTATTCTAAAAAAATACCTTACCAAAACTCACTCAAGTACAAACAGAAAATTTGAGATGTATGATCATTAAAGAAATTTGAATATGTAGTTAAAAATCTATCATCTCCTTCTACGAAAACAACACAAAACCAGGCCAAACGATTGTGCAAAATTCTACCATGCACTGTGTGAGTTCGAACCCCGCGTCGGGCTCTGTGCTGACAGCTCAGAGCCTGGAGGCTGCTTCAGATTCTGTGTCTCCTTCTCTTTTTGCCCCTCCCCAGCTCACACTCTGTCTTTCAAAAATGAATAAACGTTAAAAAAAATTTTTTAATAATAAAATTCAACATTAAGTCTTTTTTTTTTTTTCTTGGGGCAGCTGGGTGGCTCAGTTGGTTAAGCGTCTGACTTCAACTCAGGTCATGATCTCATGGTTCATGAGTTTAAGCCCCATGTTGTGCTCTGTGCTACCAGCTCAGAGCCTGGAGCCTGCTTTGGATTCTCTGTCTCCCTCTCTCTCTGCCCCTCCCCTGCTTGTGCTCTGTCTGTCTGTCTGTCTCTCTCTCTCTCAAAAAGAAATAAACATTAAAAAATTTAAAAAAAAAATTTTTTCTAGAAAACTATAAAGGGGTATTCACTTGTGCTTCGTGGAGAGAAAGTTAGACCCTCTTGCTCCAAAGAAAGAATTTAACAATCTAATTTGCACAAAAGGTCATGCTTCAGTCACCTCTACAGAGAACAAATGTTGTGCCACCAAGTCAGAGGTCTTGATTTAAAAAACCAGCAACCTGGGGCTCCTGGGTGGCTCAGTTGGTTAAACATCCAACTTTGGCTCAGGTCATGATCTCACGGTTTGTGGGTTCGAGCCCCACATCAGGCTCTGTGCTGACAGCTCGGAGCCTGGAGCCTGCTTTGGATTCTGTGTCTCCCTCTCTCTCTGTCCCTGCCCTGCTCGCACTCTGTCTCTCTCTCCATAATAAATAAACATAAAAAAAAACAAACCAGCAACCTTAGAACAGAGGAAAACATCACAGCCTTATAAATGATACCTACCCAAACCTGCACCAGCCATCACACCCAGGCATGGAATATCAGAACGCCTTTCACAACTAGGAATGAAGGGAGGGGGCACCTGCTGCCACCATCTCTAGTCACCAAGTGAAGGAAAAGGAGGAAAAATGAAAGCATGATAGTCAGAGAAATCAAATTGTCAGTATTTCCAGGCAGTCCGATTATCTGTGAAAAGCCCTAAAGAATCAAGAGGAAAAAACCATTAGAATTAATTCAGAGGAAAAGCCTGGAGCCTGGTAGGGGCTGTTCCTCCTCTAGCCCACAGTCTGCCCGGGCCACTCTCTGGCCTCGTCCCCACCCTCTCACGGGGCCCCTCCTCTCATCAATAGACCCCAGTCCAACCACACTAGCTGAGGACCATCGGGTGGGTACAGGCTGCCTTCACGAACTCCGGCGGGCCAGGAGCCAAGTGGGGATGCGGGCACCGAGTCTCTGCGGGGGACTAACCACTGCCAATGTGGACTGTGCGAACTCTGGTCTCAGGGTCAGGCCCTCCGGTGCCACTGTGGATGCTCTCAGCAGGTCGGCGAGGTGGCGTGGACAGAGAGAGCCTCGGGACGTGATCACATCAGGAGTTCGGGCTGGATTCTTGTCACATCAGTCGGGTTCGATGCTCACCCCACAGAGTCACGCAGGCCATCGAAGGCTCAGCCTTGGCCTTGCCAGGGAGTGAGCTCTGACCACCGTGCTGATGGTCACACCGACAGCACAGAGTGCTAGAATGCAGGACGCTGGGGCCCACGGCACCCACCCACCTCGGCCCCACGTGATTCATGCCGAGCCCTCATCAGCCCTCTGCTTGCTGTCCTCCTGAGCTCTCTGTATTGCTGGCTGGCTGACACGTTTTTCCTCCCTGTCAGATCCAATCAGCCCGTGTTAGTTTCCTGAGCAGCTGAACCCACAGAGAAGCCACACTGGGTCATCGGGGAGTGGGCATGTGAGGAGCAGGGTGGCAGGCAGGCCTCCTGCCTCGGAACGGGGAGAAGAGGGCAAGGTCCAGGGTCCGGGGAGGCCTTTGGAGGGCCAGAGGTGGCGAGGATGTGGGCTCAGACAGGAGGAATACCAGCAAGGCGTCTTCTTCCCAGAGTGCTGAGGGACGCCTCTGACAAGGGGCCACACCAGATCCTCTAAGAGGGAGATTTTTGTATGTGGGGACACCAAGGGCCTATAGTAGGTACCTGCTTATGCTTAATAAACTACTCCAAAACTCAGCGACTGAAAACACTCACTGTGGGTCAGGAAATCAGAGCCCATCTGGCTGGATGTTTCTGGCGCAGGGCCCCTTGTGAGGTGACAGTCAGTGTCGGCCGGGCCTGCAGTCATCTGAAGGCTTGAGCGGGGCTGCAGGATCCACTTCCACTGTGGCCCATTCACCTGGCTGACACGTCAGTGACGGCCCTTGGCTGGAGGCCTCGGCTCCTTCCACATGGGCCTCTCTACTGGGGTCCTTGAGTGTCCATGTGGCATGGCCATTGGCTTTCCCCGAATGACCCAAGAGGTCAAGGCAGAAGAAGCCACTTGCCACCATTCCATCGTATACACTGTGGATCAAAGTTGTGGGTGCCAAGAGGTGGGGATCCCTGAGGACCATCTTGGAGGCTGGTTACCAGGGAACCCTTAGGGGAGGGGGAGGTAGGAGGTGGACTATAGGATTTATCCAGAGAGCTCCTTCTGTGCGTCTACCTATTTTAGGACAACGTGCTAGCCTTCCTGGTGAGCTGAGCTCAAGCCCTGTGATTGTGATATTTCCCCTACAAACTCCAGTCCTGGCTCCTTCCTCCAAAATCTCATTGGTCTGTGTCCCTCTGCCTCAACCTCCCCCACCCCCACCACCGGATCTGCTCCTTTCCCCTGCCCCAGCCCCCATTCCCATAACCTTGTCCTCTCACCTCCACAGCTAAAGGCTTACAAGGCTGACAGGCTGGGGAGCTTACATTCTCTCTCTCTCTGATTGAGTGGGGAGAGTTCTGACCTGAGTCTCAAGCATCCGCATCCCTGGGCCGCCCTGGGATGGAACAGAAGGGGACAGCTGTGCTTCCTGTCTATAGGGACACAATGAACCCAACCAGAAGCTGAGAGTCTGCCTCCAGGTGGCCTCTACCTGAAGGATGGGTTTGGGAGGTGAGCTGGAGGCAGAACCCAGGCAGTTCCTGGAGGCCCCAAACCAGAGCTAGCCCCCTCTTATGGGGCTCTGCATGGAGAGGGGTGGGAGAAGCTACAAAAGTAGGGTGCCAGGCTAGACCAGGGTGGGGGACAGTTTCCCCTCACCCCTCTCACCTGACGCACACAGACCACAGCCTGTAAATGGGAAGCCCACACACCAGGAGGCAGAGGCTCCAGTGTCAGCAGAGTTCAAGGCTGCCTCAGCTCCCAGAGCCCTCCCAGCTCAGGGGGGATGGGCTGGAGGGGACAGAGCACACTCAAGCCCACTCCTCAGCTCCTGCACAGGGCAGCTCGCTGGAAGGTCAGGGGAGACGGGAGGGGGAGGGGCCAAGCCCAGCCCAGCAAGGGGGACCTACAGCGAAAGCAAAGTGAGCAGCGGAACAGCAAACCTCAAGAGACCAGCAGCCTTGGGGGGTGGGCGCCACCCGAAGCCCGGCCTCTGGTGTCCTGGGAGGGGATTCCCAGGAGGAGCTCGGGTTGCCCAGAAAGCAGGGACGGTCTTAGCCTCACAAAGTGGAGGAGTGCCAGTCAGGTAAAAATGCTTTTGCCTAAAATAAAGGGGAGGTTGATTTCTGAGTGCATCTGGATGCCCTGGTGGGCCTGGGAGGCAGCAGAGGTCCCAAACTTCAGAAAATCCAGCCTCGTTCTTTTTGGCTTTGGAGTCCACTCTACCATGGGGGCTGCTGTGTCCCGACATTTCATTATTTTACTTTTTTATTTCTTACTTGAGAGAGAGAGAGAGAGGGAGAGGGGCAGAGGAAGAGAGAGAGAGAATCCTAAGCAGGCTCCTTTTCAGTGCGGAGCCCGACGTAGGACTCGATCTCACAACCGTGAGATCATGACCTGAGCCAATATCAAGAGTCAAATGCTCAACTGACCGAGCCACCCCGGTGCCCCATGACACTTTATATCTAGCTCTGAAATCAGACTTAGCCCCCCGCCCCCGGCTTCTTTGAGAAAGGGAAGAGCCCTGGTGGGAGGGGGAGATGCCCAGGATTAATAAATTGCATTGGAGGGTCTACAGAGTGGGAAGCCCACACAGGAACACGCCATGAACCACTCCTTTCCCAGGCGCTGGGACACCTGAGACCACGTGCCTTTGGTCCCTCGTCCTGCTCGAGCAAGGGTTCCGGAGCCCTCCCTCACACAGAGTTCTTGGCTCTTCCCCCAGGGTACAGGTTATGTGAAAATGTCAGGTATGAGTAACAGGGACTTGGGGAGCCTACGGCAAACTGGACAGTGCTCGGAGGCTGTCACCTTCAAGAGTCGTTCTTTAAATGTCATACTGGCCAAACAAATTACAGTTGCCAGATTAGGCAAAACTCACCAGTTTAAAACTCAAACGGCTTAGATGAGATGAAATCAGACCCCAAGTTCTAACCGCACGTCTGCTCCTTATGCATTTATGTGCATGTACACACACACATGCACACACACACATACACATACATGCACACGTGCGCACACATACACACACGCGCACACACATGCACACACACGCACACACATACACATACATGCGCACACGCACATATGCGCGCGCACACACACACAACCCCTGAAGTTAAGTGCTCTGGACATTTTAAAGAGTCAAATTGTTGGGGTGCCTGGGTGGCTCAGTTGGTTGAACATCTGACACAGGTCATGATCTCACAGTTTGAGATCAAGCCCCCAGGCAAGGAGCCTGTTTGGGATTTTCTCTCTCTCCCTCTCTCTCTGCCCCTCCTTCGCTCGCATGTGCACTCTCTCTTTCTCGCTCTCAAAATAAATAAACTTAGAAAAAATGTCATATTGTTACTCATTGCCCATGTTGTGGGCCCGATGAGCGGCCTAGAGGTTGGCCTGAGGTCCCTTTTCCTGACTCAGTGTTCCCTTGGCCCCAAGCGGCCCCACCAAGGCCCTCTGTGACACCCCCCTCCCCCATGGACCGCAGAGGCTGTATCCTGGATGCCAGGGTGGAAGAGGCAAAGAGGGGAACGGTTGCAGACACGCTGTCTCCAATGGGGCCCCCGAGCCACAGCAGAGACCTTCCTGGACAGGTTGGGAGCTTAAAGCCAGGGAACCCGGAGCAGCTGAGAGTCCAGTGAGTTTATGTGGAGGGAGAAAAGATGGGAGAGAGCAATGGGTATCTGCAAACAATCTGCAGAGACAGAAGCTGAGGCTCGGGACCCCGCAAGCTGGACAGAGCGGGTGCCTGCCGGAGTCTAGAAAGGACACTTTCTTCCTGCTTGTAAGGGGAGCTCCAGAGGCAGAAGCAGGGCCAGGGGAGGCTGCACTGCTCTCATCCGCCACCAGGTGGCAGCAAAAAGCCCTGCACCTGCGCCACAGGTCCCCAAGGTCATGCAGGAGAGCAATCCGGCTGAAGTAGTTTCTCTATCCCTTTCTCCTGGACCTCCTTCTTCACCCATTAAATAGTCCAACAAAAGTGAGCACAGCTGTGCAGAGCAGTCAACGGGAGGCAGAACCCAGGGGTCTGCACATCTGCACGTGCCCAGTGTGCCAACGTACTTGTTCTCACACGCAGAGAAGCCCTAACAGATCTGGATGAAGGATGCCAGGTGCTCCGAGGATGGAACTCATCCTGGCTGGACCATGGCTTTCTACTCCGGCCACTGGGCCGTGGCTCTGGGTGACATGTATCTATGCATCATTGCAGATGGCTGTCTATACAGGTGGTTTTCCTGGGTCCTGCCCCAGGAAACTCTCCTGAAGGGGCCTACCCCACCCCTTCTCCTTTTCCATCCTTGCCTTTGGGAGGACCTGGAACAATTTGATACGGACGCAGGGAAAGGAGCGTCCCAAACGCAATACCTCTCTCTTTGTGGGAGACCAGGGGGCTTTCAGACTCCAGGGAATCTGCGGGGGGCGGGGGGAGGAGGGAGAGATGGAAAGCGGCAAGAACAAAAGGACCCAGAGAGGAAGTCTGATCAGATGAGTATGGGCTGGCCGAGAAAGTGCCAAGGTAGGGATGCCGATCTGGGGAGAGCTGCTCACCCCTCCATAGAGGGGTCACTCTTCCTCCCTCCCCAAGACAGTGTAAACAGAAAGGGGGCGAGGCAGAGAAGACTAGGACACGGTAGCAGGTGATCCATACATGTTCGTTAACTAAGTCGGGAGGGTAGAATGGGGAAGAACACCGGCCTCAGAACAAGGACAGCAGGTTTCAGGTGTATCTCTGGCCCTGAGGAGCCAGAACTTGAAAGAGTCACTTTCTCTCCGGTCCTCGGTTTCCTCGTCCATGAAGTCAGGAGGTTGGACAAAAGCAGAGTGGCAAACGGTGCTGCTGGGAGCGCTGTATTTGAAAGGACTGTGAGGTGGGAACGGCTCGATTAGCAATGTCTGTCTCGGGCATAGGAAAGCACAGACACCCTCGCCATGTATTTGTCCAGTCTAGAGATCATCTCTAAGTTCCTTCCGTGCCAATGCTCCATGAGTTGAGGACAACACTGCAGGAAGCGTGTGGAACTAGGGCTGGAGCTAGGGACTCCTTAAGACAATGATGGCTTGTGAAGGCTTGCCTCCTGGCTGTTTCTCTAGTTCCTTCCCCATGGACTCCAGAACACCAAGCCTAGTGAAGAACCAACCCCCTCTAATGGAATGTCAGAATCCAACATGGTGTGTTCCACCGGGCTCTCCAAGCCAAAGTTATGATACGTGTGCCCATCAGTGCTACCCTCCCAATGCACAAGTATAGTAAGCTGTAACATCCCCAGATACAAGAACACCCCTACAGTGGGAGCGCCCACACAGTGCGATGTGTTAGAACCAGACGGTGGACTCAAAGAAGACCACCCTCCTTTATAAATAAGAAGGTGTGTTCCAACAGTATGGCTTGGTGCAGCGGGACCGCCTCTAGCCCACCAGAAGGAGCTGCCCCAGCTCAGGAGAGAGCAGCGTGGCCTCTGGCCGGGGGCACCCGCAAACATCACAGAAGTTCTCAGCAGGACTGTGTAAGGGACAGAGGCAGAGGCTGTCTGCTATAGTGGCCCTGACAGCGGTTCCTGGCTCAGTGGCCACCTGGCTGCTGGCCATGTCCTACAAGTGGGTCTCCTTCTCCCTGACGATTAGTCCTTCCTTTATTGGGGAAGGCCCACAGTCCTGGCTGGTACCACCATCCAGATACAGGTGTTGCTTGGGCTGCGGCAGGCTGGGGTCGGGGGTGGTGAGCTGTTGCAGGCGCTGTGGAGAGAAGAAGGAACGAATGGGTGCTACCAGTGAGAAAGGCAAAGATGTTTCATCCTGTTTGTATCCCCAGAGCCCGGCGCAGAGCCAGGCATATTGGGAGAAGTCAGTACGATATGAGTAAAAACATGAATAAATATTTTGAGAAGAGAGAAGAGATAATCCAGTGGTGATTAACAGGATGAATGGGGGGCGCCTGGGTGGCTCAGTCGGTTAAGTGTCCGCCTTCAGCTCAGGTCACGGTCTCACAGTCTGTGAGTTCAAGCCCCGCATTGGGCTGGGTGCCAACAGCTCAGAGCCTGGAGCCTGCTTCAGATTCTGTGTCTCCCTCTCTCTCTGCCCCTCCCCTGCTCATGCGTTGTCTTTCCTGCTCTCAAAAATAAATAAAACGTTAAAAAAAAAAAAAAAGAGGATGAATGGGCTGGCTTCCAGTCCTGGCTCTGTTACTGACTACCTATACAATTTTAGGCAACCCATTTAACCCCTCTGTGCCATATCTATAAAATGAAGATAATAATAGTACACAGCTCATAGAACGGTGCCTGGCACAGGGTCAGTTGATCGATAAGTGCCTAATTTTGTCCTTCTTCTTCTTACCATTAGAATGTGACTGGGGCGCCTGAGTGGCTCAGTCAGTTAAGTGTCCAACTCTTGGTTTCAGCTCAGGTCATGATCTCACAGTTCATGAGTCCAAGCCCTGCATCGGGCTCTATGCTAACAGCATGGAGCCTGCTTGGGATTCTGTCTCCCTCTCTCTCTCTGCCCCTCCCTTGCTCACTCTCTCTATCGCTCTCAAAATAAATAAATAAACCTTAAAAAAAAAGAACGTGACAAATAAATGCCTATTATTTTTTATGCGTAGCAGTACTACTATTATTACTGCTATTGGCGCCATCTCCTCCCCCTCCTTCTTGCCACGAATGCAGATGCGATGACTGGAATCACGACAACCTACTTGTGACCATGGAGTGGTGAGTATGATGATAAAAAGACGTACTCAGGATGGAGGTGCAGAAATATAGGAAGAGTTTGGTCCCTAACAGCCTCTTCGAGCAGCTGAACCAAACACCAGCAGCACCCATCTCTGGTCTCTTGATGTAAAAAGAAAATAAGCCTATTTGCTTATTGCAGGTTGGATTTTCTGTTACTTGTAGGCCAGATAGATTTCTACAAGGGTAATGTCTTTGTGGAACATGCTCTATCCCCTTTAGGGAAGGCATGTCTTAAACTTTAAACAGGGAGGCTTTTGCCCATGGTTCCCCAGGCAGAATTAAGATAAGAAAAGAAGCCAGGAGACTATGTATGGAATGAACTGTGATAGCTGGTTATTAATCTCCTGGGAGCAAGGAATTTGTGCTCTGTAAATCTCTGTGTCCGGGCACCTTTAAGTTTTTATTGTGACTCAGTTTCCTCCCTAACACTTTGACAGTGTACCCTTGGTCAGCCTGCCCACATGATCTGCTGGAGGTCAGGTTCTGAAGGTCTAGGACTTTAGGTCTTTTCAGTGTTTCTGAAAATGAAACCATTGGACTGGTCTTCAAAGACCCTTCTCTTCACGTTTCCATCAGAGGGAAGAGCTGCCCCACACTCAGAGCTGGGCCCCGCCCATGGTGCCCTGCCTGCAACCTCGCGCAACAACCCCCATTAATGTATCACTTCCCCCAGCCCCTACCTTCTTGAAGGTACCCTGGGTCTTCAGAAGGGTGATGATGACGAACAGAGGGACGCAGACCATGGAGGACAGAGCCAAGAACCAGCCGATGCAGTAGCCCCAAGGAGGGTACACATAGATGTTGTTGTATTTGAGAGGTGTGTACTTGCTCAAGGAGAAGAGGAAGGTGGCCTGGAAAGAGGGAGAGGTGGATGCAGATGAGACAGAGAGCTCTTGAAATCCTCTCTTCAGCTGCTTAAATATCCAGTGACAGAGGGCAAGTAAAATACACTGGGCTGGGGGCGCCTGGGTGCCTCAGGTGGTTAAGCATCCAACTTTTGATTTCAGTTCAGGTCAGGATCTCACAGTCGTAAGATCAAGCCTCGCACTGGGCTCAGCACAAAGCGAGGAACCTGCTTGGCTCCTCTCTCTCTCTCTCTCTCTCTCTCTCTCTCTCAGTAAATACATGGGGTGTCTCATTGAGGTAAAATAGTAAAAGCCATTATGAGCCGTGGGCCAAGGCATCCCTCCATGGAGGGCTGAGATAGGAGGAGCTAGAGGGAGGAGGGCGGGGGAGGAGCCCTGAGCAGGCAGAGGCCACAAACTGGGAAGTCTGGCAGCCGGATGGAGGTGCTATGAGAAAGGAAGGGAGCAGGAACTGTAGGGTGGTAAAGCAAAGAGACAAGATGGTCCCAGGAAGGAAGGCCAGGAGAACCAATCCAGAAGAGGAAATGGACCAGCCTCCCAAGGTAACTGGACAGGCAGGAAAAGAGCCCCAGAGCCCGGGGAACCCTGTTTCTTGCCCCCAAGCCTTCTGGACACAGGAGGAAATATAGGGGCAGCTGGGTGGGCACGTACCAGGCAAAGTCCGGGGGTCAGAAAGAGCCAGGAGATCTTCACCAAGGGCCACGGCCGGTAGCCAATCATGTCTTCAACGTTGTCATAGAAACGATCTGCCCCTGCCCGGGTGGGAGGGGAGTGTGAGAACAGGAGGGAGGGAAGAGCTCGTGGCTATCTGGGAAGGACTCACCTGGTTTTGCGCTTTTCCCCCTACCCTGTGAGGGGAAACTGGATCGGGGCACATGAATGAGATGGGTTTCTGGGACCCCAACCACCAGACAGGGAGGAAGGAGGAAGAAGGGGCCACCAAAAAGCCAGGTGCCCTTGAGAGAGTCACCTAACCTCCCAGTGCAATCCTTTGGTCCCTTGTCTAGGAATGAAGACCCTACTGCCTACCACAGAGGAGGGCATGAGCCTAAAATGGGCGCAATGACTGTACAAATGTTCGCTTATCTATGCCGCAGACACGACTTCAGTTTCAAGTCAAAACAGCAAGGGCCCCACTGTTTGGGCATAGCGTGCTGACCTCATAGAGGGCCGGAAAGCCTCTGGGAACGGAACAGTCCAGATTCTACACTCTGGAGGAGGCACTCTGTGTTCTCAGAAAATCGTGGTAAGAGTCTTGCTTTGTGTTTGTGGAAACACTGACTGGATTTGTTTACCATCCTTATGTGTCCACGTTTGCTCCAGATCCAGGCCCGGCCAGTCTTCCAAGAAGGAAAGAGCCACTGATGGGGCAAGGCAGTTGGAGGGGCCCCTCGCCCTTCCTCAGCAAAAAAGGAACTTCCCGCTGATCATGGTCGTGCGTGAAATGCCACCATTAGGGAGTCATTCCTTTGGCTTCCAAATATCTCCCCCAATTAAAAACCAGATGCTGCTGGGAAGGTGTAACACGCTAAGGTTTCTCAGCTACTTACACCTCACTGTGATTGAGTTTATCAGATCCTCTTTGAGAACGAGTTCTGAGGAGTGGCAGGGGGAAATCAGAAAGACATCAGAGGCTCGGGGTGAGAAGAGAAGAGACCTGTCCAAGGACAGGAAAGGACACCAAATAGGAAGGCCTCGGACAGCAAAATAAAAACCTTCTCGTGGCTTTCCTACCCACGCCCACTACGTGGCACCCACCTACCCTCTCTGCCCTGAGCCTTATTACACTAGCGCTGTGTTCCCCCGACCTGGGGCAGTGGGGCCAGATGGTTTGGGAGGTGATGAGGCCTCCTCCACTTACTCATTGTGTGAGCTTAGGCAAGAGACCTACCTCTCCGAGTCTCATCTCCCCCTGCACAGGGCTATTGTGTGGGTTGAGAGAGAAAGTATGATACGATCATCACGTTGCTTGGCACTCAGCAGTGCACGGACTCCATGCATAGAGGTTTCTCCTCCATCGTTACCAGGCACAATCGTGGCATGGATGCTACAGCACTCAGCACCACTGACCAGTCACCCCAGACTGAGCGGGGTCAGGGATGTTGATAGAAGTCAATGGAAGGCAGAAGTCACTCCAGTTTAAGAAAGAAAGGCGTGAGAGCCGCAACCAAAAAAGCTACCTCAAAGACATGGGAATGAGTTTCCTGTTCGTGGAAGTATGCGAGCAAGGTCTGGGTGATAACCTAGGAAGGGAGTGTGGGAATGTGTGGAGACTCAGACTACGTGGCCCCGACGGTCTCTTCTGACTAGGATTCCCACTGGGGAAGTGCCTCCCGAAGCTTCCGGATGAAGCAAACGGCACACTGTTGTTTCCAATTCCTCTCACTGGTCCAGGAAATCAGTGGTGGCCTTACCCCAGCTCTGTCTGCCACAAGGAGGAATGCTGGGGTCCCAGCGGTGGGCAAACTTCCCAGTGAAAAGAACCGGGGCAGCAATGCAAAGACCTATAGAAACCAGGGGCTGGTACACCCCACCTCTCATTCCGGGCAGACCACGCCCTTGGAGGGGTCCCACAGGCTCCCCTCCTTCTCCCCCCTCCACTTACCGTACACCCAGCTGATGCAAATTACTTCAAACACTGCCAGGAAGAGCAGGCAGATACCACTGCAAGCGTAGTAATCAAAGAGCTGGAAGACATACATCCCGCCCTGGGGAGAGACGAGCGGGGCTTGGCCAGTGCGGGGCACGGGACCCACTCCTCGGCGAGAGGGCACACGCCCATCTGGGCACACATCCTGCTCAGCCAACAGGAAGTTGTTCCTTGCCTCCGAAGGCAGTCTGCCTTGCCTGCCCTCGCCTTCTCCGGGCTCCTCACTTAACATCAGGACAACAATCCGACAGCAGAAGGGACACTGGGAACTGTCTCCTAGAAGTTGGCCCCACCTCACTCTGAGAGCGCTCCGCTTCCCGCTCCAGGCCTGAAGGAGAGTCAGGGCTGGACACTTAGGAAAAGGTCCCTCTCTTTCCTCTGGGTTGGGTGGGTGGCAGAAGGCAAGCCTGAAGCTGCATCCGCCTTCTTTAATATCAGGAGGGAAATTCTAAGAATGGCTAAGAAGGGTATTCCTGACAATGTCAGTAGAGCGTGCGGAAACCAAATATCCCTAGACTTCGCAGTTTGCTGGCCCCCCAAAGCTCCCTTTTCTGCTTAAGCTAGCTTACATTTGGTGTCTGTCACCTGACACCGAAAGACAGCTAACTAACACAGGTAGGTTCTGCTGTGTGGTCCCTACCGCCTCGCTGTGAGGAAGGCGTGGCTCTGAGAAGGGTCACCAGCGTGCCCCACGGCTCCCTCACCCTGAAGCCTGCAGGCCGCCCCCCTCTGCTCACCTCCGTGACCAGGAAGAGCCCTAGCAGGTAGCACACGATGGCAATGGTGAGAATGAGGAGCTCTCGCCGCCCGCTCTTCCGGAGCTGACCAGGGAACATGTCCACGGAGGCTGTCACCAGGCACTCCACACAGACAAACTGCAGGCAGGAGGGAAGCCGGGGTGAGAGCCACCGCCTGCTCTTGGGACTTCCCTGCCGTGTCCTTGCCCTGGCAGCCTCGCATCCCACTCACCCCTGCTGATGCACGAGAGCACAGGAAGGGGCACGGGGGCAGAAATGGGGTGGCTGGTCCTGCCCTCAGCTGCATCTCTACCACCAAGGGTCCCAGCAGTGAGGGTTGGAGGGGGAGATACGTTCTGTCCCCAAGTCTGGGGGGCGGGGCTGGGCAGCTTGGGCTGAATGGCCGGAAGGAGACTTGAGGGACATTCGGGAGGGTGTCCATGTACGGGGAAGGGTCGGGCCTGGGGGGACAAAGATGGTGGCCCCCTGAAGAGGATCTTGAGGCCAGGGGCCACCCAACCAACTGCGAGGACAAGCCCTGGAAAGTGGAGGGGGGCTCGGAATGTAGGTCAGGGGAAAAGGAGTTGGAGGAAAGGAAATGCCCAGAAACGCAGAAGCTGGCAAGAAGGTCACCAGGGCAGGGCGGGGCAGGCTGGGGTGACGAACCTGGCTGTCCAGCCCTAGGAAGATGAGCATGATGAAGAAAAGGCAGGACCACAGCTGGGATAAGGGCATCATAGTCACCGCCTTGGGGAACGCGATGAAGGCCAGACCAGGACCTGACAGGCACAGGGCAGAGTCAGGAGAGCTCCGGGCTCTCGCTGCCCTGGGGAAGGGCCTTCTCCTGAGCCACTGTGTGTGTGCAGGGGGCGGGGGTGTGGGGCGTGTAGGGGAATGGTTCAAGAGATCAGGGTAGTTTCGTCCCTTACTCTGCTCTCTGGTTCTGGGGAGCTGGCCGTGTATTGGTTCATCCATTTGTCCATCCTTGCATGCAACTGTGGGGCTGCCCGCCCTCAGTGCCCTCTCCCTCCTCCCTCCCTCCCATGGTTACGAAGGCCCAAGCTAAAAGTGTCTCATTAGCCAGCTCCTGGGACTCCCGCCTGGGACCCTGTGGGTGGGATCCGTGTTCCCGATCCCCCTTCCCCTCAGGGCCCAGACAGCAAAGTGGTACCTACCGGACTCGGCCACCTCAGAAATGGGCACCCCCTGCTCCTGGGCCATGAAGCCCAGGATGGAGAAGACCACGAACCCGGCCACAAAGCTGGTGGCACTGTTGAGGAAGCAGAGGGCGACGCAGTCCCTGCGGGGCGGGGCCGGTGCAGAGGAGGCGGGAAGGAAAATAAGAAAGAACTCCATCAAGGGAGGAGAGATCCAAAGACAGCAGGCGGGGAGGGGAGAGGGAGCAGGGAGGCAAACGATGCAAGAGGAGAGAAATGGAAGAGAGAATGGGCAAAAGACAAAGGTCACGTGAGAGAGGAACGTGAGGAAGAAAGAAGAGGAGGGAAGAAAGACATCCGCTGATTCCCAGGGCCACACTGCAGGCAGGTCGGGCGCCCGGGGTCCCGCAGCGCCCCCGCCACCCAGCCCTACCTGTAGCAGTTGTTGTGGTACTTATTGTAGCTGCCCAGGGCTGTCAGGCACCCCTGGCAGATGGCGAAGGAGAAGAAGATCTGGGTGCCGGCGTCCATCCACACCTACGTGAGACAGCAAGAAAGTGGCAGGGAGAGTGGAGGGCGCCTGCCTGTCACCCCTCAGCCCCAGCCAGCCCCCCCCCCGGGGTATGCCCTCAGAGTCACTTATTCGCCACCCTCTGCGCACAATCTCTTCACCGGCAGGCCTGGTTTAAATTTGCCTCTGCGGGGAGGGGCGCCTGGGCGGCTCAGTCGGCTGAGCATCTAACTTCGGCTCAGGTCACGATCTCTTGGTTGGTGAGTTCGAGGCCCCCATCCGGCTCTGGGCTGACAGCTCAGAGCCTGGAGCCTGCTTCAGTTTCTGAATCACCCTCTCTCTCTGCCCCGCCCCACTCGCACTCTGTCTCTCTCAAAAATAAAGAAACATTAAAAAAAAATTAAAAACAAAATAAATCTGCCTCTGAAGGCACTTCGTAGGCACCGAATACTTGAATTTCTCGGGCGGGGTGGCGGTGCCCAGAGTAAGCAAAAGCTACCTGCAGGGCGGAACTGGGAGCATTCAACAAGTGCCACGGGCAGCAAGAAGGGGGCAAAGGGCCACTTCATTAAAATATAAAGAAAAAAACCACCAGAACCCCACGGGGGAGGGGGGAAGGGGGGGCGGGTGCAAAGAATGTGCTCAGACAAGTCCTAGAGGAGGAAACACGAATGGCCAGGAAATCTGTGGGAAAGTGTCCAGCCCCGCAGTAGCAAAACATAAAAAAATTTAAAACAACAAAATGATACTATTTTGATCTATCACATAACCAGAGGTTAAATTGTTATCGAATCTCTCACGGGTCCTGCGGAAAAAACGGTACCCTCCGATTCTGGTGGGGAAAGACCACATTTCTCTAAACCCAGTACGTTTCAAGAAACTTAAAGGCACATGCTCTTTGACTTAGTGATTCTAGGGCTGACCACTGTCGGGAAATAGAGAGGTGGTCAGAGATTGAAACACAGGGTGTCCGGCGCAGCTGTATGCATGATCGTAAAAAATGACATGACCTTAAATGTCCCAGAATCGGAGATTGAGAAAGTGACAACCCCTACCCCTGGGGTGAGCGCTCAGAGGACGCAGAGCCTTGTCTGCTTTGCCCACCGCCCCACTCCGTCGTCAGAGCGCCACCTGGCCCTGAACGGGCCCTCTGTACATTTTGGGTGGACGAGCGACTGAATGGGTGATGGATGCAGGACATACTATGCGAGGATTGAAAATGACTTTTACGAATGAATGCAGTAACATGGAACATGCTTACAGTGGAATTTAAATGAGAAAAGATACGCCTCTCTGTATATAACTATCTCAAATACGTTAAAACACAGACACGCACACAACACCAACTAGAAAAAGAGCTGGAAGGAAATCCACTAAAATGCTCATGGAGATGAGATCACGGTGGGATTACGAGACACCTTCATCTAATTTTTCTCCAGTGGGGATAGATTGCCGTTAAACCAGGAGAAGAGCCACCAGAGATTTCCACACGTACAGCTCCGGTTTGGGGCGGGAGGCCTCTGGGAACTGGAGCCCTACCTGGGGGTCCTTGAGGCGAAGCACATCCGGCTTCAGGTAATAGATGAGGCCCTCGTAGGCTCCGGGAAGGGTGACGCCTCGGACCAGC
Organism: Paguma larvata; assembly: GCA_030068075.1. Taxonomy (NCBI): domain Eukaryota; kingdom Metazoa; phylum Chordata; class Mammalia; order Carnivora; family Viverridae; genus Paguma; species Paguma larvata. Next base: position 100,936,661 of record CM057828.1, read on the forward strand.
AGGATGACCAGCATCAGGTAGGGAAACGTGGCTGTGAAATAAACAACCTGCAGGGGGGGCGGGCCGGTCACTCCCAACGGGGACCCAGCTCCCGGGAGGTGCCAGGGAGTCTGCGGTGGCCCCCCCGTCACCCCTCCTCAGGCAGCATGAGTCACACCTAGCTCAGGGTCTGATGCCTTCTTAGAGACGCTGGGAGCGCGTGAGCACCTGCAACTTTCCACCTCTCCCTTTTCACGTTCCAGTGGGTCTTAGGCGCCCTGGCAGGCCGACTGCGAGATACGCATCAGCAGGGCAAGGAGGGAGCAAGGACAGGGAGGCGGACGAGCTTCCAGCCATAACATTTCGAAGACTATTTTGGAATCCGGGGGCGCCTGGGTGGCTCAGCTGGTTGAGCTTCTGACTTCGGCTCACGTCGTGATCTCACGGTTCATGAGGTCGAGCCCCACATTGGGCTCTCTGCTGTCCGTGTGGAGACTGCTTCGGATCCTCTGTCCTTCCCTCTCTCTGTCCCTCCCCCACTCACTCTCTCAATCTCTCTCAAAAATAAATAAACTCAGGAAAAAAACAGAGTTGTGGCACCCGGGTGGCTCAGTCGGTTAAGCATCCAATTTCAGCTCAGGTCATGATCTCACGGTTCGTGGTTTCAAGCCCTGCACTGGGCTCTGTGCTGATAGCTCAGAGCCTGGAGCCTGCTTCGGATTCTGTGTTTCCCTCTCTCTGTCCCTCCCCCACTCATGCTCTGTCTCTCTCTCTCTCTCTTTCTCTCTTTCTCTCTCAAAAATAAATAAACATTAAAAAAAAATAGAATCCAGAATCTGGTTTCCCTTAATCCCTCACCCTAGCCGTTCTCCCCATGCCCCCTGGCGAGGGTGGGACCTGGCGAGAGAGGGCAAGCGAACTGGCACAGTGACCTGTGGCAAAACTCACACTGTACTTTTCCAGGCTTAGGGTTGGGCAAGCAGCAGTGGCCTGAGCTCTAGGACATGGAGACACTCAGATGGGTCCACTCTGCCCCTGACCCGCGGGGACGGCAATATCTGTGTTATTATCACTATTACTAGTTTTATTATTATTACAACAATCCGGGGAAAGGCAAGGCTGCCCCCCACCCCCCAGAACAGGCCAATCAGAGAAGTCAGCATCCTGTCTATTCCTGGCTTTAAAAAGCATGAAGCGTCCACCTCAGATTCCCTGAGGAAATCCGAACTCTCTCAGCACATACAATAAGCCACTGTTGTCCATTCTTGGCTTAAAGCCCCGTGATTATTGGAAACTCACCACCTCAAAGACAGTTCTGTGTGCTAGTTCGCACCAAACATTGTCTTGATGTGTCGTTAAACGCAAACGGCAAGTCATAAAAGTGTATGATCCTAAGTGTGTAATATACACACGTAATAGACACAGATATACACAGCATACTTATAAAGGAAACTAGAAGGCAATACAGCAAAACATTACCAGGGATTAGTAGATCCAAAGTGCCGCCGTGCTGGCTCCCACAGTGACTAGGAGGACTTTTACGTTTCCCAGTTTGCCCTGCATGTTACTCATGTAAACAGGTCTCTTAAAGTCATCTTGAAAGAGAAAGTCTTTCCTTGTGCTGAGCTAAACTCTTCCTGCCCTTTCCCCTGCTCTCACCATGCCTCTCCCTTGAACTTCTCTTTCTTTCAGCTCTCCAGAGGGCCTCTGTGAGTGTCTCCATGGATTCTGGGGGCCGCAGAGAGCTTACCAGCAGCCAGAACACCTCACCTTGCCCGTGGACTTGACTCCCTTCCAGATGCAGAAGTAGCAGATGACCCAGGCGAGCAGGAGGCACAGGGCCAGCTCCCAACGCAGGGCCCCCAGGTCATGGATGCCTGAGGTGATGCCCAAAACACGTCTCCTGAGGGTGGAAAAAATGAATAACCAGGTGAGAGGCTACAGGGGCACAAACTGCCTTCGTCTTCAAGTCTCTGGATTCTTAGAGCTGACCCCACACATCGCGGGTTCCAGGCTTCCCCACCTCATCCCCCTGCACCTCCCCTCTGGCCATGCTGTGTTCCCACCTGTAGTCTGTATGCCCCTGGCTATTCGACGACCGAATTACATAATCCCATAGGTATCTTTGTCTTTCTAGCCATCCAGCTTTCTCTGTTGTACAGAGAGATAGAGATTGAGAGAGAGAGAGTGTGTGTGTGTGAGGGTGGTAAATAATCTATGGATGAGCAGATGGAGGGTAGAGAGTTATGTACGCAGTACTTAGTTATATACGCAGCACCCAGTCCATGGGTACCAAACAGAGGGGCTGAATGTGTTTCAGTATCTAAAGAGGGTAGGGAGGAGTGGAAAGGTGTGTGCATAAGTATCGGTGGAAACGTGTGAGGTCTGGGTGACACGGGGGCGTATATGTGTGAGGGTGTAGGTAGACACATGGGAGTGCTGGTGAGCGTGTGTGGGTTTTAGGTGAGTGTGAGGGCACAGCTACGCTTTCGGAAGAATGAAGATGGACACACGTGGGCATGGGCAGATATGAGGAGTCACGGGGAAGGGTGGAGGTGTGAGCGTAGGGTTTGCCAATTTGCGCAGTACAATACTCCCACCTTGGCCAGTTTCGAGCCACCAACGTGGCCTCACTGAACACACAGCTGGGGAGTGATGCAAACAGTTAGCTCTCCTAAGCTGGGGCAGACTATTTGCCCTGCGCCCGTGGATGCGTGTGGGGAGGGGTGAAGGTGGAGGTGGACGCATGAGGGTGTGGTGGGTATGAGGCTATAAGTCGACACGGGTAAACACGTGCGTCTAGGTGGACACAGGTGGGCTTGGGGTCATTGCGGAGGTGTAGGTGGACAAATGCGGGTAGTGCATTCTGTCATTGCTCAGCGATTCGTGAGGTGGGGGTGGGAGGTGGGTAAGTGCTGGAGAGCAGGCAGGCACAGAAAGGCTTGAACTTGCACTCCAAGTCCCCAGGCCTCAGACATCCAAATGGCCTGCTTGGAGCCCCTAGCACATGGCACCCAAGCCCAGCACCTACTCCCAGAATTCCATGACAGGTGAAGTGAAGTTCTCAGACAGGGTCACTGTGCCGGCTCCCGAGTGGTTCAGGAAGTCCATGCAATGCTCTGTTGGGAATAAGGGGGGCGGTGTGTCAGCTAGGGACCACACGGGGAGAGACGCTCTAGTGCCCCCGACCCTCTGACCTTGCAGCCAGGCAGTCCCCAAGAGCTTCCCCTGGGGCCCCCGTTTCCCAGGAGTTGGCTCCTCAGGTGGTTTGCGGGACTATGTGCCTCCCTCCCCACTGCTCTTGCTCCGGTGAACCTGGCTGTTTCCCTGGCCGCCCCGCCAACCAACCTCTGACACAGACCTCAGATCCCCTCTGTCCCCATAACGTGCCCACCCTCTCTCCACTCAGCAGATGAATGGACCGAGTCCTTGTGGCTGCTCTTCCCACCCCCCCGACAATGGCTCATGCTGTTCGCATGGTGGGTTCCTTCTCATCCTTCAGCCCTCAGCCAGCTCTTTCCCTCCCACCAGTGTAGAGTTTCTGCAATGTTTCTTTCACCTATCGCAATTCGTAATTGTTTCCTTAACTTGTCTCTTTCTACTGCTAGACTGTACACTCAAGGAGGGCTGGGGCCTTGTTGCCAGTGCTCAGCCTTGGAGCTCTAGCACCTGGCCCAGAGGGAGTGAGGATAACCCCTGGCAGTTATATAAACCATGCACAGTCTTGTTGGGATTTTGGTACTCCAAGCAGGAACCTAGTCTGGGGTCAGCCAGCAGAACTGCCCCAGAGCCCACAGAGCTTGGCGTTGAGGCAAGTTCTGCCATGCGTTCTGTCATTGTTGGCCAGCACCAGCCCCCACGGGCCCAGCCTCTAAGGAGAGGCCCCCTCCCAGGGGCTGAAATGATGGATACCTGTGTTCCAGGTATTGGTACAGGTGGTCCAGGGCAGCTCAGAGGTAAAGGAGCTGAACAGGTAGAAGAGAGCCCAGGCGAGGATGATGATGTAGTAGATGTTCAGGTAGAACTCAATGACCACCGACGCCAGACCGATGCCTTCGGGAGTAGGGCAGGCATGGGGGGCAACAAATAGAGTCTAAGAGATCAAGTTAGCCCAAGAGAGTCACACGGAAGCTGCCAGCTGCGGCTACGAGGACATTGGGCACTAAATGAACAGAACACCCACAGTTCCTTTGGTAGCCTCAGAAGCCATTTACAGCATATTTTTCTTTTAAAATTTTTTTAATTTACTTTTGAGAGAGAGAAAAACAGAGCACAAGAGGGGAGGGGCAGAGAGAGAGGGAGACACAGAATCCAAAGCAGGCTCCAGGCTCCGAGCTGTCAGCACAGAGCCTGACATAGGGCTCGAACTCATGAACCGCGAGATCATGACCTGAGCCGAATTGGACGCTCAACCAACTGAGTCATCCGGGCGCCCACAGCATAATTTTCTAAGTAAGGAAAGCAGGTTTCAGAATGCCATCGCAGGCATCCTTCTATTTTTGTAATATATATTTGAATGTATATCTTTTTTTTTTTCTCTAGTGAGATAAAGTCTGGAAGGATTGTCATCCAAAAGTTTACAGAGGTTGTCTAGGTGATGGGATTTCGGCTCACTTTTTAATGTTTTTTTTTTTTCCTTTTGTCCATCTGCATTTTCTGATTTTCCTGTGACGACCATGCATTGCTTGTAAAATGAAAAGGGACTGGAAGAACAAAGTACTAGGGAAATGTTGGTAAGACTCAGTCTCAAGACAAGTGCAAAAACCAAAAGAAACCAGCAAGGAAAAAAGAAAGGAGAAGTCTGTCAAGAACTCTGGAGCGTGAGTCAGCCTCCAAATGCCACCTCGCTGCAGAGCCAGGGGCAAGGGTGTCAGCAGAGGCGTGAAATGTGCGCTCAGTTCTCACACCCGAGAGCAGCCTGCAGGCTAGCCGGGGCTCCCTACAGGGGGAGGGAGGGAGGGAGCCAAGGGCTGGCGCAGTCACCCCCACCCAGCCCCGCTTGCTCCTGCAAACGTGGGATCTTTTCCACACTAATTTTAAAAGTAGCACGTTGCCAGGACGGCGGTTAGTCCCGAGGTGTGAAAGCCGGGCAGAGGAGCGGAGGAGCGCCCGCCTGTTTCGTCCGTCCTGCGTCCCAGCCGCCTCGCGTCCTGGGAAGTCCGCCCGTGGCCCCGGGAAGCCCGGGCTCAAGAACGATTTAAGGAAGGACAGCACAGCCCCAGGGCAAGTCGGAGAACCAATGCTGCCTGTCAGCAAAACCACCCCTTGGTCAGGCAGCCCACCCTGATTGTCTGTTCCCACTGGCCTGGCAAACTCGATGGGGGGAGGGGGGGTGGCTCCCGTGTTTTCTTGCATCTGGGTCTCTGCAAAGCCTCCAGGCGTTGCGGGGCGGGAGCCCTAGAGCGACAGTGGCCAGGGCAGTTGGGGTCTCGGGAGGGGCCGGTGGCTGGGGCTGCCGATGCCGAGGAGGGTCCCCGGGGGAGCGCGCACACAGACGCCCACACACCCAAACAAGCGGCCACTGTGCGGCCACTCGCCGCCGGAACGCGCTGTTCTCCCACCGCCCGCGCGTAAACACCGACCTGACCCGGGAAGAGGCAGGGCGCCAGGCTGGGGAGGGGAGGTGCCCCTTCTCTGAGCGGAGGAGGCTTGTGCCTGTGTGTGAATTGAGGAGGGTGGGTGGGTGCGCACCGGCGATGTGCATAGGCCCGCTGGGAGGGTGAACTGTGGGCTGGGCGCAGTAAGGCAGGTGGAGGGCAGGTAGGAAGCAGCCTGGACCCTTCCACCAACATAGGTGCATACACCTTGAATGAGCCTCTCCCTGAGACCCCAGGCCTTGGAGTCCCTTCAGCTTGGAAAAGAGGGAAGTAGCAGCAATTGCTCCCCACAACCCCCATCCAATGCTTGGTCTGCTCTCCCTGCCCACGGTGACCCCTTGGGAAGTTAGTACATGGGTGCCAGAGAGGCTAGCCCCTGCCCTTGGCCCCTGTGAGCTCGCTTGGACCTTGGGATAGAGCCCAACTGGCTGGGACATTAGGCTGCGCTGGGGTCTAGAGCAGAGCACTGAGCAGCCCTGTGCTCTGGCTGAGGCCACAGCACTCCTGGAGGACATAGACTCGTGAGTAGAAACGTGTGCGGGCCAAGCTTCTCCCTGCCCCAGCCCCTCACTGCTGCCCCTACAGGGGCCCCATGATGCCCCAAGAGGGATCAGTCCCAGACCAGCCTTGCACCCCAACCAAACTGCCAGTCAGTGGTCAGGTACCCCGCCTGCTCAGGAGCCAGCGCTTCTCCACCAAGCCCACCTCTGTCCAGCCTACCGAGCCGGGCAGTAACCCAGTGTCTGGGCTCCCTTTAGAGACTGACATGAGGGAGAGTCCAGAGAGGACTCTCATTTCAAATATGCAAGGAACCTCTGGGAGACAAAGGCTGGGTTTCCCACTGGCCTCCGGGGGACTGGCCCAATCAACTAAAGATGGGGTTGGGGAAGGTCACCCCAAGCTGCTCACATTAGTGCCAGCAAATCCATAGAGGGAACAGGAGCTGTCCCTAACCTAATCCCTGACACGAGAAATAGCATGAATTTTCAGCTCCGGGAGGCCTGGGTTCAAATGCTTAGCAAATGACCTCATTCTCATACCCAAATAAAGAGAGTTATTACTGGAGGATTCGATGAGGAAATGCATGTAGAGTGCTTACGTGAGCACTAACACGTAGCAGGGCTGAGCAGATGTTAGACATCGTCATCATCACCATCATCACCATCATCACCATCACCATCATCACCGTCATCACTGTCACCATCATCACCGTCATCACCGTCACCATCACCATCATCACCATCTCACCATCATCACCATCATCACCGTCATCACCATCATCACCATCATCACCATCATCATCACCATCTCACCATCATCACCATCATCACCATCATCACTGTCATCACCATCTCACCATCATCACCGTCATCACCGTCATCACCATCTCACCATCATCACCATCACCATCATCACCATTTCACCATCATCACCATCACCATCATCATCATCACTGTTGTTAAGTACTCTGGGACCATGCCATGTACACAGGAACAGCTTTCCAGGAAGCTGACGAAGATGAAGCTTTGGGATTCCTCACTTGCAAGGACCCCTTCTGAGACTCCTCATCTAACTTTTCACTTGTAATTTTGTGCCTTCTTGAGGACGGCCTTCCTCCCAGGATCTATAAGCTTTGGCCCCACAAAGTCTGGCAACACTTCCTGTGTCCTCCACAGCACTTAGCCCAGGAGGAGGGTAGATGAATACGAAGTGGTGGCCCCAAAGGAAAGGGGAGGGGCGATGGAGGCATGCAGACACTTGGGGGCCCTGGTAGGAGGGCAAAGGGGAACACTCACCCTGGAGGAGGGGGCAGATCTTCCTCCAGGCTGTCACGCTGCCTTGGCTGGTGTACTGGCCCAACGCCACCTCCAGGAAGAACACCGGGATGCCACAGGTGAAGAAGAAGATGAAGTAGGGGATGAAGAATGCCCCTGTGGAAGAAGGAGGCAGGAGCTGAGCCCTCGGTCCTCGGAGACCTGCGCCCCAGTGCTCGTCACCCCTCATCTCCCTCCTCACCCTCCCACGGGCCCGAGTCGGCTTCCTCCTGCCTGCGAGCAGGGACAGGCAGGAATTTTCCAGTCTGAGCCCCGCTCAGGATAGGAAAGACCTTTGAAGAGAAATGAGTGAACATTTAGGTGGAAATCCTACCAGACGCACTATTTGTTTTCTCAGTGTGCTTCACACACTTAGTCAATTTATTATTTTTGGAACAAAAACATGTGTTCCAAATAATTCGATATGCTTATTAAATTATCAAGTTTGTTACGTGTTAGAGAAAAACAAACAAAAACACCTTGGAAAAATGATTTTCCCTCTAATAATTTTCAGAGGGTTTTTTTTTCCCTCCACCAGGCTCTGATCTGAACTGGGGTCCTGGCAGAGAAGGGCATTCCTCTGCTCAGGTGGGCTGTCGGCCACTGGGGTTTCAGCAGCCTTGTGATTAGGCGCTGACCTACGGGGCCCCCCAGGAGGCCAGGCCTAAAAAGCATCCGATAAATTATGGACTTTGAAGACAACGCTAAGCCATCCGTGCCCACTTCAGTCACTGAGATAGTGCCTTCACCTCAGGAGTGTCCCGTGGGTGAAGGGAATATTGTTTACTGCACAGTGATAACGCTTAGCACTTATCTGATGCTTACTGTATGGAAGGCATTCTGTAAATGCTTTACCAACATCAAAATCCTCAGCAAAACCGCCTCCCATGGGGTAGGTACTATCATTATTCCCATTTTACAGATGGGAAAACTAAGACATAGAAGAGGAAACTGAGGCACAAACTCAGGTGGTCTGGTCCCGAATCTGCGCTTTTTTCTTTTTTAATAAAAGAGAGAGAGCTCAAGTGTGAGCTGTGGAGAGGGGCAGAGGGAGAGATGGGGAGAGCTCAAGTGTGAGCAGGGGAGAGGGGCAGAGAGAGAGAGAGAGAAAGAGAGAATCTCAAGCAGGCTCCACAATCAGCATGGAGCCCAACGAGGGGCTCAATCCCACACCCCTGAGATCATGGCCTGAACTGAAATTGAGAGCTGGACACTCAACCGACCGAGCCACCCAGGCGCCCCTGAGCCTGTGCTTTTAACCACTGCACTAGGCGGCCTCTCAAGCAATCCACATTACTTTGTAGACCAAATAGAAAGTGCGAAGGGAGGAAAACATTGTATACCTTTTCGATTTTTTATATACACACACACACATATTTCTTTTTTTGCAAAAATGAGAACCCACTATATATTACTTTATAACCATTTAAAAACATATCAAGAACCTATGATATCAATAAATACATATGTCATAATTTTAACGGCTGTATAGTACTCCGCCTTATGCATCTACCCTAGTTTATTTCGTCAGTACCTCCACTGGCCTTTTTGGTCATTTCATCGGAAACTCTGCTGTGATCTGTTGTCCACATCCGTGAACACTTGTCTAATTTGCTCCTTAGTAAATTTCCAGTAGACAAATTGGTAGGTCAGAGGGTATGCATATTTTTTTTTGCTTTTTTGTGTGTGGTAAAATATATATAACATGAATTTTACTTTTTAACCATTTTTAAGTGTACAGTTCCGTGGCATTAAGTACACTCCCATTGGTATCCAACCGTCACCACCATCAATTTCCAGAACCTTCTCATCCATCCCAATCTGAAATTCTGTAGCCGTTAAACAGGAACTCCTTATTCTCTGCCTCTCTCAGCCCCTGGTAACCACCATTCTACTTTTTCCCTGTGAATTGCTATTCTAGACACCTCAAAAGAGAGATCGTACAGTCCTTATGCCCTCAAGGTTTACCCATGCCATTTTAGGCTGAACGGTATTCCCTCTATGTATATACCCCATGTTTATCTATTTGTCCATTGAGGGACATTTGAGTTGCTTCCACCTTTGGGGTTTGAACATTTTTTTTTAATGTCTATTTATTTTTGAGAGAGAGAGAAAGTCAGGGAGGGGCAGAGGGAGACGGGGGCGGGGCAGGGCAGAGGGTCTGCTGTGGGCTCTGTGCTGACAGCATGAACCGTGAGATCATGACCTGAGCCGAAGTAGGACGCTTCAACCTCTGAACCACCCAGGCACGCTGGGGTTTGCACATTTTTTTAAAGGTCTTTGACATGTATTTCCAAATTGCCCTCCCAGACTCTCATACCAATCGGCACTGCCGGTAGCATATGTGAGAGGGAGGCAGAAGGATTTGTGAGTCTCCTGGGCCCTACGGAGCCACAACAGCCAGCGACTCTGCTAGTCCTGACATCTTTTTTTTTTTTTTTTTATTTACAGAGAGAGAGAGTGCAAGCAGGGGAGAGGGGGCAGATGGGGAGAGAGAGAATCTTAAGCAGACTCCGCGCTCAGCGCAGAGCCTGATACGGGGCTCGATCCCACGACCCCGGGATCATGACCTGAGCCGAAATCAAGAGTCAGATGCTCAACCGGCTGAGCCACCCAGGTGCCCCCTGACGTCCTTTTTAACCCCCGGTTTGCCCGTACATCCTGAGTACTGCCAGAACATTCCTAAACCCAGCGCCAGTACCATGACTGACTCTAGTTGACGTGGCTTAGGTGGCTGAGGGGCAGCGTCCAGGAGAAGCGTTCAGGCCGGGGGCTCTCCCAGAGAGCACTTTCCCGAAGTCTGGTCTGTGGTGGCCCGGGACCCACGGGCCCCCTCCTGCTGGCTGTGTGGAGGTCCTTCTCTCTGCCGAAGGAGACAGTCTCAGCTCTACCGTTGGCATGTTAGACTTCCGCCCCATGGAAACTGGGGAGGGCTCAGGAGGCCTGGAGCTGGGCCGCCGTCGGCCTGAGTCCACCCCGGAAGGGCAGGGCCGGGCCTGCGCCATGGCCAGCGGGGGGAAGAGGTTGGTTCTGGATCACCTACGGGAGCATTCTCCATCCTTGGCTTTCCCCCTGGGTTTCCAACACGCTATCACTGCAAACACCCTCCCCTCTGATGAACTGAGAATCCTCACTTGAGGACACCGATCTGGCCTACACTTCTCTCAGCATCTGCCCAGGCTCTGGGCGCCGGCAGCCTGATGACGCCCCACGGGGACCTGTGAAGACAGGGTGACTCGAGACGTGTTTATAATCTCCTAAGGTAGGCCTTATTACCTCTGCCAAGCACACACTCCTGAACCACTGACAATCTGGAAACTCAGAATTCATAAAATTCTCTTTCGGAGTGAACTATTTTTCGAAGATGATCTAGTTCAGTGACTCCCTGCTTTTTTGTAACCAAAGACATTATTACGCCAATAACATTGTTATTTTTCATCCCTTCGGAAAGATTTTTCTTTACAAAACTTATTCTGAACTAATAATAATTATTATTTATTAAGCAATAATAATCCATTAATACCTCAGTAAAAACTGTATTTAACTGCTAACTAAGAGTTATGGTCGGCTTGAGATAAACTCTGTTGTCGCCATGAGTTAGTACAATTCTAGCCTAAAGCAAAGAGTTGATACTTGAGTCGGTCCGCGAAGCCATGTTCCCACACGGATCCATCATTAAGTCGTCTGCAAGGAGGAAACTGTGTTACTACTTTCCTAGACCCCCGCGGACCAGGGACCTCAGATCGGGACCCCTGATCCTGCTCAGCCCTCGTGTTAACGATAAGGGAAGGCAGGCAGTGTGTCTTCCCCCAGGTACTTAGGTTGGGACAGACTCAAGTGAGGACACAAGGCACGGAGATGAACACAGACCCTGCCCAGGAAACGCAGTCTGGTACTGCCTCTTGGCAGGTGACCCGGCCTCAGCCCAGCGTCACTGCACTTTGCCGCAGGCCGCCCCGCGGTCAGGACAGAGGCCGCAGCCACAGTGCAGCCACCAGGCGGGACAAGGCAGCATGGGCACAGGAAAACCTGTCTCCCGGGCCCGCAGTCCTCCTTCCTTTGCGGACGGCAGGGAGAGGATGTGGGAGGCCGGAAACCAGGCTTCCGGGGCCCGCAGCTCCCGACCGGTTCTACTGAACCGTCCTGGGCAGACTGCTAAATATTCTGAGCCATGTGCTCTGGGAGATGAGGGCTTGGCCTAAATCCTCTTCAGCTGTAGCATTAACGCCCTGTGTGTCCATGAAACTGGCCTGGGACAGTTCAGTTCGTGAGTTCAAGCCCCACATCGGGCTCTCTGCTGTCACTGCAGAGCCTGCTTCAGATCTCTGCCCCACCCTCTCCCCGCCCCTCCCCTGCTCATGCTCTCTCTCTGTGTCTCTCTCTCCCTCAAAAATAAACATTAAAAAAAAAAAAAGAAACAAGTCACCACCCCTACCACTTCTTCTTGCTTCCCCCAATCTCTGGTTCCCCCAGAGATTAGTTTGTAATAATAACTCTAAGTTTTGAAACACAGAACAAGATACATCGTAGATACTCAGTAAATACTTGTCAAATTAAATATGAATAGTTTAGAAGGATTTTCTAAACAATGGTTGTCTTGAAATAGGAATGCTTCTTCTTTTTACCTTTCTGGAATGTTTCTAATTTCACAATGCACATATACGATATCCACAAGAAGAATAAAGGTATTTTCGAAAGGTAAAATCGAATCGAATCGAATAAAATCGGTATTTACAAATCTATCTGTCCCGTCACAGGGGTGCCTGGGTGGCTCAGTCGGTTAAGCGTCCAACTCTTGATTTCAGCTCAGGTCATGATCTCACGGCTCATGGGTTTGAGCCCCACATCGGGCTCTGTGCTGGTGGCAGGATTCCTGCTTGGGATTCTCTCTCTCTCCCTCCCTCTCTCTGCCCCTCCCCTGCTCACTTTCTATCTCTCTCTCAAAATAAATAAAAATTAAAAACTTAAAAAAAAAAAAGAATCTGTCCAGTCACAAATAAACTCATATATATAAATGAATGCTTCCATTCGTATGAAAATTCCAAGGAGGGAAATCCACAGCCTCAGAAAGTAGATTTGTGGCTGCCAAGGGCTGGCAGGAACTCGGACTACAGTAACCGCTTATGGCTTTGGGGGTTCTTTCTGGCATGAGGACAATGTTCTAAAATCAGTTGTGGTGATGGCTGCCCAATTCTGTGAATAGACTAAAGCCATTTAATTGTACACATAAAAAGATTAACCGGGCCTCTTCACACCCTACTTGTTGTTGTTACTACCAGTGCCGAAAAATAATAAAAGCAATGTTCCTTCAGTTAAAAACAAAATCATAAACAAGGTACTATCCTCTCTCTGATCAAATCCGTCAACGGTTCCCAACTCACTCAGAGCAGAGGCTACAAGATGTGAGTCCTGTTACCTCTCTGATCTCTTCCCCTACTCTCACCCCCATCTGTCTCTGCCCTCCTCTTCAAACATGCCAGATGCACTTTCACCTCAGGACCTTTGCACTCGCTGTTCGCTCTAGTTGGAATGTTCTTCACCTGACAGCCGTCCATAAGACTCACTCCTTTACCTCCTTCAAGTCTCTGCTAAAATGTCACCTCCTCAACAAAAGCTTTGCAGCTCCCCTTGCTTCCTGCGTTCAACCCTACCCCACCCCCGCCAATGACCCAGCCTTCCCCGCCCCTCTTCCCTGCTCTGCTTCTCACCATTCCGCAACTCGCCATTCAACATACCACGCATTTTACATATTTGTCTGTAATCTGCACTCCCCCCCGCACTAGAAATATGTTCTGTTTCGTATCTAGAACAATGCCTGGCACCGGATAGGCCCGCGGTGCCTCGAATGAATGAATCCTATCAACCACGGGCACTGTACAGAATAATGAAGGGTTATTAGTGGTCTATCTTACTAAATACTTGGATTCTTGGACCTGCCCATTACCTCATTTCACCAACACCGGAGCCCTGGGAGGCATCATCCCTACTTCACAGAGGAAGACACCGAGGCGGAACTGGAACTCAGACCCAAGCCCTCCGACTCCATTCCAGCCTCCTTCCGTTTCACCGCGTCGCCAGGCAGGAGGCGCCCAGGTAGGCGCTGCCTAGCAGTCAAGGCACGGCTCTCCCCACCACGCCTACCTCAAAATGAACTCACCACCTCCATTTTTGTAGCAGAGATAGGGAAACCTCCAGACATTGCCCAGCCCAATGATCTCCCCGGCCACTGACAGCACAAACTCCATCTTGTTGGTCCATTGGCCCCGATCCTTCACCTGGTCCTCGCCTTCCTGGTCCGGCTTCTCTCCCTCCTCGGGGAGCCAGGAGACCACAGGAGACCCGTCCTCGTGGACTGCCACTTTTCTGTCCATGGCCACGGAACAGGAGGCCGAGGAGCCGGGAGCGGGCAGGACGGGGAGACAGGCGCCGCCTGGTGGGAGGACAAGGGGTGAGCCGTGCGACCCCAGCGCGTGCCCCGTCCCCCCTGCTTTCTCCATCCTCGCCTTCCATCATCGTTGTGACATTGCTGTCATATCTCATATTGACGGAATATTGTTTAATATCGTTGGGCCGCTGGTTTTCTTCCCGAACTCTCGATGCAGTTTACACCTGAAGCTACACTTTGCTCTCATGACTCAGAGACCAATAGGGAGCCGATCTTAGTTTGTCCCTTTTGCAGATGCAAAAACCCAGGCCTCGACAGATGAAGACCACGCACGAGGAGATTGGGCTGAAAAGAGCTCGGAGCCTTTTATTCTGAGTCCCTTTTGAGCCTTACAGTCAGCCACCATGCCCGCTGGCCCATCCGCCCAGCTCCACAGTGTCCAGTGAGTGACGCCAGCCCCCTCCGGCCTCCAGGCCAGAAGGGATCGAAGCCTGCCAGGGGTGACAGGAAGTCAAAGGGCAGGTGTGGCCTAGGTGACCGCATGGTCCACCTGTTGTTGTGTGCTCACCCCTGTGCCAGGTCATTGATCGACTCAGGGTAAACATGGGAGCCAGCTAGCTCTGGGTGTCTGATTGGGAGGGAAGGAGAAGGTGGGGCCTCTGAGCAAGGCCAGATGAGACCCGGAATCGGCACCAGGACCTAGTACAGGCCTTCAAGGGAAACCTGGCTCCTTTTCTCTCCATCATACCTCTGTCCTGATCACACGCAAGGGGTCCCGGTGGTAGATCCCGGAGCGATTCTCACTTGGGTAGCAGCCACCTCCAGGTCTAGGTGGTCCCCTCACAGGAGACCCAGAAGTGGCTGCCCGTGACGGCGGGTCACTGCTCTTCCTGACTCCCTGCTCTCCTAAAGAGCCCAAAGCTCCCTGGACTGCCAGAAAAATGACGTGGTCGCTCTCGGCTTCACTCTGTGCCTATCATCATCCATTCGTCAACCCCCAGGAGATAAACTGCAGAACTGCGGTGTTGTCCTGGAATCCGTGTTTGCCTTCCCCTCCCTCCCCTACACACGGCTGCCCTGAGGCCACCTCCGCCTTGGCTCCCGGTGAGCTGCCAGGAGGAGATGCCCGGGCTCCAGAGGGAAGCGCCCACCCACCACCCCTCACCTCCAAGGGGTGTTGGGGGAATCAAAGTGACCAGAAGCTACCCAGTGCTCCATGCTTCTCCAAGGCTCTAGAGAAACACAAGGGATTCTTTTTACTAAAAGAAGTGTCTGTGTTTATTTGTTGGTCCTTTTAACCCAGGCAACGGCCCAAGCCCAAGTCAGTCAGAAAGGCGTGGCAGAGCCATTTGAGGTTATGGAAATTTTTGAAGGTGACTTGGAGGGTACAGGTTATCCCAGGAATGGGAAAGCCTGGTGGGGTGAAATTCTGGTATGGGGCCTCAGAGGTTTCCACTGCAAGCTCGGCCCAGGAAGGAAGATGAAGAGAGAGGCACCCAGTGGAAATCAGTCTTCAGCCTCTGGTGGAAGGGAGAGGGAGGGAAGGGAGGGAAGGAAGAAAGCTTCCAGGTCCAGAGTAGCCTGTCAGACCTCCGGAGGTGGGCTTCGAGAGCCAGAGTGTCAGCTTGGAAGAACAGGGCAGTCTGGCCCCAGGGGGCAAGTTGGCGATACCCGAACCAACTGTAGATGTCATTACATAATTGGGGATAGCGCACCCTGAGGAATGGGCCCCATACTATTATCAAGCAAATGAATGGATGAGTGGAGGACTAAATGAATGAATTCAAAAATGCTAATGGAAAAGCACCAGACAGGATACCCAAGTTCTAGTCCAGACCTAGCCAATAATAATATTAATAAAAGTTAACGCTGGAGTAATCGTTGTGCCAAAAGCATACACTTCTTCATATCCGTTACTAAATCTCATCTTCACTAAAATCTTCGATATAGGTATTACTGTTAACTCCATTTTATAAATGAGGAAATGAAGCTCAGAGAGATTAAGGAACAGGACTTGACACCCACCAGGTGTTCAGTAAAACTATTTTTGAATGATTTGAATAAACTTACCAATACACTAAGTGGTGGGGCTGCGTCTCCAACTTGCTGTGTGACCTGAGGCAAATCACGCCTCCTCTCTGGGCTTTAAGTCTCCCTGGAAGAGAGAATGATTTCTGTTCAACAAGGGTATTGGGAGGGTGGGGGATAAAAACAAGACCCATGAAAGACCAGGAGAGATTATTGCCTTTGCCTGACAAGCCACAGTGTAGCTCAGCTTGGGGTCAAGCCCAAGCACACAGGTCACCAAGGGGGCGGTCGAGGGACAAGCCTTCCTGTTCCCAGACCTTCCAGAGTCCAGCTGTCCTCAACAGTTGAGGAGGGGGAGACCTGCTGGGGCAAAGGCGCAAACGAAGGGAAAACCGGAGGAGAGCGTGGGGCAGGGAAGCAAAGCTCAGAGGCCGCTCGGGCACAGGGTTTGGGTTGTATCGGGATGGGGGAAGAGAGACAGGAGAACAGACACTGATGAGCTGATACCGACGTGACATGGTATTGTTGTCGTTTTTTTTTAATTTCTTTTTAAAGGTTACCGGGAAGATCATAACGTGTGTTAGAATGAAAAACCGGAATGGCAGAATGAAAGCGAGAGCAGGTGGGAAGGAAAGCTGGCCCGGAGCCATGGAAAAGTCACGGGGAAACAGGCTTATAGTGTGGCAAGCGCGATCCAAGTCAGACTCAGGGAAGAGATGGCAAGGAGGATGTCAGACATAAAAGCAAGCTGGACAGAGCTCTCCTTCTGGGGTTGCGTTTAAAGTCAAGAGGACGGCACGCCGCACCCTTCTGCCCCCCTCACCCCGTCCCCACTGCACCCTTCTGCCCCCCTCACCCCGTCCCCACTGCACCCTTCTGCCCCCAGCCTGTCTGCTAGGAATAAACAGCAACATCACCCACGGTCGAGATGACTTCCAGAGATCCCCCCTTCCCAAGGGTCCACCCGGCTCCGTCTGTGCTCCAGCCCCCGCCACCTTCCTGCCCCCGCTAAGCCGGAGCAGAGCACGGGGCACGGACCGGAGCTCACCGCACGGCAGTGCCCTCCAGAAGCAAAGACACCTACACCCACACTGGGCTCAGAGCTGCCCGTCGAGGAAAGCTTCAAGAGGCCTAGCGAGTCCAGAATTAACCGTTTTCAGGAGCCGGCCACGGAGACGGAGGCCTGGCGGGGGTCTAGCAGCGGAGCAGACAGGCGGAGGGACGCTGCTGCCCGCGTGCCGCCGGGATCCCAGCCCGGCCCCGTCGCCCTCCCAGTCCGGCCCCGGGCCCCTGCCGCAGCCCACACCCACATACCAGTTCCCTTTTCCGGACACACACTGGTGCCGTTCCCGTCACGTCCCTTTGCACACACATACCTGTGTGCATGGCTCTAAAACCTGACTCCGTCTAGTCCTTCACACCCCGGGGGGCTGCTCGCTTCAGCTGGTGGCCGCCTGCACCTCCCGGTGGCTCCCTCGTTGCCCTTCCCCGGCACAAGCACGCTCATGCCTCCCCCGGCGCCCCGAGCTGGGGCCGCTTCCTCCTTCTGGGAGACACTTGGCTCCCTGCATGCTCTGCTCGACCTGTGGGGGAGGGCAGGAACCCCTCATCTGCGTGGCTAACTGCAGGTCACGGGCCTTTAGGAATGCCAAGCTTTCTCCTGTCTGCTCTCTCTTCCCACCTCGCTGGGCACCGTCTGCTTCCCCTCCGTCTCAGTCAGGTGACCACCCCTCCTTCCCCCCTTTCCTGGGGCCAGCCCCCCATCTCTGTACTTTCTCAGGCTCATCCCCGAGGGTGGTTTGGGGAAGCTGGGGTGACACCCTTGTCCTAGGAGTCTTGAGCATCAGACTTCCCTCCGGCCCCAGGTTTTTGTCCCAGCGACACACACACTTCTGCAAAGCCTGGCCTCCTGGGACCCAGCCCCCCAGCCCCCCTGAGGCACCTCTCAGGCACTGCCTCCTCGCTTCCTGCTCACCTCAGTCCCGATCTCTGCTCCCGTGGTCAGCTCAGCCCCATGCCTCAGGTCCCCGGGACGGTCCTGGGGAAGCCGCTTGCAAGAATACCCCGAAAGTCGGCACCTGAGAGGGAGACTGTCCTCCACCTCTGCTCCTTCCTCTGTTTCTCCCAGCTCAGAATCCCGTCCGAGTTGTTGTCCTGGGACTCCGGACAGAAAGCGGCCGTGTGTGTGTGCGTGCGTGCATGTGTGTGTGTGTGTGTATCTGTGTGTGTGCGCGCGCTCACGCACACCAGTGTATTGGGAAGTGAAGGGACAGAGAAATACCACAAGCAACAGTAGGGACCGAAGCCAAAAGTTTGTGCACCAGGATTACAACATCCAACTCCAGGAAGCCAAGTCCTCTGACCCCAGTCCCCCACCCCCAGCTCCCTCCTGCTGCGGGCTCCCCCCCCACCCCCACCCCCGCCCAGCCCTTCCAGTGGGTGCTGTCCCAGGACGACCCCTCCAGACTGGCTCAGAGACTCACATCCGACCTCGTCTCCCTCCTTTCTTTCGTCCCTCCCGCCTTCTCCCTTCTCACCGTGCCCCTCCAGACCAGCTCCTTCTGTGGGAAGAGATGAGGATGTATAGCCCAGGGTGCAGCCTTCTCTTGCCAGAGGAGAAGGATGGGAGCCGCCAACCCCACGCTGGAAAGTGGCAACTCAGGAGGGGAGTTGGCCTCACTGACGAGGGCTCGGGAGGAGGGTGAATCACGCACTGGAGTTTTCCACCAAGGACCTTCCCTCTGTGGTTTCAAAGCAAGGCTCTGGACCTTCAGAGCCTTGGGATTTTCCTAGAGAAAGTGCCCACAGCATACTTCAAGCAACCTAATCTGGAAAGGACACAGGTTTACAGTCAGACAGACGTGAGTTTGAACCCCTCCTCTGTGCTACCAGTCGGGGCAGCCAGGCAAGGATCTGAGCCTCGGTTTTCCAATCCGTAAAAGAGGTACAAAACAATACCTACCTACTTTTAGGGTTGAAGACAATATGGTAAATTGCTTAGGATATTGTAGGTGCTTAAGGGGGGGGGGCGGTCATTGGTGTTTGCTGTGTGTCCTCTGGAAGCAGGGGCTGGGATGACAGGTGTCTGGGCCCAGGCAGCCGCAGATAACGCTCTGGTGACCTCCCGGCACCAAGGCACATAGCTGAGACCTGTCTGCTTGCCTGGCAGCTATTGGTGATGAATTGGTATTGGTTGAATAAACGTATGCCCGTGCCATGTGCCCAGTGAGCGCACCCAGAGCCCCGTCCTCATCGTTATTCCTGAGCACGCCCTCACGGTGTCGGTGCCGGGTGACCGTCCCCTGGTCGTTCGTTCAGAACAGCCAGGGTCTCTTTTCAAGACAATGAAGGTGCTTTTTCAGCCCCAGGTGCTGAGGAGGGAGGGGAAGTTGTGGGGAGAAAGGGAAATTTCCCTTTGCAAGAGCTTCCCCTTCGTATTTTAGAACTTCCCCGCAGGGCCGGGGTGTGAAGGGAGAATCTCAGTCTGTAGTTTTCCATCCAGCAGCCCCACTCAGTGTGTCTCGGGCCCCTCTTCGCATGGCCTGTGGGGATGCCCAGCGAGAGAGCGCCAGAGCGAGCCTCAGTCCTCAGGCTCGTTGTCTCTGTGAAACCAGAAGGCGGGCTGAAGGTCGGCTCTGGCAGAGCCACGCGAGGCCCCAACCAGAATTCACACCCCCGTACCTCCCCCCACCCCCGGCTCAGCTGGGACGGTGTGACCTGCATTGCTGCATCTGCCCTGTCCCAGCGTGTTGGGTCCACCGTGTGTCAACCATAGAGCTTAGTGCAGAGGGGACACCAAAGTCCATGAGATTACAGAACAGTAGCGACAGCTCTTCCAGAACAAAATACCCAGCCTCTCCATGAAAGGAAGCGAGAAGAAAGAGAATCAGATGAGGCAGAGGGTAGATTTCCTAGCTCGTTCATTCATTCAAAAATTTTATTTCAGGGGCACCCGGGTGGCTTGATCGGTTAAGCGGCAGACTCTCGATTTCAGCTCAGGTCATGATCTCACAGTTGGAGGTTCGAGCCCCACATCGGGCTCTGCGCTGACACCACTGAGTCTGCTTGGGATTCTCTCTCCCTCTCTCTGCCCCTCCCTTGCTCCTGCTCCCTCTCTTTCTCTCTCTCTCTCTCAAAAATAAAAAAAAATTTAAAAATTTTTTAAATAAAACATTTTTTTATTTCACACCTACAACGTGTCAGGCTTTCTGCGAGGACCTGGGGCTACGCATGGACGGGTAGTCTTGTTACCTTACCTTTAACTTGTAGAACCGCTGTCCTGTTTGTGCTGGCCTCCTTTCACTTTGAGCCCCATCCTTACTCAAGTGCACCCTGGCCCCTGCGGCTTCCACCCCCCACTGGGTATTATTCAGACCAATCCATAAAACTCCTGGAGGCCAGAGACTACCGTCTTTACAAGAGGTAGGAATCCTGAAATCACCTGGAAAGCCTACCTAAGACCGCTTCCACACAGGGGAGGGTCCAGAGACAAGATGAAATACGGTTAAATGACTCAGTCGTCTTGCTGCAGGGAGAAGTGTGAACCCCCTAAAATGTTCTCCTCACCACCCTCATCTCACCCCATGCATGCTTTTAGAAAGCCTGGCATGAAAACTACTTCCTGAGCAGTTTTGTTCCCCTGCAGCATGTTGTTTCCTGGGGCATAAATATCTAAAGGGTGGGGGACACGCTTCGTAATTCCTCGTTTTAGCCTCCAGCATTTAATACCGTGCTGGCTCAGAGCAGACACTCGGTGTTTATTGGATGGATGGATGGATGGAAGGAACTTGAGGAAAACAAATTCATCCCAGTTTTCCATTTTCTGGAAAGCCATTGCTCTCCTGGAACCAGGGGACAGACTAGGGCTGGAAGGACTCCGGTCCCGCTTTCCGTGGACCACACTGCGGTGTCCAGCAGGACTCTGCGGCCACACGACGCAGAGTTCTTCTAGGGCGACCTCTCCCTTGCGCCCTTCAAAAACGCCTAGCTCCATAAACGTGTAGCCTTTTTTCTGGGCCCAGTGCCACCTGACGCCTGGGGCTGGAGAGGCCGGGGGACAGCAAAGACGCCTCTGAACTCTTCCTGGGCTTCTGTGTTTCATTGACAGCCCAGTGTTGTAGGGCTGGAGCCACGAGAAAGAGAATGGATTTGCTGTATGTGTGCCCAGGGCGGCTCTCCCTACGGCCTTCTCTGGACTCCAACCACACACCTATCTCGGTATTATTACTTCTGTTTTACAGAGGAGAAAGTGAAGGTTCAGAAAGGCGGACCTGCCCGAGGCCACAGAGCTGGCCAGCAGGAGGGCTCAGACCCGAGCCAGGATGGCGAGCTTCTGCGAAAGTGCAGCGGGCTGCTGTGGCGTGTCTCTGTTTGGGCACATTTATCTGAGGACGACGGAGGGCTGGGTGCTCAGGCATGGACCTGAGACGTGTGCAAGGTCTGAGGTGTGGGATCCAAGGCCCCAAGGCGGCCTGGGGGCTCGGCCTCCCTGTCTGTAAGGTCCCCGCTTGCAACTCCAGTGAGCTGTGCCTCCTCTCTCCCCATTCAGCCGACGCCTGCCCAGGGCTCCCCGCGTCTGCCTTTCTTCCCTAACGGGTGTGGCTGCTGGACAAGAGGGGTCCCCTTCCTTTTATGTCTTTTTCCTCGGAGAACTGCAGGGTCCCGTATCTGCCCTGGCAGGGAGACACAGCGGAGGGGACAGAGAGCAGGCCCTCCCCCACCATCTCAGCTAAAGCCACGTCCCGGAGTTCCCGCTCCTGTTCCTGACCTCGACACAGGCAAGCGGCTTTTCTCTCACATCTTTGCCCGCCACCCCCCTGGGTTATCAGAGCAGGTCCCCCTCACCCATCCCCCCAGCTGGCTTCCTGACCTCACACCGTGTGGCACTGAGTGACTGAAAGGGTGCTCACGCCCGTGACCTCACTTCAGCCCTACAGTAAGACTGCGTGCAGGCGGGTGCGCAGTACTACCTCCATCTGAAAAGCAGGAAGATCTGAATCGCAAGTAAGTTCCACAAAGACAAGTTAGAAGCAGGTCAGGACCTCCCTCACTGAGGGAGGGATGCCCGCGGTTTGGTAATGGCGACTTGAATCCTAGTTAGGAGATCCGTTACTGGTGGAACAGAGTGCGAAGATAGTCCGTGGCCCGAGCATCAGGAGATGTGGGGTCCGGTCCTGACCTGCTTCTAACTTGTCTTTGTGGAACTTACTTGCGATTCAGATCTTCCTGCTCACAACTGTGATCGGACGACGGATGGATGCAGAGACAGCTGTCACACCGTCAGCACGGCGTTCTCAGACCGTCCCGCCTAAACCAGCGGGTTCCTTCCCAGACCCCAGTTATACCTTCTCATAGCACTTTGCTTTTCCTTCAAAACAACGGCATCTGACACCATTTGTTATTGAAGAAACCGTGTCACGTGTCATTAGCATAGCACGGCGCCACACAGTAGGTGTTCCAGAGATCTCATCAGCTGGGTGGAGATGGGGGAGGGGTCTCGAGCTGCAGCACGTTTCTCTAGCAGATTGACTTCTTCCTCCTTACGACTGTCATTGAGCCTGAGGGAGGCCCAACCGGTCAGCCTCCAGGAAGGGGTGGCCAATGGCGACACACAGGAGGGCCGCGATCACTGACTTTTATAAGGTCTCCCAACAGCGACAAGCAAATCGAAACCTGAAGACCGGCAAAGATTCCAGTGCATTTTCCCACCAACTGACTGACCGACTTGCAAAACCAACGAGGAGAATCAGCCAGGAAATGCTGTCTGCAGCTCCAAGCACCCCAGACGCTCCCCCAGAGCAGCACCAGAAGGACCGTGTGAACAGAGGTGGGGACACCGGCAGCCCCCGAAGCCTCCACATGTTCAGGGAGAAATGCAGCCGTGTGTATTCAGGCACGCGCACACACACGCACGCACACACACACACACCCCGAGAGATAAGTATACCCCATTTCCACCCAGCTCCACACGTATAGGCTGCAGACACCTGTGGGAGCGTCTGACCCATGCTCCGCCCACTGACCCCGAGGTAGGACAGTCTTTGCCTTGCCCTTGGATCCTCTTTACAGCCTGGCCCCAAGAACTCATCTGCGCAACTCCAGCCCTGACCGCGAGCTGTGGTCATGGCAGTGCCGCCCCCTGGTGGCCACGTCTGGCGGTGCCGCGCAAGGCATCTGTCTTCTGAGAAGGAGAGGTGGTCCTCCGGAAGTGGGGGCCCTCTGCTGGCTGAGCTGGGGTAGCTAGTGTCCTGCCGCCTCAGGTCGCAGTCACTGGCTGTGCCCCTCGCGCCCCTGACTCAGGCGCGTGCGCGCGCACACACACAGTTTTGGCAGGTGGGGTCAGGGAGGGACACGGTAAGGGGAATGTGGGCGGGAAGAAGCCCAATCACACTTTTCTCTTCCTTCCTCTAGCTAGGGTTCAGGCCCCCCTGGGTTCCCTCCACTGCCCTGCTATTTCACCCAGTGAAGGAGGAGGGAGGGGACTCTGGGGGAAGCATGGACAGAGTATGACAGACCCCTCTGGTGTGAGTGTCTGAAGATGGAGGGTCTCAGCTGGGCCCCTCCCCACCCCCGCCCTTCTCACCACCGCAATCCCTTCTTCTCATGGTCCGCAAGTACTCATTGAGGCAGGGAGAGACAGAGAGGAGGTAGGGGGCGCTAAGGCCACAGCTGTAAAGTGAGGAGGTGGCCAAGGCCGCAAGGCAGAGGGCAGGAACCAGGCAGAGCCTCTGGCAGTCGGTGGGAAGAGCGTGGATTTAATGGAATGAAGGGTAAGAGGGACAGGGCTGACACTCCACCCACCAGCCCTCCTCCAGCTTCCCAAGGCCCGTCTCAAAAGGGGTGCTCTTGATACCAGCATCTCACACCTGTACAGCCACCCCTGGAGCAGGGAAGTTCCAGGGACAGGCGCCCAACCCCAGGTGGATTCCAAACCCTCCTGTCTCATCTGCCCCAGGGGGAGGCAGAGAAGCACAGTGGGGCCGCTTCTGCCCTCCTCCTCTGCAGCCGTCCCCACAGCCAGGACCTAGCAGTGAGACTCCAGTTCTGTGAGTATGAGCAGTGATGTCCTGGGTGTGGCGGGGGCTGAGGGTTCTGCTCGGTTCCATCCAGGCAGGTCCTCGGCGGGGCACATGAGCTGGCGAATTCTCTGCAAGGAACGTGGAGGTGGCTCCGGTAAGCTGGAGTCAGGGGCGTATCTCCCAGCTTCCCTCACCGCCAGCGTCTGCCTGCTGCCCCCCACACACGCGCGCCTTCCGGGTGCCGGCCCTATCAGCACGGCCTGTGTCTTGGAGGCATCCAGTCTCTTTCTGAGACCTGGAAGCACTCACTCTGTCCCTCCCCAGCACCTTCACCGGGCTCAGGGGCACTCCTGTGTACCAGCTCCTACCCTGGCAGGCATCTGTCTATCATCGTGGGGGCCCTACCTCACTCTCTAGGGTTCCCACCCCTCCCTACTAACTCTCTACCTCTCTGAAGGAGCCCTTGAGGGTGCTGAGCTTGTAGAAGCTCCAGGCGGGAATGCAGACCATGGAGGACAGAGCCAGGAGCCAGCCCAGGGCGTCGCCCCACCACGGGTACGTGTACTTCTTGTTGTAGGTCAGCGGGGTGTACTTGATCAGGGAGAAGAGGAAGGTGGCCTGAGGAAGAGAGGAGAAGAGAAGGGGGCTGGGAGAGCGGGGGCCTTGTACCCTTGGCCCCCCTGGAAGAGCTGGCAGAGATGAGTCCCACACTGCAAGCCTGGATTTGCCTCCAGGCTCATCTGGGTCGATCAACCCCCAATCCCCATCCACATTCTACTCAAAATCCACACCCCAGTAGTATCTCCAGGGCACCACCCCTGTTCCTGCGGGGTCCCCACGCCCCTGGGCACCCCTACACATGGCTGGCCCTCAGCTAGGACATGGTCACATGGCTGCTGGTATTTTCGAGTGCTTAAGTCTCCTGCACTGTCAGGAGGCGCCGCCAGAGCCTCAAGGGCAGGGTCATGCCTCCTTCCCCCTGGGCCTCATTTATACCCTGCCTCCAGGGGGCTCTGGGGGGGTGGGGACTGCTGACACACAAGATAGAGCCCGAGGAAGCAGCCCTTAGTGGTTTATAGTTTGGGCTCTGAGGCCCAGCTGCTGGGCTCGAACCCTAGCCCACAGCCACTTTCGCGCTCGGGCAAACGGCTTGACCTCTCTGGCTTCAGCTTCGTCTGTAAAATGAATCTAATGGCAAGTCTTACTTCATGGCATTCTTGTGCAGATAACGTGGGCTCAAACGTGTACCGCGCTCTATGCCTGATGCAAAGTAAGCGCTCTGTGACGGTGCTATTATTATTGCTGTGGTTATTAGTATTATTATGAGCAGTCCAGTGCACTTGGGTCTCACGCTTGCCTGTGACATTCAACTCGCACTGTGGTGTTGGTCAAGCCATCTGACAGCTCTGAACCTCGGTCCGGCCTTCTGTGAATTGGAAAGGAAGAATCTGTCTCGCTAATCGTTTTCTAGAATCCAACAGGAGGATGAGCGAAGATCTAAAATGATTCTCAATCCTCTTGGACAAATCCCTTCCAGAGCGAACAGCCTGTCTACTCTCCTACGGCCACCATCTGTCTTGGCCTTCCTGTAACTTTACCCCCTGAGGGTTATCTTACTGTGCATACGGCTGGTGTGAGGAAGAGCCAACAATATTTGATAAGAGGCCATGGCCTGTACCCAATCATATCTTCAATGTTGTCGTAGAAGCGCCCGGCTCCTACCGTGCAGAAGAGAAGGAAGGAAGGGGGAGAAAGGACATTCTTTAGCATTGAAGGCAGGGGCAGGATGGGCAAGGGCCAAAAAATAGAAGCTACCATGGTTGTCTTTTCAAATCACTGCTGGGAGAATCTCTTCCCTGGAGATCATAGGCATGCCCAGCAGTGGGCAGAACTGGACTTAGGCAAAGACAATAACTTTCTGATGATCGAGGCTGTTCAGGGCTGAAAAGGTTTGGATAGGACAGGATTTGGAACTGCTGGGGGTGGTCTGAGTACAGCCATAACCAGGAGGGTGACAATGGCAGTGATGTAATAAGATTCTTTAGATTTTTGAGGTTGGGTAGGGGAGGTGTCCCAGGAAAAGGTGGGTGTGAGCAGGCAATGACGGTCTTTTGCCCTCAGGCCCTGAGGTGACAGTGAGTACTGGGGTTAGGACCTGGGGGGGAAGAGTCACTCACCATAGACCCAGGCCACACAGAGGGACTCAAAGATGGCCACGAACAGGAGACACATGCCACTGGCTGCATAGTAGTCGAAGAGCTGAAATACGTACATACCGCCCTGCCCGGGAAGAGATTAAAAACAAAAACAAAAATGAACTGTATCCAGAGGAAACAGACTGACCATGGCCTCAGCCTCACACCCTTGGACACAGAGCAGACCTGGTGAGGATCACAGGAGACAGATATTAAAACAACGTAGTTTGTAAGCTATAAGGCCCTAGGCAGATATGAGACAACAATTACTTTTTATTATGATTTCTGGAAGGAAGATCAAACAGACAGCTATTGTTAGCTTATCCCTGAGAACATTTAGGGATTGGCCCAGAAGTCTAAGAAAGAGTCGTGTACTGTTTTGGCGAAGGCTCAGGATAGGGGCTGTCATCGGTACTGTCAAGCTGACAAGCACCAGCTCCTCCCTTCTCCCTTGAGACAAAACAGAAAATATCACCCATCCCCGGGGCTCCTTTTCTTCCTTTGAAGTTTGTCCCTGGAACTTGGTTCCAGGCCTGGGAAATCATGGGAGCTGGCTGGAGAGGCGATTTTTCCTAACCCAGGACTTTCGGACTATCTTTTTCACTCCACTTAGCTCACCTGCAGCCAAATTACCCCTCGGCCACCCCCACAGGTAGGTGGCCAGTGTCTGAAGGCCAGAGGAAGGCCCCGCCTACTTTGGCTTCCTGTGGTTGGGAAAGGAGGGCGTCCCAGGGCCCTGAATCCCCATAGCCTGCTCTACCTGGCAGGTGGCAGTGTCTAATTTGGCTTCTCCTCCTCACCCGGTCCGCACCTCGAAGCCTCCCAGACCCTCACCTCTGTGAGCATGACCAGCCCGACAAAGAACGAGATGACAGACACGCCGAGAATGAGGAGCTCCCTCCGGTTCTTCTTGCGGAATACACGGGGGTACATGTCCACCAGCGCCGTCACCAGGCTTTCTACGCACACAAACTGGATGAGAAGGCAAAAGAATTGGAGGGAAAGAGAGCTCCCAAAACACGCTATACCAACTAGCTCTGGCTTCTTGCTCCCAGGGTCAGCCCTGCAGGGTCCCTGTGTCGGGTCCCCAAAGCTGTCCTTGTATACTTAGGTCTGGACCCACCCTTCAGAGCTCTTCTTGGTCCCTAGAAGGGCATCCTCTTCTGACATTCACCCAGTCCCCAACTGTTTAAGGCCCCTCAGGACATCAGGCTCCCCCTTCTCCAACCCCTACCCATATCTCAGGCTCTGCATGGCCAATTCTTGATACCTGGCTGTCCAGTCCCAGGAGGACGACCATGAAGAAGAAGCAGCAAGCCCAGAGGGGAGAGAAGGGCAGCATCGCCACAGCCCGGGGGTAGGCGATGAAAGCCAGGCCAGGGCCTACAGCAAGAAGCAGAGGAACACAGAGCAGTGCCTGGGCTGGCTCCAGGCCATGCGTGATCCCAAGGCTTCCCAGCATGGGCCATGGAATCACAGGAGCCAGAGAAAACTTGACCCCGAAGTTACCATCATCACCCCCAAACTCATGCAGGAGAAGCCACCCAAACCTCTCCCTAGTCCCCAAACTTCCAAGGCCCCACCCACTGTATTCTCATTGGCAAGAACAGGACCTAGAGGCTGTGGGTGTGAAGGACTTTGGAAATAGAAATGAGGCGTATCACCTGCATTCCCGCGAGCTCTACCCAGAATCCTCAGGCTCACTCTCAGGATCTCTTGCCCCAAACCAGAGGTTTCAAACTTAAGAGCCCAGAGGCCGGGCAGCCCAGGGACATTTGTGCAGCTGACCCAGTGTCAAATGACCACAGGTAAGGCTTGCTGAGACCTCAGCCATCATGACCCTGCAAAGGCCATCACTGTGTTCTTTCTGTAAAGAAGATGCTTCCGAGGAAAATACCTTCAAGACTAGATTGAACCTGGGGCCACCGGTTTGCCACCTCTGCGCCCAGAGCCTTTTCTGTCACCCTACAATGAGTGAACCGGCATTAATTTCACAATACCATTGACATACATCCTCTCAAATTAACGTCCCTCTCAGCCGGCTCAAATTCATCCATAGGACTCTTCCTTTGAGAAACAGAGTAGGACTGTGTGACCTTGGATGGCCGTTTGCCTCTTCAAGCCCCACTTGCCACACTGGTGAGATGGGAACAATTCTAGTCACCTGCTTCAAAGCTTTCCGCTGCTCGGTGCAGGCAAAATGCTTCGCACCGTGCCTGGCATATAGTAAATGTTTAATAAAAGTGAAACATTATCATTTTTAATAAGAATCAGTGGTGTTAGTTCCCAGTGCTTGGCAGTCTGTGTAACGGGTGTGCTGTGGGAATGTTATAACAAATATTGTCCTGCTAGTGAGTGTGTAAGGGCGGCCCTCAAGAGTAGGGGAAGGGCAAGGGACATTGATTTTAGTTAAAAGCAACAACACTGCATGTGAAAGGAGGAACCTATGTGCCACTATAAACTTATCTTTGAGATACGGTTTAAGATGAGCAAAACAAGCAGCACCTGGATGGCTCAGTCAGTTAAGCATCCCACTCTTGATTTCAGCTCAGGTCATGACCTTGTGGTTCATGAGTTCAAGCCCCATGCTCCCTGCTGACAGCGTGGAGCCTGCTTGGGATTCTCTCTCTCGCTCTCTCTCTGCCCCTCCCCCGTTGCACTGTCTCTGTGTCTCTCGAAATAAATAAACTTAAAAAAAAAATAGGGGCGCCTGGGTGGCTCAGTCGGTTAAGCGGCCGACTTCAGCTCAGGTCATGATCTCACGGTCTGTGAGTTCGAGCCCCGAGTTGGGCTCTGTGCTGCCAGCTCGGAGCCTGGAGCCTGCTTCGGATTCTGTCTTCCTCCTTCTCTCTCTGCCCTTCCCCTGCTCATGCTCTGTCTCTATGTCTCTCAAAAATAAATAAACGTTAAAAAAAATTTTTTTTAAATAAATAAATAAATAAAAAATAAAGTTGAGTAAAACAAAAAGCCCAGAACAGTGTATATAGTATATGATCAATTGGTTTTTTGAAAGGGGTAAGAAATAGCAGTAGTAGTAGTATGTGCTAGGTGTGTGTGTGTGTGTGTGTGTGTGTGTGTGTGCGCGCACGCACGCACACACTTTTTTCTCATATATGCCTAAACTGTTTCTGGAAGGAGAAAAATGAACCTCATCACCTTGGTTGCCTCCAGGGTAAGGCAGTGGAGGCCAGGTGTGGGAAATGCTCACTGTCTACCCCTCTGCCCTTTGAAGCTGGGGTTAGGGCTAACATGCTCCCCCAGCTCTTCCCAGGACACGTCCACTGAAAGGTGACTATGGCTCGCCCCCAGCGTAGGCGACGATAGAAACGCGTCCGGATGCCACTTGGTGAAGGTTCAAGCCAAACTCACAGGACCCACCCCTGGCACCCTTCCCCACAACACTCACCGGACTCGGCCACCTCAGAGATGGGCACCCCCTGCTCCCGAGACATGAAGCCCAGGACAGAGAAGATGGCAAACCCGGCCACGAAGCTGGTACCGCTGTTGAGGAAGCAGAGGGCGATGCAGTCCCTGTGGGGCGGGTGGGGAGGAGGAGACGGGCTGGGTCGGAAAGCGGGTGCCAACAGGAACCCCGGGAGCACTGCCGCTCAGGCGAGCAGACGCTTGCCCCAGCCCTTCACGCAGGCCAGAGAGGGGCCGCCCGGCAGGATCGGGTTCTGGCTGCCCACCCCCCAACTCCGTTAGCTGAGACTTGGCGTCCGTCAAGGTAGAATAATGTAGAATACGTCAAGATAGAATAAGGCTCGAAGGAAGTAAAACACTAATCTAAAAATTACAAACTGCCACCCGGCCTCCCCTCTCCACCATATTGCCACCACGCCTCTTGGGATGCTACGACTTGGACATAATTCAGTTTGGTATGCTAATATAGAGGGTATGGACATGGACAATCCCATTCCTCAAATTCCTCAAATTTGATTTTGCAATGCATGATATGATTTTTTTTTATTTTGTCTAATATTGAAATTGGCTTATGCTGTGATATGAACCAAGAAGGGAACCATGGGGAGGGGGACATAGGATGGGAAGCGGTGAGGTAGAAATAGGTAAGGATTCAGTGTTTGGTGGGGCAAACGTACCAAGCAGGCCAGGCTGAGGCTCCATTGCATATGATAAATTACTCCTCAGGCTTGAGCCCACTAACCTGTCCATTAGCCAGAGGGCTGGGCCCCTGCTGTGGTTTCCCAGCCAACCACAACCATCCCAGCCTTTGGAAGCAATCCCTCTGCCCATGCTGCAGCTGGCTCCTTTCAGGAGCTGGTGGCCCCGGGGCACTGGAAAGTGGGATGAAGACCAGTAGGAGGGAGGCGAATCCAAGAGCTGGTACACCCTCCAAGTCAGCCCTGATCTAGCATGCTGGAGGGCCAGGAGGGAGAGGCGGGTTGGTGGCCCGGGCCCCACTGCTCCCAGTCACCTGTAGCAGTTGTTGTGGTACTTGTTGTAGCTGCCCAGGGCTGTCAGGCACCCCAGGCAGATGGCGAAGGAGAAGAAGATCTGGGTGCCCGCGTCCATCCACACCTACACGGGGAAAAGGCAAGAAAGTTGCACATAAGGAAAGCCGGGCCATCTGGGCTCCATGGGAGCACACAGGCCCACGGCTGAGCCAAGCACTGGCTAGCAATGGTGAGAACCGTGCCCTCAGCCTGTGACCTTGCTGTTCCAACGGGCGCTACTTCCTGGGCCCCTACATGGAGTTTCTTGGGCACTAGCAGGATGGCGTGGGCATCGGGCATTGGAAGAAGACTAATGGACCGTCGGTGGAGGAGGCTGGGAGGGATCCCTAGGGCTAGGCTAGACCCAGTACCAACTTTTTTGATAACAGAAATACGGCCCTGGGTTCTGTCTCCACTTTCTCCTACCCTAGGCCCTCCTGGTTCAGAAGGAACCCAGGGACAGATAGAGGTCCTTAATACCGGTGCCATCACGAAATATGGCTTTGCCCCCATGTGCCTCAAAATCTGCTATCTGAAAAACAGAAAGTAATCCGCAGCTGACGAAGTCAAGAGGATGAATAGAAATGCATCTGTAAGGGCTTTGTACTCCTCGGGGGGGAAGGAGCTCTGTGGCTAAACATAGGGTATGGTTGTTACTGTTATCTCAGCTGGCTGACCCAGCCCGGCATGTTATGATTTAGATTCAACAGCTACAATAACATCCCAAAGAGAGAGAACATCAAGGACTAGGCCACCCCGCAGATCTGCAGGAGGCAGGGTCCTGGGGCCACAGACCCTCCCCAGGCACCTCCTGTCTTCAGAGGATGTGAGCACCACAAAGGAGCACTAACTACGGGCGCAGAAATCACCAGGCAGGTGTCCTAACATCTCTGTGTTTGCCATTTCTGGTCTTTGCCCAGCCCCGCCCTAGCAGCCCCCAAATAGGCCCCGGCTCTCCTTCCATCCATGTCAAGCTCCCAATGCCCACATCCACCAGAACCTCAGCTCCAGAGCTCCTCAGTCCTCGCCTGCCTCCCCCTGCCTCCCTAACCATCACCACGGCCCCCAGCCTCCCTTGCTTTCTCGTCACATTCCCCCCCATCCAAGTGCCATTTTCCTCAGCGTTGCGGTGGGTCTCAGGGACCCATCGGCAAGCCCCAGTTGAGATACCGGATTTCTAGGACTTCAGGAGAACTCAGAAATCTGCATTGTTTTCCTGAATGACCCTAATGTCAGCCAGATGTGGGAATCGCTGCCCCTGAGAACGGGCAGCAGGGACCCACCCAGGGCGCTCAGTCCTCTGGTTATGTTTCTGCGGGAAGCGGGACAGAGCAGGGTAAGGTGGTGGAGAAAAAAGCAGACCATTTCCAGACTCGCGCCCCTTCTGCTCACTGTGAACCCTATCCCCAAGGATTCTGCGAGGCGGGAGTTGCCACCAGGGAAAAGGCATCAGCGGCAAGCAGCAGAGTGGAAGATCCAGAAGGGTCCCTGGCTAACAAGGAAATAGCACACAAAGATGGAAACACCAGGAAAACTTTTTTAAACCTGACAGCAAATTATAATGGGAAAAGGGAGGGGCAGTTTCGGGATTTATTTCAGAAGTTCGAGAAGGAAAGGGTAGGAACGAGGACGAGAAGGAAAGGCTTACAAAATTCAGTGTGATGCCATGGACATTTGCGGGGGTGCCTTGGGTACTCTATTTGCTCCTTTGAGATGTCTCAAAGCTTTTTCTTCTAAAAGTGTTCCCACAGAGCCTGTGAGAATAGTCACCTAGGGAAAACTCAGTGACCGAAGGTCGCTCCGTTCTGTTTCATTCCTGCTCACTCAGCAGGGTGTTGGCAGGTCGTTGCAACAAGAGGCTCTGAGCTGGTGGGGAGAGAGGCCTCACCCGGGCACAGAGATGGAGGGCCGGGAGATACCCTGACCTACCTGGGGGCTCACAGCCCCAAACCCCGGCGATCGCTCCCCAACAGGTCACCCGGGATGTGGCCCAAGAGCCTGCCCAGTGTCGGATCTTGCAAGTTTGCTCCCTGTGCCTGGCAGCGCACAGGTTACCAGGGAAACCCTCCTGTGCCCTCGGAGACATTCTGCAGCTGCCCACACACAGGCACGGGCTGCAGATCCCATGGCGATGAGGTTTCGCGAACTTGGGTTTGGGAAGAAAACAATGAGAAAAATTGTGACTTGGCAGTTAGTTCACCGTGCCCCGAGGGGGACAGACTGAGACTGGGCTGGGGGCAGAGGTTAATGAGAACAGAGAAAAAAATGCTGCAGGCGGGCTGAGAGTTCAGAGGGCAAGGCTCAGACCAAAGCCCCCTCCCGGGGCGCTTGGCAAGCCCCCTGCTCTTGGCCCAGCTGCAGCCCGACAAGCCTGCTGGGATGGGGAGCGCGGTGGGGTCAGAGGAACAACCGCAGGAAGAACCAGACCGAGCGGCTCTGCCCCCCCCAAGGGCACCCAGCTCCCTGACCACACCACCAGCAGCCCCGGCTTCCAAAGCAAAGCCCCAATGTGTCTTTGGTTGAAACAGGAGACTGATCGACAATCAGACAAGTGTGAAGAACACCTGGTGAAACGTGGGCAAAAAAGAGGTCTTTGGGGGGAGCAG
Source organism: Paguma larvata (assembly GCA_030068075.1). NCBI lineage: Eukaryota > Metazoa > Chordata > Mammalia > Carnivora > Viverridae > Paguma > Paguma larvata. The sequence continues at coordinate 100,969,737 of CM057828.1, forward strand.
AGGAAGAGAGACCTCCAGAAGATCCAGGAGAGAAGGTTCCAACTCTGCATGCAATCTCAAGGATTATTGTATTCACTATTTTTAGGAAGGCAGTAGTGTGCAGCAGAAAAAGCCTGGGCCTTGGAGTCCAAACGAACTGGGTTCAATTCTTAACTCTATTCATTACTAGCTGTGTGTTCTTGGGCAAGCCACTTAACCTTTCTGAACCACGCTTTTCTCATCAGGGAAATGGGTCTAATAACAAATAAAATAATATATATGAAATACTTAACACACAAATAAATATTAGTTCCCTATCCCGCCTTCTGGAATAACAAAAGCATCCCTTAAAACTCTCAAATTCATACACTTTGGAAAATGTATATATGAAATTGTATATTGTGTATACGTGGTCATCAAGACAGCAGACTCCTAAAGCCTACTTGGGATGAAATCCCAGCACCTCCACGTGCTAGTTTTGCGGATTGGGGCAAATTTCTTAAGTTTTCTAAGCTTCCGTTTCTTTATCGGCGAAATGAAGCTAACGGCAAACTCACAGGGTTGTGAGGGAACCACCCCGCGTCAGGTAATCGGTTACGTGCCCGGCAAACAGTAAGCACATAATAAATGTGTTAGCTGTTGCTGCTGTTTGTTATTGTTGTTGTTATTTTAAAAAGGCAACTTGCCTTTCAATAATGATGAGGTCCTGTAGATTTCAAGGTACGATGTCAAAATAAAAAGACTCGTTCTAATCGATGAACCCAACCTCCTCCTTAAACAAACCCTTCATTAGAAAAGCTTCACACATGGCTTTAAAAGGCTTATCAAGGGTTGTTTGGACACTGTACCCTCAGCCCGCTGCCCCATCCATCTATGGAAGTGCAGCGGGACAGAGGGCCAGGTGAGGGAAAGAAACAAGTGCCCAGTAGAGTCCTGAGTTTCCAGGGTCCCCGCTCCCCAGAGTGAAAGAGATGAGCCTCAGGGAACACGAGGAGAGTCGGTGACCTGCCTGACACACAGCAAGCCTGGCAGAAAGAGAGGAGAAGGCTGGATCAACCCAGCATTGTCTCTGCCTGCCTCCCCGCTCCCAGACTGACTGCTTGGCAGAGAGAGACGTCTTTGGTCTTTGTGTTGGCTAGCAGGAATTTTGCACCGTTCTCAAGTGCCAGGCAAATGCCAGTTGGAATTATCACACTTCCTGGGGAGTGCCAACTACATTCAATTAGGGCTCTGGCAAGAACATCACACCTGCAGGCGGCTGCTCTGTTCACTGACAACAAAGGCCTCCCGCAGCATGAGACCAGGACCCAGCCGACAGTAAGGCTGCTGTGAAGCCCAGACCAAGCCTGGCTCTTAAAACATCTCCCGCCTCACGGCTTCAGAGGACTAGGAAGACACATTGCTATCTGCGCAGCCTACAGCTGACTGGGGTTGGAAGATAGTATCCCGGAGAGCAGATTGACAGAGGTTTTATGCCCTGCGGTAACCCAGGCACAGAGTCATGGCCTTATTAACGCACAGAGTCGAAGGCTATCTGGTCCACTTTCTTCATGTTTGCTGGAAACTACTCGACAACAAACCCAGCACCTAGAACAGACCTGCTGCATAACGGATGGATGTTCAGTAAATTTTTGCTGAATGAATGAGCTGTGAGAGAAACAAAGATGAGCAGGCGGGGACTTAGCCTTCCAGAGAACATAAAGTAGGGGCGCCTGGGTGGCTCAGTAGGTTAAGTGTCCGACTTTGGCTCAGGTCATGATCTTGCGGTTTATGGGTTCAAGCCCCACTCTGTGCTGACAGCTCAGAGCGTGGAGTCCACTTAGGATTCTGTGCCTCCCTCTCTCTCTGCTACTCTCCTGCTTGCACTCTGTCTCTGTCTCTCTCTCTCTCTCAAAAATAAATAAACATTAAAACTTTTTTAAAAAGAGAGAGATCATAAAGTATATGGGGTTTGTCAGCATTCAGGCCCAGCTTTCAGTTGCAGATGTGAGGATGGAAAATTCGTTAAGCTCTCTAAGCTTTCATTTCCTATCTGTGTAATGAAGATACTTCACTGATCTGTCGTGAGGATTAGCTATAATAATGGATGTAAACCTCTTAACAATGACAGGGACAGCGTTAGTGCTCAATAGTTGTTGGCTATAAATAGCTGATCAGGACAAACGAGGCATTGATCACAGAAGCCATAAATCCATTCCAGAAATACCGGACCCCTCTCTCCTAGTTCTCTTTCAGCCTACCTGCCTGTCTCCCCGCCTGAACACAGTCCCTCCTTCCCACCCTGGCCTCCCAACAAAGGTAGACTGTGCAGTTTTGCCACTGGTTCACACCTCTGCTGCTCCAGAACAACGCTGGAGCCCTCCTCCACAAGAGGCTCCACTCCAAGCCAGAGTCTACCCTTGGCCTTCAAAGCTGTCTCTCAATTCTGCCCCCATGACCTACTGTTCCCTATGGACTCTCCACCACAACACTTTGGTCCCAGATAAGTCAAAGGGCTTATGATTCACAAAATAAAAATACATTTTGTTTGGCCAGCCGTTTACTTGCTGTGTGACCTCGGGCTTTGTTTGCTCATCTGTTTAATGAGTTTGTACTAGATGATCTCTGGGGTCCTTTTAGCTTCAACACCTACAGTTCTACGGTTTGTCTAAAGCCTTTGTGCCTCACGTGAAGATGACACAACAGTCTGCACCTCCCCTGCGTTTAAGAAATGGGGGAGGGCAGGATAAGCCCGTATCCCCCCAGGTCATTGAGCAATACCTAAGATGCAAGTCTCCTGGGCTCTCTGGGGGAGGTTTTGAATGCAAGTGCTCTGGCTACTTCTGGGAGCCACAGCAGGCCCTTTAGAACTTGAGCTGGGAGACTTCACTCTGCCGGGGTGGCTGGAAGACCTAAGAAAAACTCAGCGGCTGGATCACCTGAAATCCTGTACCACAGGGACCCATCGCTTTGGCACGGGCTGAGCACACAGCCTCCGAGGAAAGTGTGGAACTGTGTGCCGCTCCCTTTGCGCTTATCCCCCTCGGCAATTTCGGGGAATGTGCTGGTGCCGCACTATTTGCAGTTGTTTGCAAAGCCACCCAACCGTTCCTCTTTGCTAGGCTGGGAGCCTCCCGCCCTGTGTCTCCTCAGGGCCCCTTTCTAGACTCCGAGAACTCCTCCAGGACCCGAGGGGAGGATCTCTGGACTGCACACCTCCGCAGGGAGGGTGACCTCCGTGCCAGGGGGGCAGAGGCGGGCACGTAGCTGGGCAACACATTTCAGGGGCTCTGGGGCGGAGCTTACCCACGCTCCCCTCCGGCCCTCGACACCTCCTGGCTTTGCCAGCTTTCAAAATGGCTGCCGAACAGGAGAAGATAAGACACCCGTCAGAGGCAGTGCCTTCTTATTCCAGGCCCTGCTTTACCAGCCCCTCCAGTCAGCGAGCAGCACCATCCCCCTCCCTGTGCCAGGCCACGAGGAAGCCGGCCGAAGCAGAGTGTGGGCACGGGGGGGAAGGGCCGGAGGGGAGGGAAGAGGCAGGGGCCTCTTGACAACTGACAGGAAACTCAATACCAGCCCAGCTGGCTGGGAGGGGTTGGGGACGTCTCGGAATGGGCCACGAGGCCACGGGGAGGGAACCAGAGGAGTTGGTGGAGGGTGAAGAAATAGAGAGGAAGCTCAGTGCGAAAGGAGATCACCAAGAGAAAAAAGGCAGGAAGGAGTCAGGGTAGACGGTGGGGAAAGGGCCGCCACCTGTGAGTAAAAGGCCCCGCAGGACACGTCTCGGGCAGCCCCGAGAGGTGTGAGCCAAGCAGGGGACCACGAACAGCTGCTGACACAAGCCTGGAGCCCCCCTCCGCCACCACGGATGCCTTGGGGATTGGGCCGGGAGCAGGGATTCCCGACAACAGTGCCCAGAAGAAGCCTCCAGAACCACGTGATGGCTCTTATCTGTGGCTGCTTACCTGGGGATCCCACAGACGCGTGAGGTTTGGGTACAGGTAAAACTGAATTCCTTGGGCCGCCCCAGGCAGTGTCACCCCTCGAATTAACAGGACCACCAGCATGAGGTAAGGGAACGTGGCTGTGAAGTACACCACCTGGCCGGAGGGCAGAGGAGACACGAGGAAGCTGTGAGTTCGGAAGGAGGGGCCCCGGAGACCCAGCAGCAGAGGCAGGAGACCAGAGCTCCCCCACACCCGCAGAAGAGGTCAAGAGAGTTTCTCTCCCCCCCACCACACCCCACCCCTGCAGCTGTTCAGCTCCACCTGCCCTCTGCCTTAAGCCGCAATCTCCCCTGTCCCTTTCTCCCTCCCACTCAAAGCACCCACCCTCCTCCTGACACACGCGCAGTAAATATTTGTCCAGCGACTGAATGAACTCAGGCGTTCTCCCACCAAGTGTACTTAGAATTACGGCAAGGGTTGTCAGGTATGAAAAGCGCTGTAACACATGATCCCTGTCCTCACAGAGCTTACGAGCTTAGCACACCCGGGCAGCCAGATTACGAAGGAAGCCTTGTCGGAAGCTTCCAGGGCAAGAGTCCAGAAGAACTCAGAAAGCCCTCTCACGCCTCGTACACCCAAGGCAAAGAGTTCCCCCCGCCGGCCCCCCAAGTTCTCAGGGTGGTTGAGAATCATTTTGAGATTAACGGTCTCAGGCAGATTCTTTTTCCAAAGAACCGTTGGATGAAACAGGAGCCACGAGCTGTGTTCAGTTTGCAATGTGCCCACACACACAGTGTATTGCAAGGTCACATTCCACAGATCCGGAAGTGTCCTTCCTGCCTTTCTCTCCCCCTCCTTTCCATCCCATTTCCCCATGTACCAGAGTCCGCAGGATCGAATCAAGGAGAGGCACAGAATCAAGGAAGGGAGCCACACAGAATCTTGACGGGATCATTCCCTCCCATTCCTGACGGGGGTTATAGCTGGTGACCAGGCCCCCAGGGAGGGCAGGGAGGCCCGGGATGAGAGGGGCCAGGAGCTCTCCAGCACGGACCTTGCCCGTGGACTTGACCCCCTTCCAGATGCAGAAGTAGCAGATGACCCAGGCGAGCAGGAGGCACAGGGCCAGCTCCCAACGCAGGGCCCCCAGGTGTTGGATGCCATCGGAGATCTTCAGGACCCGTCTCCTGGGGAGAGAAGGTTGAGCCGGGCTCCACTTTTGCTGCCAGCCTCAGTTTTGTAGCCCGTGTGTCTCAGACAGCGGAGCCATGCCTCCAGGTTCTTGTCCAAAGGCTTGTCGGCTCTTTTCACTCAGATCCATGAGGCTCTCCTTTGCCCAGAGGTGGGGGTAGATATAAAGGGAGGCAAATATAAACCGCTCCCAGGTAAGTTTGCTCTGGGAGGCTGAGTACCAATTTAACCTAGAGAGGGAGGTGCAAACACATATCTTCTCAACCAGGGTTGCAGGATGTTTTGATACCAGGAATCATGTCTTAGGTGAATGTCGATATTAGGGAAGGGGGCAAAGAGGCAATACCCATGCAGCAGAGAGGAGGAGGGGTTGGGAGTGTGCACACCTGTGCATGTGCACTAACATGCAGGTGGGCGCAGGGGAGAGGAGAGGCGGGCACTCTGAAACCAGTCCTGCATTAACCACAAATACAAGCGCACCAGAAAAAAAGGCCACACAGGTGAAAGGGCCGCCAAAGAAGGAAACGGAAATTCTTCTCTTGTGGTCCACTGAGGGTCAGCCCCATGGAAGCCCATCCCTGTGCCCTTCTTTCCAACATGACCCACACTGGCATGGGGAGAGGGGCGTCACTTACTCCCAGAACTCGATGACAGGAGACGTGGCGTTCTCAGAGGTCGCGTTCAGGGAGCCGTTGGTCCTCTGGAACTCTACACAGAATTCTACCCGTGGGTCCCAGGGAAGGAAGCGAGAGAAAGATCATTGAGTATTTCGCATGACTAGAGAGAGTGATGTGACGTTCGAGGAGGATGGGGAAGGGAAGGTATCTGGAAGGAACTGGGCTGAAGTTGTCCTTACAAAACATCCCCAGCACGAGATACGCTCAACAGGCTTACTTCGCCTTCTCCCACAGGATTGTACGTGGGGGCTTCTGAATGTTTGGGTACATATTCTTTCCAAGCGTGATCAGACGGCATCGGGAAAGATGCTCCGTGTGCCATCTGCTTCGAAGTGTCCACACATTTCTAGATCACTGTCTCGTGTAAAGTCACAACCTTTGAGGGGTCATAAAAGTGCTTTCGAGGGCAGAGATGCCGCAGCGCGGCCAAGAGCACAGACACAAGGTCAGAAAGTTCTGGCTTGAATCCTGACCCTCTGGTTATTTGCCGTGGCTCTCTAACTGCACCTCCCTCATTTCTGGAAGGGGTATAGTGATCTCCAGTTGTGGGGCGGACAGGGGACCAGATGAAAACATGAGTGTAAAGTGCCCAATAAGTAGTGGTTCTTAATTATCTGAATATGACGTTGGAGTTTCACAACGGGGCTCACATTCCTTTTTACACTGTGTTAGTATAATAATCCTAGAGATATTAAGACAGATAGGGTTTTCCCCTTCGTACACATGAAGAAAGTGAATCTTTTTAGAAATGGCCGGTCCCAGGTCATAAATGACTAAGCGGGGACTAGAATCCAGCTCAGCAAATTGTATGTCTTACCTTCAAAATACCTAGAATCTGACCTTTTTCATTATGGCCGCTGCCAGCACCCTGGTGCAGCTCCTCGCCCTTTCACGGCTCCTAAACTGGCCTCCAGTTTCTACTCCTGCCTCCCTGGTCAAATCTCCACACACAGCCAGAAATGATTTTGTTAAGATTTAAGTGACTTTATGTCATGTCCCAGTTTAAAACTCTCCAACGAGCTTCCCATCCCACACAGAGAAAAAAGCTGTAACCCCTAAAATCGCCTCCAAGCCCCTTTACAATCTACCTCCATCACTTTTGACCTCATTCCCCAGTGCTCTCCCACTCACCTGCTCCAGCTACACCGAGCCCCTTGCCGTTCCCTGGATGCTACAGGCACAGGGCCACCTCACGGTCTTTGCACTGGTTGCTCCTTCTACCTAGTGTTTGCCCCTGAAATCTCAGTGGCTGATTCCCCCACCTCCTTCAGAGGTGTCGTCTCAGTCCGGCTTTCCCTGATGACTCTATCTAACATTACAACGCCCACCCCTAAAACTCCCGATCCCTCCTCCCTGTCTTACTTTTCTCCCTAGCACTTCTTCTAACATAATACACATTAAGCATTTATTTTGTTTATGGCCTGTGTCTTGCCACTAGAACAAAAATTCCCTGAGGGCAGGGAGCTTTGTTTTTGTGCATTTTCATAACCCCAGTGCTTAGAACAGAGCCTAGCACACAGTAGGAGCTCCATTAATTATCTGTTGAATGAATGTCAATCAAGCATTCTTTTCACTAAAGCCTTTCTCTCTCCCTGAAGCTTTAGCACACCCAGAAAAGTGTTGTATCATCTTGACGAGACAAGATGTCCTATACCGTGAAAGATGCTAGGCTCCGAGTGACACCAGACTCACTAGGAGAAATGTCAAAAATGTCAAGCAAAAGACTCAGGAATTGAATTTGCCTCAGAATTATCTCGGAGATTCCCCGTCAACCCAGAGGGATATAGGCCTAAAAGTGCCCTGAAGCAAAAGCCCCAGGCCACCAAAAACTTGCAACAATTTTACAAAAGGAACTCCCCTGAGATCTGGATCAAATCACTGTCTGACAAGCTGTTGTCAAGGATGATTTCAGTGTCATTGGAAGGAAGGAAGGAAGGAAGGTAGGAAGGAAGGAAGGGAGGGAGGGAGGAAGGGAGGGGGGAAAAATAAAGAAATACATATAATAAATAAAATATTAGAATTAAACAGGTTTTTAAAATTGGACTCAGTCAGGGGCACCTGGGTGGCTCATTCAGTTAAGGGTCCAAATCTTGATTTCAACTCAGGTCATGATCTTGCCGTTCGTGGGTTTGAGCCCCACATCAGGCTCTGCACTGACAATTTGGAGCCTGCTTGGTATGCTCTCTCCCCATCTCTCTCTGCCCCTACCTCGCTCCCTCTCTCTCTCTCAAAATAAATAAATAAACTTTAAAAAATAAAATTGGAATCATCCTCCAAATATTTTTCAAGTGCTTATGAGGTAGCCAGCACTGTGCTAGTCACAAAGGATACAGAGACAAGGACACCTTTTCTGTCCTCGAGACCTTGCTGACCTGTGGGAAAACCAGACCAACAGCCCAAAAGTATGGCAAATGCCACACTAGAGTCAGGGCTCAGTGCAGGTACTACTACATACATTTAAGAAGAACATGGGGCGCCTGCATGGCTCAGTCGGCAGGGTGTCCAACTCTTGATTTCCACTCAGGTCATGATCTCACGGTTCGTGACTTTGAGCCTGGCGTCGGGCTCTGCACTTACAGCATGGAGCCTGCTTGGGATTCACTCAAGCCCCTCCTTGCTCTGCCCCTTCCTTGCTCGCTGTCTCTCTCTCTCTCTCAAAAAATAAATAAATGTTAAAGAAGAAAGAGAAGAAGAAGAAGGGGAACCCATTGAATCTTAGGGTATCAGGGGAGGAAGCTCCAAGATTTGACTCTCCACTTGCAAAATGGTGGAATGAAGATGGCGGAGATCAGCAACAGAACGCCTAGGAAGAGGTCAAAAGACTGAGGACAAGAGGGGTCTTGCTAAATATCACAAAATGTACCTTCCTGGCGAGAAAAGGACTCAGACTCCAGACCACCTTACCTGAACAACAACAAAAAATTAATCATGGCGCAGGTAGGGCCTTGCTGACAGACACCGGGAGATGCAGTGCTGAGGTCCAACAGGACAGCTCTCCACCTGTGCTGTCCAATGGGGTAGCCTCCAGCCACATGTGGACATTTGCATTTAAGTTCATTAACATCAAATAAATTTTTTTAAATTTGGTTCCTCGCACACACTAGGCACATTTCAAGTCCTCAATGACCACACATAGCTGGCAGCCACCACGCTGGATAGTACAGAGAACACTGTCGCTATCACAGATAAGTTCTCTTGGATGGCACTAAGGATTTTTAATTGTTGTCACTTTCAGTCAAACAGACTCAGTAGTTCTATGCCCATAGGTGGCTCTTGTCCTTATAAGAGAGTCACACACAATCTTATAAGCACAGGAGAAATTAATTGTCACTATAAATTGTTATGAAGACGTACAAAACAGTTTATTCCCTGGTTAAACCCAGATGACCTGTGAGTTAGAAAGACCTAGGATAGTATCAGAAAAAAGCCGTGAGAAAGAAAAATAACGGACAGACAATACACGGATACACCTAAGTAATCATATTTCAAATTGAAATAAGTAAATGGCTAAACTACATAAAAAGAAATTAATTCTATTTGCACAACACATGATTTCATAATACATGAGTTAAATGCATTTTTTTAAATTTGAGTATAGTTGACACATGATTTTTTTTTTAAGTCGGTGACATTTTGTCTGTGATGCTGGTGAATTCTCACTCTGATCTTTAATCCAAGATTTCCACGACTGACTTGGCAGACTTCTAGTATGTCCCAGGTGAGGGTTGGGGACTGGATGCCCGGGACATAAGGATAATCTCAGCCTTGGTTCATGTGGCATTTAGAAATGGACTCTCTAGAGATGACCTTACCTGTGTTCCACTCATGGTAGCAGCTTCCCCAGGGGAGGTCGACGGTGAAGCTGCTGAAGAGGTAGAAGAGGGCCCAGGCCAGGACGATGATGTAGTAGATGTTGAGGAGGACGACAATCATCTGGGAGGCATAGCCGATGCCTGGAGGGGAAAACTGCAGAATTGGGCTGGGGACAGCGGCAGATGCCTCACACGCCACCCCTCCCAGTTTAGGAGGGGGTTTGCACTCCACCGTCGGTGCCCGAAAACATTGCTGGGCCCACGCTCATTGGCTCTCTCCCCAACCTCCCCGGCTTTTCTCCCTGCCTTCCATTGCTATGCTCTGGATTCCTGTGAACTCTCTTCTTTACCAGTTCTGAAAATTCCCTGATTTTCAATAGTCAATGTTCCCTGGAATTAGGCTGATATATTTCTGAAATACAAAAACACATGTTAAGAGCAGGAACGGGGCACCTGACTGAGCTCAGCCCATAAAGCATGAGACTCTTGATCTCGGGGTCATGAGTTCAAGCCCCACAGTGAGTGTAGAGCCTACTTGGAAAAATAAAAAAGAGCAGGAATAGACAATTCACATAAGAAGAAATAGAAATAGATCCTTCTTAATAATTGCAGGCGTACCAAAGGAAACAATGATGAGGTACCATTCTGTATAGCCAGCAGTAGTGAAATTTTTTACAAATAACATAACTCAGTGATTTCCAGATTTGTCCACATATTAGAAATATCTGAGAATATTTTTATAATTTCAAAGTCTAGACAGACCCCAGACCAATTAAATCACAATATCTGGGGTTGGGGTACAGGCCTCGGGGTGTTTTGAAGATCCCCAAGTGATTCCAGTTTGCAGACACGTTTGGGAACTGCAAATACCTTGGAGTCATTAAAGATAAGGAGAAAGATGCTTACTCATATCTAATGGTGTAGCAAGTCAGTATAACACTTCCACAAGACAATTTAATAAGTCAGATCAAGAGACATCAACTTGATTGTCCATTTGATCCAGCAATCCTAATCCTGGAAATTTATCCCAAAGAAATAATTCCCCCAAAAGAGGTGGAAAGCTATCTCAACAAATACACAATAGCAGAATAGAATAATTTTATAAGTAATTGAAAATAAGCAAAAAGTCCAAAACAGAGAACTGTTAATTATGATATATCCACTCAATTGAAGTTTATGTAATCATTAAATTATTATTGTGTAGGAGGGGCGCCTGGGTGGCTCAGTTGGTTGAGCATCTGATTCTTGATTTTGGCACCGGTCATGATTCCAGGGTGGTGGTATTAAGCCCTGCATCAGGCTCCATGTTGAGTGTGGAGCCCACTTGGCATTCTCTCTCTCTCTCTTTGAATCAACCTCTGCCCCTCTCCCTCGCACACATGCTCTCTCTCTAAAATAATAAAATAAAATAAAATAAAATAAATAAAATAATTGTGTAGAAAATGGAAAATAATACTAACTGAAAAGTGGAGACATAAACTGTGTATATCCCAGATTAATAGATATGTTAGCTCTATACACAGAGAAAAAAAATAATTAAATAAACCTCCCAAACTGGAAACAACACAAATGGTCTTCAGTGAGTGATGGTTAAATGCACTGTGATACATCCATACCGTGGAATACTATTCAGCACTAAAAAAGAATGAACTCTATATGAGAACCTGGGTGGATCTCAATGGCATCATGCTGAATAAAAAAGCTAATCTCAAAAGGTTATAAACTGTACAGTTCTATGTCTGTAATATTCTCAAAACAACAAAATTATAGATATAGAGAACAAGTTAGTGGTTTGCAGGGACTAAGGATGGGGCAGGAAGCGGTAGGTATGACTACATAGGTGTAACATGACAGAGATCTTTGTCATAAAAACAGTGTATATTGACTGTGGTGATGGTTATACAAATCTACGTGTGATAAATAACACAGAATTATATACATGCAAACACACACACACACACACACACAAATGAGTGCATGGAAAATTGGGGAAATATGAATAAGGTCTATGGATAGCACCAATGTGAACTTCCAAGTCCTGATTTTTTTTATAGTTAAGTAACATCTTAACATCTTGGAGAAAATTGGGTGAAGGGTACATACGACCTCTCCATACAATTTTTGCAACTTTCCGTGAATATATATTATTTCAAAATAGAAACTTAAAGAAACTCCTATAGAAAGAGAAATATTGAAATAAAACACTCTAAAGTTTAAATAGTGACTGTGTCAAGAGGGTCGAATTATTAAAGATATTTGCTGTCATTTAAAATTCTCTTTATTTGTTTTGTAATTAATTAAGCACATTTTGAAAAATCCAAAACCATTGTTATACATCTGTAAAATATACAGCTAAAATAGCTTCGCGCTCTACTTATTTCATCTAAAGCCTTTTTCCCCATCCTCATCCCCATCTTCTCCATTCTCTCATAGAGCGGATGATTATCTCAGCACTGAGTCCACAAGCGAAGGGTTTAACATAAAGACACAGGGCCTTTAAGTCTGTGACATTTTGCCTGTGATGCTGGTGAATTCTCACTCTGACCTTTGATCCAAGATTTCCATGACCGACTTGGCAGATTTCTAGTATGTCCCAAGTTAGTAGCGGTGCTACTGAACCACCAGTCCTTCCAAATAAGGTTAATAACCATGTATGCAGACATCCTAGAATCAGGGCTACTCACCCTCAAAGATGGGGCAAATCTTCCTCCAGGCTGTGATGCCTCCCTGGCTAGTGTACTGGCCCAGTGCTGTCTCCAAGAGGAAGACAGGAATGCCACAGGTAAAGAGGAAGATGAGGTAGGGGATGAAAAAGGCACCTGTGGGTGGGAAACAGGCTTTCCGTTACCTGGCACTACCCTCCTCATAGTCCACATTCATCTCCTCCCATTACCACCCCACATTGCCAATCAGAATCCCCGGGGGTGCGGGACATGCAAAACTGCAGGGGACATCTGTCCAGATATCTGGAACCATAGCAGAGATCAAGAGTCACCAAGTTACCTGATTGGTCCTTTTTTTTTTTTCACAGAAAGTTCCAATCTATACCTACCAAGGTTTGCTCCCCGTCGAACATCAACTATTACTTCAATTACACATAACTTGTGGCAACAGCAAGGAGCTCATTGAATAATGGACATCCAGGAACATTAACGCAGCCCACAGACAATTATCCTTTTCAAGGAAATGACTGCTTTTAATGTTAGATGGAGACTTTCAGCAGACAAAAATCGGATTTCCCTTTAGTAATCCTTTCTGCTTCTGTTTTTCATAGTTACTGGCTGAGACGAGTGTACTGATGCTAGAAACGCTGGCATTTTCTCTACCACGGGCCTCTATCTCTCGGCAAGGTAGATAGGGCAGTTCACAGAGTGCCAGAGAAGAGGCAACTGCACATAGAAGGAGATCCAAACATCTGCAGAGTCCCCTTTTAGCTTTCAGCTGAGCACTGATCAGCATCTACGTAGGAGGAAATGACCCAAAATAAGGGAAAGAACCCTTCAAAAAGATTGAGAGTAATGGTGCTCACAAAGGGCTAGGAAGAGTGCTGGCTCCCACTAGCCAGACCGGATAGTCCCAGAACTCACAAGGCATTGGGAAGAGAAGGCATTTCCTCAGAAGTAGGGAATGATGAGCCCTAGATTGAGCACAACTCTGGTTCTGCCTCACAAATCTTAGAAGCAAACCCCAAGAGTATCAAATAACTTTGATTAAATTAACTTTCTCACTGGTCCCGAGAAAAGTTCAAGAATTTTTATAGAAATACAAAAATCCCAATAAAAATACTGTTCAAAAACAAACAGTAATGCTTCTTAAGACAAGCAAAACCTGAAAGAATCCATCCCCAGAAGGTCTGTACTACAAGCAGTGTTCAAGAACAACCTTCAGCCAGAGGGAAATGATGCCAGAGAGATATATGAATCTGCACGAAGGAACGAGGAATGTTAGAAATGTTACATACACAGGTAAACATATAAGAATTTTTTTCTTATCACCCAAATCTCTTTGAAAAGTTAACAGACTGGTTACACAATGTAAGGTGGAGTTTGTAACAGATGAAAAAGTAAAACGTGTAACAACAAGAGTACAAAAGTCAGGAGGAGAGAGATGGAAAGGTATTGTGGTAGTGTTTCCTATATGTACAAAGTGGTATAATATCACTTGAGGGTGAATTGTGATAAATTAAAGATGTAGGCTACAGGAGCGCCTGGGTGGCCCCGTCGGTCGACTTGAGCTTAGGTCATGATCTCTCAATTCATGAGTTCAAGCCCTGCATCAGGCTTTGTGCTGTTACCACCACAGAGCTTGCTTCGGACTCTCTCTCTCTCTCTCTCTCTCTCTCTGCTCCTCCCCCACTCCCCCTCTCTCTACCTCAAAAATAAACGTTAAAAAAAAAAAGATTTGTGTTATAAAACCTAAAACAATCATTCAACTAACATAACAAAGGCTATGGCTAATAAGTCATCGAAGAAAGAAAACCAATAATGGAATAATAAAAAATATCCAATTAATTCAAAAGAAAGCAGAAGGGTAGGAAAGAGGGAATAAAGAACTGATAAGGCAAGTAGGAAACAAATAGCAAGATAATTTGATTTAAACTTAACTTAATCATTGCTTTAATTGTAAATAGTCTAAATATCCCAAATAAAAGGCAGAGATTGTCAGATTGGCTTCAAAATAAAAACAAGCAAGGCTCAGCTATATGTTGCTTAAAAGAAATGCACTTTAAATATCAAGACATGAAAAGAAGGAAATCTTGCCTTTTGAGATTACATGGATGGATCTCGAAGACATTATGCTTTCAGAGAGAGAATAACAAATACTGATTGTTCTCATGTATGGAATCTACAAAAGCCAACTTCGGGGTGCCTGGCTGGCTCAGTCAGAAGAGTATATGACCCTTGATGTTGGAGTTCTGAGTTCGATCCCCATGTTGGGTGCAGAGATTACTACAACAAACAAACTTAAAAGAAAAAATAAAAAAACCAAATCTGTGGAATTAAAGGGTAGAATGGTGGTGGCCAGAGGTCTGGGGATAGGGGAAATGAGGGGATGCGGGTCAGAGTGGGTCAGAGTACACAAACTTCTAGCTATAAGGTGAATACCTGGAGCCTGCTTCAGATTCTGCATCTCCCTCTCTCTCTCTCTCTCTGCCCTTCCTCAGCTCACACTCTGTCTTTCTCTCTCTCAAAAATAAATTAAAAACATTAAAAAAAATTTTTTTAAGAGGTGCCCAGGTGGCTCAGTCAGTTGGGTGTCTGACTTGGTTCAGCTCAGGTCACAATCTCACCATTCGTGAGCTCGAGCCCCGCGTCTGGCTCTGTGCTGACAGCGTGGAGCCTGCTTCGGATTCTGTGTCTCCCTCTCTCTCTGCCCCTCTCTGCTCACGCTCTGTCTCTCTTTCTCAAAAATAAATAAAAAACATTAAAAATTTTTTTAATGAATTAGTTCTGGCAATCTAATGTATACAGCATGGTGACTATAGTGAACAATGCTGTATTATATACTTAAAAGTTTTAAAGAGATCTTAAGCGTTATCATCATGCACACAAAAAAAGATAATTATGTGAGAGAATGGAAGAGTCAAATAACCCTGTTCTGGTAATCATTTCACAGTACTTACGTGTGTCAAATCATCATGTTGTATACCTTAAACTTACATATGTGTATGTCAATAGTATCTCAATAAAGCTGGTAAGACATTAAAGAAAACAGGACTGCACTGGGACAGAGTAGCAAAGGTAGGAGATGGGAGAAAGGGACAGGAAGAAATTGGGGGAAGTAATGGATACGTTCATTACCTTGATTGTGGCAATGGTTTCATGGGTGTATGCATGTCAAAACTTATCAGATTGTACACTTGAAATATGTACATTTTATTGTAAATCAGACTATCTTCATAAAATGGTTTACAATGAAAGTTAATGGGGAATAAAGTTCTCCAGTTCTTCACCTTCCAAATCTCTGGCCTGTAATCTATACATCCATAAGTCAGGCACTGAGGAAGGCACCCGATTACCACAAGGGCAAAGAAATAAAGATCATAAACACCACAGCCTAATAAGTCCATAAATCAATCCAAGACTTGTCGAGTAGGAAAGGAAAATTAGGGAAGAGAGAACTTAATAGCTGATAAAGACAGTTACTGCTCAGAGTTGGAGGCATGGCAGAAAAAAGAGAGAACAGAGAGAGACAGACCGAGAGAAAGAGAGTTTTCATCCAGCTCAAGCACCTCGTCCCCATCTTTATGCTACCTTCTCCAATAAACCGAGCCAATGTTTAACTGCAGTGGGTTCCATGGTCCACTCTTGTCCTCTCTTCCTCTGCCTCTTTGAGTACATGGGCGGTCAGCCATCAGAGGCAAGGTCCACACTCAACAAGCAGAGCCACTGGCCCTACAAAGGGAAGGGGTAAGGCAGTGATAGGGTCCAGAGGGACCCAGGTGCAGACGGGGGAGTCCTATGGGGCACCCTGTCTCTTTCCCCACAAGCCCCAGTCACCACCATTCAAAGATGGAGCTGGTCCTAGAGGTGGAGAATGGAGCTCAGTCACCTGCTCCCTATTCCTGCAGGTTAGTCTCCTTCCCCAAACTCTAAAATGTCCTGGCCTGTTTCCCCATGAGATGGGAGAGGCCACATGCCCAACCTAGGGAGGAGTCATCCTGCAGGCCACCCTTCACGAAAGCAGCACACGCCGTGGTATTATCTGTAACGCTCCGGCTGATATTTTAAAACATAAACAGAGGAGATTCAACACGGGCTACACGGCAGTGAGCATACATGAACAGTTACGGGCTGCTGTCGGCACTAATCTGACCTCTCTTGGGAGGGGTGAGTAATTAAATGAAAATGGTAACAAATCATCACACACTACTAAAATAACGATTACTCTTCTATGGAGAAAAAAAAAAGCGTTCCTCGCTTCTCTCTGTTCCTACGCACTGACAAGCAGCAGCGAGGTGACCAGTTCTCCCTGAGGCCAAGTACCATTGAATCCTCTTTGCATTGCTCTCCCTACGGACTAGAGCTGTCCTTCCCCCACAGCCTGCTCCTCTAAGATCCCTGTTCCTAGAGAGCCAGCTGCAGGACGTTCTGGGGTGGCCTCACATGCGGTCACCAGGCATTCCTGGTGTTGAGGAACTCAGTCCGCTGGCAGCCAGGTCCAGGCTGCTGGAGAGATCCCAGCGGAAGGCCCATGTCCTGAAGCCACCGGGATCTGGGTGTCTGGGGACTGAAGATCAGAAGTGGGAAGGGTTTGGGCAGGGGGAACAAGGAAGAAGGAAGCACCTGTCCTCCGACAAGGTGATTGATCTTCAGCGGCTGTTCTGTGACCAGCAAAAACTAACGATTCTTAGCCCAAGTGACCTCTGCTCCTGGTTTTCAGCAACCTGGACTTAGAAATTAAGTATGGGAGGGTGGGGGCGCCTGGATGGCTCAGTCGGTTAAGTGTCTGACTCTTGATCTCAGCTTAGGTCTTGATCTCAGGGTCATGAGTTCAGCTCCGTTTTGGGCTCCACAGCCGGCATGGAGCCTACTTTAAAAAACTGAAATTAAGTATAGGAGTGCCTGGCTGGCTCAGTCGGAGGAGCATGAGACTCTTGACCTTGGGGTGGTGAGTTCAAGCCTCATGTTGGATGTAGACATTACTTAAAAATAAAACCTTAAAAAAAAAAAGAAATTAAGTATAAAATGTTTGGCAGATGGTCTTTTTGTCTGGGCCGAGATTGACAGGCAAGTAATTTAAATTCCCTCGTGGCAGAGTTAACTCCTATTGCCAAAACCCTCTCCTACCACCTTCTACCAACATCACGCCTTTTGAGTTATCCAGAGACTTTTCGTCCGCGTGGCTAGAGCTCTAAGGGACAGGCCCTGGTGGAAAGTTATATTTGCTTTTCCCTCTGGGGAACTGAGGGTGGAGAGCTTGAGAAATAGTTCTTTGGCCACTTCGCCAGTCAGAAGACCCATCCCCACCACGCTAGACGCACCGGACACACTGTCACTACTACGTGGCACTCTCTCTTATGCCTCACCAGGAGGGAGAACACAGAGTGGAAAGGTACTTTTCCCTCTCCCAAGTTTTGCCCAAATAACCCATATTTCCTATTTCTAATTATTTTCTTCCCCCATTATCTTGAACCCACTGCAAGCAGCCTTTGCCTTGACGTACCACTTGGACTGCTCCTACAAGGTCACCAAAGACCTCCCTGCCACCAAAGCCAACACTTCATTCTCGCTCCGTATCTTTCTTAACCTATCTGCGGCATTTGACGCTTGCCTCCCCTAAACACTTCACCATCCTGGTATCATCCTTCTTCGCTGCTTTCTCCTTCTCTGTCTCCTGACGCTCCCTCCCCTTCCCCCCAGTCCTTGCTCTCTTTTATCGCCATCAAAATTCTAATCACTCTCAAATTTGTATCTCCCATCCACATCTCTCTCACAGACTCCAGACTCCTATGTTTTACTGCCTAGTCGACATGTCCACTTGATCTCTAACAGATATCTCCACTCAGAGTTCCCAAAACTCAGCTCTTTATTTTCTTCTTAAAACCCGCTCCTCTTATGGCCTTCCACATCGCAGTAAACGGCAACTCCTTCCTTCGCAGTGCTCAATCTGCAATCGTGGACTGCTAAGACCAGGCAACAGCCGTGGCAGTGACAAGCTGTGTCAGGTTCTGCATACATCATGAGGGGTCTCCAGTCCCAGGCATTCTGGGTGTTGAGGAACTCAACTCTGTCGGCAGAGTCCAGGGAGCTGGAGGGGTTCCAGCTGAAGACTCCTGCTCTGAAGCCCCCCATTCTCCCCTGAATCTGGGTATTTAGGTAGATCTAACAGTCTGGGGGTGGGGAGAGGAATCAGAGATGACTCTGAAATCTTTAACCTTGTAACTGGTCTGCTTCTGCCCTGACTCGTGTACAATCAGCTCTCGACGGCAGCCAGAGAGATTATTTTAAAATGTAAGATCATGCCGCTCCTGCTCAAAACCCTGCCCTGTCTCCCCATGTCACTAGAGCAAAAGCCAAAGTCTTACAATAGCTGACAAGGACCTACATGATCTGCCACCCTCGTCCTATTTACTTCTCTGACCTCAGCTTCTATTTCTCCCCTCCTCACAACTCCTCAAATAAGCCGTTAGCCTCTTGCTTTATGACTATTAAATCTTTTGTGTCCTCTGCTTGGAATGCTTTTACCATCAATATCCACATGACCAACCCTCTCACTCCTGGTAAACCTTTGCTCAAATGTTCCCGGTGTGCCCCCACACACACACACACACACATACACACTCCTGATCTACTTAACCCAGGTCTACTTGGTCTTTTTCCACGGCACCCATTAACTTCTGATATGCTGTCTAATTTTCTTATTTACTGTGTTTATTGTTTATGGTCTGTCTCTCTTTTCTAGAATGTAAGCCCCACAAGGACAGGGAATTGATCTGTTCTGTTTGTAGATGGAGCCCAACAGCTTAGAATAATTCTAGGCAGATGGTTTGTGCCAGTAACTGCTGTTGAATGACTCAGGCAGGGGCGGGGCTTGGTGGGCTGAGTGCTGGAGCAACTGGCTGAGATTGGAGACTCTGGAAAGCTATTTGGGGGTGGCTTGGCCACAGGTCCCGGACGCAGGGAGTGTGCTCACCTAGGAGATGACTGAGGCAGGCATCTCCCTCATCCATCTCCCTAGAAAGCCTACTGGCTTCTGATTTTAGATGGACTTCCTTAAATCACTGTCTCAGCTTCTCTGGTTTTCAACTCCAGTGTTTAACTAGTTTACCTGTGTTTCTATCATAGTCTTGCCCTGCCCTTTCTCTGCTCTGGGACTCACTTCAAATGGAATCTGCCAAATGTTAAAACTACAAGGAACCCAAGAAAACGGCGTTTATATTTTTTAAGCTTGGAACTAAAATTATGTTTTGGGGACTTTTTCATCTCTGACTTCACCACTGGACAAATACTGATAATAATAAAGGGCCTTATCTTTCTATCCTGCCCCAAGCACAAAAGTGGCTGTTTAAAGCTAGGAAGTGGAAGAAAGGGCCCAGAAACCCAGAAGTGGGCCAATAGGTCCATTACCTGAGCATGGTATTCCCCAGAGGACCTCCGCATTCTTCTCCAGAACTTGCTCAGAACATTCTGAGTCCAAGTCCCAATTGGAGGACCATGGGTTTAAATAAAATCACTAAAGCAGGAGGAAAAGGGTCAAATCAATGTAAGTGGTCTCCATTCTCCTCACCTTCGTTCTCCATACTAGCAGCAAAGGGTCAGAAAGAGGCCTCAGTTTGCTCCTTGACAGACAAGGGGGTGAGAAGGCAAAGTGTGGGGGCCCATTCTCGGTGAGGGCTTTGCCTTGTTGGCAGATGGGGTGGGGGGGAGTTGAGTGGTGACAGAAAGGTTAAACTGCTAGGAACACCAAAACCCAGGCGTATTCAGGTCCCTCTCATGAGCACACATCTCCTCGGTTAGTCCCCCTTACCTTGGCAAAGGAGGCTTTCCATTAATTCCCCCAGTAGCCCTGGATGACTCATGCCCTTCAGAGCAAACCCGGGCATCAGTCTCTAGCTCCATCCGGGCATCAGTCTCTCGCTCCAAAGCCCCACAGAACACTTCCCTCCAGCTGCTGTCGTCCATCAAGGAAAAGAGGAGTCCTAAGACCCTGCACTTGATCAAGGGAAGAGATTGGGGGTGGTAGTGTTAGGGATTAAACAGAGAGTTTGACTGGATTCAGGACAAACATCTCCACTCTCAGTCGAAATCAGCATGCTGGAAGGCAGGCTCTCTCCAAGGAGGAAGCAGCCGTGGCCACCATACCCGCCCCCTTCTCTCACAAGCTCATAGCAAGAACCAAGGCTCGCCCCCCCCCCCCGATTTTCTTCTCCTCCTGGGCCTGCAGGTCACACACTCCCAGGCCTACACAGACTCACCACAGAGCCCCAAGGCAGAGGTCAGATCCAAACACTGCCAAACAACCTCCCCTCAACAGGGTGAGCTCACACCCCCCACTGCTCCTCTTACGGCTCCCTCGGCTTCCCCTTTTTCAGCCCAGTGGTTTTGCACCAGACCTGGATATCACTCCCTCCCACCTCTTCGTGCCACTCCTGCTAATTCCCAAGCCAACCTTTACCCAATTCCAGAGAGGCTTGGGGAAAGCCGCTCACCTCCTAATCTTCCTGCCATGTGAGGAGTTAAGCTGGTTACTAGGCTCCAGAGATAGGGTCCCAGTGGTCAGCTTTAGCCCTCAGACTCCTCTTCCTCCCTGGACCAGCCTTGTCCCTCCACCCAGTTCTCTGCAGGGAAGCATGTGGAGTGGCCAGGGCGAGGTTCAAAGTGGGAAGACCTCCTTCCTTCCCTCACAGGGCGCACAGAACAAAGTCCTGTGATTTCAGGCTGCTGGCCAGAAATCCCTGGGGAGAAAGGACGCACCAGCCCATACCCACCCCTCCGGAAACATACAAATTAACTTCCAGCTCCGCAGGAATCCTCCAATTGCCACAATCCTCCAATTGCCAATCTTCCAATTGCCAATCTTCCAATTGCCACAATCCTGAGAATAGGCTCCATGGGTTCAGAGGACCTCTGTACCCCCCACCCCAGCCTCCCACCTCCACTGTCTGAAACCACTGGGAGACTGAGCTCAATGCATTTGGAGGCTCCTACTCCCCTGCAAAAGGGTGGGTGTCACATTAGGGTACCCTCCAATCCTCATGGCCCACAAAATAACCGCTGCCCTCAGCATTTCCCTGTGCTACCTACCTCTGCACTTCCTCCTCCTCAAGACCAGGCTGCAACCTCACTTCCAAACCAGATCGGGGAGCCCCAACACCTATAAGCTTTACCATCACCAAGGAGAGCTTTGTAGCTGACTGCTCAGCCAGAACACTTCGGTACCTGAAAAGTCCCTCCAGGGCTTCCCACAGAGGTCTGGGATTCCCTGAAAGTGAGTTACTAGACAGAAGATTACCACCACTGCTGTGGGGTAGCAGAGTTACCCTAGGAGGCTAGAAGGGGTGGGAGGAATAGCAGAAGCCAAAAAGGCTTAGGAAAGAGTTAGAGTTAATGGTTCATACACACAAACTTTCAGTGGGAAGTTTTGAAGGAAGAGCCACTAGTATCAAAGGTTATGACACCGGTAGGGGTGGGTAATGACTGGCTCAGAGAATGTCATAATGCCAGCAGAGCAGGGGAAGATGCAAAGACTAAGGAGTCTCAAGACCACAGGACAGGTCAGTATCGACATCATCTTCAACATAGCTACCATTTATTAAGCACTGTACACACATTACCTCTAATCCTTATAGCAACTTGAAAGGCAGGTACTACTATCTGAATTTACAGGAACAGCAGATAAGGCTCTGAGGGCTTCAATAACTTGCCCAAGACTATACAAAGAGTAAGCATACAGAATCCAAATTCTGATCCATCTGGTTCCAGACCTATGATCATATTTCTATGATGCCATACCATTCTAGAAAGACCCCGGGAAAGTCACGTAATCTGTCTAGGTCGCAGTCTCCCACAGTGTCCTTACTGACTTGTAAGGGTCTGTCCAACTCCAGCATTCTATGCACCCATGGGACTCCCCAGAGGGGCAGTAATTACAGGAGACGAAGACATCTTCCTTCCAGGGACAGGCAGGGTGGCGCAGTGGCTCTCACCTCCCCCATTTTTGTAGCAGAGATAGGGAAACCTCCAGACGTTGCCTAGGCCAATGATCTCTCCGGCTACTGACAGCACGAACTCCATCTTGTTGTTCCAGTGCCCCCTTTCCAGGGTGCCATCTTCCTTCGCCTTTTCCACGACTGGGTACACTGGTTTTGTCTCCCCATTACTGGCTGTGCTCGAGATCCTGTTGTCCATCCCACCTGAAAAACAAGCAGCGTGTCCTATTACTGCTGGGAACCTTGGGAGGAAAGCCTTCCCCTTCCTTCAGCAGCACGTTCCCAAGGGAATAAGTGCACTGAGAGAAAGTAAATTCCTACCCTCTTGCCTGTAGACCCATGTCCTCCTTAGCGTCTCTTACTGGTAAAACCTGGGTAATGGCTGCTGAGAATGTATATTCCTTTACTGTTCAGGAAGAAAGCATTGATACTGAAATATAGATGGTCCTTCCACTAGGCAGGTCCTTGTGGGTTGGGGCTTGTGGACATGGAAGAGTTCACATGGCCCCTGGGTTGTCTAAGTTCTCCACACCATCCTACAACCAGCTTTGTCTGTGTTGGCACGTGCTCCAGTTTCTGTATTCTGTAGGGGGACAGCGGAAAGGATCCTCCAAGCCAAATTCCCGTGCAGGAATTTACTCCAGGGAAATAATTGTGACTGTGGGTAAAGATTTGGCATTAAGGATGTTCATTGTTTACAGCAGCAAAAAACTAGAAAGTACACAGATGTCTCCAAATGGCAAACAGGTTAATAAATTATGGTCCATACATACAACAGACTACTACGTAATCATCAGAAATTGTGTTGTAGAAGAAAGCGTAATGAAATGAGTGTTCACAATATGTGAAGTGAAAAGTTATAAAATAGCATATATGATATGATCATGCTTGAAAATATTGTATAAAGTGTATGCATCAAAAGATTAGGATATCCACTAACATGTTTCTCTCTCAGTGGTTGGATTATAGGAATATTGTCCTTATTTCTATTTTCTATGTTTTCATCAAAGAACATGATTTATTTTGTAACATTAAAATAAAAGCAAGTTTTTAAAAAATCCTTCCAGGGGCTCCTGGGTGGCTCAGTCAGTCAAGTGTCCGACTCAGCTCAGGTCACGATCGCACAGTTTGTGAGTTTGAGCCCTGAGTCGGGCTCTGCGCTGACAGCAAGGAGCCTGCTTGGGATTCCCTCTCTTTCTCCCTTTTTCTGCCCCTCCCCCGAGCGCACTCTTGCACTGTCTCTCAAAAAAAAAAAACTTTCCAAAGGAATGGGAGAGGCTGAATGGGCCCTGGAATTCTAATTCCCTTCTAATGGGCCCTTCCCAGCTATCCTTCCACCTCGTTCTGAAGTCAGCATAAGAGAAAGATGAACTATGGGCTCTTTTTCTTTGCTGGCGATAATACATGTGGGAATCTGTTTCGGTAGAGAAGACCACATGAAATGAATAAAGAGCCACAGTTCCAAAGGCTGCCCTGCCCTTTTCTAGACTCTTACTGAGATTGAAGATAAGACTGGCTACGGCTCACAGGTAGAGAGCAACTACTACGAAGCACTTTACATATACTTATTTCATTTAATCCACACACCACCCTGAAACGTAAGCAGTATTAGCTCTGCTTTGTAAATAAGGAAGGTGCAGCTCAGAGATGTTAAATGTATCTGTTGCCATATAGGGAGTAAATTGCACAAGGGGGACTTGAACCCACTCTGTCCCTGCTCTTTCAGTTAAATCTCTCAATTATATTGGCTGCCAAGGTTCATCAGCATGTCTAATTTTTTATTATTTTAGAGAGACAGAGAATGAGCAGGGAAGAGGAGCAGAGGGGGACAGAGAGAGAGAGAGAGAGAGAACCCCAAGCAGGCTCCACAATCAGTGCAGAGCCCTACATGGGGCTCGATCCCATGACCCCAGGGTCATGACCTGAGCTGAAATCAAGATTCAGACGCTCAACCAACTGCGCCACCCAGGGGCCCCTCAGCATGTATAAATAAGCATCTTCTAATGACTCTCCTGATTTTTCACAGTGGCCCCTTTTCTGGAGTAGTAGGCAAATGGACATTTTTGTACCCCTCAAGAAAAATTCATGTTGACAGAACTTTCTCATTGGAGCCCCATCTGGTCAGACTCTCCTGTGGCTCCCCTGCGGGGCTACCTTAAGGGTTCAAAAAGTTAAGGAGAAAGTCAAGGAACTGTAGGTATCTTTGCTTATTTGATAAGTTAGGGAATAGGCTTCAAAGATTGTGAGCTAAGAAGGAGAAATCCAAGCGGTTGGCCCCAAGAAGCTTCTTCAGTCCTTTTGAGAAGGTTGTCTAACATCTTATGCTGGTTCTCGACCTCCCTTTACCATCCGATGGGTGTCTTCCTATCATGGCATACCATTTCCCTCTACTCCTTCATCCTCCCAGACCCTAGAAGAAACAGTAGCCCTATCCTGGGTCCCTTGCCTCATTAGGGTACTGTTTCTCAGAGGTTGCATGGTGCAGTAAAGAGGTCATGAGCTCTAGAGTCAGACAAGCCAGGTGCGAATCTTAGCTCTGTGCTGTACCATTCGCTGCCTGACTTCAGGGAAGTTAACCAATTACTCTAAGCCTTAGTTCACTCATCTGTAAAAGTGGGAAGGATTAGATGAGGTTATGTATGTAAAGTAAAGGACTTAGCGGAATAACAGGCACTCAAATGTGTATTTCCTTTCGATCTTGTTCAAAGAGTTGTTCATTGTTTCATCTCACAGAGAAGAAAGCCTTCCTTTCTGCTCAATCTGGGGTTCTGTTTCTTGAAATCACATTGTCCCTTAAGTCAACAGCCACTGCAGTTTCAGAAAGCCAAGAATATAGCATCTAGGCTTTGCACGTGCACACATAACTGTCAGAAACATACTTGCGAGGAGGGTCAAAAAATCCTTTGGTTGTAAGTCCTATGATCCCACCAACCTATAGTCTAAGACCCAGAAACAGAAAAATGAGAGAGAGAGAGAGAGAGAGAGAGGGAGAGGGAATACATTACGAACCTTAGTGCAGTTGCTGCCAGAGGTCCGGTCAGGGGGAGAAGAATTATCTAAGGGGGAAGGGGAAGGTGCTGGCTATTTAAAGTGTACTTCCAACTCCTCTGCGGCACTTGCACTTGTAATTCTAAACTTGGCCCGGCCCACATTCCGCCTCCTGCCTCCCCAGCCCACTTTCCCTCCCCTGAGCACCGAGTTACTCACACACAGGAGAGATTTCACAGCCTGGGGAGTGCGAGCACACCCTGGCAGGTCAGGCCAGTTGCTTGTGAGGCTGGGCAGCAAGCCTTCCCCCCCAGAGCTCACGTGCTCTTGCCCCTGGCAACCTCGGGATCCCACCCTCCACCCTTTCTCCAGTGCTTCTATACGCACAGCAGGAATAAGTGTTCCTTGGGTTGGGTGCTGTGCGGATTAAACGTACATTTCTCAGGGTGCCTGGGTGGCTCAGTTGCTTAAGCATCTGACTTCGGCTCAGGTCATGATCTCACAGCTTCCTGAGTTCGAGCCCCACGTCAATCTCTGTGCTGACAGACTGGACCCTGCTTCAGATTCTGTCTGCCTCTATCTCTCTGCCCCTTCCCCGCTGGCACTCTGTTTTTCTCTCTCTCTCAAAAAAAAAAATAAATAAATAAACATTGAAAACCATTTCTTTTTAATGTACATTTCTCTTATGCCTTTGTAGGTGCTGATTTAGTGTACCCATGATTATGAATAAAGATACATATGTGCACCTGAAACCCAGGTAATACTGTGACTCAACTACACCTCAATTAAAAAAAACTACATTGATGGAATGAAAAAACAATCAATCATTACTTTTGCAAGTTGTACCTTATTATCTATTTTTTATTTTGTACTTTTTGTTTTACTAGTAAAATTATATGCATAAAGTCCAATAAAAGAAAACTTGTTAGAAAGAAAAAAAAAGAATAAAGATATATAGATTACAGACTTCTGAGAAGCCAGGAAAACTTCCTCAACACGGGCACGCGCACACACACATTTATACACATATAGAAAAGTCTGGGGGCGTCTGGGTGGCTCAGTCAGTTAGGCGTCTGACTCTTGATTTCAGGTCAGGTCATGATCTCACGGTTCGTGAGTTCGAGCCCCGCATCGGGCTCTGCGCTAGTGGTGTGGAGGAGCCTGCTTGGGATTCTGTCTCTCCTTCTCTCTGCTCCTCCCCCACTTGTTCTCTCTCTTTCTCTCTCTCTCAAAATAAATAAACTAAAAAAGAAAAAAGGAAGAAAAGTCAGAAAAAGCATTCACTAAACAATTAATAGTAGTTCTGTCTGGGGAGAAGGGGTTGGGGTCAGGAAATGAAAAATGAAGTAAGGGACATTTTTCCACTTCTGCTTAAATTTTTAAAGCTTCGGTGTTGTTTGAATGTTTAAATAATGTGCTAGAATTGATGTTTTTAATGATTTTTTTTAAACCAATAAGAAAAGAAAGTGCCAAGCTTTCAAACAAACCAAAGCCCTAAATTCATCCTAAGCGAAAGAGCTGGCCATGAAGAGGAGGCGGGCGCTGTCGTGGGCACTCGGTATCGGGGCAGGAGCAGCTCAGGGCCCAACTGTGGTGACAGCCGGCTGCCTCTTCGGCCAGCAGAGCCCCCAGAACCACCAGCCGGGGCGCAGTGAGTGCCCGGACACTGCCTAGGCGCCAAGACCAGATGGTCCAGGGCTGAGTCCTCCCTCCATCGCTTCCCAGTTTGTGGTTCTGTTGCTCAAACTTCATTTTCAAGAAATCTAGGAAAAGGGGTGGATACTGCTTACTTTGCAGGGCTGAGTGAGGTTTCAGGAGAAAATGAGCATATGTAAAGGGCCTAATACGGTGCAAGCCTTCGAATGGTAGCTGGTATTTATCCTCAGGAAATTATTCACAGTGAACGGAGATGATTTCTTGAAGGGGATGAGACTGAGAGACCCCTGAGCGAAGCCGGGCTGGGGCCAGACAGTAAGAAACAGTCATGGGGGGGTGGATGACTGAATGGGATTGAAAAAAAAAGGGGGGGGCCTGAAAGGACACTGAGGTGTGGAAAAGAAGGTAAATCCGAGATTCTACCATAGTTTCTATTTCTCTTGTGTCTCATCTGCCTCCAGGGACAGCAGCAAGGGGCAGGAAAGCCCATTATGATAACACCCAAGGAGCCTCACAGAGATTACTATTCCTGTGTTTCAGCAGCCCCTTCTCCTCTCCCCTTCTACCATTCCCTCCATCTTATTTAACTGTAAAACAAGACACCAAACATGTTCTCTGAGGGAGGTTGCAAAAAATCTGTCTTCAAAGCCAACGCTATTAACTTCTATTTTTATATACCGTTGAGTGGTACTTACTAATGACTTAGTAATTGAGCTATTAAGTTGGAAACTCTGGTATTTGTACTCAGAACTGACCAGATAGGGGCGCCTGGGTGGCTCAGTCAGTTGAGCATCTGACTCTTGATTCTGGCTCAGGTCATGGTCCCAGGGGATCCAACCCCACATGGGACTCCATGCTGAGTGTGGAACCTGCTGAAGATTCTCTCTCTCCCTCCACCCCTCTCCCTCACTCACACTCTCTCTAAATTAGAAAAAAAGAAGACCAGGTAACTGGAGTTTACTGAGGCCTCAGATCAATCTATCTATCTATCTATCTATCTATCTATCTATCTATAGTATTCTAACTTAGGATATCACACAGCCTTTAGCAATGTTGCACAGCCCCCTTCTATGTCCTCTATGTGCAAAAGTTGGAGTTCCCAGTGTCCAAGAAAGACCGTCAGGATCAGGGCATCATCAGGATCAGGCTGACCTGGTTTTGAGTTGCTGCTCTTATGTTAAGGAATGTTTGGTCTTGTGGGTTGATCCTATTGTTTTTACATAACCACTTACATATTACCATTTTTTTAATATTTTATTTTTAAGTAATCTCTACACTTAATGTGGGGCTCGAACTTACCACCCTGAAATCAAAAGTCACACCCTCCAGTGTGACTAAGCCAGCCAGGCGCCCTTAAATATTACCATTTTGATTGCTATTTTGCTATTTTATTCTTCTCCAAATCTTTGTTACCCACAATTTCTTTCTCTCCAAAAAGTAGGAAACCATATGGTAGATCTTTTCTTTTTCTTAAGAGAGAGAAAGAGAGAGAGCATACTCGAGGGAGAGGGGCAGAAAGAGAGGGAGAGAGAGAATCTGAAGCAGGCTCCACGCTCTGTGTGGAGCCCCACATGGGGCTCAATCCCATCACCCGGGGATCACGACCTGAACTGAAATCAAGAGTCAGACACTCAACCGATTGAGTCACCCAGGCGCCCCTATGCTGTGGGTCATTTGCCCTGTTTAGGTTGACCAAAGTTTTAAAAAGTTCGAGAACCACTGGTAAACAAGTGTTCATGACAATTCCTCGTAACTCCCTGTCTGGGGTTAAGCACAAATCAGGCAGGACTAGCCTTGCATCTCCTTCATGTTGCCATCATCCTTTGGTCTCCCGGGTCAGGGACTGGGAAAACGTAACACTAGAATCAGTACTCAAGGGTTCTCACTCAAGAGGCTGCATGAGTTTTAAGACTCACTCGAGCCTTAAACTCGAGTTAGTGAGGATATAACTCAAGGATGTGCTCCCCAAACAGGATGCGTGAAATAAAGTGAACCATGGAGAAAGTGGATCTGGGAGGTCTAGGCTTCTATCCAATTGACCTTGGGCATATTTCAATGCCAATAAGCCATGATATACCCCTCCAGCAATGTTTTGTCTCTACTAGGAGTGGCACAAGGGCAAATAAATTTTAGAAGGAGCATGACTCATTTCAGGAAGGATATTTCTGAGCAACCCCATTGTCAACCCTGGAATGGGTTTGTGAAGGAAGTGGTGGGTTCCTCTGGAAATCTTTAAACTAATAGGCATAGTTCGGTTTAACCACGGCAGTGAGGAACCTGTTGGCCTCTTTGATCTCTTCAAATATCACACTGAAACGGAATAAAAGAAGAAGTGGAATAAACAACAAATTATGTTTTGTTAAAACTAGAACAATTCAGGCAACAAAATGAATAAGGATGATAATGGGTTTTAACCCAAAGGAAAAAATGTATTCACAAGTCCATGTTGAGTATATAATCAATGAAGTAAATAAATGGGAGGGGGAAGATAGCTCTTCTATACAGTAGAATTCCAATTAATAAAAGTAGAAGGAAAGCAAGAAATAGAAATTCACCATTAGACAAATACCACTGTAATAGTTGTTGGAGAAAGGACCCACCAATGAATGCTAAAATTAGTGGGTGAGAATTTGAGGAGGAACAGAGTTTACATAGTCTCAGAGTATCTCGTCCAAGATATTTATTAACTACAAAGAGACAGTAACTTCATGGTGGAGATATCAGACAGAAACCACCATAAGCAAGTGACTAAGGTCAATGTCTCTCTTAATAAGACCTATCAATGTTCATATCATGAATCACAGAAGATGATGTACTAAGAAAAACACAACAACATTTCTGTGGTATCCTCTTCAAAGATTCAGTTCAGTCATGAGAAAACATAAGACAAACCCAGAGTGGGGGACACTGGACGAAACGACTGACCACTACTCTTCAAAAGCATCGAAGTCATGAAAGACAAGGAAACTGAGGAACTGTCTTAGGCCATAGGAGACTGAAGGGAAATAATAACTAACCTGTTATTTATTAGTAACAGTAACCTGTTATTTATTTAGTAACCTGGGATCCCACATAGGATCCTAAGTAGGATGCTAGAACAGAAAAGGGACATTAGTGGAAACATTGGTACAACTTGAAGAAGGCTTTTAGTTTTGAGAGTGCTCTGCCTAGGTTACTTCCCTGACTCTGGCAATCGTGCTATGGTTTGGTAAGATGTTAACATTAGGGGAGGCTAGGTGAAGGGAAACTGGACTATTTTTGCAACATTTCTTTAAATAAAACTAGGGGCGCCTGGGTGGCTCAGTCGGTTGAACGTCCGACTTTGGCTCAGGTTATGATCTCGCGGTCTGTGGGTTCGAGCCCCGCATCGGGTTCTGTGCTGACAGCTCAGAGCCTGGAGCCTGCTTCACATTCTGTGTCTCCCTCTTTCTCTGCCCCTCCCCCACTCATGCTCTGTCTCTCCCTGTCTCAAAAATAAATAAACATTAAAAAAATAAATAAATAAAAATAAATCTAAAACTAATTTAAATAAAAAGATATGTTTTTTTTTCAAAGACTACGGTTTGCTCCCTGACTATTGCTTTTCAAAGGACTTGATCCTGTTGCAAAAAACACTGGGAACACAGGTGATACTGAAAACATTGATGACTCTTCTCTTATGCTGTGTTTGATCCCACATAGGAGAGCCTAAATTCTATAAGCCCAAGGTCTTAAAGAAATGAAACGAATGACAAAGAATGTTAATGTCAGTCATTGCCATTACAAAGTTTTATCGGGCACCTCCAGTGTGCCAGGCACCGTGCTAAGTGCTATTCATGCACCATCTATTTTATCCTAGAGTAAGCCTATGAAACAGACGCAGAGGCCACTTTGGGGCAACAGGCTTGAACGATGAAAGCCTGAGTGAGGTGGAAGGGCCCACAGTGATCCCAACCCCCTGGCTGAATACAGATGGAGCCATCAGGGGACCCGTCTCAAAGTACCCATAATCCCTAGCTGACCAACGGGTTAATTAAACCCAGACACAGTTTACAAAATGGAGAAATTCCATATATTCCCACACCTCCTCCCTCACCCCCTTTAAATATAGCCCACACCCCTGCCTCGCCTCTGCTCTGTTGTCCTGCCTGCAGCTCCCTTCCAGTGCATTCAACAAACTTCGATCTCCTTTGTTCTGTCTCAGGTGAATTCTTTCACCCCCTGTGCTGCCAGCTTCCACCCCATCCGGTTGCCCCACATTTAGGGGAGAGACACCACGACAGAAATTGCTATTATGACTTCTTAAAAATGAGAAAACATAGGCTTAGGGAGAAGTAAATGACTTACTCAAGGTCACGTACCTAGAAAATGGTGGGGCCAGAATTTGAACTCAGCCTTGCAAGATTTCAAAGTCCACTAGTTATAAATACCATGCTACACTTTAACTCCAGGAGGGGTGAAAAAAAAGACAAGAAAAAGGCTACCAAGCACAGCTCTAGCACTGTGTTTATTTGGGCTGTTGCTGGCCCATGGGATTAAACACAGCTTTCTCAGGAAAGAGGTGAATAATGAAACAACAAGACAAATTGTTGCTTTCACTGAAAATTTCATCAGACCTGAAGAATATTTTAACAATCTAATTCGAGGCTGTCTCCTATCCTGACATGTTGACAATCCTGCCCCACTACTCTGCCTTCCCTACCAAGGAAGGAAAATCATAACTTTTCTCTTTAGCTCCAGAAAACTAATTGTAATCCTTTTCTACTTGTATGCAGTTTCTTCTGATCTCCGTTCCCCTGATTTCTTGTCTGATTCTCAGAATAGAGAGAGAGAGAGAGAGGAGAGTTTGCAACATTTATGTAACTAGTCTCAGCAGGAAACTCTGGCTGATTAACCGTGAGCGATAAGGGGCTCTGAGTGAATGGAGAAATTCTCGACACAGATTCCTTGTACTGACACTACAGCCCAGAGCTACGGTGAGAGATGAGGGCAGAGTGACAACGTGTAAAAACAACAGTTTCAACCTTCGGACAGTCTTTTAGGCTAAACATTTTTAAACACCAACACAGAAGTTTACTTGTGATAGGCAAGAACATATATTGATGCCCTGATCACTTAGCTGGAGGATATGGAACTCAAGGAACTGCCTATACTCTCATCTCTCACTGCTGATGACTCTTTCCTTAGTCCAGAGAGGGAGAGGGGACCCAAAAGGGAGCATAACTATATGGGTCTCCTCTGTCCTTATTCCCCAAACTAGAAAAGAATAGAGCCCCCCAAACTGTGTTGTATCAATGCCAACCAGCCAAAGGCACCAGGCACACACCTGTAGTTAAACAGGTTGAGTTGCTTACTCATTGCAACAAGGGAGAAAGCGCGCCGTCGAGACTGCGAGAGATCTCAGTAAAAGGGGGTTAGAAAGGATTGATTACAAAATGAATTTGTGTTAGGCGATTTCGAGGAGGGTTCAGGAAGCAGAGCTTTGCTCTGGATTGGTTGCCATTGGGAAGCAGAGATAATTTTATGACTGAATTTCTGGCTAAATTTTATCTAGAAAGCAGGAAGAATGAAGCGAAGCTAAAAACGGGAATTTGTAGGGAAGCAGAGGTCATTCGTGTTGGCCGGCCTAGGGAGATGTTTGACCATTTTTTGTGATTTTCATGTGTTTGTCTCTTTTCGGACATGAGCACAGAGTGGTCTTATTTTTGGCTTTATCTGTCATGATCACAAAGTGGCCTTGTCTGAGGATGACGTGGGAAATGCTTTTTGCTCAACGTGGGAAAACACGGGGCCCTCCTGTGCGTGTCAAGGCCTAGCCTCGGCAAGGTCCTGGCAGTGCTAATGCAGGACTTAGCCGTCCGGGGGCTTCTTTTCTCACTGGTGGCCACACGCAGAGCCTCCCAGAGCTGAACCGACACAGCAGAACAGTACCTCTGCAGGGAGGAGGAAACCCACATTCCTCCTGACGGCCTTGGCCATGGCTTCTCCCTTGCCATTTCCAGGAATACTCGGGCCTTTGGAGGAAACCCTACTCCAACGTTCTTCACTCTTGTTGCGTCTTACTCCTGTTTCTTCCATTAAAAAAAAGGAGAGAAAAATTTCCTAGAATTGATAGACATCATTCGGCCATTCCCCTCTCAGATTAATCTTCTATCAGATTAATATGTAAGATTTTCTGAATAGGAAATCGCAAAGCATGAACACGGAGTCTGGAGGAAACCTTGCTTCCGTGGGCCTCGGGGCAGTTAGGAAAGCAAGGATTATGAGAGCATGACCTCCTTGAGGTGTCGCTAACCCTTCTTTTGCACTAAGATCTCAGCTGCTCAGGAGGCTACCTACTGTGTTAGAATGTTTAAAACCAAGGCTGAGGGCTGTGCATGTGATAATCTGGCCCACGCACCCCTGCCAACTGTGCTCCCTTCCCCCAGCGTGTTCCTCCCTCCAGTCAAACACTTCTCCTCAAGGAGCACCTGAGTGGCTCCATCAGCTGAACGTCCAACTTTTGACTTCAGCTTAGATCATGACAGTGCAGAGGCTGTTTGGGATTCTCTCTCTCTCTCTCTGCCCCTCCCTGCTCACCCTCTCTCAAAAATAAATAAATAAACATTTTTTTAAAAAAGAAAGTGATTCCCAACACTGTATATCAGAATCACCCATGGAGCTATGCTACACAAATTTATAGACAGTTGTATATAACCACATTATATATGTAGTTATATGTAGTAACTATACATATATATATACACATATGTACATGTATATAACTACATGTATAAATGTAGTTATATGTAGTAACCATATATATATAATTAGCTAGATTTATATAAAGTTAGCTAGATTTATATAAAGTTAGCTAGATTAACTACATATAGATATAGTAATATATAAATACATATATCTTGCTAACTATATATACATAACATACATAAATTTATAGTCTGGGTCCTGCCTAAAAGATTTTGATTCAGTATTCTGGGGTGGAGCCTAGATATCCCTGGGTTTTTTGTTTGTTTGTCTATTCGTTTGTTTGAAGACAGAGAGAGAGTGTGAGCAGGGGAGAGGGGCAGAGGGAGGGAGAAAGAGAGAGAATCTTAAGTAGTTTCCACACTCAGCTCAGAGCCCAACGTGGGACTCAATCTCATGACCCTGGGATCATGACCTGAGCCAAAATCAAGAGTCAGATGCTCAACCGACTGAGCCATCTAGGTGCCCTGATCTTTCTGTGTTTTTAAAGCTCCACAATTTGATCCTAATACACACGGACCCTGATTTTCACAAAGATGATCTTGATACTAACAAAGATAAACCTGATACACAACCAAGATTGAGAACCGCTGCATCTGAAAAAGGCTACCACATCAAAACCTTTCTCTAAGGGGTATAGAGATAGACAGAAGAATGTAGATATAGACAGCTACAATCTGTCTGTCTGTCTATATCTATCTATCTACACTCCATGAAGCTAAGGGTCTATTATATACTTAAACCATTTCCAAATAGGAAGATCACACACACTCCACTCAGGGCCCTCCCAAATCACATAACCTTTAGCAGGTAAGGAGCTTTCATCTTCACTCTTAGCCCAGGTTCTTGTTTGCCCATCGAAATCACCTGAAAAGCATTTAAAAAATTACTGACGGTTGGCTCCCAACACTCAAGATTCTGATTTCATTATTCTGAAGTGCAGCTTGGACATTGACTGTTTTCGAAAGCTCCTTGGATGACTCTAATGAGCAGCTAAAGTTGAAAACCTCTTGAGGAAGTTATTTTAGCTCTCATTCTATCCTCAGAAAAGATGTGCTCTAGCTGGCCTTATATTTGAAGCTCTTTTTGAAAGCCACCCTCAGCCCTTTCTTCTCCAAGATAAATAATCACAAATCCCTTTTATCTCTTCTAAGAATCCTCCTTTCTTACTCCACCCACTGTTTTCAGTGCTGTCCCTGGATGCTCTCCAGGTTCTTAACATCTGTCAAGCCGGAGTGCTCGAAACTTCCCGATTCTGCCGTGCCGTGCCGTGGCGTGTTGCTGTTGACTGGTTCCATCTTGTGTTTGCTTCAACAGCGGCTCCGCATTGGTGACCCAACTCTTGGCTTCCACCGCTCAAGAAATCCAGCAGTTGGCGAAGTCCCCATACACACTTGCAGACTAAGAAGCAGAAGCGTAAAGAGGTCGATGTTGGAATCCCGTGTCAAGTCCTCCAAGGTAACCAATGGGAGTGGTGCACAGAGGAGGCAGAAAGAAAGGGCACAAGTGCAGAATGAGGCAAGAGCAAATTTCAGTGGGGTAGAAAAAGCGGATGACGTGAGAGGCAGAACTCCAAGATCCTAGTCCTGGAAATGACTCTCAGCAGCCCCATAACCTTGGGCAGTGAACTTCACCTTTCTAGGCCCCAGTTGCTCACGTGTCAAATCAGAGAGTAAGCCTGGATCATGTCTAGGCTTCACTTCAGCTCTGAATCTTCCACAGCTGACCTCAGGCCGTAATAGAAAAAAGCGGCTCTGATGGTTCCCTTCTACTTGCTCTGCCCACAGTTCTTTCTCCCGGCAGCTCCAGTCATTCCAAGAGTTACCATTTGCCCAATCCTGATGTCAATGATTGCAGTCCACACCTAGCATCACTAGAACGGAAGCTTCTCTAAGACGCTACAGTGCCATCTCCTAAATAAAGAAAACAGTCTCAAAGTACTCAGTCCACTCAGCCGATCCTTGAAACGTTGCAATGAATTAAAGACACGTTCCCCCATGTTTAAGAATTAGAGTTCTAAACAAGAATGACCAGAACAATTGGTGTTCACTTTGTCATCAACAACTATACCTACCAAAATGTAGCGCCCAATAGAGCCACCAATATTAGCAGTTATGGCACTGTGCCAGGTGCTTTAAAATACATTCTCTTAGTTTGCATTGACGAACCAGAAAGATTGGCATTATCCCTATTTTATTGGTGAGTCTCAGTGAGCTTCAGAGAGAAGTAAATGCAAGATTCCAGAGCTACTAAGTAACAGAGCAGGGATTTGAATCAAGGGCTCCCCCAGATACTTCTGCTTCACCCAGTGGAGATAGATGCACCTTGAAGTTAATAATGTCTTGGGGTCCCCCACTCGTACGGGTGCCTTTCACTCCTCTGTGCCTAGTTTTAAATTCTTAATTTTGCACTATTTTTCTCAAAGAGGTCTCTCCCACACACACACAATTGCCTAAATTTCAGGTCCTGCAAAACTTAGATCAACCCACGAACATAGCTTCCCAAGTTAGCGTAAACACAGGGTTAGTAATTTCAATCTGAAAACATTTTTATTTATTTATTTTAATTTTTTAATGTTTACTAATTATATCTAAGAGAGAGAGAGAGAGAGAGAGAGACAGAATCCGAAGCAGGCTCCAGACTCTGAGCTGTCAGCACAGAGCCCAACGTGGGGCTCAAACTCACGGACTGTGAGATCATGACCTGAGCCGAAGTCAGAGCTTAATGGCTGAGCTACCCCGATGACCCTGAGAACATTTTTTAGACACAAATTCAAGAGGAATCCTTGCTGGCTTTCTGCTCTAGGAACCTATCCTGCTACTTTAAAGAAATGATGGACTATGGTTTCACCTCGTGCCATGCGAACATGGATCACTCACTCGTCATTCTTCGTCCACTTTTATTTTGTACCCGTGGTATCGTTCTCCGGTGGCAGGCTGTGGACTTCCTCTGTCCCTCGTGGCAGGCTTGCCGGCCTGAGGCTCGCCCTGTGTCATGCCGCTCTGTTTTGATTTTCAATGATCTCCATTCTGTGCCTGATCTGTGGTAATGACTCTGCCCCTCCCCTCCTGCCACCTCTTTCATGGTCTGCTCTTCGGCCCAGAGCCTGCGGTTGTTTGGCATTGGGCTTCAGCTCTTTTTTGTAGCCAGAAAAGTAGTGCTTCTTGATCGCTTGGAAAGGAGTACCTTGAAAATGGCGGGGGGGGGGGGGGCGGGCAGGGAGAAGAGGGAGCATCTTATACCTCGATTTCTATTAGAAAGGCCCTAGTGCCAGGGTTTTTCACATTTCATTCTAGCTTCTTCTATAACCACATCAAAACACTCCAACACTATTTCTTTTATCTACTGTTCTTCCCTTCATCATGATCTTAGTTATCAAGTCCCTGTTTTCCTTTAGATTACAGCAAATGTTTTTCTCTTTCCTCCCTTTCTGCAAACCAGAGAGAGTGCAGATAACAACTATAGAAAAACACAGCTTAGGGCCCCCGGGTGGCTCAATCGGTTGAGCAGCAGCTGACTTCAGCTCAGTCTTGATCTCACAGCTCGTGAGTTTGAGACCCTCGTCGGGCTCTGAGCTGACATCTCAAAGCCTGGAGCCTGCTTTCGATTCTGTGTCTCCCTCCCTCTCTGCCCCTCCCTGCTCATGCTCTGTCTCAAAAACAAATAAACATTGAAAATTTTTCCAAAAAGAAAAAAGAAAAGAAAAAGAAAAACACAGCTTAACAGAGAAACACCTTCGAAACTGGGAATTTCATGGGAACCCAACACGGAATCTCCTTCTCCCTCCACCTGTCCACTCATCATCTCCCATAGCCTCAACACATCCACAAATCAGACAAACCTTTGCTTGGTAAACAAATATTTATTGTACAATGGTAGCCTAATTAGTACTACTGGAAAAAACAAGGTAGAACTAGACTATATATAAGGTCTCCCAGACACATTGTTCATGCAAGCATCAGCCATGTTTTAGAAATGATTTGGATGCTATTCTATTGGCAGAAGAAGCATGGAAAAGTTGACATTTGGATGCCTGGAAAACTTAGGGCTTTGTCATTCTAAGACATGATAGGATATATGTATATATGTGCACATATACATATAACTTAAAGCAGAATATTAGATATATCCCAAAAAGGAACTGTAAAACAATACGCAAAGCCAGCACTGACTCACGCCCTTGCTGAGATGTAAACAGGCCTACAGGCGAGTGGGTACATAGGGATCGCCTATCAGTAACAGAGATGGAAATCCTATTACCTTGGAAAGGAATTTTTTTTAATTGTCATATTCTTTTTTTTTTTTTTTTTTTTTTTAGAGAGTGTACACAAGCAGGGGGAGAGGCAGAGGAAGGGAGAGAGAAAGAGAAAGAGAGAATCCAAGGCAGGCTCTGCTCTGAATGTGGGGCTCAATCTCACAAGCCTGGGATCATGATCTGACTGGAAATCAAGAGTCAGTCGCTCAACTGACTGAGTCCCGCAGGTGCTCCGGAAAGGAATTATTATTAGTTTACAAAGTTGGGATGAGAAACTTTAAAACTCTGAATTCTGCTTCTGGTCTCTTGCCTCCTATCTTTTGTTACCATATGTCAATAAATTGGCTTACCTAATTCCCAACTAAACCAGCCCTCGGAACAAAATAGAAACTTTCAGGATACATAGGAAAGATAAGAACATAATTGCAATGATGAGGAAATCCTCACATTTCCATATTTGTGAATGAAAATTAGGAATGGAAAATATAGCAATTTTTGCTGACAGCCTCCAAAAGCATGAGGCTACAAAGATGAGAAAATGAATGAGGAGGAAGCAAATTTGCAAAGGCTTTTAACTATGCATACTGTGAATCTTATGAATTAAAAAATTCAAGGAGATTTGATTCCTTCCTCCAGAATTATAGCCTAAAAACTAAAAGAATGCTCTGCGTACATATTAAAAAGGATAGAAACAATTTGGAATGTGTTCAGAGGAGAACTACCAGTAGGGCCAAGAAACTCAGAACACACTCTAATAGATGTGAGATGATTTGGAGATTTCTCTCTTTCTCTAAGAAGCAGAAAAGATCACTTCCATTGAATGCAAGAGGTGATTGGCCAGAGGGCAATTATAATTACCCCAAATCGGAGTAGTTTTATAGAAGTTTAGCTAAAAAAAAAAAAGTTAGTGCTTTTCTTCTGAACACTAGAAAAACAAAACTATTACACTTTTTTTTTCAGGCTAACTTGAATGGGAAAGTACGGAAACTGTGGATGTTGTTAAGCCTAAGGAAGTTCGCTCGTTTCTCAGGCGCTTCGGTCTTAGGCTGATACAGCACATTACTCACACTGTGTGTGTGAGGGAAGGTCACACCCCACTATCACTACCTCTTGGCATTCACACCCTCTGTGTTCTCCCCATGAGTGTAAGCAGGACTTGTTACTTCTAACCAACAGAATACAGCAAAGGTGACAGGATATATGTGATTATGTGCATGTGATTATATAAGATTGTAACATGTGTCTTGCTAGTAAACTCTCTCCCTAGCTGGCTTTGAGGAAACAAGTGGCCATGCTGGAAAAATCCATGCACCAAGGAACTTAGGATGGCCTCTGGTCAGCAGCCAACAAAAATGGAGGCATTTAGTCCAACGACTCACAGGAACTAAATACCACAACAACCACATGAGCTTGGGAGGGATTCTTCCCCAGCTAAACTTCAAATGAGACCACAACCTCAACCACCACTTTTGTTTATAGCCTCGTGAGACCCAGAAGCAGAGGACCCAGGAACATTGTGCTGACTCCTGCCCCACAGAAATGGTGAGATGATAAATGTGTGCCGTGCCAAACAGCTAAAGCTGTGGTATTATGTATACACAGCAATAGATAATTATTGCAGCCAGTATGTGGGGTGTATCCTCATAAGTAATTATGGTTGCATAGTAGAGGTTTTGGAATGACTATATTTACATATGCATAGAAACGCAAGGCAGATGCTCAAATACTTTGAAGAATGAATGAGTATGCTGTACTCATATCTCATGTATGTAGGTATTTAAGAAATGTAGTCAACAGAGGAACAATCTAAAGAAACTTGGCATTCCCCACACTAATTAACTTAGGATAGCACATATATTTAGTATAGAGAATAAAACTAGGAAAGTATTAAGCAAGGGGCGCCTGGGTGGCTCAGTCCAGTTAAGCATCAGACCCTTGGTTTCGGCTCAGGTCATGACCTCAAGGCCCGCATCGGGCTGTACGTTGACAGCGTAGAGCTTGCTTGGGATTCTTTCTCTCCCCCTCCCTCTGCTCTCCCCAACTTGCGCTGTCTCTGTCTCTCTCAAAATAAATAAATAAACAAAAAAAAAAAGAGAGAGAGAAATATTAAGCAAAATCATGGAGGTATTTTTATTATCTTGTAGAGGAAGTCGTTGTAAGCATGTCAGGAAAACCAGGAATTATAAAATTAAAGAAGGTGAGTTGACATCCTAATAAAATAATAACTTTTATAAAGAAGAAAATAATAAATAGGAATAAAAGACGAATAACAAGGTGGTCAAAAATTTGCAACATAAAACAAAGAAATAATGTCCTCAATATACACAATTCTTAAATATCATTAAGATTCTATTTAACGCAAGCTATACAGCTGTTAAAAAGAATACAACTCTGTATTTTTGTCTTAATACAAATGTACTAAGTAAAAGATTCGAGTAACCAAGCAGTAAAGTGTGACATCATTTATGTAAAAGTGTACATATTTGCATACATAAATCTGCACAGATGGCTGTGTGAAAGTAAATTTGGTTAAATCTTAACAGTGATCTTTTTTTGGTGGAGGGTCATTTTTCATTTATTCTCGTATTTTTTTTAAGTTTTATTTTTATTTAAGTAATCTCTATACCCAAGTTGGGGCTCGACCCCATGACCCCAAAATCGAGTCACGTGCTCTTCCAACTGAGCCAGCCAGGCACCCCTTCTTAGTACATTTTTTAAACAAATGTGCATGTGCTATGAAAGAAAACCACAATAAATATATTTCTCCCAAAAGGTTTTAGAAATATTAGTGCAAAAATCTTTATATTTGGCAGAGAAGATAAACAGAAAACATTTAATGAAGAAACACCAATGTGAAAGATACTGAAAGGAAAACACTTTCATGGATGGGAACAACACCAGTATTTCTTAGTCATTTCTGGAAAGTATTATCTCAGGGAGAATGCTCCGGAGATAACTTCTATCGCTGGTAATTTACAAGAATAACAGAAGAAAAGCAGACTAGAGATGTTTTGAAATAGGTTGGGGAGAGCATGGGAGGCAATTTTAACTATGATTCTAAAAGGTATACAGGGGAAATAATAGTCTATTAAGTGCATTATCGAATTAATGATCTTGTCATACTAGTGATGGCTGAGTGCACAGGCATAGGTGGAAGGCACTACATAAAAATATGTGAAATACCCTTATTATCACAGCTCTTAACAATCATTAAGACTGCCTATAATGCATTGAGAACTGTAGTTCTCAACCCTTGGCTGCATAACTAAAATCACCTGGAAACTTTTTTTTTTAATCCTAATGGTTGAGTTTAGAAAAGGCGAATCTACAGAGACATAAGTAGACTCATGGCTGCCTACAGCTGGGAGTGGAAACGGGGTGACTTTGAAGGGGCATGAAGTTTTTTTGGGGGGTAATGGAAACATTCCAACAAAGTTAGATGTGATGCTGGTTGCACTATTCTGTAAATCTGCTAAGAATCTTTAACTCATAAGATAAAAAAAAGTGAATTTTATGGTATAGTATCTCAAAAAAGCTATTTAAAAAAAAATACTGGTGCTTGCACTCTAATTCAAATTACTCTAGTTCAATTGGTCTGGGATGGGAGGGGAGGGATGGTTTTGTAAAGTTCTCCAGATGATTCCAATGTGCTACCAGGGCTGAGAACCACCAATTCAGCTGTAGAGACTGCTTTACAGTTTTCATGTTACCAAGGCCAGATTCTTTGGGAGGATATACAGAGCTTCGGGCCACCTTTGATTTCCACTGTACATCTCCACCTACATAAATGGAATGTTGGTCATATTCATTGCGAACTCCATCATGTTGGGGTGACACTATACATAGAGTTCCACCTTTAGAATTTTAGCTTGAAAGCTAAAAGGATGCTCTGAGTATGTATTTAATAGGGAAATGAAGTTAGAATTTGTTCAGATAAATTCAATGTGTTTGAATTTTAAGAGACTCAAAGTCACAGCACATGAGGAAGAATTAATATTAAGCCAGAAGACTGAAGATGAGGGGTGGGGTGGTAAAAAAAAAAAAAAAAAAAAAAAGGTTACTGTCAAATATTGAAAAGATGCCAAACAGAGATGGTTGAACTACTTTTTCATATCCTCAAAAGAATCAGGATTAATGTACACAGCTACAGGAAGATGGGTTTTAGTTCTTTGTAAGGAAGATCTTTACAATAAACTTGTTCTAGGCATTGTGTTAGAAGCTGGAGATATAAATGCTGTGACTGTAAGACAGTCCAGTGGTTCTCTAACTTCATCAAGTATCACAGCCACCTGGAGGGCTTGTTAAAAATGCAGGTTGTTGGCCTTGCCCCCAGAGTTTCTGATTCAAGATATCTGGGGTAGGTCCCAAGAATTTGCATCTCTAACGAATTCCCAGGTGTTACTGATGCTGCTGGCCCAGAGACCACACTTTGTGAGCCACTGTGTAATCTAAATGTTACCAGAGCTCCGTGAAGACATCCACGTCATGTTGGGAGGAAGGGATTAGCCTGGAAGACTCAGAAGAGCTTTGGGGATGAGCTGAATTTTGAAGAATGAAGAGTGCTCAAATGACAACCATGGAGTCACTTACATCAGGCCAAGTCACCAAACTGGGGCTTACTATGTAACCTAATTGCAGTTTCAACCTCCCCCAGAAACGTAGTCTTAACTGATCAGTCAGGAATTTTCTGGTCAGCATCAATGAGGTAATCTGTCAAATGGCCCCTCTTCGTCCACCCACTCCCCTCAAAGAAGATACAGTAATCTGCCTGAGCCCTCCTGATCTTTCCCTAAAAGAGAAGTGACCTTGTTTGAAACAATCCTTTCTTCTCCTTTGCTAATAACTTCCTTGCCCCATCCTCCCTGCTATAAAAATTTCCTATTTTGTGTAGGTCCTCAGAGCTCCCCCTCTAACTTGCCAGATAGGATGCTGTCCTCATGAATCACTTAATAAAGCCAATTACATCTTCAAATTTACTCAGCTGTTTTTGTTCTTTAACAGGAGGTAGTAAGGAAAAGGGTGGATGAGGGCATGACAGCCCAAACCTAGAGTATAGTAAATTGAGAGAGAACAATATATAGGGAGGGACAAAGGCATGAAACAACATTTATTCAAGTCATTTATTATTTACCATATGTAGGGTATTCTTCTAGTTGCTGGGTATAGAGATGAAATAAACAAAGCTCTTGCTCTCACAGAACTTATAAACAAATACATCACATACTGCAAAGTCCCATAAGGGGATAGAATAAGCTGTTGGGAGAGAACAAGGGGCCTCTGAAGAGGTAGCATTTAAACTGACATCTTGAGAATGACAGAACTAGGAGAGCATTCCAGAAAAAGCCTAGGAAATGAACATGTGTGTCTGAAGCAGTGATTGAGGGTGTGTATGGATGGAAATAGGACAAGCTTAGAAAGGTAAATGGGGCAGATTCCATCTGACAATGTGTTAAATAGACTGGCTTTTTAGATAGTTCATTCTGGCAGGAATTGGCAAGACAAACTTGATTGACCAGACTAAAGGCTTCAATAGCTTCAATTTGCTCAAGGCTAGTGCAGAAATCCAAGGGAAAACTGAGGAGGGCTTGAGCTAATGTACCACAATGAGAAGAGAGGAGATAATTGGATACAGGAAGGGAGTGGTCAGAAAGAATATAGAATTGGGCAACAAGCTATTCTTTTGGAGGGAATAAAGAGGAACTGGTTTGGGGATAGGAAGAAAAGTTTGGTTTTTGACACAATGAGTTTGGAGTGATTAAAATCATACAAACAGAAATGTCTACCAGACAGTTGATTAAAGAGCAAAGCAAGCAAGCATGGACTTGTGATAATGATTTGGGAAGCATTCAGGGAATAACAGTAGTAAGTGGTAACTGGAAGTGAACCAGGGCCTCCAAAGAGGGTATATAGAGAAGAGCCTCTGATGACACCATTTTAAAATGCGGATGGTACAGGTGACTAGGGAAACTTGGAGCTCTCATGTTAGCTTCAATTTCCTCAAGTCAGTGTTAGAGGACGGTACCTCTGCTGAGAGAAGAGAGGTGGTAGGTAGGGATTTGACAACAGTGAAAGTGGGAAGTAGTCTTTAAAAATGGAAGAAGCTGCTGGACTGTTAGGGCTTTAAAAACCCACCTACCTGAGTCAATTTTTGGTGCTACCCATCAGTGGTTTGTACTCAGTAGTATTCAGCAGCCCATGAGAGCAAAGGGGCCAGATGGCTACAATGATCCAGAAATAAGGTTCTGCAGTGCCAGAGTGATGGGAAAACACAAGTGAGCGATAGGCCATGCCGTCTATGCTAAATAGAGAAGAAGCGAACTGGGGCCAGAGTGAACTGAAGATTCAAAGAAAAAGGTGATTGGAGATTTCTCGAGGTTATAAATACAGTAGGGGGAAAAGATCAAAAGACAAGACATTAAAAATCAGAATAGTATGGGGGTACCTGGATGGCTCAGTTAAGCGTCCGGCTCTTGATACTGGCTCAGGTCATGATCTCAGGGTCATGGGCTTGAGCTCCACATTGGGTTCCACATGTAGCCTGCTTCAGCTTCTCGCTCTCTCCCTTTCCCTCTACCCCTTTCCCATACTCACACTCTAAGTAAATAAACATTAAAAAAAATTAGAACAATAGGAGTCCTACACCTTAACATTTCAGAAATAAGTTTTTGACAGAATCCAAGGTATGGCCTTGGAATTGGTTTGCTAAATGAAGTGAAAATAAGTATTGGAAAAAGAAAGAAAG
Source organism: Paguma larvata (assembly GCA_030068075.1). Taxonomy (NCBI): domain Eukaryota; kingdom Metazoa; phylum Chordata; class Mammalia; order Carnivora; family Viverridae; genus Paguma; species Paguma larvata. Next base: position 101,014,341 of record CM057828.1, read on the forward strand.
AAAATGATTATTGGAAGTGGAGGTACAGAAACGGTAAAGTCAACCATGATCAAGGATATTGCCCAGAATAATGGTAGGGTTGGAGGAAGAGATGCTCTTGAACCATCCTCTTCAATGAATTTAAGAGTAACCAGAGAGGGACAGTAATGAGGATAGATGGTGGTATAGCTGAGTGTCAGAGGCCTCAATGTGTGGCTGTGGAAATCAGTAACATAAGGGCAACGGCCCCTATCATCTACTGATTCACACCTTGTAGTAGTAAAGTGAAAAAACGGATACCCTCAACTTGAAATAGCCCTAAGGTAAGTGTGGCTGAGAGCCAGGTTCCAGTTAATGAAAAAGTAGAAGCTCAGAAAGGAATAGGGAAGCCAGTATCTATAATATATATTTATTTATTCAAAGTAATCTCTCTGCCCAACATGGGGTTCAAACTCAACTCGGAGATCAAGAGCCACATGCTCTACTGAATGAGCCAGCCAGGCGTCCCTCTATAATGCAAAAAAATTGGCAGGAAGGGCCACAATGGGAACATGAATTGGGGATAGTAGGTGACAGCACTGGAATACAAGGAGAGAGTAAGGATGACTGAATGGGCTTTGATCCATTCTTTATTCTTTCTTTATTGTAAGTAAGCTCCACACCCAACATGAGGCTTGAACTCACAACCCTGAGATCAAGAGTCACATGCTTCCCTGAGCCAGCCAGGTGTTCCCTAACTTCTATTTTAGATGGCAGCAATGAACAGGGATGAGAAGCGAAGTGAGTTAAACTATCCTTAATGTTCCAACTGGAACTCTGAAGTCATGTGTCTATGACAAAATAAATAGAAGCGCTGAGCACTGACCGAGACTAAATGTGCTTGAACTGTTGTTCTGGGTTCCAAAGAGTTTAATGATAAAACTCCACTTTGTATCTCAACAAAGCTTAGCCCCAAGTAGAGAAGATGGCAAGGTTAGGCCAGAGAGAAGACTAAAGTAGCCTACGAAGACTGAAGACCAGTGGCCTACTGGTCTGTGGGAAGAGGCCTTTGCTTTGAGTGGCGGAAAAATATTACTAAGGACAAATACCAATTCAGAAGGAGGGCGTGGAAGACTCAGGTCCGCCAAAATGTGTTTGCTACTCACCTTACCTCCACAGAGTTGGGAACTGGATAGAATGAGATACCAGTCTTGGGGCATATGTAAAAGTGCTTGATAAACTCTGCAAAAACTCCAGACCCAAGTGAAAGGAAGACTGTGGGTAAGCTCCAATATGTAAGTTAATGACCAATACTTACATTTTCTAAAAATAGAATATTCAATACAGTCTGTATAGTCCCTCCTCAGAGGTACTAAGTAGACTTCTTCTAACATTAAATAGGGATCTGGACTACATGTCTGAAATCCTTGTACCATCTTCCTCCAGAAATTCTATGAAAGTTTTGATAGGCAACACTCCTAAAAATCATCATCTATGTCTTTACCTCTCTCAAGGGGAGGGGCTATAACTTTGTATCCACACAAACTAACCCACGTAAGGCAGGAAACCTAGTCTTAAAAAAACTAGTATAGGTCATATAGAGCTAAACCCCATTATTTATTTGATTCCTAAACCCATGGGCGTGTTCTTTACCTTACGTAATCCTAAAGTCCTCATCTGGGCTTTTGTGAGTTTTTTTCATCTGCTTGTTTTTATAAACTACAGACAATTCTGACTTCATCCCTATATTCCTGGCAACTCATCAGGGTTCTGTAACACAAGGGTTACCACCTGGACCTACCACGCCATTTTCAAGACTTCCTGTGCTGCCTTTTTTCTCATTAACAAGATATACAACCTAGCTCCAGAGTCAAGGTTCGCGAAAATCCATGGTAAAGAAATTTCACGGAACTTTACTATATGGAAATGCTAATAAAATCTTTCTTCCTACTAAAATAGAGTAGAAATACTCTTTAAGAATAGGTGAAAAGAATCCAGAAATTCTAAAATCACTCTAAGTTTATTCACATAACATTTTTGTGTTCTTTTGTATTTTCTCTCCTTGTATCATATGTGACTTCCCAATTCATGGCTCATGGCTAAGACTCTGGATCTTCAATTTATTAATATCAACCACAAATGCCAAGTCTCCAAGAAATATTTTCTCTAAACTGGGAGGACCCCACACAATTTTTTAAAAAATTTGTCACTGTATGAAATTACAGGTGTCTTTTTTTGCTGGCAAGAAAATTATTTTCCAAGTTAAGAGATAACCAGATTTTCCCCCTCCTTCTTCCTACCAACTTTCCATTCCAAAACATAAATACGCAGTCACATACTTCATATTTGAGGCCAATTTCACTGAAAGCAGAAACTTAACATTTTCAGCAATGCCCACATGATCTGGTAACCTTGGCAATGAGGAAAAACGCCATTTACTTCTCTGAAGTAAGTTGCAGTTTGAACTAGTTTTAAGCATTAGGAGGCCAAAATAAAGTATTTCCTCATTTTCCCTGCTATGGTTTGCTGCAAGGACTAAAGTGCTCAAGAATCGAAGGTGGGGAAATGATTGCTGGATTCTTGCCGAAAACAGGACAGGTGAAATCTCCAGGAATCACTTCTTCCACTTCACACTTCTGAAAACACTATTCTCAGTAACAGGCTAATCACACCAGAGATCAAATTACTTGAGGCCAGTATTTGATTTTATAGAGCAACTGCAGCATCAGAAACGGCTTTGGCCCAGGTGAAAAGCTCTCGTGCGCCTGCCAGTTTTCCTCTGGATCATCAGTACTCATTACCAACATTTACCTTTACTTGGTTGCCACCAACGTAAATGACAGAGTAGGGGGGAACCTGAGCGCACACACACACAAAAAATTTTTTTTATTTTTTAGATGTAATGCAAATAACCATATCTAATATTCTTTTAGGAAACAAAAGAAATGGAAAACATGCTCCAAAAAAACAAGAAAACAAGTTATACTTTTCATAAGGCACCACCAAAAACCTTGGTAAATTAGAGTCCATATTATATTTAAGTGTCTCACTAACAGGTAAATAAATATGTAAGAGAATAATCAATAGAGGGTTTTGAGGTTTACAAAAGACATTCCTGTTTAGACATCTTGGAGTATTGCAAAAGTAAGAAAAAGAAGGATACATTTACACCCGTCACATCCTTTCCCAGTGCACATCAGCCGTTGCATAGTGGTGACTGGATATGACCCAGGCCAAGAGAAGACTGCAATTCCAAAATAGATTTACATCCAGCTGTTTCCTTCTCATGCTGTAAATATCTCTTGGCACATCCATATCCAAAGAAGTAATGATATGCTTTAATTTAAAAAAGGGGGGGGCAGGGGTTTCAAAAGGTAAAAGACAAATCAATTGCCTGCTTTTGAAAATTTATACTTAACAGACCTACTGCAAAAGCAACTTTCTACACACATATGAAGCTAGTTCCGTATGTAAACTTTTATTGAACCTGGTTATATGTGGGACTTTAACAGTTTAATTTTTCCACAATTTACAATTTTTAAATCCCACTCCAAACTGTCACGTTCTCCTTTAAAAAGTAGATAGTCCCATCCTTTGAGAGAAGGGCTTTCTCAATTTTTCCTTTAATCCTATTTTAGGTACTGGCTCATATTCATACAAATGTACTACAGAATTAAAATACTAACAAGCAGGGAGTTTCTTTTACGTGCACTCAACTGCACCAGAATGTTAAAATTAAGAAAAACAAATAAACAGTTCTTGGACACCAAAGACAAAAGCAGAGAAGAACAGAAGTGAAGCACAGGGTAAAAACTTTTCTAATCTTATAGGTCTGCTAGCTTTGCTAGGATTTTGATTATTAAAGTATATAGTAGGCAATCACAGATTTAATGCTTATCTTGTCAATTATTCAAAGTATGACATACAGTAATTTGTAATTTTAACTGAGGCACAGATTTGAATCATGCAGTGCAAAGGTGGTTTGCAGCAACTTAGGAAGGGACTGTAGCATCTAAATCTCAACATGGCTTTGTTGCAAGAACTATCAGGAAGTAAAACAGACATTTGTAGGAAGAAACTGTCCCCTCTTCTGCCAACAAGAAAGCTGACTACTACTACTGCTATAGTTGTATTTGTAAACTTGGGAATTTGCATAGTTCCAATGACCTACCCTTTGAGAATATTAAAGACCTACATAGCGTCTTTTCACTTTTCTTTCTATAACCTTTCCCCAACATGGTTATAATGATGGTAGTAAGAAATACCCTTGAAAGAATTAACAAGAAGTTAAAATACCAATGGTGAAAATTTGCAACTTTGAAAAGTAAAGGAACATTTTAAATCAAATTTTAATATAAAATGTTACAACACTAAAGAATGGAGTAAGTTGTAAATAGGTAATTTCCTCTAACTGAAAACAGTATTTTATAATAGAACACCAGCATGTCTTTAAATAGACGAATCTTAGTTCATTAATTCCAAAATTATAGACTTGCTTATGTTTTAATTTTTCTTTCCCTCTCTCTTTTTTAAACTAATGTTCTCATCTGTTCTTCTCAGCCTTGGTCTAAATCTATGGACAAGAGTCAGACCTCTGTGACTTTCAAATAAATACAGAAAATCCCACTGAATCAACTAAATGTATATTTAAGTTTCAAAACACTGGAAGATAAACAGGGAGCTACACATGATTGGGGACTGTCTTGCATTTTTCTCTCAGGTCTCTAGCAAGTAAATATCATATTAAGGACATAAATTATTTCTGAAACAGCCACCTGTACCCACCCGCCATACTCCGAGAAGCAGAGCCCCTTAGCTATCTTTCTCAACATCCTCATGCCCCTCCACTGACGGCTGAGTAAAGTTAATGGGTGACTAGGAAGAAATGATAAACTATTTTTAAGTGTATTCCACCCAGCCAGCCATCACTTAAAACTGCATTCAATTTTTAACCCAAAAGTATTTGAAGATCTTTGCAGAGAAGACAAAAGGCAAAAAATATTGTGCTTTCTTTTAGAACATCAACCAGATGAAATTCTTAAGTAATATCTTCATATATAGATTGGAAAAATGAAAATTTATGAAATTGGTTAAAAGTTACCTTGTAATATCCCTTGAAATCTTAAATCATACACACACTTAAGATGAGATCATGCAGAGCAATGCTTATGACCCTTGTAACAGGTCAAAACACTAAAAATGTTATATAATATTAAGGGAAGACTCACTAAAAAATAGGTAGTTTGAATCATAGAGAAAGCATTTACAGAAACTGGGTTTTACAGGAAAGCTTTTCCTTTTTTTTTCTTTTCTTTTTTTTTTTTAGCAAGATGCCTTTTGAGTTAAATCTCATACCCACTCAAACTGTAACTGGACAGTACATTTCACTTCTAGTTACTAGAAGACATTTCTTTAAAAGAGACTGGGGCAAAAAGGGAAAAGGAGATTATAAGCTGTTCTCTAGGCCCACCCTGCTCCCCGCTTTTAAAAAGAAAACTGACAAATTATGTCAAGCCACAACCAAAATAAAGGAAACACGGCATAGTGAAGACAAAACACTATTTTTAGTTTTTTGGAGTTGTTTCTTTGTCCTTTAAAAAAAATTAGTCCCCTTCTAATAAAAGTTTTCCATACAGCTTACCTAACACCTTAACAAGAATAGAGAACACAACAGGAGGGAAGAGGGCACAGCACCATAGTTTCAAACATTCACATACAAAAACAAAACAAACCAGCCATCACAGAAATAGTAAGACCAAGTTTCCCAATAGACAGGGACAAGTTCCAACAACACAAAGGAAATACAATTATCTATTTGAACAAAAACAAGATGGAGGATCTGGTCAGTCTAGGATGGAGGAGGAAGTGCTAACTCCTTGTACTACAAGGAAGGAATGGGGTTTCTTTATTCAAAAGCAAAAAGAGAAAGCAAGCCCCCAAATGGATTTTTGATGCTGAAAACTCTGTCATATGCTGCTGGTAACAGTAAATATATATATTTATATATCCATATATGTATATTAAAAAAGGAAAAATAATCTATTTATAGAACAGTCAGTAGTCAGAGACATTTAGAAAAAAGTAAAAACAAGTCCTTTTTTCTTTTTTTAAAAATGGATTTACTAAAACAACTTTATCACCCAGAGGTGCTACAACCCCACATTCTCTGATGAAGCCAGGGTGTTATTCAACAGCATCTGCTGTGGGCCACTATCAGAAATTGCCAGTGTTGGAAACAGCAGACATCGGGGTCAGGGCTGCAAGGCAAAAAGCTGTTATTTGCTGGTCTTGCTCATGGCCATGCCTGAAGCCTGATGGTATCTCGTATACTCGTGAATGAAGGTTTCCCCGAAAAGCATGCATCGCTGTGTCTCAGTAAAACATTCTGACTTGTCTTCTTTTCTTTTGCAGGAGCCTGGATCCATGTACCTGCTTGTCTCTTAAATGCAGACCCAAGACAGCAAGACTTCTCAAAGCCAAAAAAAGGCTCCTTGCCTTGAAATAACAAGCTCTTCTTCCCAGAATCCAATCTAGTCAGACTTCTGAACTAGATGACACACTCCTCTTTAGGAAGATAAGGTGATCTGCCTCTCATTTGGGGTTTTCTTCTTGGTACAAACACACACACGTAGCTGGGGTCTAGACTGTGCTACTATCCCATGACTACTAACAGGAGTAACTTTGGCCCTGTTGCTGCCATGGCTGTATCCGTAGGGCATTATATGCCAGGCAACAGTGGAAGGAGAGTGGTACTCTCACTCCTGTCCAACTGTCCTAAGGAGAGCCAAGTGATCAGCACCTCCAGATGGTACTGCCTCTAGGTTGTAAACCTCTAACTATCAGCCGGCCATAAGCCACATCCTATGTGCCCTGCTAGCATACCAATGTATTCATGCCAACCAGCCACTCTAGAGCTCAATCCAAATGTCTGGCTGTAAAGTAACATACCATACTCAGAGGAGACATAAATTGAAATATTGGCTGCCGTACCAAAGACACCCTCTGCATAGATGTGTTGAAGAGAATGTAGGTCACACAGTCCATGCAAAGAGGAAGTCCACCAAGAGGACTTCTTCTGAAGGCCATCTGTCTTTGGAAGCAACATTCTGAGTGGATCTAAACCACTCTACTTGATGACTAAGGTCTCAATGTGGTCCATTTCCCCCCATGTCCCAAACTAACCCAGCAACTGCTAACTGGTCTCCTTAAGATCCTCCATTGGCAGTTTGTAGCTCAGTATGAAGGAAGGAGGTGGTGCTTGACCTGGGCTATCTGGCCCTTGCTTCTTTGCGCAGTTTATACAGATGTAATCTTCATTTTCAGCCATTTCTGGAGATACACCCACACAAACTTGATGAAACCACTCATCACAGCCACCATCACATTGTACCCAGTCTACCTGTGGGAGACAAGATTGAGGAATGTTTAGGTTACATAAACATTAAGCCTAGAAAAAAGCAAACCAAAGACCTTTCTTGGCTTACATGATAGCAAATAACTGGGATGTCCAGAGACAGACAATGACTTTTTATGGGGTTAACTTTTTAAAGAAAGCAGCTGGGACGTTAATGCCCCCAAATTATATTTTTACCATAGTATGTCCACAAAATTAGGCCTCTTAGGTACTCCATTACCTCATAAATACCCGGGGCTCCTTTTGAGGCAGAAACATGTTTGAGAAAAACTTGACAAAAAAGGAACTTCTAATAGAGCAGCCAAGTAGTTTTAGCTAATATTAACAATTTCTAGACTCTAAGACAATGCAATAATCAATCAAGAAAGGCAGAGTACAACAATGTGAAGGCAATCCTGTGTATTAGCTTTATTTCAAAGAGATAAGCCAAAGTACTAAGAGCATTAAATACCTTTTTAGAAAAGCAGTCACATAGGCCACTTTTAAAACTAATATTTTTTATTCTTCTCTTCTTCCGTTACAAATACAACTCCCTATAAAAAGTTAGCAAATATCAGAGGTCAAATCTTACAAATTAACCAATTAAAACAGTCAAAGTCACAGGTCAATAGATCACTCTGGGGTTTAAAATTCAAGTCTGTATAACTGATAGGTCAGTGGCAGATGCCAGGCAAACTTTGACCTTTCAGAGAATACTGCAATTACAGGAAGCTAGAAGGGACTATAGTTTGGTGACTTTAAGCCTTGGGCCTGGAGTTAACAGTAAGATGACTTGGGGCTTTTGTATTTGGAGGGTGACTGTGGCAGTTTTCATAACTGACGTCATGGCAGATGAGAACCTTTCAGATTAAAAGAGCTACGAAGTGGATCATCTCACCGGCAACTTAAAAAGACACTTACAACAATTGAGCTTTGCCAGTTTTCAGAGCAAAGTAAGGAGTATGAAGGGATCAAACAGGTACCTCAGTGCAGCTTATGAGAAAGAACAGAGGAAGAAGGTTTTGGCCAGGTAAATGAGTTTCAGGGAAAGTGAGCAGTTTCCGAAATTAGTTTCCAAGTACTGTAAGAGTGATCAAAATGATGATACTCATGTTAGTGGTTTTAGGGTTGCAATAGAGAGTGGGAAAAATCACTCGTCAAAATAATCTTTCTGCTTCCATTGTTCCTATTCTAGAGTTCTAGATATTAAGAGACAGTGCTGTATACAATAAAGATTACTGAATTCAGTCACAAGTTCTGAGCTCTGATGTGTATAATCTGAGGCAAAGAATTTAATCTCAGTAAGTCTCAATTTCCTCATCTGTAAAATGGAGATTATATCCCGTTTACAGGATTATTTGGAGTATTAAATGAAATAATGTATGGCAAAACAGCTAGTTCACTGCCTGGCATCTTTCAAGATCACAATTTCATGCCTCTACACATTATCCTATCTTATACAAAACCCATTTTGCACCTTGAAGTAACTGCCTGTAGCATGGCTTCTCAAAAACATGCAGACCACTTATACCAAATTACCTGTTGTGCTTGTTAAAAGTATAGCTGAGACCCATCTCAAACCTACAGACTCAGAATATCTCAAGGGTACAAACCAGAGCCTGCATTTTCAGATTCTAGGTAATTTTTACATTTTCTAAATTTGATCATCCCTGGCACTGTGTGATACTGCTTGCAGGTAAATTCTTAGCAATTTAACAATTCCTTCCTAAAACAAATTCTGTTTTTGTTCTGTAATTATTTATGTAATATTTCATTTCTGAAGTCAATGCAGTAATAAGAAAATTGATCAAACTGTTCCTATTGCAGCAAACTAGTACATGAAAGACAAAAAAGGGATATAAATGACTTCTTTGCAACAAACTAGAAATATAGGTACTGTAGCAATGAAGATTTACAAAGTGCTAATTTGATGGTAAGTGAACTTGGGGTAAGTGTTTTGGCTATTTGGCACTGAGAATTGCCAGGTAACGAGAATTGCCAGGATGATCGGTGTTTCTTTGGGCTGCCCAAATTTGAGATATTACCCTGTTTATGATGCCACCTTGAACCAACAGATAACTCTAGTCCTACTTTCAACCTTCTTAATCTAGTCCAGTCCCCACATTCATGCCAACCCACAGGATAAGAAAGTTCCAATTTATTAGTGTTTGCTGCCAAGAAAAGTGGTCCCATCTTTTTAAAAATCTAATTCTGCACTAAACTCATTGGCTTCCAGGTTTCCCCAAATTAAATCTATGAGTCTCAAGTAAGGATGGTAACATGTTCTCTTTTGTGATTTTGGCTAGAGGTCCACTCCTAAAGCCTAGCTCTCCCATCATTCCAGAACAGTATAAAACTTTTCTTGAGATATTTATCAGCACACAGATTCTATCTCAGCCTACAGGTTATATAACAATTTACCCTAATAATCTAGCAGGGAAAAAACGGTCCTTCCCTTACTAGTATCGTTTTATCATGTTCACATACTAACAACCGAACTCCAGTGCTACTGCTGTTTGAAAAGGCCCATTGGGTCATAAAGCAAACCAAAGTTTGGAATTTCAACTCAATCAAGTGATGATTTTTGACACAGGGGCAACCGACTATGTAGCAACCTGAAAACTCAAGAACACGGAACTTGGTTAACTGCATACTAAGTTCTAATAGTCACTTCTCCTTTCATTATTGTCAAGAGATCTACTTATCACATCGCAAAACTAATTATTAAAAAAGTTCACGGTTGTGAGCTATGCAAATATTAACTGATAACGGATTTGGAAGTATAGTACAAATATGTTACCAGTTGGATTTGGGGAAATTTTAAAAGAGAAATATATTAAATACAGGAAATAATGTTAATTTGGCATTTCATGGTTTGCTATGTGGTTTCATATTTACACTTAAAAATATTTAGCATGTTTTCATTTCGTTCACGTCACAGAACATTATTACTGCACTAGGAAAGAAGAAAGCCAGGTGATTTAGTGATAGTCTTAGCTTAGTTACCCCACTGAGCTTTTGTTATTTTGGCATTCAATCTCTATTGCACCAAGGTGCCTTGCAAAAACCAGATTCGAAAAACTAAAACAAGTCACTTAATGAAGTACAACAGAACAGTGTTCAGAATCCTTGGGTATATTTTTTTGGTGCTCTCAACAATAAGTGGCCAACCCTCTTAGCCAGCCCAAGATTGATGTGTTTCCCAAGATAAGAATTTCAATGCTAAAACTAGGAAGTCGAGGCAAATTGGAAAATTTGGTTTCTCTATCTCCACATCATGTGTGTGTGTTACACACTCGTTGAATGTAATCCAACCTTTGATTATCTGTGCTTTTAAAAAGAGATATGAGGGGCACCTGGGTGGCTCAGTCGGTTAAGTGGCTGACTTCGGCTCAGGTCATGATCTCACCGTCTGTGAGTTCGAGCCCCGCGTCGGGCTCTGTGCTGCTGGCTCAGAGCCTGAAGCCTGTTTCGGATTCTGTGTCTGCCTCTCTCTCTGCCCTTCCCCTGCTCATGCTCTTTCTGTCTCTCGAAAATAAATAAATGTTAAAAAAAATTAAAAAAAAAAGATATGAACTAATAAACCAAATGCAAATACTTTGGCTGAGACAACGACCTATGAAAATCTTTTAATAAATCAGAGTGTCTAACAAAGAGTAAAAGTGAGACATAGGTTTATAAACTTAATCTCATTGAAAACGTATGGAAATAGTAATGGGTAAGGAAAAGGCCCACAGGAAAAAGGTAAAAAAAGGTAAGGGAAAAAAGTCTATTTTCACAAATAAGATGATTAAATATTTATTCTAATACAGAAAAAAAAGTTACTTAAATGTTAGCTTGAAAGAATGTGCTCCTTTTCAAGTTAACTTCTTTAACTTTTGGTATCAGTAAGATTGAATGAAAGGGGCAGACTTCGGGGACTTTGTTATTATTTTTAAATTTTATTTCACCTTGAAATTAATTTGATAATGGTGGAAGAGACAGTTTTTTTTAACCCTTTACATTATTCTGATAGTATTTTTCTTTCCTCGTTCTAAAACACGTTGAAATTGAGGCTAGGTACATTTAGGTAGCCCTTCAAAGTTTTCTCAATCTGTACGTTTTGGGGGAAAACTAATAGTAATTACTGGTTAGAAAAATGTTAAGTGTACATTTAGCTAAATATGAATGAACCCTAGAAGTTATTTTTTGCTTCATGATATTTAAAGAACACAAGCTTCTCTAAAACTATTCTTCTTTTTAACCATCATTTTATGCCATGCATTAATTTGGTTTTATTAGAGAAATATTACACTTCAAATTGAGAAAGTTGTAAAATTCTTTACAGAGCAGTTAAAGAAATACACCTTTTATTTAGTAAAACTAGTGTCAATCAAGAACAAACTTGGAGAACCCTAAACATTGCAAAACAGCAACGATGGGCAAAATTTTTATATTCTGAAATAATTTCTGTTTAAAATTAAACACATTAGGGGCACCTACGTGGCTCAGTCAGTTAAGCATCTGACTTCAGCTCAGTTCATGAGTTAGAGCCCTGCATTGGGCTCAGTGCTGACAGCTCCGAGGCTGGAACCTGCTTTAGATTCTGCTTTAGATTCTCTCTTTCTGCCCCTCTCCTGCTCGTGCTCTGTCTCTCTCAAAAATAAACAGTAAAAATAACTTATAAAAACTTATTTAAAAATTAAATTAATAAACACATTATAAAAATACAACATTTAGGGGTGCTTGGGTGATTCAGTTATGTGTCTGACTTTGGCTCAGGTCATGATCTCGTGGTTCATGAGTTTGAGCCCTGCATCAGGCTCTCTGCTGTCAGCACAGAGCCTGCTTCAGATCCTCTGTCCCTCTCTCTCTCCCTGTACCCCGCTCACTAGCTTGCTTGCTCTCTCTCTCTCTCTCTCTCTCTCTCTCTCAAAAAATAAATATTTAAAAAAATACAACATTTACTAAGTTTCTCTTATGAAAACTAATGACAGGTTAAGGCACACCTTCCTCACCTTTGTTATGTGTTCTAACAGTTTGAAATAGACATCTTCTCTGAATGTTCAGCTAAATCTCCCTCTGTTCTATTAAGATAACTTTCCAGATTAAAAAAAAAAAAATGAAAAACCTTTAACATTAGGAGCACATCTCAGGGCTCACTTAAAAATAACCAACACATCTTAACATTTACACTGCATTTTGGTTAACAAGCGCTTTCACATAGATTATCTCCTCTTACTCTTATAACCCTGAGAGTAAGCAGGGCATGTGTTAGTTTAACAATTTTATAGCAGATGAGGAAAAAACTGCTTGTAGTGTTTATATGCTGCAGGAAGAGTAATGGATGACCTGAGCCATATTTATAATGCTGAGCAGAGGAGGGGAAAGATTATTAAGTGAAAAGGTGAAAAAACGGAAAGCAAAAGGTTTGTGATGGATACAAATATTGTAGGAAGGATGATAGGAAAGCTTAAAAAAGAAACACCATCTTGCTGCCAGTCCTGAGACTGCCATAAAATTAGTTAAGAAAAAAAGGGAGGAGATTCTGCCAACATGAGCTGCCCATACTTCTTCAGTACCCAAAGAGAAAGTTAACCTTTCATCAGCTTCTTTAGTAAACAAATTCGGATGAGAATAAATTCAAAATGAAAGAAAAACAATACATACACATAATGTATGTACTAAAATGCTTCAAAATGTTCATAAAATAGAAACATTTATATATAAAGATATAAAAGTAAATAGGTATTATGACATGACATAAAATAAACCATATAGAAAGGACTAGGAAACACAGTAAAATATTTGTAGGTATTGTCCTTGGAAGGTCAGACTATTGGATATGTGTCTTACCATATATATATATATATATATATATTCATTTTCCAAAAATGAGTGGAAAACATTTAATAAGTATAATTTAAATATAAGTGCCATTCAGTTTTGGAATGTGTTTTTGTACTTACATCTTAATTATCGGTGGGGTGGGGATATTAGTGGAGAAAACCTGGTCTGGGAGCCAGGAAACCATGGTTCTACTTTTGGCTTTGCACTAATTAGCTCTATGACTTTGGTCACATCATTTATCTTCACTGAGTCCTGGTTTCATCATTTGTAAAATGAAGAGCCTGGACAAGGTGACCTCTTCAAGCTCTAACAAGTATTTGACTGAGGAGGGAAGTAAGGGAATAATGATGCAGTTATATTTATTCTGTTCATATATTCAAATTGAGGAGATACTCAAACTTTTAAATCTCAAGTGGTAAAATGAGCATAATCAAATTAAAACTATGAATTTACTAATAATCTTGATGGGAACCATAACAGATGACTCCAGTCATTGATAGAACTGGGATTTTTCATACAGTCCATCCATTTTTCTCGTAAGTTCATAATGTCAATATTACCTAAAGAATGACCATCACATAATTAATATTCTGAAACTTTTACACCTTTAAAGGTCTTAATTATTTTTTCACAAGGTATTTGAAAAAATCTTACTCCATTTAGGAGAATGCACATAGGCCTGAATGTTGGTAAGACACAGACCAAACGGGAAGATTTAACCCCTTAGCTGAGGTCTTGAGAACAAATCTTAATGCAATTTGCCAGAGCTCTTAAAATACTGGCCCAGAAACGTTTTCGGGCCACTGTGACTAACCGACAAGGTATTTAGCTCTCTGAGTCACCATACAGGGAAGGCAAAAGACTATACCGAAACTGCTATGCCAACTGCACATGAGAGGCACTGCTACCCAGGGTCATCACATAGCTTCTCTCCGCTCTGGTCTCATTATGTTCACTAAGTACCTGATTTTTAAAACACAACATTTCTTCTATTAAGCACACTGACCTAAGAGCCTCATAATTCGAAACGGTTAATAAAAACTGTAGAAAACATTAAGTTGGAAGCCCAAATCCTGGAATCAAAACCAGATTCTCATTTCATCAAACTTCTGTCTGGACACTGCCGCTCCTCGTCCTCTCTCCCACGTGACCGTATAGTAAGAGCTCACCTTGTCCTTGCAGGGCCTCTGGCAGTTCTGTGCTGCACACACAGCATTTTCGTCATCGGACTCTTCTGCTCCTGACCAGTCGTACTTTGAGGGGATGTCCAGCACTTTTTTCTCTCTCTTCTTCTCAGTAGTCTCTTTCACAAGTTCAACTTTGGCTGCAGCAGCCTTCTCCTTCTTCTTCTTTCTCTCTTCTTCTTTTGCCAGTTTCTTGGCCAGTTTATTCAGCTCCTTTGATTTTTCCGCACTTAGTTTTAATTTCTTCTTTTTAGGTTTATCCATTTTCTTTAACTCCTTGGACTTCTGTTTTCCTTCTCCAAAAAGCTGTTCTACTTTTTCTAGCTTCCGTTTCCGTTTCTTCTCTGAAGAGTCTTTTCCTTTTATTTTTAATGGTTTCTCTTCCATGCTGTCATCCTTCATCAATATAAAATTAGAAACCATTTTAAAGCAAGACACTTATTTTATTTTAAATAATAATCTTTTTTACTTACTTACTTATTCATTCATTCATTTTAAGTAGGCTCCACTTCCAGCAGCCCAACACAGAGATTAAAATCACAACCCTAAGATCAAGACCTGAGCTGAGATCCAGAGTAGGACACTTAACCAAATGAGCCACCAGGTACCTCTAAAGCAAGACATTTAAAAACAATTTTATTCTCTTATATGAAGTATCTTGAATAGACAACTTTAAGAGAAACGGAAACAACAGAAACAGAAAGTAGAAGAGAAGCGTTAACTTCTTGAGGCGAGAGGGAATTTATTGTTTAATACCAATTTATTGTTTAATGTGTACAGAAGTTGTTTGGGATGATTATGGAAACGGATGGTGGCAAGAGTTGAATGTAACTGTAATGCAATTAATACAACTGAATTGTATAGCTAAGAAGTATTAAAATGGTAAATTTTATGTTGTGTACATTATACACAATAAATGTTCTAAAGATATTTAAAAGACATTTTAAGAAAGAAAATATAGGGCGCCTGGGTAGCTCAGTCGGTTAAGCTTCCAACTTCCGCTCAGGTCATGATTTCACGGGTTCGAACCTCACATCAGACTCTCTGCTGTCAACGCAGAGCCCACTTCGGATCCTCAGTCCACGCGCCTCTCTCTCTGCCCCTCCCCCGCTTGCACGCACGCATGCACACGCTCTCTCTCGAAAATAAACATTAAACAACAAACATAATATTCAATGAAAACTCAACAGGAGAAAATAATGGCAAGCCTATATAAAACATCTGATCATTGTTAGCATATATTAGTATAGTGTGTAGCACCTCTGTTTAATTGAGATAAAACATACACATAAAGCTAAAAAGCACTAAATGTACACTGAATTATGTAATAAGCGTTTTGGTCTTCATTTACCACTACTACAGTTCTTTACTAACTCACCATGAATTCCTGAAGGCCAAGAAGCTATCGAAATGGTTGGCAAAACATAAAACTGTATCCATGATACAAAAGATATGTAGTAACTTTGGCAAGGGCTAGAAAATAGTTGATGTGACAAAGCAAAAAAACTCATTTTTCTTTTCAATTTTCTAATATTTTTCTAATTTCTATTATATGCCAATGTAATAAACATTAAAAATTTTAATAGTAAAAGTATGTCTAGCAACGGGAAGAATGAGGAGGAGGTATACAGAATGAAATACTGAAAAACATTAAGCTTGATAATTACTTAAGAAACACCACTTGAGAATCCATTTTGTGACATATTTGAGACTGGACAATCTTTGACAGGAACCTAATTGCAGAATGCAAAACACTGCATTATAAAGGGCTGAAGTCTATCACATCTTGCACTATACATTTACCCTCTCAATACTCTGTGTTTCCTTATATTTAAAATGAAGAGGATCAGATGAAATACTGGATGCGAAGTAAACCCTTTGTATTTTGGAAACCGCTATCTAAATCAGACTACCTCTGATCTGAACTCCAAACCAAAAACTATCACATGCTATGTGTATCTGTATTAACGGTCAGGGACATCGTACCATTCCATTACATGGAAATAAGTAATGGCCAAGAATAATAAAAAGAATATTAGGAGTCCAATACCAGAGCTGGAATCCAGGTCTCTTTGTTTTTACTACATGTGTGATCTAAGCAGTTGCTAACTCTCTGACCCTAATTTCTTCATGTGTAGCATGGACTCAATACTTGCCCGTCTATACTTTCCTCTCTCCCCTTCAGGATTATGGTGAGGATCAAATGAGATTGCAGAGAGAGAAACAGCATATAAACTGCAAACTGCTATTAGGTATTAATATATGAACTTGGACTCTCTTTCCTACCCCAGTTTGCTTCTATTTAACCCTTCCCTTTTATACTCTCCCACTCTCCTATTTAGCTCTTCCCTTGCTTCTTTTTTTTAACCACTGTATTTTCTTCTGCCTTCTCTTTGGGGCCTTTCAACAGTGGGAGTGTGGGATAAGGAAGTTGTTCATCCCTTAGAAGAGCTGGTAGTTTTCACTACCCTCCTCTCCTTTTAGCAGAAATGGCCTTTGCTCCCCTCTCCCCAGATATTACATAAAATCTTAATAAAGAAAACCAAAAAGCAGAACTACTTCTGGCTTAATGGAAAAAAAGTGGACAGCCACAGTACTACCCACTCGGCCATCCCCATCCTGCATTTGTGGTACCACCGAAGAACTAAGGCATTCTGAAAAATGTTAAAGCCACAGTTTAAGCTTTAAATTCTTGCCTCCATGATATGCAGGAATCTGTCTTCAGAGGGTGGGTGTGTGGCCTGCAAAATCCGCCATATGTGTTGAGTCTCATCCAGAGAGACTTCTAGGAGATCCCCCACCATCATAAGTTCTTCCAGCTGGGCTTTAGCGCCAGGTGACAACTCCAACACTGGAGGTTCCAAACTCCGGGGCACCAAAGGGCTCTTCCGAGGCTGTTTCCTTGGGGTACTAGAACCTTTCCAATAAAACAAAAGACAAAGCAAAAAAATGAAAACTATGGACAAACTGTAATGTTTCCAAAGTAAATATTTAGGGGAATGGCTCCTCCTCCTCTAATACTTTAGATATCTGAATTCACTGTATCCACATGAAAGTGAGAATGAAACCTTCAAAAGATACAAGACAAAAAGATCTAGAATTCTAATGCCGACTCTCAAAAATTAGCTAAGAGTAAAAATCTGGTATCTTACTGATTCTTTACCCTGTGACTGAAGGGGAAGGTGAATAGGAAAGAATCTCTTAACTCATTCTCTCTCTGTTTTAGAGGCAACCAAACGATTAATAAGCACATGAGCTGCCCTATATAAGTTGCTATCCTCCTAATAAACCGACAATAATATGCTGTTCCATAAAATCCTGAATGGAGAGAGAAACACCCTTTACTTCCCACAGGTGTGACCTAATGATATATTTTCACTGGTGAAAAGGAAAGTGGACATACGAAAGCAATTATCTACCAAGGAAAGGAAGAACTTTCCAACAAGCTTTCTAAAATAAGAATGAATATTCTTAAAAAGCAGCAAGTTCCTCAACAACTGGTAATGAACAACAGAGGCCTATTAGAGATTTTATATAAAGAGAGATGGAACTAGAGAGCCTCTAAAGTTCTTCTTATTAGGATTCAATAATTCAATGCAAGTTTTTTCAGGTTACCACCAAGTAACATAAAATGCAATTAAGGACTTAGCTTTTCCTAACCAAAATTGCATTTTCACAGGTTTTACTAGCATTTCAAGGCCAGAAGATACTTTTAGGAGGGATTCACAGTTTTGATTAATACAATGCTTTTTCTCAGTGGTTTCAGGCTTATCGTCTTCACGTTGCTTTAAAGGGTAATACCTTGAGAACAACTCTTAGAAGCAGAAGAATAAGCATGTTCTGCACAGAATGAAGGTGCTGTCCACATGTGAGTGACCACTTCTTCAGACTTGATGGGAATTTCTTCATCACAAAAAAGATTGGGTTCCAGACTACTGGAGGACTTCACACTGGCTGTGTCCTGAGGAAGAAACAAAGAGGGGTATTCAGAATTAGTACCACTTAACTTACCCTGTGACAAGGATCTAAACGCTGCCTTTCAGGTGAAAGCTGTAATAAACTAAAAATGTGATCATAAAATTAAATACATAGTATTAAATAGGACAGAAAATGCCCACTGGGAGGAAAAACAGTAATGACTACAGTTTCAAGCCAAAAGGGAATGAGTAAAGCTCAAAAATAATCCACAAAGATAATAAACTTCAAGAAAATTACTATTAGGGGCGCCTGGGTGGCTCAGTCGAATAAGTATCTGACTTCGGCTCAGGTCATGATCTCACAGTTTGTGGGTTCAAGCCCTGAGCTGGGCCCTGTGCTGATAGCTCTGAACCGGGAGCCTGCTTTGTATTCTGTGTCTTCCTCTTTCTTCTCATCCCCCACTTGTGCTCCATCTCTCTCTCTCTGTCTCTCTCTCAAAATTATACATTAAAAAAAAAGTACTGTTAAATAATCTACCTTCTATAGTCTACAACTCATAAAAACTTCTATACCAACAAGTTAGAGAATCTTAACACTTAAAATGGACTTAGGAGGGGAAGAAAGGTTTAGATGTGACCTCTTATGGTCACAAAGCATTTAATCCAGGAGGCGCCTGGGTGGCTCAGTTAGTGAGGCATACAACTTAATTTTGGCTCAGGCCATGATCTCATGGTGCGTGGGATCGAGCCCCGTGTTGAGCTCCACACTTACAGCATGGAGCCTGTTTGAGATTCTCTCTCTTGCTCTCTCTCTGCCCCTTCCCTGCTGACAATCACTTGTATGTGCACTCTCTCTCTCTCAAAATAAATAAATAAACTTAAAAACATCATTTAGTCCCCTCTAAAGGTTTTCAAACCTAGAAGCTTATCAATTGCTCTTGCTTACCAGTTGCTCTTACCTACAATGAAAAGCCTCACTGACAACATTCAAATTATACACTTCTGATAGCTCTAATTAGTTCTCAGTTTTTCCCTATAGTTAGCTTCCAGAAGCTCATATATATAGCTTTAATGAGCAGAGTGCAATCAGGAAGACAGAAATCACAGGTATTTCAATAAGGATAGCTCAATAAAGTAAACTGGTTAGATGTATATTCAAGGCTTGTAAAGGCAAAATGGAAACACCAAGCTAACACCAAGAAAGAATTGCCAACCCTGGAGCTTTAGGAAACAAAGCTCGGAGAAAGAGCCCTGCAGGGCTGGGACCTAGACCTCTGAGAAAGAAGTGCTGGCCAGTTAGTTCTGCTATGTGAAAAAAAACAACCACAAATTGGAAACAATTCCCGATGCCAGAGTGAAAAAAGAAGAAAAAAAAAACCATGCAGCTCAGATGATGACACAAATGGAGGATAAAACAGGGGAAGATCATGTCCCTTCTCACTGTCCAGGCCTTGTAACATTCTCTCATATCCTCTAGTGGTAGAAGGCAGGCAGCAGGCAGAAAACAAATGTGTGGAGCAGGAGTTGGTTGGCATACTGCAACCCAGTTGGCAGCTCAATTTTTGTATGGAGTAAGAGCTAAGAATAGTCTATGTTTTTAAACAGTTGTGGGGGGAAAAAAAGAATATGCAATACAGACCATATGTGGCTTGCAAAGCCTAAAATATTTACTAACCTTTATATGTGTAGATACATATACACACACACACATTATTTGCATAACTGTATATTAATCTGTATTAATATATATACATTACACGAAAAGTTTGCCAACCACTAGTGTAGAGTCCCATCCCCAGCATCACAAAACAGAGTACAGAAGAGTGAGTTAGGAGATGAGAGACCACAGGTGTGCCTGGGTGGCTCAGCCAGTTAAGCATTCAACTCCTGATTTTGACTCAGGTCATGATCTCACAAGTTTGTGGGTTCGAGCCCCACATCAGGCTCTGCGCTGACAGTGCAGACCCTGCTTGGGATTCTCTCTTTTCCTCTCCCTTGGCCCCTCCTTCTCTCTCTCAAAATAAATAAATAAACCTAAAAAATTAAAAAAAAAAAAAAAAAGGAGATGAGAGGCCACAGCTTAACGACTAACAAAACATGTGATTCTCTTTGTACAGTGGACAAAAGGAAGGTCTACTGTTATCATTAGACGATCCTTAATTAAATAGGACACTTAAAAAGTTTTATAAAGAGGATTCTAAAAGAAAATGCCGGTCACTGAGAATTTAGGAATAGTAGTTTACAGTCATCTTCCCTATTAAAAAATTTAAGTTCCAAAAAGCATCAGATGGGAGAATACTTCAGTGCTTCCCTGCTTTAGCTCCCAGATGCTGCTTCTCACTGACGAGAGTTGTCTTTCCTGACTTGGACTCTACTCATTTCGTTATAACTCATACAGGGACCTTTCTGTTAAGATTTCAAACTGGAAAGAACGGTAATCTGAAAATAATGATGGAGGGGCGCCTGGATGGGTCAGTTAGGCATCCGACTTCGGTTCAGGTCATGTGATCTTGCAGTTTGTGAGTTGGAGCCCACATCAGGCTTTGTGCTAACAGCTCAGAGCCTCGAACCTGCTTTGGATTCTGTGTCGCCCTCTCTCTCTGCCCCTCCCCCACTCAAGGTCTTTCTCTCTCTCTCTCTCTCTCAAAAACTAAATAAACATTAAAACAATTGTTTTAACTAAAAAAAGAAAAAAATAATGATGGAAAGTAATGATAGCTAAAAAGAGGTTTTTAAAAAAATTATTTCCCCAAGGTGATGCATGATATGTGAATACGTACAATATTGACTTAGGTAAGATAAAGACACATTGTTAACCCTAGAGCAATCACTGAAAACAAACACACAAAAAGAGGTATAAGGCAAGAAGTCAACAGAAATGAAATGAAACATTAAAATTTTTTTAATTCACCCAAAGGCATGAAAAGAGCAACAAATGAACAAAAACCAAGAGATTAATAAAAATTCAGCAAGATGATCAACTTACACACAATCATGTCAACAACTATGTTAAATGAAAAATGGACTAAAAAAAAAAAGAAAATGGACTAACAGTACCAATTAAAAGACAGAGATTGTACTTTACTTTAAAAACAAAACATACAAAAAAAGATTCAACTCTATATTTTACAAATGCATATATATATGCAGAATTACAATCCAGAAAGGATCCTACTATATACATGCTATCTACAAGAGACCCATTTTAAACATAAAGAAACTGAGTCTTTCCACCAAAGCTCAAGCCACCCAAGGATTAAAAAGGGTGGACTGTCTTAACTTCAGCTTAGGTCATGATTTCATGGTTTGTGAGTCTGGGCTCGTGCTGACAGCTTAGAGCCTGGAGCCTGCTTTGGATTGTGTCTCCCTCTCTCTCTGCGCCTTCCCCGCTCACAGTCCGTCTCTCTCTCTCTCTCTCTCTCTCTCAAAAATAA
This sequence comes from Paguma larvata, assembly GCA_030068075.1. Lineage (NCBI taxonomy): Eukaryota > Metazoa > Chordata > Mammalia > Carnivora > Viverridae > Paguma > Paguma larvata. The sequence continues at coordinate 101,036,056 of CM057828.1, forward strand.
ATAAATGTTAAAAAATTTAAAAAAAAAAAGGTGAAAAAGAGGGGTACCTGGGTGGCTCAGTCAGTTAAACACCCAACTCTTGATTTTGGCTCAGGTCATGATCTCACAGTTCATGAGGTCGAACCCTGTGTCAGGCTCTGTGCTGACAGCACTGAGCTTGCTTGGGATTCTCTTCCTCCCTCTCTCTCTCTGCCCCCTCCCCTGCTTGCATACTCTCTCTCAAAATAAGGAAAAAAAAAACAAAGGAAATGATCATGTGAATATGCGAAAGGTTATGCCAGACACAAACGCAAAAGATCTATGACAAACTGTCCTTCATTAAATACATGTTTTCCTAAGTAATGATTTTCTTAAACTGCCGCTCAGTGATCTAGTGGTGATTATAGGATATTACACGCAAATGAAGTAATCCAACAATGTAAAGCACAAATTAGATGCTATGATAACTAAGATCAAATGACTGATTTTATTTTTCTATGTAATTACCTACTCTTCTTCCTCAACCAGTAAGAGGCTCTCCTTCAAGCAAAGGTACTAAATTTAAATTATTTTAAAGATGAATTCATGGTCACAATCAGGGGACATCACACCAAGCTAATTGTAAATAAATTGGCAAATAAAATTCCAATTATAAAATAAGTGCTCGCTCTATGGGAAAATACTTGAGTTTAATTTTTTTAATGCAGAGATACCTGCATCTGCAGGTGAATTTGACCTTGAAAATTATCCCAAACCTTGCACCTACCATTGTCAAATATATTGCTAACACTATAAATTCATGACTCATAAGTTTTCCCTACCAAAGAAGAGCCCGTAAGCTAACACCACTACATAAATTTTACAAAAAAAGGCTACTCTGTACAACCATATCAAACCACAGGTTTGATCCCTAGCCCTAAAATCATGTAATACTTCTGATGTTTTGTTTTCATAGGTTACCAATCTACTTCCAAAAAAGTCCATCCTGTTCAGCAATTCCAGAGCACTGGTTGATACTTAATGTGCTAGAAAGATAAAAACTCAGTTATCAAAGGCCTCTAAGCTCTAGTAAGCTGGCAATTCTAGTACTAACTTCTATGTGGCATGGGCTGCATTCCCTTTCAGCTGCTTCTAGTCATCCTATACAACTTCATAAGCAAAGAGTGTCATTAACTTCAGAGTAATGAGAACCTTAACTTAATTATGGTTAATTAAGGCTAATTCAAGTTTCAACTTCGCTCAAGTCTTTAATTCCTCAAACTAAAAATTCTCTCATTAAAACATCCCCAAAATGAATTTCTATCTTGAGAAAAATATTTTCCAGCAGGTAATTTATCTATCATGGATGGTTTTAATTTTATATCCTATGATTTTTAAAGCTGATGACATTCAGGCTCTACAAATGAACTGACCTACCTGATTTACAGACAGAAAGGACAAAGAAAAGATAGTTATGAAGTATGTAAAAAAATGTACCCTTGCCTTTTCACACATCAGAGTATGGACTCCCTGGTTACAGACATAAATTCTAAACAGTTCAACAAGGCTAATATAAAACAGATCAATGGATTAACTGTAATCTGGCAGAGTTTCTGCCTAGATCATGAGGTTATTACTTGGTAGGAGACAAAGGACTTGGGCCTGACACAAAATAGTAAAAATCCCACACAAAACAAACTTGGCAAAACCAGTGTGGTGTCATTATCAAAATATCCACATTGAGGGCAAATAATTTATTCTAGCTGCAGCTGTGACTGCAAATTCAAACCATGGGCCCAAGTATAACTCATCTTTAAATAGGATATTTTATCCAGCACCACCAGATGAGAGATCAGAGCAAAAAACTCAAAGCACAGCTAGGATGGGATTCTTAAAACGTAACTACACAGACTTTAACAACCCAAAGAGAATAAAATACTGAAATAAACCATTAAAGCTTTTGGTAATCTAAATGTATAATTTTTCTAGTCCTTCTAAGCCATAAGGAGTTATAAGGTGAGGAAAATATAGATTTTTTTTAAATTCCATCATTTAAAAAAAACTGTTTTCAAAGAACAGAAAGAAAAGAAAGAAAGAGAAAAAGAAAGAAGGAGGGAGGGAGTAAGGAAAGAAGGACGGAAGGTAGAAAGAAAGACAGAAAGAAGGAAGGAAGGAAGGAAGGAAGGAAGGAAGGAGAGAGAAAGAAAGAGAAAGAGAGAAAGAGAGAAAGAAAGAAAGAAAGAAAGAAAGAAAGAAAGAAAGAAAGAAAGGAAGGAAGGAAGAAAGGTGGCCAGGCTGCTGGAGGTACCGGCTGTGCTGAAAGAAAGAAAAGAAAAGAAAAGAAAGGGGAAGAGAAGAAAAGAAAAAAAGAAAACAGAAAAGAGAAGAGGAGAGAAAAGAAAAGAAAAGGAAAAGAAAAGAAAAGGAAAAGAAAACAAAACAAAACAAAACAAAAGAAAAGAAAAGAAAAGAAAAGGGAGAATTGTTTCATCAATCTGTTTTGGGGGCTTTGAAAAAATGGTATCACCATAAATCCAGTATAAATAGATGACTAGCTTTCTCTTCCACTTTCAGGCTTCAAACATCAGTGTTCAACAGCTTTTTTAACAAGCTCAGTGATCAGGTACGCACTCACAGAGCCTGTCCATTAGTTACCTTCATGTCATAGCCATAGGTCTCCCGAATGTCTTCATCAGAATCTGTTTCTTCATCATCATAGTCCATTGTTTGTCGAGGAGAAGAAGATACACTGCTCACCACTCGGTTAAAAGCAGACTGCTGGAAACTAGGTAAGTGTCCCTAAACAACGAAAAATTCCAAGATGAACACAACAACATACTAAATAAACATGGGTAATTAATATGCACTTAAGACCACCAAAATGTAGGGCTCCTGGGTGGCTCAGTTGGTTAAGCGTCTGACTTAGTTTCGGCTCAGGTCATGATCTCACAGTTCCTGGGATTGTGCCCGCCTCCCCGCCCCTACATCAGACTCCAGGCTGACAGGGCAAAAGCCTGCTTAGGATTCTCTCTCTCCCTCTCTACCCCTCCCCTGCTCGCTCATGCTCTTGCTTTCTCTCTCTCTCCCCCCGCTCAAAATAAATAAATAAACTTTAATGGGGCACCTGGGGTGGCTCAGTCGGTTAAGAATCTGACTTCAGCTCAGGTCATGATCTCATGGTTTCTGAGTTGAAGCCCTGCACTGGCCCCATGTTCACAGCTCTGAGCCTGGAACCTGCTTCATATTCTGTGTCTCCCTCTCTCTCTGCCCCTCCCCTGCTCGCCTCTGTGTCTCTCTCTCTCAAAAATAAACAAACATTAAAAATAATAATAATAAATTAAAAATAAAATAAAAAATAAAAAAAGACCAACGAAATGTAATGAACTTGCTAAGTGGCCAAGAGAGTTCAACAGTTAGTACAGACTAAATTTTTGGTTATAATGACAAGGTCCATCTCAATGGTATTTCCAGGTACCAGTTCACTAAAATTACCTAGGTATATATCTGAAGAAAATCCTACAGGTGTATACAGAAAGGTATTATGGGTAACATGGCTACTGGCAACTTACTGCTATTTTCCCCATCAGCCGGTAACATATATTTGACTTACCATTTGTACAGTGACAAATATAATCCCATGAAATAAAAAAAGAAAGTAAATCCTAAACTTGCCTGTAAGTCTGGATTGGCAGCTGCTTTTTGGAGTTCTGCACTGATGATTTTTTCAGTTTTTTCTCGAGCTGCCTGCTCCACCATGCGCTGGCTCAACACGGACAGTTTGGCTAGGGCAGAGGACAGTTCATCTGTGGCTAGGGCCTGCCGTGCTCTATCCTGCCAACTCATAGCGCGTTCTGTCAAACACTGCAGGGCCTCTCCTTCTGGCAAACGTACAGGTAACTTCTGAAGGGATACCAGGAGTGACAGAATAGTCTCTAGCCTTGGCCTTCGAGACCGCATACATAGAGGGCAAAGGAATTTTACTTCTTTAGCCTGCCAGCTAGACCCTTTTTTCTGGGAACCTGATTTAGGAAGGGGAACACAGCTGTTATGGAACCAGTCTTTGCAGAGCTCACACTGTAGCATGAACCCACTGGCTGTCTTGCGACAAATGCAAAATTTTACTTCTTCTATGCGGTCCACCATTGTCATTTTAGCTAGGTTGGCTGCTCTGAGGGAATGCATGGCTTCGATCTCTTTTTGCTCCCGTTCTTTGAAAACCGCCACCTGTATACAACAAACATTTAATTAAAAGGAGTCATGGAAAAACACTGCCAAATTCTCACAGCTGAGGGATCATCTCCACATTGTGCCCTCATTGTAACAAACCACTGTCCTTTAAAAAAAATCACTCCTCAATCGTTTCCCATAATTTGGGTACAGACATTCTTCATTTGTGAAATGAGCAAAGTGCTACCGTATTTGACATATTATATCAGTAGAGCACTATGAATTTTTCTACAGGGTGCACAAGAAAAGATAATATACCCTGGAGTCAGGCAACCTGGGCATGAAGCCTGGCTCCTGGACATCTAGACTAATGATCTGGGCACAGGTTTTCTGAAAAATGAGGATACCGACAAATCTCATTTTGTTGTTCCAAACAACAAATGAATAAATAAATAAGATAATATGTGAAAGTGCCTAACTTGGTACCTCGCACAAGGTAAGCACTCAATAAATATTCCTTCCCACCCGGGCAGAGGGGTGTAATTTCTATATAAACCAACTTTTCTTTCTTTCTAAACAGCCTTTTCAACTCATGCAGAAGTAGAATAACAAAGCCTGATGACCAATTATAACAAGGTTTTATGTAAAATTCATTTTTAAAAAGTAAGTAAAAGTGAACAAAATGTAATTATCGTGAACACTGTCAGTACATTTTCTGTTTTAAACTACAGTAGCTTTGAAACAATTCTGGAATAATTTCCAGTCCTACCCATCTGGCAGAACTGACTTGTTAGGCGGGTTCGCTAATAAGTCATTTCCACTTGCCTCAAAACAAGATCATCTGTAGGCAGAAACAGCCATATCAAGTGACTTAAAGTATGTAATTCCCTACTGTCCTTTTTTTACTTCTCTTTACATCCTCAGGCTCCTAGTCATCTTCACTTTCCTCCTCCTATCCAAAAACACCTATCATTCTTGGGGCACCTGAGTGGCTCAGTAGGTTAAGCATCTGATTTCAGCTCAAGTCATGATCTTTCGGTTTGTGAGTTCGAGCCCCACGTCAGGTGAGCTCCAGCCCTACTTCAGGTAAGCTCGAGCCCTGCTTAGGGTGAGGTCTCAAGCCCTGCTTCGGGTGAGCTCAAGCGCCGCTTCAGGTGAGCATAAGCCCCACTTTGGGTGAGCCCCACTTCTCTCTCCCTCTCCCTCATTCCCTTTCTCTCTCTCTCCACTCCTTGTAGGATTCTCTCTCTCTCCCTCCCTCTCTGCTCTTCCCTCACTTGCACCCATTCTCACAAAAAACAAAAACACCCATCATTCTAATTAGCTACAAATATTTTGAGCATTCACTATACTATGAATGCTACCAAGAGAAGGGAGATAGTTTAAACAGCAGCTGGTAACAGTAAATGTATAAGGGGCACCTGGATGGCAGAGTCGGTTAAGCGTCCAACTCTTGATCTCCGCTCAGGTCATGATCTCACAGTTTGTGGGTTCGAGACCCACATCGGGCTCTGCACTGATGTTGCAGAGTCTGCTTGAGATTCTATCTCTGCTTCTCTCTGACTCTCTCCCACTTGTGCTCTCTCTTTGTCTCTCTCAAAATAAATTTAAAAACTTAAAAAAAATTAAATAGATACAATTCCTTTTAAAAGCACAGGTTTAAGCATCACAAAAATGCTATTAAATTCTAACCCAGTAATCACATTCCTAAGAGTCAAGTATAGGAAAATAATTTGAAAAAAGGATAAGGCTTTATAAAGAAGTTCACTTTATATTATCCATAACAGCAAACACTTAGTAACAACTGAAATATTTGACAGTGCTCAGCAAATCACGGAGAATTTCATGGAGTATTAGACAACTATTAAAACAATAAAGAAGAGAGATATGGAAAAGATGATTTTAGGGAGAGAACAAACTGATAAACGTTGATTACAAATATAAAAAAATGAAATATATATATAATTATAAAGCCAAAGATAAAGTTTACAAAACGAAAATAGTTAAGATCATAAAACCAGTGAATCTGCTAATATCTTCACAGAATTTTGTATTCACAAGCAGATTCAAGATGCATTACATGATTTCTTACCACCATGGCTGTATCTCTGGTTTCCTCTAATCCTTCCTCCAGATCGCTCAGAGGCTCAAGGTCCAGATCCTTTTCTTTTTCTTTTTCTATTAGTTCTTTTACTTTTTTCCTTCTGTTTTTACCACTCCCATATATACCAATGTCAGTCCGGGGACTCAGCACCTACAAAAATAAAACCAAACACTGAGCTCCAGGTTTTAAAAAATCTGAAAACTGAAAATAATAAAAGGAATCATTTACTGACCATTCATCTTTTCCTAAGCACTTTTTTATATACTTTATACACATTACCTAATTCAATCCTCACAACAACCCCCTGTAGTAGGTAGTTTTATCTGTATTTTACAAACCAGGGAAACTGAGGCTAAGAAAGGAAACAACATGCCCAAGAACACAGGGTTAGTAATTAGGGAGCCGGTCCTCAAACATGAACTATCTTACTCCAACTATGCTCTTTAAAACTAGGATATTCAAATGCTCAAGATAAAAAAGGTAATGACTATTTAAATTTGTACTTCTGAAAAATAAGATCTTTCTATGACAGAATCCACTGGTGAGAGAGAGAAGATCCAGGCTGATTGCATTTTCTGGACACAGCACAAGATGAACTGGAAATAAGTCTGCCTAAAGCTCCACATTTCTAGTCAACATCTGGTATCGCTTAATAGGGATCACTTATATAACCATGACCAGATAAACTGAAAACAACCCTCATCAATGAAACTCCTACATACAGGTATTAAATTATCAACCATTCTTTACCTGCAACAACGTATGGCTAGAATTCTTCTTAAGAAAGGTCCGCCCCGTCCGTTCTCTCCATGCCCGTGCAGCTGCTACTTGCGATTCTACTTGGGGCAACGCATCCAGACGCACAGGGATAGGGCGCCCTTTAGCAGATAAGCTCTCCAGCTGCTCCAAGTAAGCATAGTTGCTGCCACTCTGAAAAACAAAAGTACACTCTCACACAACTTGCGCTTTCTTATGCAGTCTAGCAGTATTGGCTGGAAGATCTTATGAAGAGTTTAGTGTTAAGCTTTTTATTAAATATTATTCTTTAAACCTAACTGTATGTCTGGAAGTAACAGAACCTCCGATTTCCTTTTTAAAAATCTATAAATTTATGGTGTCAAAGCTTTTTATTTTATTGAGAACTAGTTAAAATGTAAAAACCAGTTCAAAAAATAATCTAAAGAACAGATATCTATAAATACAATCAGGAATGAGGCAAGGAATTTGCTAATAGATGGAAACAGATGTTTAATATCATACCAGACAATGCAATCATCTTTTCTACCATGTGGAAATCAATCGTTCCATTATAGGTAAGTTTAACTGCTTTTCTATAGACATAATTCACTTGTATTACTATCATTTTTTAGCCTGGTCGAAGAAAATCTAAGGCACACACTCCTTCGATGAGATAATCCTGGAGGGTTCACTAGACAACATCCAGTATTCCACTGAAAGGACATCAGTAATCTCTTTTGCCTATTCCAGTCTTTCAACTTTTCCGAATACTACAAAGCAGTATTTTAATTCTGATAACAACCTCCATTTTATGTTCTGTAAATACAGATGAGAATGGATATTTGCCTAAGTCAAGTGGTTCAGTATTTCTGTGTAATGAAGTCATTACTGTTTTTAGAACTATTACTGCTTTAAATTTACAAACTAAATGAATCATTACAAGAGGGGAGAGGGTTAAGGAGCAATCCATTACAGTAATTCTGAGTGATGAATCTCTGGGCAGACAGGACACGTAACCACTCCTACAAGAAACCTTACATGCCCTTAACATTCATTGTTACTCAGAGGCTCTGAATGAAGGAAAGGCATCATTACATGCTGAACAGACACTCTAATAAAAAGTTACTTTCTATATTATTAACTGACTCATTTGCCTAAAAATTCATTTGGAAAGTTACACTGAAACATGCGGAAAAATAAATAAGCAAGAAACTTCGGTGATTTCTTTTTCTTTAAAGCAGGCTCCGGCGCCCAACAGGGGGCTTGAACTCACAACCCCAAGATCAGGCATCCCATGCTCCACCAACTGAGCCAATCAGGTGCACCAACTTAAGTCAATTTTTACAAAGAATTGTAAAATTCTAGCCCTGAGAGATATTAAAATGGTATAATTAAAATCACTGCGGACTAGGATTAAAGAATAGACAGCAAACTGGAAGAGAAAAGAAAGTTCAAATACAGATATGGTTGAGAAATTCCAAGTTTACCAGTACTCCGTCTTGTGCCCAGCTATAGCTGTTTGACTACAGAAAACCTCCTGGCTAAGGCTTGACGGAGCCTGCTTCCACACTATGTATCCTAAAGTAGAGTTTGCCTATCAACAGAAGTTGTCCACTTACTTAGAACCTACAAGTCCCTCTCCCCACTGAAGGGAGGGCTTGCTGGAGGAAAAGTCCTCTAAATGACAGGGGAAACACACGGCAGCCACCTACATTTGCAGACTCGGTCCTGCAGTTATAAACAAATACCCAACTAAGGGTTATCACACATTTGAGGACAACCAACTGCCTGAAATAGGTTAAAGATGAAACAGAGGAGCTGCCCTAATGAAAACACAGATAATTTTAAAAATAGCATAGAAAAAGCTAAGCAGCTCCCTGAAAAAAAGTCAACTTAAAACAAAGTAAATTAGAAGTCATTAGAACTTGAAACTACAATATGTTCTCTCTTAAGACAGTTTAGTAGAGAGTTGGTTTCCTTTTATTTGGATATAGTTCTACAATACAATAAAGAGTAGGTATACCCTCAATCCTGAAAATGCCACTGAAAATTTTACAATTCAGGAGGAATATTATATATTTGAATATAGTTTTATCTCTAGCCCTTATTTCATTCTGTTTTCATTTCTTCTTTTAGAGAAAGAGAGCATGAGTAGGGGGGAAGGGACAGAGGGAGAGAGAGAATCGTAAGCAGGCTTCGCGCTCAGCATGGAGCCCGACACAGGGCTCGACCCCACAACACTGGATCATGACCTGAGCTGAAATCAAGAGTTGGATGCTCAACTGACTGAGCCACCGAGGCGCCCCATTATAGTTTGTTTTAAATTAAATGTAGGAAATGTGTCTTTCTAACTAAAGAATATGCTATTTTGAGGGCCAGGGTACTACCTTTATACCCTTCCCCTCACATTTCTGCTCCCAAATAACTAGAATAGTGCCATGAGTGTTATGGGGTTCAGTCAATATTAATTTCATTTTCTTTTTGCTGCCTCTTATTTTAAAAGTAACTTGTGCACATGGCAAAGATTCAAAGAATACAGCAGGGAATAAACTCCCTATTGCTAAGAGTTAAATAAATAGCTAATTCTGTCATCTTTCACAGCAGGGAGTAAAAAAACAAGTTAACGTTTAAATAGGTAATATTTACTTTGAATGATAGAATCAGATGGAAGAACAATTGAATTTTAAGTATTATCATTATTTTATCATGGGCATTCTATTCTAAAGGATTATAGGCTTAAAGAATTCATCTGTGAGACAGCATCGCCCAAATGGTAGGATAACTCAAGAGGCTCCTTACCTGAATAGCTTCTACTTTAGCTGTCCATTCTCTAGCCTTTTGTAAGGCTTCTTTCAGGGACAACACATTGGGTAGAAAGGCTGGAATGTTCTTGGCTTCATTCACTATGCTTTCTAAACTTGCCACGCTGTGCCGTGGTCTAAAAAAACACAAAAATAGGGTAGATGCATGAGGAAAAGTCAAAATGCTACCAACATTTAAATAACATTTTAGAATGTGCAGAGAACTTTCATATACACGCTTTCACTTAGTTCTTACCACAATTCTATAAGGGAGGAAAAGCAACTATTATTATCTTTATATCTAATTTACAAATAAGAAAACCTTAACTCAAAAATCAATTATTTTCCCCCAAATTCATCTAATAGAGTGAATCGCACAGCTGAAATATTGATTCAGAATAAGTCTCAGATCCCATGCTCTTTTCACTACACCAAATTGCATCTATTTTAGTTCTCTACAATATCTGAGATGATCAGAGATGCAAATTAGATAGCAATGTAGAAAGCAACAGTCTAGAAGTCCACTAATGTTGACAATATACATTTAATTCAACTATATTCAAGAATACCTAGTACAAAAAGATGAATAAAATAGACCTTATCCTCAGCTAATCAGAATACGAGATAAGAATTAAACTTGTACTGGGGACTAAGAACAAATTACTATAGGCTCACCAATATGGGACGTAGTGATTAATTCTGCTTAGGAGAGCTGAGAAGGGCTTTGAGCTGGGGCTTAAAGAAGTGATTTTGTTAAGTGAAATGTTAAAGAGAAAAACCAGGAATATAATGAACAAAGACATGAAGAAACATTTAAACGTTAGTGGTCCAGGGGTGCCTAGCTGGCTCAGTAAGTACAGGATGCGACTCTTGATCTCAGGGCCATGAGTTCAAGCCCCAAGTTGGAGGTGGAGTTTATTTAAAATACAATAAAATCTTTAAAAAATTAAGTTAGGGGCGCCTGGGTGGCTCAGTCAGTTAAGCGGCCGACTTCAGCTCAGGTCATGATCTCACGGTCTGTGAATTCGAGCCCCACGTCTGGTTCTGTGCTGACAGCTCAGAGGCTGGAGCCTGTTTCGGATTCTGTGTCTCCCTCTCTCTCTCTGCCCTTCCCCCGCTCACTCTCTGTCTCTATGTCTCTCAAAAATAAAAAAATAAATAAAAAAAAGAAGTAAAAAATTAAGTTAGTAGTCCAGTTTAAGATGGGGGCTGGTGTGAGGATGGAGGCAGAACAGGAGCAGGAGTAAGTGTAAGAGCAGGAAGTCGGGGAACATGACAGGAAAGAAAGATACAAACTGATAGGAGAGGTCTTGAGAGCCATGAATTTCACTTTGAAAGCAAATAGAAAGCTACTGAGGGTGGGAACAGTTTCATCCTCCAGAAATCCTACTATATGCTCATAATCTTGTGGTGGAGAGGGATTATTAATAGAGTTATGATGCCCTGTAAGATGCTATTAGAATGTACAGTAGGAGGACCTAAACTGAGTTGGCAGGTGAAGGAAAGTTCCCAGAAGTGACCTCTAAGCTTTCTTACCCTTTTTAAATAGGAGTGAGTCAGGAAAGCTGTTTTGAAAACAAAATAAGCATGTGCAAAGGTTCAGAGATGAGAAAGAACATGACATGTCTGAGGAAAGCAAGGGGGGATCACTATGTTTGGAAGATAGAATGCAAAGAACGGAGAGGGATGAGGCTAGATCCTGAAGCAAGGGGCTAGATTACAGATGGCCTTACGAATCAGATTAAGGGGTCTATATTTCATCCCAAGGAGAATGGCAAACACTGAAGGGCTTTAAACAAGGGATTCAAAAAGCCATATCTGTATTTTAGGAAAATACGAATTGCAGTGTAGAGAATGGGTTTAGAAAAGAGTGAGGTCACATAAACTGTTGCTATGATTTAGGCCAGCTAAGACAGCACCCAAAAGAAGAATGAAAGTGAGAAACATTGAGGAAATATAATCAACATGACTTCGTAGTTAACGGAGTTGGAGGGTAAGGAAATGGAAAGGAAAGGTTAATTTCCAAAGTACTGGCTTATACAGAGGAGAAAAAATTCAAATTCAAATTCAAAGAAAAAAGGAGTAAAGGAAGAGATGATGGGAAGGAGTTAGTGAATCCAATTTTGGATATGGGGAATCCGAGGTACCAACAGGACATCCAATGGAATTTAATAAGCAGATGGTATCTATGAAATATATCTGTTACAGATGAGAATTTGTGGAGTTAATCAGTATAAAGATGGCAAATGGAGCCAAGAAATTAGATGAAATTTCCAGTGAGATGTACAGAGTGAAAAAAGAAGTGGTCTACATCAGAATCTTGAGAAAAGCTTTTATTTAAGAGGCAGGGAGAAAAGGCCAAAAGCAAAGAAGGGTATTGAGAAAATAATGGTCAGTAATTAATCAATGCTAAGAGGTAAAGAATATTATAGATGTGTTTCAAAAAGATAGCATTATCCATTCAGAAGATGTGGTTTATATATACAATGGAATACTACCTGGCAATGAGAAAGAATGAAATCCTGCCATGTGCAACAATGTGGATGGAAATGTGGAGGGTATTATGCTAAGTGAAATAAGTCAGTCAGAGAAAGACAGATATCATATGTTTCCATGCATATGTGGAACTTGAGAAACTTAACAGAAGGGGGAAGAGAAGAAAAAAAATAGTTTCAAACAGACAAGGAGGGAGACAAACCATAGAGACTCTTAAATACAAATAACTGAGGACTGATGGCAGGGGGCGGGAGAGAGGGGGAAATGGGTGATGGGCATTAAAGAGAGTACTTGTTGGGATGAGCACTGCGTGTTGTATGTAAGCGATGAATCATGGGAATCTACTCCCAAAGCCAAGAGCACACTGTATACATTGTACATTAGCTAACTTGACAATAAATTATATTTAAAAACAAACAAAAAACCCAAAAGATAACTTAGACAGGAGTAAGAAAAGAAGATTCTTCTTCCCACTATTCCCACCAAACTCCATCACCCTCTATTTTCTAATTTTATTTTCTTCAATGACACTAAGTATCTGAAATTCATTCATCCATCCACATACTCACTTATTCACCTGCCTCTTGACTCTCTCCCCACTAGAATGTTGGCTCTATTTTAGAGCAGGGACTTTGTGTGCTTTTCCCCACTGTCTCTATAGCACTAAGAAATAGTGCCTGGTATGTAGTGGGTACTCAATAAATACTAAATTGCAAAGATTAAGGGAAAATACAAGAGTACTATAACTAGGTCAGTGACAATGATGATAGATATGAAAGACATTTTGGAGGCAAACTCACTAAAACTTGGTCACTGATTAAATGTAGAAAAATAGGAGAAAGTTTTCACATTTTACTACCGACAAAATTTCATTCTGTAGACTACGATAAGTTGCATCAGGTATACCAAATCATGGTTTTCCATCCCAGTTATTTAGTTTTTCCCATTTAATATGCTCCTGGATTGTCACTAATCTGAAGACACTGAGTAGTTTCAAGGTTTCAAAGAGAAAAAGCTATGGATACATTTTAGTATGTATTCTCCATGGCATCTGGAGAGCAAAATATCCAGCAAAAACATATGCAGCCTTTTCTTGGCAAAACAGGACTGTGTTCTTTAAATCATCTAAGGCTTTTCCTATTCATCTACATTCAAAATAAGTAGCTGACAAAGTAGTTAAGTACATGAAGACTTTGGAATAAAGTAGAAAAGGCTTTAAATTTGAGCTATGTTATTTAAGAACTATGTGATCTAAGTATCCCAGGTTCCTCATCCTCACACAAGAAATTCTGTATCAATTTTAGCTGAAGAAATACTGTAATAAAGAACATTAGTTCTTCTGTAATTATCAAATTAGTTGATACACAGTCAAATATGATGAATGCTTTACTGAAATCTCACAGATCCAATGGGGTGCCAATGCTAATTCAACTTAATGTTCTCTTGCCTTTCTTTCTTCTTCTTTCCCACTACTTTCCTGCATAAATCCTCCACTCCAGTGAAGCCCATTTAACTTTTGTCACCAAAACACACCCTATATATATATTCCTTAAACTTAGCTTATGACATTTCTCTTACCTCCCTTCCACTTCAGTCCCACCCATGCTTCAAGGCTCTACCTAAATTCTTTTTTTTCTCTACAGCTTCTCTTCTGAGCACCCAAGCTAACACTGACCTCCTCTAAACTCTTATTGCATTTTTCGTACCTCTCAGTTAACAGTAACATATTGTGGTGAGCTTTACATTTCTTAGCTCTGAAATACAGCATAGGTAATGGAAGGTTCTAAACAAAATACTACTTTGTATCACTTAAAGTACCTAGTGAAGAACTCTGCACTTAGTGTGCCCACAATATTTGAAACTATTTATGTGCAGACCTATTCCATAACTTAGTGATTGATCAGGGAAGGCACAAAACATCTAATTAAATATTTAATGAAACAGAACCTTATGTTCTTCCTTCAGTTCTACTCTGACTTAAGTTATTAAAAAGGCAACAGTCACCAACAGATGTGTTCACCTTGCCTGCAGGCAGACCTTAGCCTTTTCTTCCCACCGCTCAGAGACTGTAAGGAGCTCCTGGAGTTCAGCCATTGCCTTCTCCACAGCGTGATGGGGTGCCAACCCCACCCCAGAGTCTATCAGTTTCTTCATGACATCCAAAGTGACCTGCTGTGGATCTGATAGGGTCAGTCTTACTTCATCCAACCATCGAGCCTGCTGTAGCTCTTGCTTTAGTCGGGCTAATTCAGGTAGCTCCACATAGAGACTAGAACCCATGTCTATCAACATTTGGAGTTTGGAAGAATCTGGGGTTTCATCCATCATGGCCTCTTGAGCACGTTCATGAAACTCTTCCACATCATCCAGGAGATTCTGAAAAAGTCAAAAAAATAAAAATAAAAAACAAATTTAAAAGATACAAAATGAGTATGGAAGCTCAGGCAAACTAACAAATTCTAGAGAACCTAATAATCTCACCATTATAGCACCAATTAGATATGATAGTAAAAAACATAAATATCATAAATATGCTTCTGTTATTACTTACCTTCTTACTTTTAAAATATGATTAATTCATTCAAAAAATATTTAAAAAAAAATTTTTAATGTTTATTCTTGACAGAGAGAAGAGACAGATCACGAGTGGGGCAGGGCAGAGAAAGAGAGAGACACAGAATCTGAAGCAGGCTCCAGGCTCCAAGCTGGCAGCACAGAACCCGACGTGGGGCTCGAACTCACGAATCCCAAGATCATGACCTGAGCCAAAGTCAGACACTTAATCGACAAAGCCACCGAGGCACACCCATTCAAAAAATATTTAAAGACTGCAGACTTAGATACAGCCACTGCTCTAAGTGCACGTATTAAAACATACAAAGTCCTTGTCTTCAAGGAACACATTTTAATCTAAATAGCCAGACACTGAATACATGAATGAAAAGTTTTAGTTAGTTTTAAATGCTATGAAAATAAAATAGGACAACATAATAGAGAATGACCAGAGGAGGAGGGCATACTACATTGCAATGGTGGTCACAGAAAACAGCTGAAGTGAAACTAAAAGAAGTGGGAACTAGATCTGGAGGAAGAGCAGTTCAGGCAGGGCAAGTAATAACTGCAAAAGCTTTTAAAGAGAAATGAGATTGCCGTCTTGCTCATTTGGATGAGTGGATGATGAGAAGCAAAGTGGAGAAAGTAGTTTAAAATTAAGCAGAGACCAGATTACGTAGTGCCCTGTAGATTATGAATTTAGATTTCATTCTAATGGCTTTGAGGAAGCACTGGAGATTTTAACCACAAATAAATGATATGATTTGATTTATATTTTACACAATCATTCAGGCTAGCAAATAAAAAATAAACTATTTTTAGAGAAGAGGAGAGGAGATGAGCTAAGAGGCTATTACAGTAATCTAAAGCACAGAATCTAGTGGTTCAGAGCATAGTTTAAGCAATGGACATGATGATAAATGGTTCAATCTGGGATACATTTTGAAGATAATATAATAACAGCACTTGTTTAGAGACTGATTGTACAGTATAAGGGAAATAAAGGAATCAAGGATTCTGATTCATTAAAAGGCTTTTAAGATGACTTTAGTCTGCCAAAGGGATACGGAGAGTATACCACTGGACGTACAAGCCTGTAGAAAAGAACAAAGGCATTGAGAGTTGGTGATCTGGGGATCAACAGGATATAGATGGTATTTAATGTCACTAAAACAGATGTCAGGACCTAGAGTAAAGAAAGGGCTGAGACTCCAAACATACTCCAACGAGAAGTTGAAGTTGTCAACGAGAAAACAAACAGCAAAGAAGACTAAAGAGAAGGAACTGTGAATAACCTAGAAAACCAGCAAGTGTGACGTCATAAATGTTCAGAGAAAGTCTCTCAGAAAGGAAACAGTGGTCAACTACCAAAATGCTCCTACGATAGGGAATGAAGTAAAAACACATTTGATACTAGATCTCACAAGCTAGTGATGAAAACCATTCACCTTGATGAAAACCATTTCAGATATCCTGCCCATGGCCAAATCACAAAACACACCACAAACTATCATATTAATATATTTGATAGATACTTTTGAGATTTTACAAATTCAAGAAACCATCAGGGCTCTAGTAATTTCAGAGCTCGTATTTTTAAAAGCTCATGAACTAACAACTTACTGATGCATTTAGATTCTTTTAATGATTTTCTTGCATTTCAATTATATCTATGCCAAATGGGGACTGTGATCTAACATTAATATAGAGAAAAGTTCAAAACTAAATACTCTTGGTTCCAGAATCTTAAAGGAAGTGTTAAAGTGATTCTTTTTCTTTCTAAGTTTACTTATTTATTTTGAGAGAGAGCAAGCAGGGGAGGGGCAGAGAAAGAAGAGGAGAGAGAATCCCAAGTGGGCTCTGAACTGTCAACACAGAGCACAATGCAGGGCCCAAACCCACAGACTGTGAGATCACGATCTGAGCAGAAAGCAAGAGTCCAATGCCTAATCGACTTAGTCACCCAGGTGCCCCCAAAACCATGGGCTTCTTACTGTCAGCTCGCTTATGTGAGAAACAAACAAAACAAAAAACTAATCTAGACACACTATTTTGTCTGCCCAAAACAGAAACTCATACTACAAAGGCTATTACCCAAGAAAAGAAATGTAATACTCCACCTTTACTTGTCGAGCTTGGCTGATGACACATGGAAGACTAAAAAGTTGTTGGACAAAGGCCTTCAATTCTTCCACTGTCAGTTTGGTCCGAGTCCTCCCGCCATCTGGGCTCTGCCTGATGTGAAATAATATTGAGACATAAGTAAGAAAAATTCAGAGTCATCTGATATCAAAGGGGCTTCTAGTCTCTCTAGAATTCTAACCCAAGCAACCCCAGAGTACGAGCATCTGAGAGATTCCACTGTAATGGTGATCACCTCCAAATTAGGTTTTTACCTCTTTAGTTAATGGCTCAAAGATTCAATACTCCAAGTTATCGTTCCTTCAATCTTACAAATATTAAACATTTCAAACAGTCAATAAATTCCTCAGAGTAAAATATTATGTTCATTAATAAAACTAAATCTTCTACCTCAAAAAGCTTAAAATGTGGAACAAGGGCACCTTTAACTTGGCTTAGAAAACAATAAAGCCTCTGAAACATATTCAGAACTGTATGTGTATAAGCACTGTTTTAAGAAAAGGGTCTCTCAGCTTTTGCCGGATTCTCCAAGAGGGTTAGTGACCAAATGGCAGGTGAAGATTTGCTGACCAATGTCTTTAAGAAAGGTTCTCTAATGAAATGGTAAATAAAAAATACACAAAGTAATTTAAAACCCAATGTGAAGTGCTATAGAAGAACCTGTTCAGATACCAGGAATGTGTTGGAATGAATACAAAACAATACCACAGAAAATTTAACACACGCGACTGACATTAAATCAAGGATGCATACTTCTATACTCCTTAGTAACAGCCTCTCCTGCGTCCATCAAGGTTACTCTGCTGCCACCTGCCTTCAGCGTGTAGTATCGTTTATTTATTTACAAATATTTATTGCACACCTACTATGTGCCAGGCATTGTTCTAAGCACAAGAAATAAAGCAATGAAAAAAGTATTAAAAAACTCCAATATCCTAGTCTCACACATGTCTGGTGGGACTGGGAAAGAAAAGATGTAACGAATTAGTATATAAGGAGGTGACTGGGCTAGGAGAAAAACAAAACAGGAAAGAATAAAAAGGTGGCAATTTTATAAAGGTTGTCAGGAGGCTTCTTCGAGAATGTGTCATCTGAAAGAGACCTGAAAGAAGTGAGGGATAAGCCACCTGGATATCAGGGAAGAGCACTGTGAGCAAAGAATGAAGTGAAGGCCCTAAGAAGAAACGTGCCCAGAGTGTAGGAAAAGCAGAAAGGGGAAGACGACTGCGGAGTGAAGCAAGAAAGGAGAGTAGTAGTGTGTAAGACTGGAACATGACTGGAGGAGGAAGGAAAATGGCCATTAAGAGATCTAAGGTAATATAGGGCCTTGTGAGTCAGTTAAAATTTTGGCTTTTACTCTGAAAGAAAAACAAACGAACAAAACCAAAAAACCCACAAGAAACCACTGAGGAACCCGACTCTTCTTCATAGTCTTACCTGTGCTTCTGCTTTTTGCTGAGAAGCAGCTGAGCCACAGAGGCACAGGTCTCTGCTTCTTTTACAGCATCCCTGAGTTTTCTAAAGAGATCATTCTCCGGGTATTTCCTATCCTCAGCATCTTCCAGCATTACCCGTAACTCAATCAAATCTGTGAAAATAAAAGCGATATGCTACGACCACAGACATAAAAAGCCATTTAAAAATATTCACCAACCCCTCTCAAGTTAGTTCTCAACCTATCAGAAGAACCATCATGGCTGGAAGATCTCACTAATGCAATAAAAGCTTATAGGCAGATGCTCATTCCTAATCCTTATGGATGATTTCTCTCAGGTAAGGTAATTCCTAATTCTTTTTTTTTTAATGTTTTATTTATTTATTTTGAGAGAGAGAAAGAGAGCGCATGAGCAAGCATGCACACAAGCAGGGGAGGGGCAGAGAGAGGGGAGAGACAGAGAATCCCAAGCAGTGTCAGCGCACTGTCAGCACAGAGCCCGATGCAGGGCTTTATCCCAGAAACTATGAGATCATGACTTAGACACTTAACTGACTGAGCCACCCAGGCGCCCGGCAATTTCTCATTCTTAATTAGCCTTTAGTGTTAGTCCACTGGTAACAACGGCTCCCCAAAATACATATCTACTGCCAGCTAGCCATTTGTCCCATTTTATATTAACTTTTCATGTAAGAGAAGTTTCTCCAGTAGAAAACTAAATCTGAGTCAGTCAACCAATCCATTAGTCTCAAATCTTAAATGAGCCTAGGATTCTTCCCTAATAGAGGAAAAACACATAAAACAAAACAAGGCCTCTTTCAATGTAACAATAATTTCAGTGTATGCATACAGAAGGAGGAAACTTAACCTTTCTTGTGGTTGAAGCTGGCAGATAATGCTTCTGTAACACGGCTGACCCAGGTGTCATAGGATTGTGCCCTGACTTTCACACCATATAGCAGAGAAGGGAGGTCCTCTAATGGGTAGCGGTACCTAAAAACAAAGAAAAACAAACAAGACACAGAAGTAAAAACTTCAAAATCCAACAAGAACTTGAAAATAAATTTTAAACATAATCAGCTTATTAATACAATGACCAGGGGAATGGGGGGTCTTAAAAAAAAACTCAAAGCTGCCCACAGAGTTTTAATGCAGGGAGAAACAGGGAACATATGAAATCGACTGATTAAAAAAAAATAACTTCAGTTGCCAACTTTAGGGCCAACTTTAAAGGACTGGTCCTCAGCAGGAAGGCAACGAGACAAGGAAAAGTTACCAGTCTACACGGGGGAAGGGAAATTACAAAGAACAATGCCATTGGTTTTCAAAGAAGTAACGAGTTTTACAAGAAACTTATGG
Organism: Paguma larvata; assembly: GCA_030068075.1. NCBI lineage: Eukaryota > Metazoa > Chordata > Mammalia > Carnivora > Viverridae > Paguma > Paguma larvata. Next base: position 101,055,809 of record CM057828.1, read on the forward strand.
ATACCTAAGACACTTCTTCTGCATGGGGCAGGGACACAGATCAGCTGGATGGTAGAGACACACGAGCCGCTCAGGATTACAGGAGCATGTCAGAGCAGAGAGAAAACATGTGGTTCTGCACGCTGAACACTGTCGCTCATCATCAGGAACAAGTTCAAACACCTCTTCTTCCGACATCAGGACACCCTGAAATACAATTCGTGTCACTATATCAAATCTTTCTAGTCCCTCAAGCACCAAAGACTTTCAAGTTATTAAATTTTTTTCTTATAGGTAAATCTTTGACTTAAGATATAAACATGGGAGGAACGATGACATATCATCAAAATATTTCCTAAAATTAATCATTCCTAAATTTTCAAAAAGTGTAAGAATACACATTTGACTGATAAAAACTTTTTTAAATGCAAGGAACTTACCAACTACAAAGGTCAAAATAGTCCTAACTCACATTCCCAAGAATGCAACTTAGAAAATCATAAATTCTTAGGAGGGAATGTAGAGAAGAAAAAAGAGATACAAATTAAAAGGTTATGTGAAATAATCAAGGTAAGAAAATTATGGAATGGAACCGAATAGTAGCACTAAAGAAAAAAAAGAGGGGAGGGAGTAGAAGTGATGAGAGACACTGCCAAAACAAAAAAACAAAAATTTTAAACCAGGTAACAGATGACTATGAAAGAGATGGATGAGTCAAGAATGACATTAAATTTTTACATAATGATCCTGGCACTTAGTAAAGGAACATGGTTTGTGAAAAAGTAGACAGAGAGGACATGATATTCCATCTCAAATGCTGAAAGTGAAATGACAAAAATCTAAACAGAAATGTAATCACACGGAGACATGGATTACAAATGGGTGACTAGATATAACACCTCTTTCAAAGTGACAATAATTCTCTTGTTTGTACATACTAGGAGGAAACATCAAGACATGAGAAATGACACCACAAGGTAATAGCTGAAAGAGAGCTTAAATCCTAAGAAAGGCTAAGATTTCCTTGAAAAGTCGCATAAAAGGAAAACAATAAAAGGCCCAAAGCTACAGCCTGCAAACACTGGCAGTTGAGGAAGATAAGGAAAATGACCATTCAAAGTGACTAGCAAGTATTATCAGAGGCTGAAGAAACAGTAGAGCAAATGTTCGTAGAAGGAACAAAGCAGCAACATATAGTCCAACAGAGAGGTCTTGGGGATAGAAGACAAAGAACTGGACTTGGCAAAAACATCACTGGCAAACTTAGTTTCAAAAGGACAGTGATGATGAAGGAATAAAAAGGAAATGAGAGCACTGATCAGAGAAAAACCACTCAATAAGTTTTTTGGGAAGAGATAAAATGAAAACTTTTCTCAAGTAGGAAAGGTAAGTGCATACAGTATGCAAAGAAAGGGTAAAGATTAGCGTCTCAAGGGCATATGAAGAAGTTTATAGGAAAAGAGTCCTTAGAGATTTGATCAGAGGATAAATAAGATGAGTGAGATGTGATATTCAAACTACTGTAGAACAAGGAAAAATGACACCCCATTAATGACACAAGTTAAACCTGAAATGAGACTATACCACAAAAACTTACTTCCAAGTCTCTACCAATGTACAAGCAGACCTCGGAGACATTGTGAGCTTGGTTCCAGACCATGGCAATAAAACAACTACCACGACAGAACAAGTCAAATGAATTTTCTGTTTTCTCAGAATATTCTCTGTAAGTTATATTTACACTATACTGTAGTCCATTAAGTGGGTAGTAGTATTGGGTCTAAAACAGCAATGTACACACCTTAGTTAAAAAATGGTTTGTTGCTAAAAAAAAAAAAAAAAAAAGCTCAACACCATCTGAATTTTCAGGAGGTTATAATCTTATTTCTGGTGGAGGGTCTTGCCTCGATACTGATCAGATTGTTGTTAACTGATGAGGGTGGTGGTTGCTTAAGATTGGGGTGGCCGCTGCAATTTCTTAAAATAAAACAATGGAGTCTGTCACATCAATTCTCTCTTTCACATATGACTTCTCAGCACACAATGCTGTTTGATAGCATTTTATTCACAATCAGAACTTCTCTCAAAATTGGAGTCCATCCTCTCAAACCCTGCCACTGCTGTATCCACTAAGTTTATAGAATATTCTAAATCCTTTGTTGTCATTTCAATAATCTTCACAGTATCTTCACCAGGAGTAGATTCCATCTCAAGAAACCACTTTCTTTGCTCATCCATCAGAAGCGACTCCTCATCTGCCAAAGTCGTATCACGAGATTGCACCAATTCAATCACATCCTCAGGTTCCACTTCTGTGATTGCAATTCTCGTGCTCTTTCAACTTATCTGCAGTTTCTTTTCCACTGAGGTCTTGAAGCCTTAAAAGTCATTCCTGCCACAGCTGGAATCAACTTCTTCCAAACTGCTGTTCGTGTTGATATTTGGACCTTGTTCCATGTATCACAGATGTTCTTAATAGTATCTAGAATGGGGAATCCTTTCCAGAAGATTTTCTATTTATTCTGCCTAGATCCATTAGAAGACTATCTATGGCAGTTACAGCCTTACAAAATTTATTTCTTAAATAATAAGACTTGAAAGTCGAATTACTCCTTGATCCGTGGGCTGCAGAATGGATGTTCTGTTAGCAGGCATGAAAATAACATTAATCTTGTTGGACATCTCCATCAGAGCTTTTGGGCAACCAGGCGCATTGTCAATGAGCAGTCATATTTTTAAATTTTGTTAATGTTTATTCATTTTTGAGAGACAGAGAGAGACAGAGTGTAAGCGGGGGAGGGGCAGAGAGAGAAGGAGACACAGAATCTGAAGCAGGCTCCAGACTCCAACCTGTCAGCACAGAGCCCAGCATGGGGCTCAAACTCACGGACCATGAGATTACGACCTAAGGCTAAGTCAGAAACTCAACTGAATGACCTACCCAGGCGTCCCAATGAGCAGTCATATTTTGAAGGGAATCTTTTTCTCTGCACAGTAAGCCCAACAGTGGGCTTAAAATATTTAGTAAACCGTTTGTAAATACATGTGCTGTCTTCCGGGTTATGTTATTCCAGTTACACAACACAGAGTAGATTTAGCACAATTCTTAAAGATTTTTTTAAATGTTTTCTTCTCTTGAAAGAGAGAGAGAGAGCGTGTGAGCAAGGGAGGGACAGAAAAAGAAGGAGAAAGAACTCCCAAGCGGGCTTCACATCGTCAGCACAGAACCCCGATGCGGGGCTCAATCTCACCAGCCGTGAGCCAAAACCAACTCAAGTCATGCTTAACTGACTGAGCCAATTAGCACAACTGAAGGACCCTGCGCAATTCTTAAGGACCTGAGATTTTAGGATTGGTAAATGAGCAATGGCTTCAACTTTAAGTCTTCAGCTGTATTAGAAGAATACAAGAATACTTTCTTGACTAACAAGAAAGTCAGTCTGTCATTTGAATCTTTGAAGCCAGGCGTTGACTTCTCTCTAGCCATGAAAGTCCTAGATGGCATCTTCTTCCAATAGATGGCAGTTTTGTCTACATTGAAAATCTATACTTAGTGTAGCCACCTTCTCTGATGACCCTGGCCAGATCTTCTGGATAACCTGCTGCAGCTCTACATCAGCACTTGCTGCTTCACTTTCCATTTTTGTGGTATGGAGAGGATTTCTTTCCTCAAACATCATGAACCGACCTCTGCTAGCTTCAACTTCTGCAGCTTCCTCACAGCTCGCAGCATGCATAAAACTTAGTAATTCGAGTTAGGGCATCGCTCTGGATTAGGCCTTGGCGTAAGGAAATGTTGTGGCTGGTTCCATCTTCTATCCAGATCACTAAAACTTTCACCATATCAGCAAAAAAGCTATTTTGCTTTCTTACTGTTCATGTGTTCACTAGAATAGCATTCTTTTTTTTTTTTTAACGTTTATTTATTTTTGAGAGACAGAGCGTGAGCAGGGGAAGGGCAGAGAGAGAGGCAGATGCAGAATCCGAAGCAGGCTCCAGGCTCTGAGCCATCAGCACAGAGCCCAACGCGGGGCTCGAACTCACAGACCGTGAGATCATGACCTGAGCTGAAGTCGGCCGCTTAACCGACTGAGCCACCTAGGCACCCCTAGAGTAGCATTCTTAATTTGCTTCAAGAACTTTTCCTTTGCATTCACAACTGGCTAACTGGCACAAGAAGCCTAGCTTTTGACCTATGTAGGATTTCCACATGCCTTCCCTCTAAGCTTAATAATTTCTAGCTTCTGATCCAAAATGAGAGATGTGTAACTCTTCCTTCCACTTGAGCACTTAAAAGGCCAGTGTAATAGGGCTATGACTTTGGTTAATTTCAATATTGCTGTATATCAAAGAATAAAGAGAAACAGAGAAACAACCAGTTGGTAGAGCAGGCTGAACATGCACAACATTTGTTGATTAAGTTTACCATTATAGGGGCACAGGTCGTAGCACCCCAAAACAATTACAATAGTAACATCAAAGATCACTCATCAAAATGACCGTAAGAAATTTAATAATAATAGTAATTTGACCAATTAAAATATGGGCAGAAGAGGTGTCTGGGTGGCTCAGCATCTGACTCTTGATCTCAGCTCAGGTCACGATCCCATGGTTGTGGGATCAAGTCCTGCATCAAGCTCCAAGCTGAGCATGGAAGCCTGTTTAAGATTCTCTCCCTCAGTCCCTCTCCCCCACTTGCACTCTCCCTAAAATACAAAAATAAAAAACAAAAAAACAAAAAAACAAAAATTAACCAAAAAATGGGCAGAAGACATTAACAGACATTTCTCCAAAGACATGCATGATTGCTAACAGACACATGAAAAGATGCTAAACGTCATTCTTCATCATAGAAATGCAAATCAAAACCACAAAGAGCTGTATCATCTCATGCCTGTCAGAATGACTAAAATAAAAAAATATAAGAAACAAGTGTTGGCATGGATGTGGAGAAAAAGGAACTCTCATCCACTATTGGTAAGAATGCAAACTGGGGCAGCCACTGTGGAAAACAGTACGGAGGTTCCTCAAAAAATTAAAGATAGAATTACCGTATGATCCAGCAATTGCACTACTGGGTATTTAACCAAAGAATATGAAAACATTAATTTGAAAAGATATATGCACTACTATGTTTATTACAGCATTATTTACAATAGCCAAATTACAGATAAAGAAGATGTGGTATATATACATAATGAAATATTATTCAGTCATTAAAAAAAACAAAAACCTGCCATTTGCAACGACATGGATGGATCTAGAGAATATGACAGTGAAATAAATCAATCAGAAAAAGACAAATACCATCTGATTTCATTCATATGTGGAACTGAAGAAATAAAACAAAGAACAAAAAAAAAAAAACAAACCCCGAAAACAAAAAAAAAACCAGATTGTTAAGGGAATTCCATTTTCTTTTTTTAAGTAAGCTCTACACCCAGTGTGGGGCTCAAACTCATGACCCTGAGTTCAAAAGTCATCCACTGAGCCAGTTAGATGCCCCAAACTCTATTAAATATAAAGAATAAACTGTTGGTTACAGGAGGAAGGTGGGCGGGGGATCCGTGAAACAGGTGAAAGGGATTAAGAGTTCATTTATTATGAGCCCTGACTAACGTATAGAATTTCTGAATCACTATATTGTTCATCTAAAACTAATAAAACACTGTATATTAATTATACCATAATTAAAAATGAAAAAATGAAATAAAATAAAATGAAAAAGTTTGAAATATTGTGAGAATTACCAAATGTGACAGAGAGACATGAAGTGAGCAAATGCTGTTGGAAAAATGAGGCCAATAAACTTGCTCAATGCAAGGTTGCCACAGACTCTCAATTTGTAAAAAACAGAATCTGTGAAACTTCAAAAGATAGACACTAGGCAATGGGAAAGGAAATCCATTATTCTTTGTGAAAGGTGAGTTGACTGTATTTATGTGAGTCTGTTTCTGGGTTCTGTTGTGTTCCATTGGTTGACTTCTCTATTCTTTTGTAAATACCACATAATCTTAATTACTACTCTAGCTTTATAGTAAATATTTAACATTTTTATTTATTGTTTTAAGAGTATAGCTGACACACAGTATACTTTAGTTTCAAGTGTACAATTTATCGTAAGTTTTGAAATCAGGTAGTGTTAGTCTTCTGAGTTTGTTCTTCTACAATATTGATTTGGCTATTATGAGTCTTTTATCTCTCCAGATAAATTTTAGAATCAATTTGTCAATATCCATAAAATAACTTGCTGGGATTTTGATTGGGATTGCACTGTATTTATACATTAAGTTGGGAAGAACTGACATCTTGACAACACTGAGTCTTCCTATCCATGAACATGGTATACCTCTTCATTTTCAGAGTTTTATAGTTTTCCTCCCTGTACATGTTTTGTTAGAAACCTAAGTAGTTTGCGGTGCCTGAATGGCTCAGTTGGTTAAGTGTCTGGCTCTTTGTTTCAGCTCAGGTCATGATCTCCCGGTTTTGTGAATTCAAGCCCAGCTTGGGGCTCTCCACTGGGAGCTCTCTGGGGATTCTCTGTTTCTCCTTCTCTCTCAGCCCTTCCCCAACTTGCACTTTCTCTCTCTCTCTCAAATAAATAAATAAACTTAAAAAAAAAAAGAAACTGGGGTGCCTGGGTGGCTCAGTCAGTTAAGTGTCTAACTTCAGCTCAAGTCATGATCTTAAGGTTCATGAATTCAAGCCCCACATCAGGCTCTACGCTGACAGCACAGACCTTGGAGCAGGCTTTGAGTTCTGTGTCTCACTCTCTCTCTACCCCTCCCTACTCACACTCTGCCTCTCTCTCAAAAATAAACAAATATTAAAAAAAAAAGAAACCTATGCATTTCATTTTTGGAGGGTGCTAATATTAAAAAACTTAAAAAAATTTTTTTAACATTTATTTATTTTGAGAGAGAGAGACAGCGTGCATCTGAGCACATGTGAGCAGGGGAAGGGCAGAGAGAGGGAGGGAGAGAGAGAGAGAGAGAGAGAGAGGGAGAGAGGGGGAGAGAGAGAGAGAGAGAGAGGGAGAGATACAAAGAATCCCATCCCATCAGCGTGAAGCCAGGTCCAGGGCTTGATCCCACAAACCATGGTATCATGACCTGAGCCGAAATCAAGGGTCAGAGCCCTTACCAACTGAGCCACCCAGTAATTCGTTTTTAATTTCAAATTAAAATGTTGTTGAATTTTTAAAAAATAGAGTTAGGGGCACCTGGGTGGCTCCGTCAATTAAGCATCTGACTTTGGCTCAGATTATGATCTCATCATGGTTCATGAGTTCAAGCCCTGCATTGGGCTCTGTGCTGACAATGTGGAGTCTGCTTAGGATTCTCTCTCTCCTGCTCTCTCTCTGCCCCTCCCCTGCTCCCACTCTCTCAAAAAATAATTAACAAATATTAAAAAACAAAAGGTTTAATTTATTCTAAGCATTCAAAATCCTAACACTTGTTGGGGAGAGGGGTAGGTCTGGCCACCCTCTGCCCAGCCACCACCATAAGGAAACTCCATTAAAAATTCAACGAGCTTTCAAACCAGGGAAAAAAAAATCTCAACACTTGGTTATTCAGTACTTCCTACTCATTAAGTTGCTTAGGAAAGAGGAAAAAAAATAAAACAAATCAATTTACTGACAATTGGAATCACCAGAAACACAACTTCTATTCAATTTCAAAGCTCAGAGAAAAGGAAAGGATTTGAACTTTCTTATTTAAAGAAATAATACTATATGTAGAAGATTCTTATTTAAATTAATATATACCTAAGAAATTCTGATAGGATTCCATTTTTTTAATATACAAATGAAAATAGAGACTCCTAAAACTTTTCAATTTAAAGAATTCAAAATGGCAAGTATAAAAACATACCTTCTCCAAACTTATGATTTTTGCATTCAACTTCTAAAGGAATCAAAAATGAAAATGTATTCTTTCTACACATTCCATTTTTAATATTCAATGAGCAGTATCAAATACAGGAAATGTGCCAAGCAAACTCACCATTTGTACAACAGACTCCCTTAATCTTGTCTCTTCTTCAGTCATGAGAGTCAATTCTTTGCACACCATGGCAGCCAGGCCCACATCTAAGCATTCTGGATCTGCTGCCATCTTGAAAATGAGTTCTTCATGTGAAAAGACACAATGGCGCCTTAGCCGTCGGTAATGATTGACACACTGACGTCCAATGGGCAACTGTAAACAAGATTCTCAAATTAACTTACTTGCATATAACATATTCCAGAACAAAACCACTATTTGGCCTACAGATCCTCTCTTTTATTATAAAGGCACAATAACCAACTCCATCTGAAAATAAGAGATTAACTGTAAATATTAAATCTTTATGACCCAACAGGAATTTCAAAGGCCTTCCCACAGAAAATTTCTATAATATGAGATGCTAAGCCTCTACCCTAAGGTATTGACCTTTTCCTCAGTATGTACCAAAAGCACAAATTCCCTGATATTTAACTGAGGTAGCAAACTCTCTCAGACCAGTCTAACACAAAAAGCTGCCTTTAAAGAAAAAAGAAAAAACATTCAGATTATAAAGGGTTAAGTGGACATATTCAGCACAGAAGTTTCCACAGAACAAAAAGCAGAGGTGTTATTAGAAGTTTAAAAAAGGAAGAAGAAGAAAGAGAAGGGGAGAAAAAAGCACTACTTTGGCAATTCGCATTGACCGACTTAATTTTTTGTAAGAACCAAAGAAAAGATGATTTACATTTTAGCATCTAGAAATTTTTTTTAAAAGAATCAGTCTAGGGCACCTGGGTGGCTCAGTCAGACAAGTATCTGACTCCTGATTTCAGCTAGGTCATGATCTTAGTTTGCTGGGATCAAGCCCCAACTCAGGCTTTGTGTTGACAGCATAGAGCCTGCTTGGGATTCTCTCTCTCCCTCTCTCTGCCCCTCCCCTGCTCCTGCACTCTCTCTCCCTCTCAAAATAAATAACTTAAGGGTGCGAAGTGGCTCAGTCGTTTAAGCGTCCAACTTCAGGTCTGGTCATGATTTCATGGGCTCATGAGTTCAAGCCCTGCATCGAGCTCTGTACTGACAGCTCAGAGCCTAGAGCCTGCTTCGGATTATTCATGTCTCTCTCTGCTCCTCCCCACTCATGCTCTGTCTTTCTCTCTCTCTCTCAAAAATAACTTCAAAGTGAAGTCATGAGATTATATACTTTATTCTCCCTAAGTGAAATGATCACTTTTCATAAATCATCAGATATCTTCTTTAAGATACATACTGAAAATTTCTTTAACCATCAAGCTTAAAGCCAAATTATGATACTAGTTATACTATACAGGCATTTCTTGGAGACACTGTGGGTTTGGTTCCTGATCACCCTAATAAATATGTGAATATCATAATAAAGTGAATCGAGTGAAATTTTTGGTTTTCCAGAGCATATAAAAGTTAGGTTTACACTATACAGTAGTATATTTAGTGTGCAACAGCATTATGTCTAAAAAAACAATGTACACACCTTACTTCAAAAATACTTTCTTGCTAAAAAATGTTAACCATCACCAGAGCTCTCAGGAAGTTGTAATTATTAATCATAGATCACAGTAACAAATAATAATAAAAAAGTTTGAAATATTTCCAGAATGACCAAAATGTGACACAGAGACATGAACAAATGCTATTGGAAAAATGGCACCAAAAGACTTGCTTGACACAGGGTTCCCACAAGCCCTCTATTTGTAAAAAAAAAGAAAAAGAAAAAGAAAAAAAAAGCAGTACGTGTGGAGTGCAATAAAGTGAAGTGTGATCAAATAAGGTATGCCTGTACCCACAAACAGACACACTCCCCCCATTCTGCCCTTCCCTCCTCTTCTCTCTCTCTTTCCATCTCCCCCAACTTGTATCCTCCTGTACAGTGGAAAAACTTGGATGATTTCAACAGAGTTTTAGTTTATATTTGAAAACTAAGATATAAAAGAGAAAAAATTTAAAAATTGACCTTTAAAAACCTTTTAGAAATTACCTCCATTTTAAGAAAGGCAGAAGACAATCATAGGAATCACAGTTCAAGAATATGAGACTATCTCTGAATCAAGCTATATTTCTATACTCTTCTAAAGAAAACATCTGTCCCAAGAAAATAATTATACTGAACTTATGATTAGCAATTATCTTGTCTATTAATAATATACAACTCTTTCATTTCTGAATTCATAAATATGTACTTTTTAAACATTTCTGATATAACTTATTAACAATGGCAAGAAAATATGCAATTCTTAATTATTAAAATCTGTAAAAAAGCCACATAAAATAAAACTGATTATCCATTGTGGCTTGTAAAACTTAATAACACTTTATTCCAAATCTAAAGCTGCTAAAACATTTCATTTCTATGGGCAGAAGACATGAATGGACACTTTTCCAAAGAAGACATATAGATGGCAAACAGAAATATTAAAAGATACTCAACATCGCTCATCATCAGAGAAATACAATTCAAAACCACAAAGAGATACCACCTCACACCAGTCACAGTGGCTAAAATTAACAACTCAGGAAACAACAGATGTTGGCAAGGATGTGGAGAAATGGGAACCCTCTTGCACTGTTGGTGGGAATGCAAACTGGTGGTGCAGCTATTCTGGAAAACAGTGTGGAGGTTCCTCAAAAAATTAAAAACAGAACTACCCTGTGACCCAGCAAGAGCACTACTAGGGATTTATTCAAACGATATAGGAGTGCTGATTCAAAGGGGCACATGCACCCCAATGTTTACAGCAGCACTATCAACAATATCCAAAGTATGGAAAGAGTCCAAACATCCATCAAATGATGAATGGATAAAGAAAATGTGGTATATATACACAATGGAATACTACTCAGCAACGATAAAGAATGAAATCTTGACATTTGCAACAACATGGATGGAACTGGAATAAGTCAGTCAGAGAAAGACAGAGATCATATGATTTCACTCATATGTGGAATTTGAGAAACTTAACAGATGACTATAGGGGAAGGGAAGGAAAAATAAGATACAAACAAGAAAGAGGCAAACCATAAGAGACTCTTAAATACAGAGAACAAAGTGAGGGTTAATGAGGTTGGGCAAAATGGGTCATGGGCATTGAGAGGGACACTTGTTTGGATGAGCACTGAGTGTTGTACGTAAGTGATGAATCACGGGAATCTATTCCTGAAGCCAGGATTACACTGTATGTTAGCTAACTTGACAATTAAAAAATTTTTCATTTCTATCACACCCTTCTTCTAAAGAGTTTCAAGGACTTTTACATATATCATCTCACTTATTTGAAGTTATTAGCAAATCTTAGCATCTTTATATACAAGGTAAAAAACTTAGGCCCAGTGAAATTAAAAAGGGTGCTCAATGCCAAACTTAAGTAACAGTGAAAACATGAAAGTCAAAAATTTGTTTCTGAATTATCTCTATTTCCTATCCTACATCTAACCAAAAAACAAGTAAATCATAAACAGTTAATAAATGCTAGTTGAATTTTAAAAAATAGAACTTGGGGTGCCTGGGTGGTTCAATCGATTAAGCATACAACTTCAGCTCAGGTCATAATCTCATGGTTCATGAATTCAAGCCCTGTATCAAGCTCTATGCTGACAGTGCGAAGTCTGCTTGAGATTTTCTCTCTCTTCCTCTCTCTCTGCCCTTTCCCCTCTCTCTCTCTCTCTAAATAAACTTAAAAACAAAAACAGAGCTCAAACCCAAGGGAGAGTCCTAAACTCTAACTTGCTCATACTGCTTCCTAAGGTTAATAATGTTTAAAATTACAAGATCAAATAAGATTACTCATGTCATTCATTAACCAAGGAAACAAAAATCATGAAATTTAATAAATTAAGGTGCCTAGAGAAAACATAAGACCCAATATTACAAAAAAATACCTCTCCAAGGGGTGCCTGGGTGCCTCAGTCAGTTAAGCATCCGACTCCTGATTTCGGCTCAAGTAACGATCTTATGACTGTTAAGATCAAGCCTGGTGATGGGCTCTGCCCTGGACAGCACAGAGCCTGCTTGAGATTCTTTCACTCCCTCTCTCTCTGCCACTCCCCCCCAGCTAGTACACATGCATGCACTTCCTCTCTCTCTCTTTCTCAAAATAAATAAACATTAAGAAAAAAAGATTACTTTAGGGGTGCCTGGGTGGCTCAGTTGGCTGAGATTCCGACTTTGGCTTAGGTCATGATCTCATGGTCTGTGGGTTCGAGACCTGTATCAGGCTCTATGCTGACAGCTCAGAGTCTCCCTCTCTCTCTGCCCCTCCCCCCTCCCACTCTGTCTCTCTCTCTCTCTCAAAAATAAACATTAAAAAAATTTTTTTAAAGATTACTTTTATATATATACATATCTACAAATATTGAGAGAAGACAAAAAAAAAATCACCAAAGGAAAAATAGTGTATCATAAATTTGTAGTCTTTTCCCAACTAACATGATATAATCATATTTCTTTTTGATATCGACCTCATACAAAAAAGCAAAAGAGCTATCACTGGCATTATCATTTAAACAAACGTATATCCACGGAGATCTCAATATTATAATAACTCTTTAAAATAAATTTTTTAAAAGGAATATAAACACAAAACTGCAGGAAGAATAAAATCAACTGCCTATAAAAAGAAAAATAAAAAAGGGATATTTTAAAAATCTGAGCTAAATATTTGAAAATATGGGTAAAATCCTTAAAAATTTTTTTTAATGTTGATTTATTTTTGAAAAAGAGAGACAGAGTGCAAGTGGAGAAGGGGCAGAGAGACATGGAGACACAGAATTTGAAGCAGGCTCCACAGAGTCTGACATGGGGCTTGAACTCACGGACTACAACATCATGATCTGAACCAAAGTCAGACACTTAACCAACTGAGCCACCCAGGCACCCTGGTAAAATTAACTCTTAAAAAGATCTGGTTGAATGGATAAAGATGTGGTGTATACATACAATGAAATACTACGCGGCAATGAGAAAGAATGAAATCTGGCCATGTGTGGCAACATGGATGGAACTGGAGGGTATTATGTTAAGTGAAATAAGTCAGTCAGAGAAAGACAGATACCATATGTTTTCACACACAGGTGGATTTTGAGAGACTTAGCAGAAAACCATGGGGGAGGGGAAGAGGGGAAAGAAAAAAAAGCCACAGAGAGGGAGGGAGACAAAACATAAGATACTCTTAAATACTAAGAACAAACTGAGGGTTGATGAGGTATGGCGAGGGGTAGAGAGTGATGGACACTGAGGAGGGCACTTGTTGGGAAGAGTGCTGGGTGTTGTATGGAAACCAATTTGACAATAAATTGTTTAAAAATAAAAAAATCTGGTTGTAGGGGCACCTGGGTGGCTCAGACAGTCAAGCCTCCAACTTTGGCTCCCATCATCATCTTGTGGTTCATTAGTTCAAGCCCCACATCGGGCTCTCTGCTGTCAGCACAGAGCCCACTTAGGATCCTCTGTCTCCCTCTCTCTCTACCCCTCCCTGGCTCTCGAGTGCACATGCATTCTCTCTGTAAAATAAAATAAACGTTCAAAAAAAAAATCTGGTTAAAAAAAAATTCTGGTTGTCATTATAAAATCCTAAGTTGCTCAAAGAAAGCAAAGACTAGAAGAACCATATTCTCTCAGAAAAGAAAGATTCAAAAAATATCAACTGTTCATTTAAAATTCGAACAGAATAGGGAAAATAATCAATTGATAATAAGTAAAGAACTATAAAATCTTCCAAATAAAAACTGTAATGGAAACCGTAACTGAACTTTCCAAATTACAACAGCCACTCCAGTACTGAAATATTCATGAATCCTCCCCTCCCCAGCTAAGCAAATATGGCAACTAAGATGCATTTTCCAGGGATGTTAGTAACGTACAACAGCTACTTGCTATAGAACAGACCCAGTCAGCAGTACAGAAGTTCACAGCTTCAGCAAAGTTGTAGCCCTGGTTAAATCCAGAATGATAGGCACGAGGAAATGTCACAACAAACTCGCCAGCGCACTGATTGGTCCTGTACACCTAAATGCAAAGTGGGAACAGGGATACAAAACAAAACAAAATAAAAACAACAAAGAAGGGGAACAGATTTTATCAGTCACTTTCAGAACCACTCTCTAAAATTAAAAACAGTAAAGCATTCATTTACACGTATCAGAAGACAATATCGGGATTTAGAACGCAGCCCGAGGGGCACCTGGGTGGCTCAGTCAGTTAAGCGTCCGAATTTCAGCTCAGGTTATGATCTCACAGTTCGTGGGTTTAAGCCCCACATCGGGCTCTGTGCTGACAGCTCAGAGCCTGGAGCCTGCTTCAGATTCTGAGTCTCCTTCTCTGTCTGCCCCTCCCCTGCTCACACTCCCGTCTCTCTTTCTCAAAGATAAACATTAAAAAACAAAAAAAAGTCCCAGATTCTAGTACAAATTCACTCCTTAAAGACAAACTAACACTACTATTACTCAAACTACTTTCTCATTAAGGGTGTGATGAGTATTTGTATACAGTAGACTTATTAAATTTATACTTTATCAGGTAGTAGTGGTACCAGTAGTATCATTAAATTTAATAATCATTGTCAAAACTAAATTGAAAAGTAAAAAGTATCCATAGTATATTTCGTTATACTATGAATATAGTATATATAAAAAAAGGCTGTGACATCTTTATATGAAAAATGATCTCCAGTGGCAATGAGAAAAAATGAAATCTGGCCATGTGTAGCAACATGGATGGAACTGGAGGGTATTATGTTAAGCGAAATAAGTCAGTCAGAAAAAGACAGATACCATATGTTTCCACAAATAGGTGGACTTTGTGAGACTAAGCAAAAACCAGGAGGAGGGGAAGAGGGGAAGGGAAAAAAAGACACAGAGAGGGAGGGAGATAAAACATAACTCTCAAAGACTAAGAACAAACTGAGGGTGAGGGGAGTGAGGGAGGGGGGAGAGGGGGTGACAGGCATTAAAGAGGGCACGTGTTGGGATGAACACTGGGTGTTATATGTAAACCAATTTGAAAATAAACTATTATATTAAAAAAAAAAAAGATCTCCAAAGGATAAGCATCAGTTATCACAACTATCACTTAAAATACTTACACTTTGACTAAACAAGGATAATAAGGAATACAAGATTTTTGTTAAGACCAGGACATAATGCTTTACTGAAAACAGAAGACTACTTTAATAGGTAGTTATACATAAAGTATGATTAATACTTTAAAACATCTCTTTCTTAACCAAAGAAATGTTCTTCCCTTCAGAATATAAATTCTAATTTGGTTAGAAGATGACATGATCTTTTGCTTCCAGTTACAAAACAAAGGATACGTTGTGATTCTGTCTAATAAAGAGCAAACGTAACTTTAAAGTAAAAATACTAAAAGGAGACACAAACAGACTCACAGGCACACCATGCTCCATCAGTACATTGGGATTCATGATGGTGACTAACTGATGCAGGAGATCAGGCTGGGATTCAAACAGCTCAGGGGCCAGCTCCCTCATCACCTCCTCCAGTTGTTCTGCAGCATGAGATGGCACACCATACCATGTCTTTGGTTCCCCCCTAGCGAAAGAAATAACTGTTTAGCTAGGTGATCATGGTACCAACGAGGCCAGTGTCTCTCATGTAAATCCACTAATTTATAATTTTGTTTTATTCCATGGTCATAGATTATATATCCTGAATCCTGGCAAACCAACTCATAAATCTATGCTATTATTCATAATAGGAAGTAAGGCAAGAGTATATAAATAGGTAGATACATACTTATCACTACTATTAGAAAAGCAATTCAAAGCGCATGAACTCTTCTTTAAGGTGGATCAATAAATAGTATTTCAAATAAAAAAGACCCTATACAAAAAATGAGCATTGTTCCAGAGGATACTGACACATTAACCTTGATTTCAAGTCCACTGGACATTCCAATTATCCCCACAACAACCAAAGTTAAAGTCAGTACTCTCTAGAACACTTTTTTTTTTTTTTAATTTTTTTTAACATTTATTCATTTTTGAGAGACAGAGCGTGAGCAGGGGAAGGGCAGAGAGAGAGGCAGACACAGAATCCGAAGCAGGCTCCAGGCTCCGAGCCATCAGCACAGAGCCCGATGCGGGGCTCGAACTCACAGACCGTAAGATCATGACCCGAGCCGAAGTTGGCCGCTTAACCAACTGAGCCACCCAGGCGCCCCTCTAGAACACTTTTATATAACTTCATTAAGTTGATTTACTATCCAACATAATAAGGCCAGGTTAGAAATTGTTGAAACCTTGAAGAGTTCCGTCTACAAATCTTAAGGACCAAACCGGCATCATTAATGCACCAGACTTTAGTGGACTAGAGTTCATTTATAATACTAAATTGTACTCCTATGAAATGGATTTAATGGGTCGTACTATATTGATAAAATAGCTGAATTTCCTAATCCTAATATAATCCACAGTGCTGTCTCTAACACAACTTACTGCAATAATGAGAATGTTCTGTATCTGTGCTAACCAATACATAGAGCCCTAGTCACCTGTGATCATAAAAGCACTTGAAATATGTTTCCTGTAACTGAGGAAGTACATTTTTAATTGTTCTTAATCTTAGCTATTTAAATGGTCACATTCAGCTAGCAATTATATTACACAGCACTGCGATAAAACAGAGAAATAAAATCACTGTAGTTTTCTACTGCAAAGTGTGATTTGAGTAGTATCTTCCAAATGGAGAGAAAAATATCATTTAATTGATATTATAATAATGGACAAGGAATTGGGGAGGTAAATAAAAGCTATGGGGGAGATATAAAAAAATTCAGCCAACAAATTTAATGACTATACATGTAACAGGCATTTTTAGGGAAAATGTTATTAAAAAGAAAAGAATCATTTGATACTTTCCAATACTGAAGGTTTAGTCAAATCTTAATTATATATACTTTAAATACCTTGCATATCAAAAGATATACCAAGTAATCTTCATGTATACCAAATAAGTATCTTTTGGTTTAAAACTCTATCTAGGCCCTGGGGGCACCTGGGTGGCTCAGCTAGTTAAGCATCCTACTTCGGTTCACACCATGATCTCACAGTTAGCGAATTCGAGCCCCGCGTCAGTCTCTGCACAGGCAGTGTGGAACCTGCTTGGAATTCTCTCTCCCTCTCTCTCTCTCTGCCCCTCCCCTGCTCGTACACGCACACTCTCTCTCTCTCAAAAATAAATAAATAGAAACAAAAACAAAAACTAAAACTCTATGCACATATTTTAAAAGGGAAGGTGTCTGAGATGTGTATACCCTTACCCCTATACTTCTCAGTATGTTATCCTACTTTGGGTAGGAAATACTTTTATTTAAATTCAGCTCTTACTAATCTATCACCTAATACTATTACACCTTTAGAAAGGTTCCTAAGCATGTAACACAGATCATACATACCAGTGTAAGTAGTTGATGGAATAACTCCAGTGATCTTCGATGTGCCAGCAGAAAGAAGAAAAACACATCCCCACATACAGCCAAGGCACCTTCATCCCAGAGATGTCCACATTAATGTGTGCAAGAACAGACTGCTCTAGGACAGGCATATTATTCAAATTCCAACCAGAAAGCGCATATTCCTATAAAGAGAAAAAAAAAGCTATAAATGAAAGATCAGAAACGACAAGTGCCCAATAGAAATTTCAAGGGAGTCTTTTAAAATAAGGTAAAAATTGTCTATAATATTAATAATAATCTAGTCCATAGAATCTGTGCTCTCTGCTCTCTGCGACGTGTAACTCACATACCTATTGAATCCTATCTCCTGTCTAGGTGGTATTTAGATTTCCCTTTAATTATTTCAGATACCTCTGATTTATTCTGAAGCATATAAGCAATTTATTTTTACTATTCCTCCCTCAAATAACCTACCATAAAATTATGTGAGACTCATTTTAATAGGGCAGTATTATATTTCTATTTTATCCCCAGTAGTGTAACTTCCCGAAATGTTTAACACTATATTTATAGCATGGTGCCAGATACTGTGAAAAGAAAAAATATTCAGATACATAATCCTGCATTTATGCCAACACCAAAGACTAAGATGATGCAGGAAGTCACCATTACCACTCCCACTACAAGTACCTACAAATATTAGATAAATTAAAATAATAAAAACATTTGTTTCATAGATGAACTCAAAAGAAAAAAGAATTTCCAGTTTCCAGAAACAAAAAAAAAGGGAAGAAAGGCAGAATGAAAAAGGAAAGCTACTGTCTGAGTTTTCATAGAGGCTTCTCTGGATACAAGGACAGGACAATGAGTTTCAAAAGCCTACCCTGAAGCCATATGAAGTAAAGCCTTCAAGTGCTTATCATCCTAGTGGGGAGCAGAAAGGAACCCAAGACTATTCTTGGGGTCCAGGGAACCCAAGACTATTTCAGGGACTATGCAAAGTCAAACTATTTTCATAATAATTGTAAGATGTTATTTGCCTTTTTACTCTCATTCTTACAGGGATGTAGTGTGAATTTTCCAGAGGATACATGATATGTAACATCACAACAGACTGACGACAGACAGAATGCACAAAGAGATAACTGAATCCAGCTGCCTTCTATTAGGTGGTGGATAAATGCTGAATGTGGATGCCAGGTACCAAAGGAAGGAGGGAAGTTCATTATTATGTGTACTTTCCATAACACAGAGTTAAAAAAAAAAAAAAAACCCTCAAAGTAAGAGGTTTAACAAATGACAAAGCTGAAGACAGAATGTGTCAACTAGAAGTCAGATTTCAGGATATCATCCATAATATACCACAAAAAAATGGAAACTATAAACATAGTTAAGAGTCACAGAGGACAAAATAAGGAAGTCCAAAATAGGTTTAAGTAGGAATTCCATTAAGAAATAGTAAAGAAATATGATTCGTGCCCTCAATAGGACTTTTTAAAAAAGGTTTCCAAAAAATACTATTTCAATACGTTTGTTGGTTGGTCAGCTGGTTGTCTGAGAACATAATGAATCTAGTTGAAGAGATAAAGACTTACATACATAAAGTTTCAAGACAAGGGTATATATTTATATATATACATATATTAATATGATATATAATGTATATATATATATGTATATACATACATATATTAAACTCCAAACACAGATAAAAGAGTACATTCTTCAGTTCTTCAGAGGGCAGTAGTAATTAGCATGGGTTTGCATCATTAAGAAAACTTTACAGAAAAGGAAGAATCTGAGTAAAGCTTAGAAAAACAAATAAGATTTGACAGTGAATGACAGAGAGACAGAAATATACTGTCCTGGCTGGTGAAGGGGAAGAGTGGGAACAGGCATACTCAGAAATACAGGAAATAAGACTAGAAAAGAAGAATGAATCTTTAACCTTAAGAAGCTTAGGTTTTTATCCTATGGTCAGAAGAGAAATAAAACAGAATCTGAAAAATGAAACAATATAAACAGAGTATCTTAAGTATTTTTAAACTTTTGTTTATGGAAAATTTCAAACATAAACAAAAGTAGCCAGAAGTGTATAACGAACTCTCAAAGACCTCTCAACCTTAACATTTTAAGTAAAGCAATATATTAAAAAAGACTGCAGAGATAAGCAGTAAGCAGAAAATCTGGTTAACGTAACAGGCCTAAGACTGCTATTCTTCAAGAAGTCTGCTTAAAGTTCTCTTGGCTGGTACACGGAAACTTACATGGCAAACAGCTCCCACACTAATAAAAACAGAGTGATTCATGATGCCTAGACCATACGATGTGGTTTACATACACTTGTTTTCCTTCTGGGATCTGGGATTTTATAGTAAGTGTTAAGCAGAGGATGCCTACGTCACCACCCTCCAATAAAATCCTTGAGCATTGGGTCTCTAATGAGGTTCCCTGGCAGGCAATACTTCCTACATGTTGTCAATTTGATACTAGTGTGTTCCGTGTAACTCCATCAGGAGAGGACTCTTGGAAGCTTCTACCTGGTTTTCTCTGGATCTGGACTATGCATCTTTTCCCTTTGCTGATTTTGCTTTGTATTCTTTCGATATAGTAAATCATAGCAATGAATCCTTCCAGAGAATCACTGAACCTGGAGATGATCTTGGGGACTCCAAACACAAGTGGTCATTGTCTAAGACTATGATAATCATCCCAACATGATGTGACAGGACCTAGACAAAGATGGTAGTAGTGGGTATGAAAAGAAGCCAGTCCTATAGAAAATAATG
This sequence comes from Paguma larvata, assembly GCA_030068075.1. NCBI lineage: Eukaryota > Metazoa > Chordata > Mammalia > Carnivora > Viverridae > Paguma > Paguma larvata. The sequence goes on from CM057828.1 coordinate 101,076,007, forward strand.
AAAAATGAACTAACAGGATTTAGTCAATGATTTAATATGGACCAAGGACAAGAAGAAAAAGATGTTCCCAAGGTTTCAACTGTTTTGCCTATTTTTATTCCTGAGAAGCCCTGTTGATAGCGCACATGGTATTCACAAGACAGTATATTAACTTCAGAAGTACTTCTCCCAGTAAACTACAATACCAGAGAAATACGCTATCAGATACCAAGAGCTAACTTATACAGAAGTTCAACATAAATGTACAATGCCTGGTGAAAAGCTGGTAGTTATTTGCTATCTTAATACAGTAACTTTACAGTAACTGATATAAGTATAAAAGGTCTAAAGGTTTTACGCAAATTGCCTAATTAGTCCTTAAAATCCTTATGTAATAAAGAAGTCCTCTCATTCTACCTTTAAACACAAAAAAAAATATCCTGTGAAAAACATTACTGCTTACAAAACAAATAGCAAATCCATGATCCAGTCTAGAAAAAAAGGTTGTTATCACCTGTCTCTTCATTCTATGGTTAGTTACAGCCCAGCATTTCTCCACGTTCATGAAGGTGAATAGAGAAAAAGCAGAAATAAATACTCCTTTAAAACTCAAACATGGAGAAGGATTAATATTTATATTATTAGTATTAGTTGCCTAGGTCTGACACTTAAAATAATCTTTAAAAACTCTCTGACCTTGTTTCTAAGATTAGAAGATATAAATATGTTTAAGAACAACTTAAAAATTCAGAACATAAACAAAATTCAAAAAAAGGTAAGAGCAATATAATGGAGTAATTGCCTACCATTTGGCAATGAAAGGGTATAAAGAAACACATCAGAGTAAAACAAACCAGACTAAATTCAGGGATACTGAACAAACCGTTTGTATATTATCTATATTCTCCATCTACTGTAATCATTCTCTTTCTCCCTTGGTAAAACCCAATGTATAGTCTCTAATCTATATTATCCTAACCTACTTACCCCAACCTGTACTCTGCCTATGTAGAAGGAAAAATATAATAACAATGCTAAAATATAAGAAAGCCAAAAGATATTACTTTTGATCGTAAAGAAATAAAGCAAAATGAAAGCTTCATTCAGCACGTATTAAGTGCTCAGATACTGCTTGGCATAATATCCAATGAGATGGTACCATGAATAAACTGGGTAGGTAATGCTATAAGGAATTAGGATGGACTAGACAGGGCCTGAAGGCCCCCTCTCCCCCCCAAAAAAAACCAAAAAGGGTAAGACTATGTATGTAGTATACTCCATTTCTGTTTAAAAAAGAATATGGAATTCTGCATGTGTGATATATAAATGCTTGCATAGATACACTCTATCTGAAGAATAGCTAGAATATGAAATAGTGTCTTCCTCTGTTACACTGGTGATCTGGGTAGGAGGGAGACTTTTAACTGTAAAGAATTTCCAGTAGTGGTAATATGAAGAGGTTGGGCAATTTCCCTCCACAAAAAACAAAGATACATCTGGACAAAATTATCAAAACAACCATTTCTAAGGCACTAGAAATCAATTAAAGACAAACAATAGAACAAGACAAAAAAAACTGAGAAGCATTTGCTACTGAAAGACTAAAAGGCTGAATAAAAACATTCCCAGATAAGCAAAGACAGAAAGAATTCATTCCTTAGCAGATCCATACTACAAATAAAAGCAGTCTTCCAGGCTGAAAGAAAATGACTCCCAAAAGGCAACTTGGCTCCCGCAGGAATAAATGAATAGCATCAGAAATGGTGTATTTGTGAGTAAATACATAAAACAGTATATGTGTATTTTTTATCTTCTCTTAATTTTTTTAAAGAAGATGGTTTAAAGTAGTAATTATATTGCTGTGTTATGTTTATACAACATGTAGACGCAATGTATAACAATACAGTGGGAAATGAAGAAAAAAGTTGCTATATCCGCCAGAATTAAGTCAATATTAACATAAAGTTGGCTGTGTAAAGACCACTTAAAAAGTTAAAAAGGGGCAAAAAGGGGCACCTGGATGGCTCAGTCGATTAAGATTAACTGCTTGACTCTTCATCTTGGCTCAAGTCATGATCTCACAGTTCATGAAATCGAGCCCCGAGTAGTAGTAGTCTGTTAGTGCAGAGCCTGCTTGAAATTCTCTCTCTCCCTCTCCTTCTGCCCTTCCCATGCACATATACGTGCACTCTCTCTCTCTCTCTCTCAAAAATAAACTGTTATAAATAAATAAGATGCATGATTCTCAGAACCTCTAAATAACTAAAAAGTATATATGCCAAATCTAGAGGAATTAAAATGATATTGTGAAAAATATGTATTTAACACCAAAAAAGGGTCACAAAGAGGAATAACAAAAAAAAAAAACAACAACACATGAGACACATAAAATCGCGAAATGGGCAGACATAAATCAACCATGTTAATAATTATATTAAATGTATATACACTAAATACTCCAATCAAAAGGCAACCCTCAGACTAGATTTTTTTAAAAAGCAAGATCCCGGGGCACTTGGGTTGGGTGGCTCAGTTGGTTAAGTAGCCGACCCTTAATTTCAGCTCAGGTCATGATCTCACATTTCCTGAGTTCATGCCCCCTATTGGGCCCTGTGCTAACAGCACAGAGCCTGCTTGGGACTCTCTCTCTCCCTCTCTCTCTCTCTCTGCCCCTCCCCTGCTGGCATACACGCACACGTACACTCTCTCGAAAATAAACATTTTTTTAAAAAAGCAAGATCCAATCACATCCTTCTAGAAAAAACACACTTTAGATTCTAAGATACAAACAGAGTCAAAGTAAAAGAATGTTAAAAGATATAGCTTGCAAATACTAACCTTAAGAGAACTGGGGTGGTTATTCTTTTAACTACATATCCTTCTGCACTATATAAACTTTTTTTTTTTTTTAACCCTGTGTAACTCCTTTAATAGGAAATAAAATTCTTAATGACTGCCAATTATAGAGGGCAAAATAAGTGAAAAGGAACAGTAATAAGGAAAAGAAGTGAATGATCATATTAATTCAGCTTTATACATAAGGGTCATCTCCTATGTGACAGAACTTCATTATTTAGTACAGTTTAAATGCATATTTGAAAACCTACCTGCTCAGGTGTTGAAGGAAACTTAATTTCAGACCTATCAATGAAATGCAACTCTTTTTAAATCTTAAATCACCTTCTAGATTCTCAAACACAAAGAGGAAAAATTTTTTTAACTGGAATCAAAGTTCTGAACTAATTAAAATCGTTTTAAAATGCAAAGTTAAGGGGCACCTGGGTGGCTTACTCAGTTAAGTATCCAACTTCAGCTCAGGTCATGATCTTATGGTTCGTGAGTTTAAGCCCCAAGTCAGGCTCTGTGCTGCTTCAGATTAAGTGTCTTCAGATTTAAGCCTGCTTCAGATTCTGTGTCTGTCTCTCTACTTCTCCCCCACTCAGGCTCTGTCTCTCTCTCTCTCTCAAAAATAAACATTAAAAAAAAATTTTTAATGCAAAGTTAAATTTTAAGGGTACTTTGTATATATTTTTTAAAAAATTTTTTAATGTTTATTTATTTTTTGAAAGAGAGAGACAGAGCATGAGCAGGGGAGGGGCAGAGAGAGAGAGGGAGACACAGAATCCGAAGCAGGCTCCAGGCTCTGAGCTGTCAGCACAGAGCCTGACAGAGGGCTCAAAAACTCATGAACCATGAGATCATGCCTCAAGCCGAAGTCAGACCCTTAACTGACTGAGCCACCCAGGCGCCCCTTAATGTATTGTTTTTAAAACTGAAGATAATTTATAATGTCCAAATCCTACAGATTGAATATTTTAAATGAACATAATCCCTTAAAATTAGAGAAAGGCAGTTTCCTACTATGCAAAGGCTAAATGAGCGTGGGTGAAGTTTGAATTATTACTACTATCTGCTCTGCACCTCTTCTTCTGGCAGCATCTTTCTCCGACCATCCTTTACAGGAAATCCACTTCCAAAGTCTTTTGAGGAGATATCAGCTCCGTACTCTACAATAACGTCTTCTTCGATGCTGCTCACCAGCCGCCAGAATTCCTTTTCTACTAGTTCTGTGGGAACCATCTACACAGGGAAAACAAAGATTACAGATTACTAACTCACTATAACCATAACTTCCTAAAACATAATATGTGGGTCAAGTGAACACAAACCCATGATAAAACGAAAAGTCTTATTTCCAGAGCTGAAAAGACCAGAGTCCCAGCTTTTCCCAATGAGGATACGGAAAAGCTAAAGACAACCTAAATGTTCAGAAAAACATAATAAACTTGAACTGCCTTTTTCTGTAAACTGTTTTCCAACTAAGAAATACAAAAACGACCTAGGACATCAAGAAAGAAAAAAGGAAATGCAAAATCAAGGCTGAATTTTAATAGCTTTGACAAGTTTTTTCGATAAGGATTTTAAAAAGCCCAAGATCCCCTAGGAAAAGAGCAAACTTCATATTACCAATAACTAAACAAAAGGAGCAACTGCCACATACATCACGGTTTTCTGTAAAAGATTTCTCACAGAAGGCTAATAAACAATTCAAAGATCAAAGCAGACTGCTCAACAGGAGAGTACACACTGCCACATTAGCAAGTGAAAAAAATAGAAACGGATACTAGGTCCCTTATCTTTAGATTTAATATTCTCTCATCTTTTTCATGCTGTCCCTGTTTTCCACGAAATGATGAAAGTAAAAAGCAAACCAAAAGCTTTGGACACAGACAACTCTTCAGACCTCCCCAAACTGACCTAAAAGAAAGATACTCACATGAACTGGCATATTGAAATAATCAGACTTAAAATTATCTGCCATCTCTCCAAAGCTCTGAAGTGTATACTCTCGTACAGCTTGTTCAAATCCAAAGGCCTCTCGAGGTTTATTGCATTCCTAGAAGAAGAAATACCTAAGATCAACTCACTGAAAATGAACTGAACAAAATATTAAGGCTCTCAAGCATTACCTTCTTTGATCATTTCCCTAGGTGAAGCAAATCCAACCGACCTTAGACAACAAAACAAGTATTAATTACTTACAATATGGAATCGGGAAATAATGTTCTACAACCTCGACTGCATTTTTGCAGCCTTCCAGTAGGAAGGTGGTAACGAGACAGCTTCAGACTCCGGAGGTGGCATTAAGCTCGGCACCAAGACAAACACCTGGAGAACTACTGACATGCAATCAAGCCCAGGGATGCTAATCATTCTCGGTTTACCAGTGGATTTAGCAATGAAGTATAAATGTTCATTGATGAAGGAAAGATAAGGGATAAAGGAATATCCGCCGGATTGCTAGAATATCCATCCAGCTATAGGAATGATTGTTTCACACCACCAATCACCCTAACCGGTATCTTAACACAAATTCTCAGAGTAGAACTGCTTCTGAATCATCTAACCATGAAAATAATAAATAATAATTCAAAGCTTTGAATACACCTAGATACAACCCAGTCAACTCCTTCCCTTCCATATCCTATCACAACATTCTGTTAAAATAAGTAAACAGATTAGGTATCTCAGGACAATAACATCAACGTAATCTTTGAATAAGAATGATTTAGAATAATCAAGTAAAAATTTAAATAAGCTAATAGATACCATCAGTTTATCTGTTAACATGAAAACTGGAGGCATAAATCCTAAGTTCTAGAACTTCATGTCTGATTTTCACTTTGGTTATTTTTTTTTAAGTTTATTTATTCAACGTGGGGCTTGAACCCATGACCCCCGAGATCAAGAATTACATGCTCCAGGGCGCCTGGCTAGGTGGCTCAGTCAGTTGAACATCCGACTTTGGGTCAGGTCATGATCTCGCGGTAGTGGGCTCGTGGCAGTCAGCACAGAGCCTATTTTGGATCCTCTGTCCCCCCTCTCTCTGCCCCTCCCCTGCTCACACTCTCTCTCTCAAAAATAAAACATTAAAAAAAAACAAAAACAAAGAAAAGAGTAACATGCTCTTCCAACTGAGCCGGCAGGTTTCCAGGAATATGAACATTCTAAGCAAAAGTATCATTCACCTACAGCAATAAACAGAATTATCTAACCAACAGTCAGAAAAAGTGCTTTTGAAAGGCAAGCTGCCGTAATACAACTATCACATCTCTTAAAAAATCTTAGAGATTTTAGGGCGCCTGGGTGGCTCAGTTGTTAAGCATCTGACTTCAGCTTAGGTCATGATCTCACAGTTCGTGAGTTCAGGTTCCACATCAGGCGAGCTCGAGCCCTGCTTCAGATGAGTTAGTGCCCTGCTTTGGGTGAGCATAAGCCCTGCTTTGGGTAAAACATAAATCCTGGGTGAGCCCCGCTTCCCTCTCTCTCTCTCTCTCTCTCTCTCTCTCTTTCTCTCTCTGCCTCTCACTAACTTGTGCCCTCTTTCTCTCTCAGAGAAACAAAAAACCTAGAGATTTTAAACATTGAACAACAAAGCAAGCGCTTTTGGAAACTGGATTTACTGTATGTGTGTATGTGCGCGTTATTGTTATTAATTAAAAAAGGATCCATAAAGTTTAGTCTTGTACCTCAGCAACACATTTAGGACACCTCCAGTCTCCTTTGGGCACATCAGGTAGTGGGGGAATTAAACAAAACGTATGATAGCTGTCATCACATCCATCACACAAAAGCAATTTATCTTCATTATTTCCCCGACCACAAAACATACAAACATAGAGATCAACCTGTTAGAAAACAAACAAAATAAAATAAAAGTCTATTTTCTACAATAAGTAATACTGAATTTTTACCAGGAACTCCTTAATTGAAACAAAATAATGTATACTAAAAAGTACATATAACTTAAATCCTGAATATTTTTAAATGGTTGTTGTATTTAAACAGGTTTTCATAAAACTTCCTCAATTTCCTCAGCGCTTCTACAGGCAAGTTAATAAAAGCGTATTGGGGTATCAGAATAAAGACAGACCACAAATCTAGGCCACTTGGAAGTCAATTTCTATAAATAAAATACACCATGTCATCCTTCCTATACACACTCTTTGTAGAGAATGAATACTGAGCACTCTCTACAACATAGCTCAAGAATTTACAGGTTCATATTCTCTCACTCACAAGGTATAAGTGAGTGTAACTTAGGGGAAGAGTCAATGTAAGTGGACAAAGCAAGATTAACATTACATAAACAAAAGCTGCAACTTTAAATTTACCATCTAGTCTTCTAACCAAACGGCATACTAATATACAACGAGATAAAAAATGCAAAACTAAAAATAAATCCTTTCCCTCCTGACACATCTCAGAACACTTACAAAGTTAACAGAGAGAGTTCCTTTCCGTTGTCTCATTTGCATGTTAAATGCGTCTGACCTGTTGGTAACTTTTCGTCTTCGGGAGACCTCATCTTGAAATAAAAATAGTTATATAATAATAGTAAAAACTAATGTTGAGAGCTTACTCTGGACCAGACACTATTTAAAATTATTTAAATTAAATCTCACAACACTATGAGGTTATTATTATTATTATGTTATTATCCCCATTGAAGACAAAGAATCTAAAGTATAGAGAGGTAATTTGCCCCAAATCATACAGCCAGTCACAGGCAGATTTGGGAACCCATTCCAGGCAATCAAGCTCAAGAGAGCTTAACTACTAATTCTATACTGCCTGTATGTAGTACTTATCAGGGACTAACTTGAGACTAGTTTTCAGATCGCTGTCAGCCAGTGCATTAAGTACAAGAATAAAAAATTAATCAAGTGCTTAATTCTTAAAAGGGTGATAATAAATATCATAATGTATTTGATAAGTCCTATCACACTGAAGGTTTTTAGAGTGACGGGACAATATTATCTGATCCTCCAGAGTTCTCGTCCACAATCTGAATTGTGACTTATATCATGATACGGGTAATAACTAATATGACTTGTGATTATAGCACTTCGCTAAGTTCATGTATATTAAAAACAAATCCAACGCAATCTTTGTTAAACTGAGATTTCAAACTGACATGTACACAGAATAGCAAAACTTGATTTTTACATTAGAAATTTTACTCACAAGAAGTTTCAAACATACTAAGCTGTCAGTAATTAGGCTTTCTTCAGTTTTTTTTAAGTGAAGTGTCATAATATAACAAGCAAATATGGAAAAATAACAAATTAGAATTAGAATGTAGGTCATAACCTCCCCGCGGTACGTGTTGATACTAAAGGTCAGGGACCCCTATCCCTGAATTTAAAAGCTTCAGATTACCTAGTAAGAACCATTTATTTCACCATTCTCTCATAAACTACCCCTTAAAAACTATGAATTTCTGTGTCACATATCAGACTTGAAAAGGAAAATTTCTCTCTTTCAAATATTATAAAAATTCAATGAAATATGGTTCCTCAACCCTTAAATTTAAGATTATCTGCCATAAAAGGTGATCTAAAACCACAATGCAAGTTTACACTTTTAAGAAAATCCCAAGGTAGACCGCAATTCAAATATTATTTTTATTACCTTATTTATTCTCATGACCAAATAACAGATTTTACCTTCTTTATCTTTTGCTCCCATTGTTAGGCCCACGACCTTAGGGCCAGCCCCAAAAATTCGAAGTTTCTTCAGTTCTGTGTTTCTATTCAATTCCCCGGATTCTGACTAAAAAAACAAACAAAACTCACGTTACCTAATTACTCTGATTCATATATTTTCTTACCCAACAAGTTTCAAGATCATCATCAAAATGAGAAAAAAATGAATTGATTTCTTCTCTCTAAATCCAATCATTGCCTCATTACAACTGTTGAACCGTCATCCAAGCACTATGCAACACCCAGCTTCCTTTCCACAAAAGTAAACCTATCTCTAAGAAAAGCACAGTCGTCAATTAGGTTCTGTCCAGAGACGAATAACAGTGGTAATAACGAGTATAATACCAGTAATAACTCAACAGAGATCTTCACTTCTAACTTCCTAACGGACATCTTTGAACAGAAGGCAGTATGCCCATCCCATGAGATGAATGATTATCTAAGCCAATCATGCCATTTCTCATGGTTAGTAATGACCTAGCCAGAGGAAGAAATGTTATCCTGGTCTAGCCAATGAGACACACAGAATGTCTACTGGAAGTCTCTGGGAAAGATTTTCATCTTCTAATAAGAGAAAGCTTCTCAAAGAGTAAGCCTTTTGTCCCAACTTCCTTCCATACTACTAGGAGATTCACCTGGTGAAAGCATGGTCCCCCTGGTGCTGGACTCTGCAGCAACCACACTGCAATTAGGAAGAAATATATTACCCACACACTGAAGAAAGCAAAGCAGAAAGACGGAAAGAGCCTGGCCCTTAATGGCAACGGGCAGTTGCTGCATCAATCCTAGAACTACCTATTTCTGAAAATTTTATGTGAAAAATGTGTCCTTATGTGAACTGTGGTTGTTAATGTTTAAGCTGATTTCATGTGGCATTCTAATACTTGAAGATGAAAGCATCTTGGTAGACACAAGTGTTACATCGTGAATTCAGATGGCCCATATACTCTGAATGTACGCTAAATAACGAAAACTGACTAAAAATATAGTCAATAAGAATAAAAATAAACCAGGACAAAATACAGACTACCTTATGATCATATAAGAACCAAACCAACCAAAGTGGCATTTTAATATATATAAACTTTGATTTGATTATACTAATTCAAGGATAATGAACAAATCTGGCCCACACTTAGTGTCACCAATAATGAGACACACTGGCATTATGGGCTTCATTTTAATGTATAAATATGTTAAGGATTTGATAACCCTTCATACAAACTGTTTTCTCTTTTTTTTGCTTGTAAAGTGTGCTTTAATTTCTGCAATCAGATATGATACAGTGAGATACAAGTATAAACTTCATTGTACATCAAGAAAATAAAAAGCACATTTATACCGCTTATTCCCTTAAAAAAAAAGTTTTGTATGTCATTAAAGGTAATTTATCTTCAGTGTAAAACCCTGAAGGTATAAACAAGCTTTCAAAAAGCTCACTAATGGGGTCACATATGAAAAAACAACCCTAGCAGAGTGAAGCAAATGATGTGATAGAAGAAAGGGGAGTGGGAAATCTTACAGAACTTGTTTCTTTTTTAAGAGACTAATGGAAGGCTTGTCAAAGACACTGAGCTAGAAAATAACAAACAAAAAATGGATTTGGAAAGGGTAATGATGGTTGAGGAGAACTGAATTCGGCAGGCCACTTGAATTCTTGGCCACCAAGAAGTACATGTGTATACATATATTCCACACACACACGGTAAACAGAAAAGGTAAACAGAAAAAAAACATGGTGTCAAGAAATATTTAGGAGTCTTGGGCGCCTGGGTAGATCAGTCAGTTAAGCTTCTGACTTCAGCTCAGTGGTCATGATCTTGCAGTTTATGTGAAGCAGGGTAAGAAGTAAAAAAAAAAAAAGGTCGTCAGCTTTTGACAATTATTAACTCAATGGTAACTTGGGTAGTGCAGTTTCAATAAAATGATTTCACTCAATGTCAGATTACAGAGTACAAAAGCTAAGCAGAGAGGCACCTGGGTGGCTCAGTTAGTTGAGCGTCCAACTTTGGCTCAGGTCATGATCTTGCAGTCTTCTGAGTTCAAGCCCCACACTGGGTTCTGTGCTGACAGCTCAGAGCCTGGAACCTGCTTTGGATTCTGTGTCTCCCTCTTTCTCTGCCCCTCCCCCACTTGTGGTCCTTCTCTCTCTTTCAAAAATAAACAAATACTGAAAAAAAAAAAAAAAAAGGCTAAGCAGATCCTGAAGAAACAGACAACAGAAGACTATTTTTCAAGAAACTTCATTTAGAAAGGCAAGGAGTAAGGCACTATCTAGGAAGAGAGTTTTTAAGATGATACATACTTTAACCATGTTTACATTGGAGGTAAAAGAAGATCTAGCAGACAGAGAAGGTAGGAGAGAAAGATTTCACAACTGGTAATACTGAAATCACTAAAGAAGCCAGAAAGGATGGATGTGGAAGGATTATCTTTAGAGACAAAGGTACCCTTCGCCCACTGAGATTGGCAGAAATTAAGAATGAATACTAACAATTCTGTGTATGGGACAAGAAGTTAAAGGAGTGCTACCAGAAAGCCTTTATTTTCTTTCTGAAATTAAATACTAGGAATGAGGCAGACTTGGCAATACAGTAACTAAGGACAAATTGAGAGTTGAAGAAAGGCTTTTTTTTTTTTTTAATGTTTACTTATTTTAAGAGAGGGAGAAATATATACCCAAGAAAAAAACAGAGGGAGCATACATACCCAAGACAGAGAGGGACAGAAAGAGAATCCCATTCAGGCTCTGCACCCTCAGTGTAGATCTCACCAAGTATGAGATCCTGAGCCAAAATCAAGAGTTGGATGCTTAACTGACTGAGCCACCCAAGCGCCCAAGAGTTAAAGAAATTTTTTTTAATGTTTGTTTATTTTCGAGAGAGAGATAGAGAAAGAACATGAGTGAGGTGGGAGAGAGAGATAGGGAGACACAGAATCTAAAGCAGGCTCCAGGCTCTGAGCTGTCAGCACAGAGCCTGACATGGGGCTCAAACTCACAAACCATGAGATCATGACCTGAGCCAAAGTCAGACACTTAACCAACAGAGCCATCCAGGTGTCCCAAGAAATTCTTAACTGAAAATCCTGGGGACCCCTGGCTGGCTCAGTCAGAAGAGCATGTGACTCTTGATCTCAAGGTTGTCAGTTCGAGCCCCACAGTTGGTGTAGAGATTAAATAAATACACACACACACACATACAGACACACACGAATGAATGAATGAATGAATGAATGAATGAATGAATGAATGAAGTGAATGAACAGATCTTTGTGAAAAAGAAATTCTGAAATGCTTCTAGTTTCTACCTGATATCAATCAATCTGACTACGGTGACAATTATTACAATGGGTAAACGCATTCTATGTTGTCCTTTTCTTATAATATGTACAAGCAATTAGCAGCAGGACTTTTTCATGGTTTCAGAAGGAACATCAAAAAATTTCATCACGGGGGCGCCTGGGTGGCTCAGTTGGTTGGGCGGCCGACTTCGGCTCAGGTCATGACCTCATAGTTCACGAATTCAAGCCCCACATTGGGCTCTGTGCTGACAGCTCAGAGCCTGGAGTCTGCTTCAGATTCTGTGTCTCCTTCTCTCTCTTCCCCTCCCCAACTGGTGCACATGCACACTCTCTCTCTCTCAAAAATAAATAAACATTAAAAAAAAAAAAAAAAGAGCATAAATTCAGAGCAAAGAAAGTTGCCATGGTATGAAAGACAGATATCCCCTGAGCTCTAGAGAAGCAAGATGAAATATCACTACCTTCCTCTCTACTAACAGAACTCCTCACAACCCTAGATCCAATAAGTCTTGTTGATAATGAATAGAGCAACTTTCTTCTCTGTTTCCCACTTTATTTTTTTTTAATGTTGATTTATTTACTGAGAGAGAGGGAAAGAGCACGAGCAGGGTAGGGGTAGAGAGAGGAGAGAGAGAATCTGCTGAGCATGATGTAGGGCTCAATTCCACAAACTGTGAGATCATGACCTGAGCCGAAATCAAGAATCAAGGTGCTTAACCAACTGAGCCACCCAGGCCACCCAGCCACCCAGCTCTGATTCCTACTTTCAATGGGAACCATTTCCATTCTTACAACACAATGCTTCTTTATATATGTTAAAATCAATGATTAGGATCAAGTTAAGCTGCTCTTCTGATCCAACCATAAGTTAAATGAAACACATCTAAGAGTTGTAAGGGCATCTCACTGTCAACCTACAGATCTGTCTTTACCAACAACTTTAAAAAATGTAACTCTGAGGGCCGCAGATGGGAAAGGGAAAAGAAGGGCAAGGGAAGACGAAAAGAAATTAGGGCATTTTTCTTCTGATGAGATTATTTTAGGCTACAAGAACACTCTAGAAGTTAACAACGGAATGGTTCAGACACAAACTCATACTCTCTGGCTTTTAAAGGAATGAGTGAAAAATAAAACCCCCCTTTCCTACTCCTCTCACTTCTGCTAACCATGAAAATATAATACACTACAGATCATCAGCATGTCTATAATGCTGGCCCTATAATACCCAGAGTAACCCTCTGATTTGTCATCCACGTCAAAAACTGTTCAAAATTAACAAAAAGCTTGCTAAATCAAGTAAGACTGAATTTTATTATAATTTCTTCTCTGTTCATTGTAAAAGTAAATGAAAGGTCCCTTCAAGTTCTAAAGAACAACAGTAGGTGACTGCCTCCAATAACCACATAACTGTTGTGCAGTCAATACACTTAAAACGCATGTTAAAAATGATCCATGGAAACTGATACCTGAGATTTGACACGTCTTGTTCTTTTCGGCAAAATGTTCATTCTTGTGCCCGGCTCTGGGGAAGTTTGGACATCAGTGCCAAGAAGCTCAGGTTCTACTTTTTCCTTTAGATCTAAATTAGGCATTTGTACACCCTAAAGAATAAGAGCACACAAAGAGAACAGATTCACTGATAAGTCAGATTTGAGAATCAGGAGAAAAATAATAAATTTTCAATAAATCCCCAAAATTACATGAAAGCAGATGATAGTGCTAGCCACCAAATTGATCTACAGATTCGAAATAATCCCTATCAAAATCCTAGCAGGCTTTTGTTGTAGAAATTGAGAAGTCAGTCCTAAAATTTTTGTGGAAACGCAAATTGTTTGGAAATTCTGAAAAAAGAACCAAGTTGGAAGACTTATACCACTGGATACAAAACTTACTCTGAAGCTATAGTAGTCAAGATAGCATAGTATTGGTATCAGGGTAATATATGGATCAAAAAACAAAACAGAGACCAGACATAAACCTACATTTATAGTCAACTGATTTTCAACAAAGGTGTCAAGGTAAATGGGAAAATTTAAACAAATGATACTGTTACAACTGGATATTCACATACACCCCCTCCCTGAAACGCACTTATACTTTTATCTCATAGCATACACACACATACATACACACACACGCACACGCACACACACAACCTGAAAATGGATCTCAGACCTAAATATAAAAGCTAAAACTGTAAAACTTATAGATGAAAACAAAAAAGAGTATCTTTGGGGCTTGGGTTAGGAAAAGATTTCTTAGGCCAATAAAAGCACAACCCATAAAAGCAAGAGGGAGGGAAATCGATAAACTACTCTTCAAACAGACACCATTATAAAAATGAAAAGGCAAACCACAGACTAGTAGAAAGTATTTGTAAAATCATATACCTGATAAATGACTTGTATCCAGATTATACAGCAAACTCTTAAAACAAGTATGACAAACAACCCAATAAAAAAAAGATCAGAACAGACACTTCATCAAAGAAGATATGCAAATGGCTAAGAGGCACATGAAAAGATGCACAACACCATTGATCATTAGGGAAATGAAAATTAAAATCACAATGAGATACCACTACACACCCACTAGAATGGCTATAAGCAAAAAAACTGACAATATCAAGTGTTGGCAAAGACGAAGAAACTGGAGGCCTCTACATCACTGGTGGGAATGTAAAATGGTTCAGCCACTTTAGAAAACAGTTTGGCAGTTTCTTAAAAAGTTAAACATAAACTTACCATATAACCCAGCAATTCCACTCCTAGGTATCTACCCAAGAGAAATGAAAACATATGTCCACACAAAGACTTATACATGAATATTCATAGCATTTTTTCATAACAACCATAAACTGGAAACAATCCAACTCTCCACCAACTGGTAAATGGATAAACAAATATGGCGTATCCATACAATGGAATATTATCAGCCATAAAAAAGGATGAAGTACTAATACAGGCTAAAACATAGATGAACCTTAAAAACATTAGGCTAAGTGAAAGAAGCCAGACACAAAATTATATTGTAGGATTCCATCTTTGTGAAATTTCTACAAAGGCAAAAAACTACAGAGCCAGAAAGCAGATCAGGTGTTATCTGGATTTGAGGGTAGGAACAGGAACCAACTACAACTAAACACGAAGGAACTTTCTGGGCTAATAGAAATATTCTAAAACTGAACTGTGGTGATTACTGCATAAATGTATAATTTATTAAAGCTTACTGACTGTACCTACAATGATTGAATTCTATGGAAAGCAAATTATACCTCAATAAAGCTGTACATGAAACCAAGAGGAGGAATTTTTCAAAAAGCTTAAGTCATGAGGATTTATTTTAAATAAATAAGAAAGACTCATTCCCATTAGTCTTTACCTTGGTAAACCACCGAAAAAGCTGCAATTTTTTAACTACACCTTGCTACCCCAAATTTTGGTACCAGGAGAAATTTTTTTAATTTGCAATGCTTAGCAAACTGCTAACTTTTTATGGTGAACACAGTCTAACATTCAAATTTGGTGGACTGGATTTATCAACTCCTAAAAAAAACAAAAACAAAAACGATGCATCTCACCATAAGGCTGACACCAGATTGGAAAAGCTCATATGGGTAGAGAATTCTCTCATAATGTGACTTCAAAAGAGACCCGGTTCCTTTTCCCGGCAGGTATCCCAGGCGACTACCCACTTTAGACCATTTCTTCTCCTTGGTGACCATTTCAAAACCTCCTTTGCTGGCAACGACCTGAAAACAAAGTAAACATTTTTTAAGTAAAGAACATGTATTCTGACTCTGGATCTTACCTGTTAAATGCAAAAATTATTCTGAGCTTAGATTTCTAATTTCCTTTCCACAAATATCTGATGAAATTGTAACTTGTCAACACTTGAAGTATGAAATAAAGACAATGATTTTTTGAAGTTTTAATGTTGTGTCTATTTTCAATGAAGTAGGCACTCAAAAACTCTTTATTTACACTTTGTACATTACATACCTTGAGAAAACTAAACAGGCTTATGTATTCAATATCTACAAACAACTCAAAATACAAAATAAGAATTAAAAACAGACCAAAAATGAACATAATAAACGTTAAGTTAGAAGGGCAACTGGGTGGCTCAGTCGGTTAAGTGTCTGACTTTGGCTGAGGTCATGATCTCCAGTTTATGGGTTTGAGTCCCACATCAGGCTCTGTGCTGATAGTTCAGAGCCTGGAGCCTGCTTCAGGTTCTGTGTCTCTCTTTCTTTGCCCCTCCCCTGCTTGTACTCTGTCTCTCTCTCTCTCCCCTCTCTAAAATAAACATTAAAAAAATTTTAAGAATAAATTAAGTTATAAATTAAGTTATATAGTACACAAAATGAGCATAAATCGTGAAATTAGAAAATGTACCAAATACCTTACAGAGTTTAACAAAAACGTCAAGCAAACAGGGGCGCCTGAATGGCTCAGTCAGTTGAGCATCCAACTCTTGATTTTGGCTCAGGTCATGATCTCAAGGCAGTGAGATCAAGCCCCACATGGGACATGGAGCCTGCTTGGAATTCTCCCTCTCCCTCTCTCCCTCCCACCCTTCATAAAAAGAAAAAAGAAAAAAAAGAAAAGTAAAATGTCAAGCGAACAGTGGATTCAGAGGATATTTTGGAAAAGGTTATACTTTTTCAAAAGTTTTACACGGAAGATTATGAAGAAATGATGGGGAAAGATCAGATTACAGCAGCACACTTACTAGACAACATAGCACAGAATGTATTAATGTAGAAAGAGATGAGATAAATGAGCCAATTTGGCTGAATGCTCCCATTAAATGAGGCACCAAATAGGGGTACTTGGGTGGCTCAGTCAGTTGAGCATCCGACTTTGGCTCAGGTCATGATCTCGCGGTTTGTGAGTTCGAGCCCCACATCAGGCTCACTGCTGTCAGCACAGTGCACACTTCAGACCATCTGTCTCCCTCTCTCTCTGCCCCTCCCCTGCCCACATTCTCTCTCAAAAATGAATAAACATTTATTTTTTTAAAAAAGACACTATCTAGAATACACACGTATCAAAGTTCCCTATCTTCAGAAGTTGATACTGTACGTCTCAGACATTCTTCAGTTGACTAACAAGAGAATAAAAAAGACGGTGACATAATTATTTGAACTAAAAAAAAATTTTCCTTTTTGAGTATATACTATTGTATTTCTCTGTATCAAAAAAAGTTAAGAGAGGGGTGCCTGGCTGGCTCAGTCAGAGGAGCAGGAGACTCTTGAGTATCGTGAGTTTGAGCCCCACATTGGGCACAGAGCTTACTTTAAAAAAAAAAAAAGAAAAAAATTAAATATAGAATTACCATATGATCTAACAGTTCCACCCAAAAGAACTGAAAACAGGGATTTAAACAGATACTTGCAAACCAATATTCACAGCAACATTATTCACAATGGTCAAAAGGTAGAAACAATCCAAAGGTCCATCAAGAGATGAACAACTAGAAAAATGTGATATACATACAATGGAATACTATTCAGCCCTAAAAAGGAATGAAATTAATACATGTGACCTGATGAACCTTGAAAACATTATGTTAAGGAAAATAAGCCAAACACACAAAAAATGAGTATTTTATGATTCCACTTAGGTGAAACACTTAGAATAAGCAAATTTATAGAGAGAAGAAGTAGAATAGAGGTCTGAAGGAAGAGTGGAAGTTCTAGAAATGAAGAGCAGAGATGGTTGTACAACATTTTGAATGTACTTAATGCCACTGCACACTTAAAAAGGGGTAACTTTTATGTTATATAAATTTTACTACAATTTTTTATAAAAGGCTAAGAACATGGACTCTGGAGCCAGATTTCCAAAGTTCAAATCCCAGCTCTACTACTTAATAACTGTATGACCTTGGGCAACTTATATAATTTGTGTCTCGGAGTATTCACTATTATTAAAATAGTAATAATCTAACAGCACCCACACTTTATTATGAGGCAGTTGTGAAGACAAACTAAATAAAACATGAAACACCAGGACAAAATAAGCACTGTATCAATGTGAACAGTATTTGAATGTCTATGTGTACGGGCTGGAAGTGTGTGTGCTATAAATAAGCAAATGTTTTCAGCACTTGTGCTCTACAATGCTATTAGAGACCAAGATGAACCTATACCAAAGCAAAATTTCCCTCTACAGAAATACGTGAAAGCTTGGTAGGAAACACATAAGTTCACATGCACAAGAGCAGAACACATCTCTAATTCTTTAGCTTCTTTTATCCATCTTCAGAGAAGCCCCCTCTGGGGCTGAGGGAAAATTATAAAGAGAAAAAAGTTTATTTTTCCATTTTTGAGGTATAGAGGAAGATACAACGAAGGTGTTTCAGAGGGCTGTCTGGAAGTAAGCAGATGAAGCACAATGCCTTTCATTCATATCTTTCCAGTGCTTCTCTACTGTCAGCTACTGTTCTAGGTCCTTGAGATATATCTGTGAATAAAACAAAGATCTTTGCCCTTGCAGTGCTTACATTCTAGTGCGAAAAACCGGCAATAAACATAATATGTAAATATGTAAATTTAAAGTGATAAATCGTGTGGAAGAAATTTTAAAAATCAGTTAAAAGGTCTCACAAGTAGCAGCGTGAGGGTTAACTGAAGTGTCAGTCACAAAAAACTTCATTATAAAAGTGAAATGTGAGCAGATTCCTTCCACGTGAAGCAGTTACTCAAGTAGATATACAGGGAATAGTAAGAGCAAGGGCCCCATATTAGAAGCATGCCTCAAGAGTTTGAGGAACAATAAGGAAGCCAATGTGGCTGAAGCAAGTGGGGAGAAGTCAGAAAGGAAACAGAAGCTCTCTTAGTAATCTTTATTATACAAGACAATTATCACCATTACATTACATAATTCTCTATATTCAAAGCACTTCAAGCTACATTTCCATTAGTAATGATGTATCTTCATGAATCCAGTCATGCTTTCCCACCCAGTTTTAGGATGATTACTGGCATGCAGCTGTGAAAATAACAGCCAGCACAGTCAGAGTATGGCCAAGAAATAAGATAAAATTATCTCACAAAGAAATCAAAACTATGACTTTGGCTTCATGCATACCACACTCTAACAATCTAACAGGGCCTGATGCTATCAAAACACACAAATCTTCACACTTTTCTTCAGCTGACAGATTCAAGAATTATCATGTATAATTTCAAAATATAAAACATTTACTCCAAACATTTTGCCATGAAATATATCAGACCATTGTCACTAGAAAAATATCACTTATAAGCCATGCCCTACAAAAAGATACCATGCACTTAACTTAAACTGAACAAAATGAAGACAAACCCTTAATCAAAACTTGACCAAAGAGTCATGTTAATCAAGGTCAAAATTTCAGTCCAATGTAAAATTAGGTTTGGCTAGCAAGAGAATTTTAACAGACATAAAGCAGTAGTATTCTACTTAAAAGCTCCCTTTCAAGCCTCCATTAAAAAGACAGTAAAGGAACAAAAAAGCAAAGAACCAAGAAAAAAGCAGATGTAGAAGTGAAAATCTAGCAGACAGAACCAAAAACCAACCAAGTACCTTCAACAGAAGAAAGCCAAGGAGAAGATTTTCCAATACAGAACCTAGAAAGGCTTAAGAAATGGAAGCAGCAGTACCTTTAAAATCAGAGATGGCAATAAACAGAGAACAGGACTGGCTGAAAAACCATATAAAAGCAATTAGACCTCCCCCAGGCAGCACAGCCAGGCAACTATTGCTCTCCAACCTCTGCAGAAAACTAGAGATCTACTTTCAGAGAGTCTGAAAAGAAGGGACTCTAACCTAAGAGAAACAGATATGCAAACTATAGGATCAGTCTAATACTCTAATAATCTAACATCAGGTTATGAGTCTCAGATTCAACTAATAAAAGTTCAAAAAGAGAGAAAAGTAGAAGTATCAAATACAAAAAACACAAGAAAAGCGACAAGAACTCAAAGACATGAGGTCAGATTAGAAAAGTTATCAAGTGAAATAAAAAAGTTAAATGAGGAGGGGCACTTGGGTAGCTCAGTTAGTTGAGTAGTCGGACTCTTGATTTCAGCCCCAGTCATGATCTCACAGTCATGGGTTCAAGCCCTGAGTTGGGCTCCACACTGACAGTGCAGGGCCTGCTTAGGATTCTCTCCCTACCCCCACTCCCACTCCCACTGGCTCACACTCTCTCTCAAAATAAATAAACTTAAAAAAAATTAAATTAAAAAAATACATATTAAATGAGGAAGCAGACATTCTTCAGAAGAGGTTTCATGGATGAGGGTTTTAGAAAGGCTACGAAGAAGGCAGTAGTTAGGTATAAATGAAGGAAGACAATATGGCACATTACATGGAGTTAAAATCAGATCTGAGATGGAGTGCTACCAAAGTTTTGCTTTTACTTGGCTCCTCCACCACAGTTATGCCACTGAGGAAGACAGCAAAAGGATGAAAGTCTTACAATCCTTGACGAGAATGATTCACAAATTCCCTTACGATGACCCTACATAAAATAAACTTTATAAAGACTTAGACAAAAATAAAAGGTAAACAGCTTTAAACAGCTCTGCTTATTATTGAATGTTTAGCTGGACTTTAAAATTAGTGTGGAAGGTTCTGGACTTTCACTGTAAGACTGACAGATGAACAAAGATCAATAATCAAGGAATAGATGTCCATCTGTTAAGTTTTTAAAAATGTGATTAAAGCAAAACAATAAATAAGGAAAAAAACATGTATGTATATAATGAAGATAAACACATACTAATGTATATACCACTGTGAAACCTCAAAGCACTGGGAATAAAGATTACATTCTATGTCTTCAAGAACAAGAAAGCCACACAGGAAGGAACAAGAATTAATACAGCATCATTCTTCTCAGCAGTGACACCAAAAGCTGAAAGATCATGGAGTAAAGCTTTCAAAATGCTAAAGGAAAACAATTTACAATCTAGACTTTTAAACCCCACCAAACTACCACTCACATAGAGGAGTAGATCATTTTTAGACAGGCAAAAAATTTACATTCCATTTACATTCTTGTTCATGAAACTAACAGAAGAAATGCTTCATCAAAATAGGAGTGAATCAAGTAATAGGAAGATCTGAAACAAGGAGAGAGGCAAAGGGAATTCCCAGAAAGATAACGGTGAAAGAACTTCCAAGCTGACAGATGAACTTAAAAAACAAGCAGTCTGGGTTGGAGCAGGAAAAAAACTCGAGAGGACTGGCTCCAAGAAGAAAATGAAACTGATAGATTACCTGACAAAGCACACAGAGAGATTTATACTACTGCTGGAAAATCTGAAAATAAATTTTTGACAGTTACAAAGAAATCTTACAAAAACGAAAACGAGGACTATTAACTCCAAGGAAAATACAAATTTGTATAAGAAAACAATCATAGAACACTGTAAGGCTCAAGTACAAATAATATTTGTATTTACAGTCAGAGTAAAAATGTTTGATCAGTAAAAAACTGATCTAACTACACTAGAACGGAAGAGGGGAAGTATGTAAGGATTTAGGTTTCTTATACCCAGTCTCCATCTTTAATAGCAGAAATACAGTGTATAATATTTAAAACTGAAAAATGAACTAGTATATTACTTGGAAATACAAAAATCAAAATCAGAAATGGGGCGTCTGGGTGATTCAGTCAGTAAGCATTCAACTTCAGCTCAGGTCATGATCTCGTGGTCGGTGAGTTCGAGCCCGCATCGGGCTCTGTGCTGACAGCTCAGAGTCTGGAACCTGCTTCAGATTCTGTGTGTGTGTCTCTCTCTGCCCCTCTCCTACTCATGCTCTGTCTCTCTGTCTCGCTCTCAAACATGAATAAATGTTAAAAAAATAAAAACAAAAATTAAAAAATGGCTAAAATATTGAACATGATTAGCTCTGAGGAGTGGGAATAGGAGTGGAGAGGTGGAGAAGGAAGAATGTTGGTTTTCATTTTAAGTCTTATATTTTAAAAAGTATTACCCTGACAAAAAAATTTTAAAGGCTAGAATGAATGTTCCTTGCTGCACTGATTATAAACAGTAATTGTTAATGTAAAACTCCATTAAATTAAAGACATTCCAAGTAACACTTGTTATAATAAAAAATAGTAGCCAGGAAGAAAGATGAAATGATTTAATCAGTACAGGAAACCATCAAATTGACAATTTAATGACTGAGACTGAAAATTTGCTTCCCATTATAAAGTAGTGGGAATCAAAGTATTTCAAAATCATGTCTGTAATAACACATACTCCAGAGATGCTTACCAGCTGTTAGTCAAATATAATCCCTTGTCTTTTAAAGTAAAGGGCATACCTAACAACCTAAACATATCAGAAATCTCATATCTATAATATTTTCTGTAGTTTTCACCCTCAGCTTCTTGCTACGAAGTAAAATGTAGTGGTAATGAAATATTCACCCAATGACAGAAGTCAGAATAGTGATTACCTCTGGGGAGAAGCACTGACCACAAGGGAGACGAAGGAGCCTGAGCCTGTAAATGTTCTATATCCTGATCTGGGAGGTGGTTACGTGAAGTGCATACATATACATATGTAAAGATTTACCCAACTGTCCAAATAAGATTTGTGCATTGCACTCTAAGTTATACTCCAAAAACATTCATGTGGTGAGAAGCAGCAAGCTCACCAGTTAGGTGATGTTTAGGAACCAAAGTACTACACAATGCAAACAAAACAACTACAAATCAAAACTTACCTACCCCTTAGCTTTACACCCCAGGTTTATAAGCATTCTCAAAGATTAGGAGAAAGAGATATCCATGGGTACTTAAAAGATGAGACTCCAATAAACACCAGGACAATCAAACTTAACTTTTCATCACAATATATTTTCAACATAATTCTCTTAAGTATTTAAATGAGATGTATTTTACTAGTAGTATTTCTCTTTGCATAAAAAAAATTGGGTTTCTCAAGGTAGAGTTAAACTGGCAAGATGACAATTATTACACAGAACACAGAACAACTAGGTATTCGGATTAGGTTACCTCTAAAAGCCCCTTTCTACTTTTGAAGTGCTACAATTCAGTAAAACCAAGAATGCAATCTAATTTACTATCAGATTAATGTTAATTTATTTTTATTTGAGAGAGAGTGCACTCGCATGCACATGTGGAGGGGGGGAGGAAGAGAGGAGAGAGAGAAAGTGAGAGAAGGAGAGAGACAATTCTAAGCAGGCTCCTCGCTGTCAGCACAGAAGCCCAT
The DNA here is from genome assembly GCA_030068075.1 of Paguma larvata. Taxonomy (NCBI): domain Eukaryota; kingdom Metazoa; phylum Chordata; class Mammalia; order Carnivora; family Viverridae; genus Paguma; species Paguma larvata. The sequence continues at coordinate 101,099,083 of CM057828.1, forward strand.
ACAGAGCTCAAACCCATGAACCATGAGATCATGACCTGAGCCGAAATCAAGAGTCAGACACTTAACCAACTGAGCCACCCAGGTATCCTCCAAGTGTTTTTTTTTTTTTTTTTTTTTTTTTTACTTATTTTTTTTAATGTTTATTTATTTTAGGTATTTACCCTTTAATTGGAAAATTACTGACACAGGAAGAACTTTAATTTTAATAGATTATCTGCTTCTATAAAATACTTATTCTAGCAAATTCCATAAAACTGAGGTACATGGAGTTTTAGCCAAAGATTACCACAATCCTATTGTTACTAATGATTAAATAATTTTTGAAAATATTTTTTATTTTATTTATAGTATCTAAATTGAACCGAACATATTCAGAACTTTAAACAGCACCACACAGCAAAACTTAATAATTAAGCTTTCACTTAATAAAAATGTAGAAAAGAAAAAAAAATTCTTAAAACAAAAATTTTTTTATAAAGATTTTTTTTTTTATTTTTGAGAGAGACAGAAACAAAGCACAAGGGGGGAGAGGTAAAGAGAGAAGAAGACACAGAATCCGAAGCAGGGTCCAGTGTCTGAGCTGTCAGCACAGAGCCTGACGCAGGGCTTGAACTCATGAACTGTGAGATCATGACCTGAGTCAAAGTCGGACACTTAACTGACTGAGCCACCCAGGTGCCCCTTTAAAACAAAATTTTATCCTAATGGTTCCCTACAAGACACAAACTCATCCCTCATATTCATTGATAATTTTTTCTTTGGCATCATCGATTTTCATACAACTGTACTAGATGATTCTCAGGATGGTGTTAGATTATTGGTATCATTACTAAACTTCACCTGATAAAAGAAGCCTAGAACCATGTTTTAGCATAAGACTACACATCCTAGAATTTTTAGAGCATTGTGACCCGACACTAAATTTAAAATGCATTACAGGGTGCTTGGATGGCTCAGGTGGTTGAGCATCCAACTCTTGATTCAGGCTTGGGTAGTGATCCTGAGGTCCTGGGATCTGTGCTAAGTGTGGAACCCACTTAAGATTCTCTCCCTCTTTTTCTCACTTTCCCATTCTCCCTCTCCCTCTGTCCCTCCCTCATGTGCATGGGTGCTCATCTCTCTCAAAAAATAATTAAAAAAAAATGTGTTATAAAAAAAATTTTTTGACGTCTATTTATTTTGAGAGAAAGAGTGAATGCAAACGGGGGAGGGGCAGAGAGAGAGGGAAAGAATCCCAAGCAGGCTCCACACTGCTGTCAGTGCACAGCCCGACCCGGGGCTGTATCTCATGAAGCCTGAGATCATGATCTGAGCTGAAATCAAGAGTCAGACAGTTAACTGACTGAGCCGCCCAGATGCCCACAAAAAATAATTTAAGTATGAAGTTATTGAAAGTGAAATCTCCAAAATTAACTCTGTAATTTGAATAACTTTTTATTTCAACACAGTACAGCAATCATAATACATGAAAGACCACTCAAAAATAGATGTTTTGCAAAATTCCTCAGATAATCAAGCTATCTTCACTCACGAGTCAGAGCAATCATAAATTTTTATTATTATATTAACAAAACATGTTTTCAAGATAATTCAAATACTGTTGCAAGTCAGTCAGTTCTTTTCACATTAGGAAATATAATGTTACAAAATTAACATTACTTTAGGTAAAAATTAGTCTAAACTCTTCACCAGTAAGTTTTCAAGCTCTTATTCATTTTGGAGAATGTTCGCTTCAGTTAACACTACTTATACCTATTAATACAACTGATATGTACCACACACAAGAACGGTGAGCAACATGAAACTCTTTAACGAATTTTCAATTCATAGGTAGAATAAAGATGGTATGTTCAACATAAGACATCGTACCCTCAACACAAGATAATAGTAGCAGACTGGCATCATTTCTTTTGTATAATGTTTATCAGAGTCTATTAGTATGACTCATTAAATACGTTAAATCTTGTAACAAATTATAAAATAATTTTTAAAATAACCTCAAAATCTGTCATTTATATTTACTCATGCTTGCATTTCATTGTCAAACAAATCCTACATAAGAAACAAGGTTTTACATCAAGTTTATTGGAAATTCCACAGATTCACTAGGCTCTGCTCTAATTTCTAAACCAAGGACAAGCCTCACCTTGCTCAAAGCATACAGATCCAGGATTTTTCTTTCCACCACTGGAATCTTCAAAGTAGATCCCTGGAGTTCCCAAAATTTTGCTAATTGATCCAAGAAGTCCAGTCTCACTCTGGTCATTGCCTAAGATTATTAAAAACAGAAATCAGAAAAAGGAATTAAGTTACGGTTGAAAACAGATGAGGCTTACTTAATAAAGGTACTCATTTCTCTAAAGAAATTCGTATTGCTTAGTCCGACCCTGTAAAATAAGACAACAATAAGGAGAGAAAATATTATTAATAAACTTTATTCACTAAGGCAAAAAAGTCACTCTAATGTATGAAAACGCTCTCATATTTTATCAGCCAAATCAATTTTCTTTCTAAGAGTTGGCTTAATTAAGCTAGGCAGAAAATGTAGTAAATCAGATTATTCTGTTTCTAAGCATTCTATCATTTCGTCTGTAACAACTATGTATACCTCAGGTACACTAACTCTCTACCCCACTGATATTAAGATCCTTCATCAAGTATCTAATTACAAAAAACTTAAAGAGAAAAAAATATTAAAATCTCGGAAAATAAATGTTTCAGGAACATCAAGGGAAAAACACCTTACCATGACATATTAAACCTCAGCTATCTAAGATTTCTCTTTTGTACTCTGAAACAGTTTTCTACCACACTGACGTATCTTCTGACAATCCAGCAGACAGGAAAAACAACAATATTTAAACAGACTTCAATTTATAAAACATAAAAGAGACTAAATAATATTTAAAGGGAAATCTTAGTAAATCAGATTAAGAGTCCTGGAAAAGTTCCGTTAAAGCCAAAAATACCCTTTCAAAACCTTTGATAAAATTTTATTTTATTTTATTTATTTTTATTATAATAGTTTATTTTCAAATTGGTTTACATATAACACCCAGTGTTCATCCCAACACGTGCCCTCTTTAATATCCGTCACCCCCTCTCCCCCCTCCCTCCCCTCCCTCCCCCTCAGATTGTTCTTAGTCTTTGAGAGTCTCTTATGTTTTATCTCCCTCCCTCTCTGTGTCTTTTTTTCCTTTCCCCTCTAGCCCTCCCCCTGGTTTTTGCTTAGTCTCACAAAGTCCACCTATTCGTGGAAACATATGGTATCTGTCTTTTTCTGACTGACTTATTTCACTTAACATAATACCCTCCAGTTCCATCAATGTTGCTACACATGGCCAGATTTCATTTTTTCTCATTGCCATCTAGTAGTCCATTGTATATATGTGCCACTTTTGATAAAATTTTAAAACCTACTTTCCAAAGACCCCAAGAAACAGAATCTTCCAACATTAACATAAAATTTTCATAGAACAGTAAGTGCTAAAGGAAGTAGAACTTGAGAATTCCAGGTCTCTGCAGGTAAGCACTGGATATTTCTGCTACGAAACGCACAGCTTCCCATAATCCCAGTTAAGTGGAAAAACTGTAACAACTACTTTTTACAATTTTATTTTTTATCAGAGACTTCCTTCCATTCAATCTTACTTAACATTAATTCTGAGCCCTGGTACATAAGCTTCTCAAAGTTCTCTACTGTGGCGTGACACAAACAATGAATCAAGAGGCAGACGTGGTGATATAACACTCACCTCAAGTTCATTCAGGCGCTGGACTCTGGGAGTGAAACGAAAGCTTTTTACTTCGCATGCAAATGGAGGTTGCCAATCCTAAAGAGAAAGATTTTTTTTTTTAAACATATGGACATATAAACAAAGAATGCATTATTTATTCCCTTAATTTAAGGGATGAGTAGCCACAAATCATGATGATAGCAGGTCAACTTTAAGTCTTTTTCACTGTAGAAACATAAACAGTAATATTCTTTAAGTGACATAATTTTAATATTACTTATTTTAATCACTAATCTATCATATTTTAATTTTAAAATTACTTTATCTATAAATCCTCCTCACATTTCAACAATCCCACTACTTATAATGCAATATTATACTTTCCCCACTTACTGAAGTGGAATGCAATGCACTAATGTATCATAACTCAGTGTCTAGTAAACATCCAAATTTACCAAATTAAAAAGAAAACAGAATTTGAAAAAAACTAAAAAGGCTGTAAACGTAAAGATTAAAAAATGATTTTTAAAGTACTTACATAATTTGATAGTATCTTTTTTTTATTCACGTGTAATGTGACACAGCACTTTACAGTCTATGTTACATAAATGTTTTGTTCAAAGCCTGGTTTTTCGGCATCCAAATATTAAAAAAAAGAAAAGTAAGCAAATCCACAGAGCAAGCACAATTCCAGATTGGACTTGTGGTGTAACTGAAATGAGCTAGCACAATTTGAGCAGGGTTCAAGAAAACATACTTTGATTTGGCCTAAATAATAGTAAATCTACTTAAAAATATGAGAAGTAGTCAAAAAAATTTTTCTTACCTCGGAAACTAAAGAAATCCACCAATATTGAAATTAAATTCTGCTTGCAAACAAGATTTTATTTTTAGTAATAATATGACATACAAAGAGACGATTTATTATTTCTTTTTTTAGTAATAAAAAACATATTTTTTTCTACCTTAAGGAACCCTGAATACAATTTTTAATTCATAAAGGCAACAGAGTAGATGAAAATATGGTTGTACATGAAAAATATGGTTTAAGAAAAATTTCAGTGCTTAAAATTTTGCCAGTATTGGGTAATTTTGATAGTTAAACAGTTAAGTGAAGCTTTTGGAGGATGGCAATGCACGTCATTCATCATCGCAATTAGCTTTTAATCCTTTGCTTGTGACTGATAGTCTATAAATCTTAATCAAATTTATTAAGCATAAACAGGTTTAGTAGCATGCCTGGGTTTCAGAATCAAACAGATTTGATCTAGGTTCAAAATCTATTTTGCCACAAGCCCAAGATCATATATTTAATAAGTTATGTAACTTTTTCAGACCGGTCTCACCTATAAAACAAGACATTATCTACCTACTAGGGCTTCAAAGAATATTAAATGAAGTAACCTGTAGTTGCTCTTCCTCCCTCCCATCTTAAACTCTTTTTATTCTCTGCGGTGTACACTACTGTGGTAGTATGTGGGGAGAGCAGACACTTTTGAAATGCAACACGCATTAACAGTAGTTCATCTTTTATTCTTGTAACTAGTAGACAGAATATAAAGTGTCCCTTTAAGAAGCGCCGAAAGCAACAGTTCAAACTTTAATGTGCATAAAGCATCATCTGAGAGTATTTGCTAGAAAAGCACATTCTAGAACTTCCACATCCAGAAACTGATTCTAGTCTGGGAATGAGGCCTAGAGCTCTGCATTTTAACAAGCATCTGCTTGAGCCTGGCGCAGGTGGACTAGGAACGTCGACTGAAAAACATTGGTCTTATGGGTAAAGAAAAAAAATCTTTTGACCTTGAGCAAAGCACTCAACCTCTTGGGGCATTAATTCCCCCCAAAGGGGGTAGTATCTGCTTTCCTTAAAGACTGAGGATTATAAAAAACCTATAGGCAAAGTTATTTGCCGTAACTGCAATTGATAAATCTGTGAACCTTGGTTCCTTAAGTCCAAAAGATCCAACGTTTTCTTCCACCTCTATTATTGTCTAATTCCTCTTAAACCTCCAAATTCTGTAATAAATGCTGCTCCTTCGCTTCCCCTGGGAAGACTTTTTCAGTGCGGCATCAGAGTCTAGGGCTTTTGCTTGGTAATATCATCTTAGGGGACAACTACATCTCTGATTACCGTTTAAGAAACCTTAGCCTTGAGATGAGACCTCCAAAGATTTAATAAATTAAGCATTAATAGGACTTGGTTAAAGAAATAACCAATTCAAGAGCAATTTTTACTATAGCACCATAAGAAGAGAGTACAGCACATGAGGCTAAGACGTGTCACGTCATTACATTTCGAACACCTTCTCGGCCAACGAAAGGCCTGAAGTCTTTTGTTACCCTTGCCTACAGTCAAAGGAGAAGAAAAGTACCAGTTCCCAAGTTCTAGGCGGAAAGGCCCCTGGGACACCACACTCGCAGGTTCAGCCGTGCGTACATAAGACTGCAAAAGAAACCAAGGCAAGAACATCCACAAACTTAGCTTCTAGTTGTTGAGAAATGAGAAACAGTGAAGACGAAGGGACAGAGGGACCGAAAAAGTAAAGCCAAAGCACTCTCCCTTCCCTTTCTCCTCGGACTCCGGTACCTTGGGCGGTCGGATTTTGCAGATGCCGGTTTTCTCCGCCAGAGGCCGGATGCGGCCGATAAAGCTGAGCGGGTCTGTGAACTCCTCCCAGCTGGGCTCAAAGACTGGGCACTCGGGAGGTGGCACGAACTCCGCCGTGTAGCCCCCCGGCCCCACGCCTGCCATGGCAATACCCGGGGGGTGGGGGTGGAGGGGGTGTCTCCGTATAGGGGAACAGGTGGAGAAAGGCTGACTGAAGCCCACCGAACCGTCTCACGTATCCTGACAGGGGCCGAAGCTCATCTTCTCGGGCAAGTACCGCTCAACACAGGAACCCCACAATCGCTTCCTCTTCTCGTTTGTTATTGTTTCCTTCGGGGTTTTTCCTCTCTGGGTCAGGACTTTTCCGGAAGTTAATGTACTGTCAAATCCCTCCGCCACCACAGAAACAGAATCCCTCCGCAGCAACGAGACGCCTCGTCGTTTCGCCCTCCTCCTTCCTCCCTTTGCCGGCAACCGGGTGTGGTTCCTTGACTGCGAAAGTTCCGCGCGGTCCAATGACTTCAAGCGGCACACCCCGGGGGTCGCGCGAGCTCTCCTCTAGGAAGGATAGCGGTGAGGGGAAAGAAGTCGGGGCTCAGGAGGGGCTCACTCTTCCGGCGCGGAGGAATGTGTAATGCCCCAGAGGGCAGAGGTTCTGCTTCCGGTGAGGAGGGTTCTGTTCCCCTTTGTGTATAAATGACACGAAAACAAACTCGGCCTGCTTTCCGCCAGCCTATCTCGGTGTTCCGGCATCGCGGCTTGGTTTAACGTACCTATCTGTCTTTTTCCACCTAATCAACTTTTTTAGTATCTGGCTCTTTCTTTAGTCTTTTGATTATTAGTATCTCTTCCAAATAATCTCCTTCGGCCACTCCATAGCCGCCTCATCTCCATGACAACAGGTTCAGATAGAACCTAACCCCCTAATTCTGCCAGCCAGCCTTAGTCACCATCTAGGAATTGCTTTTTCTACACATGGAAGCCACCGCTCTTGACCTTCCTTTTCCAGCAATTGACAACCCCAAGTCATCTCAACAGCAAGCACTTTACTTCCCTGCCACGCGCTTCGTAAACTTTTCTCAGTATGCTGTGAAGGCTATGGAAACCTTCTGATCCTACTTGTCAAAAATTACTGTGCCAGTGTGCATCTCCACCTACTCCAAATTGTGGAAAATAACGTGGAAAGAAAGAAGAAACTGTGAAAAGGTAGTTCTAGTATTAAATATTTATTATAAGGAAAACTTCTTTTTCAGGGCTTTTTTTCATACTCCCTGTGCAATCTCAGCTACCCCAGGACCTGAATTGCCGACTGTGATTGATGACAACCAAAACTGTATTTCCTGCAGATTTTTTCTCTTGATTTTGAAACCAGTACCTAGCTACCTACTAGACAACCCCATTTGGTTAATTCAAGTACCTACTGTTTTTTCAGTGTTTCTAGTTTCTTTGAATGACTTCATCCATCTACTCAGTTGCTTGAGCCAGAAATGTAGAGCTAATCCTTAACTCTTCCCTTACTATGTACAATCAGATGTTAAGTCTAGAGATTCTGTCACCTAAAAATCTTAAATTCACCCATGTCCCTTCATCCTCATTATCACTATCCAAATTTAAGTTCTCTCTCGCCTGAACTACGATAGCTCAATTCTTACGCCCTCTGAAATCCCATTCCACTCAGTTGTCAGATTGCTTTGTCTAAAATCCAGAATCCACCTTGTCCCTTCATTTCCAAACTCAACAATTCTAAACTCCTTTCTTATTTGCCATCTTAACTCCCAAACTTTGTGGTGGCTTTAATGCACCATGCTTTCTCTCACCTCTGATCCTTCACCGATAATGTTTCCTCTGTCTGGAACACGTTGTACTCTCCTGACCCCACCCCACAGTTTCATATATCCCCTTCCTGACCTACTCACCTTTCTTATATCAGCTTAAATATCACTTCCTCTGGAAAACTTTCCTTAACTCTCTCAAAGCGGACTGTACTTCCTTACCAAACTTCTTGGAATTGCTTCATTGCCATTCTTCCTCAGACTGTAAAACTATATGAAGGCAGGTGCAAGGTCTGTTTTATTGACCACTGTAGCCCCAATTCCTAGAATGGTGCTTGGTGTATACAAGGTATGCAATAAATATCTGTTAAATAAATATCTGTTGAATGAGTGGATGGATTCACCCAGTAAATTCACTTCGTGTTTCATTGCCTCATCTACATTTACATAAAACAAATTTTAAGACTCTACTAGGGTGTGGCATATATGATATCCCATCATTTGATTATAGCATCCATAAAAGTTAACACCCAGTTACACCCACCAGCCTAAATCCCATACACAAACATTTGTTTCAGTTAGCCTTCGTCGTGTAACAAACTACCTCAAAACTTAATGGCTAAAAAAACTTAGTGGCTAACAATGAAAACTATTACTGTAATTCTGTGGGTTGGCAATCTGGTGTTCTCACGGTTCCCCTGGGATCATTTGTGCAGCTGCAGACGTCTGACAACTTAACTGGAGTTGGAGGATCCAATGCGGCCTCATCACATATCTGGCAGTTGGTGCTGGCTGTTGGCTGGGAAGCTTCGGTTCTCCACATGACTTTTCATCTTGGGTAGAATAGGCTGTGTTTTTTCATAACATGGTCTTAACATTCCAAGAGTGTGAGAATGGAAGCCTAGGCCTAAGTCCTAGGCTCCAAAATGTACAAGATCACTTCTGTCATATTCTGTTGGCCTAAGCAAGTCATGAGGCCAGCCCAGATTCAAGAAGGCAGTAAAATGGACTACATTTCTTGATGGGAAGAACAATAATATCACATTGCAAAAGGGTGCAGAGAAAGAAAAGTGTGATTCATCACATACAATTATAACGAGGCACAATAAAATCTGAATTAAAAATCAAGTTTTAACTATTTAAATCTGAAAATCCACATTATTCACAAAAGAAATAAAGTTCTAGGTAAAGCAAGTAACACTGAAATAACCATTAAATATGTAATTAAAGTGTAATCATTTTGCTTTTATATTACTAACAGAGCAGCAAAACTCTGATTGATCCTCAGAATAAACACAAACTCCTAAAAGCTTTGTTTCTGTTACTTTCCTTTTGATCTTTCAAGTTTTACTTACCTACTACTTTAAACTGTCTCCCTAGCATTTCAATTATGCAGTGATTATACTCAATCATTTATTTGCCTCAATATTCCTGAAAAACCTGTACCAGTCACTTCAGCAATTGGTCTATAGAAGAAAGGCCAATCTCTATCTCTACTGGGGATAGAAAAAACTTCTCCAGTTTTGCCTACATGAGATTCTGATCCTCCCTTCAGGGAATATCACCCACCATCACCCCTCATGCCCATCCCTTTGAGAATCACTATTGTAAAAGTTGCTTGTGGTATGTTTCCCTCTCTGTTTTTATCTTATTTTTGCTTCCCTTTCCCTATGTTCATCTATTTTGGTTCTTAAATTCCACATATCAGTGAAATCATATGATATTTGTCTTTCTCTGACTGACTTATTTTGCTTAACATAATACACTATAGTTCTATCCACGTTGTTGCAAATGGCAAGATTTCATTGTTTTTGATCATCAAGTAATATTCCATTATATACATATGTGTGTGTGTGTGTGTGCACTTACATACATATACACCACATTATCTATTCATTAGTCGATGGACATTTGGGCTCTTTCCATACTTTGGCTACTGTCCATAGCGTTGCTATAAACATTGGGGTGCATGTGTCCCTTCAAATCAGCATTTTTGTATTCGCTGGATAAATACCTAGTACTGCAATTACTGGGTCATAGGGTAATTCTATTTTTAATTTTTTTTATTTTTTTAAATGTTTATTTATTTTTGAGAGACATAGAGACAGAGCGTGAGCAGCGGAAGGGCAGAGAGAGTGGGAGACACGGAAACTGAAGCAGGCTCCAGGCTCTGAGCCATCAGCACAGAGCCCGACGTGGGGCTTGAACTCACAGACCGCGAAATCATGACCTGAGCTGAAGTCGGCCGCTTAACTGACTCAGCCACCCAGGCGCCCCTCTATTTTTAATGTTTTGAGGAACCTACATGCTGTTATCCAGAGCAGCTGCACAAGTTTGCATTCCCACCAGCAGTGCAAAAGGGTTCCTCTTTCTCCGCATCCTCGCCAACATCAGTTGTTTCCTGAGTTGTTAATTTTAGCCATTATGACAGGTGTGAGGTGGTATCTCATTGTGGTTTTGATTTGCATTTCCCTGATGATGAGAGATGTTGAGCATCTTTTCATGTGTCTCTTAGCCATCTGGATGTCTTCTTTGAAGAAGTGTCTATTCATGTCTTTTGCCCATTTCTTCACTGGATTGTTTGTTTTTTGGGTGTTGAGTTTGGTATGTTCTTTATAGATTTTATATACTAACCCTTTATCTGATATGTCATTTGCAAATATCTTCTCCCATTCCATCAGTTGCCTTTTAGTTCTGCTGATTGTTTCCTTTGGTGTGCAGAAGCTTTTCATCTTGATGAGGTCCCAATAGTTCATTTTTGCTTTTGTTTCCCTCGCCTCTGGAGACATGTCAAGTAAGAAGTTGCTGGCTGAGCTCAAAGAGGTTGTTGTCTGCTTTCTCCTCTAGGGTTTTGATGGCTTCCTGTCTTACGTTTAAGTCTTTCATCCATTTTGAGTTTATTTTTGTGTATGGGGTAAGAAAGTGGACCAGGTTTATTTTTCTGCATGTCGCTGTCCGGTTTTCCCAACACCATTTGCTGAAGAGACTGTCTTTTTTCCATTGGATATTCTTTCCTGCTTTGTCAAAGATTAGTTGCCCATATGTTTATGGACCCATTTCTGTGTTCTCTATTCTGTTCCATTGACCTATCTGTCCGTTTTTGTGCCAGTACCATATTGTTTTAATGATTACAGCTTTGAAATACAACTTGAAGTCTGGGACTATGATGCCTCCAGCTTTGGTTTTCTTTTTCAGTATTACTTTGTCTGTGGTTAATCAGCTCTAATGAGGGCTTTCTGCACATAGGATGTTAATATTGACTGTCAATAGTGTTTGGGTCTCAGGGCAGAACAGTTAGGTATAGCTGTAGTTTACAGGTGCAGTTTTCATGAGTTAAGCTATTTTTAAAAACTTTTGAGAAAAAAATAAATATTAAAGTATTATGTTTTATCCAAAATTTGCTGTCCTGGTGCTAGGATGAGATAAAACAAATACCCAACTCTGAAAATCATCTAGCTAGGCTCTGATCTCTGAATTTATTAAAAAACGTAATAAAACTTGGTAAATTCAGACTAATTGAAGGAAGGCGAGTTGCAGAGAGCAAAAAGTAAAAATTACTGTATTTTTAAGGAAAGACTGTTTTGTTTCAAATATACTTTTTACCAGTGGTTCTCAAATTTTTTGGTCTTGGGACCATTTTGTACTCTTAAAAATTATTGAGAACCAGGACACCTGGGTGGCTCAGTCAATTAAGCATCCAATTCTTGATCTCAGGTCCAGGTGATGATCTCACAGTTTGTGGGATTGAGCCCCACGTCAGCAGTGGGGAGCCTGCTCAGGATTCCCTCTTTCTCCTTCTCTCCCCCATCTCACATGTGAGCACTCTCTCTAAGTAAATAAACTTTTAAAACATAATAATAGTAAATAATAAACCCATTGTATGTTGTATTAGTCAGCTTTCTCCAGAGAAAAAGGACCAATGGGATGGAGAGAGAGAGAGAGAGAGAGAGAATGAGGAATTAGCTCACACAATTATGGAGGCTGGCAAGTCCAAATTCTGAAGTGTGGGCTAGCAGGCCGGAGTCCTAGGAAAGTTGATGTTCCACTCCAAACACCAGCAGGCTGGAAACCCAAGAAAGATGGTGGTTCAGATAAATTCTGAAGGCACTCTGTGGGAGAATTCCATCTAGCTTGGGAAGGCTGGATTTGTGTTCTATTCAAGACTTCGGCTGATTAAATGAGGCCAACCCACATTATGAAGAAAAATCTGCTTTACTCAAAGTTTATTGATTAAATGTTAATCTCACCCAAAAACACCCTCCAAGGTGACACATAAAATTAACCATCACACGTGTTAATATGTATGTAAAATATATAATATTTTCTAAAAGGAATTTAGCGATAAGAGTGGCTTGAGTTTACATTTTTTGAAAAACTTCTTAATGTTTGGCTTAGTAAGATCAAGCTGGATTCTCATTATTTTTCTGTATTCAATCTTTTGTGATATATTGCTTGGGTTGAAATATATGAAAAAATAATCCAGCATCACACAGGTATGTAATTGAAAAGGAAATAGTATTTTTTCAATATTTAGCCTTTTCGGATAATTGTAATTTCTTTTTTCCATTTTTTCTTAATTTTAGAGAGAGAGTGCAAGCAGGGGAGAGGGGCAGAGGGAGAGAGAGAAAGGGAGGGGGGAAACCCCAAGCAGGGTCCACACTCAGTGCAGAGCCCAATGCAGGGCTCGATTCCACAAACTGTGAGATCATGACCTGACCTGAGATCAAAATCAGATAGATGCTCAACCAACTGAGCCACCCAAGCACCCTGATAATTGTAATTTCAGTTGAAGGCTAGCAACGTGGAATCTAAAACTTTATCAATGAATGTTTTGTACTCTGTTACGTTAAAATGGTAGTCAACATTGTCCTTGAATGGATTCTTTACTCAGTCGTGATTTTGTAACATCACGCATTGGTTATTTTGATAATATTAGTTCAATATTATAACTGAGTTATGCAGGTCTTCCTAATGTTGAGGCACATAATTATTTAATATAAAAAACCATAGCAATATTACCATTGATGTTCTCAGAAAATTGAGAGGCTGTCAAACTCAGAGTAACAGAAACAAGTTTTCCAAAATTATAATTTACACTTAAAGCTCAAATTTTCATTGTCAACAAATACCATCAGTTGTTTCCATTGAATAAATGCGTTTGCATTGTTTATTTTCAAGAAAATGGCTGTCAAATACCTAGATCTAAATAGCCATAGTTTATCTGGTAGGCCTTCTGGTGTTGTGTGAAAAATGTGGCTAGTTTAGCTCATACGTGCTTCTCCTTGAGAAAACCTTCCGGCTTCTCTACATAAACTGCCTTTTTCATGTGTACTTCCTACTTCATCACACAGAGTATTAAAAAGACATGTTCAAGAGTCACGGTTTATTAAAACTAATCATTTGTATTGCTTCATCATAGGCATTCTTTCTTTTTTTAAAGTTTGTTTAGATAGAGACAGAGAGAGTGAGCATGGGGGGAGAGGAAGAGAGGGATGGAGAGAGAGAATCCCAAGCAGCCTCCACACTGTCAGCATAGAGCCTGATGTGAGCTGGAACTCACAAACCTGAGCGGAAATCAAGAGTCAGGTGCTCATCAGATTGAGCCACCCAGGCGCCCCCAATGTGGGCATATTTAAATGAATTTGGGTTTTTTTTTTTTTTCTTAAACCATTAGTGTGTGTCGTGAAGACAATGACTACAGGTACAACTGGGTGTCACTGCCAAGATTCATGCTGAGGAACCAGTAGTTTTACCCACCACTGCTTTTGCAGTGCAAATGTCAATGGTTAAAAACAAAACAAAAACAAAACAAACAAAAACAGGGTGCCTGGGTGGCTCAGTCGGTTTAGCATCCAGCTTCAGCTCAGGTAATGATCTCACAGTTCATGAGTTCGAGCCCTGTGTCAGGCTCTGTGCTGATAAGTGTGGAGTCTGGTTGGAATCCTCTTTCTCTCCCTCTTTCTCTCCCCCTCCCCTGCTCTATCTCTCTCTCTCAAAAATAAATAAAACACTAAAAAATTTTAATTAAAAAAAAAAAGAAGGCAAATAGCCTCTTAGTGTTAATATGAAAATAATTTTGACTTCAAGACCTTCAGAAAATGCCTCAGGGACCAACATGAGCCTGGGGACAAACAAGCATCTGTTGACCACACTTTGGGGACTGATGATGTCAAGGTTCATGAGTTCCGGCCCAGCATCAAGCTCTGTGCTGACAGCTCAGAGCCAGGAGCCTGCTTTGGACTCTGTGTCTCTCTCTCTCTCTGACCCTCCCATATTCAGACTCTCTCTCTCTTTCTCTCAAAAATAAATAAACATTTTTTAAAAAGACACATTTTGGGGGTGCCTGGGTGGCTCAGTCGGTTAAGCGTCCAACTTCAGCTCAGGTCATGATCTCACAGTTCGTGGGTTCGAGCCCCGCATCGGGCTCCGTGCTGACAGCTCAGAGCCTGGAGCCTGCTTCAGATTCTGTGTCCCTCTCTCGCTCTGCCCCTCCCCTGCTCATGCTCTGTCTCTCTCTTTCAAAAATGAATAAACATTAAAAAAATTTTTTTAAAAAGACACATTTTTATGTGGGTTTTAAGAAGACAGACTCTAAGTAGTTCATAGGGATGAATCAGAATAGGAAGAAGACATTCGATTTTTATGAACCCTAAAGGTTGAAAAGCTATGATTTAAAATGTATCTTTTAAATTTTTTTTAATGTTTATTTACTTTTGAGAGAGAGAGAATGAGTGGGGCAGGGACACACACACAGAGAGAGAGAGAGAGAGAGAGAGAGAGAGAGAGAGAGAGAGAGAGAGACACGGAATCTGAAGTAGGGTCTCCAGGCTCTGAGCTGTCAGCACAGAGCCTGACGCGGGCTCGAACTCATGAGCTGTGAGATCATGACCTGAGCAGAAGTTGGACGCTTAACCGACTGAGCCACCCAGGCGCCCTTAAAATATTTCTTCCTTTATCATAACATTAACAAGGAGATAATCATTTGAAATACTGCATTTAAAAATCTTTTAGATCACTTTGCGTATCAGAGCCATTGAAAGCTATATAAACCAGAGACTTGTATGTTTTCTCTAATTCTTATGAAATGCTGCCATCAATCATTGAATTAATCCTTTCTTTTATAACTTCCTTTTATATATCTTAAAGTTTAAATGAAAGATCTTTTAGGGGCGCCTGGGTGGCTCTGTCAGTTAAGCGTCTGATTTTGGCTCAGGTCATGATCTCAGGGCTCGTTGAGTTGGAGCGCCCTATCAAGCTCTGTGCTGACAGCTCAGAGCCTGGAACCTGCTTCAGATTCTTTGTCCCTCTCTCGCTCTGTCTCTCCCCTGCTCATGCTCTCTCTCTCTCCCACTCTCTCTCTCAAGAATAAATACACATTAAAAAATTTTTTTAAGAAAAAATAAATGAAAGATATTTTAGTCACTAGGTTCAAAATTCTGGTATAAATATAGCCTCTTTTTCTTAAAGAATTTTCTTTTCTAAAAATATTTATTTATTCTTGAGAGAGAGAGGTAGAAAGCAAGCAGGGGAGGAGCAGAGAGAGGAAGGCAGAATCCCAAGCAGGTTCTGTACTGTCAGTATGAAGCCCGATGCGGGGCTCAAACTCGCAAACCGTGAGATCATGACCTGAGCTGGAACCAAGAGTTGGACGCTTCACCAACTAAGCCACCCAGGTGCCCCTAAATGTAGTCTCTTAACCAAAGTTCTTCTGTATGTGATTTCTTTTTCTTCTCCTAGAACACAATTTCTTTCCTAGAATACACACTAATTAAATTTTATTATTGGCTTCGCTACTGCCTTAAAATTCCACGATTTTTGAAAACATTTAAAACTTTGACGTATTCTTCATATGTAATTGATAATTTTTATTTTATCTCTTCTTCAAAATAATTAATGAAAATATTTGCACCTAAAATTGAGGTCTACAGAAACCACTTGTAAATTATCACTCTCTATTTTCCTCCTTTCATTAAAGTATCAACAACGACTTTCCAATCAGATTATTTCAACACTCATAGTCTATGTCTACCTTCCTTCCAAGTACCCACAGCTTGTTTGCCCAAGATATTAGTATTACTTATTTGAATATGACATATTTATAAGACTTTTAATGGATTCTTACTCATCTATTTTTTGTACTTAGCAGATAAAGGATTGTTGTAAAGCAAGGCACAAGACTATCAATAAATTTAGGCGCACTGTAAATTGTCCTTTCACCAGTAAAGCCATGAGTATCCTTCAAAGAACATCTTCTAACCACTTCTAAAATAATATGATTTGGGGCACCTGACTGGCTTAGTCGGTAGAGCACACAACTCTTGATCTCAGAGGTGTGAGTTTGAGCCCCACATTGGGAGTAGAGCTTACTTTTAAAAAATTAATAAAATAATATAATATATTTTTAAGTTTGTAAGGTCTTTTGCTATCTTTGCTGGATTCTGATTTTGTTTTGGAATTTAATTTGATATCCTCTTTTCCAAATGAAAATAAATGAAAAGGTACATTTATTCCCTAGAATAATTAGTGGAACTTTTCTTTTTAATGTTTATTTATTCTTTTTTTTAAATGTTTTAACATTTATTTATTTTTGAGAGATATAGAGAACAGCGTATGAGCAGGGGAAGGACAGAGAGAGAGGGAGACACAGAATCCGAAACAGGCTTCAGACTCTGAGCTGTCAGCACAGAGCCCGACGAGGGGCTCAAACCCACAGACCGTGAGATCATGATCTGAGCCGAAGTCGGCCGCTCAACCAACTGAGCCACCCAGGCGCCCCATAATGTTTATTTATTCTTGAGAGAGACAGAGTGCAAGTGGGAAAGGGATAGAGAGAGGGAGGGAGACACAGAATACAAACTAGGCTGGAGGCACAGAGCCTGATGCAGGTCCTTGAATTCACCAGTCGGGAGATCATGACCTGAGCTGAAGTTGGACGTTCAATCGACTGACCACCCAGGCACCTTATTAGTGGAACTTTAAAAATGTACCATAAAATATAATTTAACCAGGTAAAATATGTCATTTGAATCTCTAAATCTGGGTTTACCAAAATATTTGCATAATTCAGAATGTACCAAGAGCTTCTACCTTAACAAACTGAGTGAATTCAAGAATAAAGTCAAATGCCACATTAAAAATAAACAACAAACCAAAAAAATAGGTGAGGTATTTTCTCATATTTGGTTTGGATTCACTCAGATTTATGTCAAAGACTTTAGACATCTGTCCTGTGTTAGAGGACAGATAACACAGACCTGGTTCCTATTATGTACCAATCTACACATGACAATAAAAGTACAAATAATAAACTGGAAAGGAAATGATAATTGTCAATCTTCTATCTTCTCTTTTTCTTGTAATTTTTCAAAATTAAAACATGGATACTAGTTGTTTATTTGTCTTCCTGGTGTAGGCTACCTGGACAGGTACATACTTTTTAAGTACTCTTATTTCCTTTAATGTGCTTGTATGTCCATTATATATTTTTCTGTGCTCTTTCAGAGGGAAAGAGCTATTATTTCTTAAATTTAGCATTAAGTGAGGATGGGAAGCATACCAAATACATGCTCCATCAGTTATATTTATTCTTACTTTGATATGTATTATCGTTATGAAGCCCATGGTTCCTACACAAACAAGAGAAACGAGAAGTTTACTCTTCACTTATCTGTGCTGAGCTAATTAAAAGTTAATTTTTCCAGGAAGGTAACAGTTCTTTCACCATAAAAAGAAAAGCCAGCATGTGATGCTAAGAATGAATGGCGAGAGTGACTTGAGAGGTTTTTCATAGTTGTCAAGTAAGTAAAACTTGAAGAAAAAGGTGAAAATTTGCAACAGTATAAAATGCCAGAAAGAATGAGATAAGACAAGATGTGACCATTCAGTTTAGCAATTAGTCGATCATAGAGCAATTTCAATAAAGTTATGAAGTCAAAATCCAGTTTCTAGTGAGTTGGGAAGTGAATGGGAAATGAAGAAAAGGAGCCAAACATGGATTCAGGGTCCTTGGCTGTGGATGAAAGGTTGGATATGAGAACATGGAAGTTCCTGAAGGAGAACCAAAGAAAGTCTTCACAAACTAGTATAGATGAGTGGGCCTCAGTGCTGAGAAGGAAGAACTAATGGAGAATTGGAGGTTGAAGGTGGTAAGAGAAAAATCAAAGTCTCTAATGAGGTGAAAGAAACTAGAGCATGATAAGAGCAGGGACACGCCTTCCTCTGAAGCAGGAGGAAGGAGGTAAATACAAATACAGTAACGTAAGTAAGTAGGTGAGAAGGCAAAAAGTTAATGCAGTTGGTTACTTTGGGAAATAAAGATATAAATACTGGGAGGGCTCCCTTCAGAGTTTAAAGCAAATTGTGAATACCCAAAATGGCTACCGTGGAAATAAGGAGAAAGAGCAAATGCTTCTTGAGAAGTGTTGTTCTTCACTTCTGAGGGCTTAACTAAGGTCAGAGACCATAAATTTATGGTGATATCATTCCCCATATATGTGAGACTGTTCTCCAGCAGCGCACATAGAAGGCAAATGAAATGGTAAGAATAAAGTGCAGGGATCGGGGCACCTGGGTGGCACCTTGGTGGTGGGTTAAACATCTGACTCTTGATCTCTGTGTCAGTGAGTTCAAGCCCTGTATTAGCCTAAATAAATAAATAAATAAATAAATGTGTAGGGATTATTATTACAACAGAAAGACAAAGAAAAAGAGATGAGATTACTGGCAATAACAATGTTACGAACCACAGAACTAAATTGAGTAGGAAAGTAAAGCCCCAGGGCAGGAGAATATGCCAAGTAAGAGTTTTCCAGGTTGCCTTTCTCATAGCCTCCATATATTCTCATATACACTCTTCCTCTTGTATTTACCATTTTTTTTTCAAGATTTTATTTTTAACTAATCTCTACACCCACCATGGGACTCCATCTCACAATTCCAAGATCAAGAGTCACAAGGTCCGCCAACTGAGCCAGCCAGGGTCCCTTGTATTTCGCATTCTGATTAATGTCACCTACTCCAGCTAAACTCCCTGTCCTGGATCCAGTCGATTGGAAGTTGTTTTTTTTTTTTAATCTTTGTTTATTTTTGAAAGAGAGATACAGTGTGAGTTGGAGAGGAACAGAGAGAGAGGGAGACACAGAATCCGAAGTAAGTTCCAAGATCCGAGCTGTCAGCACAGAGCCCGACGTGGGGCTCGAACTCAAGAACCTCGAAATCATGACCTAAGCTGAAGTCAGATGCCTAACCGACTGAGCCACCCAGGCGCCCCAGTAAACTGGAATTTTTAAATATCTCCCATTTTCCTCCTTATATTTCCATTATTGCCTCCCTTGTTTAGTTAGGCATTTTCCTTCATTTGAATTATCATTGCAGCCTCCCAGATCTTCATGCATTGTTCCTAATTGATCCTCTGCCACCAGAGTGTTTTTAGAAAATCAATCTGATGTTGGGTGGTTGTGAGAGAGGGAGGATTGAGAATAACTCTTTGGTATTTGAATGAATGATGACTCTTTAACCTTGATGTAGAATGGAAGAAGAGCGATCTAATAAAGGGAGGCAACACACCTGTGGGGAAGAATGTTATATATGCATTTGTTCATTTAGCAACTTTTGAGCATCTGCTATGTGCCAGACACTCTTCTAGATTCATTCTGCATGTATGACATGAACCACAATAAAAAGACATAGAGATTATGTTCTAGTGATGAGGGGAGACAAAATAATGAGCACAAGCAAATATATGTTATTTTAGGTGCTGATAAGATCTTTTTAAAAAGTAGAGAAGGCAGGGAATAGGTAGAGAAGGGATCAAGATTGATGACACTTGAATAGAAGCTATACTATAAAAACATAATGACAGATTGCTAAATGGATTTCTAGTCCTGGAGATGGCATTTGTGTTGGCTTTGGTCAGAATTTTACAGGTTAAGATTCATGGAAAGGATCAATCCAGATAAAAGGAAGGGTATGAGCCAAAGTTGGAAAATCTATGCTACATTCAGAAAATAACCAGTTATTTGTTAAATAATAAAGATAAGTAGGATCAGATTATGTCAGTATTTGAATGCCGTATCACTCTCTGGGCTTATTCTCTACTCTTTGGGGAGTCACCAAAAGTTTATGAACAGGAATGTGACATGTCCAGAAGTGTACTTAAAAGAAACTAACCACATTTTATAGAATGGATTAGAGAAGGAAAAAACACCAGTTAGAAACCTATCATAGTAGTCCAAGTGAAAGGTAATGAGACACAGAGTGGCAATTAATAAGATATATATTTGAGAACCACTATGAAGATAAGATCACCATGATTTTGTTTAAAAAAAATGTAAGGGGGGGAACCTGGGTGGCTCAGTCCATTGAGCACCTGACTCTTGATTTTGGCTCAGGTCATTATCTCATGGTTCATGGGAGGCCTGCATTGGGTTCTGTGCTGCCTGCACAGAGCCTGCCTGGGATTCTCTCCCTCTCTCTCTCTCTCTCTCTTAAAATTAAATAAAATAATAAAACATTTAAAGGACCAAAAGAGACAAAAATACTGATTTTGATGTAACTAACAGAGAAAAATCACAAAACAGAGAAAAGTTAGGAGATGTCAAATTCCTTCTGAACATCCTTAGGTCTTATACCAGTGAAGATTCCCAGCTTTTTCATAGCAGTAGTGACAGCTCTGAGACTGAAGTGCCTCCCCCCCTACTCCTAACTCTTGCTCTTCTGGAAAGATGAGACTACAATTGAGTTTTGAACTAGCTTATATTATTAAAGCCAGTTTCTCACATCTTTCAGGAAAAGGAAGTAGCGTCTACTATCTGACAAAAATAGTAGCATTTATATACACAATTCTTTGACCGTAGAAACGGAACCACAGGTCCTATCTTGACTCTAGGCCACCAGGTCATTGAAGAAGAAATTATCATCTTAGAATCTTCACCTTGATATAAACTTGTAAATTGTATCACGTAATAATCCTGTGATCCATTGCATGATTATGCATCAAGTTTCTGCATGATTTTTTATGAAAACAAAGTAGTTGAACAAGCTTAAGCTGGGGGTGCCCAGAATTAGTGCGTTCTGACCCCACACATCACACTGCCAGTACTGGGATGAACTGGGTTGCAATCCACTAACATCCTCCACCAGGGGAGCTGCGTGCTGAAGTAAAACTACATTTCCCGGCTCTCTCTGCGCGATTAGACGCGAAGCGAGGAAAGGCGGGAATGGGGCGTGCCTCTGTGTGAGTGGCCTTCCTATTGGTGCACAATCCAAAGGGCCTTGTAAACTTGTGGGCGATTGGACCGATTTCGTGCACGCTCAGTGGCGCCGCAAAGCTACGGGATTTAAGTTTTGTTTTTCAGTTGGGGGGTTTCTGACTTGGAGTCAGTGTGGCGTGAGTACAGACTTTTGGGTTTAGGATGCAGGGGAGGGGGAATGGGGCCTTGAGCTAAAAAGAAAAATCTGGTGAGGAAGAAGTAAGTGCGGGTACCGGAAGAAGGAAGTTAAGATGTGCAAAGTGGAAGATTTCGGGGGTGCCGGACGTTTGGGGAGCCATAGCAATGAAGGAGGCAACAGCGGGATGAAATATAGAAAGGAGTGTAGAATTTGGACGTCCTGGAAATGCGTTCTGGTATTCCCTCAGTTCACGATAGTCTAAGCCACAGTTTACTCATTTGTAGGATTAAAGTATAATAAAACTACTTAACAGAGTTGTTGTGGGGGTAAATAAAATAAATGTCAGAGTACTAATCAAGATTTAATTTTAAGTTGACAGGCTCTGTTTTAAAAAACCAAACACCTAAACGAGGATATGAAAGGGACAGAGGACTAGAAGGCTAACCGAAACCATTGATTTATCTATAAACAAAGGCATTATTCTTTTGGGAGATACAATGATGAGTAATGCCCATTTTCTATCTGCAGGGAACATACCCTGTCATGAGAGAAATTATAGCAACAAAGAACTCTATTATGTTAACTTTTAGAGAATTACGGATGCTCTTTTGCACTTAGATCATTTCGATAGATCAATTTGGACGAAGAGAGTCTGGAAAGAGATGGAGGTAGTTAGTTTTCGGGTACTAACTGGATTTCATTAGGTGAAAGGAGGGAGGGAGGGGGTGGAGGGAGTTATGTTCCAGCTGGAGGGAAGCTCACCAACAAAGGCCTGGAAGCAAGAAAGTTACCTGCAACCCCAGGTATTTTAGGGGAATAGAGGGAAATTAGGAGAGGTAGGTTTGGTCGTTAGATAGAAAGCCATGACATCTAGGCTGAGTTTGATTTAATGCGTTAGGCTATGAGGACCCACTGATGAACTTTATGACTTTTAAGAATATAGCGCAAAGGGGCGCCTGGTTAGCTCAGTTGGTTAAGCATCCCACTCTTGATTTCTGCTCATGTCATGATTTCACAAGTCACTTGATCTCACATTTGTGAGATCAGCCCCATGTTGGGCTCTGCACTGACAGCACGGAGCCTGCTTGGGATGGTCTCTCTCTCTCTCCCTCCCTTTCTGCCCCTCCCCGGCTCTCTCTTTCTCTCTCAAAATAAATAAACTGGTCCAAGGGACACAAGAGGTGGATAGAACAGTTAAGCCATTGTAGTAGAGCGGGTAAGGAGATACAGAGATCCTGAATTAACATGGTCATTGCCCAGATAGAATATATGGGATTTTCATATGGTTGGATGAAGGTCAAGAGGAGTAATGAAATAATGAATGTAAACTTTAAAATCCAGGTTGCTTGCAAGATGCTGAATTTGCTTTGAGGTGCTAAAAATTATGTGACTTGAGTGATTTTTTTTTTTAAGTTAGACATTTCAGGCTCCAGTGGAACATATAGGTGAAAATGTCCATTACATAATTGGAAATTCAAACCAGGATATTGAAAGATGTTATTCGTTCATTCAATAATAATTGTTAGTTACTCTGTGCCAGGTAGTGTTTTAAATAATAGAGGTAATCATAAAAGCAGTGGGGATGATGATGTTCCCACAGAAATGGATGGAGGAAACAGTAAAGAAAGTTGAAGACAGAACCTTTTGAACCAAGAAAGGAAAATTTTCAGTAAAAAATAATAATCTTCATTTATTGAGCACTTATGTGTCAAACACTGTGTTCATCCCTTTAATTCATTATTTCATTCAATTCTCATACCAACCTATGGTATATGCTATTCTCCCCATCCTTCTTTTTTAAATGTTTATTATTTTTTGAGAGAGAGGGAGGAGCAGAGAGAGATGGGGACAGAGGATCCAAAACAGGCTCTGTGCTGATGGTAGCGAGCTTGATGGGGGGCTCAAATCCAAGAACCGCCAGATCATGACCTGAGCTGAAGTGGGACCCTCAACCAACTGAGCCACCCAGTCTCCCCTATTTTCCCTCTTTTATTTTTTAAGTTTACTTTATTTTGAGAGAGAAAGTGGGGCAGGGGCAGAGAGAGGGAGAGAGAGAATCCCAGACAGCCTGCACACAGTCAGCTCAGAGTCCGATGTGGGGCTCGAACTCACCAACTGTGAGATTGTGACCTGAGCTGAAGTTGGATGCTCGACTGACCAGGCCACCAAGGCACCCCTAATTTCTCCCACTTTAATGAGTAACTGAAGTGTAGTAAGGTTAAATAACATGTCTTGTCACACAGCTAACGAGCTTTCACTTAAACCCGAGTCTGTTTAACTTCAGAGCCCAAGCTCTCAACTCCCAATATTTTTTGAAAAGGCAGTCAACACTGTCAAATTAAGCATGACCTGAGCATACAAATCAAGGAGCGACTTGTTGGAGGATGGGAAACCAAGAAAGCAGTCGAATTTATTCATTTGGATGTCTGCTGGCTAAGAAGAGCGACCAGTTCAGATGTTGTAGTAGAAGTCACATTGTGAGAATAAAACTAAATGAGATGTGAATATAGATAACTTTTTCTAGATGTGCAGTAGTCATAGGAAACAGGAGGAGTGAAGACAGTCACTAACTAGGAGGGAGAAGAGAGGTTACAGGTTGTGGGAGGACTCTTAAAGTTTCAAGTTATTCTGGGGGGACCTGGCTGGTTCATTGGGTAGAGCATGCAGCTCTTGATCTTGGGGTCGTGAGTTTGAGCCCCACATTGGGCACAGAGATTACTTTAAAAAAATAACATGACTCAAAAGATTATGTAAAAAAAAAGTTCCAAATTACTCGTAAGTAGTTTTAAAACAGTGGCATTCATCTTTAAAATGTCACCTGGATTCATAAAATGGGGTGTTACTTGGCCACATAAAAGAATGAAGTACTAACGCTACAACACGGATGAACCTTGAAAACATTACGCTAAACGAGGGAGAACAGTACTAGCCAACCACAAAGGGCCACATACTGTATGATCTCATTCATAGGGAAGTCCAAAATAGGGAGATCTAGAGAAACACAAAGTAGATTAGTGATTGCTTAGAGCTTAAGGGGAGGGGGAGCACAGGAGTGATGGCTAAAGGGTAGAGGACTTCTCGAAGTGATGAAAATGTTCTGTAATTTTGATGGTTGCACGTATCTGAATATACTGAAACCATCGAATTATACACTTTAAATGAACGAGTTGTATGGAATGTGAATTATTATATCTCAATAAAAGTGTTTTTAAAAAGATGTCGCCCGTGATCCTACTACACCAACCCAATTACCATTTTTCTTTTCTAGGTTATTTTTTACAAGAGACAAATTGGCCCAACTTAGAGAAG
The DNA here is from genome assembly GCA_030068075.1 of Paguma larvata. Lineage (NCBI taxonomy): Eukaryota > Metazoa > Chordata > Mammalia > Carnivora > Viverridae > Paguma > Paguma larvata. The sequence goes on from CM057828.1 coordinate 101,123,901, forward strand.
TTTTGTGGAAGGAGGTGAGTAGTCATTTTAAAGGAGAGAGTGAGAGGGGCGCCTGGGTGGCTCAGTCCATTAAACATCCAACTCTTTGTTTCGGCTCAGGTCATGATCTCAAGGTGTCTGAGTTCGAGCCCCTCATTGGTCTCTGCGCTGACAGTGCAGAGCCTGCTTGGGATTCCCTCTCTCTCTCTCTCTCTCTGCCCCTCCCCTGATCATGCTATCTCCGTCTCTTTCCTAAGAAATAAATGAACTTAAAAAGAAACTTTTAAAGGAGAGAGTGAGGAAAAGAGATGGTACATTTGAAGGGTTGGTTGGTAGAAGGAAGCTAATAGAATGACAGAGACAGAAACCAATATTCTAGCTAAACTGGGTAGACTGACCAGTAGATGAAAAAGACGTTGAACAGAGTATTTCAAATTCATATTGAGGATTTTTAGGAAAATTTATTGAGCATCTACTGAACCAGGCACTGTTTCAGTGACTGGGGATATAGCAGTGAAAACAATAGATAAAAAATGTCTGCCCTTAGTGAATTTCCACGTTCCAGTGTGGGGAGTCAATAAATAAGTAAAATATGGGGCACTAGGGTGGCTCGGTCAGTTAAGTGCCCAACTTCATCTCAGGTCATGATCTCACAGTTCATGGGTTCGAACCCCGCGTCAGGCTCGGTGCTGACAGCTCAGAGCCTGCCTCAGATTCTGTGTTTCCCTCTCTCTCTGCCCCTCCCTGCTTGCATCTGTCTCTCAAAAATAATAAAAAATATTAAAAAAATTTTTAAGAAAAATAAATAAAAATAAGTAAAATATGTCAGAGAGTGATGAAGTAAAGCAGAAGGGGCAGGTAAGGGAATCCCAGGGTGGCCAGGGGAAACTACCAAGAAGGCGACACAGGACCCTCACGGGGCGGGAACAAGCCACATAGATAAATGGGAGAAGAACATAAATACGGCAGAAACGTGAAGTAAAAGTTTGTCTGGCACGTTTGAAGAACGGCAGAGCCCAGCGTTGTTGGAGCAGTGAGCAGGGGGAGAGTAGTAGGTGGGGTCCCAGAAGTACCCGGTGGCCGGACCATGTAGGACCTTATAAACCATTTTAAAGACCTTGGATCTCTGACTAAAACAAAATGTCTTGGAGGCATTTGAGAAGAGGAGTTTTGTGGTTTGACTTATGTTTTGAATAACTGCTCTAACTGCTATGTTGAGAATAGACTGCGGGGGCTGGATTTTAGAGCGGAAGCAAAGAGACCAGTAGAAGAGGCTATTGGAGTCATCCAAGCAAGAGGTTATAGTGCATTGGACCAGGGCAGTATTGGCATGAGTGATTGTCAGGTTCTAGATATTTTGATGGTAGAGCCAATAGGATTCGCTCATGGGGATTGAGTGTAGCGTGTAAGACAGGGAGAGGAGTAAAGTTTCCCCAACCAAGTTTTTTGTCATAAGCAACTGGCAAGATGGAGGTAGTAATTACTGGAAGGTAGAATTCTGAGAGAAGAGCAGGTTATGGTGGTAGGTGTTTAGTAGGAGCTTGGCTTCAGACATGTTAAGCTTGAGAGACCTGTAAGACATCCAAATGGAGATACGGACTAGGCAATCAGAAAGGCATGAGTGAAGTCGAGGGCAGAGCCAGCACTGGAGGGAGAAATTTGAAAACTGTTAAGGTGTACATGGTATTTTAAAACTGATGCTTTATGCAGTCACCAAGGCGAGAAGGATAGAGAAAGATGAGGAAGAACTAGCAGTGACTGAAAATTAATGACCGGTGAGGAAGAAAGAAAACCAGGAACATGCGTTCTAGAAGCCAAATGAAGAAAGGCTTCAAGGAGGAGGAGCAGAGGCACTCTGGGGTTCCGAGCGAGAAAACAGTATACAGAATTAACAAGAGTGATGATCTCTTTTCACAATTTTTCACAAAATTCTTCTCCAAAGAACTGAAGATTATAAGCAGATGTATTCCAACTATAAGAGCTCAGGAACAGAGGCGCCTGGGGGGCTCAGTTGATTGAGCGTTCGACTCTTGATTTGGGCTCAGGTCATGATCTCAGGGTCATGGGATGGAGCCCCATATCCGACTTAAGATTCTCTTTCTCCCTCTCCCTCTGCCCCACCCCCAAAAGCACAAGAACAGAATATTACATCATCTTGCTCAAAATCCCAATGGGTTGACAAAGCATGTTTGAGAAGACAGTTTTCTCTAAAGCTAATAAAATTAATTCTCCCCTCCCCTCCCTCCCTCCTTCCCTCTTCCCCTTCTTCCTCTCCCTCTTTCCCTTTTTCTCTCCCCCTTTCTCCTTCTCCCCTTCTCTTCTCCCTCTTTCAAAGAATATGACTGTGAGGTTATCTTCGTGAAAATTTCTGTGGTAAGATTGTTTAAATGGAGGAACCCAACGTCTATATTAGCAATTGGAATGGAGATTGTAAATGGACCTTTGTAAGTAATTTTTTCTTTCTCTAAGATAACACAATGGATAAAGAACACCAAATAAAGATAAAATGGCAGTGGCTTTGTATTTATTTTAAATTTAGCATTATCAGTCCTCTACCTTAATTCCCATTTACTGTCCCTTACTTATTAGAAACTTTTCTGCATCTCCCTCCTATTTCGGCAAAAGGATCGTAAATTTGTTTTGCATTGTTGCAGACAGCCTTTGTATAAAGGAGGCTTTTCTTTTGGGTGTGCTTGTCCATTCTGATTTTATTTGAAAATAAGAATGACGAATGCCTTATGAAAATTCAAAGTCTTAGATTTTCAGGATTTGGAACAACTTCAAAGAATACTGTATTTTATTTTTTATTTATTTTGTTTGTTTTTGGGTTTTTTTTTTTGTTGTTGTTTTTTTTTTTAGTAATCTCCACACTCAACATGGGGCTCACACTCACAACCCTGAGATCAAGAGTCGCATGCTCTCCTGTCTGAGCCATCCAGGCACTCCAAGAATCCTAGGTTTTGGGACAGCACGTTCTCACCAGCAGGTGCATCTGACGATGATGGGGAGGAATTGAGGCCGTGTATCCCATCCTACACTATATTTTTCTGTTCCTAACCCCTCATTCTGAATTTTTGTGTATTTGACAGGTGTGACAAGGACAGGATGAACTTTACCCCAACACGAACCCCTGTCTGCCGCAAGTAAGCCGTTTGCTTATTTTTGAGTTGTTAAAGAATCAAGACTTCTGTAGCCTTAAATGCAAGTTAGCTTGGGAACTAGAAGGGTTTTAGAAGTATATTTCCAAACTCTGGATTTGAACTATATTAGACCTCAGTTCTCAAGTCGTAAGACTATGTGTTTTTCAGATTAAAAACCAGGACATATGAGGGGTGCCTGGCTGAGCTGGTTAAGTGTCCAAGTCTTTGATTTTAGCTCAGGGCATGATCTCACGCCCCGCATTTTATTATTACAGAAATGTCACTATAAACATTTTCTCACTCGTCAGCTTATATATGCGCGTGAGTTTCTCTAGGACAAGAGGAGTCGCAATTTTACAAAATCCTGCCAATTTACTCTGTAGCGTCAAGTTAGACTCCCCTGGCAGTGTATAGTGTTCCTTTGCTATGCATCTTAAGAGCATTGCATTTTCTGTTACTACTTCTGCTAGCAACGCAGAGCCCGTTTGGGATTCTCTCCTTCTCTCTCTGCCCCTTCCCCGCTTGCACTTTCTCTCCCTCTCTCTCTCAAAATAAATAAATAAATGTTAAAAACTAGGACATATTAAATGCTCATACCAGAATGCAGGCAGTTTGAGTGGGCCTGGTATAGTGCCTGCGGCCGCTGGGCTACAGAGGCAACAACCAGCATCCAAACGGGGCTTTTAATTCCGGTTCTGCCATCAACTTGCTACACGACAGACACATCCTCATCCTGGTAGCCATAGCTCCTGACTGCAAAATCTCAGAAGTACCTCTCAGTTCATCTACTAGCCTATTTCCCAGACTTGTTGTAAGAAAACTTCCTTTGAAAACATGAAACATTAAATAAAAGAGTATTTCTGTCATGAGCTTTTAGTGACTGAGGAAATACTGGGGTTTTTTTCCTTCCTGCTAGCTGAAAGTAAGTTTTAATATCTCTTCTGTACATGCTCATTTATTAAAGGTGCTGACCATGACCTTTGTTACCTAAACTCTGGGCTTCCAGTATAAAGTTTCTCCACGCTGCTGTCTATCTTGTTTTGTTGTAAATTGTAGAGAGTTAGCCAAAGTGGATTAATTTTCACAGGGTTTCTCCACTTCCGTGCCACTTGTTTTCCGGCTTTCATTCTTTTCGCTGAAGGCTCTTACTTGCTAAAAGCAAACAAACAAAACTTCTTGTCTGGCCTTTGATTAGCCTTGATCTGGTCTAGTCTTGGTCTGTGTAATTGATGCTGATATGATTGTGTGCTCACTAACTAGGCTATATTTTCTAATCCAGAATCTTATATTTATCATTCCCTTTTTAAATAAGTTTGTCACTTATGTACCTGTTCCTAAAAACAGTTTCATTTTGCAAATTCTAATCTTAAACAAATGGTAATACCTACTATATATGCATCTACCTAACGTTTTTCCATTTAATACTGTTTGGATGATTCATTCATATTTGAGTATCTCTAATTCACAGTTTCTAATAACTTTGCACAATGTTCCATTTATATGATTATACCACAACTTATCCATCATCCTATTGAACGGATGGAAGGTTTACCATTTTTATTATTACAGAAATGTCACTTTAAACATTTTCTCACTCGTCAGCTTATATATGTGCGTGAGTTTCTCTAGGACAAGAGGAGTCGCAATTTTACAAAATCCTGCCAATTTACTCTGTAGCGTCAAGTTAGACTCCCCTGGCAGTGTATAGTGTTCCTTTGCTATGCATCTTAAGAGCATTGCATTTTCTGTTACTACTTCTGGTCTTACTTGGGTAATGTTCTATTTTTTTAATGATCTTTTTATTCTCTAACGTGTATTTTGAATCTAGCTTTAAGCCTTTAATATTTGGAAACCAGTTCATAAGATTTGTCACTAACCCGGAACATCAAACTTTGAAGGTTTATGAGCACCTTACTTCTAGCACTTCAAGAACATAAGCTCCTTTCTTTTTTAAGAAATTATATTGGGGCGCCTGGGTGACTCAGTTGGTTAAGTCTGATTTTGACTCAGGTCATGATCTCATGGTTTGTGGGTTTGAGCCCCACGTCGGGCTCTTTACTGATATCTTGGAGCCTGGAGCCTGCTTCAGATCCTGTGTCTCCCTCTCTCTCTGTTCTTCCCCCTCTCATGCTCTCTGTCTCTCTGTCTCTCAAAAGTAAACCAAAAAAAAGTTAAAAAAAAGAAAAGAAATTATAATGTCTTATGAATGTTTAATGAGCATGCCCCTTCTAATTTCACACAGGCTGACAACTGCCTCCAAACATGAAGGCTGTGACTTCAGTGGTCCCACCAAGGGGAAGGCAAAATCTTTCTTGGATTCAGTGGAGTCAACTCCCTTGCCTTCCACACAAGATCGTCTGGCTGTCCTCTGCCCTTCTCAGGAGCTTCTGGAATATTACCAAAAGAAGATGGCTGAGTGTGAGGCAGAAAATGAAGACCTGTTGAAGAAACTGGAACTCTACAAAGAAGCCTGCGAAGGACAGGTGAAAGCCGTGATGACGCATTGTGTCTTTTGGACAGATGGAGTCCATAAGTTACTGACAGACGTGCCAGCTTGTATCATAATCAGATATTTTATTTAAAGTTTATTTATTTTGAGAAGGAGAGAGAGCACATGCACTCATGTGAGCCAGGAAGGGGCAGAGGTAGAGAGAGAATCCCAAGCAGGCTCCACACTGACTTGGGGCTTGATCTCACTCGTGAGATAATAACCTGAGCTGAAATCAAGACACTGATGCTTAACTGACTAAGCCACCTGTTCACCCCTTCTTTTTTTTTTTTTTTTAAAGCTTATTTATTTTGAGAGGGAGAGAGAGCAAGTCGGGGAGGAGCAGAGAGAGAGAGAATCCCAAGTCTCTTCACTGTCAGCACAGAGCCCGACGCGGGGCTCGATCTCATGAACCATGAGATCATGACCTGAGCTGAAATCAAGAGTTGGATGGTTAACCAACTAAGCCCGCTGGGTGTCCCGACTTTTCATGTTTTCTAAGTGTTGCCTGTCAGTTTCTGAGATCATGTCCTTCCTTTCTAACCCAGACTCCATTGAGCTTCACTTCAATAACCGTACTGCCTACATGTGACCCCTTGCTTATTCTTCTGCTCTGCTTGCATAGCACAGACCCTAACTATAACTTCCTCCTGTTCTCCACCACCTCTTCTTCTGGAGCAGGATTTCTCGACCATGGCATCATTGACATTTGGGGCCGGGTAATTCTTTGTTGCGAAGACTGTTCTGTGCACTGTAGGATGTTTAGCAGCATCCTTGGCCTCTACTCACCAGATACCAGTGGCACACCTCTGCTCCCACCCTCCGTGTCCCCAGTTATGACCATCAAAAAGCCTGCAGACACTGCCCAAGTTGTCCCGGGGAGCATAGGCAAAATCTCCCCCAGTTGAGAACCATTGTCCTAGAACGGTCACACAAATCATTACACAGTAAAGTCACAGTAAACGCATCCATCCGTATCCTCAGTCACTATACGGCAGTTTTCTCACCTGTGCTCGTCCATGCCAGACCTTCACCCTCCTCCAGCCTGCCACCCCTTCTTAGCCCTCTTCTCTCAGGCAGTCTTGCTTCCTCGTTCACAGAGGAAGTGCCAGCCATCACGCATGCGCTTCCTTCTGCCCATTCACACACAGTTACCTACACCTCTGTCCATCTCCCTTCTTCCTTACCGCTGCGGGGACAAGCTCTCTCTGCCTGTGCAGGGTGAATTGATCCAGCACTCTCCCTGGCCCCCAGCCCCCCTTCCTCCTAAGAAACGCTGCTTCATCCGCGCCCTTCTCTGCATGTTCTGTTTTTAACTTCTTGCATGATGTTGGCTTTTTCTCCTCAGTATATAAACGCACTCAAGTCTTTCCCAACTTAAAAGAAGATAACACCCTTCTGTAGTTGTGCTTTCCCCTCTTATGTAGATGGCTCTTTTCTCAAGCACACTTCTAGAATAGTTTGACTTTATCACCCACTCAGCGACCTCTCGACTGTGGTTTGGTCTCTGTCCTCATTCCTCCATGAAAACTGCACCTCCTGTGGTCTCTAGAACCTGCTTGTCAAAATGATCTCTTCTCTTTGTGGCCTTTGCAGTATTTGCCACTATTGGCCTCTCCTTTCTGCAAACTTGTCCTTGCTTGATTTCTGTCATTTTTCTTTCCTAGATTCTGTCTTCATCTCCCTGCCCAGTTCTTCTCAGTCTCCACTCACAGCTCCCCTTACATAGTCTTAAATGTCTAACTTCTAGATTCTCATCGTATTCTTTCGTCCTACTCCTACATGTGTGATGATGACACGAAGTAACTGATGGGGACTCCCTTTTCTCCTGAGCTCCTTTTCCCTTTGCTCCCCTACCCACGCATACACATACGCTGCTAACACTTGCCCTTATCTCTTCACTTGTCTTTATGCTGTGTCCCGTAAATGGTATTGTTGCCTACAGCTCTCCCCATCCCCTGCTTCCGTCATTTGGTAAGTCCTATTGATTCTGCTTCGTAAATGTCACTTAATCCATTCTTACAACTTAATCGCTCCTGCCCCAACATTGGTTCAAACGCTCGTTATGTCTCCCCTGAGCTGTTATACTGTCCTCCTTACCAGTATCCAGCCTCTGGCCCCAAACGTCCCCTGCCTGCCTCTCACTATGCACTCCAGAAACATTGACATTCTTGGAGTTGTCCAGATACTTACAGCTCTTTGATGGTTGTGTATTTACATCTCTCTCTTGAGAGTATTCCCCCCTCCTGCTTGTCTCTAGCAGTTTTCGTCTTTCAAGCTCCAACTTCCCTGACTTCCCAAAACCTTAGAGGTTTTACCTCTGACGTGCTTTCTCAACTCTACTGCTTATCTCTGCATGCTCTTTCATGAAATAATTATTTCATTTTAATTGTTTGCATGTGTCTCTCCCCACAAAATTCTTAAGCTCTGTAGGCAAGAATCATACCTTTTTATCTTTATTTTTCCAAAATTTAATAATCCTTATTACATAGAAAGCATTAAAAAAAAGGTGTGACTAGAACAGATAGGTCGTATGGCGTTACAGGTTTTGTAATCTGTAAAAGATAACGAGAGCTTTGATGTTATATGCAAACATCACACTCACCCTGTAGCTTTTTAAATCAAGTCTATACACAACTCGTTGTTGTCATTTGAATCCTGTGTTGGTGAAACCATTCACCATGCTTTTTAATATTTCTACATGAACAAATCCACCATACCCAATAGGAGATACTCCTGTGAAGCCCAATATCTTCTCAACTACGTTTTTTTTTTCTCCCCCAGCATAAACTAGAATGGGATTTGCAGCAGAGGGAGGAAGAGATTGCTGAACTGCAGAAAGCCCTAAGTGATATGCAGGTCTGCCTCTTCCAGGAACGGGAACACGCTTTACGCCTCTACTCAGAAAACGACCGACTGAGAATCAGGTGCCAAGTAGCAGAAAGGAAATATTAGAGTTCTATTTCTAAGTTACACTAAACAAGATAAATATCTCTATGGTCCTTCTCTTAGGTTGTGTTCCCCAAAAAGCAGACTCTGAGATGGATGCGAATGCCTGTAGGATGGTTAGTAGGTAGACTCTCAGGAATACCATCTATGAGCAGATTTGAGCAGAGGGAGAATTTGAACGGTGATTCGGTGGTAACAGTTGGCTTCAGCTGAGCTAAGGCCAGGACAGCCATTCAGAGGCGAAGGGATTAACATTGGATGTAGGCTGCCACCGGGGAGGGAGTATAGACGTGGGAGAGGCTGCTGCCTTCAGCCCAGAGCAGTGGCTGGAGAAGGACTCATCTCTTGGGTGAGAAGTGTCTTGGTCCTGAAGGTGGCATCTGGCAGTGTTCCACAATGTGGAAGCCTCCACTACGAAATTTTTTTTTAAATTGTGGTAAAATACATTTAACATGAAATTTACCATTTTCGTCATTCGTAAGTGCATAGTGCGGTGGCGTTAGGTGTATTCCCATTATTGTGCAGCCATTTCACTACCCATCTCTAGAACTTTTCCTCATCCCCTGTAGAAACTCTGTGCCCATTAAACAATAGCTTCCCTCCTCCCTCCTCCTAGCCCCCAGTAACCACTGTTCTGTGTATTTGACTTCATATAAATAGAATCATAGTATTTGTCCCTTTGCATCTGGCTTATTTCATTTAGCATAATGTTTTCAAGGTTCGCCAATGTTGTAGCACGTATCCAAATTTCATTCCTTTTTAAGGCCAGATAATATTCCATTGTGTGTGTACACCACATTATCCCTTCATCCATTAATGAGTTATTTCTGCCTTCTAGGTATGTGAATAACACCGATGTGAACATTGGTGTACAGATACCTGTTCAGATCCCTGCTTTCAGTTGTTTTGTGTATATACCTAGAAGTGGCATTGCTGAATCAAACACTAATTCTGTGTAATAATTTTGAGGCACTACCATACTGTTTCCCATAGTGACTGCATCACTCTACATTCCCACCAGCAGTGCAGATAGGTTTCAGTCTCTTACTATGCATGCCAACCTTTGCTCTTTATTTTTTTAATACCAGCTATCCTAATGGGTGTGAATAGTATCTCATTGCTTTGGTTTGCCTTACCCTAATGATTAGTGATGTTGAGCATTTTCCTACCTGCTTATTGGTCATTTGTGTATCTTTTTCAGAGGAATGTCTATTCAGGTCTTTTGCCCATTTTTGAACTGGCTTCTTTGATTTGTATTATTGTTTTAAGAGTTCTTTATATATTCTGGATTGAACCCCTTATTAGATGAGTGACTTGCAAGTGTTTTCTCCCATTCCGAATGTTGCCATTTTATTCTCTTGATAGTCCTTCGATGCACAAAAGTTTTTTATTTTCAGACAGTCCAATTGGTTTATTTTTCTCTTTGTTGCTTCTGCTTTTGGTGTCATGTTTAAAATATCATTGCCAAACCCAAGATCACTATGTTTTCTTCTAAGAGTTGTATAGTTTTAGCTCTTATAGGTAGGTCTTTGATCCATTCTCTCTGAATTCCTGAATATAAATACCTGATGTTTTAAAAATTAGAGCTAAGGTCTAAATAAATCTTACTCATTTGATGTTGCCATTGTCTTAAAAATAAATCAGAAAGGAGATCTTTTAAATAGGAAAATTTACTTCCTCTGAACACAACGTGTGCTTACTCTCTGTGAGAATTGCAGGGAGCTAGAAGACAAGAAAAAGATTCAGAATCTCTTGGCTCTCGTGGGCACGGACACTGGAGAAGTGACCTATTTTTATAAGGAGCCTCCAAACAAAGTAAGTAACCTTTGGTACAGTATGGTAAGCATGGCTTTTAGAAAATACAGGGTGGGGTACACAATAAGAGCAATTTTGGTGCTTGCTGAAGAAGATGAAGGAGAATTAGCTGTCACAGCCCGTAAGTTTTTAAAGCATTTGCTATAATTACTGAGAGCTTTGCGATTTTATTTATTTTTCTCCCAAAAAACCTTGGGAAGTAGTATTGTTTACCCCATTTTATTGTTTGGAAATCTAAAGCATAGAGGAGTAGATGTATTGGGGGAGAGTAGAGAGGAAAGCAGGAGCTGAGTTAGGGTGGGAGCAAGCTGCAATACTCAGGTTTCTGCTGCTTTTTTTAAGTTTTTTTTTTTTAGTTTATTATTTATTTTTGAGAGAGAGACGCACACAGAGCATGAGTGGGGGAGGGGCAGAGAGAGAGGGAGACACAGAATCTGAAGCAGGCTCCAGGGTCTGAGCTGTCAGCACAGAGCCCAACGTGGGGCTCAAACTCAAGAACTGTGAGATCATGACCTGAGCCCAAGCCGGTTGCTTAACCGACTGAGCCACCCAGGCGTCCCCTCAGGTTTCTTTTTTTAAATCTCAGTTTATGCTGATAATAAAAGTAATGCATGGTCTTTATTCCATTCATATAGAAATATTTGTGTATACGGGCACCTGGGTAGCTCAGGTCATGAACTCGTGGTTTGTGAGTTCGAGCGCCGTGTCAGGTTCAATGCTGACAGCTCAGAGCCTGGAGCCTACTTTGGATTCTGTGTCTCCCTCTCTCTCTACCCCTCCCTTGCTTTTGCTCACTTGCTCACTTGCTCTCTCTCAAAAATAAATAAATAAAAAAAATTTTAAAAAGAAAGAAATATTTGTGTATGTATAGTATTTCCATGTTTATACTTGTATAAACAGTGCCTCAGTGAGCATCTTTATACGTATCTACATATATATGCATGCTTGTGTGTTTCTGTTATTTTCCTAAAGGCCTTCATCAAGGACTCCCTCCCCCTTTCTTTCAGCAGATATTACTAGATAACTCTGAAATTTAACTTTTTTAGTTTATATCACCACCACTGAGTTTTATCCAACTTGTTACTTTGTCCACTTTGGTGTCTCACATGCATGACATCCTTATATGAGCATGGCAATTTTGACAAATTTGGTATATGAATAGTGTGTGATCTACAGAAATAAAACTAAAAAGTGAAATATGACATTTATAGGAAGGCTAATTCTTTACTTTTTATTTTTATTTCTTTGCTTCCTCAGGTCAGCATTTTCCAAAAGACTATCCAGGTTGTAGGTATATGTGAACAGAACGAATCTTCCTCAGCTTTCAGAGCAGGTACCAGCCGCATTATTGTACATTCTCATTGATGCAGAATTCAAAAACACAGTGCAAATGATTAGAAATGTTTTCTACTGTGTAGTGATAATGAATGTTCATAATCATGTCTTTGGTGGTTTCAGATCTCACTGAGCTTTCTTTCCTTTAGCCTTCCCTGATGTTCCAATAAAGTAAAATAAAAAATACGTAATCAACATGGTGGTAAGTCATAAAACAGACTTGGACAACTTCTGGGATCACAGAATATTAATTAGTTTCTAAGCCTCAGTCTCCTCTCTCTTTCTCTCTTTTTTAAAATGGAAATCTCAGTTTTATTTCTTTCTTTGACTTTTTTAGCAAATTGAGATGTAACTGACATATTACACTTAGTTTTTTAATTTTTTTTAATGTTTATTTTTTTTGAGAGAGACAGAGCACAAGCAAGGGAGGGGCAGAGAGAGAGAGAGAGAGAGAGAGAGACTCAGAATCCAAAACAGGCTCCAGGCTCTGAGCCGTCAGCACAGAGCCCGACGCGGGGCCTGAACTCACGAACTGCAAGATCATGACCTGAGCTGAAGTCAGACGCTTGACAGACTGAGCCACCCAGGCACCACTACACTTGTTTTAAATGTACAACATAAGGATTCAATATTCGTGTCTGTTATGAAATGATCACCACAATAAGTCTAGATAACATTCATCACTACACATGCTTATACATTTGTTTTCCCTGCGATGAGAATTTTTTAAGGTCTATTCTCTTAGCATGAGGTTCTTGAATCATCCTAGGAATTTTGTTCAGTGTAATTTTAGTGTTATATTTTTTTTTAGTATAATTTATTGTCAAATTGGCTAACATACATTGTGTACAGTGTGCTTTTGGTTTTGGGGGTAGATTCCTGTGATTCATTGCTTACATACAACACCCAGTGCTCATCCCAACAAATGCCCTCCTCAATGCCCATCATCCATTTTCCCCTCTCCTCCACACCCCCATCCATCCTCAGTTTGTTCTCCATATTTAAGAGTCTCTTATGGTTTGCCTCCCTCCCTCTTTGTTTGTAACTATTTTTTTCCCCTTTCCTTCCCCCATGGTCTTCTGTTAAGTTTCTCAAGTTCCACATATGAGTGAAAACATGTGATATCTGTCGTTCTCTGACAGACTTATTTCACTTAGCATAATACCCTCCAGTTCCATCCACATTGCTGCAAATGGCAGGATTTCATTCTTTCTCATTGCCAAGTAGTATTCATTTGTATATATATAAACCACATCTTTTTCCATTCATCAGTTGATGGACATTTAGGCTCTTTCCGTAATTTGACTAGCGTTGAAAGTGCTTCCATAAACACTGGGGTACATGTGCCTTATGAATCAGCACTCCTGTAATCTTTGGATAAATTCCCAGTAGTGCTATTGCTGGGTCATAGGGTAGTTCTATTTTTAATTTTTTGAGGAACCTCCACACTGTTTTCCAGGGCGGCTGCACCAGTTTGCATTCCCACCAACAGTGCAAGAGGGTGCCTGTTTCTCCACATCCTTACCAGCATCTATTCTTTCCTGATTTGTTCATTTTAGCCATTCTGACCGGTGTGAGGTGGTATCTCATTGTGGTTTTGATTTGTATTTCCCTGATGATGAGTGATGTTGAGCATTTTTTCATGTGTCTGTTGACCATCTGGAGGTCTTCTTTGGAAAAGTGTCTATTCATGCCTTCTGTCCATTTCTTCACTGGATTATTTGTTTTTCAGGTGTTGAGTTTGGTAAGTTCTTTATAGATTTTGGATACTAGTCCTTTATCCGGTACGTCATTTGCAAATATCTTTTACCGTTCTGTCGGTTGCCTTTTGGTTTTGTTGGTTGTTTCCTTTGCAGTGCAGAAGCGTTTTATCTTGATGAGGTCCCAGTAGTTAATTTTTGCTTTTAATTCCCTTGCCTTTGTAAATGTGTCAAACAAGAAATTACTGCAGCTGAGGTCAAAGAGGTGTTGCCTGCTTTCTCCTCTAGGGTTTTGGTGGTTTCCTGTCTCACATTTAGGTCTTTCATCCATTTTGAGTTTATTTTTGTGACTGGTGTAAAAAAGTGGTCTTGTTTCATTCTTCTGCATGTTGCTGTCCAGTTCTCCCAGCACCATTTGCTAAAGAGACCATCTTTTTTCCATTGGATGCTCTTTCCTACTTTGTCAAATATTAGTTGGCCATACATTTGTGGGTCCAATTCTGGATTCTCTATTCTATTCCATTGGTCTGTGCGTCTGTTTTTGTGCCAATACCGTACCATCTTGATGATTACAGCTTTGTAGTAGAGGCTAAAGTTCAGGATTGTGACGCCTCCAGTTCTGGTTTTCTTTTTCAACGTTACTTTGGCTATTCGGGGTCTTTGGTGGTTCCATAGAAATTTTAGGGTTTTTTTTTCTAACTTTGAGAAGAATGCCAATGCATTTTAATTGGGATTGCATTGAATGTGTAGGTTGCTTTGGGTAGTATTGACATTTTAACAGTATTTATTCTTCCAATCCATAAGCATAGAATGTTTTTCCATTTCTTTGTGTCTTCAATTTCCTTCATAAGTTTTCTATAGTTTTCAGCATACAGATCTTTTACATCTTTGGTTAGGTTTATTCCTAGGTATTTTATGGTTCTTGGCGCAGTCATAAATGGGATCAGTTTCTTGATTACTCTTTCTATTGTTTCATTATTGGTGTGTGGAAATGCAACTGATTTCTGTACATGGATTTTGTATACCGCGACTTTGCTGAATTCATATATCAGTTCTAGCAGCTTTTTGGTGGAGTCTTTGGGGTTTTCCACATAGACTACCATGTTATCTGTAAAAAGCAGAAATTTGACTTCTTCTTTGCCAATTTTGATGCCTTTTATTTCATTTTGTTGTCTGGTTGCCTATGCTAGGACCTCCAGTACTATGTTAAATCACAGTGGTGAGAGTGGACACCCCTGTCGTGTTCCTGATATCAGGGGGAAAGCTCTCAGTTTTTCCCCATTGAGGATGATATTAGCTGTGGTCTTTTCATTATATAGCTTTTATGATGTTTAGGTATGTTCCTTCTATCCCGACTTTCTTGAGGGTTTTTATTAAGAAAGGATGCTGTATTTTGTCAAATGGTTTTTCTGCATCTGTTGACAGTATCATATGGTGCTTGTCCTTTCTTTTGTTAATGTAATGTATCACATTGATTGATTTGCGAATATTGAACCAGCCCCGTAGCCCACTTGATTACGGTGAATAATACTTTTTATATGCTGTTGAATTTGATTTGCTGGTATCTTGTTGCAAATTTTTGCATCCGTGTTCATCAGGCATATTGACCTGTAATTCTCCTTTTTTGTGGGGTCTCTGTCAGGTTTGGGAATCAAGGTAATACTGGCTTCATAGAATGAGTCTGGAAGCTTTACTTCTATTTCTACGTTTTGGAACAGCTTGGGAAAGATAGGTATTTTCTCTGCTCTAAATGTCTCGTAGAATTCCCTTGAGATGCCATCTGGTCCAGGATTCTTATTTGTTGGGAGATTTTTGATAATTGATTCCATTTCTTCACTAGTTATGAGTCTGTCAAATATCCTGTTTTGAGTTTTTGTAGTATGTCGGTGTCTAGGAATTTGTCCATTTCTTCCAGGCTGTCCAGTTTGTTGGAATATAATTTTTCATAGTATTCTCTGATAATTGTTTCTATTTCTGAGGGGTTAGTTGTGATAAGTACAATTTCATTTGTGATTTTATCTATTTGGGTCTTCTCTCTTTTCGAGAAGTCTGGCTAGGGGTTTATCAATTTTATTTATTTTTTTCAAAAAAACCAGCTCTTAGTTTCATTGATCTGTTCTACTGGTTTTTTTGGATTCTATATTGTTTATTTCTGCTCTAATCTTTATTTCTCTTCTTTTGCTGGCCTTGAGGTTTCTTTGCTTTTCTGTTTCTAGTTCCTTTAGGTGTGCTATTAGATTTTGTATTTGGGATTTTTCTTGATCCTTGAGATAGGCCTGGATTACAATGTATTTTTCTCCTAGGACTGCCTTTGCTGCATCCCAAAGGTTTTGGACTGTTGTGTTTTCATTTTCATTTGTTTCCATATATTTTTAAATTTCTTCTTTAATTGCCTGGTTGACCCATTCATTCTTTAGTAGGATGTTCTTTTCCAAACTTTTTCCTGTGGTTGATTTCAAGTTTCATAGGATTGTGATCTGAAAATGTGCATGGTATGATCTCAATTCTATTATGTTTATTGAGGACTCTTTTGTGACCCAGTATGTGATCTATCTTGGAGAATGTTCCTTGTGCACTTGAGAAGAATGTGTATTCTCCTGCTTTTGGGTAAAAAGTTCTGAATGTATCTGTCAAGTCCATCTGGTCCAGTGTATTGTTCAGGGCCATTGTTTCTTTGTTGATTTTCTGCCTAGATGATCTGTCCATTGCTGTAAGTGGAGTATAAAAGTCACCTGCAATTACCGTATTCTTATTAATAAGATTGCTTATGTTTGTGTTATATATTTGGGTGCTTCCAAGTTGGATGCATAAACATTTATGAATTGTTAGCTCTTCTTGATGGATAGACCCTGTAATTATGATATAATGCCCTTCTTCATCTCTTGTTACAGCCCTTAGTTTAAAATCTAGTTTGTCTGATATAAGTATGGCTACTCCAGCTTTCTTTTGATTTCCAGTAGCATGATAGATGGTTCTCCATCCCTTCAGTTTCAATATGAAGGTATCCTCAGGTCTAAAATGGGTCTCTCATAGACAGCAAATAGATGGATCTTGTTTTTTTTATCCATTCTGATACCCAATGTCTGTTGATTGAAGCCTTAGTCCATTTATATTCAGTGTTATTATTGAAAGATATGGATTTAGTGTCATTGTGTTATCTGTAGGTTTCATGCTTGTAGTGATGTCTCTGGTCCTTTGTAGTCTTTGCAATACTCGCCTCACAGAGTCCCCCTTAGGATCTCTTGGAGGGCTGGTTTAGTGGTGATAAACTTCAGTTTTTATTTGTCTGGAAAAACCTTTATCTCTCCTTCTATTCTGAATGACAGGCTTGCTGGATGCAGGATTCTTGGCTGTGTATTTTTCCTATTTATCGCATTGAATATTTCCTGCCACTCCCTTCTGGCCTGCCACGTTTCAGTACATAGGTCTGCCACTACACTTATGTGTCTACCCTTATAGGTTAAGGCACATTTATCCCTAGCTGCTTTCAGAATTCTCTCTTTATCTTTGTATTTTGTCAGTTTCACTATGCTATGTCTTACAGAAGATCGATTCCTGTTACGTCCGAAGGGAGTATTCTGTGCCTCCTAGATTTCAATGTCTGTTTCTTTCCCCGGATTGGGGAAGTTCTCAGCTAGATTTGTTCAAGTACACCTTCTGCCCTTTTCTCTCTCTTCTTCTTCTTCTGGAACTCCCATGATATGAATATTATTACATTTCATTGAATCACTTAGTTCACTAACTCTCCCCTCTAGAATTTTTTTCTCTCTTTTTCTCAGCTTCATCTTTCTCCATAGTTTTATCTTCTGTTTCACTTATTCTCACCTCTGCCTCTTCCATCCTTGCTGTCACTGCCTCTAGTTTATTTTGCACCTCATTTACAGCATTTCTTAATTAGTCATGACTATTTTTTAGTTCCTTGATCTCTGCAGCAATAGATTCTCTGCTGCCTTTTATGCTTTTTTCAAGCCTGGCTATTAGTCTTATGACTACGATACTGAATTCTTGATCAGATATATTGTTTCTATATGTTTTGATAAATTCTTTAGCTGTCATTTCTTCCTGGAATTTCTTTTGAGGAGAATTCTTCCGTTTCATCATTGTGGCTAGTTTTCTGTCTCTTATATGTTTTAAAAGCTTGTTATGTGTCCTTTACCTGCGAGCACTACTATATTAAAGAGGGGTCACACACTGTCCAAGGCCTGGCCCTTCAGGAATTATTTTTTGGAGTGTGTTACGTGCTGTCTGTTGTGACTTTGGGTGCGTTGTCTCCCTACCCATAGTGATGTTTTGGACCCTTCAGCAGGTGTGGTTTGATTCATTCATTGAGGTAGCCCTGGAAAAAAAAAATTAAAAAACAAAACCAAAAAACAATGGCGTGGGGGGTGGTGGTGGTGGTGGAAAAGGCCTATCCTATACAAAGACAGAAATGACAGGGGCAGGGGAAAAGAAAAGAAAATTGACCAGGCTGAGAAACTATACGGCTCAATCCAGAGAAATAGAGAGAGGAAAATAAAGAAGGAGATAGAACAGGTATAAAGAGAATAGATTAAATATGATTAATCTATCCATTAATAACAGATTAAACAAACCAACAACCAGAATAACCAGACTAGAGGAGGGAAGAGATAAGAGGGAGAAAAGGAAGAGAAGAGATATGTATAATAAGAATTATGCAATAATGAAATCAGAGAAATGCAAAAACGCTGAGTGCCTTGGAACTGGTGGCAGCACTGGTCGGGAGGAGGGGCTGTCTGGTTGGTCAGCATCATTCCAGTCCAGTAGATGCACAGTTACCAGTTAAGCAGGTCACACATCCACTGTGGGCCCACTGTCCCTCCCCTGAGGCCCCATCTCATTGGTGCTTGGGGGAAAAATGGGGACGCCCCAGGCTCTCCTCCCTGGACCAAGTGTCCCAACCACTGACCAGGCAGTCCTCACAGTGCTCTGTGGCACTAGTGGAATGCGTTTTTTTTTTTGTTTTTTTTTTCCGCTCCACAGTCCCCCCTACACTCCCCTGGGGCTCCTCTGGGGTTTAAACCCAGATGTCTTAAAGGGTCCCGTTCTGTGCGCCCCTCCAAAGGGCCTCCTCACAGTGCCAGGCAGGTGCAAATGAGGCGGTTTGTCCTGCTCCTCAGACTCCCGTGCCTCCCTGGCACTAGGCTGGGATTTAAACCCCAATGTCTTATAGGGTCCTGCTCCCGGCACCCGTTCCGGGGAAGTGCTGCTCTGTCCCACTGATAAATGACCTCTGGCTGGCGGGTGCAGGCAGGGTCCTACTGTAATCCTATGTTGTGAAAATTGGGTAATACATCATAACCAAATATTTAGGCTTAGTTTTCCTTATTCCTTACCTTTTCTGATTAAATAAAATTTTAGGAAGAAAATAGATGGAACTCCAATGGAAAATTTACTGTTTATTCTTTAGAAAGGTGAATACTATTATCCTGAAGACATCTAACAGAGTTCCTTTAGAAAGATTCCCATTTGAAAAACCATTACTATAGTCATTGGATGTTTTCATTCTTCTTTCTTTCCTTTTCTTACAGGTAAACCCAACCAGACCCCTCTCCAGAACTAATGCTGATGCTCAAATAGCCAAAAGAAAAACTAGGTAAAGGTCATGATTAATTTTTGTTTTCTTTTTTAGATTCTAAAGCAATCAAAAGAAAACCAGCAATGAGAGAGAGAGAGGAAAGTTCTGAGCAGTACCAGAGAGACACACAAACACTTATCCTGCAGGTAAAGAATGTATTTTGGCAGACCAGAACAGTTTCTGTCCACAACTTTAGCTTTGTGTAACATACCTTTGTTATCGTATAAGTATCTCCTTACATACATTTTACGTCTATTCATCAGGTAATTAAGAAAATTTAGGTTGTTCCTAATTTCTAAGAGTTTCTATTTTAAAACCATTTTTCTCTTTTGAGCCATTCTAGAAGGGCTATTCTTTTTTTTTTTTAAACGTTTATTTATTTTTTGAGAGACATAGAGACAGAGCGTGAGCAGGGGAAGGGCAGAGAGAGTGGGAGATACAGAATCTGAAGCAGGCTCCAGGCTCCGAGCCATCAGCACAGAGCCTGACGTGGGGCTCGAACTCACAGACCGCGAGATCATGACCTGAACCGAAGTTGGCCGCTCAACCGACTGAGCCACCCAGGCGCCCCTAGAAGGGCTATTCTGAGCCTTCTATTCCTTTAGCTGACATGCTAAGCCTTACCCAACAAAACTATTATACAGTAAGAATTCCCTTTGTGATTGGCGTAGGGGATCTGTGCTGAGAGATTGACCTCTGGGGGTAAATCGTGGCTCAGTCTATTGAGTGTCTGACTTCGGTTCAGGTCATGATCTCACGGCTCATGAGTCTGAGCCCTGCATCGAGCTCTGTGCTGTGAGCTTCAAATCCTCTGTCCCTCTCTCCCTCTGCCCCTCACCCCACTTGCGCTCTCTCTCTCAAAATAAACATTTTTTTTTAAAGTGCATTTGGTCTAGGAAAGTCATGAATCCTCCTTTTACCACCTGGTAATTGTGTACCATTTGCAACCAGGATTTTTCATTTAGTTGCACCCAAGTTCCCGTCCTTCCTGGGGGCACAAGAGGAGTCTGTTGCTTTAAATTACAGTTTATACCTTTGGCGAGTATCTCCATCTGGAGTCATGACAGCCAGAATCAGAGAAGAAATTACATTATACTGATTTTTCTCCACCTTTTAAATTGAAAAATGAAGAAAAGAATCATTCTATTTCTGTGCAACTAGGGAGTCTTAAGAGGAAGACCATCCTAAAAATCCCAAACAGGAGATAGTGAAAAGAGGAGACTCTTAGGGTAGAGGAACCTGGTGTTCTAGCTTTTTGTGTGTGATGTAGGTGCTTTGTTTAGTGTGGACAGAGCTTGCTCTCGCGTAGCCTAGCCCCACTTATGAGACATTAAATAAAAAGAAGGACACTTAAGATTCTTATTCCGTTTGTTTGGGTGCTGTGCTTTTGTTGTGTGCGGGTTTTTGTTTCGTCTTTCACATTTTTCTGGAGAAAGGCTGACTTTTAGAGGTAAGGAATAAACGGAAGCAAGGCAGGAGTGGGCACGCCACCCCATTTGGCCTATGTAGGTGGAAGCGCTGCAGGCTCAGCTGGAGGAGCAGACCAGGCTTTCTCGAGAGCAAGTCGAAGGGCTCATGGAGGATAGACGGATTCGCATTGAGGAAATACAAGTTCATCAACAGAGAAATCAGGACAAAATCAAAGAACTTACCAAAAGGTGAGTGTTCAAGAAAGCTGTACCTGATAGATTTTTACATTTTTCTGAGTGGTTTTAAAAGTGAACGGTCCTGGGGTGCCTGGGTGGCTCGGTCAGTTAAGTGTCCAACTCTTGATACTGGCTCAGGTCTGATCAAGCCCCATGTTGGGCTCTGTTCTCTGCTTGGGATTCCCTCTCTCCCTCTCTCTCTCTGCCTCTCCCCCCACCTCGCACTCACTTATGTGCTTGCGTTCTCTCTTTCTAAATAAATAATAAACAGTAAAAAAATTTTTTTAATAAAATTTAAAAAGTGAACGGTCCCATACTTTAGCAGCATAGGACCATGGAACTGAAAGGGACCTTGACAAATTTGTCTTCGTGAGACACCCCTGCGTCTATGCAGGTAGGTGTCTAGGCTTTTCTAGGAGTGCTGTCGATCCTTTTCTTGAAGAGCTGGCGGGTGTTCCACATGTTCCATTGAATGCACTTTAGCGTTTTAGCTTGATCTTAGTGGTGAAGAAAGGTTCTCTTATCCACTGACGTGTTATCTGACTCAGTACAGTAGGGTCCTTTTCTTTTGTTTGGTCCTTCGCGAATGTGGAAAAGAATAACTGCATGTCTATACAAAATTCCACCGATTCTCTGTTCTCACTGTTTTCATTCCTTGCCTGCTTGCCTTTCCTCGTCATTCTGCAGTCTCATTTCATCCCTGCCATTTTACTGAGCATGCCCTCTCTCAAGTCATCATTGACTTCTTAGTTTCCATAACCGGTTTGTCCCTTTGCAGTCTTCATTGTAACTCATGTCGTTCTGTATATTTGGCACCTCTAATCACCTTCCCTTTGAAATTAATTTCCTTTGACTTCTGTAACCTGTCTTGATTATTCTGCCCTTGTAACCCTCCTTAGCCTCTGAAGCCTGTTGTCTGGTTCCAGCGGCCACGCTGGACACCTTCAGTTGAATATGTTCAAACACCTCCAGTTCACCATGACTGAGACCAAACTTTTTCTTTCATGATAAACACCCCCCCTGTTCCATCTCCAACCTACTACTTTAACATTCTTTTTCCTGTTTACTTTAATGATACCACATCCATCCCATTTCCCAAGCTTGAAACTTTAAGATTGGGGCACCTAGGTGGCTCAGTCTGTTGAGGATCTGACTTCGGCTCAGGTCGTGATCTCATAGCTTATGAGTTCGAGTCCCGCATTGGGCTCTGTGCTGAAAGCTCGGAGCCTGGAGCCCACTTTGGATTCTGTGTCTCACTTTCTGTCTCCTCCTCCCCTGCTCACACACTGTCTCTCTCTCTCTCTCCTTCAAAAATAAACATTCAAAAAAAAATTTAATAAAAAAAAAGAAACTTTAAGATTATCTTCAACTCCTCATTCTCTTGTTCCCGTATTATAAGCCTTATCAAGTATGGGCCTGGGAAACCTCTCCATTCTCTTCCTCTCGTCTCTAATTCTTCTCGCATTGGTTCAAAGCTATTCTTTTTTTTTTTTTTTTTGTATGATTTTTTAAAAGTAATATCTGCCCCCAACGTGGGACAGAAACTCACAACCCCGAGATCAAGCATCACACATTCCATCGACCGAGCCAGCCAGGTGCCCCCAAGCTATGTTCTTGTTTAAACTGCTGCAGTTCCATTACCGCATTCTACAGCCTTCTTCACTATTCTAAGTTAGCACCTCTGCTAGGAGTTACCAACTGCTCAGAAACATTTGATAGCTCCTCACTTACCTTATTATGATAAAGTCCTGATATCTTAGCATAACTTACTAGGAATTTCACCACCTGGCACCAAATTAACCTTTTCAGTCTCAGTTCTTCCTCTCTTGCTGTAATTCACCTTATCCTTCAGTCCAACTAATAATCTCTGTCGCTTATGGGATACTTGCTCTACGGCAAGCACTTTGCTGTACATTGTCACTTCTTCGGAAGACTTCCCCAGGCAGAATTTCCTCCACATTCCTGTAATGATTAGTGTGCCTCTGGTGGCACTTATCACCACCTGTTAGAGTTATGTCTGTTCCCTCCGGGGCCTCCTGTAGCCTCTGTCCTGCCCTATGTGCACAATAGACACGCAGTAAACATTTGTCGAGTGCTTGGTGATCCTTATCAAGCTGCACCTTACCACCTCTTTTCTGTGTTAAACATTCTACATTTAAAAATTTTTTTCATGTTACGTTTTTCATCACTTTATTTTTTTTATTGTCGTCTTAAACTTCTCTAGTGCCTCTTCCTCCACTCGAAAGTGTGGGGATTAAAATTGGATGTGATCCTTAAATTAAGATTTCTGGCCAGTGCAGGGTAGGAAATGCCTTCTGGCTCTTGCAGCCTCTGTTTCTTTGAACACAGTGCAGTATGTGTGCATTTGGCCAGCACTTCTCCACCTTCGTTTTTATTTTTGGTATTTTGGCCTGATGCATCGCATTTTCGCTTTTCATTGGATTTGCATTGTTTTTAAGGGAACAGTGTTCTTAAATTGTCACCGTAATTTGTAATTTTATATCTGTCTTGTAGAATATTAATAACCATCCTAGTTTAGCGTCGCCTGCCTATCCGAGCACACGATCAATCCCTTACACTAGATAGGTCATCCTAGGGATGTTGAATGGCATGAAACCCAAGGCTATTAATGACTTCGGGTCTCTTTCAAACCATTTATACATTAACGAGACCATACTCTCCCACTTTGTAATTGAGAGCATAATGTAAGATAGAATAAAATAACTCATTGAAAGCAAGAGAGATCCTTGCAGTAACTGAATCAATCTCTCTTTCTTTATACGCATACGTGCATGCCTGAACATACGTACATTCATCTGGTGACAGTTACCCTCCTTTGTGCCTGCATTATGCTCTCATTGCCCCCTTCTCTTGTATCCTATTACTCATGAAAAGAACCAAGTGTGTCTGACATTATTTGGTCAGTGGAAAATTACAGCGATTGCCTCATGGTATTTCATATTCTTTGCAAGCATTCTGATCATTTGATAAAGTATTTTTCTAGTTGTTGATGTTAAACTGATGAATTGCTAACTTCTAGGGATATCCTTTTTTGAAGATAGAAACATCATTCGCTGATTCCAAAATCTCAGTAGTAGTGGAAACCTATTCAGTACTTTCTGTCTGTTTAGTAGCTGGTGCAAAAGTAAATGATAAGGGGCGCCTGGGTGGCTCAGTTGGTTAAACATCTGACTTCAGCTCAGGTCATGATCTCACGGTCTGTGGGTTCGAGCCCCACGTCGGGCTCTGTGCTGACATCTTAGAGCCTGGAGCCTCCTTCGGATTCTGTGTCTCCCTCTCTCTCTGCCCTTCCCCTGCTCATGCTCTGTCTCTCTGTCTGTCAAAAATAAATAAACATTAAAAAAAAAAAGTAAATGATAAATAAGGTATATGCTTTCACTCAGGTTGGAAAATATGCACGGTGGGACACCTGGCTGGCTCAGTTGAGGGAGCATATGGCGCTTGATCTCGGGGTTGTGAGTTTGGGCTTCATGTTGGTGTAGAGATTACTTAAAAATAACATTTTTTGGGAAAAAAATGGGGCACCTAGGTGACTCAGTTGGTTAAGCGTCTGACTCTTGATTTCGGCTCAGGTCACATCTCATGGGTAGTGTGTTCAAGCCCTGTGTCAGGCTCTGCACTGATAGTGTGGAGCCTGCTTGGGATTCTGTCTCTGCCTCTGCCTGTGTCTCTCTCCCTCTCTCTCTGTCACAAAATAAACTACTTTAGGGGTGACTGGGTGGCTCAGTCAGTTGAGCGTCCGACTTCAGCTCAAGTCATAATCTCACGGTTCTTGAGTTCAAGCCCCGCTTTGGGCTCGATGCTGTCAGCGCAGAGCCCGTTTAGGATCCTCTGTCCCCCCATCTCTCTGGCCCTCCCCCACTCATGCTCACTCGCTCGCTCGCTCTCTCGCTCTCTCTCAGAAATAAACATTAAAAATAAATAAATAAACTTTTAAAAAGGATGGAAAATATGCCTGTTGACAGTTAAAACAACATAGTGTATAAGCAAGTGTCAAATTATAGCACAGGGATAGAGATTTAAACTGACGGAATTTTGGAGAATAGAGAAACTAAATGGGCTTAAAGTTGCCACCATGCCTCCGTGGAAGAAGGTGATCTTGAGAAAAGGATAAGGTTCGATGCTGGGCAATTTACTTGTGGAGCACAGCATAAACAAAAGCAAAACTGTTTTTGACATTTTACAACTTGTCTTAACCCTCAGTCAGGGAATAGTCCACATTTGTGCAGGCAATATGCAAATATTTCTGTAAGTCTTTTAATTATGTAACCTGAAATTTAGGAAGATATCTCTAAAGCCCAGTCTCTTAGCCAGCGAGCATGGGTAAGTACAGTACACTTTGTCCAGTAAAACATGTAAGATTTCCAGTGACCAGATTAATGTGGTTTTAAAAGTGCTGATGATATTTTACAGAATTTACAGATTTCACAATTTTTAACGACCTATATCTTCCCTTTGAATAACTATGTGTCATATGCGCCGTGTAAGCATCTTCGTGTCTACATTTGTATTTTCTTTCATAGTCTCCATCACACCCAAGAACTTCTCTATGAGAGCACTAAAGACTTTTTGCAACTCAGATTTGAAAACCAGAATAAAGAGAAGTCATGGATGCTTGAAAAGGATCATTTGATGTCAAAGATTAAGCAATACAGCATGCAGTGTAAGAAGAAAGAAGATAAAATTGGAAAAGTTTGGCCAATCATTCACGAGAGTCATCATCACCAGAATGAATATGTTAAGGTAGTTTCCTCATGTCCTATAGAAATTGGTAATTTTTCTGGAAAAGTTGAAAGAACTTGGAGAATTCCAAAGAATCTGAGAATTGTCCTACAAGATTCATTCAGTCCCCAAAACTATTAATAGCAGCAGCCTCAAGAAATAGGTTTTTGGACACCTGAGTGGTTCACTTGGTTAAGCGTCCAACTTTGGCTCAAGTCATGATCTCAGGGTTCTTGAGTTCAAGCCCTACATTGGACTCTCTGCTGTCGGCATGGACCAGCTTGGGATCCTCTGTCTCCCTCTCTCTCTGCCTTTCCCCTTTTCGTGCGTGCACTCTATCTCTCAAAAAATAAGTCAACATTGAGGCGCCTGGGTGGCTCAGTCGGTTAAGCGTCTGATGTGGGCTCGGGTCATGATCTCCCAGTTTGTGAGTTCGAGCCCCACGTCAGGCTCTGTGCTGACAGCTGAGAGCTTGGAGCCTGCTTTAGATTCTGTGCCTCCCTCTCTCTCCACTCTTCCCCCACTAGCACTCTGTCTCTCTCACTCTCAAAAATAAAGATTAAAAAAATTTTTTAATAAAAAAAATAATAAAAGAAGTCAACATTAAAAGGTAATAATAATAAAAAGGAATAGTTTTTTTTAAGTTTATATATTTATTTTGAGAGAGAGAGAGAAAGAACGTGAGTTGGGGAGGGGCAGAGAGAGAGGGAGAGAGGGAATCCCAAGCAGGCTCCACACTGCCAGCACAGAGCCCGATGTGGGGCTCGAACACATGAAGCGTGTGATCATGACCTGAACTGGAACCAAGAGTCAGAAGCTTACCTACTGAGCCACCCAGGCCACCTAAGAAGTAGGTTTCAAAGAGTAGTGTTATCATTACAGTGTTTGGGGATTTAGAAAATTAAACTATTGATTGATACATTTATTCATTGAACAAATATTTATTACACTCCTACTATGGGCTAGGCTCTGGAGCTACAACAGTAGATATGTTAGACCAGGCCTGCCTTCATGGCAGTTACATTTTAATGGGTGAGAACGGGGACACCTGGCTGGTTCAGTTGGAAGAGCATGTGACTCTTGATCTTGGGGTCATGAATTCGAGCCCCACACGGGATGTAGAGATTACTCAAATAAATAAAAAACTTTAATGGGTGAGAAGGAATAGAAACATTAACAAAGGAAATGATTGGGTGCCTTGGTGGCTCAGTCGGTTAAGCGTCTGACTTCGGCTCAGGTAATGATCCGTGGTTCATGAGTTCGAGCCCCACATCATGCTCCGTGCTGATAGCCTGGAGCCTGCTTCGGATTCTGTGTCTCCTTCTCTCTGTGCCCCTCTCCCTCCCCTGCAAGCGTGCATGTGCTCTCTCTCAAAATTAAATATTAAAAAAATGCTAGATTATTAAAAAGTGGTATTAAGGAATTAAAAAGATTATATGAAGATGATATGTAGTTGCTGAAAGTCTACTTTTGTAGGGAAGCACGGGGACCCTCTGGTAATGTCTGGTGTTTTTGCTGAGACCTATAAAATGCTACAGAGCCTGCCGTATAGAGCTAGGGGATGAGCATTCCAAGCAGAGGGAAAAGCAAGTTTAAAGTATGTTCAGGGAGGGGTAACTGGCTGGCTCAGTTGGTAGAGCAATGTCGTGAGTTCGAGCGCCACATTGAGCATGGACCCTACTTTTAAAAACATTTTTTTTTAATTAAAAAAAAAAAGTATGTTCAGGGA
This sequence comes from Paguma larvata, assembly GCA_030068075.1. Taxonomy (NCBI): domain Eukaryota; kingdom Metazoa; phylum Chordata; class Mammalia; order Carnivora; family Viverridae; genus Paguma; species Paguma larvata. The sequence continues at coordinate 101,151,021 of CM057828.1, forward strand.
AGAGGGGAATATCATTGTGGTCATAGAGGAGTAAGCAAGAAGGAAGTAAAGGAAGTGGAGAGCAAAGAGGTTGGAGCGTGGGCAGCAGCCAGTTGTGGAGGGCCTTCTAGGGCCTGTACATTCCTGGTAAGACTAACCCAGCCCTAAACATTATATGTCTTTGAAGGATTGCATGTAAGGAAGAAACATAATCTGATTTGGGTTTTTATAGAACTTCTGGCTGTTCAATAGAACATAGTTAATATGTCGTTGTTTCTATTTAAAGAAAAAATTCAGGGGCTCCTGGGTGGCTCCATCAGTTGAGCAACCGACTCTTGGTTTCAGCTCAGGTCATGAACTCACGAACCATGAGATCAGGCTGACAGTGCAGAGCCTGCTTAGGATTCTCTCTCTCTGCCCCCTCCTGCTCGTTCTCTCATTCTCTCTCAAAACTAAATAAATAAGCTTTAAAAAAATCAATAAAATAAAGAAAAACTTCAGAAATGTGTCCCAAAATATATATTGTGATGTCTTACTTGAGGTAGTTCCGAGCTCCATTAGCTGATCCTTCTCAGAGCCAAGATATCTGTTTTATTTTAAAGAATTTCTACTATGTACACTTTAGAAAAAGGTTAAGAGAATCCTCTAGAAATAGAGGCTTTCGCATGTTCTCCGAAGTTCCTTGCTGTCTTGTTCCTGAACTCGTTTTAGACTTGTGGAAATCCTTTCTTTCCTTTCTTTCATTGCCTAGGTGCTATTCGAATTAACAAAATTGTAATTTTTTTCCCCTTCTGACCTGCAGTCCCTAAAGGATAAGTTAGTACAAGAGAAAAAATTGTCCAACATGTATCAAGAGCAGTGCATTTCCCTGGAAGAAGAACTTGCCCGAATTCGTGAGGAAGAGGGAGTGAGGAGAGAGATCTTCAAGGTACAAAATTCTCTGCCACTTCTGATGGAGTGGGAAGTGCAGATGGTTCGGGAATGCTTCCCTCATCTTCAGAAATGCCTTGCCATGTCCTTATATTTAGGATCGCAGCAACAAGATGGGGAGGCGCTTACAGGTGATGACAAAACGCTATGAGGCCTTGGAGAATCGGCGTCTCTTGGAAGTAGAAGGCTTTAAGACAGATATTAAGATTCTCCGGCAGAGGCTGAAAGACCTGGAGCAAATACTCTATAAGGTAATTGCTGATTCTGAGTTACCAAGAGGGAGAAAAGGGGTGCAGGTGAGGAGACATGGCCGCGAGGGCTCCTCAGAAGAGAGATTTGGAGACACTAGTCACCATCCCGTAGGCCTCACTAAAATCAGTTTAGCAAGTACCCACCAGAGGGAAGACAAAGGAGACTGAAGTCATTGATTGCATCATTGTATTTCTGTCTGAGCTGAACTCAGCAGAAAGCTCCCTCCTTCCCAGTTCAAGAAGTAGAGTACAAGGACTGTGTCGATTTTACCAGTGGAGAAAGTGGGTGGTTGAGTAATAAAGTAATTTCTGCCTATCAAACACAGCTTTATTTAGAGTCCAGGTTGCCTCAGGATCCTTCTAAGGAGGTTTAACCAGTCGTCCACATATCTTCAATGATTGCCATGTGCCAAACAAGGCCAATTACGGAAAAGAAGAGATACTTTCTTTCATCCGTTGGCGAATTTACCAGTAATGTTCATATCGGTGTCTTTTCCTACTCATTATTGATTGTTTATGATCTCTGTCTCTGACTTCTTTACTGTTGCATGAAAAAGCAAAGAGTCTCACGCCTTTACTGCTTTAATTCTACTCTGTGTTATCCTTCTTGTAGTCATTAAGCAAACCAAGGATTGAATTTATCTCATGTACTACAAGTCTCACAAAAAGGAGCCAGAGAGCCTCGCCTTTCTGACGGACTTCTTCCCCTGGCACGTGCCATAATCATTTCTTCTTTTTTTTTTTCCATTCTCTAGGCGACAGTTAACACCCAGGCAAACCAGGATCTTGCCATTCTGTGCGAGGTGCGTGACAGCAATAGACGGGCACACAAGATACAAGGAGAACTGAAGAGCCTTAAGTCCAAAGTATTTGGTCTAGAGAATGAACTTAGACTCTGTTGACGTTTACACTTAGAAACGGCCCTCGTCTGGAATAGGTCTGCTTCCTGGAATCCGAGGAAAAGGTTGTCTCCCAGAAACTGTACACATAGAGTCGGCAAGAACAGGGATACCCGTCGTTATGAAGACAGGGCTAAGAATTAGGGACCACTGAAAGAGCTCTTCTTGCATGCTAATAAGTTTTAGCTATAATTTTTGCTGTTCTAGTAACCTATTTTTTTTTTTTTTGGTCTGGATTGTAACCTGAATATACTTAGAGACTTTCTCACCTTTTTTCTCACATTTATAATATAATGACAGTTTGTTTTTTTAAGAAGACAATGACAGTGAAAATTCAGGAAGAAAGTATTTTTTTACTATGAGCTGGGCTGAGTGTCAGTAGTTGGAACACCTTCCGTGAGATCAAGGCATCCTCCAAGGTTGCCCAAGGCAGCAAATCACAATCTGTCAAATGCGAACAGGTAGTAATTCTGCTACTTAACTTTCTTCCCTCATGAGCGGAACTACTTTTTTTGGATACCCAATCTCAGGAAGTTTCACCAGAGGGCACTAGAGACCCTACTCTTTCTTTCTTTCTCCCTTTATTTCTCTTTTTCTTTCTAGAGACCCTATTTTTTTTTTAACTTTTTATTGTCAAATTAGTTTCAATACAATGCCCAGTGCTCATCCCAACCCGTGCCCTGCTCAGTGCCCATCACCCACTCTCCCCCCTCCTATACCCCCCTCAACCCTTGGTTTGTTCTTAGTATTTAAGAGTCTCTTATGTTTTGTCTCCCTCCCTCTCTGTGTCTTTTTTCCTTCCCCTCTTCCCCTCCCCCCTGGTTTTCTGTTAAGTCTTGCAAAGTCCACCTATGCATGGAAACATATGGCATCTGTGTTTCTCTGACTGACTTATTTCACTCAGCATAATACCCTCCAGTTCTATCCATGTTGCCACACATGGCCAGGTTTCATTCTAGAGACCCTATTTTTAAGCAGAATGTTCATCTAGGAAAGTGAAAGTACCACTTTGCTAAGAGTGAGTGAAACTTCAGTAATCCTTGTATAAAACCTCACCATTTTACAAATAACATGCTTTTAAAAAACTACTGTATATATTATATATTAACTATTTTTCAATAAAAAATATAATTGACAGTATTCTAGTTTTCTATAATTTCTTGTTAAAAACCACATTTATAACTTTGTTAATGACTTGGTTTTCTTGTTCCATAGTCTCTGCAGTTTTGTACAAGTGTTAAAGTTCTGCTCTGAAATTCTGTGATTTAATAAGTCTTTTTGTTTTGCCTAGTGTCAAAACAGCAAACGTAATGAAAAGCTAGTTGTTAAGTGTTAGAACAAAAAGAAGAACCATCCACTTATGTAAGTCCCTCTAAAGCCTAAGACTAATTCCTCTGGGAATTTCTGGCTGTGACTTGTTAGTGAAAAACCCCTGATCTGTTATCATAGACATTAAAGAAGAAAGTAGTATCTCCTACTGGAGTTCAATCACAATTTTTCTTTAACACAAATATGAAAATCTGAGTTCTTTCTTTTGTCCTGGATGAATCAGAATGAGGCGATACTAAGCTAAGACCAGAGGCTGTCCAGGTTCATATGCAATCATTTTGCCCCAGATGCAGAACAATTTTCTTAAAAAAGGGTATAGATGGGGGCGCCTGGGCGGCTCAGTAGGTTAAGTGTCCGACTTCAGCTCAAGTCATGATCTCATGGTTTGTGGGTTCGAGCCCCTCATCGGGCTCTGTGCTGACAACTCAGAGCCTGGAGCCTGCTTCGGATTCTGCGTCTCCCTCTCTGTCTGCCCCTCCCCCATTTGTTCTCTGTCTCTCAAAAATAAATGTTAAAAAAAAGGATATAGATGGAAAAATGGAGAAAGTTGTAGTGCCACCACCTTGGGTTCTATCATATATAGATGAAGGAGAGATGCTCGTGAAGGAAGACGAGGAGGAGAATGAGAGCCAGTTCTGATGGAGGCGGCAAGAGCAGAGGAGTAGATAACCCTAAGGGCTGATTGCCTCATTTTTCACAGAGGGAATAAAATCGAGGCCTTCCACTGACAGTGAGATGGGACACTGCTGTGGTGCGGAGCTTGAGAAGAATGAACGTTTGGAAAGAGGAGAGGGCGCTGATGAGGGGCAAGTTATGGAACCATTAGGAGAAGGTCTTGATGAAGGATTTTGTGAGTTGAATTGACTGCCAATGAAAAAATGTCTAGGATTCCAGCAAGTCACCGTCTGTGTCATGTGCCCTCCTACCGTCCCAAGTCGGTAAAGGCATAGAACCAAATGAAGCTAAAATGGGCAGACGGGTAGGAGAAAGTACTGGAGGGTTTGGCTGCCAAGTGAAGGGAGGCACTGCAAAGAAAATGTTTCAAAAGGTGTTAGTTTTTAAAGTAAGTTCTAGGCTCAAGGTGGGGCTTGAACTCAGGACCTTAAGATAAAGATTTACATGTTCTACCAGTTGACCCAGCTAGGTTCCTCCAAAAGGTTTTATTTGGGGTTTTTTGGGGGTTTTCTTTTTTGTTTGTTTGTTTTTTTGCTTTTTTGGTTTTTTTTGTTTGTTTGTTTGTTTTTAAGTCTCTGTGTTGCTTAATGGGTCTAAGCTGTGAAGTATTCTACTCCTGGACTGACTGGTAACTGAGTTTCAAGTCAGTTCTACAAAAAACAAGTATGAACACAACCTGAACTTGTGGAGCAATTACTTACTTGATTACCTGCTGTCGGAGGTAGCATCATAGTGTACCAGTGTTATTGTGGATGGGACAGCTCTCAGTTTAGAAATGATGTAATTTTTTTCCGGGCTATTAGATGATACTATTCACATCTTAAGTGGTACATAAGTGTGTGGAGTAAGATTGTTACTAAGAAACCCACTGCCCTTGAGGCACCTGGGTGGTTCAGTCCAGTTGGGTGCCTGACTTCCGCTCAAGTCATGATCTCACAGTTCATGGATTCAAGTCCCGCATCGGGCTCTATGCTGACAGCTTGGAGCCTGGAGCCCGCTTCAGATTCTGTCTCCCTCTCTCTCTGCCCCTCCCCTGCTTGTGCTCTGTCTCTCTCTCAGAATAAATAAACTTTTAAAAAAAAAGAAACCCACTGCCCTTGCCAGCTTGCATGTCAAATGGCAGCTATTGCTTTTGTTTGCAGATCCTGACATCTCTGATTCTTTGCTGCTTTGGCCACGTGGCTTCTTTTTGAAAACAGCAGCCTTTTTTTTTTTTAATTGTGTTGTATTAACACATTAACAGATCATCAATGCCACAGAATACAAAGTTGAGAAATAGACCCAATTAAATATTGGAATTTAGGTTACTGTAAACAGAGTCAATTCAAATTGGTATGCTGAATACATACTTAGTTAAGTATTTATTATAAATCATATGCTTGAAAAGTTAGTTCATTTACCTCCATCTACTGATCTATCTATATCAATCTATCTATCTTCTTAGATATTGTGGATTCACACGCAGTTGTAAGAATTCCTACAGAGTGAGATACAGCTTGTCCCGTTTCCCCCTTCCATTTTGACATGGCGAATCTGCAGTTTCTGTGTCCCAACAAACTCTGAATTGGACCACAATGTTTCTGATGGACCTCCTGTTGGCTTTGCGACGTTTTCTCTCCCCTTTTGGCTCATGATTGTCCGATCCACTAAGCATCTTCGTGTTTAACCTTCTCAGTGCTAATTTTACATTAGTACAATTTCCATACTGCTTTGCTGACTGTTCTTTGCCTTGACATTTAGAAAGGGATAATGAAATATTAAATCGGGGGATCTAAAATCTGAATGAGCCTGATGTAGTATTGTCATGCAGATTTCTATAAGATTTCATTTGGCCCCAAGCTCAGTAATTGGTCGAGATCGAATTGGTCTGTCTGGGGTTCTCTTACTTAAGCTCGAGTGATTCTCCGCTCGGCCCTACAGCTCTTGTATCACTCCCTAGGCCAGGCCAGCACCTGAGAAGCTTCTGCAGAATAGCTATGCTCTCTATGTGCCAAAAGCTATGCTTTCTTTCTTGCTTCATGTCAAAGCGATGAATCCCTCCCCCCAAAAAACGACCTTATTAAACTCTTCTTTGTCTATATGTTCTTTGTTCAAATCCTCTATAACGTCTTCGGGATTCAGTATTTCACCTCTACCCAGTGTGACCATAATCCTCTAGAATTCATCCTGCCCCATCTCCTTGTGTGTCACACGTGGCCTCCAGCTTCACTTCCTGAGCACTGGCATCTAAGGGCGTCACCCCCTCCTCACATGTCCTCCCTGCTTCATACATCTCTGTCCTCTCTGACTCCTCTGTCTGCCGGGTCTGCTCACTCCTTGTCTCCCTTCTGCTTATCATGTCAATGTCAGGGTTCCTCCCTAGGTGATCTCCTTTTCCATGATTCCAGCAACTGATGGCGAGAATGTTACGGAATTTCTTTTCCTAGAAGTATCGAAAAGCAGGAGTGATCTCCCTTGAGAACAGTAAGAAATTAAAAAAAAAAATTATTTTTAAAAACTTTATTTAAAAAAAAATTTTTAATGTTTATTTACTTTTTTGTTCGTTTTTGTTTATTTACTTTTGACAGAGAGACAGAGCGTGAGCAGGGGAAGGGCAGAGAAAGAGGGAGATACAGAATCCGAAGCAGGCTCCAGGCCCTGAGCTGTCAGCACAGAGCCTGACACGGGGCTCAAACTCACAAACTGTGAGATCATGACCTGAGCCGAAGTCGGTGCTTAACCGACTGAGCCACCCAGGCGCCCCTTAACACTTTATTTTTAAAAGTAATCTCTACAACCAATGTGGGGATCGAACGCACAACCTTGAGATCAAGAGTTGTATGGTCTGCCGACAGAAAGCCAGGCGCCCCAAGAACAGCATGAAATTTAAGGGAAAACCTGAAAGCAAAATATCCCACCTAGTAAGCAAAGGTAGTGCTGGGATGGCAAAGGGTGACTGAACCCAGATGAGAAAAATAGAGACCGATTGAAAGTCTCCAAGTTCACTTGCTAATAACCTAAAGGAAAACAACATGAAATGTCCCCTGAAATGAGCTGGGATGATGGAATGCAGGGGTTTTCCACGCATATCGCTCCGTGACTGGCACTGACAGGCCTCTTTGGAGGGTAAGATGTCAGGTTGAAAAGCAGAATCTTTGTCAAGGCAGAAGAATTCTTTCAAAGGGGATATAAATATTTAGGAAGAACTCAGCATTTCACTTTCTCCCAAAGTGTTTTCTTATACTCAACACCCACCCTGACCACCCTACACTACCACCACACCCACACCATGTATGCCGTGAATATATGAAGGGCCAGGAAAACAAAACCAAAAATCTCATCACATGACTAGGTACACCGTTCTTGTCCCAAATCACTAGACTGGGTTTCTCTCCTTTCTTCATACCTTAGCCCAATGAGAATGTTCTGTTTCAATTGATTCTTGAAAATCGACTGAATTATTTTTTTTATAGTGAAAAAATTTATATTTAGATTTAGCCAGCTGGACTCAGTTTAGATGATCCCAATTCTGTTGGCAACATCCAAAGCATCATAGTCAGGAGCCAGTGGAACATATGTCTTCTTCTCTCCATTGGGCCCGATCAGGGTGTTGACCTTGGCCACGTCAGTGTCATAGAGGTTCCTCACAGCCTGTTGGATCTGGTGGTTGTTGGCCTTGACATCCGCAATGAACACAAGTGTGTGGTTGTCTTCTGTTTTCTTCACGGCTGACTCAGTGGTCAGCAGGAACTCAATGATGGCATAATGGTGAAGCTTGTTTCTCCTGGGGGCGCTCTTTCGTGGATATTTGGGCTGCCTTCCAAGATGCAGTGTCTTGGGCCGTCAAAAGGTAGGTGACATGCAGATCTTTTTTTTTCTATCACCTTTCAGCACTGCTTTCTTGGCCTTCAAAGCCTTTGCTTTGGCTTCAGCTTTGGGAGGGGCAGGGGCTTCCTTCTCTGCTTTTGGCACCATCTTTGTGAAAGGGCTTTAAATCAGACTTCCCTACTCAACCAACACCTTAGTGTTGACCTAGGGAGGAGGTGGGAGAGAAACGGATCTTGTCCTCACCCCAACCCCTTCCCAGTCCCGACAAGCCTCAGTGTTAATGGGCTTTGCTGCCTGCAGAGGGCGTTGAGAGTGGATGAGCAGTGTTGCTCTTTAATTTTCCCTTTCCAGAGCCAAGTTAAATTCCGGAGAACCACATACAGTGAGGATTTTTGTTTTCTTTCTTCCATCCCCAGCCCGGGTGGCGGCAGAGCTCAAAGGGTAGTCTGTTCTGGGGAAAAGACGGCGTCTGCCTCTCTCCCAAACCAGCCCTGATCAAATCCCAAGCAGCCGGTCCTTAGATAACATGGCTGAGAAACCCGAAACCAACAGCTCTGACTCTCATCAGTGCCCAGCATCACCGTCTGGGAACGGAGACGTGCTGCTGAGATGCCACAGTGATTGAGTGTTAAGTGGCATGGCTGGGGTTCTCTCACCGGAGTTTATAGCCTGGACCTATGAACTTAGACAAAGAAGGTTTTCAGAAAGTCTGTCTGGGGCTTGAGCACCGGAGCTGTTTTGTGGCACTCTGCACATGTACTGGCTATTAGGATCATTGTTCTTCCCTAGCAAAGCCATAAGGTAGGTTAATCCAACCGTGCCATGCGCTTGCCCGGGCTGCCTGCGGCATTCCCAGCAGGTGAACGGATGCACTTGTGTTTGAGGTATAGGAAGGAACATCCATATTCCCACTTTTGAGGAAGACATCCTTAAATGAGTGGGCAGAAGAGAGGAGGCAGGGGAGTAAGAACATTTTCCGTTATTATAGAGTATTTATTGAATGACTTCTCGGCTGGGTGCTATAGGAGGAGGACGGGTTGTAGCCTCACAGAACAGATGTGGTCACTGACAAGTGCTGTTAGGGATTTGAGAAGCCGTGAAGTCTAGAGCGATAGCTGTGTATGGAAGAGTTTCTTCAGGATGAAAAAATAGAGGTAGGAAATCCAGCCTCGCCCAAAGGCTTAGAGACCTACAGCGTGTTCTGAAAATGCTGAGAACACGCTCAGTGCTGCAGAAGGTGGTGCCAGAGAGCTAAGTCATGCCAGAAAGCTGCCTTTGAGTCTACCATCTGTACAGCCCCCCCGAAAGGGGAGTGTGTGTACACCTGTGTGTGTTCATACGTGTGGGGACCAAGCCTGTGGGTTGTGTCTTGGGGGAAGAGAGAAAGCACCAAGAGTTCAGTGAGAGGTACTAAAGCACCAAGCACCATGGCGAGTCACAGAGCTCTTAGACATCCAACATTACCAGGATGTGGGAGTGAGGAAGAAACTACCCAGAGCTGGGGGTGACTATGCCTTAACTTCAGCTACAAAGTTGCTGACCATTATCTGTAGTAGCAGATTGCAGGACGCACACAAGAGAGAATGTCTTTCTAGTGGGATTTAGTGGTCAGAGAAACAGGAGGTGGAGCTTTAGGGAAGGCTCGTTTAGCCTCTGCTGCAGCACCAACTAATGAGCAATGAAGAGCACCATTCACCCTTTCTCCTTGTGGGTCTCCCAGCAACGAAGCAAATCTGAGTGGAGGGGAATAATTGCTATTACTCCATGGAAAAGCCCGAACAAGCGCGAAGTTAATTTTTTGAGCAAGTCTGTTGACTTGCTGGAGAATCCTTTTCCTTGGAGGAGGGAGGCAGGAAGAGAAGTTATAATAATTTGGAGGCATTCACACTGCAGACTAGAAAGAGAAGTAAGACCCAGCAATAGATGCCAATTTTAAGCTTTGAAGCATATAGTTCTGGTCTGGGTCATGCCTTGCATTTGCCACAGATCGAATGAACAACTCATTTGCTTGGGAGGGAGATGAAGTCATGGCTCTCAGTATGTGAATTGCCCGGGATCTTCCCTGAGAGCTGAGGAGCTCTGTTCCGATACTTCAGCATAACATCGCTGCCCTCTGTTCATCTTTTCTTTGACTCTCTTCATCTGGCTCACTTGACTCTCTATGATGCGGTCTTGCACATATTCTTCTAATAGAGATGGTACATGTTCATCTGTTTCCCAATCCAGGATGCAAAATTATCTAGGACCACAAATGGAGAGAAACTAAGGCTTGGGGCGTGGCCAGAGTTCATATAATTCTTTCTATCATCCAGAGAGAAGGGCCCAGCTGCACTGGAATTCAAGAGAAGTAGCCACTAAGAAGCATTCGATGAGGGTTTCCGCTTTCTCCTAGGATTGGCTTCCACAGTAGCAAACGCTGCAGAGAAAGACTTGTAAAAGATGGGGCTCATGGAAGGAAGAGAGAGGAAAAAGTGACCTCTTCTGTAAAGAGCAGGGCAGGAAGCACTGATGAGGGCTGGAAAGGGGGAGAATGAGAAGAATTATCATGTGGCTCGGTGAGTTACGGATGTGCTGAGAGTGAGCTCAGAGTTTCCAGGGTGAATATATTGCTCCAGGGAAACTTCCAGGGAAATGTGTGCAACAGGGAAGAAGAAGAAAAAAAAAAAAAGCATTGGATCTGAAGTTAGAAAGCCTGAGTTTGAGTCCCATTTAAGACACAGGTCACCTACATCACCTTGACCCAGTTATGAAATATCTCTGAGCCCATTTCCTTGTCTGTAAAGTGGAACTAGTGAAACCTACAAACACGGATGTCTTACGTGAGTTGAAAGAGAGAAAACAAATAAACGCGTGCCAAGAGGGCCATGGCACTGGGAGAAAGCCTCAGCACTGTTCTCTCTGAGGAATTCTCTCAAAGTGAAGGAACTCGGCCCTCCCCACTTCACAGTCTGAGACATTGACTTAGTGATGGCCCGGAAACCCTCACTGATCTGTCATCAGAATTTCCACTACCAAGATATCTCCATGAAATACTTTTGAAGAGCAGAGAAGCTCCTGAGGTAAAAGACAAGAGTGAGGATCTGCGTGGGCAGAAGGGAGCATGGAAGGTCAGGCCAGAGGAGGAGTGCTCTGGGTTCAAGGGAGAGAGAACCGGAGGTTAATGATCTGGTTCTAGTTCGGATTCCATCACTTACTGCTTATGTGAACTTGGTACAGATCACCTGGAAGAAACTGAGGCTCGTGCAGTGCATCCATAAATAGGGAAGAACACTTTTCCTACTACTGTCATGTGGTTGTGAGAAAACACACATGATAAAGACATGAAATTGTTCTCTGAGCTCAGGGAGCTACATTATCACGTAGGTGTCGGGTTTGAGGAAATGGGAAGGGTGACCCCAGGACCATGGGAGTTTACTCAGTTTATGCTACATCCCCATGACTAGAATAAGAATTGCTCTGGACACAAGAGTTCTGTTACCCCACCTACTCGTCACCGCACACAATTCCCTTTTGAATTCTCTACAAACCAGGATTTTCTGGTCCCTGTGCTAGCCTTGGCCTATTTTAGAAAGCTTAGACTGACCTCTCTCACAAAGCTTCTGTAATTCGGGAGAAGAAACTTTGTGGTTTGACCCGATACTGACAACCTGGCCAAGTCGAAGACCAGAGCCCACCCCATCGGTATTGCAAGTGACATGATGGAATGATTTTCCCTTTCAGGTGTGATTTTGCAATGTGACCCTGCAGCATTCTGGACAGGTGCCAGGGCTGAAGTGAGAGAGCAAAAGGACAGTGAAAACCATCAGAAGAACGAGGGCGTATCCAGTTAAATTGACATGACAATGAACAGAAATCGGCGGCAATATTGTGCCACTAAAATTATACCTCAACCTATATACTTAGCTCTGAACCTGAGGGAGAATGACAGCCAGCTCAATTGATTGAAAAAAGAATTTGGGTCTCAAAGTCTGGCTGCTGCCTTGCTGTGATACCATTAGGAGTCAAAAAGGGATTTGGAGCAAGCAGTCTGGAAGCAGACTCTGTATGTGAGGAATAGCTCAGTGTTGAGGAGGTAACCACAGCAGGAAAGAGACAGAAGAGGTACAGAGAGCCACAAGGGTTTCCTGGCCTCCTTATCTTGCCTAGCCCTGCACCCTCTCACTAAAAGTAGAGAAAGAAATGATCTATTCATTTTTTAAAGTAATCTCTACACCCAACGTGGGTCTTGAACTCACGACCCCAAGATCAAGAGTTGCATGCTTTTCCAACTGAGTCAGCCAGACACCCCAGAAATTATCTGTTTAAGGTATAAGAACATAGAGTGGGAAGAGGAGGGCAAAGAACTGAGTTATGCAAAGTGATCTCTTTCCTTTTGTGAATTTCCTTGGAATTCACTCTTTGGACCAGAAACTCAGCCTTTATGTTGTTAGATCTCTTTTTCTGTGGAATATCTTTTCTCCTAGACGAAATGACATGCTCTCTGTGTTATATCTCTCCCAGTTTCCACATGATAGATAGTTCAAGGGTTTGGTTGATGGAGGTGGTTGTATGTGTTTCCCAGGAGGGCTAGTCTTGAGAAGATTGTGGTAGAGCTACCACCTGTTCCCGTCACAAAGTCCTGAAGATGACTCAGCCTAACAGCCAGTCTGGTTGCTCCCAATAAAAGAGAGAGAGAGAGAAAGGCTCTATTACAGAGACCCTGATCACCTCCCGCCTGCCTCAGCCTCCATGCTGACTCCTCCTGTCTCTTTTGAAGAGAAAGAAGAGCATGGAAGTATCACATCTATGGTTTGGAACTCTGCAGAGACATTTTCTTGAGGCCATCATAAGAGAATTGTGCTTCGGAGCCACCGTTTTTAAAAGAAGTATACCGAAAAGTTCTGGGGGATGTTTGTTCCTCAAATACTAATGAATGCTAAAATGGACTTTGTGCTCCAAATTGAGGAGGCAAATTTCCCAACTTCGGAAGCCTTGCAGTGAGGTTGGGGAGGTCTGTACATATCATTGGGCGGGGCGGGCTGTCAGTTCTACTAAAGCTCCAAGCAGGACGAGGTTGTTCAAGACTGGGCTGGTCCAAGAAAACTTCGTAGAGCCTGAAATGGACCTGGAAGCAAGGGCCAAACCTGACCGACTAAAAAAGAAAATGTATTGGAGGGCAGTGTATGAATTCATTGTAGCGAAAGCAGGTTTCATATGGTCACATAACGTTGGAAAAGGTTTTGGAAAGCTTTGAATTCCAGATTTACAGTTTGCATTTTCATCAGTAAGCACCAGAAAGTCATGAAATCTTTTTGAGCAAGTGTATGAATCTGTAAAAGAATTTTATGAAGACTCTCTGGTGGTAGTGGAGAGGATTTTGGGGGTGGGAGGCTAATTGGGAAAAATTACAACAGTCCCTAGAGATTATTGGACTATTGAGCATCCAATTAGAGTGTTAGCAGCGAGACAGGGAAACACAGCACTCAATTTGCTAACTTCTGTCTTGGAACACAATTTGCATGTTGTCTGTTTGACTTAAAAATATCTGGGAAAAGGGGCACCCGGGTGGCTCAGTTGGTTAAGCATCTGACTCTTGATTTCGGCTCAGGTCATGATCTCATGGTCCAAGTCCCTCTCTCTCTGCCCCTTCCCTCCTCCCTCCCCCACCTCTCTCTCTCTCTCTCTCTCTCTCTCTCATAATAAATAAATAAATAAGCTTTAAAAAATATGTACCTGGGAATGCTTCTGATCCTTCATTTCCTTCATAGTCTCCTGACCACTTCCCCCAGGAGAGTGGAAAAGAAAACTGCACTATTCCCGGTTGACTGTCCTTAGGCAACTCACTGCTCCACTGGACTTCAGTTATCTCACTTAAATCACATAATAATTATTTTACCTGCGGGAAGGCAGAGAACTGGAACACAGAATATCTTGTTGATCTTTTCAATTCCGAATCCTTTTCTTTTTTATTTTTAATTCTTCAGAACTCTCCAACATCTACTCTCCCCTAACAGCGATTTCATCCCAGTCTGGGAGAAACCATTTGGGGTTCAATATGGGGTGCATACGACTTCCCCAGCATCTCTTGTTGATGTGGTTGAGTCTGGGGCAGAGGGTCTTCAAATCCAACCTGGAGGAAGAAAGTGAGTTAAGTGGCCATTGTCTCCCAGCTAATGTCTTGCCTACTCTTGATACCTAAAGTAGGAAGGGTCGTCGCGGGCCATGAAAGGCCCTAGAGCCAAGCCTCAGGCGTTACCCCCCCCTCACTCCCCCATCCGGCGGCAGTTTCTGCTTCACTTCGGCTTGGGGCGCACCACCACCAAATGCCTGGGCGGTACCTCAATTGCCCTCAATCACACGGATATCGGATCAGAATTCGCCCCCTCCTACACCCCAAACCGTGCCGAGTTGGCGGTGGCGCCAGTCTCTGGCCGCATCTCTCGCAGCCCAGAGGGGCGCTTCCCTCTTCCTTGGGCTTCTGAGGGGCGGAGCCCACCTGTGCCACGGGGGCGGGGCCTGGGCGAGGGCGGGACAGGTGGGAGTCGGTCGCGCCCAGAGCTGGGAGGATAGGGCCGGAGCGGGAGGCGGCGGCCGAGAGGCGGGCCGGCGCGCACCTAGGGAAGCCTGACTGTGGGCAGAGTGTGAGAGCCTGCGAGCGGGCGAGGAGGCGGGAGGGAGGGAGGGCGGGAGGCAGCGAGCCTGCGACGAGGAGAGGCGTGGAGAGGAGAGCCGGGCGCGGAGGACACTCGGGGGAGGAGGCGCCGGCTCGGCTCCCGGAGAGAGACCTGAGAGGCGGCGCGAGGCGCCCGCGCAGCCGGAGGGTCCCCTTGCGCGCGGAGCATGAGCCGGCGCCCGGCTGCAGAGCGGCCGGAGGACACGGCCTCCGCGCAGCCCTGAGGCGCTGGGCTGGGGCTGGGCCGCCGTGCGCCGGGGGCGCTGGGCCGGGCCGGGGGGCGGGGGCTGGGTGCGGAGCAGCCCGCGCTGGCGGCGGCCACCCGGGCGCCGCGCCATGGGGAGCCCCCGGGCCGCGCTTCTCCTGCTGCTCCTGCGCCCGGTCAAGCTGCTGCGGAGGCGCTTCCGGCTGCTGCTGGCGCTCGCCCTGGTGTCCGTGGGGCTCTGGACTCTTTATCTGGAGCTGGTGGCGTCGGCCCAGGTCGGCGGGAACCCCCTGAACCGGAGTAAGTAGCGTCGGGGGGACGGGAAGGGCGCAGAGGTGGGAGGAGGCACGAACGGTGGCCCCAGCGTTGGGGAGACCCGCCTCTCACCCTGAGACTCGATTTCCAACTCCTTTTCGTGTCCAGGTGCCTGGCGCCGCCCCGCTGCCTACTCCGGGAGGGAAGGGGGTCGTGGGGTCCGGTCACCGAGTTCCGAGCCCGGGCCTGCCCGCCGGGCATCCTCGGGGCTGCTCGCTGCTCCCCTAGGAGGACGGCGGGGAGAGAGAGGCTCCCGCCCGCCCCGCGGGAATGCCGGCCGAGACGCCCGGCACCTCCATCCAGCGCGCCAGGCTTGCAGCCCCCGGGCGAGAGGAACGCGCGATGCACGCGCGGGCTGGGGATTTGTGCCCTGGGTGCCCTCGGCTGTGTCCGCAGAGGCGGCGCGCTCCGGTTAGCGCGGCCCAAACTTTGCTCAGCGCCTTCTCTGTGCCTGCCTCCGTTTCCAGACCTGCTGCGCTTATTTATTTTTGGGGGGATTCTTTATTTTAACCATACCTCCGAGAACCCCCCTCACCTTCCTCTTCTCCTACGCCGCTCCCCTCCCAGGCCCTTCCTCTTCCTTACTGAGCCGACCCCTCTCCTCTCCCTGGCAGTCCCTCCGGCTAGTTATCCGAAGGTCTCTTTGGAACGCTGCGGAACCTACTAAACTCACCAGACCTTGCTCATGGAGACAATGGACAGCCCGGTGGACCAGGCAGTGGTTAGATTCCTACTCCTCTTTTTAACTTAGACAAAACCACTTAATTTTTCTGTGCCTCAGTTTCCTCCTAGGGAAATGGGAGAGAAAGGTCCCTTTCTCGTTTTACTTCGACAGCCCTGGCTAGCCGAGGTCATTTTCAAGGTACTGTTGATGGGAACTAACAAAGTAAAACTCTGAAAGTGTCAGGGACTGTGAAAGGACAGCAATGGCAGGAAAAAAGGAGCGGAGAAACTCCCAGATGAGGAGGTCCCTGCCCAAGCCTGAGGAGTTCTAGCACGTTGTCTTCCATGCCTTCACTTCCCGCTTTCAGGAAATTGTGAAGGTGTGGTGATGACATTGCTGGTGAGAAGGTGCTTGGACAAGTCCTTGTGTCAGTTGCTCTGCCCAGAGTTGGGTGTGGCGCTTTGCCTCCTCCCGTGGCCAAAGAGAGGGAATGACTGAGGTCAGTCATTGAGCTGGTTCAGGGTAGAGACATGTATTTATCACAGAACCTCTCTGTTGAGGTAATTCTGGCAGTGAGTTGGGAGACTGGGGTTCCAGTCCTGGTTCTGCCACTGACTAGTTGGAGGATCAAGGGGGAAATGGCAGCTTCTTAGGTAGGAGAAAGTTGGACTAAATGATCTCCAAGTCCCTTGGAGTCTGGATGCTTTGATTGTGTGATCTCTCCTGCTCGAGCATTTCCAGTGCCAGAGAGCTCAGGATATCACGAAGAGGACTCTGCTTAGCCACAGCCCCGCAGCTCCAAATAGGAGAGTTCTTCTGATGGCCAAAAATTGCTTTCCCATAGCTCGTTCCTCCCTCCTCTGAGCCTTGTTCTTCCCTCTGAAACACAGAGTGAGCCTGCTCTTGTATGCTGTGGCCAGTCGGTCCCTAGTGGGCATGCTCCGTTGGAGTGTGTGCAGGTGGGAGGCCCTGGGAAGAGATCTCCCTTCTCCCCTCCTTGGGACACCCCTTCTCAATGTGGTCACCATTTTGTTAACATGGTAGCCGAGGGGATCCTCTGCACAGATTAAAAACAGAGGAAAGCAGTCGCTTTGTGACCCTGAAGTCAGTGGTGCCCCTTCCTTCCCTCGCACCCCCCAGTACACTTTTCCCGTACCTCAGATGTGCTTTCTCCTTGGAGACCAGAACTCGTTTGCCATCATCATAATCTCACACTTTGGCTCCTAATTTCTGACTCCTGTTGTCTTTCTCATCCTTAGCTGTCAATTCTTGGGTCAGTCTGGTTTCCCTTCTAGATGAATCTTACTCTCTGACTGGATTTCCTCCCCCCCCCTCCTCCCGAAGATTTTATTTTTAAGTAATCTCTACACCCAGTGTGGGCTCAAACTCACAACCCTGAGATCCAGAGTCATGTGCTCTACGGACTGAGCCAGCCAGGCACCCCCCCTGACTGGGTTTCCTTAATCTTTGTTTCCTTTCCCAAACTGACCCTTCTCCAGAAAAATGTTCCTAGCTTCCAATTCAGCAATGTCTTTATTTCTCTAACCGTCATTTTTTAAAAAAATGTTTGTTTTTGGGAGAGCACAAGCAGGGGGAGGAGCACAGAGGACGGGGTAGAGAATCCGAAGCAGGCTCTGCACTGACAGCCTGACAGCAGTAAACCTGATGTGGGGCTCGAACTCACCATGAGATCATGACTCGAGCTGAAGTCAGACCAACTGAGCCACCCAGGTGCGACCCCAACCATCATTTTTAAAGAGAGCCCAAGCCCAGGTGCTGATGGGTCGTTCGTTTCCTCTTCTCAGCCTCTTAGAACCCCCAAATCTATCTGCTATGCAGGGTGTTTTCATGCTGGGCTGTCCAATTGTATTCTACTTTTTCCTGGATTTCCTTTCGGAATGAGATTCAGACAGTGGCTGTGGTTTCTGGCTCCTTGTTTCCCATCCTTCTTTGTTTTTAAGAAGCCCAGACATCTTTCATCAAAGTCCTCTCAGGTCCTATAGGTCTTACTCCCAGCTCAGGGCTGTTCTTCTGGAGGGAGAGCAGGGGAGGAGGAATTTAAAAATAGAGGTAAGGAAAGTCTTGCTAGCATTCCCTCCTTTACACCCTGGCATACCAACAGCAACCAGGGCAGTAAAACGTCCCTCCCAGGACTGCATCCGTGGCCTTGACCACAGCAACCAGAGTCCCATCTTGGCTCTGCTTCCCAACAAGCCACCCTGCCTCCTCTCTCCAGCATTCCCTGCCAACTCACTCTACCATCAGACTTCCTGTCATCTGTAAGACCAGCCTCCTTTACCAAGAACCTCTCATTTGCCTGTCCCTGTGTGACGGGTACATTGATCTGATGCTGGAAGAAGTGTACGGAGAGATGGCAGTCACAAACTCCAGGGTGGTAAAGTAATGACAGGGGAGCATGCTTCCTGCTTCGTCTTCATGGAATAACCCAGTAGTTTAAGATATGGATGATGTGCAATTTGGGCTCCATATGTAGAAAGAGATACAACCACAATTGGCGTAACTTTAGAGAAAAACAACCCAAATCTTTAACAGATAGAAAATGGGTCCCTTGGACAAAAGAATTAGAGCTGTTCACTTGCTCATTTAAACAAATATTTATTTAGCACATACCTCGAGCAAGGCATTGTGCTAGGTCACTTACATATAATGATGACTAGATTATGGTTTCAGCCCTCGCAACAGCTGTCTCTCTAGGGGAGTTCAGGTGCATATATAAAAATAATGGTAATATGAAGCAATCATTAAGTTTTACAAATACAGAATCTAGACGTTGCTGTGACACTTCTGGAGACGGATTCAACTAATATTTCTTGCAAGTGGTGACATTTCAGGAGATCTTGAGGAGTTGCTAAGATTTTAATGGATGTGGAAAGCGAAGGCTATTCCAGGCAGAAAGCAGTGTAAACAAAGACCAAGGAAAAGTTAATGTTGGGGAATGTTGAGCATCTGGGTTTGATGAAGCAGAGAGTAGGAGGGAGGATATAGGATGGTGCTATATTATGAAAGACTTTGAATAACAACCTCAAAGACTGGCATTTATTCAGTAGATAAGAAAAAGCAGTTGAAAGTTTTAGAATAGGGTAAGTAGCGTTGTACTTACAACTGGCAAGGGTAAAACAGTGTTATGAGGTTTAGTATGAATGATGCCTGAACAGGGTACTGAAGGTCCCTTGCTGTGGCTGGCATTAACCCTTTAGCTGCTGAGTCGCAACGCTCTCCTGGGGACAGATCAGGGTGGTAGTGGGGCGTTCAGGGAGCTTGGGGCGCTCACTGTATACCAACACGTTCATAAGGATTTCTGTATTTTAATAACTGGTACAGCTGTACTGGTGTGTACCAGCTGAGAAGCAGCCCTGGGAACAGACTATTATAGGAAGTTAAAGACTCTCCATTCTGGCAGGTTTTAACAAGTTATACCCATTTGTTCAGATTGGATTAGCTAAATCCTGCCTGAGGGCAGAGGTCTGGACTAAAATGGTTTCTAGGTTCTTTGCTCTATAATTGACCTACTGCTGGGACTAACTTGTTGCTGGAGCCAAGAGATTGCATTTGGGCACAGAGCCAGGGCAGAATGATAGCATGCACCATCCTCTTTCTAGATCTCACAAGGCCGGGTCTGGTATGTCTCCATTTTAGTGCCAGGTTTACCTGCTGAACCCCAAAGTATTCTTAAGCCCAAGAATTATTCGGCTTTTGCTGCCTTAAATCTGTAACACATCTCTCTGGTTGGCCCTTGCGATTCCTGATTGACTTTGAATGGGACGAGGTAGGCACGCACACAGATGTCAGCTCCTGGGGTCACCACAGCCATTCTGGCCTGGAAAGGATACAGAGCTTCCAGTAACAGAGGTAACTCAGGGCAGAGCAGTAATCGGAGATGCAGGCAGGAAGAGAGGGAGAAGCAAATGAGACCCATGCTGGGCACAGCGGGAATGGTGTGGCTCAGGGTTGACACGCAGACAGAGGTAAGTGTTGAAGGGAGTCACACCTGCTTTGTGTCCTCCGGGTGGCCTGGGACCGTGTCTCATGCTGCGCTGGCCGGACTGCCCTTCATTCCCATGGCACCTCTGATTCCTCTTCGGCGTCCTACTTCTGTCTCTTTATGCTGCCATCCTGGCCACCTGGCTGCTGTGTGCATCTTCAAATCACTATCCAATTCTGGGCACACACTAGGCACTTGAATAAATACCTCCTGGTTATGGATGGTAAGCTCTGAATTTCCAAGCACCTGATATTTTCCACTGGCAGATACTTTGTTTATCAGTGACCAGTCCAAGAATAGAACCTAGGAATTCTTGCTCCTTGTACCATAATACATATAAACAACAAAAGCCTTTCAACACATATGCAAAGGGTAAGAATTAAGCCATCAATGCTTTTTTATGTAAGTGTGTTTTTGGACCCAGCCCTCTCTGTACCCAGAATGCTATGTGTGACAGTAGGAGACCTTACCCAGACTTGGCATCTCCTTTCCCTGGTCTCTTGCGTTCTTCCGACATGACCAGGCAAATTGCCCCAACACACCTCACCATCTCTCCTGCTCACACCAGCCAGGGACCCTCAGTCCAAGCTGAGGCCCCATTCGCCTGCTCAGGGGCGCTGAAGCTACTTCCTACTTCCTATCCTGGGAGTTGTTCAGACGCCCTGCGTGGGTTATAACTGCTTTGCGGCACGAGGTCTTCTGAAGCAACCACTTCTGTGCTGGTTTTAGGAGCTGCTGGTACTTGCACTGCAGTAATTTTCCAGGCCACAGAGTCCAGTCTTGCCCTCTAGTGCTGAGCTTTATGGAGCAGAGCGGAGCAGCCGCCATAGCAGAGTTTGCTTTGGAAGGGGGCCTAGAGGCTGTTCCTGGAGTCTCGTTCTGTACCAAGTTCCACCAGTCTCGAAACCTACCCTTTTATTTTCCATGAACACTTTTACTTAAATCCAAGGATGGTGAGGTCTAAACCGGGCCAACTGTATAATTTGAGCTTTCAGATCCCTTTAACCATGTGATCCACAACTAATAGATTTATCTGTTACCTGATATAAAAAAAATACTATTGGAAGAGGTGAGAACAGTTTGGATGGTGTATATAAAGGGCGTTGGGCTGAATGTGTTATCTATTCTGGGCAAACCATGATAGATAGCTCTTGAAATTTTTGCAGACTTTTAGGTTCTAACAAGTGCTGCTTTCAATGTTAGAAGTATCCATGAGACAAGCAAGAATGAATATTATTTTTATCCCTGTGATATTTTTGTATGTAATTTATTTTTTATGCTAAATTTTAAAAAATTTCTTAACTACTAACCAACTTTAAAAAAATTTTTAAGTTTATTTTGAGAGAGAGAGAGCGCACACATGAGCACATGCGGACGGGGCAGGGGCAGAGAGAGAGAGAGAGAGAGAGAGGGAGAGAGAGAATCCCAAGCAGGCTCCGTCTGCACTGTCAGCACAGAGCCTGACTTGGGGCTCAATCCCATGAACCGTGTGATCACAACCTGAGCCAAAATCAAGAGTTGGATGCTTAACAGACTGAGTCACCCAGGTGCACTTAAACCAGTTTTTTTAGATAATAAGGATACAGATTGTCCTGGTGGTCCTTGGCTGTGTGTGTGTGTGTGTGTGTGTGTGTGTGTGTGTGTGTTTTGTTTTGTTTTTTTGTAACTTTTCATCGAAGTATCTTATATGTTCAGAAAGGTGCACATATAAGAAAAGTGCACATATAAGTGTACAGGTTGAATTTTCACAAACTGAACATACCTGTGTAATGAGCACCCGAAGAAATGGAATATTACCAGCACCCCAGCAGCCCCCCTCAAATTCTTTTTCAGTCACTACCACAGGACAGATTGATGAACTTAGCTTATTTTTATACTTTGTATATAAAAATGTGTGCTTTATTTTAAAGTTAATATTCATGGTTACAGAAATAATGCATGTTCATTATACCAGATGACAGCTGTGTATCTAGAACACATTAACCCCTGTAAAATTACTCTTTTGTGCTGTAAGTACCCCAGTACAACAGATATAATAACTTAAGAAGTGGCCAGTAAAGACCAAGAACCTAAGTGCTATGAGATATAGCGCTATGAAACTCTCCATCATGGGGCAGCTGGGTGGCTCCGTCAGTGGAGTATGCGACCCCTTCATCTAGGGGTTGTGGGTTCGAGCCCCAGGTTGGGTGGAGAAATTACTTAAAAATAAAAAAATTTTTTTTAAGTTTATTTATTTTGAGAGAGAGAGAGAGAGAGAGAAAGGGTGTGAGTAGGGGAGGGGTATAGAGAGAGGGAGAGAGAGAGAATCGCAAGCAGGCTCAGCACTGTCAGTGTAGAGGCTGATGCGGGGCCTGAACTCACAAAACATGAGATTATGACCTGAGCTGAAGTCGGGCACTTAACCAACTGAGCACTCACGCTCCCCAAATCTTTTTTTTTTTTTTTAATGTTTATTTATTTCGGGGAGAGAGAGAACGCGACTAGCAGGGCAGGGGCAGAGAGCGGAGACAGAGGATCCGAAGCAGGCTTCGCCGCTAACAGCAGAGAGCCCCACGTGGGGCTCAAACTCGAGAACCGCGGTGAGATCATGACCTGAACTGAAGGCGGGCCCTTAACTCACTGAGCCACCCAGATATCCCAAGAATAAAACCTTAAAAAAAAAAAGAAAGAAAAATAGCTATGTTTCTTTTGAGCAATTTGTTTTCATTTTCATTGGCCGTACACATTGTATAATCACCAGATATTTTCCTTTGTGTTGGTTACTAAAAGACTTTAAAATTCAATTTTTAATTCACCTGAAAAAAGTGTAAGAGGCTTTATGACCTGCTTTTTGGTATCAATTTTATGCTTATACCTTTATTTTTCCTTTTTACCCCCCCTAGTTTATGTCATCTTATATTCAATGATTCTTGTAAACCACTTTAACCTTTTCTGAAGCAAAGGCATAAAAGAAATCAATGTAAGTGCTGTGGTGTATATGAAAGCATGAAGGAGAAATTAAAATTCACCTGTAATCCCACTACTTTGACCTAGATATTGTTGAAGAAAAATAAAGTATAATAAGCTGTGAAAACCAGATGCTGGA
This sequence comes from Paguma larvata, assembly GCA_030068075.1. NCBI lineage: Eukaryota > Metazoa > Chordata > Mammalia > Carnivora > Viverridae > Paguma > Paguma larvata. The sequence goes on from CM057828.1 coordinate 101,173,815, forward strand.
TTTTGGAATACCTTAAACAAGAATTCTAGATTAAAAAGCCAAAAAATAATTTTCCTTATATATTTTTTTTATTTTTGTCTTTAGCTTATTTAGGTGTTGAAAAGTTGAATGACTTTCAGAAATAAATTCTCACCTTTTTATGAGTATCATTAAAAGCTTAGAATTTACTGACAGATGTTGGGGTCTGAGCCAGTGTCAGTGAAAGCAGTGACAGAAATACAAGGAAAATTCAATAAAGCTTGGGGCACCCTGTTGCTACTGATAAAGCAACTGCGGGAACTGGTCAACAAGGCCAGGAACCTCAAGCTTGTATGCCTACCCTGCTGGACCAATGGTGAGAGCAGAAACACAAAGACCTATGGACACTGCCCAGACCGGTGGCTTATGGATGCATCAAGTTACAGCCATCAGAGATCCAGCCCCTTTACTAACAGTCTTTACTGTTATCTGCCTCCTCTACCAGTTTCATTCATTCATTCATTCATTCATTCATGTTTATTTATTTTTTAGAGAGAGACTGTGTGTGCATGAGCAGAGGAGGGGCAGAGAGAAAGGGAGACACAGAATCTAAAGCAGGCTCCAGGCTCTGTGCTGTCAGCGCAAAGCCTGACGTGGGGTTCAAACCCATGAACCATGAGCTCATGGCCTGAGGTGAAGTCGGATGCCCAACCAACTGAGCCATCCAGGCACCCCCAAATTCTTCTTTTAAACTGTATTCTTGTGGTTCTTGTGTATAGCAGAGGGTATACATGTGTCCTACTCCCTAGCAGGTAGAATTGTGCTTTGCGGTATCAGGACCTGGGAAGAGGGCCCAAGGAAGGGAAAAAGAGACAGAAGGGTGGGTTGGTTACAGAGAAACGATGTTCCAAACAGACCAAGGATTTTATATATAAATGCCCAGAAATCGAGTAATGTGTATTTTTCAGTTTTTATTTATTTTGCCAATATTGAATGGCTGCGGAGGTGATTCATTTTTAAAACTTAAAATGTTTATGGAGCATTTACTTTCTTGTAGGGGACTGAGTGGGGTAGAAAGCACTGGTAGTTCCTGGAAAAAATTATGGACTTTGAAGACAAGGCAGGGCTCAAATCCAAGCTCTGTTACTCACTAGTTGCAGGACTTTGCATAAGGTACTTAGTCCTTTTCAAGCCCCAGATGCTTCATCGGAGTAAGGGGGTTATAATGCCTTCCCTGTAGAGCTTTTCTCATGACTAAGTAAGATTTGGTGAGCCCAGCACATATTAGGTGCCCAATTAGATTTAACATGAGCCTTGCACATATTAAGAGCTCAGTGAATGTTTGGTCCCGTCACTTCCCCTGAGAGTTTACAGTGCGGTAGAAATTAGAAAATGGCTGGGCAGGCAGGAATAGGTAGATATATTCCTCAACTAGCCCTCTGCCAGTGTTTCTTCAGGAGCTCAGTCCGTGACACAGCTGTGCCCAATCCTCAGCAGTCAGTCCCCAGGCCATCCGTGTCCAGCACTTGCCAGCCAATATGTATTTTTTCACCACCCTTATTTTTCTTCAGTGCTATTCAGCACTGCCTCCGTCTTTCTATCCCCATCCCCTTTCTATCCCCATCCCTGGCAAAGATTTGCATTAGGGGGTGGGAGGGGTGGGTTAGAGGTCAAGGATTTTGCTGAGAAAGAGATCTGTCGGGGGTGTGTCAGGGCACACCAGCTCTGCAGTTGGGAAGTGGTAGCCTGTCACTCTGCTGCAGGCTCCTGAGCAGCACTCGGGGGATTTCTGGGACTGGGAGGCAGGAACCTAACTCAGTCATCGTAGTTTAAATCCTGGCTCTGTAACTGACTTATCCAGGGTCCTTGGGCAAGTGCCTTTTCTTTTGAGGGCTTCAGTTTCATCATCTTTGGAAGGAGCTGCCTCTTTCAGGAGTAGGTTTGGAACCTCTCTGGTGTCACTTAGGGGTCAAGGGGACAGTCAGTCTTTGCCTTTCTGGCCCTGACCTTCCATGACTCAGTTGCCTGAACTGAGAGGTGGCAGCTATCCTGGTGCTTTTGGCTACTTGGTCTCCCAAGGTCATTTCTGACCACATGGTCTCCATACAAGCAGTTGCCTCAAAGATTAAAGGCCTCTCTGCTGAGATCTTCTTACAAATCCTCTGATCCACTCCTTTCCACCCTGCCTGCCAACCCTGGGTTCAAACGCATACATGCGGGCATGTGCACATCCACGCCCTCCCCTCCCCAAACAGCTGGTCTCCTCACTCCCCTCACCACCACCTCTGAGTCAAAGATTGGCAAGAGGAATGAGGACGTTGAGGATTCCCTCACGAACCGGGGACAAAGTGTTAATGGAGCTTCCCAGTTCTTGGTTGCCTTTTTTGTTTTGGCTGAGTTGAGGGCCTGGAAAAAGGGAGAGGACGACGGGGAGCAGATCTCAGGTGAACAACTTCCAGGAGAAGGCAGGGGAAATCGCACAGGCCCAATGAAGGGTAGAAAATTTGGGAGAGAAATTGAGAGAGAGCCCCATTGGCTCAGTTGACTCAGTGACTGTATTTTTCAAAGTTGTAAGTTTTATTTGGTTCCATTTCAAATTTGGTTCCTTTTAAAATGCTATTTAAATACTATATTCTAAAAAAGATACTATATTCTTCTGTTTTTAATAAAAAATTATTTTTTATAATTTATTGTCTAAAGTTGTTGGTTGCCCCAAACTAAGGGGCTGCCAAAGTGTTAGTATCTGCTTGCTGCTCTGACGTTCAGTTCATTTTTATTTTTTACGTAAACTGTATGCCCAAGGTGGGGCTCGAACTCACAACCCCAAGATCAAGAGTCAGGTGCTCTACCAACTGAACCAGCCAGGCACCCCTCAGAACTTCATTTTGTGGCCCCTGGAGATTTCCTTTACTTTATGGAATTTTCATCCACTGATTTTACTTTGATCCTTCAGACATTTGTTGAATACATTTTATGTCCTAGGAACTATGATTATAGATAGATTAAATTTTTTTAAAATTTTTAATTTTTATTTTATTTTTGAGAGGAAGAGAGAGACAGAGTGCAGGAGAGAGGGAGAGAGACACAGAATCGCAAGCAGGCTCCAGGCTCTGCCCTGTCAACACGGAGCCCGAGGTGGGGCTGAACTCAGGAACCATGAGATCATGACCTGAGGCAAAGTCAGACACTTAACCGACTGAGCCACCCAGGCATCTACTGATTATAGATAGATTAAACTGTTGGAAGTTTGTAGAATGGCTTGGAGATAGAGGGGCCACTCAGGTAGTTATCACAATGTCCTAAAGTGTGGGCAGTTAAGTGTCTAGCTGAGAAGAGTGACAGAGGATAGCTGAGACCTGTCAAAGAAAGAAGGGACAGAATCTGGTGGTAAAGTGGATGTAGAGGTGGACAGAACGTTGGCTTGTAGGTCTCACACAGGGCTCTCTGGCTACACTGCCAGGATCATTTTAATTAAGGGCAGCCCTGCACGGTCAGCCCCTCAAAAGATGTTCTCATGAGTAAAAAGTGCCTTCATTTTTCCTGACACTTTCCTCTCTAGGGCCTCGATATTGTGCTGGTACTGCAGGAGAATACAATGGGACAGGAGACATCCTTCAGCAAATATGTGTGTGTGTGTGTGTGTGTGTGTGTATAATGCTTATTTATTTTTGAAGAGAAAGAGAGACAGAGCATGAGCAGAGGAGGGGCAGACAGAGGGAGACACAGAATCCAAACCAAGCTCCAGGTTCCAAGCTGTCAGCACAGAGCCCCACGTGGAGCTTGAAGTCACGAACCATGAGATCACGACTTGAGCCAAAGTCGGATGCTCAACTGACTGAGCCACCAAGGTGCCCCCATTCCGCAAATATTTATTGCACCCTTGATACGTGCCAGACAGTACTTTAGGTATTAGAATATTGAAGGGAACCAAAAATTGAAAGCCTTTGCTGTCATCGAGCTTACATTTCATGGAAAAAAGATAATGAACACATAAATCAACAGAAGAATTTCAGTTGGTGATTAGTTCTTGGAAGAAAATGAAACATGGTAATGGCACAAAATTTCTGGGCACAGGGGTGAGAGAGAAGACTAGCTTGGGGAATGAGGGAGCGCTCTGAGAAATGACTTCCCTAAAGTAAACTTAGGGGTAGAGGACATGCTGGAGCACAAAATGAGTGCACACCTCAGGAATTTAGAGAATGAGAGCTGGGTAAAAGAGGGGAAAAATGTAGAACAGAATCGTTGCCCATTCTCAGGTCAAGCATCTCCTTCCTACCGCCTCCCATTGTCCTGAAAACAATGTCCTCCTTTACCTCCCTGGCAGGAATGGAGTCAGCCTTAGAGTCTGTTTTCCACCGGGAGTACCTGAGAAAGAGGGGCTGGTCATAGGCTCTGTCTGGGCCTGAGGAGAAGTAGTGGTGGTTGGTTTTCCACAGTACAAACTCGTATCCCAAAACCAGGATGGGGGCGAGGATGTCCTATCCGCAGTGCAGTTGGAATCAACCTCTGTTCCCCTTCCCTCACGGCTTGCCTTTTTTTTTTTGTTACCTCCATTAGTGCACTTATCAAAGTCTGCCTTGCATCAGAGTTATTTATGTCTATGTTTGTCTTCCCCCATGGGATAGTGAATTTCTAGAGTGCTGGACCTGGACATTTTCCCCCCTTTGTCTCCCTAGTGCAGAGATTTTTAACCTTTTGTGGCTCGTATACCTTGTATCTGATGAAGAAAGTGTGGATCCTATCCCTAGAAATTTGCCTCCCCCTTCGTATGTTTTGCATGCTATTTTGGGGAGGTACACAGGCCTCTGACACCTATCCATGGGTCCCTGGTCAAGAATTCTGCCTGAGTGTTTGTCCAATTCCTGGTACATGGTAAGTTCCCAGAGTTTGATTGATTTGGGGATGTCCTTCCAATTAAATCCCTTTACTCTAGTTGCCGGGGATGGATGTTAGGTGGGAGAAAGAGAGCCAGGAAGCAGTCCCACTGGTAGGAGATGGAGAAGAGTGTGTGTAAACTCTGGAAGTAACCATCCAGAGAGCAATAGCTTCACTGTCACTTCTCGTCCTTGAAGAACTAGAGTTGGTGTCTCCTCCATTTGAGCTGGTTTTCTTCCAGAGTCTTTTTTTTTTTTAATTTTTTTTAACATTTATTTATTTTTGAGAGACAGAGCGTGAGCAGGGGAAGGGCAGAGAGAGAGCCAGACGCAGAATCTGAAGCAGGCTCCAGGCTCCGAGCCATCAGCACAGAGCCCGACGCGGGGCTCGAACTCACAGACCGTGAGATCATGACCTGGGCTGAAGTAGGCCGCTTAACTGACTGAGCCACCCAGGCGCCCCTTCTTCCAGAGTCTTGAACGCTGCTGTCCAGTCTCATGATATGAGACTTTATGCTTGCTTTTTCAAAGCTCTACCCGTGCTTTTAACCCCATCTCTTCCCTGAAGCCTTCCTTATTTCCGTGCCAGTCAACCTTAATAATTTTTGAAACTTCTCTTGCACTTAAGTTGCCTGAAACTCAAAGTCGATATTTTTTTGGTTCTTTTAGATATTTTCCTTTATTTCTACTTCACCTGGGTTGGTCTTATGTACTCCAGCTAGGATTGTTAGAGAAGCCAATAATGGCTCCAGAGAATCCGGTCATGACAATTTGCTTCACCCTCCTCACAAGCATTGATGGAATGCTCGGAAGAGGCAGGTAGTGAACTTGGATTGACTTGGCACAGGCTTCATTGTGCCCATGTTTCCTCCATATGTACACAGCCATCCTTTCTACCTTAACTTTTGAGGTTGCTCTTGTGTCTTCCATGCCATCTGCCAGTGTTTTTACTCCTCCTTTCCTTCCTTCATCATAGCATGGTGGTGAAGAACAACTCTCTGAAGTTAGGCTACTGGAATTTGAATCCTAGCTCCAATTCTCAGTAAACCGTGCTTGAGTAAACAGATTACCGAGCTTCACTGTGCCCCAGTTACTTATCTGTAAAATGGGGATATTAATATTTCTACTTCATTGGGATTTTGTTGTGTGAAATAATATATAGAAAGTACTTAGAAACAGTTTTGGATACATAATGTTTAATAAATGTTAGCTGCTAGGGGCACCTGGGTGGCTCAGTCCGTTAAGCTTTCGACTCTTGATTTCTGCTCAGGTCGTGATCTCACAGTTCATGGGTTCGAGCCCTGTGTTGGGCTCTGCGCTGCAGGCGGAGCCTGCGTGGGATTCTCTGTCTCCCTCTCTCTCTGCCCCTCCCCAGCTAGAGCTATCTTTCTAAATAAATAAATAAATAAATTGAAAATACATGTGACCTTCTGGAAAATACCAGTATTTATTATTCCAGGCCAATGGCAGACATTTTGAAGAGAACATGTAATTCTTCCACGGAGCCCAGATACAGTCTCAGAATCTTTCTCAACACAGCTCAGCAGATAGTCACTATAAAGTGATTTGAGTTGCCTCTTAAAGTGTAATCTATTCACCCGACCTCCTCATTTACCGATGCTGCATTTAAGGCCTGGGGAGTTTTAAGCAACCTGCCCGGAGATGAGTGCTGGACCTGGAGCCCCGGATGCCTGAGCAGCGCTCTTACAGCACGCCATGCCGTTACTCATTCTCTTTGTGTTTGCAGAAAATGCTTTCTTACAATGTCTGAGTTTCACGAGGTCCTTTTTTCCTCCCTATCCAAGCAAACTGACAGCGTACGAAGCAGGCATACAGCTCATTCTCAAGTCTGTTTTAACTTTTATTGCCAGTGAATGAGCTAAAGTACTGTCACCTGGCTGGGGGTGGATCCTGTGCCCAACTCAGCTACTGTTGGGGGTGTCTTGGGGGTGTTCTGAAATTTCTCCAGCGACACCCTGCATCGAGATTGATAGCTGAGGGTAGCCTGCGAAGAAGCTCCTGTTGGTGTTGAATTCTCATATTGCAAAGGGCTAAGATGCAGCATTTCTCAGTCCGACAGTCCCTTTGCTCCCCGCACCCTCTCATCCTCAGATCAGCCCATTCTAGTAAAGAAATGGAAAGCTTCTTTAAAAAATTTTTTTTAAAAAGCAGGTGGGAGCACCACCTGAGTGGCTCCGTCGGTTAAGCGTCTGACTTTGGCTCAGGTCATGATCTCACAGTTCCTGAGTTTGAGCCCCACATCTTTGCTGTTAGCACAGAGCCCACTTCAGATCCTCTGTCCCCCTCTCTCTCTGCCCCTCTGTCGCTCACATTTAAAAAAAAAAAAAGCTAGTGGGGTTATGATTTCCTATCTTACCCCCTTGAGTTGAGAAGGGATGGAGAATAGGAATAGATGAAGTTGATTTTATATCAGAAGAGTCTTGAAACACATGAATCATGAGATCCTTTGGTAGAAAAGTACATATATTTAAAAAAATGTCATCTCCTTTATTTTCATCTCTGGAGGAAGATAGAAACTGATGAGGGGTGATGTTTTCATAATCCTAGTTTTGGTTAGTAAACGAAAGTCCGCTACTAGCAATTCTATGTGGAGGTAAAAGATGAAGTAGATGACAAATTGAAGAAAAATTGCAGAGGTAGTAATAAGTGGGTTCACAATATGTTTGGAAGCCTATAGAAAGGAGGCAAAAAAATTAATATTCAAACTTGATTTAACATGTTCCATAGAATTCACCTTTGCTCTAATGCATGAAAGTTGGAAAAATATTTGCATAAGGAACATTCTACATTAGTGAAGCTTTCTTTAATTATATTTCTCAGGAACTACCACCTGTCTGTCATGGGAAAGCATGTGTCGAAGTAAGAAGTATTAAATTGGAAGTTGGTATTTACCACTTAGAGAAAAAGAAATGAGCACGAAGTGCATAAAGGACTTGTCGATACAAAAATTAGGGAGGTTCAATTTCTGGGAAGTGGCAACGTATTGTAGCATTTTTAGGAAAACAATTATAAAAAGTTTTTAGTGCCCCGTACAAATCTGAAGTCATTTTCTGTTAGTCTAATAAGATAAACCTTTATTGTACATAAGTTGGTTTGCTCAAAATGATTATGCTTTGTATATTTAGAAATTGGAAAGCCTGAGAGGCAGGAGGGAAAAAAAACAACCCAAAGTCGTTTCTTCTAAAACCAGGAAAAAAGTCCTCAAGACAGAGTTGTTTTTTTTCTGTATTTTTCTGCCCCTTTATATCTCTAATAAGGTTTGGAAAGTTCCAGAGTAGTGAACACTTTCCCCAGCTGGCAGGGTTTTCGTGATCCAATCATGTGAGGGAAGGAGTAGAAGGGGAGGGGAGAACAATAGTACCTTGTTTTCACAAGGAACTTTTCGCCCGAGAACTTGGAGCAACTTTGGTTGCAGCCACATTTTAGATCAGAGGTTGTCTGCTTCTCCCTGAAGGAAGATCGCTGCTTTCCAAACTGTCTGGGAAGGTGTCCTCTGCCACAGCCTAAGGATGCATGTGGAGCGACGGGGGTGGGAAAATGACATGCATCCAGCAGGATGAGTCCTGGAGTTCACTCAGAAGACAGAAGGTAAACCCTGCTACCTACTTTGTATGGAGGAGAAACTGAGGCAGAGGTGGCAAGAAGCGCACACAAACCTATTAAGCCCACTGAAGAAGGAAGCTCACTCTGGTGTGCGGGCTCTTGGTTCTAGCTCATGGCTTTGGGATGGCCCCGAAGCTCAGCAGGCCCCGGTATACAGTCTAGAATCTCTCTCGAGTAACTTAACTCTTGCAGAGGGTATCTTGTTTCATGGCTATGGCTTTGATGGCGTCACTGTTCTACCTTGCCTGAGAGCCCTCTCCTGGACCAGCAGGCTGATGTTCCTTGGACTGCCAAAGCTGGGGTAGGGAGACCAGGCCTTGGAATCTGGTCCTTAGCAGTGCAAGGGGCGGGAGGACAGCTGGCTGCCTACGACTAGCGAGTGAGGGAGACAGAATGAACAATTAGGGAGATGTGGAGGAGGGGCTCATTCTTCTGAGGAGTCTTGATAAGGGAAAAGGTGAGCAAATGTGTCAGATGTAGATAAAAGGTCCAGAAGGACGAAACCTGAGAGAAAACCAGCATGTTTGCCTCAGGAGCAGGGAGAGTCACTGGCAAATTGCATGATCAGTTGAGATCTGTTATAACCGAAGAGCGAAAGTAGAAGTTAGGTTATAGAATCACAGAATATTTGGGCTAGAAGAGAACTTGGAGGTCTTTTTCTTTCAGGCACGTGGTTAGGGCTAAGAGCCCTGGACTGAGAGTCAGGGGACCTGGATTCCCATGTTGGTTCTGATAGGAGCTGGTTTGACTTTGAACAAGTCAGTTCTGCCCCCTGGGCCATGGTTTTCTGGTTTGTAAATGAGAAGTCTTGGTTACTCAGTGCTTGAGGTCCCCTCCACCTCCAACGTTATTCCCAAAGACAGGTATTTGCACCAGTACTGAAGATTCCAAGCTGGAAGTAGCTAGAGAAAGATTGGAAAAAAAGAGATTCAGAGAGATGCCTGGATTGAAATCCTGGCTCGAGTCTCTTCCTTGCTGTGGGACCTTGCCTTCTCATTCAGGCGGGACTGCGAGTTGGGCCCTGGGCCCAGCTCTTATCCCAGAGTCTGCTGCCCTCCACCGCTTTCCCCCTCCAGCATCCTCTCCTCCCCCACTCACCTAGGAAGGACAGGTTGAGGTGTGAGCCCTGGGTAATGATCACTCTGGGATAATGATAGCTAGGGTCTCAGGGGTGCCTTTGATTGGAGAGGCTTCGTGACTTTGGGGGACATTTCCAGAGGCCCTAGTGACCATGGTCATCCTTCCCATAGCCTCCTACCCACTCTTCCTGTGTACTTCTGAGCTGCGGACCCCCTGCCTCCCCACCTCAGCCCAGGGGTGGGAGGGACTTGTGCCCAGGGATTGACCAAAGGATTGGCTGCTTATTTTGGCAGCTCCAACCCCAGGCTTCCTGACCAGACCATCACAAGCTGAGGAACTACAGAAAGGGGGTCAGTGAGTCATGGGCTCAGGCTCTGCCTCAGGGAGGGAACTCTCCCTGGAGGTGCCCCTCTAGTTAGCAGACTTCTCCTCCAAAAGAAGGGGGCTGATACTTCTAGATTCTTCCTCACAAGGTCACTGACTTAGGTCAGCTACTTTGATGAGCATCCTTGTGGTGTTCCATGTAGTGGCAATAATGATCCCGACCTCACAAGGTTGCGGCAAATTGAAAACCTGGCACATCTTAAACTCTCAGGAAGTTTGCTTTCTTCCTTGGTGCACCTTGAGTTAAGAATAGGACCGGGTGTACCTCTTAGGTGCAGACATGGAAGAAAAGCAGAAGCAAAGCAAAAAGTCAAGTCCCACATACACGGATGCTCTTGGTTCACCCACTTCCCCAATTCTAGCCTGAGGCTGACCATGATGGGAAAGTGGGACTTTGCTCTGTGCTGCCGTCCCCTAACCCCTTGTTGTCCTGGGGCAGACAGGCTCCCAGTCATTACCTCACCGCAGGGCCTCGTCTGCCAGAGTGAGTGGTGGAACTGCCTGGGTGGAGAGCTGGAGGCTAAATTTAGATCTGGAGACTCCCTGCCAGCAGCTGTGGCTGGGCAGAGGCAGCTGGGCCGGGCCGCCTGCGGGGAGTTCTAAGTCTCCTTGCAGGGAGCCGTGGGCACTGCCCTCCAGGTCTGCTCCTGAGTACATTCCTGCCTCTGCCTCAGCTGCGGGGAAGGCCTAGGTCGCGGGTTCCTCTGCACAGAGGGTGGAGCCTTGAGGCTGCAACTTTCTCCAAGGCCTCTTGCATTAAGATATTTCTAGCTTTTATCCTTTTCCAGGTGGCTTTGTAGGCCAGAAACTACTGATAAAGCACCAACCCAGTGGGCCAGTGGTTTCTGAAAAAGGGCAGCTGGGGGCAACAAGGAGAAAAGAGTATCCCCAACCTATCCTGGGTTTACAGACTAAATCTAGCCTCCCACTCAACACCAAATGATAATGGGATTTAGTGCTTCTCAACCTTTTTCCTGTTGGCACCCATAGAAAATGACAGGAAAAGATATTTGTGTCCCATATGAGGATAGAGAGAGAAAGGTATTTGTGGTTGAATGCAGCCAGCTCTGGAGTTCTGTTGCCCCAGGCACCCAAGGGGTTGGTACTCGGGCACATCTGTTACTCATCTGAAGCAACTAGTGGGCCCTGGGACAGCAGTTGAGAAGCTGACATTCTTCAGCACCGTGCTATACCCCTTATGAATGCCAAGTCCCAGCCCCAGGACACATCTCCTGGGTTAATTGTAGACCTATACTGCAAGGAAACCCAGAAAGCATGGAACCTAACCCTCTTTTTATGGATAAGGAAACTGAAGTTCAGAGGTTCCTTACCCTGTTCTGGGTTTTGTGGTGAATAATCTTTGCAGTCAAGTTTGGGCGCTCACATCTTAGCCATTACACGCTACCATGCAGTGAGTTGACTCGCAGGAAGAGCTGGCCTGTGGGGGTGCGGTAGGGGGTGGAAAGGCAGGAAGGTTATATAATCTCTCTAAACTTCTATTTCCCATCTTTAAAATGGAACTAATTTTACTTGCTGCTCCTTCTTGTGTAAATAGTTTGGACATAAAAGCACCGTATCACCATCAAAACTGACATTTATTGAGAGTTAGTGCTATGCCAGCTACTTTTCAGGTACTGCCTCTTCTCCTCTTCCCTTGGCCCCATCGAGACCACATGATTCCTATTTTACAGAGCAGCCTGCCTCCTTGCTCTCAGCATTCCTCTATTCACAAATCTCTCTTCTCCCTGCCTTCCTCAGGGTGCTGGCTTAACTTTGTCAGTGGCAGTCATTCCGGAGCTGAGATGCTAGAGCTATGAAGCATCTGCCCTTACCCCGCCCCTAGTGCAAGCAGTGCCACTGTTGGCACATGCTGGGTTCCGTGGTTATCTCTGGGAGCCATCACCCTCATCTGAGAAGTGGAGGCTTTGAAATCCTTAATCTGTCCCACTGGTCCTCCGTCTGGCTGCACGTTTGAATCACCTGGGGTGCTTTAAGACCTAGCCATACCAAGACTTCACCTCAAGTCAATCAACTAGATACAAGAAGGGAGAGAACCAAGCATCAGCTTGGTTTTCAGGGGATTCTCATGGGTAGCCAAGGTGAAAACCCTTAGGTCTCCACTTTCTCTCCAGCTGGGATGAGCTAAGAAATAAACGATGATGAAAAGATAAGGGAGTACATAGCTAAGCAATGACCAGAATGCCCTGGGACGTTAGGGCAGCAAAGACTGGATATGGGACAAGTAACAGAGAAGGAAGGAAAAAGGAAAGAGGAGACAAAAAATGCTTGGTGTTGGAGGATGCTAAATTGCCCCCTGTGATGACCCCATACCTTCCTAATGGTACCTGTCTTGTGAGTTCGGTTTCATTCAGTAAATACTCGAGTACATAGTATATGTGAACTGCAGGAGATACACAGAAGTGTGAATTCCACCCAGTTGGTATTCCAAGAGCTATGGTGTTCTTGCAGAGATGGATGTGTATGCGTATCCGTAATAATTCATTCCCTTGACAATCCTTTCCCCAACACCCAGAAACCCTCTTACCTTGGGTGGAGCTTATAATACTTGTTTAGAGTCTGTTATATAAGAGCAAGAAACATAACTGTTTCGTGTCTTAGATACTACTCTATTGCCCAGAACCTAGCATTGTGTCCACTTCAAAGAAAGCCCTCAACTGATTCCATACTTAAGTGAATTTGATTATTTTAAACAACTGAAACAAGATGAGCTCTGAGGGCATTGGGAGCATGATTATGTGCTCAAGTGCCTGGTGGAAGTAAGAGAAATAAAATCTAGCTAGAGGAGGAAGGCTTTCTGGTAGAGGTGGGATTTGAATTAGGGCTTAAATGGTGCAGAGGGCTTAGATGGAGATAAGGGAGCTTGAAGACAGGGAACAAGCATGGATGTGCCAAGGCCATGATGAAGAGCCTAGCCTGATGGGAGAAGAGGCTACTACATTCCCTAGGAAGGGTGGGCAGGGAGAGGGAAGAGGTCCTTACAGTGCAAGGGCAGCTAAAGTTGAGAGAAAGGGAGGAACCAGCTATGGGAAATGGGTACAGGCTCAATAGATATATGAAGGGTAGATGAATTACTTGATCATTTAAATAAAGTTTCTATCTCCATTTTGAGTCTGATTCTATAACATGAGCAGTCAGCAAATTGAGACCCCTGTGGTGGGGTGGTGTTTACCGGTATTCCATTTAGGAGCAAAAGATGCAAAGAAACCATGACACAGAAATAACTGAATAACCTAAAAATTGGCAGTCCCAGGGCCTTGGCTGGCAGTGGAGAATGACAGCAGTGGTTCTCAACCCTGGCTGCATACCGACCATCCGGGAAGCTTAAAACATAATCGACACAAGGGGCGCCTGGGTGGCTCAGTCAATGAAGCGTCCAGCTCTGGATTTTGGCTCAGGTCATGATCTTGCAGTTGTGAGATTGAGGCCCGTGTCACACTCTGTGCTGAGCATGCAGCCTGCTTAAGATTCTCTCTCTCTCTCTCTCTCTCTCTCTCCCTCTCTCTCTCTCTCTCTCTCTCTCTCTCTCTCTCCCCCCCCAATATCTCTCTCTCTCAAAGAAGCAAAACAAAACAAAACAATAATAATTGAGGCAAAAGGCGGTAATACCAGTGCATACATTTGTCAACACTCATGGGACTGTTCACTTACAATGGGTACATTATGTTATATATAACTTACACTTAAGTATGGTTAATTTTAAAACAAAACATACCGGAACAGAAACTTGCATAGGAACCAGTGCCAGCATAGGATAACCTAAATTGTAGTTAACAAATTGCTAGAGGCTCAATGTGGAGTCTGAGACTTAAAAACTTCAGGGGGGAAACCTAATGCACAATGTAGTGATTATAGTTAACAATACTGTATTATAAACCTCAAAGTTGCTAAGGAGACTAGATCTTAATTGTTATCACAAAAAATGATAATTATGTGACATAATAAAGGTGTTAGCTAACTCTATGGTGGTAATCAGATTGCAGCATATAAACATATCAAATTGATGATATTGCAAGTCAATTATATCTCAGTAAAACAAAACAAAAAACTTCAGGGGGACCCATTCATAAAGGAGCCCTCCCACATTTGTGTTTTACCTCTAGGAGCTCTACCAAGTCCTCGCAGTGAATACCGAGGAAAATCCTCTTGTGCTTCCATCAGGGGGAAGAGAAGGGAACCACTGTGAAAAATTCCAGAGCAGTCTATTCTTAACAAGGCCTGCCCTAAGTAGAAACTACCTGAGGGAAGGAAAATACTTAACTCCAGCCCATTCTAGTCATACTGTCCCACCTAAAGGCAGGGAGTGGGAATTGACCAGCACCAGTGAATAGACCAGATAGACAACCTCATCAAAAGATTGAGACCTAATCCTAGGACTGTGGAATACTTCCCCTTCCCCCACACCTTACTGTCATATCCCTAAAGGCCTATTTACTGCAGTCCACCTAACCCGGGATATTGTGTCTACCTTTCAGTTAAAATTAACAAGGCATACTAAAAGGCAAAAACACAGTTTGGGGAGATTAAACAAACATCAGAACCAGAGTCAGGTATGTGGAAATGTCAAAAGTATCAGATCAGGACTTTAAAAAATCTATGATTGGGGTACCTGGTGGCTGTGAGCACAGAGCCCGACGTGGGGCTCAAACCAATGAACCATGAGATCATGACCTGAGCTGAATTGGTTGCTTAACTGACTGAGCCACCCAGGAGCCTGAAAAAAAATTTTTTTTAAGAAATAAAAAGTCTATAATTAATATGCCAAGGGCTTTATCGGAAAAAGTAGACAACATGCAAAAACAGATGGATAATGTAGGCAAAGAGATGGAAATTCTAAGACAAAATGAAAAAGAAATCATAGAGCTCAAAAACACTGTAGTAGAATGAAGAGTACCTTTGATGGGCTAATTAGTTGACTGGACATGGCCAAAGAAAGAATCTCTGAGCTTGAGGACATGACAAAAGAAACTTATAAAACTGAAAAGCAAATAAACAAAAAGAGTGAAAAAAAAAAGATTATCAAAGAACTGTGAGACAACGATAGAAGGTGTAACATATGCATAATGTTCACCATATGTTCTTCATAACAAGAAGAGAAAGGAACAGAAGACATATTTCAAATAATAATGACTGATAATTTCCCCAAACTAATCAAACTACAGATCCAGGAAGTTCAGAGAATCATATTCAAACTTCAGAAACTCAAAGATAAAGAAAGAAAAAAAAAAACACCCTAAAAGAAGCCAGAGGAAAGAAATTCCATCTATAGAGAAGCAAAGATAAAAATTATATTTGTCATCTCGGAAACCATGCAAGCAAGAAGAGAATGAAGCATTTAAAGTGTTAAGGGAAAAAACTTACCAACCTAAAATTCTGTACCCTGTGAAATTATCCTTCGAAAATGAAGGAGAAATACTTTTTCAGACAAGCAAAAATTAAGGGAATTTATTGCCAGTAGACCTGCCTTACAAGAAATGTTTTAAAAAAGTTTTCCACAGAGGGGCTCCTGGCTGACTCCGTTGGTAGAGCATGTGACTCTTCATCTTAGGCTTGTAGGTTTGAGCCCCACATTGGGTGGAGATTATTCAAAAATAAAATCTTAAAAAAAAAGGTCTCAAGAGAGAAGGAAAATGATATAGTTCAGAAACTCAGATTTACATAAAGAAAGGAAGAGCACTGAAGAATGAATATGTGAAGGTAAAATAAAAACTTTTATTTTTCATATTCATTAATTTAACAACAGTCCAAAATAATAGCAGCAATGTATTTGTTTATGCATGCTTATCTATATTCTTATGTATGCTTTAAATGTCAATGGCCTAAGTACATCAATTAGAAGACAGATTATCAGATGGATCGAAAAACAAGACCTAACTATATGTTGTCTACAGAAAACCCACTTTAAGTATAAAGATACATTTAGATTAAAAGTAGGGATGCCTGGGTGGCTCAGTCAGTTAAGCATTTGACTCTTGATTTTGGCTCTGGTCATGAGTTCACGGATCGTGCCCCACATTGAATCTTAAGATTCTCTGTCTCTCTCTCCCTCTGCCCCTCCCCTGCTAGCCCACACACTCTCTCTCAAAAACAAAACAAAACAAAAAGTAAAGGAATGAGGGACAGTATACAATGCTAACATTAATCAAAAGAAAGGAGAAGTACCTCTATGAATTTCAGACAGAATGGATTTCAGAGCAAAGAAAGTTATCAGGAATAAAGAGGGGGCATTATGTACTGATAAAACACAATCAGAGGACATAACAATCCTTAATGTGTATGTGACTAACAATAGAGAATCAAATATTTGAGGCAAAAAATGATGGCATTGCAAGGAGAAATAGATGAATCCACTATGATAATTGAAAACTGTAACACCCCTGTATTGGAAATAGATCCAGCAGGCAGAAAATCAGTTAAGGACAGAGTTGAACTTAACAGCACCATCAATCAACTGGATGTAATTGACATTTATAGACTATTTCACCCAACAACAGCATATTACACATTCTTCTCAAGCTCACATGGACCATTCACCAAGATAGAGCACATTCTGGGCCATAAAGTACACTTTGACTAATTTAAAAAAGTAGAAATCATACAATGTCTGTTTTCAGAACACAATAGAATTAAACTACAAATTAATAACAAAAATAGCTTGAAAAATCTCAAAATAACGTGAGAGATTAAACACTTATAAATAATATGCGAATCAAAGAAATTTCAAGAGAATTTTAAAAATATTTTGAACTAAATGAAAATGAAAAAACAACTTACCAAAACTTGTGGGATGCAGTGGAAGCAGTGCTTTGAGGGAAAGTTATTGCGTTAACTGAGTGCATTTATTAGAAAAGAAGAGAGATATGAAATCATTAAGCTTCCACCTTAGTGTACTAGAAAAAGAACAAATCGAATCCAAAGTAAGCAAGAAAAGAAATAATAATTGCGTTAGAAATCATTGTCATTGAATGGGGCAGCTGGGTGGCTCGGTCAGTTAAGCATCCGACTTTAGGTCAGGTCATGATGTCACGGTTCGTGAGTTCAAGCCCCATATCGGGCTCTGTGCTGACAGCCCAGAGCCTGGAGCCTGCTTCAGATTCTGTGTCTCCCTCTGTCTCTGCCCCTCTCCTGCTCACGCTTTGTCTGTCTCTCTCAAAAATAAGTAAACATTAAAAAAATTAAAAAAAAATCAATGTCATTGAAAATAAGAAATCAGTAGAGAAAATGCAGTAAACCAAAAGCTGGCTGATCTTTGGAAAGATCAATAAAGTTAATAAGCCTCAGGCTATTAAAAACAGAGAAGACACAAATTCCTATTGTCGGAAATGTAAGGAAACATCACCACAGATTCCATGGACATTAGAAAGATATTAAGGAACAGCATAATTCTGCCTGCAAATTTGGTAACCTAGGTGAAATAGACCAATTCTTTGAGAGATACAATCTGATAGAACTTACATAAGAAGAAATGAACAATCTGAATAGGTCTACATCTGTTAAAGAAATTCAATCAATAATTAATAACCTTCCCAAACAGAAAGCACCAGACCCAGATGGGTTTACTGGCAAATTCTACTAAATATTTAAGAAAGAAAGCATACCAATTCTTTACAGTCTCTTTCAGAGGATAGAAGGAGGGAGACTACTTCTGATTCATTCTATAAGGCCAGCATTATCCTAATACCAAAACCAGACAAAAAAAATTTACAAGAAAACAAGATCATTGTCTTCATGAACATAGCTTCAAAAATCCTTAACAAAATATTAGCAAATCAAATCCAACAATGAACAAAAATAATTATACATCATAGCCATTGATGTCTATGCATCTACAAGGCTGGTTCAACATTAAAAAATTGATTAATTGGGGCGCCTGGGTGGCTTGGTTCGTTAAGTGTCCGATTTTGGCTCAGGTCATGATCTTGAGGTTTGTAGGTTCGAGCCCCATGTTGGCTCTGTCCTGACAGCCCAGAGCCTGGAGCCTGTTTCAGATCCTGTGTCTCCCTCTCTCTCTGCTCCTTCTCTGCTCATGCTCTGTCTATCTCTATCTCTCAAAAATGAATAAAGTTTAAAAAAATAATTTTTAAATTTATCGTGTCAACTGACTAATGAAGAAAAATCACATGATTATATCAATACATACAGAAAAAGCATTTGATGAAATCCAACATCCATTCATGATAAAAGCTGTCAGCAAACTAGGAATAGAGGTGAACTTCCTCAACTTGATAAAGGACATCTACAAACACAGCTAACATTATTCTTTCTTTCTCTTTCTTTCTTTCTTTCTTTCTTTCTTTCTTTCTTTCTTTCTTTCTTTCTCTCTCTCTCTCTCTCCCTCCCTCCCTCCCTCTCTCTCTCTCTTTCTTTCTTTCTTTCTTTCTTTCTCTCTCTCTCTCTCTCTCTCTCCCTCCCTCCCTTTCTTTCTTTCTTTCTTTCTTTCTTTCTTTTTTTCTTTCTTTCTTCTTGTCTATTTATGTAGAGAGAGAGAGAAGGAGGGGCAGAGAGAAAAGGGGAGAGAGAGAGAAAGAATTCCAAGTGCTCTGCACTGTCTGCGAGCCTGATGTGGATCTCAAATGGATGAACCAAGAGATCGTGACCTGAGCCAAAGTTGGCTGCTTAACCAGCTGAGCCACCCAGGTGCCCCACCTGTAGCTAACATTGAATTTAATGGTGAGAAGCTGAAAGTTTTTTTGCCAAGTTCACGAAGAAGGCAAGGATGTCTCACCACTACTAAGTCCTAGCTAATGCAATAAGACAAGAAAGGGAAATAAAAGGTATACAGATTGTAAAGAAAAGAACATCTTTTCAGATACTATACCAGAGACACAGTCCATGAAGGAAACAATTGAAAAAACAGACTTTACTACAATTAAAAACTTGTGCTCTGCAAAAATCAATGTCAAGAGGATGGGGAGACGAGCCACAGACTGGAAGAAAATACTTCCAAGAGACACATCTGATACTGGATTGTTACCCAGAATATACGAGAACCCTTAAATTCAACAACAAGAAAAAGTATGGCCTGATTAAAAAAATATACAAAAGTTCTGAATAGATACCTCACTAAAGATACCCAGATGACGAGTAAGCATATGAAAAACATGTTCAACATCATATGATATTAGGGAATTGCAAGTTAAACCAGCAGTGAGATGTCACGGCACTTTTGTAAGAATGGCCCAAATCCAAAATACGGAGGACACTAAGTGCTGGCAAGGATATGGAGCAGCAGAAACTCATTCAGTGCTGGAGGGAATGCAAAATGGTATAGTCACTTTGGAAGACAGTTTGGCTGTTCCTTTCAAAACCAGACATACTCTTACATATGATCCAGGGATCATTCCCCTTGGAGTTTACCCAAAGGAGCTTAAGAATTATGCCCCCACAAAAACCTCCACACAGATGTTTATAGCAGCTTTATTCATAATTACCTACACTTGAAAGCAATCAAGATGTCCTTCCGTAGGTGAATGGCTCAATAAACTGGTGCATTCAGACAATATACTAGAAGGAAATGAGCGATCGAGCTCTATAAAGACATGGAAGAACCTTAAATGCACATTAGTAAGTGAAAGAAGCCAATCCGAAAGGCCACATGCTGTATGATTACAACATTCGGGAAAAGGCAAAACTATGGAGACAGTAAAAAAAAAAAAAAGTGATCGCCAGGGGTTGGGGGAGGGGCTGCATGAATAGGCAGAGCAAAGATTTTTAGGGCAATAATACTCTTCTGTCTGGTACTACAGTGGTGGGTACGTGTCATTATACGTTTGTCAAAACGCATAGAATGTACAACTGTGAGAGTGACACTAGTAATGCTAACAAACTCTGGGCTTTGGGTGACAATGATATGTCAATGTACATTCATTTATTGCTTCAAATGTACCATTCTGCTGAGAAGATTGATAGTTGGGAAGTTTGTGGGTTTTTTGGACAGGAGGTATGTAGGAACTCTGTACTTTTTGCTCAGTTTTGCTGTGAATCTAAAGTTGCTCTTAAAAAGTAAGTTTATTAATTTAAAAAACTGTGGGAGGGGTCTGTGGGTCATGTGCCCCTGGGTCTAGAGTTATGAAGAAACAAATAAAAGGGGCGCCTGGGTGGCGTGGCTGGTTGAGCGTCCGGCGTCAGCTCAGGTCATGATCTCGCAGTTTGTAGGTTCAAGCCCCATGCCGGGCTCTGTGCTGACAGCTCGGAGCCTGGAACCTGCTTCAGATTTTCTGTTTCCCTCTCTCTCTGCCCCTTCCCCTCTCTCTCTCTCTCTCTCTCTCTCTCTCAAAAATAAATAAACATTAAAAAAAATTTTTTAAAAGAAACAAAAAATTGACGCTTACTACCCCCCATCCCCCAGATACTTTGATTAATTTGGTTTGGGCAGGACCTGGGCGTTGGCATCTTCCAGAAATTTCCGGGATGATTGTTACCTGCAGCCAGGGTTTCCACTTGTAGGTTAAAAACTTTGGAGCAGAAAGAATCTCAAAGATAATCCGGCCAAATGTACTCATTTTACAAATGTGTAAAATGAACTAGAAATGAAGCTTCGTATTGACCAGACCTAAATGAACATTTTTCCAGCCATGATCTTCAGCCTTCTTAACTTATTCTCTTATAAGTCTCCTAGGCTGCACCATACCTGAGTTCTCAGATTCTTAGACTAACCGCACCTAAATTCTGTTCTCTAAATATGGTAGCTCTTTATGAAAAAGGAGAAGACAAATTTAAGTGGTAAGGAATTCAGTCCCATCGTGATTTGAAGATTCATGGTACCCTCATCTGATTTATGTATATCTTACGTCCTCACTTTCTTTGCAAGGCCTCCACAAAGGCTGTGTGTGTGTGTATCTTGTGTTTCCAATAAATTCCTACCTATCAGAAGACCTGTTTGTATTTGGTCTCTTGAGTATTCCTGTATGTTTTATGTTTTTTCTTTATTGAGGAAAAATTTAAGTGCAGCAATGTGCGTATAAATTGCATCTTAATTGCACACATAGTTCAGTGTATATACCCATGCTACCATTACCCAAGTTGTAGAGTTTTTTCAGCCACCTCAGAATATTCCTCAAAGCCCCTTTTTAATCAATTTCTTCCTGAGGCAATGTTCTGATTTCATAGTAGGTTTGCTTTGCCTGTTTTTGAACTTCATATATGAATGGAATCATACAGTATGTACTCCTTCATCTAGGACAAGATTTGAGATTTGTCTGTGTTGTTGTTCTTATCAGTAGTTTTTTTTTTTTTAATTATGAATAGAAATCCATATTTTGGTGAGACCACAATTTGTTTATCCATTGTTTTCTTGGTAGGAATTTGAGTTTTTTCCAATATGGTTATTATGAATACAACTGCTGTAAATTTTCTTATACAAGGCTTTGTGTAGACATATGCTTTTTAAAGTAGCCTGTATTAGGGGCGGCTGGCTGGCTCAGTTGGTGGAGCATGCGATCCTTGGTCTCAGGGTTGTGAGTTCGATCCCCCGGGTGAGTGTGAAGATTACTTAAAGAAAAATAGCCTGTTTTAATTTATCATACATCCAAAGAATTTATAAAATATTTATGTACACTATAAAGAACAATAACAAGATGATTACTAAATATTTACCAACCAGGTTAAGAACTACATCAATATTAGAGTTTAGAAGCTGTCTGTGGGCCACTTTTTTTATTGTATCTCCTCCCTTGACCCCACAGATAATCAGCATCATTAGTTGTGTTAATGATGCCTTTGTCTTTCTGTATGTTATACTATTTATACATGCATTCTTAAAAATATTTACAGCTTGGTTGTGCCTGATTTTGATTTTAATATAATGGAATATTGTACGCTTTCTTTTATGACTTGCTTCATTTCTTAATACTGTGCTTTTGAGATTCATTTATGTTGATGCCTTTAGTTATGGTTTATTTTCAGTGCTCTGTGGTATATACTTGTATGAATCTACCAGTTTATTCACTCTATTGTTGTTTCTAGTTTTTAAAAATTACATAAAATACTGCTATGAGCATACTTTTAACACGTCTCCTGGTGCATATGTGAAAGAGTTTCTCTATTAAACATAAGGAAGTGGAATTGTTAGAGCATGGGTATGTGCTTGGTAAATTTTATAAATCCTATAAACTGTCCTCAGGAGTTGTGCCAATTTAAATTTTAACCAGCAGTGGATGACAGAGAACTTTGTACTACAACCTATCCAGTCTTTATTTTTTAAATTTATTTATTTTTAGTATTGGCTAATAGATATATACTTTTATTTCCCTTGGATATATGAGTAGAATTGCTGAGTCAAAGGGTAGGTATATGTTTAATTTTTGTAAGAAACTGCCAAACTGTTTTTTTTTTAACAGTATTTATATTATTTTATACTCTCACTACCAAGGTATAAGCATTCCAGTTGGTTCACACTGGCAACATTTGGCATTATCAGTCTTTTAAATGTTAGTAATTCAGGGGCACCTGGGTGGCTCAGTTGGGGTAAGCCTCCGACTTTAGCTCAGGTCATGATCGCGTGGTTCACAAGATTGAGCCCTGCGTTGGGCTCCATGCTGACAGCTCAGAGCCTGGAACCTGCTTCGGATTCTGTATCTCCCTTGCTCTCTGCCCCTCCCCCACTCACTCTGTCTCTGTCTCTCAAGAGTAAATAAACGTTGGAAAAATTAAAAGAAAAAATGTTAGTAATTCAAGTGGGTGTGAAGTGGTATCTTGTTATGGTTTTACTTCGCATTTCCTAAATGGCCAGTAAGGTTGAGGACCTTGCCATTTGTTTGTTTGTTGCCCATTACTGTATCTTTCATGAATTACTAAATCTTTTTTTTTTAATTTTTTTTTAATGTTTATTTATTTTTGAGAGACATAGAGACATAGCATGAGCAGGGGAAGGGCAGAGAGAGAGGGAGACACAGAATCCAAACAGGCTGCAGGCTCTGAGCTGTCAGCAGAGAGCCCAACGCAGGGCTCAAACTCACAGACCGTGAGATCATGACCTGAGCCGAAGTCGGCCGCTTAACCGACTGAGCCACCCAGGTGCCCCTCATGAATTACTAAATCTTTAGCTCATGTCTTTTTATTGGATGGTCTTCTGATTGATTTTTAGGAGGTTTTTTTTTATGTTTTATGTATTTTTGAGAGAGGGAGAGACAGCACGAGCTGGGAGGGTGGGTGCGGAGAGAGAGGGAGACACAGAATCCAAAGCAGGCTCCAGGCTCTGAGCTGTCAGCACAGAGCCTGACACGGGGCTTCAACTCACAAACCGTGAGATCTTGATCTGAGCTGAAGTCAGACGCTTGCCTGACTGAGCCACCCAGGCACCCCCGTAGGAGTTCTTTTTATACTCTAAGTCCTTCATCAGATGTTTTACACATTTTCCCCACTTTGAAGCTTTACATTTTGTCTTTTAATGAGCAGTTTTTAGTTTTGATGTGGTCCAATTACGTTTTTTGTTTTTTATCATTAGTGCCTTTTATGTCCTGTCTAATAAATCATTACCTATCCCAATATTACTAAGATATTATCTTCTAGAAATATTTTCTTTGAGAAACATTATAGTTTTATCTTTTGTATTTAGGTTTGTGATCTATTTTGAATTGATTTTTGTGTAGGTTGTGAAGTATGGATTAAGGTTAATTTTTTCCATACAAATACTGAGATGTTCCAATTAATTATTTTTAAGTATAATTTATTGTCAAATCGGCTTACATACAACACCCAGTGCTCATCTCAACAAGTGCCCTCCTCAATGCCCATCATCCATTTTCCCTCTCCCTGCCTCACCCTCAGTTTGTTCTCTATTTAAGAATCTCTTATGGTTTGCCTTCCTCCCTCTGTGTTTGTAACTGTTTTTTTCCCCTTCCCTTCCCCCATGGTCTTCTGTTAAGTTTCTCAAGACCCATGTATGAGTGAAAACATATGATATGGGTCCTTCTCTGACTTATTTCACTCAGCATAATACCCTCCAGTTCCATCCACATTGCTGCAAATGGCAGGATTTCATCTTTCTCTCATTGCCAAATAGTATTCCATTGTATATATAAACTACATCTTCTTTATCCCTTCATCAGCCGATTGACATTTAGGCTCTTTCCATAATCTGGCTATTGTTGAAAGTGCTGCTATAAACACTGGGGTACATGTGCCTCTATGCATCAGTACTCTTGTATCCCTTGGATAAATTCCTAGTAGTGCTATTGCTGGGTCATAGGGTAGTTCTATTTTTAATTTTTTGAGGAACCTCCATACCATTTTCCAGACCAGCTGCACCAGTTTGCATTCCCACCAACAGTGCAAGAGAGTTCCTGTTTCTCTACATCCTTGCCAGCGTGTGTAGCTTCCTGATTTGTTCATTTTAGCCACTCTGACCAGTGTGAGGTGGTATCTCAGTGTGGTTTTTAATTTGTATTTCCCTGATGATGAGTGACATTGAGCATCATTTCATGTGTCTGTTGGCCATCTGGATGTCATCAATGGAGAAGTGTCTATTCATAGTATGCTATCTTCTGCCCATTTCTTCACTGGATTATTTGTTTTTCGGGTGTTGAGTTTGGTAAGTTCTTCATAGATTTTGGATACTAGCCCTTTATCTCCTATGTCATTTGCAAATATCTTTTCCCATTCCATTGGTTGCCTTTTAGTTCTGTTGATTGTTTCCTTTGCAGTGCAGAAGCTTTTAATCTTGATGAGGTCCCAATAGTTCATTTTTGCTTTTAGTTTCCTTGCCTTTGTAGATGAGTCAAGCAAGAAATTGCTGCAGCTCAGGTCGAAGAGGTTGTTGCCTGCTTTCTCCTCTAGGGTTTTGATGGTTTCCTGTCTCACATTTAGGTCTTTCATCCATTTTGAGTTTTTTTTTTTTTTAACGTTTATTTATTTCTGAGACAGAGAGAGACAGAGCACAAGCAGAGAAGGGTCAGAGAGAGAGAGACACACACAGAATCCAAAGCAGGCTCCAAGCTCCGAGCTGTCAGCACAGAGCCCAACATGGGGCTCAAACTCACAAACCATCAGATCATGACCTGAGTCGAAGCTGGTCGCTTAACCAAATGAGCTACTCAGGTGCCCCCATTTTGAGTTTATTTTTGAGTATCACACTGTCTTAATTGCTATTGTTTATTGTAAGTTATAAAATCTTGTAGTATAAGTCTTCAAACTTTGTTCTTTTTCTATATGATTGTCAAGGCTATTTATGGACCTTTAGCTTTCCATTGCATTTTAAAATCAGTTCACTAAGTTCTAGAAGAAGTCTGCTGAGATTTTGCATGGAATGAAATTGGGGGAGGATGGAAATCTTAGTAAAACTGAGTCTTCCAATCCATGAAAATGGAATATATCTCTACTTATGTAGATTTTCTTTCTTTCTTTCTTTTTTTAATGTTTATTTATTATTGAGAGAGAGACAGAGACAGAACATGAGTGAGGGAGGGGCAGAAAGAGGAAGACACAGAATCCAAAGCAGACTCTAGGCTGTCAGTGCAGAGCCCGATGCAGGGCTCAAACTCATGAGACATGAGATCATGACCTCATGTCATGAGCTGAAGTCAGACACGCAACCCACTGAGCCACCCAGGCACCCCATATAGGTTTTCTTTCATTTCTCTCAGGAGTGGTTTATAGTTTTCAATGTCAAGGTCTTATACATTTTCCACTAAACGTATTCCAGTATATTTAATGCTTTATGATACTACTATAAATTATATTATTTTAAGTACATTTTCAGTTGTTTCTTAGTAGCATATAAAAAATACAATTGAATTTTGTGTATTGATTCTGTATCTTGCAACCCTCCTAAATAACTCATTAATTCAAATAGTTTCTCAATTTCTATGGGTTTTCAAAGTACATAATCTTTAGATCGAGAATAAATGAGTTTTATTCTTTCATTTCCAGTCATTGTACCTTTTATTTTTCTTGTCTTATTGTGATGCCTAAGACCTTCAGTACAATGTTGAAACACTATGTTGTTTTGATCATACAGGGAAAGCATTCAATAGTTCACCATTATTTGTAGCAAGACTTTAAAAGCTATATCAGTATCTCAGCCACTTTCCTTAGTTGTTCCTGCCTTTACCCACTAGCTTTTTACATACATTTTCCATCTCATTTAAGCATGAATCATTAAGATTTGGAGGTAGTTTAAAAAAATAATAAAAAGTGACAGTAATCATTGAGGGTGGTATTTTCTGTATCTCCTGGAACCGATGGCTCAACATCAGTTGAGTCCTCATAGGTCACTCATCTGGAGGCCTTTGAGGTTCCTCCTTCTATCCTGAATTCTTGGGACTTTCTCTCTCCCTGTAGTCATTTTGACTTTCATTGTAAACCTTAATTCAGTTGATCAATGCACCCTTCCCCAGATATACTATCTGAAATAAGAAACTGCAGAGTCACATAGACCTCAAAAATGCCATAGATGAGATGTGATTACCTCTAGGATTGCTTCCTATTTTCAGCACTTGGGAGTACCTACTGTATTTTCAGGCCCATGCTCAGGGCTGTTGTGTACAGTTGTGCAGGTTGTATGCTGCATAGGTATTCCTCTACCAAGGTGTGAGTGGGGACCGAAATCTAGCATGAGCTCCATTTACCAAGCGCATGCCTGGAGGAAAGACACAAAGAGACTAAATAGGCTAATGGTGGTCCTGACTGCCCTAGAGTGGTTCAGAGTTAAGACTTGACCTTGGATAGCTATCTTATCTTTGCTTAGAATTTTATCCTCATGAAATAATGGAAGCAGGGGCCACTTTGTTTTTAAGAATTACAAGAATATCAATGTTCATGAATCATTTAAATTTTGAAAGTATGCATTTATTATTTAGTATCAGTAAAATACTGATAGAATGTATTTTATGTTTGTATATGTATCTCTAAACGTAAAGGCAGCTTTACATCCTGGTCTCTCACGTGTATGCCATTACCCTTTCTTGAGGGGGAGAGAAAAGGTTGGAATTTGTTAAGTTCTTGAGAGTTGGGAAGAACTCTAAATATGCACATAGATACGTCGCGCCATGTCACCTGTCAAGGATCACGACAGAAGGGCTGAGAGCTGTGGAGCTGGGGAACAAATGGTAGTAACTCTGTCCCTTGCCCATCTCTAGTTCCTGCTTTCCTATTTTTATATCTCTAAGCCTTGTTCCCTCAAACTCCCTTGCTACCATCATTCATTCATTCATTCATTCATTCATTTTTTTAAAATTTCGGCGAGGGTTGCCTGGGTGGCTCAGTCAGCTAAGTAGCTGACCTTGGTTTTGGCTCAGGTCATGATCTCACAGTTCATGGGACAGAGCTGTGCATCGGGCTCTGCCCTGACAGCACAGAGCCTGCTTGGGATTCTCTGTCTCCCTCTCTCTGCCCCTGCCCCTGTCAGGCTGTCTCTCACTCTCAAAAATAAATAGATAAACACTTAAAATTGAGGTGAAATTCATATAACCTTGACCTCCTAAAGTATACAATTCAGCGGTATTTATTACATCGACAGAGTTGTGCAACCATAACCTCTATTTAGTTCCAACACATTTTCATCATCCCCAAAGGAGACTTATGAAGCAGCCTTTAACCCCTAGCCCCTGACAACCTCTAATCTCTTTTCTGTTTCTGTGGATTTACTTATTCTGGATATTTTGTATAAATGAGTTCATATAATATGTGACTTTTGTGTCTGGCTTCTTTCACTTAGCATAATGTTTTCAAGATTCATCCATATCATAGCTTGCTATTAGTACTTCATTCCTTTCTATGGATGAATAATATTCCATTGTTTGGGATATATCACATTTTGTTTATCCATCCATCTGTTGATGGACATTTGGGTTGCTTCCACCTTGGCTGTTGTAAGTAGTGCTGCTATGAACATTGATGTGCAAATATTTGCTTGAATACCCATTTTCAGTTCTTTTGGGTATACACTTAGGAGTAGAATTGCTGGGTTAGATGATAAATCTATGTTTAACTTTCTGAGGAACTGCCTTCATTCACTCTTGTTGCACCGAACCAGGTTGTAGCTTCTTCCCTATCACTCTTGTTCTCCCCCTCTCCATTCTCATATTTTACCTCACCTCCAAGTCAGGATGTAGACATTCAATTTTCCTTGTTTTCGTCACCAACAGTCCCAAACCCAGTGTTCCTAAACTGTTCTTACCATCTTTTTTTGTTGTGCCTTTTGTTCAGTAGCACAGCCATCTTCAGAGTGTTTTGATTTCCTACCCTGAGTACTTCCTAGCTTGTTTCCAGCCACTGTGATCTGTAAGTCCGTGCCTGGGTGCAATGCACACTGGGTTTCTTAGTCTCTTTCCACCCTCACTCCTCCTCTTCCACACCCACCCTAGGTTTCCTGTGCAGTGGGTAAACAATAAACAGACCTGTCTCTACTCTTCTAGCTTTATGCCCTCCTCACTCCCACTGCCCTGGCCATTTGCCAAGTCCTCTGTGCTTTCTCCTGGACTTATTAATACGTTAGCAGTGCCCTACAGTTGACCTGAAGAGAGATTGTTTTTCCCTCTTCCTATTTGATGCTGCTTCTGGTTGGGTATCATGAAGCCAGCCTTTATGTTTCTTAGAGCTGAGAAGTGGTTTTGAAGGAGATGCTAAACTCCCCGGCTCCCACACCACAATTTCCACCCAGGTCCAACTGCCACCTAAAGAAGACACTTTCAGACTACAGGTCACTGCAAGGTTAATCTATGCTGGCTTTGGGTACTCCAAACCATTGCTCCCTACCATGCACCAGAATGATGCTCTCTGGCCCATGTTGAATTTAAATAGCTATATCCATGGCCCCATGTAATATTGACTTCCTGATTTTATTTTATTCTTGATATGTTCCTTGTATGTTTATATATACCCCCGTAATCGATTTCGATTAGTTCTCAGGAAGCAAGGATTCTTACATGTGTAAGACAAAAGGCTTGGGGTAGGTGGGAGAAGCAGGTATGGCACATGGCAGCTACAGAAAAAGAAAATTTTCAGATTGGAATAACAAGCTAAGGAAAGCTGATACACGGGGCTAGGTTAGAAGACCCAGAATAGCAAAGTAGAGGAATTTATATTGACAAGGCAGCATTTATAGCTTTGTCTTCTTGGATATTCTCAAGTCCATCCTTAAAGAGTCTTCCTCCAGCAAGCTGGACAGCCAAGAGAGAGTTGCCCTTCCCTGAAAAGAATCTCAACAATGGTGTTACCTGGATAGCAGAATTAGAAAATCCAATGATAAATGGCAGGTTGGTGAATCTAGGAGCATAGGAATGGAGCTTGGGTGTGGAGAGGAGCCCCCAAATCTGGTAGGAGTCTGGGTTAGAGCCCAGAGCCCCCAACAATGTAAAGCTTGAGGACAGGACTCTTTTAGGGGACTGGAGGGGCTTCTAGACTGATAGTCTCCCTTCAGGAAGCCTGAGCTGGTGCAGGGATATAGCATCACAAGAGGTGCCTTCCTGGCTTTGGCCATTCTGACCTTTGTATGTTTAGCTCAGCGGGGGGAGGGGTGTCAAAAACTTAAGGTACAAGCAGATGACTTGAGTAAAGGAATCAGGGATATGTAAGTACAAACACACACTTTGTGTGAATTATACAGATCATAGTGCAATGGAGACCTATGCTCTCAATACCTAGAATAGTGCCTTGCCTGTGGCAGGCACTCAAAATTCATTTGTTAAATGAATGAAAAAAGGGGTGGTCCCTTCTTGGCTCCAACAAGAGAAACTAGAAATTTGGAGTTTTTGTGAAATCTCCCATGTTTTAAGTGTGGACTCAAATTTATTTAAAGCACTGTGAACCCAAAGGAGTTTGTAACTCCTAACTTATGGCTTTGATCTCTGGCAAAT
This sequence comes from Paguma larvata, assembly GCA_030068075.1. NCBI lineage: Eukaryota > Metazoa > Chordata > Mammalia > Carnivora > Viverridae > Paguma > Paguma larvata. The sequence goes on from CM057828.1 coordinate 101,203,546, forward strand.
GCACAAGGTTATAAGAAGTAACTCTTTAAAACGTTATCGTGCACCTATGAAGCTGAATCAAGGTTCTTAGAGCAAGTTTCCATGAAACTCATGGGAGGAGGAGGCAAATCTAAGATTCTGACTAATTAAGTCGTACTTGTGGCTTGATTCCTACCATGTCTAAAACTCCAGTGGTAGTTGGAGGGGGACAGGATAACTGAACTGGGCAGAATGGTATAGTGGAAGAAGCCTGGGATTTGGGGCATGTCCGGCTGGTACACACCAATCCACTTGTGCTGAAACATTGAAATAATTCTGTATTGGGAGGTAAACAGATGCTGCCCTGAACCTTCTGAGTGCCCCTCCCGCGCCCACCCCCGCCGCAACCCTCCAGACCTCCATACAGTCTAGCAACCAAAGAGGCAATGCCTGGCCATTGTTAAGTCTCCAGTGCTGTGCTCTGTTGCCAGGGCCGACATCTATTCTCAGTAGTCGGTGCTGGTGCTGTAGCTCTGGTCATGTATTTTGAACTCACCCCTGGGTAAACCTGAGTTTGAATCCTAACTCCACTTTTTACTTAGCTGAGTATTCTTGACAAATTGCTTAACCTCTTTCAGCTTAAACTTTCTTTGTCCTGAAAATGGGGATGCTGCTACTATTGCTACCCTCTTGGTAGGATTATTGTAAAAATTAACTGAGATCAAGCTACTAATATTATCGTTTTCCATATTCTAAGCAGGAAACAGCATCCTTTCTAACCTTACCTTTACACAAAGCTTGGAGAAGAAGAGGTCAGAGACTAGAGGCCGGGGTTTGCAAAGTCGAGTGACCAGTTGGGTCTCCAAAGTTGGTGACGCTAATGAATCACCCAGAGGTTGTTAAATATGGATCCCTCGTGAAATTCTAATTCTGTAGGGGGTGGGGGGGGCGTTGCCCAGGATCATTGCTTTTACCAAGTACCCTTAGATGATCCTGACTGGCAGCCAAATCCAGGAACTGCCTTATTCTTTCATCGGGTGAGGAAGTGTCGTCTCTTGCCTCTCCATCTTCCCACAGAACCCGGCGCATCACTCTACCTGCATCAGGTGCTCAGTGTACAGGATTGACTGATGGGCCAGTGTGAACTGACTAGTGCTCCTTAACCAGTTGGGGTACGGGCCTTTCCCCCACCCTTTGTTGCTGCCCCTGTCCCATAGTCCTTGTCCCATCCCCCAGGTGTCCCTAGGTGTCCCCTAAGACTGAAAGCAAAGGACAAGGGGAGGAGAAGCCCAGGCGTCTTGTTGGGCTTGAAGACAAACTAGACACACAGGACTAGGATCGGATTTCCTTCCCAGGAGGGGAGATCCGGTCTAGGCAGATTAGCTTGTTTATGAGTGTTTTCTCCATCACATCCCCTTAGGGCATGGACCCAGTTGGCTGACCTTGTTCAAGCCACCTGTTGACAGGGCTTCCTGTGCCCTGGACTGGGCCTCCAACACTCTCCTGCCCCCTTGTCTTCGTCAGACACTCTGACTTGTGGCAGCTGTCATTGTTGAGTGCCTCTTCTGCCTGGCAGCTGCACTCAGTGCCTCATAATTATACCCCTGGGGGGCCTTCCTTGGAGGTGGAATATTATAGCACTGCCTTGAGGGTTCTGCTCCCAGTGTTGTATTGGTTCCAAATGAAAAGGACTTGGAAAGCAGCATAGGGATAGAAGGCTGAGGGACAGATGCAGTGAGACCAGAAGAAAGAAGAAACCAGAGACAGGAAAAAGAGGAAGTGACAGAAAAAAAATCTCAGGAAGAGAGGCCAAGAAAGACCTAAGGAAAGAGAGGTTAAAATCTGGGAAGCCAGGGGGCACCTGGGTGGCTCAGTTGGTTAAGCGTGGGCTCTTGAGTTTGACTCAGGTCATGATCTCACGGTTCCTGAGTTTGAGCCCCACATCGGGCTCTGCACCACAGTGTAGAGCCTCCTTGGGATTTTCTCTCTCCCTCTCTCTCTGTTCCTCCCCCACTTGTGCTCATGCTCTCTCTCTCTCTCTCAAAATAAATAAATAAACTTAAAATCTGGGGTTTGCAAGTACAGTGACCTGTTGGGTCTCCAAAGTTGGTGATGCTAACCCTTCACCAGTGAAGAGGTGAGTGGAATTCTTAGCACACACGTGGAGAGTGTGAAAACCCTTGCCATGATTTCAAGAGGAGTGACATCCACGAGCACTATTTTCTTTTTGTTTAAGCAAGTTCCCGAGTAGGAACATCTAGACAGAGGCAGTGACAGCAGAGGCAATAGGGAGGATGTTTGGGGTTTGCCACCGCTGACTGACATTTCCCAGCACAGAGATCCTGGGAATTGGAGGGACTGAGTGCCTGACTCTCGTGACCACAAGGCCGCCCTGCTTTGGCCTTTGCTTACCTGCCCTCTCACCTACGCACCTATCACCACCTGAGTTGGTAGCTCGGATGTCCTCAGCCACATTTCCTCCACCAACAGGGCCATGACTGCACTCACACACTGTCCTCTTCCCTCCGACTGCCGTCTCCTGCAAAATCAGGAAACTCGGCGCCTGGGCAGCTCAGCAACCAAGCGTCCGACCTCGGCTCAGGTCATGATCTTAAGGTTCACGAGTTCAAGCCCCACATGGGCTGGGATTTTTTCTGTCAGCACAGAGCTGGCTTTGGATCCTCTGTCCCACTCTCTGCCCCTCCCCCACTTGTGCGCGCGCTCTCTCTCTCTCTCTCTCAAAAATAAATAAACATTAAAAAAACAAAAAGCCAGGAAACTCTGAGTTTCCTGGGAGCCATGACTTCTCTTAGTTCAGTTGTCAAATCCTTTGCAGGCTCTCGCACCAAGCATTCTTCCTGTCTGGGTCTCAGATTTCTGCCCTGTGAAATGAACCTCAGGCTTGCTGCTAATAACTATCTCCTCCTGGCTGTGTGGAGCAGTGACTTCATGTCTTTAAGGAGCCTGGAGCTTGTCAGATGAAAGATGCTGGAGTCAGCTTCTCCTCTCCTCCCTCCCCCCACCCCACCTGCACCCTGACAACTCCGTCCTGCTCGTCCCTTCCTTAGTGCTTACCGTGCGGGTGATCACCGAAGCAAGTCACCTGAGGTCTGTGAAACTTGGCAGACCCCAGTTCTCCAGCCCCCTCCCGCTCACCTCCGGCCACCTACTTCCGTCTTTTTAAGATTAGAAAAGTAATGCATGCTCATTATTTTAAAAAGAAACAAAGAAAAAGAAAATCCAACACTATAGACTTGAATTTGAGTAAAATATAGAAACTCCTGGGGCGCCTGGGTGGCTCAGTCGGTTAAGTGTCTGACTTCAGCCCAGGTCATGATCTCAGTCTGTGAGTTCAAGCCCCGTGTCGGGCTCTGTGTTGACAGCTCAGAGCCTGGAGCCTGCTCCACATTCTGTGTCTCCCTCTCTCTCTCTGCCCCTCCCCCACTCATGCTTTGTCTTTCCTGCTCTCAAAAAAAAATTAATAAATAAAACATTAAAAAAAAAACCAAAAAACAAAACTCCTAGTCCTCTCACCTTCCCCACAGAGTCATGAAATGTGTCTCCAACTCAGCCCCCTCTCTTCATCTCCTCCCCTTTTTTAATGTTTATTTATTTTTGAGGGGGCACGGGAGAGGGGCAGAGGGTGGGGGGACAGAATGTCAGAAGTGAGTTCTGCGTGTTGATACCAGTGAGCCTAATGCGGGGCCTGAACTCACAAACTGGAACCATGAGTCATGACCTGAGCCAAAATCAGATGCTCACTGACTGAGCCACCCAGGTGCCCCTCTTCATTCCCCTTTATAAGCATTTACCAAATTCATGTGTTAAATGTCTGTTACCTCTTAGTTGAGGTCAGTGACTGTTCATTTGTATGTCTTCGTGGCTGGGCACAATGCCTGCCATATAGTAGGCATTCATTAAGTGTCTGTTGAAAGAATAAATGAAGGAATGAATGAGTTAATAATAGGAAAATTGGACTAGCATTCAAATCTCTGCCACTTCCTTTGTTGGGTGGACCTCAATTTCTTCACCCTTAAAATTGGAATAATAATTCACGCCCTCCCGGCTGGCCCATGAGGTTCTTTTGAAATTAAATATGATGTCAGAAATAGCATCAGCACAGTGCCTGTTGAGTCAGATTCTGAAGGGACCCAGTTGCCCTTCTCCCTACACGAACCTGGGCCCACCCCCTGGCTATTGGACACTCCCATTGTGTCGAACCTGTACTGCCAGCTATTGGGAAAGGACAAGAAGTTGTCAGCCTGCTCTCCTGGGAGCGTATGGTCTGACTGGGGAGATATAGCCACGCCCCACCGGGTGGAACTGCAGTACAGATGTTGAGCCAAAGGCCCAGTGTTTGGGGAAGGAAAAGGAGGAGGACACAGGAAGAGACCTGGGAGTACGAGTTGGGACGGGAGCTGGGTGGTTTAGTTTGAGAAGAATGGATGAACGTTAGGCCAACTTTCATAGGTGCAGACAGGTCACCGGCTACCTCTTCCCCAGATCTCTGCTGGTCCGTCCATGTCAGGAACTCAAACTTTTTTCCCATGATCCGCTAAAAAAGTACACTTTACGTTGCCAGTACAAACATACACACTTACACATTATAGATATAACTGGAGCAAAAATTTAACAATACTTACTGCAACTATGGGTGATACTGTGATATTTTTCATTTTGTTTTTATTTATTTACTTTTTTTTACGTAGGCTTCATGCCCAGCACGGAGCCCAATGCAGGGCTTGAACTCACAACCCTGAGATCAAGACCTGAGCTGAGATCAAGAGTTGGACGCTTAACTGACTGAGGCACCCAGGTGCCCTGTATTTTTCATTTTTTAAAGATAGTGTTTGCAACCCACTAAACTAATTTCATGGGCCACTGATGGGCTGTGATCTTCAATTAAAAAAAAACCAAACTGGGAACACTTGGGTGTCTCAGTCGGTTGAGTGTCCAACTTTGGCTCAGGTCATGATCTTGCAGTTTGGTTTGTGAGTTCGAGCCCTGCGTTGGGCTCCCTGTCATCAGAAGGAGCAGCTTCAGATTCTCTGTCCTCCTCTCTCTCCGCCCCCATCCTGCTCGTGCTCTCTCTCTCAAAAATAAATGAAACATTAAAAAAAAAATAGCGTCTGGTTGAATGATTCCACGTGCAGTCTTCTTTCAGTTCCAGTCTGCTGTGCCTTGACTCCAGTTTTCAGTTGAGAAAACGAAAGCTCCGCGAGGGTAAGAATCTGTCTGAGGATGTATACCCGATAAGTGGCAAAGTCAAGAGTCAAATGCAGGTCCGTAACACTGTAAAGTCCATTCACTGAGTCATGTCCCTTTCTCTGGCACTTTGCCTGGAGGATCTATCTGCCCGTCACTGGGTCACTAATCAAGGATCATTAAATGTGGCCCATTTCTTTGTAACCCAGGATTTTGGCCAAGGTGACAGCTAAGCCTGCCTTGTATTATCAAGTGCTACTAGCCTAAAGCCAAGCAGGCAGCCCTTAGACAAGGAGACTTTAATGCCCTCCCACCAAGCTGCAGAATTAGTTATATAGAAAAGGTACAGTAAGATTAACTTGTCGCACAGCAGCTAAAGATAACAAGACAAAACCGTGTCTCCGCTGCCCACATCACTGTCCTACTTCCCCTCCCTCTCTCCTTTGGACCCCCTTAGTCAGAAATTGGGGGAGTCTCCTGTACCACCCCAGGGAAAGAAGGAAGGCTGAAGAAAGACAATTGGCAACCAAATGGGTTAGGGAAAGAAGGAAGCTGAGGAAAATCAGGAGTACAGACAGAAAAGGATTTCCAGACAGGGCTGTTCCCACAACCATAGGCCTCTAGTATCTTTGAAATCCAAAAGCTGCTGGAAGGCAATAGGTTTTATGGGAAGGAGGCAATTAAAAGGTTTACCCAGATGCAGTTGTAAAATTATTGGCAACAGTTGAGTGGGAGAGGGGAGGGTTCAGATGTTCTGTTGAGATAGGGGAGAAGCTAGTTGAGACAGTGGGCAGAACTGGTGTCTTGCCAAGCTGGTCTTTCCCCATCTTTGTACCAAGTGGTGGGTCATTGATAGTTAACTGTTTTTTTTTTTATTTGAGTTTATTTATTTTGAGAGAGCAAGCGAGCGAGCGAGCACAAGTGGGGGAGGGTCAGAGAGAAGGAGAGACAGAATCCCAACCAGGCTCTGCAATATCAGTGCAAAGTCTGATGTGGGGCTTGAACTCAAAAATTGTGAGATCATGACCTGAGCCGAGATCAAGAGTTGGATGCTTAATCGACTGTGCCTCCCAGGTGCCCCTGATAGATAATTATTGTATTTGCTGACATGCGTGTGCTATATGCACAGGCTAGAGTGAAGCATAGACTACACAACACAGACCACTGTTCAGTTTGGTTTGCTCTTGAACTCTCTTTTACTCTATATTCGAAACTAATAAGCAGAACTAGTTTGAATTGATCTTAGCACTTTTTTCCCTGCATGGACCTCAGCACAGATTATATATGTAATGGTTTGGGGATTTTATGGTTGTTGTTGGGGTTTGGTTTTTTTGTTTGTTTGTTTGTTTGTTTCATTGACTCTTGTAGCCTCCTGGAAAGGGCAATAGCTGTTATCTTATGACATGAAACCAAAGCAGAAAATGGCCCACCGCTCACCAGAGGTGGCAGCGTGGGTGAGTGGTAGAACCAGGAGGAAAGTGTAGGTCTGATTTACAGACCCGAAGTCTGCCCTGAATGCCAGAGTTCATTGACCTTCAGGGAGGACGCATATAAAAATTTACAACTTTCAAGTCACCTCAAACTAACCCAATTCAATACTGATCACTCCATTTTCCATGCATCCTGCTTACTTACTAGTCTGTACTATATTAACTTATATTTGTTGGTGATTTTGCAAAAAAAAAATTTCTTTTCCTTAATAGTCTAGTCTGCTCAAATTTGAGGATAAACTCTTTAAAGCTAGGATAAATTCCTAAATCTTCTATTTCTTTCTTTACTCTTCTGCCCTACCTTACCCTTCAAACCCCACGCGTCCCCAGTCACGTGCATATGCACATTCCACAGGTCTTATGAACACGTCACCATAGGATTGAACAGATATTCTATACTCTGTCACCAGCGAATTAACTGGGTATTTGGTAGCTGTGCTTTGAGACAACCCGAGGTTTGGCCGTCTTCCTAGAATACATTCAAATCAAGTAAAAGAATAGAGGGACTGGTGACCACCATGCTGGCTTCCCCCAAAGAAACGGCAGCAACACCAGTGGCTCTCACAATAGCCTTCTCTGTTGATTCCCACGGTTAGCCCCTAACCTTGGACTCCCAAGAGCCCAGTCAGGGAAGGGCACATCCACACTGCCCCCTGCACCCACATCCTTCTTGGATTGGAGAATTGCTTTGGATAAACCCCAAATCGAGAACTGGCACTTGCTGAAATTTGCCTGGGGGAGAAATTTGCCCCCATCCTTAGGTTTGGCTTTTGTGATTCCTGGCCTTTCCCATGCTTTCTCGTCCCATTTTCAGAATGTTCCCACTGGATATGGTCTCCCTGGCACACTTCATTGTCATGGGGGATGGTGTCCTGAAGACCCTTGTTTCACGTTACCAGGTCCAGGATTGCTATCTTCAGAGAGATAGGGGGCTGAATAGGTCTGCCTCTCAAATTGTCCTGCATCTGGAGTTGATAGGAGTTGGGGGAGGTGAATGGGGAGCTGGAAACAAAGCTCTGTGGAACCCGCCAAGGATTTTCAACCCTCTCCCATGATGAGCCCTAGATCAGTGACAAGTGGGAGCATTGCCATTTGCAACTCCATCCATCTTTTTTTGTCTTCCTTCATTTGCATAGATTCGAGCCAGTTAAGCATCAGCCAATACTCTTCTTAAAAATCAGTCTGTAACCCAATTTGTCTCACTCATTTTTTCTAACTTCTGAAACTACAGTGTACCTATAGATATATCCCTGAAAAATTCTATGTGGTTCAGGTTTTCTAAGGGGATGAAATATTTTGAATGCATTAGGGGAGGTTCGTTATTTAAAGGCGAAACCATGATGGATCTGCTGGCAACCCGAGGCTTTTATTTGTGTGTGTTTATCATCAAATCACAGAAGGTAACATTTGGAGTGCCCCTAAATATCATCATTTTATAGGTAAGAAAATGGAGGTCTGAGAGGGCCACTGGGAACACAAAGCTAGCAGGAGAAAGAGGACCCAAATCCTGGCCTCCTGACACCGAGCCCAGTGTTCTTCCTGGAACAGGAACAACGGAATAGGGCAGAATTTTCCAATTTTGATTCTCCTATATTTTCGTTTCTATCTCTACTACTTAAATACATTTTTTAAAAATCCAAAATCGTATAATATAAACAGTGTCTTCCCAGAGGTAATGACCATAAAAAATTTAATATACCTTCCTCCAGGTTTCCTCTATGTCTGTATGATACTTGTATACATATAAACCCCTGTATTTGTAGACATAAGTACATTTTTAATTTTTTTTTTTAATTTATTTTTGAGAGCAGGAGAGACAAAGCATGAGCAGGGGAGGGGCAGAGAGAGAGAGAGGGAGACACAGAATCTGAAGCAGGCTCTCGGCTCTGAGCTGTCAGCACAGAGCCTGACGCAGGGCTTGAACTCACAGACTGAGATCATGACTTGGGCTGAAGTCGGACACTTAACCGACTGAGCCACCCAGGCGCCCGCATAAGTACGTTTTTAAATAAACTTTTTATTTTAGAATAGTTTTATATTTACATAAAGTTGCAAAGATAGTACAGGGAGTTCTTATTTACCTCACACTCAGTTTCCTCTGTTATTAATGCCTTATATTAGTTTGGTGCATTTGTTACCATTAATAATCCACTATTGATACATTCTTATTTACTAAGGTACATACTTTACTCCGATTCCCTTTCAAATGTCCTTTCCCTGTTCCAGGATCTCATCCACATCCCCACATTATACTCAGTTGTCATGTCTCCTTAAGCTCTTGGCCCTGACAGTTTTAAAAAATTTTTAGATCGCTTCACTTTTGTAACATTATGTAGCAACTTTTCCCCCCATCACTATGTTTTGAACATGTTTCAGGGTTAGTGAGTGAGGCCTTGCCCACCTTTTAATATCGCTGTGGAATGACTCTACTGCACCACTGTCCGCTGCCCTTGGCAGAGAGCACCTGTCTGACAGTGCCACTGAGCCTAGGTGCTGCCTAGAGAACTAGACAGACACTTCCTGCTGTCTCTGAGTTCTGACACTATCAGAGGCAGAGAACTCAGGTGTAAATGGACTGATGGAGCTCGAAAAGGAACCAGGTTGCCTGCCCTTTGGTCCAGCTGGCGCTCCCGCCCCCCCCCCCCCCCCCCCCCCCCCCCCCCCCGCCGCCTCCTCTCCCTCCACACGCGTCTCTGCGGGTGTGAAAACTGACACTTCGGGTTGAAGCGCTTTCCCATGAGGGTCTTGTTCTGGGAGGCCCCGCACAAAAGAAGAATTCAGTTAACAATGCGAACCAACAGTGGGGCAGAGCATTCCCTGTTGCTGGCTATTTCTAGCAGTTTCTGCCTTTTCTCTTCCCCCTGCAGCACAGGCTGGAAAGCCATTATTATTAGCTGATGAAGACAGAGCTTACAGATCCTTAGATTTTCTGTCACCTCGGAAGGGCTAATAATGCATATTTTGAAACAACTTTTTTATGTTAACATTTCGCCTCAGGTTTGGTTTTCTGCAGGCATCCCTGCGAACACCATCCCCCGATCTGCCTTAAACCTTCCAACTCACAATTAAGCTAAGTGTCAGACTTTGGCCCAGGTCCTGATCTCACGGTTCGTGAGTTCGAGCCCCACATCAGGCTCTGTGCTGTCAGTGCGAGCCTGCTTTGGATCCTCTGTCTCCCTCTCTCTGCCCCTCCCCTGCTTTCTGTCTGTCTCTCTGTCTCTCTCAAAAAGGAAAACAAAAACAAAAACAGGAAAGACCTTTCCCCACCGCCCAGGCCCATGCTCTCCACCTCAGCCCTGGCCTTCTCTCTTTGGACCCCTCGTTTCCAGGAGAGCTCCAGGGCTGTCCTCCCCTGACCCGGCCTTACAAACACACTCCTAGGACTGGCCTTCTCTGACTTGAGACTTAAACAAGAGGAAGGGAAGAAACAGACAGCCCCTTTTGTCTCGTTCCACAAAGCCCCCCAGCAGGCTTCCCATACTGCAAAATAGAATAAACCCTTTCTCTGAAAGAAGCCTGGGAGCCAGAGTCCTTTCCTCCCGTGCAGCCTATAGGGAGGCCGACAGGACAGTGCGTGACCCGAGCTGGGCAGAGGTGCCAGGCTCCGAGTGCCTCGGAAGGGAGTTGTTCCACTTGGGAAAGGTGTAGACACAACACACTCGGCTGGTTTTTCTCACCGGACACGGAATCTCTGCCAGGTCCCAGCAGGTATTTGAGACACACTCCAAAGGCCCCGCTTTCCCCATCTCTGCCTGCTTTCCAACACCTCAGAGATGATAGACAACTTGTCCTGAGGCCCGTGGTGGTCCGGCACACCTACATCTGCAGACCTTTGGCTGTCCCTTACCCCCTCCCCCCCCCCCCCCCCCCCCCCCCCCCGTGGAGCTCAGAGCCCATTTAGGAGTAGGCGGATGGGGCTGTTGAGCAAAAGGGCTGACAGCTGACAAGTACTTTGCAAAATATAATTGCTTAATAATAAGTGAGCATTAGAAGGCGGCCTGGGGCCATAGTGTTTTAGGAAACTCATCTGCACTTGGAGGACAGGAGACAGGGAGGTTTCCAGGGCAGGAGAAACTCGGGAAGCCACACTGGATGGGGGACGGGGAGGCTTCCCGGGGGATTTGGATGATACTGAAACCCGGATATGGGATAGGAGAAAAAATAGCAACTTTGCTCTCAGGAGGGAGTCTTTACTCTCCCAAATGCTGATTTCATCGACCCAAATCAGGTCTCTGCTCCTGTTTGCTGGGACCTATTTTAAGAGAGTCTTATAAATATACAAAGGCGGAAATGCCTGGGTGGGGGGGGGGGGTGGCAAGAGGATGTGGTTCGACTCCAGGACAGGATCTGACTCAAATCACACCTCTCGCCCAGATTCCAGGCTGTCAGGAGGGAAGCCTCCGAGGTGGTGTTTGGAAGGAGGTGTGAGAGCAGAACTGGGTTGTTCTGACTGTGGCCTAGAGAAGCTCCTGACAGGCCAGAGAGTTGGTGTGTCTCGCCAGTGCCTGGGGGTGCAAGGCAGAGTAGTGCACAGCGGGTGGGGTGGTGGGAGCAGGGAGGAAAGGACACCAGGAAACCTTTCCTCCACACTCCTGGCGAGCCTCGTGCTCACCCCGCTTTCATCCATTGCCGCATGATACCAAAATGACTACTTATGTGTCGGTCCGTCCTTACCTGCTGGGTCCCCCAGTCTTCTCTGAAGATAGAGACCTTGTTTGACATACCTTTGTTCCCCTCCGGGACCTAGAGAATTAATCTGTGTTTGTTGAACTGAAAATTCACACATCTTCGAGCTTGGGGGAAACAGTTGAGTCCCTTACCCTTATTTTTCACCTAAGATGACTGAGGGTTCCCGGTTACTTCAGGAGTAAGCTGCATGTCATCTCCAAGACATTCAACTCAAGCAAGTTTTAGCAAGGATGGAGCACCCAAAGTGGGGTGCCGCTGTTCGAGGCTAAGAAGTGGGGTGCCGCTGTTCAAGGCTAAGACTAGGCAGCAAAGGGCAGGCAGGAGGGCTCCACACCCTCCTCCCAGCAAGTCTTTGAAGAACCAGGAACTCTGCAAACGTTTGCCCTGGTGCTGAGCTGGTTGCCTGCTGGCCTCTGGCCTCGTAAGCAATGAAATAAGAAGACTATTGTGTCAACTCTTTGAGGGGTTGGTGTGGCCTTCCTGGGGGGCGGGGGAGGTGAGAGTACAGTACATAGGGGGTAGAAACCACCCCTTGTCCTCCCCAGGTTTCTTCCAGCAGTCAGAAAAACGCTTGGTCCTAGGTGGTGGGCAGAGGGTGGGACAGGTAAAGAGAGATAAGCAGGCCCTTTCAAGTGCAAGTCAGACTCTCTAGTGAGCTGTTTATCCCGCCTCATGCCCCAGGGTGCAATGTGAGTCATTTAATCTAATTGGTTTAATAAGTAAACGATCTGGGTACAAAGAAGAGGGGGTTGAGTCTGCAGGGAGGGGCTGTGCTAGCTCCAAACCCTGCCTAGGCAGCTTTGGAAAGAAACCTGTTGCCTGCTCTCTAGGGATCAAGATAATTAAACTGGGGGCGGAGATGCTTGGGGGGAAGGGGGAGAATAGAGAGACCCAGAAGTTGAGGTAGAAAGAGAAGGAGAAGTCGAGGCCTTGAGGGTGTTATTTGTTCATTAAAGTGTAAAACTCAGTGTATTCACAAGGTCGTGCAACCATCCTCATCCTCTAACCCACAACACTTCTATCATTCCCAAAAGGAGCCCCCCCAGTACCTCTTTAACAGTCTCGCCCATTTCCCCCACCCCCAGCCTTGGCAGCCTCCAATGTGCTTTCTGTCTCTGTGGATTTGCCTAGTGGGAACATTTCATAGAAATGGGATCACACAATATGTGACCGTTTGTGTCTGGCTTCTTTTACTTAGCACAGCGTTTTTGAGGCTCACCCATGTATTGGAACTTCAGTTTTTAAAATCGCTGAATAATATTCCATGGTATGAATAGACTGCATTTTGTTTATCCATTCATCATTGGATGGGTGTTTGGGTTGTTCCCACTTTTTGGCTCTTTATGAATAATGCCGCTATGATATTTTCATTTCTCTTGGGCATATACCAAGGAGTAGAAATACGGTAAAGTCTATGTTTAACGTTTTGAGGAACTGCCAGCCTGTTTTCCAAAAAGGTCATGCTCGCTATTTCCATCCCCACCATCAGTGTAAGAGGGTTCCAGTTCCTTCCACATCCTTGCCATCCTTTCCATCCTTGCCACTTGTCATTGTCTGTCTTTTTGATGAGACCTATCCTGGCGGGTGTGAAGTGATTCTGCATGTGTTTTGAAATAATTTCTACCTGCTCTTGCCCATTCAGAAAGGTCAGAATTCAGAATGGTAATCCCCATTTCATTCAGAGATTAACTGTGCCAAGGAGGGGAGAAATGTGCTCCAGGTCACAGAGATGAGTTGTAAGACAGAAACTGCAAACTCTTAAAACTATTGAAGAGATGTCCATGATATTGTTGAGGGGGAAAGAGCAAGTTGCAGGGAAAGATGTGTAGTATAAGCCCATCTAGGTTTTAAAAATACAGGGGTGCCTGAGTGGCTCAGTCCGTTAAGCGTCTGGCTTCTGCTCAGGTCATGACTCGGGTCATGAACTTGCAGTTCGTGAGTTCGAGCCCCGCATCTGGCTCTTGTGCTGACAGCGCAGAGCCTGGAACCTGCTTTGGATTCTGTGTCTCCCTCTCTCTCTCTGTCTCTCTCTCTCTCTCTCTCTCTCTCTCTGCCCTTCATCTGCTCACACTCTGTTTCTCTCTCAAAACTAAACAAACATTTAAAAAAATTATTTAAAAATATACACGCCCATTGGATTGGCAAAAATTTTAAAGATTAATGTGTTGCTAATGAAGTTGCTTGGAAACAAACTTTTAAATAATGCTGGTGACGATGTGAAATTGTTTTCAGCCCTTTTTAGAAAGTAATATTCAATTATTGACAGTTAAAAAATACATTTTACTGGGGTACCTGGGTGGCTCAGTTGGTAGTGTCCGACTTTGGCTCAGGTCATGATCTCACTGTTCGTGGGTTCAAGCCCTGCTTTCGGCTCTGTGCTGACAGCTCAGAGCCTGGAGCCTGCTTCAGATTCTGTCTCTCTGTCTTTGCCCCTCCCCCATTCACCCTCTCTCTCCATCTCTTAAAAATAAACGTTAAAAAATTTGAAAAAATAAATATACTTTACCATCTCACTTTGGAACCTGATCTATAGAAATCAGAGCAGCCATACATGCTTGAAACATTGTTTGCGAACAACCGGTTGTCTAGCAGCAGGAAACTAGTTTGCTAGATTGTGCTACAGCCACACTGTGGAATATTTTTGCAGCTGTTTTAAAAAAATGAATTATGTTTTGACCCAGAGAAATATCCGTAGTACCAGTGAGAAAAGCAGTTCAGAGTATTATGTATGTAATATGAACCTATTTTCAAAAACAAAAGACTAATAAATTCTATTAGTGCATGAGCTAGTAGAGAGATAGGGAAGTTTACTTAACTGTTAACATTAGTTATGGTGGGAAGGGGTAGAAGGAGATGAGATACTACTTAAAAATAGGTTTCTATAGCTCACTTGTGTGAACACTTGGAATTGTAGGAAACAAAAGGAACTATGCAACACAGTTTGTAATCAAAGCAGAATAGTGGATAAGAACAGACACTGGAACCAGAGACCTTGGGTTCAGATCCTGGCTCTGCCATCTCAGCTATATGTCCTTGGGCAAATTACTGAACCCCTCTGAATTTCGATTTCCTCATCTGTAAAAGGGAGATAATAATAGTACCTATCTCAAAGGGATTTTATAAGAATTAAGAGATAATATTTATAAAATGTTTAGCATGCTGCCTGGCACGTAGTTAATGCTAAATAGATTACCTCTTTGTATTTTTACCACCACTATTTATTAAGCATTTACTATATGCAGGTCTCATTTGAGCTTCAGAATAACCCCGATACGGTAAATCCTACTAATATCACTATTTTAGAGAGGGAAACCAAGGTTTAGAGATTAGGGTTACATAGCTAGATACCATTGCATCTGCCTATAGAGGTCTTGCTTTTTAACCCTTGTGTGAAAGTATATGAATACTATTAAGAGTGACAAGTGTCACTCTGTGTTCTGCATAACAAACAAAATACACGTGGGGAAAAGATAGATTTTATACACATGCAGGCACAATATGTCATGTGGTGGTAAGTGCTATTAAGAAAGATAATGCAGAGTAAGAGAGAAAGACTAATGGGCTCGGGGTAGGCAGCATCCGTTGTAGGTAGATGATCAGGAAGGCCTGATATTTGAGCAGAGACTGGAGTGAAGAGAGCTCATGGGCTGTGTCAATACCTGAGGGAATGTGTTTCAGGTAGAGGAAGTGCAAAGACCTTGCAGTACAAGGTACCTGGCGTGTGGGACAAACAGTTGGAGCAGAATGGTGATAAAGAGGAGATGAGACCAGGGCAAGGATTTCATCTTTAGGGCATTATTAGCCAGGGAGCTATGTCATTTGTTGTCCGAACTGGGACACATTTGATAGGAAAAATGGGTGCTGTTAAGAGTAACCAGTGCGGGGGCGCCTGGGTGGCTCAGTTGGTTGGGCGTCCGACTTCGGCTCAGGTCATGATCTCACGGTCTGTGGGTTCGAGCCCCGCATTGGGCTCTGTGCTGACAGCTCAGAGCCTGGAGCCTGCTTTGGATTCTGTGTCTCCCCCTGACAGGGGTCACTCCTGCTCTAGACTAGGGTATGAGGGTGTGAGCTCAGAGATGAGACAAGACATGATGGTAGGAGAGGGGCAGTAGAAGTAGAGGAGTCCGAAGTAGGCAGATTTGGGATCGCCGTTGAAGGTACAGCTGTGAGGACTCGCTGTTTGGGATATGGGGAGAGGAATCGCGAAGGGTTCCGATTTCCGACTTGGGCAGTCAGAAGGCTGGAGTTGCCATTCATTCACTGAGATGAGGAGAGGAAGGAGCAGGTTTGGCAGGAAGTCAAGACCTGTGAAGTTTGAAATGCCTCTCAGATCTCCAAGTGGGTAAATGAGTCCGTAAATCAGATATACAAATGTGGAGCTCAGGAGGGTCAGAGCTAGGCTGCGGGAGGCATCCACATTCAGATGGTATTCAGAGGGCCTGAGGAGAGTAGCAAGGGTGGGAGTGTAGATGGAAAAGAAGTCCACAGACTGAGCCCAGGTGAGTTCTGCCCTGTGCAAATGAGGGCAAATGAGAAGGATCTAGCAAAAGGATGGAGGGGTGGCCTTTGGGGAGGAGAGTGGGGAGCCCAGGGGGTCATAACTCTCTGCTCCATAAACGCCTGTTCTGCGATTCTGGGGGAGGTTGGTGTTCATATGCTCCTTTCATTTCAGTAAAAAGCTTCTGGGTTCCAGTCAGGGAACTGGGCGGGGCTTGGAGAGGGCAAATGGAAACAAGCCAGGTCGCCCTGTGAAATCTAGGTCTCCTAGCGACAGTGACTTACTTCCATTCCCAGACCCAGCAACTCCCCCTACTTCCCTGGACGCTTACTCTGGACCTGACCGCCCGGGTCCTCTTCTCTAAACTCCAGGAGCCTTATCTGGTGCTTCGGTGTGGACCGTGTCACGTGACCAAACTACGCTGCATGTGTCAAGCAGAGTTGCCTCACGGAAAAGGTGCGGAGGGATACAAGCCTGGGTGTGTGAAAGCCTGGCTCGGCCTGCCTCAGCGGCAATGGCAGTGCTGTCGCCGGGTCTCCTCACTCCTGACTTGGGTTTGCTCCTCTGTCTCCATGTCCATACTGTAAACGGGTCTCCATAATACTGGGTTCTGTAGGGTTGCCGTGAGGATTAACTGGACAGCAGTGGAAAGGCTGTGGACTAAGGAACCAAAAAGAACCTGTTTGAATCCCAGTTCAGCCATTTACAGAATCTTGAGCAAATCATGTAAACTATTAAATAAAATTTTTTTAACATTTTATTTATTTTTGAGAGAGTGCAAGTGGGGGAAGGGCAGAGAGAGAGGGGGACAGAGGATCCTAAGTGGGCTCCGTGCTGACTGCAGTGAGCTTGATGTGGAGTTCGAACTCCTGAACCATGAGATCATGACCTGAGCTGAAGTCAGACACTCAACTGACTGAGCCACCCAGGTGCCCCTCATGTACTCTTTAAACATCAGTTTTATTATTAGGAGAATGGGGAAAGTAATACCTTACAGGTTATTGTCCCTTGGAAACGAATCCATATAAAATATGCCTGGCAAAGTCAGTAGTTAGTCAATCGATAACTACCTAGTACCACGGATCCTAAAGTTGCCACCTCTTACCCGTCTACAGGGAACAAATGTTTAATTCATTCATGGACTGAAGTAATCTTTCTAACTGAATGTTGGGGGCAGGGAGATGAGACAACTGAACCTCTGAGAGATTAAGGAATTTGCCAAAGGTCACACAAGTAGAAGGTGGCAGGGCTGGGATTCATTTCTAGATCTTTCTGACTCTGAAAATGGTTATTTTTTTTCTTAATTTATTTAGAGAGGACACAAGGGTGGGGGGGGGGAGGGACAGAGAGAGGGAGAGACTCCCAAGCAGGCTCCATGCTGCCAGCTAAATCTCATGAACCACAAGATCATGACCTGAGCTGAAATCAAGAAAGAGTCAGATGCTTAACTGACTGAGCCACCCAGGTGCTCCAACTCTGAAAATGGTTATTAATGCAATATTTGATCACCCTCCCAGAGTCAGGCAAAGCAGCTATGTCAACAGATTAGCTGCTCAGTAAATCTAATTAACTTGATGATCACGCAGCTTCCTCTCTTATTTCCCAGATCTCTCTTAAAAAAATTTTTTTAATATTTATTTTTTTTAAATGTTTATTTTTGAGACAGAGAGAGACAGAGCATGAGTGGGGGAGGGGTAGAGAGAGAGGGAGACACAGAATCCGAAGCAGGCTCCAGGCTCTGAACTGTCAGCACAGAGCCCGACGCGGGGCTCAAACTCACAGACTGCAAGATCATGACCTGAGCCGAAGTCGGACGCTCAACCGACTGAGCCACCCAGGCGCCCCTTTAATCTGTATTTTTGAGAGAGAGAGACAGAGTGTGAGCAGGGGAGGAACAGAGAGAGAGGGGGAGACACAGAATCCAAAGCAGGCTCCAGGCTCTGAGCTATCAGCACAAGAGCCCGATGCGGGGCTTGAACTCACAAACTGAAAGTTCATGACCTCAGCTGAAGTCAGATGCTTCACGGACTGAGCGACCCAGGTGCCCCTCCCAGGTCTCTCTTTTAAAGCTTCCTTCCCAATATGTGCCATTTAGTGCACCCATCACAACTCTGATTAACCAATCCAAGAAGCCAGTTCAAAATAAATAGCAGACTGTGCAGTCTTTGTGCAAAGCCTGTATCTGTTTTTGTATGGTGGTGAACTCCAGGGAAACCTAGCTCAGTGCCTCAGCCCACTCAAGGGAATATTTGCATCTTACTCCACAAACCGCCTACAACAGGCTCTTTGAAAGACGGAAAACATATTCCCCTAAGACCTGGGAATGCTAAACAGTTAATAGATCCCCAAGGGTTTTATGTATTACCGGGATACTGACTCCTATCACAGGTCATTAAATATCAAAGTTTATGCTCAGGAAACCAAAAAATAATCTAAGTTCTCTGTGCCTCACTTGTCTTGGCCAGCATTCCAAGTAAGAGAAAGTTCCTGAAACCGTTTCGGCATCACACAGGTAAAATGAGAATCACACAGATCCTAAAGGTTGAAATATTAAACTGTTAGCGCCACGCGGCTCAGTGGTAGTAAGTTTCCCCCTTGCTTTTCATCTTTGGAGCTTTCTTATAGCATTGACTTCTTTTCCAAGGCGCTTTGTCTCTTCCTTTCTCCTTTTTTTGGTAAAGGATCGGAGTAGACTGTCCAATTTCTGAGCAGTTTTAATCAGCTCATCTATTTAGCTACCCTTGAGTGCCACTTTGGTTCTCACTAGACCTTGTTGATTTGTTGTTTCACCGAGGTACTCCGAGCCAGATCAGGCACACAAATTCAGGTTGAGTGACTGTTGCTTCTCAGCACAGTCTACTCAGCCAAAAGTGGGTAAGTTGAGCCGCTCACTCCACTTTCAGTAGTGCTCTTGATAATTCTAGGAATGTTTACCCTGCAAGTTTTCTTTGATTTGCCGGGGTGGTCACTTTCTAATTCTTGGCTTCCCCCCGCATCTCCATATGTCCTCTGTGTGGGGGGATTTCAAAATACATTTGGCCTAGCAGTGATTCTGTGCCATCCCCACTTCTGTGTATGTATGGTTTGGGCAGTCCCTTCTGTCCAGACATGGTGGTAGACCTAGATTGGCCTGCTGGCTCAGGCAATGAGTGGTGGAAGAAATTGTTGGGGGGTAGGGGCCGAAGGCAGGCAGAGGGGTGAGACCCAGGGCCTTGGAATGAATTTTTATCCTCTCGAGCTGTTTGTGCATCTTTAGCCAGCCCTCTTGTTAATCCGACTACAAATGGGCTGGATAGGGTTGTATAGATCAGTCGTGTTTGGCCATTACACTAGTGAATTTAGCAAATTTGGTGAGGCTAAGGACAATAGCGATCTGTGAAACCGATAATTTAGTGTCGAATAAACAATGTGATGATTTGGCCTAAGCTTCCAGGAAAGATTAACTGTTTCAGACATTCTGTTGCCTTGGTTACACCACATAGCCTGATTGGGGGTTCAGAAAATATGGTCACTGACACATCAAATAACCAGTTGACTTAATCAAATGTTCACTTTCCTATTTATTACACTTTTCCCTTTAGACATAGAGCTGGTGCTTTGATTGTATGAAATATAAAAACCATATACTGCATAGTTTAATCAGCTGTCCTAAGACTCAATGTTTTCTTGCATTTGCGAAGGTAAGAGTGGGCTGGTGGAGATTGTGTGGTATTGATGGTATGATGATACGGTGTTATGACCAATAGTGTCTAAGCTAAATTAGAAACTTTAATAATTACACTGCAGTCCAGGAAGCAGATTCTTATTTCAAAGGTAGAAAACAAATAATAACAACTCAGCTATTGGTGCTCCTAGACTTTTTTTTTTTTTACCAAGTCTAAATTTCTTTCTATTCCCAAAAATACTTGTACTTGTCCGTTTAATTTAATTTTAAGTTTATTTATTTATTTTGAGAGACAGTGCCTATGAGTGGGGGAGGGGCAGAGAGAGAGGGAGAGAGAACCCCAAGCAGCTTGCTGTCAGTGCACAGAGCCCAATGTGGGGCTCGATCTCATGAACCATGAGATCATGACCTGGGCTCAAACGAAGAGTTGGACACTTAACTGACTGAGCCACCCACCAGGCTCCCCTTGTCCATTTATTTAAAAAAGTTTTTTTTCCTAATGTTTATTTACTTTTGAGAGAGAGAGAGAGAGAGGTAGAGTGTGAGCAGGGTCGGGGCAGAAAGAGAGACACAGAATCCGAAGCAGGCTCCAGGCTCTGAGCTGTCAGCACAGAGCCTGATTTGGGGCTTGAAGTCACAAATGGTGAGATCATGACCTGAGCCGAAGTCAGACACTGACTGAGCCACCTAGGTGCCCCTCCATTTATTTTAAAAAGTAGTTGTTCATCTAGAGAAAAGAACTTTTTTTTCCTTCTATGTAGAGTGTTAATAGATAGCATGGAAAGTAGTATTTAACGTGCTTATGAATATATCTATGTATGTAGGTTAAGTATTTTTCAATAATTAGAGAACAAAATATAATAAAAACAATAAAAGACATTCCAATGAGGAGCATCCAACTTCAGTCGGTTAAGCATCCAACTTCAGCTCAGGTCATGATCTCGTGGTCTGTGATCTCAGTGGTCTGCATTGGTGGTGCAGCACCTGCTTGGGATTCTGTCTCTCTACCCCTTCCCCACTTGCACGTTCTCTCTCTCTCTCTCTCTCTCTCTCTCTCTCTCAAAAAAAAAAAAAGATATTTCAATGAAATCCATTAGTCATTTATTGAACATCTTCTATATTTAAACCTGTGCCTACAGGACGGTCAAAGGTAAGTGTGACACAGCCTCTGCTTCTAGATTTTAGATCTAGAATGGCCTGGACCCGAACTAAACTAGCAGGCTCTCGGATACTCAGAGAAACTTGTTCCCCAGGTTGTCTCTTTTTCCACAAGAGGAGCTGCGCTCAGTCCTAGGATTCCAAAAGACAAAATGCTACATCCCGCCACCTCCCGCTACCCCATACTGCTGTGTGTCTGTCTGTTCATCAGGCTCACAGCCTGGGGACAGCCTCACACATTAGCAGGTGAGTTATGTGTTCTGAACCGAAGACTCCTGACCCAGAAGAGAGGAGACCTGGTTTCCAGTCCTGGTTCTGTCTCTAGCTTGCTTTGTGACCTCTGGCAGTGACCCCAGTCTTCAAGCCTTCAGTGCTCTAAAATGCAGAATGTTGGGGTGCCTGGGTGGCTCAGTGGGTTAAGCATCTGACTCTTGATTTCAGCTCAGGTCATGATCTCACGGTTTTGTGGGTTTGAGCCCTGCACCGGGCTCTGTGCTGACAGTGCAGAGCCTGCTTGAGATTCTGCCTCTCCACTCTCTCTCTCTGCCCCTCCTTCCCTCTCTTTCTCCTCTCTCTCTGCTCCTCCCCTTCCCCCGCTCCTGTGCACACTCGCTCTCATGCTCTCTCTCTCTCTAAGTAAATAAACTTAAAAAAAGTAGAATGTCGGGGCTCACAGTGATGATTTCTGAGCTCCCCCACGCTACAATTCTTACATTCTCTCTTTTTTCTAAACTGAAGTTAAAATGAATTCGATGGAGTATCACTTTCAAAGGCTCTGACGAATGATTGTTTTACCTCTCATTCCAAGAAATGTGTTTTGAACATTGTCTCTCTGTGAGTCTGGAACTTTTCCTGAGGATATTCTAAATAATCAGCTCTCCCATCTTTTACATATTCTGTAAAGTCTCTTAAGTATTAGAACTAACTCCATGTGTCTGTGTCTGTAATACTTAGAGCTATATCTGCATTTTATGTGCCCCCCCTTCAAAAATATAATGACTCTCAGATGAGCTCCATTTTTATTTTAGGAATAACAGTCAGGGGCGTCTGGCTGCCTCCATCCATAGAGCATGCAGCTCTTGATCTCAGGGTCGTGAGTTCAAGCCCCACATTGGGCATGGAGCCTGCTTTAAAAAAAATTAAAAAAGGGAATAATGGTCAATTGTTCAGAGTTAAGCTCTTTTCACATGGAAAATTTGGAAAATACCCCTAAGTCTTACCCCTATGCCCCACCCTCCCACCACCAGGACACACCTGACCCAAGCTAAAACCACTCAGATTCTCTTTCCTGGGAATTGGAATTCTGAGAAGAGGCACACAGAAGCGTTTGGAGCAGAGTCAAGGGTTGGTTGCTGAGATTTCATTCACTACCCTGGTTCTTGACCTTTCTGGGGGCTGGTGGTGTAGTTCTCTCTTTGATTCTGTGAGCTGTTCTTCAGTCTTTTCCAGAATTACTTTTGGCCTAAGTTAGGAAAGGAGAGAGGGAAGGAAGGAAGACACGCAGGTCCTTGATGCTAACTAGAACAAAGTATAGTGAAGGACCAGTTTTTCCAGTTTTTGTTTTTAGTTCCCAGCCTGTCACTGACTGATGTGGTCATACTGCCTATTACCAGGATGCAGTGTTCAGAACACCCAAAAATGATCTATACCATGTTCAGTGAGATGACTCCACTATCCCATAGTGATGTTCCCGCAATGTCTGATTTCACGAAAAGGCTCTAACTGCTTGCTCTAAGTTTCTGTACCTGTCTCATAGAGAACTAGCATCAGCACTGAGCTGGGGTTTCTAGGGGACCAGGAAACTTAACCTCTCTCTGAAGCCACGAGGTGTTGAAACTGCCCATTTCCAACAAGACAGTGAACTAGGACAATTCCTGGGTAAAGCCCTACTGTGGGCCCACGCAGAAGTTCTGCTTTTCCCCCTAACGTGTTGGCTGGGATTGCTCCAACCTGATCACACGCACCCACCACCCCTCCTCCTACTTCCATTCACTGTCTCCAGACTTCTTGTATTCTCTGTCAGACAAGAAGTTTGCCGCCATGTTTCTACTGAGAGGACGCAGCAGCCCGGCCCCCCTTGGTCTGTCTCTGTAAGAATAGACTAAGTTTTTAGCAGTTTAAAAGAGAGTAAGTACTCTGGAGCGCCTGGGTGGCTCAGTCGTTAAGCGTCCAACTTCAGCTCAGGTCATGATCTCATGGTCCGTGGGCTTGAGCCCCGCATCAGCCTCTGTGCTGACAGCTTAGAGCCCGGAGCCCGCTTTAGATTCTGTGTCTCCCTCTCTCTCTGCCCCTCCCCCACTCACATTCTGTTTCTCAAAGGAATAAATGTTAAAAAAAAAATAAAATAAAAGAGAGTGCCCTATGGAAAGAAAAGAAAGCAGGGACCCAAACAGATATGTGTACATCCATTTTCATAGCAGTATTAGTCACAAGAGCCAAAAAGTAGAAACCACCCAAATGT
The DNA here is from genome assembly GCA_030068075.1 of Paguma larvata. Classification (NCBI taxonomy): domain Eukaryota; kingdom Metazoa; phylum Chordata; class Mammalia; order Carnivora; family Viverridae; genus Paguma; species Paguma larvata. Next base: position 101,226,669 of record CM057828.1, read on the forward strand.
CCATTGACAAATGAATGGAGAAACAAAATGTCTATACATTCAATGGAATATGGTTCAGCCTTAAAAGGCAGGAAATTCTGTCGTATGCTACAACATGGATGAGCCTTGGAAACATTATGCTAAGTAAGCCGGACACAAAAGGCCAAAAACTATATGATTCACTTACATGAGGTATCTAGCATAGTCAAATTCGTAGAGACAGAAAGTAGAACGGTGGTTGCCAGAGACTTGGGGGAGAGAGGAATGGGGAGTTAATGTTTAACGGGTATAGAGTTGCAGTCTGGAAAGATAAAAAAATTCTGGAGTTGGTGGTGGTGGTGGTTGCATGACAATGTGAATGTACTTAATGCTCCTAAACTCTACACTTAAACATGGTTAAGGTGGTGAATGTTATGTTAATTCTATTGTACCATACACAAACAGATTTGGAAATTAAATTTTTGGAAAGAGAGAAAGAGAGAGCTTTCTTAGAGGTAGCTTCAGGTTGTGCCTTTGACACGTATGCCGTTGTGAGCGCCCACGGGTGTTGAGACAGCCTTTAGCTGGTTAGCTTCTTGGGATATCAGGGCCAGTGTCTGTCAATTCATTCAAGCCCTAGTCCCGAGCTGTGGCCCGAAGACACGTAATTAGTTCTATGATGATCAACATGCCAGGCCTCTCCTGTAACCCTCCTTGTCATTCATTCATTCATTCATTCATTCATTCATTCATTCATTCATTCTTTCATTCCACATGCATCAAGTGCCTGATCTCTACAACAGGAATATAAAATCAGGCCTGGGTAGTGTAACCCCTCTCTGAAGCCGGGTTGTGTTGAAACAGCTAATTTCAACTGATTTATACAGAGGGAGTATAATAATGAACCAGACCTAGTTCCTGCCAGGACAGTGCTAATTTTCAGCCCTTTGCTCAACTGAGCTCAGTCAGAGTGCTCCCTGTAGGCCACTGAACTCCAGCAGCCGCAGGTGGGCACTGTGCTGTGATGCACAGCCTTGAGCCAAGAACCAGAGGCCTAGGCTCTGGCTTGGCTTTAGCACTGGCTTCTATTTGACATTAAATAAATCTGTTAGCCTATCTGTGGGTCTCTGTGTCCCCTCAGCGACATGGAGATGCCTCATGGGGTTGGGATAAAAGTAAGAATGAGACCAAGAGTGTGAGAGAGCTCTGATATATAACATTAGATGGGTTGGCGGGTGGGGGGGGATAGTTGATGCAGGAATGTGGGCAAACACACAACTCAGGCCTCTGCCGTTGGTCGGTCTAACCTGTGAGGTTCCGTGACGGAGATGTATTGTGGAAAGGAGGAAAGTAGAGTCCCCACATTCCTCTCTGGGAGAGCAGAGTTACTGTCACCCATGCCCTCTCTGTCCCATTCTTCTCCTCTCCTTCCCCCAAACAGGTTATAACCAACCTCAGCTTGGCTTTGGCAGGTCACCATCATCAGCCCTCCCAAATCCAGCAGCTGGCAGCCCTTCAGATTGGATAATGTATCTGTGGCATTTTCAGGCCTGGTGCAGAAAAGAGAAGGGGCTCGACAAGACACTTAAAAGAGTGTTGTTTTTTATTATTTTAAGTTTATTTATTTATCTGAGAAAGACAGAGACAGCACAAGTGGGGGAGGAGCAGAGAGAGAGGGAGACAGAGAATCCCAAGCAGGCACCAAGCTGCCAGTGTGGAGCCTGATGCGGGGCTCCATGGGGGACTTGAACTCATGAACTGTGATACCATGACCTGAGCCAAAACCAAGAGTCAGACACTTAACTCACTGAGCCTGCTAACTGCCCATAGCCTCAATTTTCTTATCTGTAAAATGGGAATAATATTAATATCTACCTCAGAGGATTGCTACAATGATGAAATAATGCATTTCAAGTGCTCAGCACACGGACTGGCCTGAACAAATGCACAGATGTTAGCTGTTGTGGTTATCCTCTGTTAAATGCACATGGTATACTAACCTGTTCAGTGGGTTGAGTGGGTTAAGGCATGGAGAAGGGCTCTGTAAACAGTGTTGTTCCCCTTCCAGGTCCCTTTTGGCATTTACGCTGCAATCTTCATAATTAACATCGTTATTATCAAATATTCCCTCTTCTCCCCTCTTATCTCATTAGCTGACTGGGTGGGGCTCACCCTTCTCTTTTTCAAACCTCTTCTCCCCTCCCAGTCTTTCTTCCAGGCTTTGTTTTTTTCCTTCCGGTTCTTCCTTTTTCTTTCTATAACACTTTCTATGTGCCGGAAGGTCCTCCAAGACCTGTAAGTATGGAAACCACCCCTCCCCTCAAGTCGGGATGGGGCCATCTCCACTCAGTCAGGAGAGTTCTGTGATCTTGGGCCTCTACTGCTCCCCTCTCCTGCCTGAAAAGAAGTAGAAGGAAGAGCCCAGCCTTCTGACTAACTCCTGGGCTGTTGTCCTCACTGTCGGGGCTTCCACAGGCAATATTGGATCTGCAGGGGTATCCTGGGGATATTTCTGCTGAAACTACTCCGTTGTCATTTTACAGAACTGGGGTTTCCCTGTAGCTCTTCTGCTTCTCTTGAACTCTTTGGGGCCCTGACGGCCAGTTCCCTTATCCCAGAATAGTTTGCAGAGCGTTTTGCCTGAGGTTTCTACAAGGCTGGAGAATCATCGAGCAGCATCACCTCACTCACATCCAGCTAGCCTAGCTGTCTAACGTGGGTCTGTTTGCACAAAGCAGAACTGGCGTGTGCACGCCCTGCATGTGCACACACGTGTGAGTGCGAGTCCACAGACATGTTCGTCTTCATGTCTCAGTTTGTACCTTTTTTTCCTTTAAAAAAAATATTTTATTTTATTCCCCAGTCCCTAAAGATTTTATTAAAAAAATTTTTTTTACTATTTAAAAAAAATTTTTTTTAATGTTTATTTATTTTTGAGACAGAGAAGGACACAGCATGAGTGGGGGAGGAGCAGAGAGAAAGGGAGACACAGAATCCTGAGCCCTTGCGGGCACAGAGCCCGACGCGGGGCTCGAACTCATGGACCTCAAGATCATGACCTGAGCCGAAGTCGGACGCTCAACCGACTGAGCCATCCAGGCGCCCCTAAAAAATGTTTTTAAGTTTATTTATTTATTTAGAGAGAGTGCAGGGGAGGGGCAGAGAGAGAATCCGAAGCAGGTTTGTGTTGTCATTGTGGAGCCTGACCCGGAGCTCGAGCTCACAAACTATGAGGTCACGACCTGAGCTGAAATCAAGAGTCAGATGCTTAACCCACTGACCCACCCAGGCACCCTTAAAGATTTTATTTTTAAGGAATCTCTATACTCATCGTGGGGCTCATACTTAAAACCCCAAGGTCAAGAGTCACACACTCCACCGACTGAGCCAGCCGTGCGCCCCTCAGCTGGTACCTCTGTATGTATTGCAGCAAGCTCTGTGTATACAAGTACTCAATACATGCCTGGTGATTTGTTGGTTCACGGATTCTTTTATTCACTCTTTCCCAGCATGCTAATTGCTTACTCTTAAGCACCATGAATTTCCTCTTTGAAAGATTCCAGGAAGGGAAAGGATTCTCCCACATTTTTCACCACGTTCAGAAGCTTGTCTGTGTCCCCATCCAGAAAGAAGACTAGAAATGACAAGCCTAGTGGCTTCTGTCATGATCCGAGGGATCCTAAAACTACCTCAGTGGTCCTTATCTAGGTCCACCAGAGGATGAAAACATCTCTTCAGTGGGCTTGGGCCAGTCTTAGAAGTCCTGGACCCTGTTGCCTCTTGGTTTTCCCGAAACCATCCCGTTTCATCAAAATTCCTCCTGGACAGAACCGTGTTTGTGGCTGTAATTGTCTTGTTGACACTGACTAACAAATGGGGGCTTAAATGTTGTTGGGGGGTTTTGTTTTTGTTTTGTAATAATGATGATGACGGTATTCTAGAGGTGCCTTGGGACCTGGCCAAACCTTCTGGGGCCTCTACCAATCAAACCCATGGCTTGGGGAATGGAAAGTTACGGGCCGAGCTGTGTACAGACAGACTCTACCTTCCCAGAGCAGTGGCAGCATAATGGAAGGGACATTTTCCCTCTCTACCTCCTCTTCTCATCTACCCCCTTAAAATTTTATGTTTGAATCTGGGTGTTAGAGTGAACAGGAAGTACTGACAGCAGAGCTGAAATATACAAGCACATATTTGGCACAGCTCTGATGCCTTCTTTTGCCCCCTCCCCTTTAGGTGGCACCCAGCAGGGCAGTAGGTACAGTCCCTTGCATCTTGCTGGCAAGCCTCAGCCTGCCAGCAGCCAAAACCATTACAGCAGCTCAGGTGCTAGCTTGGCAGGAAGCTTGGGAGCAGCTGGCTGTTCTGGTTCCTGAGCTCGGCTCTAAGCAGCAGCAGCTTGGCGGTGGGGCTATGGGGCAGTGGGGGAAGAAGCTCATCAGGGCCCTGCCCTATCTATCTGCTCATCAAAGAGGAGCCAGGGAGACACTAGGACCCCACCTCTCTCCTCTCCTCATTACCTGCCCCTCCCCACCCCCAGCACACACCTGTGCTGTGAGAGTGAGTGAGACAGACTGAGCAAACCACTTGTAATCTTCCTCTGGGCCAACCCCTGCTCACAGACACAAAGCTGGATTCTTTTCCTCATGTCGGGAAGGAAAAAGCTCAGAAACTAGGAAGAGGGGAGCAGGCTTATGTGCAGTTGCTTCCATGTCCAATTCTCAGCTGTTTGGGGATACTTGGGTCTCCACACTCCCTCTTGCTTTTCTTTGGCGTATATGGAAAGGCGTTAGTGGCCAGGTTAGAAAGAGGAAGGAAATAATCTGGGGGGGGGCGGTTGGCAGGTGGGGGCGGTGAGGCGGAGGTAATTAGGGAGGGGCAGTTTGGTGACTGAGTGCCTAACCTCAGGTGATAATGATGGTGATGACGGTGGAGGTGGATGGAAATTCTCAAGTGTATTATTCAGTAGAGACTAGTGGCCTTAAGGACTCTGGCTTTTGTCCTCGGTTCAAATACTGGCCTCTTTCACTACCTCTGACTTTTAGCAAGATTTTTAACTTCTAAGCCTTGTTTCCCTGTAGGCTCGTATTAAATAAAATATTCTATATTTCACTTAGTATAAGTATATGTATATATGTATATATGCCTCCCACATAAATGTTAACTGATAAGGTTACATTAATAATAAGTTCTCTTGCATCATGGTGTCATGGGCTGGAAAGGAAAGGTTAATCCTCACAGCTCTGTCTCTGCCGCTAGAGCTTTGTGTTGGCCTTAGAGACTCCCTCCCAGGTGACGGTCCCTGGTTTCATCCCTGACCGTGCCACCGCAAGTTTCTGGTGGGGTCCGGGCCCTGCTGGATCCTGGCCATAGCAGCTTTGTTCTGCTGAGGACACGTGACTGGCTCTCAAGTGCACTCCAAGGTCAGAGCTACAGTCTTGCTTTTTTTGTCCTAGGACTCAGCGCTGGTTGCTGGCATTTATGGAACTGTGCCCTGGGTGTCACGACCTCTTATTCCCTTGGCAGCCTCTCGTTCTCTGGATTTCATCACCTTTTCTCTGCACAGACGCTCAGCGTCTAAGCAAATTGGCCGCATTCACCCTGGATTTGAGCCCTTTACATCTGGTGGAGCCCGTGGGACCAGCCCTCCTGGCTCTTCCTTCAGCCCCACCTTTCCACTGCCCTGGAGGGGCACTTGAAAAAGTGTTTTAGTTCAGGGAACATGCTAGTTCTTTTCAGCAGAGCCCTGCCCAAGGGTGGGGTTGGAGCTTCAGAAATCCCATTTCCATTGGCCCTGCCTGCCCCCCAGCTTCCACTGCTCTTCAGACATTACTCTCAGCTCCACCTCTCCTGTTGACACCCAGCCTAGGCTCTTCGTCTTAGCAAACGGCAGCTCCGGCCTTCTAACTGCCCAGGTCCCGAAATCTTCAAGTCATTCTTGGATTCCTCGTATCTAATCCATGAGTAAGGCCTGTCCACTCTCCTTTGAAAGTCCATCCAAAATCTGCCTGAGCAGCGAGGGACTTCCTTCCTTCCTGGTGTAAATGTCCCCGTTGACCATACGACCTATTGCCAAGAGAGCCAGGCCAGAGGTCAGGAGAGACGAGTGCAAGTTTCGGATCCGCAACGTCGTGATGGATAGTAAAATAATCAGCTACAACCTGTTCATTGCTTATTATGTTCCAGGTGGATTATCGTATTCACTGTGTGACCATGGACTGATGACTTCACCTGTGTTTCTGTTGCTTCATCTCTGAAATGGAGAGGACAACAGTCCACAGGGTGGGGACGTTGTGAGGATGCAGTGAAATAATATACGTGACAGTCTTTGAAAAAAGCAGCAAGGGATATATGTATCCCATATTTTCCTCAAAGAGCCAACATGATCGTCTTCAGGCCTTTGAAGAGTTCACATTGCACAGAAGAGGGATGTTGGCAGAACTCCAGCTGATGGTGAATTTGATAGCCCAGCTTTGTGAGGGCAGAATGTGAGGCCCATGGTGGTGCTTTATCTGTCACCTGAGATCGGGGTGTCTGTCTCCTGGCACAAATGTGACACCTGTTGCAGGGGAAACAGGCCTTGGCAGCTGGCACTCTGGGAGGAGAGGTCTGGCCAGGAGCAGGAGGAATTCACTTATCAGAAGGCAAGTGACAAGTGTCAATAGTTAAATCAGCACATTCTTTAGCTCCAAGTTCCCCCAGGGGGCTAAGCAGTGCCTGGGTGTCCGCTGGCAGGGTTAATACAGAGGCAAAGGCATGAGGAGAGGGCTTGCCAAATGGCCAGCACACCGCCCAATGCCTGGTATGCACTCGGTGGATATTAACAGGGGGAATGGATGGGCAGTTGGCGGGGAACAGAAAATAATGCCCAGGAAACACAGAAGTCTTATCCGTTGTTCTGCTACCACTGAGTCCCTGCTGGCCCACAGCCTGCTTGCTTCTCTGGTCAGTAAGCAAAGAGAGAAGAGAGTGAAAGAATACTGGCCATTCGCAGTTTACAAAATTGTCAAGGGGCTTGAACTCGTATCTGACTCCCAGGTCCAAAACCCCAGCCTCATTGAGGAGGGAATGTTTTTTGGGTACTTACAGTGTGTCAGATTACTTGCTCAAGCAGTCACGGTTTATAAGTGGTATATAGACAATTGGGTCTGACCCTGGAGGCTTGCTTGTCTTTCTCCTGTACTCTGAAGTCAGCCAAGGGAATTTTCTACTCCTGAGCTTACTAAAGGCTGGGCTGTTGACTGCCCTGTCTCGAAGTATCTCAAAGCCATCCCAACACCTGTGACCAGAAACAGGCCCTGGTTGGGTTTAACCTTACTGATCCACCCCCTCTTCCCCAGTGGGTTTGTCCTTGCTCACTGAGAGAACCACCTCTGACCTTCTTTTACAGAGAAATAGAGCCAGACACTAAAGGGGATAAAGGCAGATTTTATTCAGTACTATCACGATACAGGAAAGAGACCTCAGGAGAGAACCGAATTCAGTTCCGAATACAGCAAAGGCAGCTGGGGATTTATAACCAGCATGCAGAGGGGGGCAGGGGATGGAAAATACTAAGGGGGAGACGTCATGGTGGGGGGGGGTTCTTGCTAAAGGGAGACTGAGGACTTGTATATATCAAGGGGCGGAGATGAGGAATTGATCCAGTATCAAGGATGATCAGGTATCAAGGTGGGGGAATTCCTGCTCAAAAGACTTAACTGAGCCTGGGTGGCTCAGTCGGTTAAGCATCCGACTTCGGCTCAGGTCACGATCTCACAGTCTGTGAGTTCAGGCTCCGCATCGGGCTCTGTGCTGACAGCTCAGAGCCTGGAGCCTGCTTCAGATTCTGTGTCTCCCTCTCCCTCTGCCTCTCCCCTGCTCATACTCTGTCTGTCTGTCTCTCTCTCTCTCTCAAAAATAAACATTAAAAAAAAAAAGACTTAATTGGATTCTTGGGGTGCTGGGTAGGTCAGTCAGTTAAGCATCTGACTCGATTTCGGCTCAGGTCGTGATCTCATGGTCATGCGACTGAGCCCCACGTCCGGCTCTGAGCTGAGTGTGGAGCCTCCTTGGGATTCTCTCTCTCCCTTTCTCTCTGTCTCTCCCTCTGCCCCTCCTCCTCTCATGTTCTCTCTCTCTCTCTCTCTCAAAAACAACAACATCAAAAGACTTAACAGGATTCTTCCTAAACAGTGGGCTGGGCCAGCAAGGACAGGGCCCAAGGAGGAGGCCTACTCAAAAGGAGGGCTCAGAGATGCCTGTCCAAAATTTGGCCAAGGAGTCTTCACCTCTTCCCAGCAAATGCCAGGACAGGATATGCCTAAGACCCACAGTAGTAGTTCGCTGATCAGGTTAAGTTGTCTCACCTTTGGTGTGACTTCCAAAAGCCAGAGAATTTTCTGGAACTGAAAACTAGTCTGAGAAAGGATGTGCATGTGAGACATACCATAACTCGTATCAATAGGGGAAGTACTGTTTTTATTAGTATTTCCTCACAACCTTGTCCACGAGTAGACAGCTTTTTCATTCTAAGAACAAAGTCAAGGAAGAGATGACCCAGTCATTCAGAGGCAGAAGCAAGGCAGAGCCCGCCCACCCCTCCCCACAGCGTGACTCACTCCCCACCCAGGCACTGGAGTGCCCCAACCACTAGCCAGCCGCTCCTTGGGCTTGGCAAGGGATGGGGCTCTTAGATTAGTTGTGTCTGAGTTGGGATTAACAGATGAACAAACAGCTTGCTCCTGAGCTCATCCAGAAATATAGGGTGTGGGTCTGGGAGCATTCTTTCTCTTCCTCCCTCCCATAGCCTCACCTCACTTCACTGGCCCCAGAATCCTGCTTCCTCAGAACATCCTCCTGTACTGAACTAGTCTGACCTGTTCCTGGCCGCCAGCTGGCCAGCCATGGAAACAGGAGAGACCTTGATGGCAGAGGGATAAACCTGCAGAAGTCCCCGTAAACATAACATGAGCAGAGGTTTAAGGTCTGTGCAGAAACCCCGAGGCACAGATCCCCGGCCGAGGCCTCTGTCCCTGGGACTCTTTCCGTGTCTGTGCCAAAAAGTGCCCACAGGAGAAAATGTAGGCAGAGTGAGAAAATGCTGGCTTTCGAGACAGGGAGGCTCTCTGTTCTGATCCTGGCTTCAAAACAACTAATTCTGGGACACCCGGGTGGCTCAGTCAGTTAAGCGTCCGACTTTAGCTCAGGTCAAAATCATGATCTCATGGCTTGTGGGTTTGAGCCCTTCATTAAGCTCTGCGCTGACAGGGCAAAGCCTGCTTTGGATTCTCTCTCTCTCCCTCTCTCTGCCGGTCCCCCACTCTCGTTGTCTCTCTCTTTCAAAATAAATAAATAAATAATAATAATAAAAACCTAACTCTGTGACTTTAAGCTCTGAGCTGCTCTTTCCTCATCTGTAAAATGGGGGTAATCAGACCTGGCCTTATCTCACAAGATCCCAAAGGGCCACACCAAACATAATTGTAAGAAAAGCACACCCCCACCCCCGAAATCTGCTTGCTAGAGTCACTTACCTAAACACTCATGCAAAATGTTGATGTCTACCTTCTATCAACCCATATTCATAGATTGTGCTCTTTCCTCTCTGTCTGGGTGGCTGTATCTCTACTAGTGCTCACACAGGAGTTCTTATGACACTTCTGCCTTGAGCCAGCTATTGGCTCCCAGGGGTCAGGGACTGTGAGTCTAACTCCTTTTGTGCAGCACCCACTGCAATGTCTGGGAGCATCTTGATGGAGCCGTTGGAGAGAGAGTAGTAGCCCAGTGTGAATCTGAATGCTTGAGTTCCAGTCTTAGCCTCGTCACTATTGGTGAGTGAGCCTAGGGAAGTCATTTGACCAGCTGGGGTCCCATTTTCCTCATCTGAAATGACGACTAGATCTCGAGAGCCTCCGCTAGCTCTCGATAGTCTGTGATTTGGGTTCACGGCCAGCAGTTTCACATATTCAGAGTCCGATAATCACGCCCAAGTGGTCCCCTTGTCACATGGGGAGGCTCTGACTCCCCGGTGCTGATCCATTGAACCCTCATTCCGCACCCTCTCCTTCAGCACAGTTCTTTGCTCCTTGACTCCTTGCTTGCACCTCAGCAGTCCTGTTCCCCCTCATTCTCACCCGGTTTGGCTTTTAGCCTTCCCAGATGTGTTAGCCAACCAGTCGCAGATTCTTTGAGGTGTAGACTTCAGCTTCGAGATCAACACAGGGGTAGCAAGGCCTCTCTAATCTTCTCTCTCCAGCAGTTTATAAATTTGTTTGACACGTACCAAGCCCTAGCCTACCCTTTCCTGCCTTCCCAGCTCTGGTTCCATCTAGCAGCTCGGTGATAATGGTGGGCTGGGGGGAAGGGCCTCCCCACCAACTAGACAACCCTGCTGTCTCCCTGGGCTCGGAGGAAAGGGAACCCATGCAGGAGCAAGCGTATTTCCGCCGCCTTTCACAACCATTTTCCCATAGCAGCTTTGGGAGATATCGGCCTCAAGAGGCAACCAGGGAAGAGGCAGACCATAGTGCTGGACACGCTGCATGGACAACCGAACACATTCCATTTTCACCTGGCCTGGCTCCTCTCTGATTCTGGAAGGCAGCAAATTTTAACGCGATAGGAGCTCATTTCCTCTCCCTCTGCCCTATTGACCTTGGCCAAGGTTGTAACTATCTCCCCACCCCCAGGCCCACCCCACCCCCCGCTGCAACCCCCATTTTATGCCCACCACATGAGGAGGCGTGAGGAGCAGCAGAAGGGACGAAGCTTACCGCTCTTATTCCCCCCAAATCTCATAGACCTACAGGTCTTCAAGTTGTGTTGACCTTGCTTCTCTCTTCTTTCCCTTCCATAGGATATGGCAGCTGGAGAGAACTGGCCAAGGCTCTGGCCAACAGGAACATTCCAGCTGTGGATCCAAATCTCCAATTTTATCATCCCCAGAGGCTGGGCTCCAAGGTATGTGGCGGGGCAGCCCATTTTCCCTGCTCCTGCATTAACAGGAGTTCTCAGCTGTCCCTGCCCTTACAGCCCTAAGGGAAACCTCGCTCTTTGGTGGTAAGAGAGGCCAAGGAGAGGAGTTCCTGGAACTGTAGTCTGACATCACAGGATCTCGTTAGCTGGGTGGGCAGAGCTGTCCATCTTACCCTCCCCAGAGGCTTCCTCACACAGCTCAAGATGCCCAGAATTGAATCACTCAGGCACGTGGCCTTTGTCTCCAGTAGTGGCAGAGGGCTTAAGGCAGAACCAGCATGACCTGCCTCTCACTGGCAGGAGAACTGGGCTGGTGCCACAGACACTCACTGCTAAGAGTCAGAGATGGTGAGGTAGACATCATATATAGCTGCAAATGGCCGGGGGCAGGTTTGTAATGGAGCATTTTTTCTGTAGCGTCTCTTGGGGCAGTGATCTCTAGGGAGGCAGGAGCAGCTCTGGGTGGAATTAGGGAACCTGGGGTCTCATTCAGTCTGGAACCCTAAGGTTGGGCCTCTGAGCCTAGAAAAGACATGGATCTCCGAGGCTGGACTAGAAGCAGAATGAACCCGTGGGCCTGCACCGTGGGTAGCGAAGGGCTGGGATACCCACAACGGGCTTCTACTTGTTAGGACAAATGAAGTAACAGACCATGGCAGAGTCCTGGGGGGATGTAGAGGAAGACAGAGGCAAGTTTCTGCCCTCAGGAGACTGATCTAGGTAGAATTTTTTTTTTTCCATGTGGGAAGACAGAACATTCAAGAAAGTAAAAGAACCGTAGGAGACTGAGGAAGTGTATTTTTGAGGGATAGCGTGTGAATAACAAATGGGAGTATCCCTTATGTTGATAAGTTCCTAGGAACAGGAACTGTGTCTCCTGGCCCTCTGCTTCCCCCCGGGCGCTTTCAAGGGGCCCCACATCCTGTTCTTGCCTTAGTATTCCCACCGAGTTCGTTCTTCACTCTTCTGCCAGGACCAAGACTCTGAGCGAGGTGGGAGCGCTAACAGCAGCTACCTGAAGTGGAATAAGCCTGTCCCCTGGCTCTCAGAGGTAAGGGACTGTTGCTCTTGGAGACGGTCAAAAAGTAGTTTCCACAGGCAATTCCAGCAGAGACCAGAGAAAATTTTCTTCTAGTGGTTATTATTAAAAATTTTCGTGTAATTCAGGGGAAAAAAAGGGAGGGGCTCTAGGCTCATTAGTTTCATTCTTTTAGAGAAGATCATTTGCTTTGAGCCTACTATGTGCTGGTTTTTGCATATCCTCCCATATCATCAGCCTTATATCCTCATTTCATAGGTGAGAAGCACAAGCCTCAGGAAAGTTACGTGACTTTCACACCCACATCAGTCTTAAAGATAGGCTTCCCAAACTGTCTTTCTTGGACTAGTAAGTTCTATTAGATATTCCAGGAAGAAAGGAGTCCATTGTTAAATAAGGCTGAAAAACTGTATAATACATCCACTTCTTGGAAATACACATTCGCACCTGAAAGACTCTGAGAAGTTCTACAGTGATCTGTGTAACTTGGGTTAGCTCAGCAGGTACCAAACTTACTTGCCTCTGACTTGTTTTTTCCCCATGAAACATCTCTTAATATTCTGTGAAACTAGTGTTCTAAGGATCATACTCTAGAAAACTCTGCCTCAGAAAACTTTTGTTTTTTTTTGAGAGAGAGAGAGAGAGAGAGAGGGAAAGAACGCGAGAGGGGCAGAAAGAGAATCTCAAGGAGGCTCCATGCTCCGCGCGGAGCCCAACACAGGGCTCCATCTCATGACACTGAGATCATGACCTGAGCTGAAACCAAGAGTCAGATGCTTAACCAACCGAGCCCCCCAGGTGCCCTTAGAGAACTTTTATAGGAAGTGGTTAAACGTGTAAATGAGTTGTCAGGATACCTTTCACTTTTATAGGATCTGACAGTTTCTTTTTTCTTTTTTTGGCTAAATAAACTGAGGCTCAGGAAAGGTAATTAACATGCTCAAGACTACCTTGAGAAAATGCTTATGCCAAGACTCCATAGTGGCATGGTGCTTTGGGACTTTGTATTTTACAACTTGCCCATAACCCCAGTGCCTTTTGTCCCGAGACCCGTGGACATGGATTACTTTTCCTGGCTGGGTGGGATTGGCCAGCCCTCTGTCTTTATCCATACCTATCACAGATTGATCTCTTCGGCATGGGTGATTTTTATTTACAATCCACCTATTTGCAGTGGGGCAGGAGTGAAGAAGGCAGTATCATGCTAAATGTGATGTTAGGTTTTCCACGCCGTGAAGTCACCTCTGTTTAAAGCCCTGAGAGAGGATAGATTACAAAACTGGCACACCTGTACTGGGTGACGCCATCAGGCGATTATGCCCTGCCCCACCTGGAGATAGTACTTTGAAAAGAGAGGCCTTTAAAGAGCAATGATCCAATGATCCAGCCTTCAATCCTTTGAGGACGGTTCAGATCATTTTTTTAATGAACCAATTATTTTCTTAAAATTTTTTTAAATGTTTATTTTTTGAGAGAGAGAGAGTGCACACGTGTGCGGGTGAGGAAGGGCAGAGAGAGAAAGGGAGACACAGAATCTGAAGTGGGCTCCAGGCTCTGAGCTGTCGGCACAGAACCTGACGTGGGGCTTGAACTCACAAACTGGGAGATCATGGCCTGAGCCGAAGTCATATGCTTAACTGACTGAGCCACCCAGGTGCCCCAATGAGCTGATTATTTTGAAAGATTATGACTACATACCATTCTGCATTTATTTTTTTACATGTTTATTTATTTATTTTGAGAGAGAGAGCAGAGAAATGGGGGGAGGGACAGAGAAAGAGAGAGAGAGAGAGAGAGAGAGAGAGAGAGAGACTCAAGCAGGCTCCATGCTGTCAGTGCAGAGCCTGACTGGGGTTCCATTCCCACGAATCATGAGACCATAACCTGAGCCAGAATGAAGAGTTAGAGACTCAGTTAGAGACTGAGTCAGAATGACTGAGCCACCCAAGCACCCCAACATATTTTGCATTTTAAAAAATTTTCTTTTTTTTTTTAAGCTTATTTATTTTGAGAGAGACAGCACAAGCAGGGGAGGGGTAGAGAGAGAAGGAGAGAGGATCCCAAGCAGGCTTCTCGCTGCCAGCACAGAGCTCAACATGGGCTTGAACCCATGAAGCCACGAGATCATGACCTGTGCCAAAACCAAGAGTTGGTTGCTTAACCAACTGGGCCACCCAGGCACCCCACATTCTGCATTTATTAATCATTAATGTCCCCACTTTTTTGCCAATCAAGGATGGAGATATACATATATATATATGAAATTAAAACAGCAAACAAATAGTAAATAGTGATTAAAATAGAATTAACTTTTTATTTAGATTTTAAAATATATATTTTTTTATTTTAAAGAGAAAGAGATTGAGCATGAGCAGGAAAGAGGGGCAGAGAGAGAGGGACAGAGACAATCTCAAGCAGGTTCCACATTCGGGCAGAGCCTTATGTGGGACTCCAGCCCACGACCCTGGGACCATGACGTGAGCCAAAATCAAAAGCCAGGGGCACCTGGGTGGCTTAGTCAGTTAGGCATCTGACTTCGGCTCAGGTCATTATCTCACAGCTCATTGAGTTCGAGCCCCGTGTTGGGCTCTGTGCTGACAGCTTGGAGCCTGGAGCCTGCTTCGGATTCCATGTCACCCTCTCTTGCTGCACCTCCCCTGATTGAGCTCACTCTCTCTCTCTCACAAAAATAAACATTAAAAAAAAAAAAAGCCAGCTGCCCAGCTGACTAAGCCACCCAGGTGCCCCTAGGATTAACTTTTTAAAGAAATAGCTGATCTTTTAGTAAGTGTGTATGGCCTTTTGGTGGAAATTGCCAGCGCTCGATGGACTGTGTTTTTAATATTAGAAGTAGCTTTACAAAAAAAACCCCAAACTTGCAAAATCCTCATTATAGTCTTCATGGATTTTCAGGGAATCAGTGAGCCAATCATCTTATTTTACCAATGAGGAAAACGAGGACTTAAAAGGTTAAATAACTGGAGTGCCTGGGTAGCTCAGTCAGTTAAGCATCCACGTCTTGATTTGCTCTTAGGTCACGATCTTACGGTTTATGGGTTTGAGCCTCACTTCAGGCTGTGTGCTGACAGTGTGGAGCCTGCTGGGGATCGTCTCTTTCCCACTCCCTCTGCCCCTCCCCCACTGATACACACAAACACTCTCTCTCTCTCTCTCAAAATAAATAAACTTTAAAAAGAATCCTCTAAAAAAAAGGTTAGGTAACTGGGACACCTAGGTAACGTAGTTGGTTAAGCATCCAACTCTTGATTTCTGCTCTGGTAATGATCTCACAGGTATGAGATCAAGCCCCGACATCGGGTTCCGTGGTGAGCGTGAAGCCTGCTTAAGATTCCCTCTCTCTCTCTCTCTCTCTCTCTCTCTTTCTTCCTCTGCCCTACCCCCAGCTCGCACTTGCTCTTGCTCTCTCTCAAAAAAAAGAAAAAGAAACGGCTCAATAACTAACATCTGCAGTTAGTCAGACAGCTGCACGATGGTTCCGCCCTCTTCCAGTTCACCACAGGGGCTTCTCTGTTCCCGTCTCCTTTCTTGTCGCCTGCCTTTTGACATACGGTTTCAGAGGAAACGCTCAGGTTAACGATATATGTCATAGCTGTCATGAGCTGTCAGATTGTACTATTAGCCTCTTTTACAAGCAATGGCCCAGAGTGGGGTTAACTCACTCACTTACTCAAGGTGGCATCGCCAGGACACGGCTCTGCTTGGAAGGTGAGCAACACGGACAGAGTGTACGAAGGCCGACGGTGGTCCCTTCTGTGTCACCCCACCCCAGTATTTAGCCAGCAGCGCAGAGTCTCTGAGGCCAGAAGTCGCTCTTGAAAGCAAAGTCGCCTTAGACGTTCTGATTGGTGTGTGTCAGAGAGGGCGTCAGAGTGGCCAGTGTGGGGCTTCACAGCGTACCTGCCCTCAAAACTGATTCGTGTCAGCCCGAATCCTAAGACTCTAGTTAACAAACCCCACTAATGAACAAACCTCAGTGCCAGTTTATCCATTTACGTCAGTAGATGGTTCCATTGACCAAAACACTGTCCGATACTCAGGACGCTCGGTGTGGACAACCAAAATAGTTACAAGAAAGAAATTTGGTGAAAACAAAATAGGATCAGAGCTAGTCAGTGCTTCCCTGGGGTCGTGCCAGGCTGGCTTTGGAGAGCTGGTGTCTCTCGAGGAGACGGCAGAGACCCAGAATCTTCTTCTTAGGGCTTACCTTTTTTTTTTTTTTCTGTAAGTTTTACTGACATAAATTAAATACCATGTAATTCACCCATTTAAAGTGTGTAATTCAATAGCTTTTAGCATATTCATAGAGTGCATCACTATGCATGGTCCATCACTATGCATGGAGAGCATTCTCATTACCACAGAAAGGAACTCCATACCTGCTAGCCATCACTCCTCGCCGCCCTCAGCCCAGCCAGAACTAGGCGAACGATGATTTACTTCTGCCTCTAGGTTTGCCTGTTCTGGACATGCGATGGAATCGTGTAATGTGACCATTTACGTCTGGCTTCTTTCACTTAGCCTGACGTTTTCAAGCTCATCTCTGCTGTAGCACGTATCAGTACCTCGTTTCTTTTTATTGCCGAATATTATTGCGTTGTGTGTCTGTGCTGCATTTCTGTTCTCCATTCTCGAGTGTACATCCTGTGATCAGCTCCCGCCTCTCCCGGCGCTAGAGGTGACCGCGCCTGTTCAGGCCATGTGCATCTGACACCTCTGTAGTAGCCCCCAGCACCGGTGACGCCATTTGTGAACACATCTCTCCCGTGGGAGGACCACATCTCTCTTCATCTCTCACCGCAGCCATTCAGTGATTACGGAATAAATGAGGGAGCATATGGTTCCGGGCTTAGCTTCTCCAAGCAGTTGTTCATTCAAATAATTATGATGTTCTGGGAACACTCAGGGGGAAGCTTTTAACTCTGCCTGAACAACTGCCTGAAGAAGGATGAGCCAGAGTTTGCCAGGTGGGGGAGAAAGGAAAAGGCCTTCCAACCAGGAAATAGTATTTGTAAAGACGCGGAGAGGTGAAGGAGTGGGCGTGGATGGAGGTAGGTGTGTGACAGGGAGGGGCATGAGGTGAGGCTGGGAAGACAGACCATACATGGCAGGGTGAGGTTCTGTTCTGGAACCTTTTGGAGCCTTCTGAGGTTTGAAGCAGCGGAGTGGCACGATCAGATCTGTGCTTGAGAAAGAAAGACGGTCATGCAGGCAATGTGCAGAATCGGTGGAGGGAGAGAAGCTTCCATCCAGTCAGGCTCTGCTGCAGGCCTGGCAAGCCCAGCGAGGCCTGGCAGGGGCAGCGTTGTGGGAAAGGAGGACAGTGGACGTACCAATGGGAGGGTCCACCAGGCTGGCCCTACCCTCCTGCCTCCGTACCCCCAGACACCCTCCCCACTTCTACAGGGTTAATTGCTGTGTGTTTGGGGGGAGTCAGTTTACCTTGCTGGGCCTCAGTATTCTCACCTCTGAAACGAGAGGGTTCCAACAGATATTTTCTTCACTGCTCGTAACTGGAAGTTCTGAGTCTGTCATCAGCCATGGACATGCTGTGGTGATAGAGGGTAACCAGTGTCCTTCCCTGGGCCTTAGCCCCTGTTGGACAATGGAGAGAGGGGGCAAAGGGCGGTGCTGCTGAGCTGGAGTCAAAGTCTCCAAAACTTGGAGAGGTGCAAATCCTGGTGAGGTCGCCAGGCTGGGCCAGGGGAGAAAGAGGTGCCCACTGGTCCCTTAGAGGCCCCCACCTGCAGCCTGAGAGTGGCTGAAGCATGGCTTGAGGGCTGCCTTCGTGCTGAGTGAGGGCCTAGACCTCAGAGGAGAGGGCCAGTCCTCTTCCTGCACCCCCACCTGCCCTGCCCTGCCTGCAGCATCCCACGCTAACTTGCTGTATAGCAAGCAAGGCCTTGAGGAGAGGGTGGGTGTCGACCAGCCCAAATCCTTCCTTTTTCCCTCCTCCGCTCTTTCCCCTGCCCAATCTCCCTGTGGCCTCTGGCCCCTGGCTGAGCACAACAGATTACTCTGGTGGCATGCCCTCCCTGCGCAGTTTGCCGTGGATCGGAGCACGCTGCCCTAAAAGTCTCCCCGGGAGGGGCTGAGAGGAGGTCGTGGGTAGGAGACAACTGAGTCTTGTAAACTGGACTTAAGGAATTTCCCCAGAATTAGCACAATGCCCCCATTCTTTCCTTCCAAGAAGCCTTAACCCGCCCCCCACCTACCAGCCCACATTCTCTCTCCCACCCATCCCAGCCCCCCCACTCCTATTCCCCAGAGTGATGGCCGCTTCCCAAGGCCCTGCACTCTTAGCTTTGACCAGGCCAGTGTGCCCAGGAAGGGCCAGGCTGCTGACCAGACGGGGAGCAATCTTGGGTCCCTTCTGGGTCCAGCCGTGGGGTAGTGTTTCCTCACAGCCCGCGCCTCAGATCTTCGGCGTTGGCATTGGCGTGCAGGAGTTCTCCGCCCACCGTCCCTCCCTCCAGATCGCTTGCCGAGGACCATGTGCCACTTCCTTTTATCCTGGCTTCCAGTCTGGGTGTCCCTTCCTCCTCTGTTTTCCTAAGGGCAGCTCAGATTTTGATATCTGATGGGCCCCAGTGGGGAGGGCAGGGCAGGGCCTGTTTGTATAGAGTAATTGAGGCCCCGCCTCCCACAACCTGGAGATTAAGCTCTGGGGGAGGGGGAGGAGAAAATTGCTGAGATGGGGTAATCTGAAACTCTTTGTCAGGATAAATTGGGACAGGATCCCCATGCTCTCCCTCCCCACTCAAACTTGCAGCCCTTCCACTCACTCAGAGCACCGGCTCTCAGGCCCTCTCTTCTGAAGGGGGCCCTCTGCTGCTGGCCTCCGGGCTCAATCTCTGCCGCCCCCACCGATGCTGCTGCCAAGGAGGAGAGAGCATACATCCTTTGCTCCTGCCTTCCCAGGGCTGCCCAAATCCAGGCACCTGGGTAATTACGCCAGGAGAGGCCTGGGCAGCGGGCTTCCAGCTCCTGAGGGAGCAGTCGGAGTGTCCTGGAGCGTCCTGCTGGATGGGGCCCCCAAAGACCTCCTGCAGCGTTTTCCCAGCTGCTTCCCCACAAGGGGAGCCAGAAGCGTGAAGACTACTGGGTAGATAAGGTTTCACCGGCAGACAGCTGTGGAGCTTACTATTAGGCAGAAGAGAAAGGGAGGGGAGGAGAGCAAGTCTTTAGCTGAAACCCCAGCTTGGCGCCTCCTTCCAGTTCTTTCTGTCATCTATGCCTTTTTGTCATGGCTGTTACTTACTCCCCCCTGCCTGGGGAATGCAAACCAGCCCCCTTCTTGCATGGAAAGAGCTGGGACTGTGTGTGTGTCTGTGTGTGTGTGTGCGCGTGCGCATGCACACAAGCATGGCCAGAGAAACAGACCCAGGCCTCAGGGCCAGGCAATGGGGATGGAGATTCGAGAAAGAAGCTGTGGGTGTCAAGGATGGGATGGGATCCTGTGGACCGTGACCTTCAGTAGCGAGAGGAGCACGGGCTGGGGCTGCGGTGGCCAGTGCCGCCTCAAGCCGCAGAGCGGGACAGGTCTGGGGGCGCTCACGCTCACCCGCTTCTCTGCCCCGTACAGTTCCAGGGCCGCGCCAACCTGCATGTGTTTGAAGACTGGTGTGGCAGTTCTATTCAGCAGCTCAGGAGGAACCTCCACTTCCCACTGTACCCCCATGTGAGTGTTTGCCGGATATGCCTCTGTTCCCTCCCTCCACAGCCTTCTCCTCTCCCCTCCCTCTGCCCCACTCCGGTCTCTCACCTCCCCCTTTCTTCTGTCTCTATCTTTCCTGGCTTCTTTTCTGGTTTACTTTCTTTGCTTTATATCTTGGGCCCTCTTTTCTTCTGTCCAGTTATTATCCTTGCTCCCTTTCCACAGATTCCTTTGATTTCTCTGCCATCTTCTGCATCTTTTCAGCTTTAGGCTCTTGTTGTGGCTCATGATATGGGTTAGCCAGAGCCAGCACATACAGTTGGGCTGGCTGTGCGCTGTACAGGGTCACATGGACGAGGAAGCTAGTGAGGGTGGAAATCTTGCCTGTATGCTCCTCGCCAACCCACACTCTAGTCCTTCCTGTCTGCCTCCCTCCTGGTCTTCCCGCCAGCCCCGAGTGGACCAATTTCTTCAGTTTCTTCTTCCCTCTTCTGGGTAACGGTTTCCCTCCCCTTTCTGGGTGTAGATTCGCACAACCCTGAGGAAGCTGGCTGTGTCCCCCAGATGGACCAACTATGGCCTTCGCATTTTTGGCTACCTGCACCCCTTCACCGATGGTGAGTCCAGCCCCAAAGTCCCTCCTCCTGCTTCTTGTCCCAGATTCTTGATGGTACCCAGAGAACATAAGTCCGTAGCTGAGAAGTAAGTCCACGCTAGGCTGCCTGCACCCCGTTAGTCCATCACTGAGGAGAGGGGAGAAATTTAGTCCCCAGGAGGTCTCATCCAGTGCCCCCAACTGCCACTTATCTCCCTGATTCGCAGAGTCTGGAATAGCTGGTCTCTCCCTGTGAGTCTTCTCCATCCTCACGGGTTTCTTAGGGTGAGGAACCCCCACTTTATACAGAGAGAAGCCATAGCACCAAGTCCCCTCAAGAGCATGTAATCGCGAAGGCATAAAACAGACTTTCAGCCCTTTATGCTGATACCCTTCCTGCTCTCATCCGGAAACTCTCCCCCACTGCCCAGGGAAGATCCAGTTTGCCATTGCTGCGGACGACAATGCTGAGTTCTGGCTCAGCCGTGACGACCAGGTGTCAGGCCTTCAGCTGCTGGCCAGTGTGGGCAAGGTAGGGTCGGCCCAGCCCCAGAGCTCTCCCATTGGGCCCAGGAGCCAGGTCACGGAAGAGGCGCCTGCCTGCATCAGGAAACCTCATTACCATTAGTCTTTCTGGTGTGATGGCCGGGGAAGAAGGTGTGGGAGAGAAGCATCTTCCCTCTCACCCCTGCCCCATTTTGCAAAGGGGTAAACTGAGGTGTAAACTGGGGAGGAGTAAGGAGTTAGTCTGGGGCCACAGGAAGGCCTCAGGAAGATTCATCTCTGGGCCGGGACTGGGCCACCCCCTGTTGGGTTCCAGCGTCCTTAGCATGGTGCCAAGGAGGCACACCTGGGGTGCGATTGCTTGGGACCCTCTAAGAAGGGCTGAGATGTCATCTGTCACTCCCCTTACCTCTCCTGTTTTCTCTCCCCTTGCCCCCCTTTTCTTTTCTCTCCCATCTCCTTTCTCCCCATTCCTTCCTTGTCTCGTCACTCACTGCCTCCTTTTCTTGATACTTTTTGTCTTCCTCCTTCGTTCTCTGTCTGCTCTGCCCACACCTCTAGACTGGAAAAGAGTGGACTGCCCCTGGAGAGTTTGGGAAGTTTCGAAGTCAAATTTCCAAGCCAGTGAGGTGAGTAGAGTCTCATGATGTTCCTGTGAGCAGCAGAAAAAACCCAGCCTACCTCAAGCGCTGAGGCCGAATCAGAGTCAAGGAGCCCAGTCGCATCCTCCCACTATCCAGCCTTCCTTATTCCAGAGTTCAGTGTGCCTGGGCACTCGTGTATTCTGATAGATGAAGTCTTTGACTGAGAAACCATTTGGTCCATCCTTCCCTGTTTTACAGATGGGGAAACTGAGGCTCAGAGAGGGGTGTCATTTAATGAAAGTCACACAGCTCTCTAGTGACACTCAGCACTGGAAAACCAAATAGGTCTCTCTTCTCCCAGTCACTGCCCTGCCCATTCGCTCTATCCCTAGAAATGTCCGCAGCTGTACAGCCTGGACACCGGCTGCTATGCCCGTGCTGCAGAAAGTTCCTCATCGCAGTGATCCCTTGGTAGACTGGAGGGAAAAAGGCCTTTCCCAGCCAGTAGTGGCTGGAATTGCTTTAACATGTTGGCAGGGGGACTTAGCCCAACTTCACAGTGCCACCTGCTGGCCTGCACACACAGGCAAGAACATGTATTTGGCTTGATGGTGATAATAGCGATGTCGATAACAGTAAGACAGTCTAGCTTGCCAAGAGCGCCTGCTACGTGCCAGTCTCTGTGGTGAGCACTTTACATGCAACTGAGTGTAGCAGCTAGCGTCATGGACCCCGAAGCAAGACTGCCTCGGTCCACCTCCCAGCTCCACCACTTACCGCCTCAGTGACTTTGGGCAATTACCCAAAGTTTCTGTGCCTCAGTGTTCTCATCTGTAAACAAGAATTAAGTGAGTTAGTACACACGAAGCACTTAGAACAGTGTCTAGCACATTGTATCAACTCTATTATTACAGATGACCAGGCTTACGATTTTTCGACTTAACGATGTTGCGAAAGTGATATGCATCCAGTGGAAACCATACTTGGGATTTTGAATCTGGATCTGTGTAAAGGGTACAATAGCATCTTGTGCTGCTGGGCAGTGGCCGTGGGCCTCAGCTCCCAGTCAGCCACGCATTCGCAGAGCCAACAACCAATACACATAACCTGTCCCCTCACAACCATGCTGGTTTTCACTTTTATTCAGTGACTTACATGGGATTTTCAGAATTTTTTTTTTAACGTTTATTTATTTTTGAGAGACATAGAGACAGAGCGTGAGCAGCGGAGGGGCAGAGAGAGAGGGAGACACAGAATCTGAAGCAGGCTCCAGGCTCTGGGACACCAGCACAGAGCCCGATGCGGGGCTCAAACTCACAGACCGCGAGATCATGACCTGAGCCAAAGTCGGAGGCCCAACCGACTGAGCCACCCAGGCGCCCCTTACATGGGATTTTCAACACTTCATTATGAATAGGCTTTGTGTCAGATGATCTTGCTTAACTGTAGGTTCACACAAGTGTTCTGAGCGTGTTCAAGGTGGGCTATGTCGTTTGGTAGGTTAGGTGTATTAAATACATTTTTGACTTCCAATATTTTCAACTTGCGATGGGCTTATCAGGATGTAACCCCATCATAACCTGAGGGAGATCTGTGTTTCCTTTCATTCTCATGATTATCTCGTGAAGTATGTACTGCTATTACCGCCATCTTACAGAAGAGAAAACTAAGGTCATGCTGTGGCTAAGCGGTAGCATGGGGACTCCAGGCCAGCAGTAAAAGCGAAGCTTCTGGGATTCTGTGAACAAAGAGAGAAGGACAGGGAGAGGCTATGAGGGGTGGGAGCAAGGTGGGGGCTGGGGTGGCACGGCAGAGGAGTGGGTCGATGGGTGACCACAAGGCCCAGGAAAATAGCCTTCTGTTTCTCTGCTCTCTCCGGCCAGCCTGGCAGCCTCCCAGAGGTACTACTTTGAGGTGCTGCACAAGCAGAATGACGAGGGCACTGATCACGTGGAAGTCGCGGTGAGGACTCGCTGCTCCTGCCCTCCTAGCTCAGCTCTGAGCCACTCCTCGCCCCTTGTCCCCTGAACCCTTTTCGAAATCCAGCTGCCTCCGACCCTCTGCATCCACCCTTTCTCCTCTTCCAGTGGCGACGGAATGACCCTGGAGCCAAGTTCAGCATTATTGACTCCCCTTCCCTGTCCCTCTTCACAAGTGAGTAGGCTCTGCTCCTCTCTTGGACACAGAGGCGAGCTGGTGCCAACATGTGGGGCTCAGTCCGGGGCTGGGGGGGGGGGGGCGGGGTGGGCAGGGGGGCTGTGGGCAGGGGAGGGATGTCGGCTAACGCTCAAGATGCTTGGAACGTGGGTGTGAAGGGGGTTCAGAACAAGGAACAGAACTTAAAGGGACCCTAGGGTCAGAGGTCTGTAACTCTCAGGGGTCAGGGACTCATTTGAGAACCTGCTGGAAGCTCGCTGCGACCTGACCCCAGACAGATGCCCTTGTCTGTCCACACACAATATTTTGCGTACAATTTCAAGGGCATCCAGAGACCACGAGGCTCACTCCAGATGAGAAACCTCTGAGTGAGGCCAGTTCCCTATTTCACAGATGAAGGAACCATGGTTCTTTGCAAAGCCATGACCAGAGCTAAAGAAACTTTGTCACCTGCTTTAAATTCGCAGTAAATGAACTCTTCAGTTGTATTGTGCATTGTTCGTAATTTCCTCAGCGAGACTCCTACCCGCAGACCTCACTGAGAAATTGCCGGGCAGGAGGGGCCGTGTGGGCCCGGGTGTAGGAAGAGCAGGCAGGGCCAGAACCCTGAGGGAGGAAGGGCAAGCCAGGTGCTGGGAGGAGACTGAGAAGGCAGTGGGAAGTGTGTGAGAGAGAAGGAGAGCAGGATGGGGACAGGCCGGGGAGGCCTGGGTTCGCCGGACAGAGGGGTGGGCGGGCAGTGTGGAGTGGGCAAGGCAGGTGGGAAGAGGTTACAGCAAGAGGCCACAAGGGGGCAGGTTGTGAGCTGCTGAATTGGTGCAAGAGGAAGAAGGGAGAGCTAGAATCCATAGATGCAATGTGAAATGAGAAGAAAGAGGCCCATAGCAAAGCTCAGGGGAGAAGCGAGTGAGATGAGCCAGAGGCACCCAGCCTTGGGTATGGAAGGAGAGCTCTACCTGGGGCTGAAGACAAATGAATCCAGGAGGCGGGGAGCAAGGACAAGCAACCCGTCCCCAGGGCGGTGAGAAAAGGGAAGGAGTAAGCCTGGTGGCCCACTTGGAGATGAGAATACCAGGAGGGTGGACCGCCTGGGGGGCTCAGTCGGCTAAGCGTCCAACTCTTGGTTTCAGCTCAGGTTGTGATCTCATGGTTTTAAGAGTTCGAGCCCCTAATCGGGTTCTGTGCTGACAGTGTGGAGCCTCATTGGGATTCTCTCTGTCTCCCTCATTCTCTGCCCCTCCTGTGTGCACTCTCTCTCTGTCTCTCTCTCCCAAAATTAAAACAAAAGAGAGAGAATACCAGGAGCCGATGAGCGGGACTGCGCAGAATGCCGGGGGTGCCCTGCCCAAGTGGGCACTGCTAACATGTCCATCTGAGGCAGAGACAACACAGCCCGCGTCCAGATTCAGCTCTGCCACTTACTCAGTTGTGTAATCTTCGGCAAATGACTTAGATTCTCTCTGCCAGAGTTCCTTGTCTGTAAAATAGGAATAATTAAGAAGTCCGTAAGTCTTACGGTGCTTAAAAAAGATTGAATGGTTTGATATTCATAAGGTGCTCAGAACGGTGCCTGTTTTGTTATTTAGTAAATGCTACAGACGTATTTGTTAAGTAAGTGAAGTGACAAATTTCCACAGCGGAAAGTTGTCTTTTCCCCATTTACACAAGACTGTGGTGTGTGCCAGCCATGGGGGTGGTGGGGTGGGTCAAAGGGAGATCAGTAGCTGAACCCACAACTTGTGAGGGAGCAGGGCCGGCAGGGGAGCGGGATCTCACACACCCCGTACTGTCCCTGGGAGCCACAGAAGCCTGCACTCAGCCTCTTCTCGGCCCCTCGGAGGCGCAGGCGCCTGGCGTTGGTTTGCTCTTGGACTCACAGCTGCTTTCTGTTCTTTTCTCCCTGGGCCCAGACGAGACAGTCCTCAGGATGGATGACGTGGGCCACATCCCTCAGACAGCAGCCAGCCACGCGGGCTCCCCAGACTCTCTTCCCAGAGATGAGCAGCCCCTCGCAGACATGCTGCGGCCGGACCCTCGGGACACCCTCTATCGAGGTAAGACCTCGGCCGCGTTCTTGTCATCCAGTCCGGGGACGATACACCACCAGGTTTAGTAGGAGGAGACTCGGAAGACTTGTCACTTCTACCACAGTCCCAAAAGTCAGAGAGACTCTTTTTTTCTCCTCGTAGTGTAAAATATAACATGCACACAGAAAAGTACAAAAATACATGTGTACAATTTTGTAATTATACAGATCATTACAGAACCAACATTGTGTCACCACCTCCCAGGACAGGAAATAGAACTAGAGCCCAGAAATCCCCCGTGCATGCGTCCACAATCCCATACCTCACAGCTTCTTATGGGATCCCGACTCTTTGAATCCAGCGAGAGAAATCGGTTCCCACCAAGGTGCTGGAGTCGTCCACTCTGGGGAGCGTTTGCATTTTTAAAGATGACCAAGTCCCGAAACAATTGGGAGGAAATTCAGTTACTGGCCCTTCACTAGGGCGAGACTTTGTGGCCCCTTGGACGTTTCTAAACCTTTACTGAGGTTAGCCCAGTACAGCAGTCCCAGTGCCATGCCGTGCCTTAAACCAGGCACCATGTCTGAATCCTTGGCCTCCGAGGTGCTCCTTGAATGCACCCACCCCAGAAAGTGGTGCCAGCCTTGGTTTGGCAACCTCAGCTGATGGACCCACCTAGACTCTGCCCATTGCTGCCACGAGCAAATATAAAAGGTGTCTTCCCAGAGCAGGGGCCTTCGGCCCTCCCCCTCAGCCTAGCACCTTCCCAGCCCGTTCCAGGCTCCCGTCCCCACCCTCACCCCTCTTCTCTTACTGTCCTCAGTGCCTCTAATCCCCAAGGCTCATCTCCGCCACGTCCTGCCTGATTGTCCCTACAAACCCAGCTACCTGGTGGATGGGCTCCCCCTCCAGCGCTACCAGGGACTCCGCTTCGTAAGTCTTGGGGCTGGGCAGTGGGGGCAGGATCGACAGGGCTTGCTGCCTGTGGCTGCAATGGAGGGGTGCCGGGGCTGACTCTTCCTCCTCCCCCTGCCGCCTAGCAGCAGACAGGATCACCTCACAGGTCCCTGGGCCGGGAGCACTTGCGTTCTCAGTTGCCTCTCGCCCAGGGGACCACCCTGCAAGGCTCTGCCTTACGAAGCCTCCCACACCAACTCTACAACAGTGATGATCACCTGAGGTGGGCTGGCCTGATGCTTCCTATATTCTCTGCTCCTTGGGCCATACGATCCTGTCCTGACTAGATCTGTCCTACTGGGCTGTGAGCCAGCAGTAGTTAATACACTCATAGACAAGGCACTGGGGGAGAGTGAACTGTGGAAGGGAGGTTAGCTCTAGAGAGCCTGTAGCCCGGGTAGAAACTGTAGAGGCAGAAGGCACAATATATATCCAGATCTAGGGATGGTTGGAAGTCCTCCCCCAGGTCAGAGCCCAGATGGGGTCTAACTGAGAAGTTTGTTGGTGACCTTGCCTTAAGCTATTTAAGAGAGGCAGAAAGCAATGGAGTGAATAACAAACGGGGACTGTTCCAGGGCAATGGGACTTTGTAGGTAAAGGTTGAGAGGTGGCAGGAGAGGATAAGATGGCAGAAGGAGGAGAGAATGGTCCTGGCTGCAGCTGGGGAGAAGGAGCTGAGACAGGAGACGACGTGTGCACCAGGAAGCTTGAATCGGGCTTCCGTTTGGTCCAGAGAGCCCAGGAGAGGAGGCCTAAAGAGTGGAATGGAATCCCGGTCTGCATAACAAATGCTTTCATTCAGAGCTCAAAGCAGCCCTTCTTCCCCTCACCAGGGCCAGTCCCTGGGAGCCCTTTGTGGTCCTGGCCAGAGGGGCAGGCTTAACCCTGGCTGGCTGATTTCTTACCAAGATCCTGGGCTCTTATTCCTGCTGCTTCTTTCTCTGCCTCCAGGTTCATCTGTCCTTCGTTTACCCCAATGACTACACCCGCCTGAGCCACATGGAGACCCACAATAAATGCTTCTACCAGGAAAGCTCGTACTATCAGGATAGGTGAGTGACACCGAACGGAGCAAGGAAGTGACCTTATGGACGGGTTCTGAAGGAGCCAGTAGAGCTGCCTGGACCAGAAGAGACACAAATGTTCTTCCAGGCCAAGGAGTCTTGGCCCTTCCTGGGCATGCCATGCACTCACAGACGCACACACACACTCTTGCCCAGCCTCCTTCCTGCACCCTCGTCCCCAGCCATGACTCCATACTGCTGCAGGGGCTTTGGGCAGAACCTCAGGCGTGAGCCTGCAGAGCACGGGGGGCCAGTCTACTTTGCCTTCCTCCTACAGGTTCAGCTTTCAGGAGTACATCAAGATGGACCAGCCTGAGAAGCAGAAGCCGGAGCAGCCAGGTACAGTGACAGCTGAGACTTCCAGGTCAGGCTGGGAGGGGTGACCATGGTCTGTTTCTAGAGGAAGTTCAGACCATGCCGACCCTGCCCCTGAGGAGTTTAAAATCCAGACCACATAGCCCCTCCCCCAACCCCAAGGAGTAGAGGGCGGTGCTCCTACCTTCTCCATACAAGGCACATGTAGAAAATGACCTATTGTTAACAGCATGCCTTGGTCAGCTGGAGGAGATTTAGAGCCCTGGAGGAGATTCCTTGAACTGCTTGAGGGCATTGCTGTCCCTGGCACCCTCACTGGGGAGATTCCACTGTAGAGAAGCACTGTTTCCCTGCGGCCTTTCCTCCTGAGGGATTAGGGCATGCCCAGGGCCATTCGTTGAGTTCCACATGTGTCAGGCACCTGCTAGGCACTTTGTGTATTTTATGTCACTCCATCTTCACAACAACCCTGGAAGCTGGACTATCATTCCCTTTACGCGGAGGAAGAAACGAGTTAGTTGAGGTTGGTATCTCGCCCAAGGTCACACAATAAGTAAATGGCAGAGCCCGGGTGCCGTCCCCATCTGATGCCCCTTTATGTGTTCTGCAGATGATCGACAGCTATCTTGTAGATCTCATTTGGGAAAGGTTAGCAACTCCGATGTGAGGAATGGTTGTTACTAACAACAGGTTTTGAGGAAGGCCTTCTAGAAGAATCCCAGTACGGAGAAGCCGTGGAGGAGACCCTTGACTCCAATGACCAAAACGCCAGGATGCCGGAGGGAAAACCAGTGCCTACCTCTACCCCTGGGCAGGATGTCACTGACTACCACCTCCGAAGCCTGCGGAAGCTCCTGGCTCAGCCCTGGGAGGGTCCACTGATGCCCTTTTCCCAGAAGAACTCCACAGCTCCCTTCCCCGTGAGGACCAGTGATGTCCCAGTCCAGCCCCCAGAGAAGCAGGAGAGAAGACCCAGCCCTGAGCCCAGCCAAGATCCCCCTCCCTCTGAGAAGTGGCCCCCTGGGCATCTGGCAGGGAACCTGCCTCAAGTCAAGGGGCCCAGGCCCACTGGTGACAGCCCCAGGAAGACGCTAGGGCAATCCCAGTGGCTGAATCAAGTTGAGACATACATTGCAGAGCAGAGAAGGGGGGACAGGATGGAGCTTCCAGCCCCCAGGAGGGGTTGGCCCGGGCAGGAAGAGGTGGTGGTAGCTGCAGGCCAGGAAGGACAGGCGGAGGGAGAAGAAGAGGGGGAAGAAGAGGAAGAGGAAGAGGATGTGAGTGAGGTGTTCGAGTACGTGCCCATGTTTGACCCAGTGGTAAATTGGGACCAGACCTTCAGTGCTCGGAACCTGGACTTCCAAGCCCTGCGGACTGACTGGATCGATCTGAACTGTAACACGTCTGGCAACCTGCTGCTTCCGGAGCAGGAGGCTCTCGAGGTCACACGGGTCTTCCTGAAGAAGCTCAACCAGAGGAGCCGGGGGTAAGGTAAAGGGCGCTCTGGGACCGGGGCTGGGGCTCGTGCAGCCATCTGGCCTGGGGCAGGAGCCTGGGGGCTGTAGCACAGTCCCCTGCTGCAGGCTTCCTGGAAGATGAAGCGCCTGGGACACCCCCCGTCCCTGAGAATGAGGTGTACCGGTCAGGTCTTTGTCCCAGCATCAGGCAAAACTGAGGCTAACGGACACAAGACCCCAGGTATGAGCTAGAAGGTCTAGGGCAGAAAGCATGGCCTTACTTCTTTATTTCTTCATTCATTCATTTAACCAATCAGCATTCTTTTAATTGAGATAGAATTCACATGCTATCTAATGTACTATTTTACAGTGTACAGTTTTAGAGTGTAGAATTTCGTGGTTTTTAGGTATATTCGTAATGTTGTACAACTGTCACCACTGTGATTCCTAACATTTTCATCCCTTGTAAAAGACACTCTGTTAGCATGACTTCTGTTTCTCCCTCCTCTTAGTCCCTGACAACCAACCACTACTCAACGTTTTTCTGCTACAGATTTACCTATAAGAGTCATTTCATGTAAATGGAATTATGTGATATGTGACCGTTTGTGTCTGGTTTCTTACACTTAGCTTATCCATGTTGTAGAATGGATTGAGTACTTCATTCCTTTGTACAGCTGTGTAATATTTCACTGAGCGAATATACCATGGCTTGTGTGTCTGCTCGTCAGTTGACTGACGTTTGGGTTGCTTCCACTGTGGGGCTATTATGAATACAATGCTACTATGAACATCGGTGTACAAATTTTTGTGTCAGCATGTTTTCAGTTCTCTTGGAGATATACCTAGGAGTAGAATTGCTGAGTTGTACAGTAACCCTGTTTAACATTTTGAGAAACTGCCAATCTCTTTTCCAAATTAGCTGCACCATTTTACATTCCCATCAGTGGTGTCAATTTCTCTACATCTTTGTCAACGCTTGTTGTCTTCCTTTTTTTAAAATAGCCATTGAGATGGGGGAGCGCCTGGGTGGCTCAGTTGGTTGAGCCTCCCATTCTTGATTTTGGCTCATGTCTTGGTCTCACGGCTCATGGGATTGAGCCCCGCATCAGGCTCTGCCATTCTCTCTCTCCCTCTCTCTATGCCCCTCCCCCATCTTGTATGCTCTCTCTCAAAATAAATGAATAAACTTTAAAATAAATAAATAGGGGTGCCTGGATGGCTCAGTTGGTTAAGCATCCAACTTTGGCTCAGATCATGATCTCACAGCCCCCGAGTTCGAGCCCCGCGTCAGGCTCTGTGCTGACAGCTCAGAACCTGGAGCCTGATTTGGATTTTGTGTCTCTGTCTCTCTCTCTCTGCCCCTCCCCTACTCGCTCTCTGTCTCTCTCTCACTCTCTCTCGAAAATAAACATTTAGGGGCGCCTGGGTGGCTCAGTCGGTTGGGCGGCCGACTTCGGCTCAGGTCATGATCTCACAGTCTGTGAGTTCGAGCCCCATGTCGGGCTCTGTGCTGACGGCTCATGAGAGCCTGGAGCCTGCTTCGGATTCTGTGTCTCCCTCTCTCTCTGCCCTTCCCCTGCTCATGCTCTGTCTCTATGTCTCTCAAAAAATGGATAAACGTTGAAAAAAAATTAAAAAAAATAAATAAACATTTAAATAAACAAACAAGCAAATAAACAAACAAACGATCCTAAAGGGTGTGAAATGGTATCACATTATGGTTTGGATTTGCATTTCCCTAGTGACTAATGATATTGAGTCAACCAATCAACATTTATCTAATAATCCATCGTGTCTTATGCTCTCTGACTAAGCAGAGCATTTATTTTATTAATGAGGGTCAGTTTCTGAAGGAAACACATTCACCTTACATACTTAGGATCTTAGAGCTATAACAGACTTTAGACATCATCCAAGGTCAATTACGTACATTTTTAAAGATGGAGGCAGTGAACACTTAGAGATTAAGCATCTGGTGTAAGTTCTTTCTCTCTGTCCCTTTCTCTCTCTCATTTCTTCTTTCTTAAGTTCTGCACCCAACCTGGGGCTTGAACTCACGACCCTGATATCGAGTTCCATGCTCTACTGGCTAAGCCAGCCAGGCACCCCTTGGTAAAAGCATCGTAGCCAAAGACATCGCCTGGACAAAAGCCAGGGTCTCCTGACCACTGGCCTCACAGGCTTCTACCCCACCATGTTACCCCATAGTAGGGGAAGGAATCACTCAAGCTGCCCACCCTTTCTGCCACAGGAAGTACCAGCTGCAGCGAATTGTGAATGTGGAGAAGCGCCAGGACCAGCTACGCGGAGGTCGCTACCTCCTGGAGCTTGAGCTGCTGGAACAAGGCCAGCGCCCAGTGCGGCTCTCCGAGTATGTGTCTACACGAGGCTGGCAGGGCATCGATCCAGCTGGTGGGGACGAGGTCGAGGCCCGGAACCTGCAGGGCCTGGTTTGGGGCTCACACAACCGCCGGAGACATGTCTTGAATGTCCGGGCCCCAGAGCCCAAGCTGTGTTGGCCCCAGGGCTTCTCCTGGAATCACCGAGCCGTGGTCCACTTCGTTGTGCCTGGTGAGCCTCAAGCGGAGCCTGGCCATTCTCAGCAGAGTGGGGATCCTGAAAGTAACCATGAGCACCCGGGTCTCTGCTCACGGTTCTCATAAGAGCCTGTGGGAGAGGCCACCTTACAGTTGAGGACCTGAGATCACGTGACTGAGTGTTGGCATTAGAAAAGATGCTGACCCTCGGGCCGGTTGCTCTCCTGTTACGCTGGGTTTCAGGGTTGGGTGCGATCACGGCCAGATTGTTGTACGGGTTTGTAGCTGCTCCGGGGAATAAGACATAGGGTGGGTTACCTGATATTTATAGTGGAAAAGGGGAGCATGTAACAGACATGTGTAACCGTGGGCTAGGGTGATAATAGGATGGGCAGATGACAAGCTTTGAGTGTGAGAGCATGACTGGGTCACTAGGAGAGCTGAGGACAAGCCCAGTCCAAGGCTTTCCCATGGGGCCCTGCCTGGAGGCTTAGTAGGCAGCAGCATAGAGCCCCCTTTCACTGGGGAGCTCTCCCTCCACCTTCCGCCTCCCTGCCGCATTGCCGGTGGCGTCCGTAGTGGCATTTCCCCTAAGCGGAGGTCTGATAGGGTCCTGACTCGTGTAGGAGCTGGCTGTGGGGATGCCTTTCTTTGCACTACCGCTTCTTTCTCCCTGTTGCCCGTCATGGCAGTAAAGAACCAGGCGCGCTGGGTGCGGCAATTCATTGGAGACATGGAAAAGCTGTTCCAGGTCACCGGCGACCCACACTTCAATATCATCATCACTGACTATAGCAGTGAGGACATGGACGTCGAGATGGCCCTAAAGAGGTCCAAGCTGCGGAGGTGAGGAGGCTCCTTGGCCAGGACACGGCCTTAGCCAACCTGCTTTCCAGAGTCTCAGGACTGCTGGGTCCTAGGCAGAGCCCGCAGTCCCACCTGGCTTTCTGGAATCCCGGTGTCTGGCTTTCTCCAGAGGACTCACCTGCCCGTAATCCCATCCCAGGAGCACGCATAAGCCCTCCTCATGCCTGCCGGCCTCCTCCAGGACCATTGCCACTGCGCCCTCATACTCTGCCCCTCTCTCCTCTCTTCTCCCTGCAGCTACCAGTACATGAAGCTAAGTGGAAACTTTGAGCGTTCGGCTGGGCTGCAGGCTGGCATAGACCTGGTGAAGGTAATAGCCTGGGAGGGGCTCGGGAGACGAGGTGACAGACTGGTTAAGAGGTGGAGATGTTTGGGACATGGGCGGCGCTCAACTCCTCAGGGGGAGGGAGTAAGGACACGGACGTTCCTCTCTGCTATGGGGCAGGGCCAGTGCCAGGGTGGGACTGAACCGATGACAGTGGAGCATTTGTCCCGGGTCCTTGGAGTCGTACAGGGTGGAGGGGAGGCACCAGAACTCATTCTCCAACTCTGAGATCTGCACTCTGGTGCCCAGTACTATGGAAATCTGCCCAGCAGTTTGTCTTATGGAGGTTTGTCCATCATTCAAACGGGAAGGAGCCTGGGGATCGGCCTAGGGAGTGGCCTGACCTCTGAGCCCTGGTGCGTAGGGTCTCCTGACCCTCCCTGATCTGTCCCCAGGACCCACACAGCATCATCTTCCTCTGTGACCTCCACATTCACTTCCCAGCTGGAATCATCGATACCATCCGGAAGCACTGTGTGGAGGGCAAGATGGCCTTCGCCCCCATGGTGATGAGGCTGCATTGCGGGGCCACCCCCCAGTGGCCCGAGGGTGAGCCCCGCGTTGGTTCTTTGTCCCAGAGCTGGAAACAGCCACGTCTGCCATGGCAGCATCCCTCCACCCCCGCCTGCTGCTCCCGCCCGGTTGGACAGTCCACCAGAGAGGGGCATGAGGGCCGTGCTCACGGCCACAGCAGCGGCAGCCATGAGCGTTCCCTCCCCATCTTCCTTTCTCCCTTCACCGGACGTTCACTGTGTGCCTGACGCTATGCCCTGTGCAGACAGAAAAAATGGAAAGACAGGCTCCCTGCCTCCGGAGAGGGAAGCAGACAAGGAAGGCACACTGGGCTGTGTCTCCAGTGGCTGCTGCTGTCAGAGCCCATGGCTCCTCCCTGTTAGAACCGCTGCTTCCATCGGACCCTGGACGTTAGTGAGGGGGGGCTTCCCCCCAGAACAGGCAAGGGATTCGTTCAAAGGAGACAGCACAGCTTTCAGCCTCAGGCACCCCTCTCCTCTGTCTTTCAGAGAAGGCTCAACCCAGAAGCCTTCATTGCTTCCTCCTGGCCCCTGGCTCATCTCACCAGGGGCTTCTTGTCTGTCCACAGGCTACTGGGAGGTGAATGGGTTTGGACTACTCGGCATCTACAAGTCAGACCTGGACAGAATCGGGGGCATGAACACCAAGGAGTTCCGAGATCGCTGGGGTGGGGAAGACTGGGAGCTGCTGGACAGGTGACTGGAAAAGAAGGGCATCCGAGGGGCATGCTGGGATCCCATGCTATCAGGGGCTCTGGGGAGGGAACAGGGCTAGACGGACCGAGGCCCGGCCCCCTGGGCAGCAGACTCCTGAAAGAGTTCTGCACTCGGAGGAAGCCCTGCCACTTCCCAGGGGTCACATTACCTGCCTGGCCGAGGCTCCGTTTCTGTATGTATCAGAAGGGGGAGGAGAAGTTAGTACCTGCCCCAAATCCCACAGCTAGGGAGTGTCAGAGGCTTAAAGCTGGGTCTGTGTATGTTTTCTTTTCCCTGGAGGGAGAAAAGAAAAGGGAGATACACTGTATACAAAGAAGGTGCAACGGAGGTAGGTTGAGGGAGCTTGTGTTAGGAAACCCAGCTCTCACAAAGCTCAGTCAAAGCAGATCCCAGAGTGGACGGAAGGCTAGTCTAGCGGTTACCTCCACCCTGGCCTTCCTGCCGGGCTGGGCGGATGCGGACTCCAGTACAGCCTTGCTGGAAGGACAGGCTCTCTGTGAGAGGGCCTCCCTACTGGCTAAGCACATAGAAGAGTGACAGGGGAATCTGCGCCCTCTGCCGCCATCGCATACGTGCTGTGTCCCCTGCAGGCTGAGTTCCTCGTGGTGGGCACGGGGTGTGCGCCAGGTGCTGCACTGAGCCCTTCTTGCCGTCAGCTCTAGCCTTTACCACCAGCCTCCAGTATGTACATATTGACCCTTGAACAACGTGGGGATTAGGGCGCTGACCCCCTCGCAGTGGAAAACCCGTGCATAACTTTTGACTCCCCCAGAACTTAACTACTCCTAGCCTACCGTTGACCGGAAGCCTTCCTGATAACAACCAGTTGGCTACCACATATTTTGTATGTTATGCATATTATATATCATATTCTTACAATAAAGTAAGCTGCAGAAAAGAGAATGTTACTAAGAAATTCATGAGGAGGAGAAAACGCACTTACAGTACCGCACTGTATTGGAAAAAAACCTGTGCAATCTGCAATTGTGTTGTTCAAGGGCTGAGTGTGTATCATTCTTTTTTTTTTTTTAATGTTTATTAATTTATTTTTGAGAGAGACAGAGTGCAGGCAGGGAAGGGGCAGAGAGAGAGGGAGACAGGCTCGAAGGCTCCAAGCTCTCAGCACAGTGCCTGACGTGAGGCTCGACCTCACGAACCATGAGATCATGACCTGAGCAGAGGTCGGACGCTTGCCCCACTGAGCTACCCAGGCGCCCCATCATTCTCCTCTTTCTAGACTGAGACTCTGAAAGGTGACGGGCTTTCCGGGCTTTCCACAGTAAGGAGCTGGGATTCAAACCCAGGCTGTCTGGCTCCAAAGCCCATGCTCTGTGCCCTACACCCTCCTCCCCTGCCCTGTGGGGAGTAAACAGAGGGAGACAGGGACAGGCTCTGACGTAGATGCAGGGAGGGCGGGATCCTCCGGGGCCCCTGGGCCTCTCCCTGGCTGCCTCTTTTCTGTTCCTCACCGCCCCTCCCCCACTCAGGATCCTCCAAGCGGGCCTGGAAGTGGAAAGGCTCTCCCTCAGGAATTTCTTCCATCACTTCCATTCCAAGCGGGGCATGTGGAACCGCCGCCAGATGAAGATGCCGTGATCCCGAGGGGTGGCCCTCTGGACTGACCGCTTCCTGCTCCTTAATTTGAGCTCGCTCCCCAAGGCCCCTGCTCACTGTTGAGGAGGAGAGGGAAGGGGAGCAGAAGCCACGGCCCGCCCGGGGAGCCCTCGGAGCTAACACCCTCGCTCCCCCGAGAGCTGTTGCCTCACACAGACGGCTGCCGAGGCCCCTCTCTCTACCCTCGGGGCCTCTGAAGGGAGGACCTTGAGAGAGGGACCAGGAGGGGCCATGCACTCAGTGGACAGAGACGGACCGGCTCCCGGGGAAGGTGGCACAGTTAAGGAAAGAAAGACCTGTTGGAGCAATGCCAGCCTCTCCGCGAGCTGCCTTCCAGCATCCACCCACGCTCCTCCCAGGGAGTGGCGACCGTGCCCTGGAAACTCTTCTCTCGGACATACTTCATCGGGGTTTTTATTTTTCTAACAGAAAACCGAAACTGTCCAGACCCAGCACTGACTGTGAGAGAGGGACGGGGTCATGCATTTAGGGTACGTTCCCCACTTGCATACCTCAGACCCACTCCTGTGTAGCGATGTGTCCCTTGGTCCTTCACCCGGCAGCTGATTTACAACCAGAGGAGTTCTCAGCTCTACCCCAGGCTCGTGCCTTCCAGAGACACGCACGTCTCTCCCAGGTAGCCACGGAACAGCTGGCCACCGATTGGGGCATTAACCTCACCCTCCGGGCGGTGCTAACTTCAGACCGACGAGAACACAGAAGTGGCATCATCCTCGCGGTGCCCCAGCGGGGTTGGGAGACAGAGAGCTGGTGGACAGCGGGCTCGTCATTCCTCGGCACCTGGCATCCAGGCCGTGCAGGACGGGCGAGGTGGAGAAGGCAGGGAAGAGAAGGCCCTTTCCGGCCCGCCTGCGAGGGGAAAGCCTTGGGGAGACCATGAAGCAGAGAGGAAGGAGGATGGGGACATAAGCAAGCCGTGGACTCAGATGTGAGGAGGAGGTGGGCATCCAGCGGGACGGGGCGGGGGGGGGGGGGGGAAGGGAAGTGGAAATCCGGAGTCCCCGAGCCCTGCTCTCCCACAGACTCGCCTTCCTGCAGGGAGACCCCTTGCATGGGAGAAGAGGAAGGGGTGTGGGCAAGACAGGAACAGGGATCAGGGCAGTAAGGGGCAGGGCCACGGGCTTGGGGACGTAAGGGCATTGCCCTGCCATCTCTTCCCCAGTTGGAGGGGGGCGGGGCCGGGTGAAGCCGGCCTTTCTGACACCTGATGATCACACACTTCTCTTGCACTAAAAATCCCCTGGTGCCTTGGGGGCTGGGGATTTTTTTTTGCCGCTGCTGCTGCCTCTGCCGCCGCTGCGGAATTGACCAACGGTGGGTGCGTCGGACACTGGCTCTGGAACTTCAGTGTCTGCTTAGGGAGGGGAGCACAGAGCTCGCAGCCGCTGGGAGGAAGCGCTCCCAGCTGGTGCAGCAGGGCCCAGGAGGCCAGTCAGCGGAGCCCCAGCTCTGTTCTGTGATAGGATCCAGGTCACGGGCATTTGGAGTTGCGGGGTCTAGCTGGTGGGCCCTGCATTCACAAGAGCACATGCTTGGCATCTAGGAGAATGGGGCCTGTTGAGAACCTTCTGGAGGTTGAAGAGAATCCCCGCTCCCCTCTAAGAAATCAGGAAGGACAAAGACTTTCCAATTCATAGGCTGTGGCTTTTGGATCCCATACCTGCCCTCTGGGCTGTGGCTTTTCTCAGAGCCCGCTCAGGCTTACTGCCTTTGGGAAAGGGCTGCGGGGAGTAGGTGAGAGCTAGGGTTGGCCGGATGCCAGCTTTCTCTCTGGGGCCAGGGTCACCCTTGGGCATGGCACTGGAAGGTCTGAGCCAACCCAAAGAGCTCTCCAACTTCCATCCTCTTGATGACGGGAGCCAGCCCAGCCTCCTGGGCCCTGCTCTCGCACCCCTCTGACCCTGGCCAGTGCCTTGTGTTTGATGTTTGTTACCTCCACACCATCTGCCTTAAGGGGAAATGTGTCAGGTGGGGGGCGGGAGTGGGACCGGGGGAGGGAAATCGTTAAATACAGCATCTTCTTAGAAAACAAAGTGGCTCGTGTGTTTTTCCCCTTGCCCATCAAGATGGGAGAGGGGTGGGCTGAGGGGCCCGGGGCTCACATCTCTGTTCCTCAGTTGGCAGGCTTCTGATGGACATGCCAAGGACACTCTCACACCACCCTCCACTCTTCACCGTTAGTTGGGTGCCTGCTATGTGCCGTGGTTTACTCCGGAAGGGCCAGCACTCTTCCTGCCTGAGGAGTTCACGGTCTGATAGCAGACTGAGCATTTTCTGCTCAGCAGATTCTTGGAGATTGGTGGTTCGATGGGGAAAGACTGATGGACACCCCGGGTGAGGAAGGCTAGACATAGGGCCAGAATGGTTTGCTGAGCAGCAGAGAGAAGCCAAGGTGTGACTTATTCTAAAGTAGCAGACACTCTAAAAATCATTTCTGTTTGAGCTACGGATGCCCTGTTGACATTTTACGGGTGCAAATTTACCTTCCTAGTTCTGTTTTGCATAGGCAAAGATCAAAATGAGTTTGTATGCCTTAAGCACATGCCTAAGGGAAAGTACTAATTTGAAAGCTAGGATAGGTTTATAACAGGATTGTGCATACATGGATCAATCCAGAATTGACTAATCTGCCATTGACGTAGCAGATGGTAAATAGCCCCAGCGGGGGGTGGAGGGGGCAGAAAAGTTGACTCAGCAGGACCCAGAGGAGAGGGAGTGATTTAAAAGCTTTTTCTCCCTCCAGGCTTAGGTTTGCTCTTTCAAGCTCTTTCCGGATGCTGGAGAGGGCATCCAGAGACCAGCCCGATGCATAAAGATGGACTCATAGAGGATTTGCAGAAAACTTTATAGATAGAAGTCGTTCCATTTCACAGAAAGGGAAAACTGAGGCCTGAGGCAGAGGAAATGGCTAGGGCAGAGAGGAAGTAAGAACCAGAGTCCTGAAGCTGGGAAAACTTCACCTTAGGTAGACACCCCTTAGGTTCAGGAGATGCTACCAGAAAGATTGGCAGTATCCCAGTCTGAGTCAGGACTCCAGACCAAGATGGGATTCACTTATACCAGTAAAATGGGACATCTCAATTCAGATGCTGGGGGTAGGGATCAAAGACATCTACACTGCCCTTTTTGAAGCTCTCCCAGGGGCTGTGGAAAGTGCCCATCAGCCTAGCAGATCAGGGAGGGAAGAGGCGGAAGCGGTTCCAGACCCAGGACCTGTAAGGGAAGTGGAGAAGAGGTGGTGAGGAGGGCAGGCCAGACCAGTGGCCCTCACTCAGACTTTATTGCACACGCAAGTCCCCTGGCAGTCTTTCAAAAATGCAGATGCCCATTCAGTAGCTCTGGAGCGGGGCTGGAAATTGTGTGTTTCCTGCAAGCTCCCGGGTGGCGTTTTTGCTGCTGGTCCAGGGACCGCAGTTAGAGTAGCAAGAACTGCTAGGCGATGCCACGGAGGAATCCCATACTGCATCTTTGGTCTTGCCAGAGGGGCGGAGCCAAGCAGTACACCCTGGCTATAGAAAAACCCATCCCAGGCTATAGGAAAACTCAAGCTTAACTGCTGAGAAAAAGTCACCTATAACAGCACGCGGGGACTTTCTGGGCCCAGATCCAAGCTCTTAGATCCCCTCCTTGCCTCAGATCGGCCTTTCCCCTTTTGCTTGCAAAGATCTCACTCTTACCCCAAACCCCCAGAGCTGAGAGAGGGTCATTTGGAGACCTTCCGTCCTCCCTCACCTGGGTCCCGGGCTGCGTTCAGAGAGGATTCCTTGAGGTCCTGGCGGCCAGGAAGCCTGTCTTCTGTGCCCCGAAGGCCGTGATGAAGACGTTGATGACGACGGTGATGAAGACCAGGGTGGTGGCGGCGTTGTTGAGCTGGTTGAGCTGCCACTGCTTTTCTACTTCATTGAGGTTCAGCCTCGCTGCGGACAAGGGTGGGAGAAGTGGGAGGGAAGGGTCAGGGTGGGGCCACAGCCCCAAACCTCCCTCACCGCATCCGCTAGAGGTCAGAGAAAGTCTGGCACCCAGAGAGCCACGTGGCGGAAGGCAAGGGAGGTGGCAGTCATCGCATTGAGCTGCCTTCTCCTCACTGCCCCAGTGCGTGGGGCATCCACACAGTATTTAGTGGAATCGGGGTTTGGGAAATTATCCTGGGTCTTAAGCGTGGGGATGGGCGCTCACGCAAAAGGCTCTAGGGACCTCTGCTACAAGTGAAGATAGTCATTCAGCAGGTATTGTGGGGTGACCACTATGGGTGATACCAGGAGGTAGGACAGGGAGCCTGCTCTCACTGTGGGGGAGTTGTTACTTTGGTGGTGGTCGTGCGGAGGGCTACCACCAGGTTAGTGCACGGTTGAGAAGCCGGCAGGTGCAAATGCGGGGTGGCGCAAGGAAGCAGTTGGGGCTCTTCTTGCCACTAGGGGGCGCCAAGGCTGAGCCCAGGCCAGGGCTCCTCACCGATGACCACGAGCAGGATGCCGATGGCCACCTGCAGGAGCAGAGAGATGCTGATGAGGGTGACGAGGGTGGTGTAGTAGTGGGCGGACGGCCCCTGCTCCAGCACTGCTTTCAGCCGCGTGGCGTTGGACATGAAGAGGGCCACGTCCAGCATGCTCTCGGCCACGCTCTTCTTGGTGGCATAGTGGTTCAGGTTGATGGGCTGACCGCCCCTGGGGTTCGGGTTCCGAGGCTGTAAGGGAGAAAGCGCAGGCTTACCTCGGAGGCTCCCGGAAGGGACGCAGTGGAGAGACTGGAAAGAGAGGTTTTAAAGCTCTCCCGTAACCGGGTGGGAAACCAAGGGCGAGCAGCCCCCTTCTCAGTTTTATGGCCTGAAAGAATAAAGAGTTGGACTAGAAAGCCCTGACGGACCTTTGAACTTTGAAATGATGGGATGTTGTCATTTATGTTTCCCCAGGGTGGCCCTTCCCTCATACCTTTGCACATCCATCTGAGGAACAGGGGTCGGGGAGAGTTCTCAGCTGCTTGTGAGATGCGCCAACCTCATTTTATTCTCTGTGTTGCCTGGGCCCCGCCTGGCTTTGGGCCTCTCTCTTTTCCTCTGGGAGGAAAGCATCTCAGGAGACAATAGGAGGAGCTCTGAGGCTTGGGGGGAATAGGAAGAGCACCTCTTCTCCCAGAACGATGTGGCCTCGAGTGGGGGTGCACGGCTTCACAAATGGGTCAGGAGCTGTACTGGATCCCACTCACCCTGTGGCCAAGAGCCCTGAGGCCACAGCCACGCACATCAGAACGCGTGTCTGTTTGCACACAGTGATGCATGCTAGTGAAAAGTTCTTCATTTCATGTGTTTTTAATTTTTTGGCTAGGATTATTGATAGGTAATTTACATTTGATTTGATTTTGAAATCTAAAACAAAGCTCTTGTTCTCAGGAAGTCACTAACTCTGAAAGATGGAGTGACAACACAGGGCCTTTGGAGCGGGCCTCTGGTTTGGGCCCAGAAATTCAGACTGGATGCTGCAGGCAGAGTCTGCGATTGCTCAGGCGAACTTGGGCATGTTTTTTGGGAGATTGGCTTAGGAGCAGTGCTTGGGAAGCAGGTTGGTCCAGTGAGAGACCATGGTCTGATTTAGGATCAGGGCAGCAAGGAACTGAAGGAGAGCAAGTGAGAAAGGAGAGGAAGGCAGAACTTTGAAAGACGGGACAGCCTGGAGGTAGGGAAACTAACCCGGCAGATGACCACAGAGGTTTTCTATTGAGTGGGTGGGTGGGCGGTTGGATGGATGGATGGGGCAGGCCTCAGAGGGCTCTGGATGCTCCTTCTGGATGGGGGGCTTGTCTGGAGCCAGCTGGCCTGCTTGGTTGGGGCCAGGGATGCCAAGGCCAGTGTCCCACAGAGGCCCCAAAGCTACAGCCCGTGGTTCTAGCCCATTTGGTAAAGGTTTGTCTCGGGTACAAAGGACACTTACTAAGTGACAGAGTCTATGGAACAGCCCCCAGGCCTCTCCACGGTCGGAAGAGCTCTCACTGGGGAACAACGGTGAGTGGGGCTTCCCTGCCCATGGAGTTTCCTGTTGGTCGTCCCCATTCCTCCTGTCCTCATCCCACCCTCCAGTTTCCCGTAGCTTGGCACTTTCTACTCTCTCCAAACCCAGCTCTCAGTTCCAAATCTGATAAACCCTGAAATTACTGTGAAAGCAGCAAAGGAGACCCCTTCTCTTAAAATTTGCATATTAACAGTGGACAAAACCTTAAACCCAAAGCTCTAGTGTTGTGTTCAGAGCATTGCCCAAATAGTGTGTAAGGCGCTGGGGGACAGAAGGGGTCGTTTGCTTGGGGACACAGATCTTCCCAAGCTTTAACCAAAAATATTGCTATCTATAAGTTTTAATAGAGCCGGCTGGCTTCTGTTGTTTCATGGCTCTAAGAGCCATTGTTGGGGCACATGGGTGGCTCAGGTGGTTAAAAGTGCGACTTTGTCTCAGGTCGTGATCTTGCAGTTTGTGAGTTCAAGCCCCGCACTGGGCTCTGTAATGACAGCTCAGAGCCTGGAGCCTGCTTCAGATTCTGTGTCTCCCCCTCTCTCTGCCCCTCCCCAGCTCATGCTCTGTCTCTGTCTCTTTCTCTCTCTCTCTCTCAAAAATAAATAAACATTAAAAAATATATATTTACAAGAAAAGGAAGAAGAAAGCCATTGTTTCATAGAGGGTTCAGTCCTATCTTTCCTTCTCTGATTTAGGGCCAGCTTTTATTTTGATTTGAGCTAATTCAGGGCTACTTTCTAGCTAAGGATGTTTTTTCAGTGTCTGGTTTGGCGGCCGTGGGAATGTCGGCCGGGTGCCCCCTCTAGGCTCCAGATCTCCAGAATGTCCACATGGTGGCGCACGAGGCCCAAAGAAATTACTGGGGCAGCCCGGCGCCCGGGATGGTGTTTCTCCCCGGAGGAATCCACGGGCAGGATAGGACTGGCCAAAAACCCGGACCCCTCGGAGGCCCAGCACAGGGAGCCGGTTCACAAGTCTGGATGGGCCAACCTAAAACCCCACTAAACACAGGTGTCAGATGAAAGCTCAAGAAAACAATACTGACCGGGCCAGGGTGGGGTGAGGAGAAAACAGAGGGAGGGGCTCTGGGAGAGGGGCCTCCAGGCCAGCCCACAGCCTGGGGGATGGTGTTAGGAGGGAGATGGTTTGAGACTCTGCAAGAAGTTGCTTTGAAAGGGATCCCCCTCATGGTAGCATCTTTAAAAAGCAGGACAAGGGTTTTCTTAATCCTTCTTGGCCAGTTTAGGTGCAGAGGCAGAGGGATGGCTGAAATGACCTGACGGCCTACACTTACAGCTTGAAGATTCAATTGGATGAACCCCTAAATCCCGCAGGATGCCACCCTTTTTACCTACAGCCGGGAGACAAGAGCAACCCAAGGAAGGGCCAGGATTAAAGAGGCGGGTGGGGGCGGGGCGGGGCGGCCCTCCTCAGGCCCCAGGAGCTGGCCCTTTAAGGCCAGGCCCAGGCGGGCTGGGAACAAAGGCCCGGAATGTGGGCTGGGTCGGCGTGCAGAGCCACCCATCATGAGTCATTTATATTTCTTGGGACTTGGGAATCGCTGGCACTGGCCAGATCCCTCCGCTGGCCTTGGCCCCGGCCCCCTCCCAGGGCGGCCCCTGTCCCCCAGTTGCAGCCTGCAAGGCCAGTGTTCCAGAGCCCCCCCCCCCCCCTCCAACCCACATGCTCTCATCCCAGCTCCTGGCCCCTTTCATCTGGCTCCTCGGAGCAGAGGCTGCGGGGTTAGGACTCCTCAACCTTTGTGCCCAGCTCTGTCTCTGGGCTTGGCACTTTGGGCCTCAGTTTCCCAATCTATGGAAAAGAAGGAAAATCTCATCCCTGGAGCGGTGGAGGCTATGGAGATACAGAATGAGACTTTGTTTCTCCCCAAAGGAAAGAGATCAAGCTCTTTTGTTTTCCCTCAGTTCGAGATCTTTCAGTGACCCTGTCTCTCAGTAGCTTCTGTCTGATTCCATCCCGCCCCCCTCAACCCCTCGACTTTTACTTGAAGACCGGAGCAGGCCGAACCAGAGATTCCAGAATCCCTATTTGAAATGCATACACCCGCGGGAAAGGCAACCCATCACCATCGTGCCCCCCAGTGGCACCTGAAACCCAGAAGGGGAATTCGATCCATACGAAGCTGGAGCAGGGGTGGGCATGGGGGCAGGTGGGAAGACATCTAGAGTCCCATTACAGAGCATCTTGGGGGTTCTGGACAAGAGGGTACGAGTGTGTTGGTTGGGGTGGGGTGATGCCGGGAGGGGGGCATTGGAGACCCGTTCCTTGTTTCCCAGCTGGCCCCACTCCTGGGCCTGCCCCCACTACAGTCATTTCCTCTCTCTTCCCTGTCCTCTCCCCTCGTTCCAGCTCAGACTTCCCTGTCACCCCATCTGTCTTGCCAGGTCCCAGCTCCCCAGGCTGTGTGGATTCCATCCCCGGAAGTTATGGATTGCTCCATTGTTCTGCCGGGCGATTTTGTATCCCTTCATCCTTGCTGGCCTAAATTTTTTGTTTCTTTACAAAACTTGAGTTGGATAGGAAAGGAAGGCCTCATTTCCCACAAAAGTCAACTCATTTTTA
The DNA here is from genome assembly GCA_030068075.1 of Paguma larvata. NCBI lineage: Eukaryota > Metazoa > Chordata > Mammalia > Carnivora > Viverridae > Paguma > Paguma larvata. The sequence goes on from CM057828.1 coordinate 101,271,156, forward strand.
CGTTGTTAAGTGACCTTATGGTCAGTGGGGACCACAAGCTCCAGAAGATCATTCTGTCCTTTCGTGGAAACCGGATTTCAAAGGGATAAGTAACTGTCCGACCACGAAGCCTCGGAATCTGCCACTTAGAATGTGTAGGACCTGGAGCCTGAGGCAGGGAGTGAGTGCCCTGTGGGGAAGGAGCAGGCCGAGAGGCGGGGGTTTGCGGCAGCCAGGAGAGGATCGCAGGAGGCACCCTGGTCCCGGGTCCAAATCCCGGGTCTGCTGCAAGCTCTAGAGGTATGAGCAAGCCTGTGGCCACCGCTGGGCTGCTCTTCTTATCTGTGAGGTGAGGAGGGGTAGGATAAGTGATTTCTTGGGATCCTCTGAACACAGAGCGACGTAGGAGCGGGGGAGCCCCCGGGTCTGAGAGTCTCGGGGGTCGAGGACATTCCCCTGAGAGAGGCAGGGGTCAGGCAGCTGTGGGGCAAGGCCCAGAGGCAGGTCCAGTGATTCACTTTGCCCGAGCGGTTCAAGGGCATTGGTGACCCTGCAGTGAGTCATTACCGTCAGCCCTGAGCAAAGCCATATGGCCGTCTCCCTGTGTATCAACGCAGGCTCAAGGCTACAGACCAAATCGGCCCGTGCCTTCTTGGCCTTTTGGTTGGGCTCAAAATGACCAGCTCTCCAGAAAGTCCAGGCCTCTCCTGAAACGAAGATGGGGATGAGTCAAGCGTTTGGGAGGCCGGTTTGGGGAAAAGGGTGGATCCCAGCCCAGAAAGAATGATTTGCTCAAACATACGGATTTGGGTGACCTACTATGCCAATTTGCTTTTAATTAGGTGCCTGAGCCCCCTAATCCCCTGTCAGAGTTAAGTTTGAACGGTTGCCTGGGTCTGTCTTACCGTGCACAAACTCAGTACCCTGGGAATCATAGTCCCCATTTGCAGACTGCATACCTTGTGCCTGGCCCAGGGCTGAACGTGGGACCGGAGTCAACTCACTGAGTCTTCCTTCACAAGAGCCCTGTGAAGTTGGTAAGGGCGTGATCATTCTAGCTGGAAAAGTGGAGGCTCAGAGAACCTAAGTAACTTGTACAAGGTCACACAGCACAGTTTTTAGCCCGATTTTCTACATGCCAGAGCCTATGATGTTAATCCCTACTCTACCTCCTCCCAGAAATTGAAGATATACTCTTTGCCCCAGGGAGTTTAGGATGGAAAGATAAACGTATGTGGACTAAGAGAAAAGAAGACAATTAGTCCCCAAGGATACATATGCACAACTGCTAAGAGGAGGTAAAACACCCCTAGCAGGGAAACTCGCCTCAGGCTTTCCCGAATCTACAGCGTCTCTGAGCCCCTGCACCAGGTGGCAGAAAGGGCGCTAGTCCCAAAGTCCAAAGGTTTGGGTTCCAACTGGCAAGAGGTGACCCAGGCGGCTGGGAAGATAGGGTTGAGAGAGTGACTTTTATCCATACCTTTTGAATTTTGAACCATTTGAATGTTTAAACTCTCCATAAAACAATAACCCTAAATTTAAAACAAAAACAAATGTTCACTATAACAAGGCCAATGGCTAGAACAAAGTAGAATGTATATAACTTCATCATACCCAGGCCTTCGCGTCTCCATCTGTGGAATGGGGGTAATAGCTGCCCTTTTAGCACAAACAGATCGATGAGATCAAGTGGGTGAATGGGCTTTGAAAACTCTAACGGATTCAAACAGATACGAGAGGAAAGTCTCTCCCACTCAGGATTAGACTTGGCACCCGTGGGCCTAGGACGCATTTTAAATAATACGCTGTGACTCAGGGCCTGTCCCAGCCCAGATTTCAAATGCCCCATTAGTCTTTCCAGCAAACCCTATGGTCATCGAAATACCTCTGTATTTCAGCCCATTTCAGCAACCTCTGTTCTCACCCCCGACGAGTCTCCCCTTCCAGCTGCACCAGGCCCACCCGTCAGGAAGGGACATTCTCAGGGCGCCTGGGTGGTTCTGTCAGCTCGGAGCCTGGAGCCTGCTTCAGGTTCTGTGTCTCCCTCTCTCTCTGCCTCTCCCCGTCTTGTGCTCTGTCTCTGTCTCTCTCTCAAAAATAAATAAACACCAAAAAAAAAAAAAAAAGAAGGGAAATTCTCAGACAAACCCCCCTACACCGGGTCCGGGGTCTCTGCCAGGGCTCGGTGCTGCCGGTCCTCAGCTGGCCTGCAGGTACCCCTCTCTCTGGCCTGGTGCACACCCCTGGGAGGGGGCAGAGAGCTAGCCTCACTTATTACCGCTCGGCCTGTGCCAGGCACAGTGATGCTCAGCAGCCCTGGGCCACACCAGATTACTCACTGTTCCCTGAACACACCCCACCCTTCCCGGCCTGCTCCTGCCCGGCTCCAGACGTAAGGCCTTTCTTTCCCAGGCCCTCCCCACCCTCCCAAGCCTCCCGTCCCTTCCAGAGCCTGCCCCTAGGCACGCTCTCCCCAGACCCTGTGCAAGGGCTGCCCTGCTCCGTCCTGGCCTCGGGCTTTGCTTAGACCTCTCTAAACGGCTCTTCCGGCTCCTCTGGCTGCCCACTTTAAGGCAAGGATTGCGTCTTCAGTATACCTGGGTCCCCTGGGTGCCTAGCTTGGTGACTTGCCCACATTACATGCCCAATAAGTGACGGTAACATTGAATTTTTTTATTTGAAAGAATGTTTTCCAAATAGGCAAAAAGAAAGGATCTTTGAGGGTGGGATTCATACACAATGATTTCTGGGTGAGGGGAGCTCCAAACGGACAGTGAATCTGCCTTTAAAATAAAAGTCTCCTGGGGCACTTGGGTGGCTCAGCTGGTTAAGGGTCTGACTCGGCTCAGGTCATAATCTTGTGGTTTATGAGATCGCGCCCCCGTGTTGGGCTCTGCGCTGACAGCAGAGCCTGCTTGGGATTCTCTCTCCCTATCTGCACACCACACCCCCACCCCTGCTCAAAATAAATAAATAAACTTAAAAAAAAATCCCCTTATCCAAGGAGAGCCCTTTCTCCACTGGTATCCCACCTCAGGGAGTGAATGACTCAGATTGGAAACTGCTACTGACATTCAGGCCAAAACCTGCAAGAGCCCAGACCCCTGCGGCCTCGGTCTGGGGCTGGTGCTCGGACTGTGGGGTTCCCCAAGCCAAGAGCAGTGGATCTCACTCTTGAAAACCAATAGTCTCTAAACCACCTCGGGTGGGGTGTATTTTGCGTGCTATTCCGGTAATAATAATACCCAACTGACCCAGAAATCTCTTCCAAGCCTTGGGGCGCAGTCTTGCCAAGAAGCTCCAGCCCTTGGCCTGCCTGGGCTGCAAACCCGGGCTTTGGAGCTGGAACACTGGACCCGTGGGGGAGAAGCCTCCTCCTGGGAAGGTCTGCAATGCGGCTGGTGTCCACCAGGGGGCCGCTCCGGGAAAGAGCTCGGCAAGCCCGTCTTATCTCCACCTGCCAGGGGTCAGAAACCCAAGTGCTTTTGATCCCTTTGTGAAGACAGGAGGTGACAGGGTTGCTTTCTAACAAAAGAGGGCTATATATGAAAGGAAGAGAGTGTGCAGGGAGGGACAGGAAGACATAGGGATTCCAATAGAACCCCATGGGGCCTGTTTGCTCTTTCTTAGGAAGCATTTTCCACCTCCCCTGCAAGAGGTCACTATGTCAGTGGCTTTCAGGAAACACTGTCATCTCGGTTAGGTCCAGAGTTAATCATGGGTTGGCCACATAGAAATTTCCAAAGAATTTTCCGCTTTCTTGCTTACACCCTAAGCAAGAGTACTTTCTAAATGAACACTTTGCTCTGGGGCTCCCAGACCTGTCTGGCATTTGCTCCAGGCCCCACTTTGACCTTCGGGTTCTCAGCAGCATCCCCAGGCTCACCCCACCCATCTCCACTCATTGTAATCCTCCTCATCTTGCAAGGGCCAACAGATGGGGCTGAAATTTGAACAATAACACCTAATGATAGTGCCGTATGCTAGACACACCCCCCACGAAGTGGCTACCAACAGTCCCGTTTACAGGTGAAGTCACTGAAGCTCCAAGAGATTGTCTGCCCAAAGTCACGAGATACTCCGGGATGGTCTCAACGTCAGAATCCTAAACTACATTCTTTCTTCTATACCAGTGGTTCTTAAAAGGTGGTCCCTGAGGAAGCAGTAGCGGCGATAAAACTTGTTAGAAATTCAAGTCATCAGAGTCCACCCCACACCTACTGAGTCAGAAGCTCAGGGAAGGAAACAGCAATCTCTGTTTTCAGGTGATTCTCACGTGACCTCAAGGTCGAGGCCCACTGGTCTACACCCTACTGCCGAACTCCAACGGTTAGCGTTTACTGCCTTCTAGGCTCGGCGCCCGACGTTGTCATATTGATTTTGTCACTGAATTCTTTTAATGACACCTGTTTCATAGATGAGAAAATTGAGATTCAGGATAATTCAGTAATTTTGCCCAAGATGACCACTTAGCTGTTAAATATCAGAGCCGGGGTTTGAACCCAGGCAGGCTCTGGAGCCTGTGCACGTAACCACTACACCACACAGTCCCTAGAAGCAACCTCTCAAAAGTGGACACTAGTCTAAAGTGTGTACGGGTAACACACTTAGGTCTTTCCTCTGAATAGTGAATGAATTGAAATCTGTATTTCACACCAGCAGCCAGCATACGCCACCAGCCCCCGTCTACACAGCGTCCGGTGCTGCCCAGCGCTACCGATCACGTGCCTGTTTCTAGGACTCTGAAACAGTCACCCTTAGATTCTCTTGATGTCTTGACTCGGAAACCTTTACTGAGCCTTTCTCGGTCTTGTAGAACCTTAGATTTCGTGGTGGAACCTAAATCCAGACAGGAGGCCCCCACACAGTCAGGTGAAAATGGTTTTCAGAACAATTAATCCTAAAGCAAAATATCAACATTCCACACGATGGTGTATATGAGTTTCGTAGATTATACGCTTCCCCACGGTGGGGATGGTTTCCTTGGGATTTCAGGCAATTAGACCGAGAAGCAGTGAGACCTGTGCCCGCAGTCCCTGGCGACAGTCCAGGTGAGAAGACCTCACGGGGCAGATCATATCTGACGGTGAGGTGGGAAAAGGGAAGGTGATGCATTTCCCACCCCACCCAGGCCTGCAGAGAGAGCCTGCCAAGATTCCTGCTCGGTTCAGTTCAGCAAACATGTTTCCAGCCCCTGCCCTGTGCTAGGCATCCTTACAACGGAGATCCCTGCCTTCCCTGTAGCCCTGTTCTCCTAATCCCCTAAAATGACAAGGCTTAGCAGAGAATACAGTGCATAACGGGGGAAGCCGGGAGATAAAAAGACCTTTTCAATCCCACCCCAGCAGATAAACGTCATGGGAACAAGGACTTTATCTGTCTTGTTCACTGCTATATCCCAGAGCCTGGCACCTAGCCCGGCATGCCGAATGAACTGGTGGTGCATTCGTCACCTGTATTCATTCGGATGGGGCTCAAGAGGCAGAACCATGATGAGCTGTGCTCCGCGGGTCTCTCGTGTGGAGCTCCTTACATGGGCATGTGACTTCTGACCGCCTCAGTACCCCCTACCGCTTTACTGCGCACGTGTGCGCGTGCGCGTGTGTCCTGTCCCTGTGGTCACAGTGTCTGGGTCCTGGCACAGATGAAACAGGCTGCAGGTGAGGAAACAATGCTGTCACGCTCACTGCGGCTCCAGAGGCGTGTGGGATTGAGAGAGAGAGAGAGAGAGAGGAGTCCCCGGAGCAGAGCCCCAGGGACCACGGCCAGGGTGGAAACGGCCATCGAGGGTCGGCCAGCCCCGAGTCCCTGCCTAGGAGTCCCGCTCTGCCCAGCAGACCCCACCTGGCTTCTCACAGGATTTGAAAGTGGAAGCCGGGTACACACGCACACGTTCTCCCAGGCCCGGCTCCCGCACTCTGAGCCACGGCTCTGATGCCGCGGGCCGGGGTCTGGGGAGACGAAGGTGGAGCGAAAGGTCGGCATCGTGCTGGGATCTGAACTGAGCTTGGCTGCCAGTTCCTCTCTCGGGCAGGTCCTGCAACCTCACCGCGTCTCCGCTTCCTCCTTTGTGAAAGGAGAGGGTGCCCCCCCCCCCCCGCCCATGGTGAGGAACTAGTGTAGGGTCCAGGCCACATACATGGAAGGAATGACCCTCTGCTGAAGTTGCCAAACCCTTGGCAAAAGTGTCCAGTGGGTCCAGGCCGGCTCTCACACAGCCCCCAGGTTTTCTCTAGAACTCGATCCACCCGGGGGCACTGAACATATTAAACAACCCAAACTCTAGAATTCTTCCATATGTACAGCTTCTCTTTTAGGAGCTGTACATATGGAACTCGTCCTGATTCAGAACTCGCCCTGCTCCGGGCGCTCTTCTAAGTGTTTCTGTGCATTTTCTCACTTCTTGTAACACCTTCCAGGAGCAGCGCAGGTTCAGAGGGGTTAAGTAACATGTGTGAGGTCACGCAGCTAGAGATGGGCGAGTCAAAATTTGAACCCAGCTCTGTCTGAGGCCAGAGCTCAAACTCTTTTTTTTTAAATTTTTTTTCTTTTTTATGTTTATTTATTTTGAGAGACATAGAGACAGAGTATGAGCAGGGGAAGGGCGGAGAGAGAGGGAGATACAGAATCCGAAGCAGGCTCCAGGCTCTGAGCCGTCAGCACAGAGCCTGACGCGGGGCTCGAACTCACAGACCGTGAGATCATGACCTGCGCTGAAGTCGGCCGCCCAACCGACTGAGCCACCCAGGCGCCCCTCAAACTCTTAACAGCCATGTTGTTCTGTGAGCCTCTGTTTAGCTTTTGAAGGCCAGATCTCTGGGGAAATCTTTTTTTCTAGTGCCTGACACGTATCTGACCAGTAGTGTGTGCTCAGGAAGGAAAGAAGGAGAAAGGGGTTGGTAGGACGGGAGGGATTGAAGGAGGAAAGAAGGCAGGGAGGCCAGCTAGTCCTGCCCTGAGCCTGGCTGGAAGGACCCTTTCTACAGCCCGGGGCAATGCCCCAGGGCAATGAGGCAGTTGCTGGGTCACTGCTGCACCCTCACTCCCTTTCTAAAAATACAAAAAGCACAACCCTTCAAGGCTACCCGACAGATACCCAGTTGCTCTCTGGGGTCTGTCGTATACAGCTCAATCCTGCCACCTGGCACCTGCTCCCTCTGGGCCCCCTGCCCGACAGCCGACCCCTGTCGTCCCTGTGACTGTTTACTGCAAGGCAAAGTCCAGTTTTGCAGAGGTAGGAGCTCCAGAGCAGCTGGGCCCAGCCCAGCCCGGCCTCACCCACGTTGGACTGTGGGGCGCCAGGAGAGTTTCGGGGTCTTTTCCCCTAAGCCCAGTCCGAGCAAATGCATTTTTGCTGGGGTTCCATTCCTATGGCCATCAAACAGAGGCGACCCATCTCTCTGGCCCCTGAGGATATTAGAGCAGCAGCCTGCTTCCTGGATGTGGACACGGGCCTCAGAGGACACCTGGAGTCAAGCTTCGGCACTGCCCACTATGACCTGGGACCTCAGTTAGCCACCTGTTAAAAATGGGCACCAAGTGATTATAAAACAGTGCTAGAATTTTCCTATTTTAAAAGATATATGTTCACACGTGTAGATAAATCTGAGAGGCTATGGACTGAAATATTAACGGTATCATCTCTAGGTACTAGGATCTGAGGTATTCTTTTCCTTTTTGCTCTGTGTTTTCTTATCTTGCCTCAATGAACATAACACAGTAAAAGGAAAAATGTTAAAACAACAAAGACCTAATTGGTATTTAAGTATTCGTCTTGCCTTACCTGACAATTTGAGAATAACATTTGTGAGAATAATGTCTGTGCCAACTTTGAGGTGCTTTGCGAGGCTCAGGGGTTCTTACTGTAATTGTGCCTGAGGGCACTTGAAACTGCAGGGATGGGTAAGGAGTAATTTCCTTCCACCTCCATCCAGGAAACCCTGTTAATCGAACAGTACCACGCTGGACCTCGTTGCTTCTGTGGTTCTATCCTCATGGAGTAGGAACAAGAGACTGTGATCTTCCGTGGGACTCCTTGCCTGGGGCAAGGGCACGGCCATATGGTGTAACTGCCTGGCCTGCTCTGCGGATGCGTCAGCAGCATTGATTGAGCACCCACTGTGTGCAGTGCCTTGTACTCTGTACTGAGAAGATTGTTCTATTTGCTTTCCAGTCAGTCAACAAACATTTACTGAGCATCTATCTGTCTTGGGCAAGTCAAAGCACAGAGGGCATAGTGTGGAGATGAATCATTCAGACAGGGAGTACGTGATGAATTATAGAAAGGGTGAAGTGGGAAAATAGGAGAGCGTCCATCGTGGAGGTCAGAGGAGACTTCATGGCTTCCATGTCATCTCATCTGGACATTGAAGGACAAGAAGAATCCTTCAGAAAGTTCTTTCTCTGGTAATCACAGAGTCTGTCTTAGGAACCGGGACTCTAATGGGACAGACTGGTAGAACACACGATAAAAGGTTTCCAAATGGGTATAATGTAACCCTCAGTCATTTTCAGGGCCCACCCAATAAAGAAGGGACATGTGGGGTCCCAAGTTCAAAATTATTGAGAATTTCAAGATGGCTACAACAGAGCATTACACCAAGTGGGGACCCTCCACGGTGCTGGGTCCTCTGAGCAGGTCCTGTGAAGCCAGACCAGCCTCCTAGTAAGTGTAGGAGAAAAGGATGAAAGATTTCTTGTTGCCATGAGGAACACAGGCCTTTAGAAACCCAGCGACTTCTTCACTGTTTGCATCCTAAGTCAAGTTTGGCCACTAGAAAGTGAAAGAACCTAGCCTGATCCGGTTCTGTACTTACCTCTTCCTTTTGGTGGCCTCTTAAATAATGGCACCAAAAAGGCCAGGGACCGTTGGCCCCTTTCCCAAGGGCCAGGACTGGGGAGCAGCGAAGAACACAAATTCAGATGCCTGCAGTGGTAGAAGCGGAGGGGGGGAGGGGGGAGATGCTTCTCCACGGGAAGCGCCAGCCCCATCTAAAGGCTTTCGCCTTCAAACCACATACACGTCTGTCTGCCACCAGGACATCGGTTTCAGCCCTATGGCCAGCCCTCTCATTTTACAAATGAGGACACTGAGGACCAGAGCGGGCCAGGGATTTGTCCAAGGCCACACGACTAGACAGTGCGGAAAGCAGAACACGGATTTCCAAAACTCCCACCAAGTGCCTTTTCCCTAACAGGTGCCTTTCAGTGCCCTGTGCACAGGACTGGAAGACCGCGGGGTGCTGCCCTCTGCCGTGGTCTTCAGACTTCTAGGACCCCGCTGTCTTGAGAGAACCACTACCACCCAGGGGAAGACACAGTTTCCAGTGGTTTCCAAATGGGCTCTGGTGGTGTGAGGAGGAGTTGAGATCTGGCTGGAAGATGCTATTAACTCTTACCCATGGGCGGATGGGAGAACTGTCAGAGATGGGGAGGGGCCTATACTAATGTCTGGGGAAAACAAGACGGAAGGGACACAGTAGGTACCCAGGGGGCAAATTCTAATCCTGCTACAAACAACCTGGCAGGGGAGGAGGCTCAGACCGGCCTGTAGAGTATCTTTGCCAAGGTTAAAGGGCATTGGAGTAGAGTCCTGATCTGGGTCAACAAAAAGACTAGAAGAGGCAGGAATCGAGACTCAGGAACATGGAACATGGAATTTGGGATCCAGCTAGAAGAAGCCGTCCCCTCTGCGGGAAGCAGGCGAAGGAGACCCAGGGAACAGAGACATGCTGAACCCACAGCAAAAACCCCTAAGGCAGGAACAACTCCCATTATTAGTTAGCAACACAAAGTGCCCTGAGGGTGTCAGATACTCACACTGTACAGAACAGAATGTTTACACATGTGTAATCTTATAGGATTTCCATAGCTGCCTAAGGAGCTGAGGCTGTACATCAAGGACGAGGAAAATGAGCCCCAGAGGAGTGAAGCCACCTTCTTAAGGCTATCTGACTAGGAAAGTTCTAGAACTGGGACAGGAAGTCTTAGTCTGATGCTCTGTGACCTGGCCTCTGGCCACTCTCCATCTCACCACCTCTTTCCAATGCTCTATAGAGGCCGGGCTCCCTGCCTCCGTGCCTTCGCATAGAGGTAGCAAGAGGGTCTGACGCGCCGGAGATGGGTACATATTTGTAGAGCAGTAATTGAACATCTTGTCCCCACTGTTTGGAACGTCCTCTGTTCCCCTCCTAGCTATCCACCCAGTGACATCCATCGAGGATGTTATTTCTACCACGAGGCCTTTAATGACACCTTCCATCTGATGATTAGTCTATTCTCTCATTGGACTGTGAACTCCTTCAGGGTAGGGGACCTCGGCATGGAGCTGGCACTTCTGACAAGTGGAAGTTATTTAGGTTATGAAGGGGGCAGGGTATGACCCACTCTTTAGACATGGCACTGCAAGCTAACACAGTCTGTTCCCCAAACCAAGACACCATCAAGGCAACCTGACCTATTCATCGCACACACACTCTATTTTATTTATTTTTATTATTTTAAGTTTACGTATTTATTTTGAGATAGGGAGAGCGAGTGCGAGAGAGCGCGAGCGAGCAGGGTAGGGGGAAAAGAGAGAGGGAGAAAGAATCCCAAGCAGGCTTCGTGCTGTCAGCACAGAGCCCGATGCGGGGCTCGAACTCACGAGTTGTGACATCGTGACCTGAGCTGAAACCAAGAGTCAGACGTTTAACCAACTGAGCCACCCAGGCACCCCTGCACACACTCTAAATGCAGTAGGTCTCCCCTTTAAAAAAAATTCCTGAGCGACGTCACCGAGATGGCAATATAGGTTGTTCCTGGCTTCACTCCCCCTCACAAGAACAGCTAACAACGATTCGAGAACAAGACACCACTGAGAGACTTCTAGAATATGGGGTAAGACTGAAGCACCCTGCTGTGCCACAGAGGCCAAGACAGACTGCGTTAGGAGGATGGATGTTAGCTGACCCTATTGTGGTAATCGGCTCACAATATACCTACATCAAACTGTCATGCCACATGCCTTAAACTTACACAGTTGTGTATGTCTCAATAAAAGTGGTTTACTTCTTAGTAAAACTGGATACGGGGAGAGAGAAAAACAGGGACTTAGACACACACACAGGGAGGATGGCCACGCAAAGACAGAGGCAGAGATTGGACTCAGGCCATCACAGGCCAAGAAATGCCAAGGATCGCTGGTGTCCACTAGACGGTAGAAGAAATAAGGAAGGATTCTTCTCTAGAGCTTTCGGACGGGAGCAGGCCCTCCGACACCTTGAGTTTGGACTTTTAGCCTCCAGAACTGTAAAAGAATAAATTTCTCTTATTTTAAGCAAACTTAAATTAAATTGAATCATCTTTCTGAAAAAAAAAAAAAATCCTGGTATGCGAACAGCCAAATTATGGGGGGGGGGGCGATGGAGGATTCATATTATAAATGGATTCACCCTTGGTGAGTATTTTTCTAGTCTTAGATGGAGCAAAGCCTTTCTAAGCATGAGAGGAAATCCAGAAGCCATACAGGATCAATAAAATTGACAGTATAAAATTAAAACTATTTGAATGCACAATAATAATAACGATTAATAATAGCATATACCCCATAGTGCTTATTTCATACAAGGACTATGCCAAGTCTTGATATGCCCCCAACTCATTTTATTCCTGTAACGCTCTCCTGAGCTAAGCGCTGTTCTGGTTCCTCAGTGTACAGATGGGGAGCCGGAAGTTACAGAGCGAAACTATGGTTATTCGGGTGGTGAACCGGACACAAAGCCAGAGTCGGCCTTCAAACCCTGTGCTCTCACCACACCATAAATGTCAGAAGAGGAAGACAAATGAGAAAAAAGATTGCCACATATACGACACAGGGCTGGTTTCTCTGAGATACACAGAGGTCTTTAAAGTGAACCCAACAGAAAAATAGAGAATACGAACAGACAAGCCACGGAAGAAGCAAATGGCTGAAGTGTGTGTGTGCGCATGCGTGCGCGCGTGCCTCCCCCATTACACTGGCGCCAAGATTTGACTGACTGATAATATTCAATGTTGGTGACGCTGTGGATAAATAAGCATTTTCATACACTTGGTAAGCAAGTAGATGTAAGTTACTACCAAATGTACCAAAATCACTACAATCTTTTCTGAAGGCCAATTTGGCAATTATCTATTAAAATTTAAAATATTATCATCCATTTACCTAATAAGTGCACTTCTGAGAGTTTCTCTCACAGAAAATGTTCCCCAGAGTACATTTCATCCACACAATGAAATACTATGTATGTCTTGAAAAGAATGAGTTAGATCTTTATGCATAGATATGGCAAGATATATAACATGTATTTAGTGGAGGAAAAAGTTATTATGAATATGATTATGATCCTATATTGATAGAAATTAAACAAAAAATTCAGAGTCTATTTTAGATTACTACACATTTGTATAAGCATAGGAAAAAATATATGGAAGGAATTTATATCATGATAAGCACTTTTCCTTTCTAAGTTACATGTATTCCCAATTTGAATTAAAAAAATTTTTTTAATATTTCGAGAGAGAGACAGCGAGCAAGTGGGGGAGGGGCAGAGAGTGAAAGAGACACAGAATCCGAAGCAGGCTCTGTCAGCACAGAGCCCAACGTGGCGCTCGAACCCACAAACTATGAGATCATGACCTGAGCCAAACCGACTGAGCCACCCAAGCACCCCTCCCAATTTGACTTTTTTAAAAAAAATGTTTAAAGTAGTCTCTACACCTAACATGGGGCTCAAACTCGAGCCCAAGATCCAGGGTCAGATGCTCTACTGACTGAGACAGCCAGGAGCCCCCCTGGATTTGAATTTTTGACAACCAAAATGTCATTCTTTTATAATCAGGAAAAACATAATAAAAGGCGAAATTAAATGTAGATAATACATTCAGATATATAGGGGCTTGATGTCAGGGTTGTGAGTTCGAGCACCACGTTGGGTGTAGCGATTACTTAAAAATAAAATCTTGCGAAAATACTTAGATATATAAAGATAAAATTAATTAAAGAAGGAATTCTGTGTTTCTGGTAGGGGAGCAATCCCTGTGCATTCATAGTGTGGAATATCTTGCCCTCAGTAGAACGCCCCCAATAGGATTCAGTCAGAGGAGAACTTTCCAGGAACCTGGCTCCTGTGTGAAGTGAGGGCACCATCGGCAATCTTCTGCACGGATCTATTAGCCCATTACAACAGTCTACCGGGCCGCGGCGACAGGGCATTTGGAAGCCTGTCAGGGGCGACAGTCCTCTCTGACGGATGCTCACTGCTGCGCATAACCAGGGACAATACCTCTTCCAAGCAGGGGGCGAATAGTGCATTAAGATCAAGCTTACAGGGAAGCGGTGAGAAACAAAGCTCACCCTGAGTGATGCCTCTTTTCAAAATAGTGTGATGGGCTCCAGTCGTTAGGGTCCCTCGCCTTGCCCGGGTTTTTGTGAACCAACAGAGAAGGCGGTTTCAGGTTCCGCAGGCCGGTGGGGCCCCAGCCCTCAGCAAGGTTCCAGCGGTCCTGCGCCCAGCTCTCAACCCCTGCAGCGTGACCCCTCACCTCCTACCTGCTGACAGCGCTGTCCTGGGGCAAAAATAGTCCTGTCACCCTCACAGTGCCCAGCCCCACACGCGTCAGCAGTCTGCGGCTGCTGACTCTCGGGAGGCGAGAACCTTTCTTGCTGTCAGTCATCACTGCCGAGAAAGACCCCTCTGCCCAGGACCGAATGCTGACTGGTCTGCACGCTTGGTCAGAAGGCGGGGGGCCATTCTGATTGCAGAAAGCTCTGGAAAGGCAGCGTGATCGGAGCTCCGTAGAGCTGGTCTTTAAAACCAGCGGCCTCTTGGCTGAGCCTGGAGTCCCTGGAGGGACGGTGTCTGCTGTAGGCGGAGGTCACCAAGGGAGCAGCTGGGCGTCACCAGGCTGGTTTCTTTCCCCAGTCCCTCGGGCCTCTTATCTTATCGGGCAGCTGGGCTGGGGGCGCTGCCGGGCTTTGCGAGAGCCGCCTCTGGAGGCCAAGCCTGTTTCTCCTGAGGTATTTCTCTGCGATGAGGGGGCAGAGTCTGGGCCTCACTGCAACAGAAAAGCCTTCTGAAAGACTGAAATGGCCGGTGGCAGGTGTAGTATGTGAAATAAATCGTCAATTTAGAGCAAAGAGACCCTTTTTCTTGTCAGGTCATCCCCTTTGCCTCTCCTGCTCTGCCATCGATAGCTCCAACTGTTCCTTGAATCTAAAGGCCAGGTCGTACTCAAACATATATCTTGTTTGCATTCTTCGTGAACTTTCCATTCATCTACGATGGATACAAATGTGGAGTTTGAAGTCAAAAAAGGGGTCAAATCTGGCTTTCCTACATGCTAGCTAGGGGACCTCGGACAAACTAACTTCTCTGAGCCTTGGTTTCCTTAAGCACGGAATAGAGAGTCCTTACCTCACTGTCACTGGGAAGATGAAAAGAGGAAATACGTATGAACTAACGCAGTGCCTGTACATAACACAAGGGGATACCATCACCCTGGAGGTATTCAGAGCTGAGGTTTTAATGCTTCCCCCCTCCACATTTCTAGAAACCCTATGTTGTTATTTTGTTCATTTTTGAACTTTATTTGATAGTCTCTGTTCCTTCTTCATTCGTTCAATCTTTTACTTGATGCCCGTAAGCATATTAGGAATCTAAGTCTTTGGAATTCAGGGTGTATTTTACTGTTATTGCGCAATCTCAATTCATGTACTAAATTTTCAAAGGTTAAAGAGAAATGTAGTCTCCCTGATGCAATAGAGTCGTGCCTGAAGGAGAACTATTTTACCTGCTTCAGTATTTAAACTTAAATTCATTAAAATTACATAAAATTAGAGGCGCCTGGGTGGCTCACTTGGTTAAGCATCTGATTTTGCCTCAGGTCGTGATTTCAGAGCCCCACGTCGTGCTCTGTGCTGACAGCTCTGAACGTGGAGCTTGTTTTGGATTCTGTGTCTCCCTCTCTCTCTGCCCCTCTCCTGCTAGTGCTCTGTCTCTCTCTCAAAAATAAAATAAAAACATTAAAAAAAAGATAAATAAAATTACATAAAATTGAAACAATCCAAATGTCCATCAACTGATAAATGGATAAATACAATGCAGTATGTCCATTCAATGAAATACTACTCAAAAATAAAAAGGAGTGAAGGGTTGACACACCACAGCATGAATGAAGCTCAAAAACGCTATGTTAAGTGAAAGAAACCAGATACAAAAGACTGTAGGTTGTGTGATTCTATTTATATGAAATGTTCAGAACAGGCAAATCTATTGAGACAGAAAGATTGCCTGACACAGGGGTGGGAGTGGAAATTGATTGCAACTGGGCATGAGGAAATTTCTGAGGATGATGAAAATGTTAAATAAAATTTTAAAATTCAGTTCCTCAGTTACATTAGCCACATTTTGAGTTGCTAAACAGTCACGTGTGGCTAGTGGTTACTGTTTTGGAGAAGGCGGTTCTAAGTATTATAATTCATAGCCTAGTGATTACATACTGAGCTCTGTGCCTTATGAGACTCTTACTTTTATTTTTTAATCAAAGTGCAATAAAATTGAATATTAAAATTTTTTTTAAATGTTTATTTACTTTTGAGAGAGATGGAGAGACAGAGCGCAAGCAGGAGGGAGCAGAGAGAGACATACACATAGAATCCAAAGCAGGCTCCAGGCTCGGAGCTGTCAGCACAGAGCCTGATGCGGGGCTCGAACTCAATGAACTGTGAGATCATGACCTGAGCGGAAATCGGATGCTTTACCGACTTAGCCACCCAGACGCCCCTAAAACTGAATATTAAAGCTTAAAATTCTAAAAACTTGAATGTTTAAAAATATACTTTCAATACACTTTTTGAAAAAACTTTATTTATTTTGAAAGAGAGAGAGAGAAAGGGCACGTGAGCAGGGGAGGGGCAAAGAGAGGAAAAGAGAATCCCAATTAGGCCCTGCCCCACAGCACAGAGCCTGACGCAGGGCTCAATTCCACAAACCATGAGATCATGACCTGGGCTGAAATCAAGAGTCAGACGCCCAAATGACTGAGCCATCCAGGTGCCCCCCAATACATTTTTATATTCCAAAGAATAAATTAAAAATTCAAGTATACAATAATCAAGACTGCATAGCACTTGCATAGGGATAGACATATAGGTCAATAAAAGAGTCGAGAATCCAGAAATAAATGCTCATATGTATGATCAACAGATTTTTAACTAGGATGTCAAGATAATTCAATGACGAAAGAATGGTCTTTTCAGGAAATAACACAGGGACAGCTGGATATTTATATGTAAAAGGATTAAATTGGACCCTCATTTCACACCATATACAAAAATTAACTCAAAATGGAAAATAGAGGGGCTCATGACTGGCTCAGTCGGTAGAGCGTGTAACACTTCTTTTTTTTTTCTTTAGGACATGCAACTCTTGATCTTGGGGTCATAAGTTTGAGCCCCACATTGGTGTAGAGATTACTAAAATAAATAAATTAAAGCATAAATAAATGATTAAATAAATAAATACATTTAAACCAAAAAAAAAAAAAAAAAACCAACCCGCCAAAATGGATCATACACCTAAATTAAGAAACTAAAACTGTAAAACACTTAGAAGAAAGTATAGGAGACCTTGGGTTAGGCAATGGATTTTTAGATATGACACCAAAACATAAGTGATAAAAGAAAAAAGAAATTAACTTCATGAACATTAAAAACTTTGTGTTTCAGAGTGCCTAGGTGGCTGGTTAAGCGTCCACCTTTGTCGCAGGTCATGATCTCATCGTTCATGAGTTTGAACCCTGCATCAGGCTCTGTGCCAACAGCTCAGAACCTGGAGTCTGCTTTGGATTTTGTGTCTCCCTCTCTCTCTGCCCCTCTCCGGCTTGTGCTCTGTCTCTCTTTCTCTCTCAAAAATAAAGAAATATTAAAAAAAAAAAAAACTTTTGTGTTTCAAATAATGCAAGAAAGTGAAAAAAAAAAAAAAAAGAACTCACAGAATGGGAAAACATGATTTGCAAATCATGTATCTCATAAGCAGTTAATATCTACAACATGTAAAGAACGCATACAAGTCAATAAGGCCAAAGAATCCGATTAAAAATGGCCATTTTCTGTTTTTTAATCCATCCTGTTACCCTGTGTCTTTTAATTGGAGCATTTAGTTAGCATTATTAGCGTTAATATTGAAAAATATGAGTTTAGAGTTACTGTGTTATCTGTAGGTTTCATGCTTGTAAGGATGTCTCTGGTGCTCTGTGTTCCTTGCGACCTTTCCTTCATAGAGTCCCCCTCAGGATCTCTTGTAAGATTGGTTTATTTGTGATGTATTCCTTCAGTTTTTGTTTGTTTGGGAAGACTTTTATCTCTCCATCCATTCTGAATGACAGGCTGGTAAAAATGGCCATTTTCTGAAAGAGCTACGTAAGCATCCAAAGTACATGAGAAGATGCCCAGTGTAATCGTCATCATTAGTTATCATTGCAAATAAATGACCTATGATTTCGTACCTGCTAGGGTGGCTACAACAAAAACAAATAAAATACCAACAGTTGATGAGGATGCGAAGCAGCTAGAACTCTCATTGCTGGTGGGAATGTAAAATGGTTCAGCCACTTTAGAAAACAGATTGGCAGTTCTTCAAAAGGTTACGTGTAGAGTTACCATATGATCTAACAATTCCATTCCCAGATACTACCCGAGAGAGAGGAAAACATATGTTCACACAAAAACTTGTACATGAATGTTCACAGCAGCATTGTATTCATAATAGCCATGGCAGAAATAACCCAAATGGCCATCAGCCAAGGAATAGATAAATCAAAGGTAGTATATCCCTTCAATGAAATGTTATTCAGCCATTAAAAGGAATTGAGTACTGATACATGGATAACATCATGAACCTTGAAAACATTATGCTAAGTGGAAGAAGCCAGATACAAAAGACCACATATATAATTCCATTTATATGAAATGTCTAGAATAAGTAAATCTTTGGCAATAGAAAGTTGAGTAGTAGTTGCCAGGGACTGGGAGAAGGGAGAAGTATTGTTTATAGGTACAGCGTTTTTTTTTCTTTCTCTTTTTTTAAGTTTGTTTGTTTATTTATTTAAGTAATCTGTACACCCAACGTGGGGCTGGAACTCATGACCTCAAGATCAAGAGTCACATGCTCTTTGATTTGAGCCAATCAGGTGCCCCCAGGGTTTCTTCGAAAAGTGGTGAAAATGTTCTGGAATCAGATGGTGGTGATGGTTGTACAACTCTCTAAATATATTAAAATCCAACTGAACTGTACACTTCTTTCATTCTTCCTCTCTCCCTTCCTTCCTCTTTTTCTTTCTTTCTTTCTTTCTTTCTTTCTTTCTTTCTTTCTTTCTCTCTTTCTTTCTCTCTCTCTCTCTCTTTCTTTCTTTCTCTCTTCCTCTCTTTCTCTCTCTCTTTTCTTCTTTCCTTCTTTCTTTCCTTCTTCCTTTCTTTCTTTCTTTCTTTCTTTCTTTCTTTCTTTCTTTCTTTCTTTCTTTCTTTCTTTCTTTCTTTCCTTCTTTCTCCTTCCTTCCTTGCTTCCTTGCTTCCTTCCTTCCTTCCAGTGAATTCCAGTTTAACAAGTGGCTATTTCCAGAAAATTCCTAAGAACAAAACAGGCATCCATAACTATGTGTTGGGCTACCAGCTTAGGAGGAAGGACATCTGGGGATTAGAGAAGGTCTTATTGAACTATACGTGTTAAACAGGTGACTGTGATGGTAGGCATACATTCCAAAGAAGCTGTTTTTTAAAAAATCAATTACAGATTTCATAGTTCATGATCGGAATCAAAACATATTATGGAAGGTAGGCAAAGTTTTGTTAAAGGTAAATGCTGTCATTATAAAACATGATGAAAATAAAGAAACTCAGATTTATCTCAGAAAAGTTATGAAAAGAACAATAAAACAGTTCTGAGGAAAATAGAAAGAAAGAACAAAATTAAGATGATTCCAGAAATGTGTGAGCCACAAGCCAAATAGCAGTAGACTTAGTAAATAAGTCTCTGGGATTGTTTTTTTTTTTTAATTTTTAAATTAAAAACAATGTTTATTTATATTGAAAGAGAGAGAGAGTTCAAGTAGGGGAGGGGCAGAGGGAGAGGGAGAGAGAGAATCCCAAGCAGGCTCCATTCTGTCGTGCAGAGACTGACTCGGGGTTTGATCCCATGAACCATCAGATCATGACCTGAGCCAAAATCAAGAGTCAGAGGCCCCGATTTTTTTTTTTAAAGAAAAGTACAGTAAACCAATAAACCATTCTCTGTAAATGTAATCCAGAAAAAAAAAAATAGCGAGAGGATATTTTTTAAATGGAAAAAAATTAGAAATCTGACTATCTTAAATAGAACTCTTCTTGAATTAACTTGTTAGGTTAACCAACTTGATGCAATAATTCTGTTGTTTATTTGGCAAAATACTAAGGCACGATTGCTAAGAAAACAAGAACAAATAGGGAAGACTTGCCCTACAAAATAACATCTATTAAATAAACAGGTCAGTCAGCTTTGAAACAGACCCTGGAATAATTAAGAATGTCACATTAAGGAATGTTAAGGAATCATTACAAATTTATCAGGGAAAGGGATACATTATTCATCACATAAATTTCAAATAACATAAAAATTAAAGATAAAAAAGAAACAATAAAACCGGAAGACAAGATAGTGATCCTGTAATGGGGAAGGATTTTCCAAACATCAAAACGGTGACAGAAATTACAAAGGAAAAGATGAATAGATATCACAAATGTTAAACTTTGGCCACATGAAAAACTTCTTAAAATTAAAAGATATGTCACAGAAATTACAAATTTATACCCTGAACAAAGACACCCACTTAATGGCTATTAAGTGTATTTATGACCTCAGTTTTCTAAAGTAAAACAAAATGCCTTTTTAAATACACGTGGAAAAAACCAGAATGCTAAACACCAAAATGTTAGTGTTACAGGTTGTGAGCTTATGAGTACTGTTTGGTTCTACTCCCTGTGTGACTTTGGTCAAGTCCGTTAATCTCTCTGTGCCTCAAGCTCCTCACACATAAAATGAAAATAACAAAAGTGTCTTCCTGACAGTCGTTGTGAGGACAGAATGAGTTGATACATACAAAGTGCTTACAACAGTGACTGGCACATAGCCAGCACTCTATAAATCTTAATATATTTTTTTCAATAAATCTTAGTATTGCTATTATTATCATATGTTTTCTTACATACGGATGGGCTTTTGGAGCTTCCATTTTGTTGACCCAGGATATTAAGGATTGTAATACATTGTCTGCCACTGATAGACTTAAAGGCTATAAGGAATGGACAAGTGAACATAGGTCCAACAACTCAAAGAATAAAGATAACGTAGGGGCCCCTGGGTGGCTTGGTTGGGTAAAGTGTCAAACTTCAGCTCAGGTCAGGCTCTCATGGTTCATGGGTTTGAGCCCTGAGTTGGGCTCTGTGCTGACAGCTCAGAGCCTGGAGCCTGCTTCAAATTCTGTGTCTCCCTCTCTCTCTGCCTCTCCCCTACTCATGCTCTGTCTCTCTCACTCTCTCAAAAATAAATAAAAATTAAAAAATAAAGATAATGCCTATTATTCACATTACATAAAGTCAAAGAGATATTACACACGTATGATGAAGAAGTCGCAAAAAGAACATACCGGGAGATGAAATAGGGTCAAGTAAAATTCTTACTTCTCTTGCCATTGGCCAAAAGATTCCATGGAGGAGATATCTTAGCAGCCACAGAAGAGAATTTATTAGTGAGAAATACCATGAACAGTTAGCATTAAGAAATGTCATAGAAGCCTGTATCTCTGAAAGTAGAGCCAACTCTGAATGGAAGGTGTGGATGGATTGGGATGTCATCAGTGTCGGAGGAATGCTGGACTTTAAGGGCCATAGGGCCCAAAGGCCTTTGCTCTGTTGTACCCCTCCAGTATACCTCGAGCCTTTCTAGTATAAGGGATCCTCTGTTACTACGAACAGGATTTTTCTTTGTAACTCTGGGCTCTTGTGTAGGTGGGAGGTCCCCTCCAGAGACAAATTAATCTTTCATATATAAACACATTTGACAAGCATCTGCAGATAAGCTTTTTGCAGAGAACTGAGCTTGTTAGAAGATGTGGAGATAGCTGCTGACATACAGAATCTAGGCATTGACATTGTGTATGAGCCCATGGCTGTTCGTTCTATGTGTGTGTAGATATGCACAGGTAGTACTTTGCCAATGACCTGTTTCTAGAATGCCCAGGGATGATTCCAGACTTGGCTACATTACAGGTGCTTTCACTCATTTCCCCTCAGGCATCCAGAGGGTGAGTGCCAGAACCTACATTCACAACTGCATTCTGGTGCCCTCTTCCTACTCTTCCTCTCCAGAGAGAGGAGACCGGCAGTGGATTCCAGAGAGAAGCTGAGATGGCTGCCTGAGCTTGCTGGCGATAATCACACAAGGCTGTGCTGAGGGCGTGAATGGTGTAGACCTGGCCACAGGCCACCTTCAAAGACGGAGCTCACTAATGACTCAGCCTGGGCTTGTAAGAAATGAAGAAAAAAGGAGGGAGATGTTTAAAATCTGGTAATCTCAATAAAACCAAAAGTCAACTGACAGAATGAGAAAAGATATTTGCAAATGACATACCGATAAAAGGTTAGTATCAAAAATCTATAAAGAACTTATCAAACTCAACACCCAAAAAACAAGTACTCCAGTGAAGAAATGGGCAAAAGACCTGAACAGACACTTTTCAAAAGAAGACATCCAGATGGTTAACAGATACATGAAATGATGTTCAATATCACTCATCAGTGAGGAAATACAAATTAAAACTACAATGAGATACTATCACACACCTGTCAGAATGGCTAAAATTAACACTCAGGAAACAACGGATGTTGGTGAGGATCAGAGAAAGGGGAACACTTTTGCATTGCTGGTGGGAATGCAGAATGGTATAGCCACTCTGGAAAACAATATGGTGGTTCCTCAAAAAATTAAAAATAGAACTATCCTATGACCCAGCAATTGCACTACTAGGTATTTATTCAAAGGATACAAAAATGCTGATTCAAAGGGGCACATGCACTCCAATGTTTATAGCAATGCTATCGACAATAGCCAAATTATGGGAAGAGACCAAATGTCCACCAACTGATGAATGGATAAAGAAGATGTAGTACACATATCCAATGGAATATGACTTGGCAATGAAAAAGAATGAAACCTTGCCATTTGCAACAATGTGGATGAAACTGGAGGGTATTATGCTAAGTGAAATAAATCAATCAGAGAAAGACATATGATATGATTTCACTCATATGTGGAATTTGAGAAACTCAACAGATGAACGTAGGAGAAGGGAAGGAAAAATAAGATAAAAAGAGGGAGGGAAGCAAACCAAAGGAGACTCTTAAATAAAGAGAAAAAACTGAGGATTCCTGGAGGGGTGTTGGGTGGGGAGATGGGCTAAATGGGTGATGGGCATTAGGAGGGCACTTGCTGGGTGTTATATGTAAGTGATGAATCACTAAACTCTATTCCTGAAACCATTATTATACTGTATGCTAACTAACTTGGATTTAAATAAAATTGGGAGAAAAATAAATAAAAAATAAAATCTGGTGATCAGTTGAATCTAAGTGTCTAATTGGAGTCATTCGTGGTACTCCTAATGTACACCAAACGGTTATTAGCGATTACCTCTGGACAATATAATGAAGGGAAATTTAAAATCTTTTAAAATATATATTTCTACAATGTTTGTTTTGACAAGAATGTATTCCTTTTATAAGTAGAAAAAGAGAAATATTAAAATAAAAACAAATTTAAAAAGCATTTCCTTTCTAGCTAATTTGTCAGCAGCTCTCAAAAACCTTAAAAAATGTGCTTACCATTTGAAGTGGTGGTTCCATTTTAGAAATTTATTTTAGGAAAATAATCAGAAATGTGTGCAAAGATTTAGCTTTAATAATATTGATGGGGGTGAGGTGCCTGGGTGGCATGGTCAGTTAAGACATCAACTCTTGATTTTTAGCTCAGGTCATGTTCTCACAGTTTGTGAGCTTGAGCCCTGCATCAGGCTCTGCTCTGACACACGGAGCCTGCTTGGGATTCTCTCGCTCCCTTTCTTTGCCCCTCCTCTGCTCACATAATCTCTCTCTCTCTCAAAATAAATAAAAACGCTAAAAATAAATAAATATTTATGGGGGCGCTCAGGGGCTCAGTCAAGTGCCCGACTCTTGATTTTGACTCAATCATGATCTCACGGTTTGTGGATCAAGTCCTGAATCGGGCTCCATGCTGACAGCACAGAGCCTGTTTGAGATTCTCTCTCTTCCTCTCTCTCTCTGCCCCTTCCCTGCTCATGTGCACATGCAAGCTCTCTTTCTCTCTCTCAAAATAAATAAAATGAAAGAAAAAAGAAAAAAAGAAAAAGAGCTGGCTTAAAAAAAGAGCATTCATGATGATATGCACTTGATATTTAAAAATAAAAATATGAACCTTTGCAAAAAAAAGAATATTCGCCATGGTACTATTTATAATAGTGAGAACCAGATATAACTAACAATAAGGGGCTGGTTGAAGACTTATGGTAAAATCATAGTGTGGGATGTTATTATTTTAGTTTAGTTTAGTTTTAGTTTAATTAATTAAATTTTTAATTATTTATTTATTTTTGAAAGAGAGAGAGTGTGAGCAGGGGAGGAGCAGATATAGGGAGAGAGAGAAACCCAAGCAGAATCCACACTGTCAGTCCAGAGCCTAATGCAGGGCTTGATCCCACAAGCCATGAGATCATGACCTGAGCTGAAATCAAAAGTTGAATGTTTAATTGCCTGAGCCATTCAGGCACCCCTTATTTATTTGTTTTTAAGTAATCTCTATACCCAACGTGGAGCTCAAACTCATAACCCCGCGATCAAGAGTTGCATGCTCCCTCTGACTGAGCCAGCCAGGTGCCCCAATAGTTTAAATGCTAGTTACTTTACGAAAAATAAAAAATAAATAAATGCTAGTTACTTAAAGTGCTTTTATGAAAGAGTTATGATGGCAGACCCTTAGAGTAGAATACAAAAGTAGGAACTATATGTGTGTATTTCATGACAATTACATACCTAAAACAAAAGACTGGGAGACTCTCCATGAAAATGTTAACTGTGGTTATTCTGAGGGGTCAGATTAACAGGCTTACTTCGATTTTGTGTTGTCTTTCTGAAATGTTCAAAGACGCTATAATAAACATATTACATTGTAGTCATGTTGTAAAATAAGACTTTTTTTTAAAGTTTATTTATTTATTTTGAGAGAGAGAGAGAGAGAGAGATGCGGGGCTCGATCTCACGAATTGTGAGATCATGACCTGAGCTGAAATCAAGAGTTGGAGGTTTAACCAACTGAGCCACCTGGGCACCAGTAAAATAAAATAAACCTTTGAAGGTTAAAACAATTCTGGCCGCTTTTCCTGCCCACAAGTCCTGTCCCCATGCTTTAATAAGATCACCATTTTGCAACCCCCCCAAAAAATTCTATTCACAGAGAGATGAGAATAACAAAGCTGAATCCTAGAAATGTAGGGGGACTTGTAGTCCCCAAGAATAGGCGGGTGTCCCAGACGTAATGGCAAACCACTCACTGAGAAGCAGAGGCTGAGCTAGGCTTCTGCAATCTCTAACCCTCACAACGTTCAGTTCCCCAAGGTGAGGATTATTAGCCCCACTTACAGCTGAATAAATGGGCTCAGAGAGGTGAAGGGACACATCAAGATCCCACAGCACGTTCTTCCCCTTTGCTGGCGTGTGGACCCGACTCGCCTCAGCAGGCTTGGGCACCTGGAGCGCTCAGTACTCCCAGAATGTGGAAACTCGGAGGCCCTGCTCCTGGGCTTGCACCCCTGCACGCCTGCGTGGGGACTCACATTCCTCCCTAAGATGTCCCCCACTGACTCGCTGGTGACAGTGATCACATCGCCGGGCTCTGAACACAGGACACAGGTTTACACACCTTGGGCATTGGCCCCTCTTCTGCCCTGACAGTGAGCGGCCCTCCTCTGCCTGCCTTCTGAATCTTGGGGAAGGTGCCCAGAAGCAAACTGCGGCTGGCACTCACATCTAGTCTTTACTCCCCCAACCTCCTAAGCAGCTGGGGGGGTCTTTGTTGCCACCAAGCTTCAACACCTCAGGTCTGAATTTCTCCCAAGGTGAGTCTTGGGAGGTCCTTTTGAACTGGATCCTCTAAGAGACATGCAATGGAGGTTGCCAAAGCTAGGGGGAAATGGAGCTAGAATCTTCAAAAATGGGTCAAGTGGAGAAACGGATTGAAATTGGATCGATGCAGGGAGGGGGCAGTGGCAGACTGTTGTTCAGCATCTTCCCCACCCCCCCCCCCCCGTCGTTTCTGTTAGTTCTCATATTGTTCTAATATTTATGTAATTCAAGAAACCCAACCTCTGCTTCTCAAAGAGAAGAAAAAGATAACGCAGACATTTCCCGGAATCCCTCAACAGTGAAACGTCCCCAATTCCTCTGTCCTTGGAGATTTAGACAGACTGGTTTGAGTCCACATTGACCTAAAGGCTTATTTATTCCACTCTCGCCTGTCATTTCTTCACCATTGATTGCATTTGCAGAATCTGGCAGAGTGGCCGGCAGGTAGTGAGTGCTCTGTAAATATTTGTTGAATAAATGAGCCAACTGGGTTTATATCCTCATTCAGAACGCATGCTGAGGCTTTCAAATAGGGAGGTGCTTTTTGTAGTATTTCCATAAATAAAAGGAGATATCTTTTTAAAAATAAAAGAAACGGTTTTCTGTGGAATAAGAGTGTCAAGTTAGGCACAGTTGATTAATTTGTCTGACTCAATAAATACCATTTTTAGGTACATCCCCTAAGGAAGCCAATAGCAATCCCTTAAATCACCATTAGACTGAAACAAATGTGTCACTTCAGATTTGATCTAATGTGTTGATAATTGAGGAGCACTTTGCATAAATAAGCTGGAGACTTCCACATTCAAGAGTGAGGACGCTGGAGACCTGCAGTTAGACATGGTGAGTTGACCCCGGAAATTCCTTTATAACAGGAAAAGTTCCTTTATTGAGAAATAACTCACATACCATACAATTTACCTATCCAAAGTGTCTAATTCAGTGGCTTTAAGGTATTCACAGAGTTGTGCGGCCATCACCACAATCGATTTTTTTTATGTTTATTTATTTATTTTGAGACAGAGAGAGCGCATGCGTGCATGCAAACAGGGGCAGAGAGAGAGGGAAAGAAAGACTCCAAAGCGGGTTCCACGCTGTCAGCACAGAGCCCAGTGCAGGGCTTGATCTCACGAACCATGAGATCTCACGGACCATGGGATCATGATGTGAGCTGAAATCAGGAGCCAGAGGCTGAACCGACTGAGTCACCCAGGTGCCCCACCATAATCAATTTTAGAACAGTTTTATCACTCTGAAAAAAACCTCCATCCCCATTTCCTCCCCATCACGTGGACTCCGTCCTAGGCAACCATGGATCTATTTTCTCTCTGTATAGATTTCCCTATTCTGGACATTTTATGTAAATAGAAGCACTTGTGACTTAGTGACTTTTGCTAAGCATACCGTTTCCAAAATTCATTCATGTTTAGCATGTGTCAGTACTTCATTTCTTTTTATCAATAAATAAAATTCCATTGTATGGATACACCACATTTTATTTATCCATCTTCAGTTGATGACCATTTGAGTTGTTTCTGCTTTTTGGCTATCATAAATGATGTTGCTTTTGAACATTCATTCATTATGTGAATATATACACCTAAGGGTGGAATTGCTGGATCATGTGGTCTATGTTTAATTTTTTTTTTTAGTTATTAAAAATTTTTGTTTTTATTTTAGAGGGAGAGAAAGTGCCAACAGGGGAGGGAGGAAGAGAGAGAGAGAATCCCAAGCAGTTTCCATGCCTAGTTGCGAAGTCCAATGTGGGGCTCAATCCCATGATCTCGAGATCACAACCCGAGCCAAAATTAAGAGTCCATCACCCAATCGACTGAGTCACCCAGGTTCCCCTATGTTTAACTTTTTGAGGAACTGCAAGACTCTTTTCCAAAGTGACTGCACCATTTTACGTTCCCATCGGTACAATGTAAGGTTCCAATTTCTCCACATCCTTAATAGCATTTGTTATCATCTGTCTTTGTGATAATAGTCTCCTAGTATCAAGTGGTATCTCACTGTAGTTTTGAAATTGCATTTCCCTGATGGCTAATGAGGTTGAAAATCTTTTCATGTGCTTATTGCCCATTTGTGTATCTTCTTTGGAAGAATGTTTAGGTCCTTTGCCCATTTCAAAATAGGATTATTTGACTTATTATTATAGGTTGTAAAAGTTCTTCATATATTCTGGATACAAGTCCCTTATCAGATATATGATTTGAAGATGTTTTCTCTCTGGTGTAGGTTTTCTTTGCATTTTCTTGATGGTGTCATTTGGAAAACAACAATTTTTAATTTTCATGAGTCCAACTTATTTTTTCCTTTGTTACTTGTGCTTTTGATGTTATATATAAGAAGCTTTTGCCTCATGAATATTTACTCTATTTTCTTCTAACATTTAAAATTTTTAGCTGTTACATGTATGTTTATGATCCATTTTGAGTTAATTTGTGCATGTGGTGTGAGGCAGGGGTTTAGCTTCATTCTTTTGTGTGTGGATCTCCAGTTGTCTTGGCACTACCTGCTGAAATGACTATTTTTTTCTCCACTGAACTGTCTTGGCATTCTTCCCAAAGATCCATTGATCACACATCTGAAGGTTTATTTATGGACTCTCAATTCTATTTCATCAATCTATATATCTATCCTTATGCCAATATCGCACTTAATAACATGTTACTGTTGCTTGGCAGTAAGTTTTAAAACTGGGATATGTAAGTCCTCTACACTTATTCTTTTTCAAGATCGTTTTGGCTCTTCTGGGTCCCTTGAAATTCCATATGTTTTGGATCAGTTCTGGAAAGAAGTCAGTAGGATTTTGAAAGGGATTTTTTTAAAGTATAAACTTCAAGGACAAAGGGAATGGGAGAAGAAAGTAGAGTAAGGAGGGTAAACGATTTGGCCAAGCAGTAGAAGCTGAGGCCTCATGCCTGCAGGAAGGAACCAATCATGGGACGTGAGCAATCAGGGAGGCACTGGGTTTGGAAACATAGGGTACCAAGGACTGTGGGCGTGAAGGGCAGAGCTGAGATGGGAAACGAGCTGAAAGTCTATTTGCAGAGCAGTCCAGCCTCCAGATTTCCCCCAACACCCTATCAAAGCCTAGTGACAGCTCCTCCATAAGGCAAGAGATTAGACATTTGTTCTTTTCTAGAGCAGTCCTCTTAAATTGTGGTTCAGGAACTGGTTTAGGGCCACAAACTTTGTTACCGGCCCTAATATGATAAAGTACAGAAAGTAAGAGTAAATATTCAGAATTTTTATGGAAATTTGAAATTGCCTCAACATTCAAGTGTGTTCTCAGTGGATTCTTCTTTCTGAACAGGGTGTAGACCAGTTTGGGTGTTTGAACTCCTATTGTGAGTCATGTGTGGTAAGAGATATGTACTAGCCATGTGCGTTAGAACTACGTGTGGGTCCCTGACAGATAAGAAATTTAAAAACCGGTCCTTCACCACAGACAGCTTGAGAAGCAAGCTCTAGAGGCTGATGGACTCAGCTGTCTGTATAGTTAAGAGAGGGCTGAGGTGCCTGGTTAAAAAGCTGCATTCTCAACAGTGTAATATCCGGCCTTCCTCCCACACTCATTCAAGAAAATTGGCAGCAAGGCTTATACCCACCCCCAACACCTATCCTCAGACAGGAGTCTAGAAGATTCTTATCAGAAAAGACTTAATGGCCCAGAGAGACTTTTAAACACTGACATTTTGAAGTCCCCTCAGAGAAAAAGCTGCTTGGCACCTTATCTCAACATCTTTACAGTAAAATTCTTCAATGGACAAGCTATTCCTGTGCACAGAAAGCTTAAAATAAATTTTAAAAGGTTTGTTTCATTTTTTGAATAGGCTTCATACCAATGTGGCTCAGAATTTAAAAGACTCAGAAGGTACAATGAGTTTCTTCTTCGTCAGTTTCTTCTCAGTTCCTCTTCCAGTAAACTCTTTAGTGCCTCCCTCTTTAAATATATTTTTTTTAAGAGAGAGAGCACGAGCAGGGGAGAGAGGCAGAGGAAGAGGGAGAGAATCTCAAGCAGTCTCCATGCTCAGTGTGGAGCCTGACACAGGGCTCAATCCCATGACCCTGGGATCATGACCTGAGCTGAAATCAAGAGACGGATGCTCAACCGACGAGCCACCCAGGCGCCCCTGCCTCCCTCTTTCATATAAACAGAAAGCCTACATGAAAGACAGAGACCTAAATAAGGAAATAAGAAATGCAGAGAAAAGAGAAAAGAATGTAGAGAGAAGAAAAATTCAAAAAAGGAAAAGAATAATGTTCCTGGAGACAGAAAGAGAGGCTATTACACCCATAAAATAAGAATAGTAGCCTATTAGAAAAAGGAATATTCAGAGAACGACAAAAGAGAACTCTGAGAAATTAAAAATAGAAATATTTAAAATTCAACTAGAAAAGTTAGAAAAAGTCATTTATAAAATCTTACAGAAAGTAAAACAAAGAGATAAAGAGATGGAAAATTAGATACGGAAGACAGGAAGATCAACAGATTGGGTCAGGAGATCCAACATCCTAATAGCAGGAGCTACAGATGGACTGAACATAAAAAGAGAGGGGAAGAAATAATTAAATGAATAATGAGAAGAGATTTTTTTTTTCTACAACAGAAGGATGTAAGTTTCCAGGTCAAAAAGACTCATCGATTGCCCGTATAATGAATGAGGAAATAACTATCCCAAGGCCCATTGCTGTAAACCTTCAGGATGCTAGGGGTCAGAGAGAAGACTCTAAAAACTTTCAGGATGAGGGACTTCTGGGTGGCTCGGTGGGTTAAGCGTTGGACTTCAGTTCAGGTCACGATCTCATGGTTTGTGGGTATGAGCCCCCCGTTGCAGCTCTGTGCTGACAGCTCAGGGCCTGGAGCCTGCTTCCGATTCTGTGTCTCTCTTTCTCTCTGCCCCTCGCCCACTTGCACTCCATCTTTCTCTCTCTCTCAAAAATAAACACATTTTTTAAACTTTCAGAATGAGATACAAAGGACAGAGAACTGAAACGGTATTGGATGTTACAAAAGTCATTCTGGAAGCTAGAATTCTATACTTTATACTATCGAGTGTAAAGACATTTTCAGTTATTTTTTAAAAAAATTTTTAAATGTTTATTTTTGAGGGGGGCTGCAGGAAGGGACAGAGAGAGACGGAGACACAGAATCCAAAGCAGGCTCCAGGCTCTGAGCTATCAGCACAGAGCCTGATGCGGGGCTCGAACTCATAAACCATGAGATCATGACCTGAGCCGAAGTTGGATGCTCAACTGACTGAGCCACCCAAGCGCCCTTCAGTTATGTTAGTAAGTAAAATTTTACTTCCATTGCTCACTTTCGTAGGAAGTTACTGGAAGATATGCTCCACCAAACCAAAACAGTAAATTAAGGAAGCAAAGGAACTGGAATCCACAGAACCGAGGTAGTTACCTTGGCCCTAACCAGGACAGAGGGGAAAGGAAGGAAGGAAGGGACGAGGGAAGAATGAAGCGATGAAACTCATGCAAGGCAAAAGCAGAGTCAAGAAACCAAGAGAGCCCTCTTTGGCTCCCACTCCTCTTGGGGTGCAGTTCCAATCCTGTACTTGGCTTTGTGAGACCCTCCAATATCCTTGTAATAAATTCCTCTTGCTTAACTAGTTCACATTGGATTTCAGTCACTTGCAACCCAAAGACTCTTCCCACTACCTTTGCGGTTCAAGGAATTAGAACCAGCAGCATCAGTATCACGTGGCAGCTCATTAGAAATGCAGAATCTCGGGCATCTCCCAGACCGGCTCGACAGAATCGCATTTGGAGAAGATTCCCTACGCACATTAAAGTGTGAGAAGCACCGTCCTAGTCTATCCGACTCGCAAAGTTGAGTACTGGGTATATTAAAGGTAATATGTAAAATACCTGACCACATAGTAGGTACTCTGGAAGGTATTGATTATGATGAAGAAGGAGAAGGAGAAGGAGAAGGAGAAGCAGAAGGAGAAGAAGGAGAAGAGGAAGGGGAAGGAACTAGGAACATTGGGAAATGGCAATCTCAGTTCCGAAGTCCATGTTAAATGGCGGTTCTGAACTAGATTACAAAAACAGGCACAGAACAGAAAAGGCAAAGCACATCTGTACCAGGAAACAGGTTTCAGCTCTACCCCAGGAACCTGTCAGGTCAGTCGGTCCAGGTGTCGCGGGAAACTGTGAAGTAAAGCTACCTCTCAGGTGTGGCAGTCGGCTGTGAGTGAGTGACAGACGACTCAGCATCTGGATGACGTGCCAGGCGGGGGAAACGCTGAGCCGCTGCCCTTTCTCAGCAGGGCAAGTGTTCTGCCTCAACGCTCAGGAAGTAGGTCAGGAGGAAATATCCTGAGTGGACAGCAATGAATTGCTTTTTCAGGCAGAAATTCGTGGCCCACAGGACTGGAGGTGGGTGGATGGGGAACAGGAAGGACAGGAGGTTGGGGGCCCCGCTGCGGGGGCAGGGGTAGGAAATCGCATCCCATTCTTGGCAGGAGCAAGATCGCCTCTCACATAGTTTTCCTGGCTCCGGCCAGAGTTGGCATTCAGCTACCGTCTTTGTGTCGGGGGTCCCACTGACTTTCTAAGGCTGAGCAAATCTGAATAAAGGCTGGGATTTGAAAGATTTTAAGGGAAGGAGACATGCTTGTAGAAAGCCGTTGTCCCATCTTAGCTGCCGGTGTGCCGCGGAGAGAGGACGATTAACCCAGGTCCGGACCTCCCCAGGATTTATTATCGGCCTTGGCTTTCTAACTGCCCACCTATCGTATGGCACTGAACTTAGCCCTTGAGAGTCTTTACCAGAGAAGCACCTCGGCCCTCCAAGGATTTACACAATAAGAGTCTCCAGTCCTTGAAAACATCTATGAGAATCTTACCTGTCCAGAAAGAACCAAACTCCGCCATCATCAAGTGGCCGTCTTTGTGACAGCTGATTGTAGCCACCACCAGAGCAACAAAAGTTAACATCACTCATGAATGGCAGCAAGCAATAACGTCTTATTATGCGCCAGGCACTTTTCTAAGCCCTTCGTGTATTTTTTTTTAAGTGTACTTATTTAGAGAGAGAGAGACATGAACGAGCAGGGGAGGGGCAAAGAGAGAGGGAGAGGGAGAATCCCAAGCAGGTTCCACGCTGAGCACAGATCCCAGCCCGAAGTGGGGCTCTATCTGAGCTGGAAACCAAGAGTCAGCGCTTAACCGAGTGAGCCACCCAGGCGCCCTTCCTTACATATTTTAATTCATTTAATCCTCACGACGACCCTGGGAGGTGAAATGCAATTTCAGTCCCCATTGTACAGATGAGAAAGCTGAGGGACAAAGAGATTAAATGAGGTCACATAGTCAGTGGCAGAATTGGGATTCAAACCCAGGCAGCCTGGCTCCAGAGACCGTTCATTGTATTTAGACCACGGGCTCAGGGCTCTGACATTGCTCTTCTGCAAAGGAATCCCATCTCTGCCTTAAACTAGCTCCCTGATTTTAGCCGAAGAACTCGGAGGCAACATGGTAAAGGGGCACGAGCAGAGGTGTCAGATCCAGATTCTACTCCTGGTGCTGCCACTTTGAAAGGAAGGACACTTCGGCTGATTGAATGACAACACAGTGGGTACCAGGTGCCTTCCGTGTTTGCTCTTTCCATCACTGTCCCTCACTGCGTTTCCTTACATGTGAGGTGAAACAGGCGATTTCAGTGACTCGGTCTAGACAATACCCACTGAAGAGTTACTATGTGCACAAAGTGCTTTGCCAGGCACTGAAGGGCACGGAGACAAATGAAGTAGGGACCTTGCCTCTGCAAGCCTCACAGTCCAATTCTCTTTTATTTTGTAAATCCTTTGGAGTTGAGCAAGGCTGTTATTACTCCTGTTTTTTAAAATAGGGGAGGGGCGACTTAGCGGCTCAGCGGGTTAAGCATCCGACTCTTGATCTCAGTTCAGGTCATGATCTCTTGGTTTGTGGGATCGAATCCCACATGGGGCCCTGCGCTGACAGCACAGAGCCTGCTTGGGATTCTCTCTCTCCCTCTCTCTGCCCTTCCTTCACTTGCATGTGCATGGTCTCCCTCTTTCTCCAAATAAACAAATAAAAAACAAGGGGAAGTAATATTTAAACGCTCGGCTCAGTTGCAGCCAGAGTGTGACCTCAGGTTGATTCTTAGCTCGGGGCTCTTTCTGCTCCCAACCCTCCCACTTCATCCTGACATCACCATGACTAAAAGCTACAAAGTCCACTTTGAGTTCCTAACTTCCCACAGTCATTTTTGTACCTCCCTTCTGCCTGCCCCATCCTGACAAGTGTACACACACACACGCACACACACGTATGCAGGGCTGGACCCTTGAAAAACGCAGGATCAATACTGTTGAGCAGCTAAAACTCACCTCCTCCCCCACCCCCCGGCAGCCCTCCTTTCTCTTCCGGAGCCCAAAGTGCAGAGCTGAGAGGGTGACTGCACAGTCAGCAAAGCCGCAGCTACCATATGCATCATGACTCATTATCCCATCCGCTGACTCGGAACTGAAGCCTCTTGCCCCGTCAAGTAATTACGGGTCCACAGGAAGTCCTCAGCTAAAGATAAGGTCGGTCTGGTGGCTGAAAGGAAGGGGTCAGTGAGCACGACCTTCTGTTAGACACTTTCTACTGCCATGGGCTCTTCTACGGCAGCCAGTACGGTGCCCTTCAAACGGTAGGTGCCCAACACAGCTTTATTGGTGGATTAGCTGCTCTGAACTCCTCCGCTCAGCCCAGCTGCAGAGTGAGGTTGCTAGGCAGGAACAGAATATGTAGGTCTGGTGCCTAAAGGAAATGATTTCAACTCCCTCTTGTTTAGCACGGTTGAGCTATGCCCAGGAGAACCGCAGCTCTGGAGATGTGTACTCTTTAAAGAACTCCATGTTATACAATTCACTTCTGCAATTTGTCCCAAGAACTTCCTTTTCTATCCCCTAAGTTAGGATAGGGGAAGAGGCACAGCCCCGTGCTTTCTCGAAGTGGCGTAAGGGTGCAGAGAACTTTAGACATTACTTAGACTAGACTTGTCCTGGTCGCGTCTTCCTTAGCCTTTCCACATCCATGCCTCCGTGCTTGCCATATCTCTTCTCTGGCAATAACCTCCTCCCAAGGCTAGAGCCAGGAGAGACGAAAACTTCCGTGAGCTTCCAGGACCCAAGGTCCCTGTGGATTGCTATAAGAGGTCATCCCCCAATGTTTATTGGACCTTCTTACGGAGTGGTAGGATTTTTGTTTATTTTATTTTTTAACGCGTATTTACTTTTGAAAGACAGAGAGACAGACAGAGACAGAGCACAAGTCGGGGAGGGGCAGAGAGAGAGGGAGACCCAGAATCCGAAGCAGGATTCTTCTTCCATGGAGGGAGTAACGAGTGTCATTCTACCGTGTACTGGGTGGCACTTCCCAGCTGGTGGTGTTTCATTTAAACCCTATAAGAACCCATTTTCCGGGAGAGAACAGTGGGGTTGAGAAAGAATAGTCAACTTGCCCACCACCCACAGCTAGGAGGCATGGTAATAAGAAAGAAAGTCTAGCTGGTCTGACTTGACACACTGCGTCTTTGACGTGATATCATACTGCCTCCCGAAGTTCGATCTTTTTCTATCCTTTCTGGCTGTAACTTTCCAGCTTTCTCCATGGGCACCTGCTCGGCAAGCCTTGATTTCAGTCAGTCGGTGCTGGGCTGCGAGCCCCAGGCAGCAGTGGGGGAGGGGCGGTGTGCCAGGTGAGCCCCTTGGGGCCATGGGATGCTCTGCAGATGGTACTGCGTTCACAGCGTGCTCTCTCCTTTCCCTCTAGGGCCTGTCCTCCCTCACTCTTGGCCTCCATCTGTTTCCCACTTGCCTCAGGCTGTGTTTCCCTTCTTCACGCCCAGGCATTCTTCACTGGGCACTAACGTGATTCCACCCTCCCTCCTATCCTCCTCAACAAAGGACGCCTTGGTTACTCCCGCGCGCCACCTTCTTCAGAGAAGTCGTCTAGCGAGCTCCTTTTTAACTCAGAGAAGGAAACAAAGGCATCACCCCTTAAAGCTCAGCCTTCCTGCTTTTCAAGCTGTGTTTGCACCCGGCGCTGAGTATATAGCTCAGGTTCCCAGAGGCCTAAGGGCAGGACTATGTCTTCACATGCCGGGTGGCATGCATCGTCAGCACCCTATGAAAAACAAACAGCTGTCATGTAAAGACAAGGAAGCTGCCCGGCTTGGGGAGGCTGTGGAAGACGTAAGCCTAAGGTCTTGACCTCTTCCATTTAGCACTCAAGCTCACGTCCCTGACACGACCACAGAGGCCATGCAGGGACTCCAGGAAGAGTCCACACTTGCAAGGTCTCTCTGAAGAATCAAGGGTGAGCAGTTATGTGAATGCATAAGTCTGTGTGTGTGTAGGGGAACCTACTCTAATTTACCGCGGGTTATAGTTATCTCTCACTTCTGAGAAGTGAGTGATTCTCAGAGGAGAAGTGCAAGCCCCACCAGGAAGTTTTATCAAATTTCAGGCACCAGAGGAATAAATGGGAACATTTTATATTTATCCAAAGGAGCATGTATTCTTTTAAAGGGACAGGCTCTGCCCACACGAAGGATGTACCGCTTCCCATTCTTTTCTCTGCTTGGAGAAATTCTACTTACTCTTTTTAAAATTTTTTAGATGTTTATTTATTTATTTTTGAGGGAGACAGAGAGTGAGAAGGGGAGGGGCAGGAGGCGGGTGGGGAGGGAGAGAATCCCAAGCAGGCTCCACTCTGTCAGCGCAGAGTTTGACACGGGGTTTGAACTCGCAAACCGTGAGATCATGACCGGAGTCGTCAAGAATCAAAGGCTTAACTGACTGAGCCACCCAGGTGCCCCTCTTCTTACTGTTTAAAGCCCAACTCAACTGAGAAGCCTTGGTCAGCCCCATAGTCTAAATTTATCCTTCTTTCTCTGTTCTCCCAAAGCATTTGGTTCATTTCACAAGTACAGCATGTACCACAGGGTATTACAGAGGGCTACGTGAGAAACTGTCACCTCATGGGTTGCCTGTTCCCAGAGCACGGGAAATGCGCCTCACATGACTTCCTGTACCCATTTCAAGGCCGACTGACAGGCAAGAGAAGATCCTGTTGATTGACAGAGGGGTGGTGTTGATGGAGGAAGTGTGTGGGAAGAAAGGACGGAAGACAAAAGTGAGGAATATTCCCCAGGAGATAGGATGTACATTACAGGGGATTTTGCCTACGGTGAAGGGCTTCAGAAAGGAGTACTTTTAATGGGCTAATGGCCACTCAGTTAGAAATAGCTAATAAGAATTTGCTGGGAACAGAGGAGGTTCCCAGGAAGGACCAGTTCAAGGAAATTTCTGAGTGTGGAAAACCAGGACCTCACTACTATTCTGAGTGGTTGCCTGGCCTAGATTGAAGACAAAGTCTTACAGACAGAAAGACTGCGGGAGCAGACTTGGCCTTCACCAGGAATGGGCGCGAGGAGGAAAGGAAACAAGAACAATGTAATAACCTGGTCGTTGGAATTAACTGTATCCACGTGTACTGAGTAATCAGACTGTGTACTTCTAAGTTCCTAATCTCTCTGTGGTTTATACCTCGAGATTTTTTGTGTGGTGCTGACTGAGTACGGATTGCGTTAAGGAGAAGAGGAATGTATTAGGTTCAGGGGCTTGATCTTGGGAGGGCAAATGCCTGGATCCTTGGGTGATAGAAGCACGAAGTGTTGAAGGGATGGAATGCCAGCAAATCATCTGCACGGCGCTCTCTTCGTTACAGTGGGAAAAGGGACAGGGCAATGACAAGAGACCCACCCCACCCCCTCTCTGAATAGGAAGGAGGCCAAGATGCCAAGAACAGAGATTTCTTGACTATGAAATGGGGCTATCTACCAACTTCTAAATTAGAAGCCAGACTTCTGAGTGGGGTAAGAAAACTGCATAGTGATCTCATTTCTCATGCCTTTAAGCTTTGTCCAGAATGGAACACCCTTCCATACATCAGCCCTCATGTGACCTGATTCTGGAGCAAGAGTCCTTGGTTATGCCAGTAAAGGATTACAAATCCCTTACTTTACCTTCCAAAATAAATGCTCCAAGTCTCTGGCACAAGCGATGCTAAAACTGCCCACATTTCATTAAAAGAGTGGGCGCCTAGGGGCGCCCGGATGGCTCAGTTGGTTAAGCATCTGACTCTTGGTTTCTGCTCAGGTCATGATCTCGAGGTTTTGTGAGTTCAAGCCCCACATCAGGCTGTGTGCTGATGGTGCAGACCCTTCTTGGGATTCTCTCTCTCTCTTCCTCTCTCTCTGCCCCTCCCCTACTCATGCTGTCTCTGTCTCTCTCAAAATAAATAAATAAACTTAAAAAAAAAACAAACGGAGTCACCCACTGCTGGTGTCCTGGGTCCCCTACCCTGACGCAAGCAAGGTCCTTGTGGTGGAAGCTGGTACGTACTAAGACGACATCAGCAGAAAGACACGGGGGCAGAGCACGTAGCAGTCAGAGCACGGTGTCACTGGCTCCGCGTTCCAAAGCAGTCTTCTTCTCTGACAATTAAAGCTCTGGCCCTGTGGTGAGAAACACTCTTGCTAATGCCTACCTCTCTGGATCCTTCTCCGCAGCATTCTTTCTGCCTCCCAGACCTGTCTCCACAATAGCTGATGAGGCAAGTGTCCTGGCCAAAGCACGGTTTACCTCCCTTTATTCCTGGGCTTGTAATTAAGGGGTGTCTGTGAAGCTCTCAAGCTCCTTGGGATAAAAGGACCAGTCTGGCCCCTGCGTTTTTTTCTCACGGTTCCCTGAGCTCTCCGAGATGGTTATTGCCAGTGGAGGCTCGAATGGCCAAGCGAGACGGCTCTCACCAGGGCCCTTGGCCAGGCTCGCAGGGTGACAGGCCCCGTGGCAGCAGCGCGTTTTCCGTTCTCTGCTCGTTCCCCAGGATGTTCTGATTTCCTCACCTCGGCCCTCTTGGTTCAGCCACAGAGGTTAGGCAATGACCGGGGGAGCGGGGATGGTGGGGGGGAGGAGGGGCAGCTGGGTCAGGGCCCAGCTTCCCAGGGAAGGGCTTCTCCTTCACAAGTTGTTCTGGGGTCACCTCTTCTCCAGATGCCTTAGTCACCCTGGAGCCTGGGCCTTTACTTCTCTGAGACTGCTTGGGTTTCTCCATCTCTCCCTCTCTCTCTGCCCCTCCTCTGCTTGCTCTCTCTCCCTCTCTAAATAAAGAAAGAAACATTTATACAGTGCCTCAGCCTTGGTGAGTGCAGACAGAGTGGTTTCCTTTTCTAAGAAACACCGTCATCTATGGTTCGGTATAGATTCTGGTCTGTAAGTCTTCCTCGAATAGTCAGAAATGAAAGGCTTTTCCTGCCTAACCCAGTGCCTTTCCTGACTCAGAGTATAGCTGTGCTTTCTGACCGGACCTAGGGGACGGTATATAAAGTTACAGAAGTGGTTCCCGAAGTTCACCTGACTGAACTCTCCAGACAGGACCGTGCCGTCGGTACGACGCTCTTGCTTAGAAGCTCTTGCCTCTCCTTCTTAAGGATTACTTCGTTTTCCTTTGCCCAGTGGCAGGGCGATCACATAGTTGGACTTGGGTACCATTTGCCAAATCTTTTCCTTTCTAGACAGAAGAATTACACTCTGCCACCCTCTATGAGGAGCCTCAGACCATGGCAGGCATGACCTACGTGAATCAGAGACCTGGGACACGCGGGAGAGATGACAGCCCGAGGCTTTCATCACTGCCGTTCCCAAGGGGGAGGCCCTGGGGCTTCATGAAGGAAACTTGGGTCTCAAGACGGTTCGCTCATCCTGCCCTGCTCTGAGCAAGAGCCCAT
This sequence comes from Paguma larvata, assembly GCA_030068075.1. NCBI lineage: Eukaryota > Metazoa > Chordata > Mammalia > Carnivora > Viverridae > Paguma > Paguma larvata. Next base: position 101,310,209 of record CM057828.1, read on the forward strand.
GGCGTGAAAAGTGAAGGGAACGGAGTGAGCCGCAGGGAGCTCTTTTCTCCTTTCCCTACCTCCTACCTCCTTTTCCACCCGCTCTGTCTCCCGCAAAGATTGTCAGGAGAGAGAACGAAGCAGGCTGGTAATAGCCCAATATCCTCTGCCCTCACGCTCTCCTCTGCTTTCTCTGGCTCTGGTTGTGGGGAGGAACCGAACGTGTGTGGCTGTATTCCTTTTCGAAACACCAAGCTGGCTCTTCGTAACAAAAACTCCAGAGGCAGATTTACATACTATTTGCATATAATTTATACATTACAGAGAGTGCTCCTTCAAGTGTTCACAGTGAGTCCTATCGCGGTAAGGTAAACATCCTTAAACACATAAGCATCTGCTCCTGGCTTCTACGTCCATGCGGTTTCTGTTTAGGACATGGTACATTCATCCTCAGCTTTATCATTCCGGTTGGCTAGCTTATGTAAATCATTCCATCGACGCGGTCTGCTGAAAGGGAATAATAATCCCCGCCTTTTACATGGGGTTGTTATGAGGATTTAACAACGAGATCGTCGTGGGGGGGGGGGGCTGGCTGGCTCAGTCGGTGGAGCACGCAACGCTTGATCTCAGGGTTGTGAGTTCAAGCCCTACGTTGGGTATGGAGATTACTTAAAAATAAAGTCTTAAAAAAATGAGATTATAGATGTAAAACCATTTCATAAACTGTAAAGAACGGAAACAAATTTCAGATATTATTATTGTTATTAAAAATCATTCCGTGAAAAAGAGTATCCTGGGAATCCAAAAGGGATAAAGCATTTCCAAAGGTAAGTAGGAGAAGGTATGATTTAATGTCGAACTGCAGAAAAGACCCTTCTGTCCCCTTCTGCCGTTTTCTGGGGTGCTGGATAGGACTACCCCAACCTACAGGATCTCCTAGCTGGACAAGGCCAAGGTTCAGCCCTGACCACCGTGTGGCTAAAAATCCCGTGGGAAGGTAGTGGTGAGGTGGGGGTAGAGGTGGGTGAAAACGTTGAGAAGCCTGTGCTATTTTAGAACTCTTTAACATTAGTGCAGGAAGGAATTTAGTGATCAATGCCCAGCCCCTCCATTTTACAGATGAAGAAACTGAGGTTCAGAGAAGTGTATTGCTTGCTCAAGACTCCCAGGAGGCTTCCGTGAGCAGTCCCGGTTGACCCAGTGAAAGTCAGTCAAGACAGCACCGCGTGACCACACCGGAGCACTGGGCTCCGGGGAGATGGTGGCGTTGGGTCGGGAGCTGAATTGCCTCTTGCTCCAGACATGCTGTCTCGGTCTGCAGAGAAAAAGAGGCTCTCAGCCTCCCAGAATAGCAAAAGGCAAACACACTTGGTTAAGAAGAACCCTTGAGTGAGAGACAAGAGTAGAGAAGAAAACTCACACACCTTTCTCCAAATCTTGCATTTAACCCACTGTCTGGACTCGGGTGGTTTTAGAAAGTCTGAGCTGCCCAAGCCTCCAATGGCCTCTGAGAGCTCTAGGACCAGAGCCCCGCTCAGGGGCAGAAAAACTGGTCTCCAGACTTCCAGGCAGAGCCACTGTGGGCCCCACAGACAAAAGATTTTCAGAAAGGTCAGGCTTCTTTCTGAGGAGGCAGCAAAAACAAATCCCAACACGTTCAAAGGTCATGAGCCTCAGGGGAATGAGGAAGGTGGGTGGGGGACCGGCAGTTTCTTTGGAGGAGAGCAGTGGGCAGAATGAATGGTCCAGGAGGGAGAAAGTTTGTTCTCGATTCACTCCTGTAAGTACCGCTTGGCAGTCTACGGTGTGCTGGGTGCAGGGGGCAGGGGATGCCGAGTACATTTGGCCTCTGCTTTCAAGAAGCTTGTTGTGGGAATAAGGCTCTCACATGAGTCAAGAGACAAAAGGCGGGAGCTGTGTTTAGGTCAGAGAGAAAATGATCCAGAAGAAAGGAGAAAAATCAGTGTGGACTTATGGTTCTGAAGGGACCTTTGCATAAGCCTATATATTCTTTCGTTGGTGAGTGGACCGGGGAGGGGGCATTTTAGGATGAAAGACAGCCGGGGCAGAGGTGGGAATGATCATAGGAACTCACCCTTTATGACCTCCTCTCTACATGAGCTCTGAGCTAGAATCAGAATTGCAAAGAATAGGGGCACCTGGGTGGCTCAGTTGGTTAAGCCTCAGACTTGGTTTCAGCTTAGGTCATGATCTCGTGGTTTCGTGGGTTCAAGCCTCACGTGGGGCTCTGCACTGTCAGGGCTTGAGTTCTCTGTCTCCCTCTCTCTCTGCCTCTCTCCTACTCACACTGTCTCTATCTCTAAATAAATAAATAGCTAGCAAAGAATAAATGTCTCTGCCCTCATGGCATGCATATTGTTCGTGGAGCCCACCTGGGTCCCAGGAAGATGTGGCAAAGAGGTTTCTTGGAAGTGAAGAGCTTCCACGTTACTGCTTGAGTATGGCTGGGTTTAGAATGATCCCTTGAGTAAAAGGGTAGCAAAATAGTTGAGTCCTGAGGAGGACCCAAGATTCCAGAGCCCAGTCAGCCTACATAACATAGTATTGCCTCATGGGTCATCACCGGAGGCTCTGGATTCAGGCTTGGCTTTGAATCCCATCTCTGGAGCCTTCAGCGGTTGTGTGGCATTGCCACTAACCTCTCTAAGCTCCATCTCCTCATCTGTAAAATGAAGATGAGAATGACACTCCTTAACTCACAGGGGTTTTGTGAGGACCAACTGAGGCGGGGTTGGGCCCACGGCCGGCACCCTCAGCCCACGGCAGCCATCATGCTCCAGCTCGTTGCCAAGGCCGGTGCCGCGCAGCTGACACCCTCGTCTGATTGTTTCCCGGGTCTGGTCGTCTGAAGGGGGCAAATTGTTTTCCAAAGGCAAGTGGGGGGAAATCTGATTTATTGATTTAAAACCAAACAGCATAAAAGGCCCTTCTGGCCCATGCTGCAGCTTTCTAGGGCGTCGGCTGGCAGCACACAGTCCTGTCAAGTATCCAGTCCTTTCTTCCCTCGGGTACCCTTTGGAGACCTCTCGGTGAGGGGGGGCGTGGAAGGGAGGCGGTTCCAGGGCCAGTGGGAGATCGGATGCTCTAAGAGCATTCTATGGCCTGCAAAGAGCCCAGGAGGTAGTAAGGAGGCCTGGGTTCTGGAAAAGGCTCCGCCCCCACCCCCCACCCCTCTCTAGGAGATTCGTTTTTCTGGACCACAGGTTCCTCATCTGTAGAGTGGAGAGCTTAAATCAGACAGTGATTCCCACTTTGTGGGAGGAGGAGAAGGTCCTCAGTTACGGCTCGGGGTCCTTGAGTCCAGAGCACACCAGCCGTTGCCTATAGACGCAATAAATAATTTGTCTCACGTGTAGGCATGGAGCTGTTTTTCAAACCCACAGGGATGCTGCCGTAATCTTTAAAAGTAGGTATTTAAAGGATTCGTGATTCCTTTTTATCGCTGTGCGTGCGGTTTTTCATTCATGGATACTACAAGTACAATCACAATTACTTGCAGGAATCCCAAAGTGTTAGAGAGGTTTTAAAGACCTGCGAGCTTGAGAAGTTTGGCTCCTACTGGATCACAGAGACACACGGAACCTCTCCTGCCTGTGGCTCTTCTTTCCAGCCTGACACACAAGGCCTCCCCTTCTGGCCTCAACCCCTTTCTGGGACAAATAGCAGCTACTGGAATAGGGCTCCTATGGCAGCGAAGACAAAAATGGAAGACAGAGGGACGGGTAAGAAAGTCATGTCACTTAAGAAGAGAAAGACAACCTCTACAAGAAAATCTGGGAACTCCTCAGGATTCTATCGGTTCGAAGACCTTTTTAAAAAAACTGACCTGTCACTTCCCTGTATTTGTCATTGTTTCCCACTGCCACACATGTTTGCAGCACATGGGAAGTGGGAGGAGTTGGAATGTCCTCCAAATTCCCCTGACACCCCGTTCCCACCTTTATCCTCTAGAAAAATGCGTTGTTTTGTTTTGTTTAACTTCAGGAGGTCACAGACCCTTTAAGAATCTGATAAAGGTTACGGACCCTCATTCCAGAAACAAAATGTAGCCACACCTATGCAAGCATATCTAATTTTTACACACAATTTCAGCAGGTTCACCACCCCCTGATTTCACCATGGACAGCCTTGGGGGTTTATAGTCTTCAGGCTAGGAAGTCCTGCTCTTGTGCGGGTGGCTTTCAATAAGTTTAATTTTACCTTCTCTTAGTTTTCTATAGACCTAAGCTCTCAAAGTCTCACGGGACCTTTAATGGGACCTCTCCGTGTTCCATTTCTCAGCTGCTATTACAGACCCCCTTGGACTCGGGAAGACTGGTTTGGAAAAAGGCTTCATGCTCTAAGGCAGGGCATCACGCATGTAGACTTCGTCTCAACACTAGCTTCCCTGGGGATCTGGGATAAAGTGAATGGGACCACAAAAGGGGCTTAGGAACAAAGACCACCTAAGAGTCAAGAATCCCTCCTGACAGTGCCATTTTACAAGTTTCTATCCTAGGAACCCTGGACCCACAGATCTGTAGTCTTTGAAATGGAAAGCTACTCTCGTCTCTGAGAAGGATCTCCCAGTTTCCACTTCTCCTTCTCCCCCCACCCCCATCCCCATGCGGCTCTCTTTCCACCTTCAAGTTCTGTGGGCACACGCCCCGTCTGAAGGCTCATCCTCCTGCTGAGGCGGCCTGCCCAGCCTGCTCAGTGCTGTGAGTCCCTGAACGAACAAGTCAAAATCAAGGAAGATTTTTCCATCCGCATAAAATGTCATTCTGATTCCGAAAGTCCAGTGGTTTCTCACCAATTTGAGTCCAAGCTCAGTTGGCCCAAGAGCATCCATCCTTAGACTTAGTTTGCATCCAACACTTGCTCTGGGATGACGGAGAGGGCAATAGGTCTGGAGGGGCTCAGGGGAAAAGCAACAGCTCCATCAGTGAGAGTCTGGGCTCCCAAGCCTGACTAGGATACCATAATTTGCACCAATCAAAGGAGGTAAATTCCCCAAATACCAGGATACTGGGCAATATTTCAAAGAATGAAATTCATTGCTATTACAGCCCTTCCTCTACCCCCCACCCTGAACTCTGTGTCCTGCCCTTTTCCTCTACAAAGTACTATGCAAATGATCCATTGTTCTCTATAGTCTTACCCACCTGGGTTCAATTCTGTGTCGGCTTTCTAGGACTATAGCTGTCTAAATGTCTTTACAGCTTGGATAAGTGTACGAGCACTTTGAAGGAAGATTGGCAAGGCAAGGCTCTACACATTCAAATCCCTCCACTTAATTATTTTACCCTTTGATTTAAAAAATTAAGTTATCCAGTATTTATGGACCTCTAATTAGGTTAGGACAGGAGGGATGGGGGGGGGGACATAAAGATGTTCCACGTACATAAAGAAGTACTAGGATGGGGCACCTGGGCGGCTCAGTCAGTTAAGCGTATGACTGACTCAGGTCATGATCTCACAGTTCATGGGTTCGAGCCCCCCCATCAGGCTCTGCGCTAACAGCTGGGAGCCTGGAGCCTTCTTTGGATTCTGTGTCTCCCTCTCTCTGCCCCTCCCATGCTTGTGCCTTATCTCTCAAAGATGGATAAATATTAAAACAAACAAGCAAACAAACAAACTTCAGATTCAGAGAATCTGTCCTCTTGTCTGAGGATGGATATTTTTTGGCTCCAAGCACTCCTTCCTGCTCTCAGACATACGATTACTCTAACTCGGCAGACGAGGTGAGAAATCCTAAGGTAGGCCGAAGGCTTGTGGGTTGGAAGATGAGATGAGTCTGTCCTCAAGACAGGACATTCTCAGTTCTCGGCAACGTGTGGGACTCCTGGTCTGGTAAGCATTAGCCTGCTGGGCCTGTTCCTAACGCACCTACACCCACACTGTAAAGAGGCATTCATAAAAAGTCCTCCTAGGAGCACCTAGGCGGCTCAGTCCATTAAGTATCTGACTTCAGCTCCGGTTATGATCTCGCGTTTGTGAGTTCAAGCCCTACATCGGGCTCTGTGCTGACGGCTCAGAGCCTGGCGCCTGCTTCAGATTCTGTGTCTCCTTCTCTCTGCCCCTCCCCCACTCACACTCTGTGTCTCCCTCTCTCTCTTTCAAACATAAATAGATGTTAAAAAAAAATAAGGCCCTCCTAGTGCCTAGCTGCATGCCTCCATGGTAACCTTGGTTCAGTACCGGAGGCAGCGTGAGCGAAGAGTTAGTACGTAGCGGTATGTGGACCCCGGACTCCCCTTTCTCTTCCCAGCTCTCTGGCCCAGAACGAGGAAACCTTGAGCAATCCCTTCTCCCCTCTGCAGTAGGACCTGTTAACCAAGGCATCCCTGAATCCCAACGGAGTACCCCCTACCTGGGGACGTACACTGCCTTCCTACAAAGGGAACAATGCGGGAAGTGTTGCAAGGGCCGTGCGGAAGGAGGAGACAGGCGCCTGGCTTCAAATAGTTTCACTCTAGTTGAGCAGAAAAGGTAAAACACGGGAAAAATATGGCACAGGAGCCGGGAGTGTAAACAATGGCGTCAGGCTGCCTGGTTCAAACACTGGCTTTCTTACCAGCGGACACCGGGCCATCACTTAACCTTTCCTCCTCTTGTTTCCTTCTCTGTAAAGTGGGAATAATAACAGCACTTATGTTATAGGAGGACTATTAATGGGTCAAATGGTTTGTGTAAACTTCTTGGCACAGTACTGGCACATAGCTAGTACCCCCAAAATGGTTTATTATTATTATTAAGTTAAATAATAACATCAGACCTGAAAAGCAACTTGGCGATAGGGGATTTTCCAGGCCATTCTCTTCAAGTTTAAGCTTCTTGATAATTTTTTAAATTAAAAAAATTCTTTTAAGAGAGAGGGTATGCACATGGAGGGGGAGTGGAGAGAGAGAGACAGAGAGAGAGAGAGAGAGAGAGAGAGAGAGAGAGAGAATCCCAAGCAGGCTCCATGCCAAGTGCAGAGCCCAAACCAGGGCTCGATCTCATGACCCTGGGATCATGACATGAGCTGAAATCAAGAGTCAGATGCTCAACCGACTGAGCCACCCAGGCACCCCTAAGCTTCTTGATAAAAGATCCCTGTCCTATTTTTATACCCACCCCAGTGCCTTGCACTCAAACAGGTTCTCAAATATTTGGGGGGAATGTAATTAACTGCATTTCTATTTTCCAAATGAATGGAATAGGTAACAAGGAAACATAGGACAGTGAGAATGCTGCTGTGAGCTGGGAGGTCAGGGAAGGCTTCATGGAGGAGGTGAGATCGAAGTGAACCTTAACAGATTGGGTAGGCTTTGGCTGGACAAAGCAGAGCACAGACAACTCTGATTATAAAAGCCTAGAAGGGGCCGGGGGTGCAAGAGAGGCAGGGGAAGACTTGGAGGGCATGGCCATGGCACCTCAAATGCATGCTAAGAGTGGCACCAGTGTGTGCCCGGAGCCTGGGCTCTGAGTGCGGGGCTAGGCCGGGAGGCGGAGCCAGAATCTCCCAGCGCAGATTTGGAGCCCAGGGGCCAGAGCGCATCAGCTGCTCGAGGGACCCTTGCTAATATCCAAGTCCCGGCTGCCCTTCCAGTTCCTCTTTCCCACTCCGTGCCAGACGGAAGGCCTCGGGGGATGAAGACGTCCACAGAGACACGCCAAGCACTAAGGGAGCTGCGGCCCAAAGATCGAGGCTGAGCGGGTCAGACGCCCGCACGATCCCTCCACGGCTTTCTTCCATCCCTGGGCTGAGCTGATAAACTGCTCTGGGTGGTCCCCGAGCCTGTGACAGGCCTCAGGCCGAAGACATCTTCCGCAAGGGAAAGCAGGGTGCCGATTCGTTCCCTTTTCACACATTCCCTGAGAATCTCTCTGAGGAGTCTCTTCTGGAAGCTCCCAGATGGTGGGAGCCAGGTCTTTCTTTTCCTCTACATCTCCTCCTAACGGCACTTAACAGTGAGTGTGCACACACAGGGGACATTCTTCCTGTCCGGAGGCCGGAATGACCGACACAGCAGTTATAAGCATTTCCTCTCTTTACAGCCAAAGAGGGGGGAAAAAACTCATAATCACAGTAATGCTTACTCGATGCATGCCAGTCCCTGTCCTACACACTTCACATTTAGTCCTCGCAATACTCCTGTGAGGGAGATACTGTTATCGAGGAACTTGCCCGGGTTCACATAACTAGTAAACAGGCCCTACAGCCAGTCACGTGGGAGTCGAACCTAGGCAGTCCGGCCTCCTTGGCCACTTTGCTGGACGGAGGGAGGCTGGGTCTGATGAAGGGGAAGGGAGGAGCACACCCCCAGAATCCTGTCTCCTAAATCCGGCCACCAACGCCTAGGCGGTGAAAACGGGAAACTTCAGTCCCTGCTGTCCTGAAAGCCTCCCCTCCGTTCCTGTCTTCCGGGATCTCCAAGAGAGAGTGGAATTGTACCAAATGCACTGGGGGCTACCTGCCTGGAAGGCAACGTTTTTATTTCCATTTTACAGAAAACGGTAAACACCTGAAAATCGTGTTTTTGAAAGAAAGTGACTCTTCAGTCATAATTCTAGCCAAGGTGGGCCCCTGCTTTCTACAAGCAGGAAAACTGCTTCTAAATACAGCCTGCAAAGGGACTTGCTCTCAGGGTCGTGAGTTCGAGCCCTGCAGTGGGGAGTTCAGTTTACTTAAAAATAAAGTCAAATAAAAAGATAGCCTGCAAAATGCAGATCCCCAAGGGGCATAGCCCTCCCACCCCACTCCCTTTCCTCTCTCAAAGGCCGCTGTGTGCATCTTGGGCCACCGGCTCCCTTCTGAGAGGCCCCAGCTCAGCCATATCCCCCCACCCAGGGAAGACAGGGCAACGCTGTCTGCCCCAAGTGAGTGAGCGAGAAGGGAGAGGGTCAGCTTTCTGCCTAATGTTCTGGAGGGGAAACAGCTGTTTCTTCAATATGTGCAAGGATCAAGGGTGTCTTTGAAAACATCATAAAACGGGAGCACTTGGGTGGCTCAGTCGGTTACATGTCCCACTCTTGATTTTGGCTCAGGTCATGATCTCACAGTTCATGAGTTTAAACCCCAAGTCAGGCTCTGCACTGACAGTGCCAAGTCTGCTTGAGGTTCCCTCTCTCCCTCTCTCTCTGCCCCTCCCCTGTGCTCTCTCTCTCTCAAAATAAACATTTTTTTTTTTTAAAGAAAACATTGTAAAATGTCTTCAACCGCTGAGTGAGGAAGAGGTTGAGCTCTTGGGATCTGGAGGGGAAGACAGAGAGGCAGATGGACCGAGGGCTCATCGGGAAGAACTCAGCAACAGCCCCACATAGGCTTGGCACCAGGGTCTTGCAGCTCATCGTCTGTTTATAACCCAAAGCCAGGCACTTGAGTATTGTTCTACTCAACCTAGCAATTTGGAGACAGCAGTGGGTACGTACATAAGAGAACAGGATACTCTCTGGACAGAAGTTCTGAAAGAAAACCAAACCGGAAGACCAGCCCCCACGCCCCCGCTGGACAGTCTCTAATGACCCTCAGGGAATGTTCCGGACATGCAGGGGCATCTGCAAATTTACTCACCTGAGAGCTGCCTCTACCTCCTGATCCCTGAGATTAGAGATGGGAAGTGCAAAGACGCTCCTTGCCTTGTCTGCGTGTTTTGTCTTTTTAATCACAGTGGTTCACAATGCCTTCTCCTGCTTCTCGCCTCATTTTCAATTAGGGGGAAAAAGAAGGTGAAAAACAAAACACCAAAGCACAAAGGTTTTGGGAAATTCTGTTTCGAAACTCCTGGAAGGCTGGAATTGGGTATGAATAGCATAGAACTCCAAATTTCTTCAACACCCCTTAGGGGGCTGAGCTTACCGTATGGCCTTTAAGATGAGGGGAGATATTTCACCACTCGGAAATACCAGAAAGACATGCAGCTGAGAAAGTAACTAGATGGTGAGAAAGCCCAAAATATTTGGTAAGGATGCTCCAGTTTGGGGAAGTTCAGCTGAAATAGCAATTTGTGGGTGGAATATTAGCTGGGAATTGACTGCAGAATTACTCAGATTGAAGGGACACTGGGGGTGAGGAGGATGAAGTTTGTATTCAGGCTCGGGATATGGAAGAGGGGTCAGCAAAGCTAGGAGTCCTGTGTGCTCAGGGTTGAAAGCCCTAAGCAGTCCCAGGGTGTCCAAGACATGACCAGTAAGTAGAATCAGAGATTCCATTGAGCAAAAGCAAAAGCAGACGGGAAAACAAATCTCCTTTTTTTTTTTTTTTTGTTTGTCCCGGTTGAAAACCAAACACGGTAGCCATCTGAAGAAATTCCAGTGTGAGGAGTGTACAGGCAGGGAAGGGAGGGTGAAAACGCAGCCAACCTCTGACCACAGGGGAAATCAGCCTAATGGTTCCGTACATGCCATTGTCTAGCACTGAGCTCTGGAATGTTCATGGGGTGTTCTCGAATAGTCCCTGATTCGAGCCCATGAAACACTTCCGGCTTCCCCTCTCTTTTCCTGTGACCCCCAAAATGTCAACTGGCAAGGCTCAACATTCCTGTCTGGCATCGAGCAGCTCGAACCACTTGTGTGCCTCAGAGGCAATCTTCAGCTGTTGTGGGAGAGCACTGAATGGAGAGGAAGTGCTAGGTCTTGATGAGGCTGAGCATCTAGGGGAAGGAGGTCAGGAGGACGCAGCGAGAAATGGGGAGAAAGCTCTAAAGGTCAGCTGCAATGGCTCCCGGTTTTTGTGCACTTCCTCAACACAAATGCTAGCTGACCCACTGATAGCTTTAGAAAACTTGACCTTTTGTCAAAATGAGGAAACTAAACTCACAGCCCTGCCTGTAGCTTGGTAGCTTTGGAAACACGGCACCACAGTGAGGCAATCTGGGGAGAGTGCCAAACCAAGCCAGAACCAAGAGTGGAAATTTTAAGCCATTAACAAGAAGGATTAGTGGGTCAGTTGAATTTGGGCAAGATCTTATAGGATTTTAGATCTAGTGCATTTTCTAACAGTGGATTTCAATTGGTAAGGGTTCTGAAACACACCTCAATTTGACCTTGGACTTGGGGCAAAGACCTACTATTTTCTTTTCAGGAAAGTCCTCTGATAACCAAATCAGTTCCTCTTCTCTGAAAACCTATCCCATATCCCCTCCTGAACAAATCTACCTAAAACAGTACCACTATCCTTTATTTATCATGCCATTTAAGAACTTTTAAGGGTATCCTACTGTTCTACTAAATCAAGTGCACACTCCTCTGCCTGGTTATTTAAAAATCCTCCATAATTTAGCCCCACCCCACCCTCCCACTAGTGTTCTCCCACACACACTCTCCTATCTATTCAGGCTGGCCTTCTCACTGTCCCCAGATAGCTTATTCAGTCCTGCCTTTGTTTTAACACTCACTCTTCTTCCCCTTCGACCCTGAATCTGAGTTCACTCCTCCTCTTTAGCAATTCCCAAAAGACCCCACATTTGGAGATTTTGCCAACTATTTCCATTTCCATTTCTCCCTTCTCTAGGCAATTATCCATTTATATACATACTCTGCCTCCCCAATTACAGTGGAAGCCACCATGAATATAAATTTTATGTTACGGCGCCCCACATTAAAGCATGGTCAGCAAACAACTGTTGATTAATAGCAATTCTTCCTCCATGAGTTAAAGGCTAAACGCACACACAGGAATCAGTCTCATTTCCATCACGTGGGCTTTCAAGACAGCATAACTTGCAAGCATATTTGGATCCTCTAAGTTTGGTAACACAGGGAAAAACATGTAAAGAATGGTTGTGCCTAAGATAGTAAGGGGATGGGTTCAAAATAGAATAAAGTGCTTGCTCACCACTGACAATTTGAATGCTAGTCTGAAAACTGGGCACCTCCAGAATGTTGCACCCTTCCTAGCATTCAAATCCAGGGCACCATAGCATTAATTAATTAATCTTTTTGCATTTAAGACTTTTCCTCCTTATTCCCTATTCCCTTCTTGAGAGAGTGGGTGCAAGGCTGAGAAAGAGTTTGGAAGAAACCATATACTTCTTAAAATGGAATAGAGCAGATATATGGACCAACGGAGAGCCAGAAATAAGAAGTCAGGAATAACTGATTTTTGACAAGGGTACCAAGACTATTCAATGGGGAATGCCCAGTCTTTTCAATAAATGGTGCTAGAAAAATAGGATATTCCCACATTCAAAAGGATGAAATTGGACCCTTATCTACCTCAAATACAAAAATTAACTCAGAACAGATCAAAGACCTAACCTTAAGAGCTAAAACTATTTACGTCTTAGAAGAAAACATAAGGGAAAATCTTCATGACATTGAGCTTGGCAGTGATTTCTAGAATATGACACACAAAGCACAGACAAGAAAAGAAAAAAATGAACGTTGGACATCATCAAGATTAAAACTTGCGTGGGAAAGACACTATCAAGAGAGTGAAAAAACTACCCACGCAGTGGGAGAAAATATTTACAAATCATACTTCTAATAAGAAATTAATATCCAAAATATGAAAAGAACTTCTGTAACTTAAAGAACAACAAAAAACAACAACAACAAAAAAAACAATTCAAAAGTGGACTTTTTTTTTTTTTTTTTTAAGTGGGGAGTGCCTGGGTGATTCAGTTGGTTAAGCATCAGACTCTTGATTTCAGCTCAGGTCATAACCTCACATTCATGAGATCCATCCCCACTTCGGGCTCCATGCTGAGCGTGGAACTTGCTTAGGATTCTCTCTCTCCCTCTTTCTCTGCCTTCCCCCTGCTTGTGTGTGTGTGCACATGCATGTGCATGTGCTCACTCTCTTTCTCAAAATAAATAAACTTTAAAAGAACCCAAAAGCATGTAAAAAAAAAAAAAACAACCCAAAAGTAGACAACTTGAATAGACATTTCTCCAAAGAAGATATACAAATGGCCAAGAAGCACATAAATACTCACCATTATTAGTCATTAAGGAAATGCAAATCAAAATCACATTGAGATACTATTTCTCACCCATCAGGATGGCTATTATTAAAAAAAGAAAAATGTTGATGAGGACGTGGAGAGATTGGAAGCCTTGTGAGAACTGGAGGCTTGTGAGAATATATAATGATGCAGTCACTACAGAAAACAGTATGGTGGTTCTTCAAAAGTTAAACATAGAGTTACCATATGATCCAGCATATAGGTATATACCCAAAATAATGTTTTTTAATGTTTATTTATTTTTGAGAGAGAGACAGAGACAGACAGAGAGAGAGAGAGAGAGAGCATGTGCAAGTAGTGGAGGTGCAGAGAGAGAGGGAGACAGAGGATCTGAAGTGGGCTCCATGCTGATAGCAGCCAGCCTGTTGTGGGGCTCAAACTCACCAACCATGAGATCATGACCTGAGCTGAAGTCAGATGCTAAACCAACCAAGCCACTCGGGTGCCCCTATACCCAAAATAATTGAAAGCGGGAACTTGAAAAGATAACTGTATGCCAATGTTCATAGCAAACATATTCGTGATAACCAAAGGTTAGAGACAACCCATGTGTCTGACAACAGATGAATTGTGGTATATCCATACATAAGGAATATTATTCAGCCCTAAAAGGGAAAGAAATTCTGACACATGCTACAAAATGGATGAACCTGAAGACATTATATTAAGTGAAATAAGCCAGGGGCCAAAGGACAAATATTGTATGATTCTACTTACATAAGATACCTAGAACAGGCAAATTCATAGAGACATAGCTATGACATAGATGCCGTCATAGAGATAGCAAATTCATGAGAGGCCAAAAATGACGATTGCCAGCAGCCAGGGGTAGGGGAGATGGGGAGTTATTGTTTAATGAGTACGGAATTTCTGTTTGGGATGACGAAAACATTCTGGAAACAGAGAGTAGTGATGGTCATACAATATTATGAATGTACACAAGGCCACCAGATCGTGCCCTTAAACACGGTTAACGTGGTAACTTCCGCGGTACAGATATTTTACCACAATAATCTTTAAAAAGAAATAAATGACACCTGAATCCAACCATGAGGAAATAATCAGGCGAGTCCAAATCGTGGGTCATTCTACAGAACAACTCAGCTGCACTCTTCAAAAATGTCAAGATGATGAGAGGCCAAAAAAAGGGAGTAGGGTTATAGATTAAAGGAGATTTAGGAGACAAGATGCCCAATGCAATGACTAATCCTTGATTACATTATATAAGAGCTATGGAGGGCATTGTTGTGTGGCAACTGGGAAAAGTGAATATAAACTGTATATGAATGATAATTATATTGGGGTCAGGTAGGAGAATACCCTTCTTGGAAGGTATATGCTGAAGTCTTCACGGATGACGTCTGCCACTTTCTTTCTAAGGGGGAAGGGGATGCATTCTTTAGAAAGAGATAAAGTAAATAGAGCAAAACTGACGAACGTAGGGAAGAGTTACAAGTATTCGTTGTTGTGGCCTTTCTACTTTTCTTTATTGGAAAAGAAAATGTTCCAGGAAAAATAGAGTCTGGTCATTTTGGTACCCAAATGATCAGGGAAACACTGACTTTCTATGAATCCGTGAGCAAAATGTTGATCTATTTGCCACATTGGATCATCCTGTTTTGCTGAACTCACTCCCCAGGGTTGCCAGAAGAGGCCGATAGGGAGTATTTGGGAGGTGAGAATAGATGCCCCTTACGACAGTGGCCCTTTACAGGGCACTCCATTCCCTTCCTGGGTCGCTTCTCTGCTCTCTCACAGCACATAATGTCAACGCTGGCTGTTTCAGGATCTACTGTGTTGTGTTCTTGTGTCTATCAGGTTTTAAGCCCCCAAAAGCAGGGCCGTGTCTCACTTTCCTTATAACCCTCCCTCTGCCATTATCCCCAACACCATGCTTTGTACAGAGCTAAATATATAGTAAGTGCCTAATGATATTTTTGTTTTCATTGACCACTGACTCTCCTGTCAATATAGACAGAAAGGCATGCATGAAAATACATGCGTTCAAGGATAGAGTCAAAAGGTTTATCCCGGGGCGCCTGGGTGGCTCAGTCGGTTGAGCCTCCGACTTCGGCTCGGGTCATGATCTCACTGTTCCTGAGTTGGAGCCCCGCGTCGGGCTCTGTGCTGACAACTCAGAGCCTGGAGCCTGTTCCAGATTCTGTGTCTCCCTCTCTGTCTGTGCCCTTCCCCTGCTCATGCTCTGTCTGTCCGTGTCTCTCTCTCTCTCTCTCAAAAAAAAAAAAAAAAAAAAAGGTTTATCCCAGCTCAGGTATTAGAACGATGCTGGGTAGGGCCTTGCAGAAGGAATATCAAGTGTGGGCTTTGACACAATCTAATTCTCCGTGGCAACCAGGCATTACTGGTTTAGGTACTTAGGGGTGGGGTAAAAGAAACCCGGCCTTGGCAAAAGTTTATGAGTACCTACGCACAGAATGTCCCTAACTAGGCCCTATGGGGCAACTGCTCTCACAACCCTGTGAATTCTTCCCAAGGAAGCAGAGCCAAACAGAGGACCGACGATCTCAAGAAAGGGAGTTCTCATTTGGGGTCCTCGAGCAGAGTCGCTGTGCCCCTTAAAGGATTTATCTGCGCCACTTGGGATTCGAGGAGAACGACATGAACCTCCGTCAGAGGCTGGAGGTGAGAACAGACCCCAGCGCAGCTTGAGGAAGGTGCGGCCCATGTGCCCAACAAGTTGCAAGAGAACACGTAGGCCCGCTGCGTTCCACCTCTACGTGCGACACCGGTGCACGGCCGTGTTGCAGCTTGTTAAGGGAGTGTAGACTTGTCTTTCTTGTCTTGAGTAATTTTTCATGGGGCTGGAAGAACAAATGGGCAAATTTCTATCCCAGCCAGAGCTTCTAGGAGGCAGGCCCTCGGCTCCATTGGGTTACACAATGCATTGCTATTTCCTCTTAAGTCACGAGCATTGACACTTCGTTTTGAATTCCATTTAATATTACATTACATACCTTCTTGTACTGGTCTGTGATTGTTTCATCTAGGCCCCAAATTTCCCCACCAGCTTCTTGGAGAACCATGCTCTATGCTGCTTTACCACCTAGGCTGCCTCCCACATTTTGTACTGTACACAGTAAACATTAGACACGCAATAAATAAATGCGACTGTGCAAATAATCTATTATATGTCCATATTATGTAATACCATGCAGCAGTTAAAAAGAATGGCGTGGGTCTACATATTCTGACATGATGAGATTTCTGATTCACATTAATGTGTCAAAAAAAAAAGCTCTCAGGTACAGTTGAAATCCTTTATGCAGAAGGGACTGGAAGAAGAAACAAGGGTTTGGTCCATGTATCTGTTTATTTCCTTCCTCGTGTCTATCCCCTGGTCACAGACATCGTTATAACCAGCATAGTAGAACTCAGTAGTTTACCCTTTTAAAAAAGAACTGTTGTGAATGTTACGTAATAAGGCGGTTAACATAGGACTTGCTGCAGTAATGTCACATTTATGTGGCACTCATATGGAACAGGCATTGTCCTTTGTGCTCTACATAAATTAAAAGTCCTAGAAGAAACCGAGGCAGAGAGACTAAGTAATTTGCCCTAGGTTAGACAGCACACTAAGGAAGTGGAAGACCCGGGATTCAAACCCAAGCGGTCCAACTCCAGTGTTCTTAACCACTATGCTAACCACTATTTAATAAATCTGCCCCTTCCCCACCGCTTTCCTACCTTCTTGGTGTTTCTACGTCTTTTTGTATGCCTCAACAATGGCACTCATGACACTGTGTGAGAATTAAGTGGAAAGAAAAAAAAAATCCCGTTCCCCACCTTAACCTATGGCCTCTTCTATGGTTTGAAGTTTTGAGGTACCTATAAGGAGCTACTGATGCCTTCTGGAAACTATGTGTGGGTTGTTACCATGACCATTTGCCACGGCCGTATTTAGTCATGCGATATACATAGATTTCCCCTGCAAGTGCCTCCTGAGGGCAGTGGTCACCTCAACCATGGATCGTATCAAGTGGAACCTCAGCTTAATAGGCAAGATGGTCCAGGTGGAATGACTCTCACCTGATGGAAGGTGGGGCGCGGACCTGATCACTTTTTGAGGATAGTAGGTAGGTATAGTTTACCTCCTCAAAGCCCTGAGGCTTAGACTGAGGCTACCAGAGATCAAATTAGGAAGCTTTGCCCCAGGCCCAGGTCGCCAACAGTGTGTTGGAGTTTAGTGCTGTTTCAGATTAAATCAGCATACTTCAAATTTGCCAGACTTGTTATCACAGCAATATGTATCCCCAGTTCACACATGGAATGTTTGCTCTCTGGCAGCCAAATGCACTTGGAACTGGCAGTGATGATCTCATAAAGCAGGAAAGCTGAGCAGTTAGTCAGATGATTCACATGTTATTGAGATGGAGGAGTTGAGCATCGTTTCATGAAAATATCTGGGTATTGCATAATCAGGAGTTTCCAAACTTGGGGGGCAACTTGGGAACCCTCACATCCAAAGCCCTGATTTTACAAATGTGGAAACTGAAGCTTTAAAAACGGGTAGATATCAGGGCTTCTGGTCCGACAAAAGGTAAAGTGTATTTCTAATACAGTTCACCCCAGAGGAACAGACTCCTGGCTGCTCGGACCTCCCCCCCCCCTTTTTTTTTCAGCCACATTATTTTTTTTTAATTTATTTTTAAAATTTACATCCAAGTTAGTTGGCATATAGTGCAACAATGATTTCAGGAGTAGATTCTGTAAAGCCCCTTATGCATCCCCCCTCCCACAACCCCTCCAGTAAGCAACCCTCTGTTTGTTCTTCATATTTAAGAGTCTCTTATGGCTTGCCCCCCCTCCCTGTTTTTATATTATTTTTGCTTCCCTTCCCTTATGTTCATCTGTTTTGTATCTTAAAGCCCTCATATGAGTGAATCAGACCTCCCTTTTAATGGCTCCAGGACCTTCTGTGGTCAACTTCAGTCTTTAACTCATCCTCCTCCTTTAAAGGAATTCCTCATGTTTAAATGACCTGACAGTATTGTGTTTACTCATATGTAAAAAAAAAAGAATCATCCTCACCCACCCGCCTCTGGTTCCAATGCTGCAGACTGTTCTAATTTCGGTCCCAGGGGAATGGAAGGCCATAGGGTGGCAATGGGGGTAAGAAGTGAGCTTCATAAATTGTTTGCATCCCCTTTGTCTAGGCATCTTCAGATATGGGCCCTCCAGGCGGTTTTCAGGTTTCTGTCCTATGTAATTACCTTACGAGGTGGAATCATTTGACAATTTGCTTGTACTACTTATTTTATATTTGTTATTATTTTTAAATGTTTTACTTATTTTTGAGAGAGAGAGAGAGAGAGAATGAACAGGGGAGGGGCGCAGAGAGAGAGGGAGACACAAGAAGCAGGCTCCAGGCTTTCAGCTGTCAGCACAGAGCCTGACCGGGCTCTTAACTCCTGAACCTGTGAGATCAAGACCTAAGCTGACGCTTAACTGACTGAGCCACCCAGGCACCCCTGCTTGTACTGTTTTAAAACAATAAACACCAGCCGTTGCTTTACTGATGTCTCATTGAAACAAAAATCCCGTCTTCCATATATAATGCCTTCTGGTTTTCAAAGCTACCCCCTCCACCTTCTCAAACAGTCCTACCCTCTCACTGAGAAGGGGTTGCTTTGAGGTCATGGGATAGGTCTATCCTGTGCGGACAAGTAGGATAGGATCTGGGAGATTGTCCTTCTCAAGCACTCTGAGCACTAGAAAATGATCCAATTGAGTTGTCCCTCCCCCTCTCCCCGTGCCTCAATTTCCCTTTCTCAAGACTGGTTTCATTTACGCTTCATTTACAGGCTGTTCCAATCGGAGAGGCTTTGGACAAATGCAATGGTTTGTTCTTTCTCCAGAGGATGAAGGGGAGGAAGGGGTATGCGCAAGGGAGGAGGAATGTGCCCCAAGCCAGGATGTCTCTCGCGGAAGTCATGAAAGAATTCCAGATACTAGCTTTGATGAGCTCTCTGTGCCAAACAGGCTCTAGGGGAATCTTTTCTAATATTGCCCCAGAGCAAGGTTATTTCCTAGTGTGGCCCCTAAAATGTCTTAAAGACAATTGGCTTTAGGGTAGAATTTAGCTGACCATCATCAGTCTTTAACACGGTCCTGGCAAAGGGCTCACGGGGAAAGCGAGGCAGGGGGGAGAGAGTGCACAGCATTGGAGTCGGACACGAGGATGTGAATCCCCGTTGAACTACTTGCTAGCTGTGACCTTCAGCATATTAACTGCCCCGAACTTTAAAATTTTTCATCTGTAAGCTGGGGTTGATACCCACACAGTTGCTCTGAATATAAAAAGTTAAATATGCCAAGTGCCTGCTTGGTATAAAGTAAGTGCTCAGGAAAATGGTAGTTTTTATTATTAATAACCTAAGGGAAGCCTAGGGGAAACTCAGCAGGAAACCAAGGACTCCAGGCGAAGAAGGAACCGAAATAGCCCCGACCCGGCTCCACCCACCGCGATCAGCCAGTGCGCGCCGGGAGCCGGAGAAGCAGGAAGAGGCCCCCCGGCCCTCCCCGTACCCGAAGCCAGTGGGACTGTCAGTACCGGAGCCAGAGGCTGGGCCGAGCTGAGTGGGGAGGGGGTTGTTTTGCTTCAGCAAAGGATGAGGGAGGACTGCCCTCGGCCTTCTGCAGGGGAAGGAAGAGGGACAGCCACGTAACAAAAGCTCAAGGCCAACCCCCAGCAGGCCCCGGGGCCGGACGGGGAAGTAAGCCCTTCGGCGGCCGGCTCCGCGGGAGTCAGCTGACCTGCGGTCGCGGCCGCGCGACCTCCCCGCCCCCGGCCCGGCCGGCCCCTGCGCCCCTGTGGCCCCGCGCGCAGCCCGCCGGGCGCTGGGGGTGCGAGGGTCGGTGCGGCGCGAGCCTCCCCGCAGCCAATCAGCGGCCGCCTGGCCGCGGGGCCTCTTCCGCTCGGCCTCCCCGGGCCAGTTTGGGCAGCGGCGCGGCGCGCTCTCCCGGGGGAGTCTGCGCACGCGGTCTGCTCCTAATGAAAGGAATATTCACTTTTCCAGGGCGGCCTCTGCCAGGGAGCGCACCTCATAAGGACAGGCCCGCTGCCCGAGGCTCGCCGTGGCCACACTGTGCCGGCTCTGTTCTGGAGCTTTCAGGGCATCCACCGAGGCCGCTCCGGGCGCCGGGGAGACAGTGCGCCTTTTCTTGCCTCCAGAACCAGCCCACCTGCGACCCTAACCGACCCCAGCCCCTCCAGCTGCTCGCGCGCTCCGCCGCTGGGAGACTGCGCGCGCCCGCCTGCCGCGTACCTCGGCGTCCCGGCCCAGGATGGAGGAGGGGAGGGAAGGGAAGGCGGTGTTTGCAAGTACTCAGAAGTGTTTACCGTTTCAGAAGCTCCGGCCCTCAGGCTTAAATCCTCCCAGCTGCTACAGTTCACAGAAAAGGAACGCTTGGTCCCGCCCCTACTTAGGTGCCTGGAATCTGACTTGTGTCCTCTCCCTTCTTCCTCACCATCCGACCCCTCCTTGTAGAGGGGGTATCAGTATCCTGGTTCTGGAAACAAGGAAACCAAGTTTCTGAGAGACTGAGGATTGTGCCACTACCGTAGGCCCGGCTTGCAGCGAAGCCAAAGGTTTTTCTAAGTGACTGGGCTTCGTTCATACCAGGACACCAATTCGTGTCTATACTCACACCCACCCCCCTCGGTTTCCCTTGTTTGCTTGGCGGAGCAAACAGCGAGGGCAGTAGATATTCCCTAGAGCAAAGTTACAGGCCTTTCCAGGCCCTTTTACCCTGAAGGAGCAGTCCGTCCACTGTCGACACCACCTGCCAACTCCCCTTTCAGGTCTTAGACTGGATAGCACTTTCCTTGACCCCACCCGCCTGGGTCAGTTGTCACTTCTAGCTCCTCTAGATCCCTCTTTTGGTAGTCCTTCTGACCACCCACTGCAATTTCCTCAGCTGTTTCCCTCTGTAGATGGAGGGAAGCTGTCCGAGGGCAGGAAACACGTCTTGACTGTAAGCCCAGCATGCAGCTGGAATCGCCCAGCATGGCCCAGCCTCCAGGGTGCAAGTGTGCTGCAGTAACGACATTTGAAAAGCACTGAACTAGGGACGCCTGGGTGGCTCCGTCGTTTAAACATCCGACTTCGGCTCAGGTCATGATCTCACAGTCCCTGAGTTCGAGCCCCACGTCGGGCTATGTGCCGACCGCTCAGAGCCTGGAGCCTGCTTCGGGTTCTGTATCTCCGTCTCTCTCTGCTCCTTCCCCCACTCTCACTCTGTCTGTCTGTCTCTCTCTCCAAAATACACATTAAAGGGGCGCCGGGTGGCTCAGTAGGTTGAGCATCTGACTTCAGCTCAGGCCGCGATCTCAGAGTTCGGGAATTCGAGCCCTACTTCGGGCTCTGTGCTGCCAGCTCGGGAGCCTGGAGCCTGCTTCGGATTCTGTGTCTCCCTCGCTCTCTGCCCCTCCCCCACTCGTGCTTGGTCTCTCCCTCTCTCTCAAAAATAAATAAACATTAAAAAAATAAAAAAAACACACATTAAGAAAAGAAGAAGAAAAGCACCGAACTAGAGTTTGGAAGTTAAAAGTAGTAAGGTAAGAAGGGACACTGGAGACAGCTATAAAAAAATCGACTTCGAATAATCACAACAATAATAATAGCAATGGCTATCATTTACTGCTGCCGCATAGCAGGCATTGTTCTGAGCGCCTTAGTGCAGGACTCCTCAAACTTGTGTGCATTCCCGTCACCTGGGGATCCTGTTAACCGGGAGATGCTGATCAGTTGGCTGGGGGGGCACCTGAGACTCTGCATTTCTAACAAGCTCCCCTGTGGTGGTGCACGAATCATACTTTGTATAGCAAGGCTTTGGCATATTAACTTATTTGATCCTCTTTAAAGCGTTATGAAGTAGCTATCACCGTTTCTAGCTTACACACAAGGAAGCTGAGACGGTAAGTGCCTATGAACTGAGGTCCAAGAAACAAGCTGCAGGGCCTTGAGGGAGGGGGGATGGTACGAGCAGGTACGGTTGTAGAAGAAGAAACACAATTAAGTCTCAGCCCAGTATTTACAAAAGCCTGGCCCACGGGGAAAGTGGACGGGGGCTGCGGCAACAGCTGTTTCCCCCGGTTGGCACCGTGCGTGTAGCACTCGGGAGCTTTCCCAAGGCCCCAAATATTCGAGACCTGCAAAAACCGTCTTGGCACCTACATACGAAAACTGAATGCTTGAATTAATCATTTCAACATTCAAATCCTTGAAAAGACTTTCAAATTTTGACCATGAAAGAAAGTCATATTTAGCGAATGATATGGGCGTATTTGAAAACATCTGATAAACCCGGAGCAGGGCCTCCCAAGCCTAGGGCCTAGTGAGGACAAGAGAAGCGCTGGCCACATTGGGTTTGGATGTAATGCCGAGGGCAGCTGGGAACCACTGATAGAAGCAGGAAAATGTTCTCTGTGGCCACAGTGAAGAGAAGGGATTGGAGGGAGGCCAGCCTGGAGGCCCAGTGGCTGGAGACCAGATAGGCGTTTGTAGACTTCCAGTCTGCAAGACAATCTCTCCTCAGTGCCAAGATTAGCGTAAAATGATAGCGTTATACAACCCAATTATTGTTTGATTCCTCCAGCCCCTCTCTGACTCAGCATTCCAGATTTACTTAAGATTTGGGGACAAGGGTTTTGCCAAATCCTTTCTCATTAAGGCTGGTGCTGTTACAGTCTAGGGGAGGTTATGTTTAAGAGCACACGCTTGAGTCCGACGACCGGGAGTGCGAACCTCAGCTCTGCTACTTGCTAGCTGTGTGGCTTTGCATAAGTGTCTCTGACTTCTCGGAGCCTCAGATTCCTTACTGGGCGTAATTCATTCCTCATGGAATTTAAACTGCATGTCCGGTGCCCACAGAACAGGTACTTCTAGACAAATGGTAGCTGTTCTCACGTATGTGCCTTATTCTGAGACCTAGTTGGGTTTTCTTTAGGAGCGAACAGAGGGTGGGGTAAATAATTTCATCTTTTCATCCACTTTCTGAGGCAGAAATTATTAGTCCCGTTTGGCAGATAAGGAAACTGGCGCTCAGAGATTAGATAGCTCAGTGAACTAGAGGCAGAAAGTGGGAAACCTGCAAGAGCTGGAATGTTGTTTTATTTTTGCCTCGTTTTGTGCAGCCTCTCCAGCAGTCAACATCTGCTGTTTCCGCCGCCCTTCGAGCGGTCCAGAACCTGTTTCCCTTAGTCATGGCATGAATCTGTCGTAGGGCCAAAGCCGCAACACTGAACACTCTCCTCGGGCTCTGCCAACCTCCATTTCTCTTCTTCCTCAACCTTACCTAACCCCCCTACAACCTCCCCCTACGCCCTCGTACTACCCCACCCCCAATTTTACAGCTTCTGGATTTCCCTTATTAAAGAGACAGCTTGTCTCTTTGAGAATCTCAGACAGAACCGCCCTAGACTGGGATGCCTTCCAGAGCACCTCCCTTTAAAGGGAGTAGATAAGTAGGTCACATCAGGATGGTAGGGGAGGAGGCGGACTTCTAATGGGAAGGAGGAAAAATACTGCAGATCACACGGAGAATGGAAAACAAAATAACAGGGCTCCTCTGTCTCTCTGATTCTCTCTGTCTCTCTATCTCCCAATCTCCGTGGCAGCCCCCTGTGGGCCACTATTACCGTGAAAAGCGTGTGAAGACCCCGAAGGCCATACTGCACTCTTGGGGTTTGGGACGCCACTGAAAACTGCAGGGAGCAGAAGGCGGTCTCCCCTTGGTTCCCCTCCATCCTAACCCTGCCTCCTCTTGAAGCTACCCCCACAACCACCAGGGTAGGTTTCCCTTCTGTACGGAGAGGGGATGGCTCAGCTTTGACAGAGGATTTGGAACTTCCGTCGAATCTGGCTCCTCAAGGGCCTGAAAACCCAGAGCTCTGCAGCTTGCAGGTTCCCCGGGATGGGGATAGCACTGGCTTTGCCGTGGTGGCTGGGAATAGCCCCGGATCCGGTTCATAGAGGTTCCGCTGCAACCAGGACAAGTCACAGGCCTTGCGAGATTTCTGCTCCCCGCTCCCAACCCAAACTCTGTCGAAGGCAGTTCACAACAAGGGGTGTGGATGAACATTAAATGACATAGATTGTTGTGAAAACCAGAGAGACAGAGACAGGGCGAGGCATTAAAGGTCCATCACTGCCAGCCCCACCCTGCCCAGCTATCCCTAGGGACTGAGCCATGCTTGAATCGTAACACTGGGCGGTCACATTTCTAGGAAACTGCGGCCGAAGGTGGGGGGTGGGGTGGGGCAGGGAAAGTCCTGGCTGCATGAATGACGCCGGCCCCCGCTGTGTACAGATATGGACTCTGTGCCTAGGGCACGAGGCAGGCACACAAAAACAAAAGAGCAAAGCCTGATTCTTGAACCTGGGGGTAAACAGTCCCAGTTCCCTGGATGGGGCTTTGGAAACGGAGAGAGGCCGAGGGTTTTCCATTGTCTTGGCGTGGAGCCTGGTGGACTTCCAGCTCCAAGGCTCAGCGCTTTAGGCCACTGGTTAGGCTTTGTGTAGAGATACTCCAGGTTGCAGGATGTGACCCTCTCCCACCTGGCTGGTGCCCCCTGCCCTCCTTACTGTCATCCCTAAGCCACCCCGGGCCCCCCCCTCCCCCGGCAGACTATTCGGGAGTGCTGCATTCCTGTGCTCTTTTCCCTCCACCCCTACAGAGACAGAGTACCTCCCTACCCCCACCCAGGTGTCTGTGCCCTGTGGGAAAGTCCCACCCTTGCCTACGATTGCTCTTCATTGCTCTTCTCTCTCCGTGTGAGGCAGGGCTGGGTGACATCCGTCTTCACCTGTGCCCTTCATTATGCTTAACCTCCCTCGGCTTGTCTAACGCACCCTTTCCCAGGCTAGAGTAATCCCAAACCATCTCTCATCAGAGTAGGTATAAATCCCTACAGGTATGTGGCAGGCAAGTAGCAGCAGTGACTGCTACTGCAACGGTGTGGTGGTGTCCATACTGACACAAGAAGTTTGAACTTGGGAGACTTAGGTCCTTTGCGCTCTCAAAAAGGGACTGGCAGCTTCTGGTCCCCGGCGTCTGATCCAGCCTGGGTCTCTTGTTTTGCCAGCATCCCTGCCTTACTCCAGGTCCAGCTTGAGCCCTACTCCCTGGCTTATCTAGGATCACGTGGGAGAAAGGAGGTCAGGCTTGGAGCCTCCGTACCAACTCCCCACATCAGTCAGCAATGTACCTGGGCAGTGGTTTTGAAACTTCAGAGCACATCAGAATTACCAAGGGACTGGCTAAAATACAGACGGCTGGGCCCCTCCCCAGGTTTCTGATTTAGTAGGTCTGGAGTAGGAACTGAGAATTTGCATTTCTAACAGGTTCCCAAGTGACGGGATACTGTTGCTCCAGCGGCCACATTTGAAAACTACTGAGCTAGAGTATAGCAGAAAGAAAACCTACGTCTGAGTCCTAGCCCTGCCACTTTCGTACTCTGTGATCTTGTACTTGACCTTTCTGAGCTTCACTTCCTCTTCCAGTAAAGGTGGAGTAATGACCACGGGATGGTTGGGAGGATTAGAATATTTGGAAGAGCCTTTCACTGTGTATGGCGAATTGAATTATGAATTAGTCAACAAATACATATTGAGTATTTTGTTGTCCATTGGATACTCTGCCCAATGTCATGGCTGACTTTGGGCAGATCATATGCAAGGATTCTAAGCCCGACTTAAACCTCACACAACTTTGTGACTCCATTTCCTCTTTTATAAAACAAGGCCTGGGGTCTACTAGACTAGTTTAGTCTGCTAGACTACACTAAGGCCCCTCCGGGTTCCACTTCGAAGCTCAACTCTGGCAGGGGCCTTAGGTCTTGGGAGGCAAGGCCACTTTTCGTTTCCTTGCCCACCCCTTTCCAGGACGTCCACTTGAGAGCTCAGGTGCTTCTGCAAAGAACATCAATCACCAGAGTCACTGTCAGTACATCCTCGAGGGGAATAACGTGGCTTTCACTGTCCATCACGATCTGGTTCCAACCCACTTGTATAATCCTATTCCCCACTGTTACTCTTCTATTCACCCTATAGCCTAGACTGATGGGACTATTCATTCCTCCCCATATACGCCCTGTGATGTCCTGCTTGCAGCCTCTGTTCACGCCGTACTCACCAGTAGGATACCCTCGACCAGTCAGAGTCCTCTTCGCCCTTCAAAGTTTACTCAGTGGCTACCTCCTCCAACAAGTCATCCCAAATCCTTCCACCCTCTGTCTGTCTGTCTTTCAGATCTATGATCTGTCTCTCTACTTAATACAAGTGATTTTATATTTTTCCTTAGGTGATAGAAGGATAAGTTACTGAAGTTGTCAAGTATACGATCTGACTAAATCAGGATGCAACCACCCCACCCCCTCCTACTTGCGCCTAATGTTTTCTCTCCGAAGGGGCTGTGTAGAAACTCGGAGGTCTGTGGGTGTGTCCCTGGAGTTCATATTCCTAACGTCTGTTCTTGGAGCATACTGAGATATAAAAAACAGGAGCCGATACTACGTAAAACTTTTAAAAAGTGGAACGACCGCTTAAAAGGAGATGCCTGCTTACACAAAAGATTCGTCAGCTGTTTATTTTTTATCGTAATCGGAGTCGGGAATAAATATATATGTGTGTATATATCTGCTGTGGTTGGTATTCACAGACCTACTCATTTGCATATAGACACATCTGCTTCTCTAATTTTCTTTTTTAAACTACAGGGTTTTTTTCTATTCTAAATATATGTGTTGGTAAAAATGTTTAAAGGAAATAAAAGGTAAAAATAAAGTAAAAGAAGAAAGTAAGTAATCCATTACCCGTAAATAACCAGTATTAAGATTTTGATGTATTTCTTGGGAACAGTTTTCCTACACATATTTACTCTACATGATTTTTAAAGGAAGTTGGGATAAAATGTTTATACACTTCTGTGTCCTACTTTTTTGATTTACCTATGCTTAACATTTTGGTATTCCCTTAAATATTCTTCCCAAACATTGGAAAAAATTATTTCATGATATCCACTAACAGATGAACCGAAATCCATTTGACCATTCCTTCATTGTTGGATACGCCATTCCTTCATTTTTGGATACTCCTTTTTGCTATAAGCAATATTTTAGTGAACATCCTTACATATCTGATTATTTTCTTAGGCCGATTCTAGAAGTGGGATTACTGGGTCATTTCGTTTTAAAGATCTCTACACCCGACATAGGGCTCGAACTCACAACCTTGAGATCAAGAGTCGCACACTCCACCCACTGAGCCAGGCAGGTGCGCCATACTGATATATACTACCAGACCGTTTTCTGGAATTTCGATTTGAATACTTCCAGAATACTTTACCTATAGCCCCCCTTCTATTCGTGAGTAATTTTTACCTCCACTCACAGTGCGTTCTATCTCTTGCGGTACTTAACCCTGTCTACACTGAATTTGCATTCAGTTTTTACAAGTCTTCGTTTCCCTACTAAGAGACCATCTTTGACCATCTTCATATCTCCCTCAAAATCCAGCACAGGTGGAAGAAAGGGGCCAGAGGACTGAATCTACTTAGGTAACTCCATAAGAAGAAGAAGAGCTCCACATTGGGAAAGAGCAAGGAGAGTGGCTTGCGCTCCATACTCAGGGCTGGGGTTGCAACACTGGTTGAAGGGGAAGAAAAGAGATTGTCCTCCATCCTTAATACATCCAGATCTCAGAGTGTGGGATAAAAGATGGGAGACTAGTCCGGTCTAGAGCCTGGAAAAGGAGTCACCTTAGCTGTCTGGCAGGGCTGCTACTAAGGGCCGGGAGAAGGGCAGAAGCTCGGAGGCCACAGCTTCATGTTGTGCAAGGAGAGGCACCGGTACCAGCCATCCCACTCTCACAGGCTGGCCTCGGGACACACCTGCAACTCTGATGATAGGGGCTTGAATTAATGTTTTTTAGATTGGAGTTTCCCAAATGTCAGTTGTACCTTGTTTGCAATCTCAGTCTTTTAGTGACAAGGAAGAAGCAATATGCACAGACACACACACACACACCTGCGTTTCATTTAATCCAGAGCCACACTTCTGAAAAGTTAAGACAGATACAATTATTACCATATTCAGGGTGTGCCCATGACATTCATAAGGTCTGAATAAGATCCTAAAACATACCATGCCACTTACTTTAGCCTCATCCTGAGCAATACGAATGTAGAAATCACAGATTTAATGGATTAGGTATCTTTTGTGTAATACACACTAAAACTATAAAGACAGCCATTACAATAAAAAATTGTTAGTCGTTGGTAGTCCCTTTCCTAACCATTGGTGGTAACTGTACCAGATTTTCGGGACATACTAGTTTAATTCAACATTTTCTTTATATTATAGTCGTCTATTTTTCTCCCACAAGCTTTCTAAGGTCTGGTATCACGGTGTTTTTGGTGCTTAGTACAGTGTTGAAGCTCAATAAATATTTGTTCTTCCTTCGGTTTGGTTTGTGTTGGTAATGGGATAGAGATGACTAAAAATTAATGTATATACTTAACATAAATGAAGTCTCCAAGATCAGGATTATAATGGGGAGATCAACATTTATGTGGTAAAGAGAGCTGCCCCGGTTTGAATACTGTGCCATTCTTATTTGGACTGGGGCTTTAAGGTGTTCCAGCTGCCTTTTCAGGGGTAAATAGTACATTTGCAAGTTGAAGAATTAGCCTTGGGGCTATAAAATCGAGTACCACTATTTAGCTCATGCAGGAATTCAACCCACTATAATAACCTCACGAAATAAGAAAACTTTTCCATCCCTAGCAAGCACAGAGTGAAATATATAGTCCTTGATTAGGACCTATTTGTTAAATGAAGAGATGAAATGTCTTAGCTACAGTCACTGTGTCTTTACCACCCCTGGAAAACCATTCTCTAGAAACAGAGGAACTAACATTTATTCGGTACACAATATTCTAGGGTCCTTATATATGTCTTTTCTCTGGATTTCAGGTGGCAGCACCATGTGAGGAGAGAGTAAAATTATGCTACTAGGGGACAGATACTTCCACCCCTCCTTAACCAAAACTTGCCTTCTCCTCAGAAGACCACAGTGACTGTTTCCTCATTTGACCCAGAGGGCTAGACAGGAAGATGTAGAAACTCATGTATGACCTTCTGGCCAGCCAAATAAATAAATTACCAAAGGAAGTTGTGACTAAGATGCCAGAATAGAAGAATATATTGGGCGAGAGAGAATAACTCTAAGTAAGAAGAGAAGGGCACTCTAACACTTCAGTTACCTGCTGAAAATAGAGACATTTATCAAGGCCTGGCCAGTAATTTTCTCCTGCTTAGTTCTGCCTACCCCTTTCTTGCTGAACCCTTCTTCCAAATGTAGTGTCCTTAGCCTGTAACTCAGGATTATTTAACTCATCAGCACATAAGAAACTTGTTCTTCAGGGACTGAAAATGAGCAATGCCATTTCCTTAGCTACTACAGATCCAATGGAGGCAAGAACTAGAGGAAGTAAAAAGAAAATACACCCCAGGGTCAGAAGACCTGGTTTGGGTTCTTGACTCTGTCATGGTCGGTAGAGTGACCCTATGCCTATTAGTGATCCCCTCTAACTCATGGCCCCTATAAGTCATTCACTTACGAATATTTTCTGTGCAACTACTGTTTACCAAACACCGCCCTAGGCACTAGGGATAGAGCAATGAAAAAAACAGACTCTGAAGGAGTTCTAATGAAATTGATTAGATTGTATAAATAAGTAATCAAATGAACAAAGTAACTTCAAATAGTGAACAGTGCTATGGAAGAAATAAAACAAATGATGACAACAAAATGGAAGGAGGGTTCCTCTACAGAGGGCAAAGGTCTCCCCGAGGCAGTAACATATGAGCTGAGATCTGAATGTACTAGAAGGAGCCAGCCCAGGGAAAGGATATTCCAAGCAGAGGGACCAGGAAGCCCTGAGTTGGGACCATGTTTGGGGCTGTATGACAATCAAGGAAAACGACACTATTTTGCAGTTCTAGTAGACCAATGGTTTTGACACACTACTCCAAGTGATTCTACACTTCTTTGGTTGAGTCTCAGGGGTGGAGGGGTGGAGGGCAGAAGTTCTGCCAGGCCCCCATCATGCTGCCCAACACACACAGCAGCTCCTTTTTCATCTGAAGCATACGCTGCGATGTTGTTGAAGCTTTGGCCTGAAGAACACATACCGTGATCCAAAACCTGTGGTCTCAAAAGTCCTTCTCCACTCTGTGATTGTCCAGCTTTACGAAAACTTATCGTGCTACCTCTGTGATCCCTACAGAAAGGCTGACGTTATTCAATGAAGTTGGAGAGTGCCGGTTCCAGCGACCTGGCTTTCCTCTTACCAGAACATCCCATTCCCTTCCCCTCCGATGGTGGATGAGAACCTCCGATGCCCGCCAAGCCTGTCCCAGGTCGGGAGAGACACACGTCGCTGCCTTCTCCTAGCAGATTATACTGGCTTCCTTTTCTTGCCCTGTCTGAATAGACGCTCTGCCCTACACAGGAGAGCTTTGTGGAGAGAGCCGCGGAGTGGCTCCACTTTTTTCCAACCTGTAAAATGCGAAGCTGGCCAGCCGCCTCTCTTCTTAACTCTGAAACTCATATCTTTCCTGGTCTCCAGAGAACTGCCAGCAGCTCTCAAATAAGTCTCTACTGTCCTGGGGTTTGGAGGAAAGCGCTGTGCAGAATGTGAAATCATCTTCTGGTAACGCGAATCTAATTAGCTCTTTGACTGACAAGAGGAAGCAGAGGCCAAGTGGGATTTAAACAATCCTTTTCTCGCATATTTCAAAACAAGCGAAGAACCAGACAGGGAAACGGAAAGAGAATAAAGAGATAAAGCCTAGGGAACATTTGGAGAAGGGGGTGAGTAGAAAGAAAAGGGGGCGAGGGGGAGAATATTAAGTGACCGAAATATTCATCCTTCCTTCCCCCAACTTTACCTCTGCTCCCCCCGTCTCCACCCTCCTTCCTCTCTCCCGGAGAGAACTTACTTGGAGGTCGATGATTTCTCTCTCTGATTCCATCTTGCTGCCCTCAAGTGCCTTCACACGCACCGGTGCTGGTAACAGACTGCGTGGGCAACTCCAGGCTTTGCCGTCTGAGTCTCTGCTGCTTTCTTTGGGTGGGAGAGAGCGCACAGCTGGCGGGACAGACCTGCTATTCATCCATCCGATGTGGGATGCCTGTCCTGGGCTCAGCCCCTGGGGGAAGTGTACACGTGCATACACTTGCGTGCGCGCGTCTGCGTGCGCACACGCATGTGCACTCCGGGGGGTGGCATGTGGCACATCAGTAGGTGGCCTTTTGAAGTGGTAGTGACAGCATCCTTTTCTTTAGTGGCGCCAGTGCCCCTCCAGCCCCAGAGGGGCCATCTGAGGTCAAACGCAGTCTGCTTTGAGTTAGTAGCTTCACTATCCAAATAGAAACCCTGTGGATTTATCAGGAAATCGAAACACAGCCTGAGCATGCTGTCTGACTTCACTTTGGTGGAGCCGAACAGGGTCCCCAGTCATCAAGGGTGGGTGGACTCTAGAATATTCCCAAGACTGAGGCTTAGAGACTTCTTTCTCTTGTTTCCTGTCACCCTAAAAGTTAAAAAAAAAATTGTAGTTTACTTGATAGGCCCTGAAGCAGAAGCCTTAGTCTGTAAAGTGAGTAAACAATAAACTTTTATCGACAGGTTGTTCGATGTCCTCATTTTCTCCCTTGATTAGACAGAAAGAGAGCAGGAAAAAGTTATACCTTCAAAGTCTGTTTACGCAAGCGGTTGCGTTTTCCCTACGTTTAAAATACAGCTAGCAGGAGCGAGTCTTTTTTTGGAAAAGTTTTCTTTCTCTTGTTTACCCTAGAGCCTAAAACTCTTCTGGTTGGTTCCTGAAGCTAGTTTTAGACACCGGCTTGTGTGTGTGTGGGTGTGGGTAGGTCTGTGAGTGTGCATGGAGGGGGTGGTGTTAAATTGGAGTAATCCAATTCAGAGTTTAAAAGGAGCAGGAGAGTAGCAGAGCCAGAAACTTACTCTTACCGCACTTAGACGTGCCACCAAGGGAGGGGGCAGTTCTTCATTTCTATTAATGATGTAGTGTCTTTAGAGGTCCCCACCCTGCTAGACATGTGGTGAGTGGTCGGTGGGATGCGGATCATATTTCCGTCTAATCTAATAAAACACAGTGGGATTTAATTTAAATGGTACATGGTCCGGTTTAGAGAGAATGTTTAACCTTTCCCATGTCCACCCCTGTCCCCCAGAGAGGACATTTAGGTGTGTGGGAGAGGGGCATGGTTTATTTTTTATTTCTTTCTTTCTTTAATGTTTAAAAATGTTCTATTTTTTATTTTTGAGAGAGCACAAGCAGGGGAGGGGCAGAGTGAGAGGGAGACAGAGGACCCAAAGTGGGTTCTGCGCTGACAGCAGTGAGCCCGGTGTGGGGCTCGAACTCACGAACTGCGAGATCATGACCTGAGCCAAAGTCAGACACTCAGCTGAGCCAGCCACCTAGGTGCCCTGGGGCATGGTTTGTGTATATTTGGAGGTGGAAGAGTGATGGATCTTCGGTGTAACCTGGAGCTTCTGCTAATTTCTGCTATGGTGGTACTGGGCTGCCCTCTGAGTTGGTGACGACAGAGGAGAGACTGGGCCCGTTCCCAGGCCTCCTGCTGCTGTTGGGGGCTAATGTCAGTTCCCAGGATAACTCATGGCCCATTCTCTCTCTGCTCTTTTTTTTCCCCCACAGTTCTTTTTTCTTCAGAATACATCCTACTAGGGGTATACCGCATTTTTTTTATGTTTATTTTTATTTAAAATTTTTTTAAAGTTTTTCTAAAATTTCTTTCTTCCTGTTTTAATAATTTATGGTCAGATTGGTTTCCATACAACACCCGGTGCTCATCCCAACAAGTGCCCTCCTCTGTGCCTGTCACCCACTCTCTCCCCTCCCACATACCCCTCACCCCCCAGTTTGTTCTTAATCTTTGAGAGTCCTCTCTGTGCTCTTGAAGACCCAGTGAGCTCCCTTGTTACCTTTGCCCTATCTCAGCTCTCGTGGTGATGAGGGCCATCCTGAGACCTGCTGTGACTCATATGTGCTCCCATCCCCGTGGAACCAGCTCAGTGGCCCACCCCTGCAAGATGATTTCCAAGTGCTCTTCCTGCCAGACACTTGGCTACCACTCCACTTCTCCCTTGGGTGCATGGGAAATGAGAGCCGCTGTCTGTCACTGGAGAGAAGCAAGCTCAGCCGCGTTTCTGGTAAAGACTTTGTTTTGGTGTGGCTGCTTCAGCCAGTACAGGAGTAGCCTTTAAGGTAGTCCCTTTCTAGACTCCAAACTAAGCATGAGAGATGGAGCCAACTCCTCAGCATTCCTTCAAAGATGACTGTAATATCCATCACTCTCATCCCCCGTGACTACATCATGTGACCAGTGCTATTCCGAGCACTTTAACACACCCTCACATACTTAGTTCCAATAACAATTCTGCAAGGTGGAATTGTAACACGTTACCCCTGTGTCACAAGTGAGGAAACAGAAGCACGAAGAATTTGCCCAAGGTTGAACCAAGCTTTAAACCCTAGAGTCAAATCCTAATTAGGATTCCGAGTCTGTGTTCTTCTCCGTGATTTTGGCTCAGGGAAGAGAGATTGAAACATGTCTGAATATCTGCTTCCTCTTTCTCTGCTTCAGTTCTTCCCAGAATTCCCATAATCTAGGATCCAAAAAGGTTGGCTTTGTCTTCTTTCTCTTCCTGTTGGTTGGGATGCGCCTTATGTGGAACTCAATGATAATCATTCTAAGAGGAAATAAAGAAATTGAGAAAATTCCCATTCTCAGCAAAACCCAACAAAATTCTCATTCTCAACAAAACACAACAAAATTATCATCTTGCTGGAAAACCTTATTTTGGATGTCAAAAGCAAAATATCAACTATTGCTTTCTCTTCGCATTCCTGTGTGACGATTCTAATCATCCTTTAGACAACACGGATACATCTGGCTAAATAGAGAAAAAAAATCAGAATGAGAAAATGCCAAACAAAAAAGCACCTGAATATATTCCCATCCCCTCCCCTCAAATTTCCTATTGGTTTCCTTACAGCTATAGTTAGCTATAATAATGGTTTTGGTTTCGTAAGACCTTTCCAGATGTGGACCTTTCCCTACCTCGTAAGCATCATTTGGAAGTATATTTGGGTTTGGAAAGTGGTTTATCTACAGTGACTCTGGACCAGGGGTCAGCAAAGTTTTTCTGTAAAGGGCCAGAGAGCAAATATTTTTTAGCTTTGGAGGCCAAATGGTTTCTGTTGCAATTACTCAACTCTGGTATTGTGGCATGAAAGCAGCCGTAGATACTGTCTATAAACAAATGAGTATGGCCGTGTTCCAATAAAACTTTATTTACAGAAACAGATAGAGGACCAGATCTGGCCCCACAGGTCATAGTCTGCTGACTTCTGTTCTAGAATATAAACAGAAAGAGAATCTGGTGTTCTCATTATCAGGACCATGTCCAGTCTTCCGGACCACGTCTTTTAAACCTAATTCCCACTGGAGAGGTAACAGCTAAGCGCTGCTGTAAGGATAATATGTTAAACACTACGGGGATATAAAATCACAAAAGACATGCCCTCGTGAGACACAGGCATGGAAAGTTAAGCTTCAGCGAAGTGTGCTCTGACATTTGGCTGTGATACTGAAACTATACCTACGTGGACGCTATCCAATCTAGATGGGAAAGGTTTCTATTTCTCTTTACTGCTAGGGTGACTTTTGCAGTGTGAAGCCCAAGGGACATTTTTAGGGAAACTGCCTCTTGGGAAGTAGATTTTTTAGACTATGCTTGAACTTATAGATACATAAACACTCAGAGTGACTCAGAAAGTGCTCATGGAATGGGTGGCCGACCATGAGATCCTATCTTGTTAGGTAGGAGAAGCAAAGAGTTGTAGTGTACTGAAGGTGCCAGCCTAGGAAGTTTCCTTAATGGTGAATTGTAAGGAAAAGCCTAGAGTGAAAACCGGGTGACATAGGTTTCTCTGTGTGAGCTGAGTCGCTGTGTGTTCTTAGGCAAGTCACTTAACTTCACCGGGTCTTATATTCTCCCTTGTGAAAAGCAAAGCTGTTAACAAAGAGGATTCCTAAGATGCCTTCAGCTCTTAAAATCTGTTTGTAATGTGGGTTTATATTAAATGCTTCCTGTGTATAACAGAAAAACATCTCAGAATCAGGTCTGAATTTTAGTATGTAAAAGCTAAGGGTCCCTAATGGAGTATTTGTGTAATTAGAACATTTTTAGGAAAAATCATCCCTATCTGTTGCCTCTGCTGGTGAGACCAGGAAGGGGAGACACAGAACAAACAAGATACACAAGTGAGAATAAAGGCACGCTTCTGGAACAGGCTTATCAACTCATTTATGCTCATTTACACATCAATTCACCCACTTCTAGACTCACTGCTCCGGAATCCCAGGGCCAGGATGGACTGAACGGAAACTTTCAGGGCGTCTAGGGAGGGAGCTATCAGTCTGGGGACTAGTGAGGGGCCCACGTGGCCATATGGTAATTAAGAATTAGATCGGGTGACTCTAGCCCTGTCTACTAGAACTTTCTCCAATGATGGACGTGTTGAAGAATATTTCCATTTTCACTGTTCAGCATGGCAGCGCTTAACCGTACGTAGGTCTGGAGCACGTGAAATGTGGTAGTATGACCGAAGGTCTAAATTTAACTTTCGTCTAGGGGCCCCTGGGCGGCTCAGTGGGTTAAGCGTCCGACTCTTGGTTTCGGCTCAGGTCGTGATGTCATGGCTTCGTGGGTTCGAGCCCCGCATCGGGCTCTTTGCTGGCTGCGTGGAGTCTGCTTGGGATTCTCTCCCTCTCTCCCTGTCTCTCCCCCACTCATGCTGACTCTGTCTCTCTCAAAATAAAGAAATAAACTTAAAAAATAAAAAAAATTTAGCTTTCATTTAATTTTAATCGATTTACATTTAAATAGCTAGCAGCTACTATGTTGGACGACGGAGCCCTAGACCAAAATTCAGTGTATTGAAAACATTGCTTAGCAATGGCCATCACGCATTTAACACTTCCATTCTGGCCACCCATCTCTTGCTAGATGTTCATTAGGCAAAGGTCTAATTTGACATAAATAGGAACTTAGGGCACATAGCTCTCGTGGGAATGCCCCCATGAGGGCTGGGGATGCTCTTGGTTGTGGTGAGTAAAATTCCCCTTCGTTCTTTTGCATTCAGGGTAGGGGGATTTTAACTGTGACTCACTGTTCAATGAATGATTAATAACAGAGCTTCTTCATGTCGATCTGAACACTTGCCCCCTCTCACCTCTGCGATGAAATTAAAAGGTGCCTGGCACTCTCTTGGTGGCTTAAGGGAGGGTACTAGCTGATCTCTTCTTAGTAGTAGGAGACAGACATCAGTGGTTTTCAAACTTTTTAAAGCAAAGGAACCCTTTTATAAAATGAAATCTGTGCAGAAGTTAATATAAAGCCCGTTGAAGTGAAGCTGCTTGGATCCTGCAGTCCTAGTCATTTCTGTTCCACCCCCTATTCCTCAATTATCCCTTTAAGGGACCTCTTGGGAACCACTGGTATTCTTGGGCCCGTGGCATAATTTTAAGCCACTAAAGGCGTTTGGGTGTGTTAGGGCTAGGCAATCACAAGCCACACGAAGCTGCGTGGAGATTTTCAAGTCTGGAAATGACATGTTAAAAAAAAAAAAAGAATTGGAGGGTGAAGATTTAAAAAGCACTGTCAAAATCGTAGCCACTTATCCTGCCAGCAGTTGGGATGCTGGCCACAGGGCCTTTGCAGTGGACAAAGTCTCCTCAGCGAACTCTGAGAGTCACTGCTGCACTATTTCCCAAACAGCACAAAGGACTCTGGGGTAGGGGGGTGGGGAGGATGAAAGCTGGAAGGTGCCACAGGGGGAGGGGCATGAGGACGGCACACACTGCTCTCAAGACTGGGAGAAGGGATGGGGGCAGGGGGCTCCGACAGCACAGTGGTGGGATTCTGAGTGGTGTGAAAATCGGAGCTCAGAGCGGGAACAAACCCTCCTCCAACCACTTCGTCTTACAGATGACAGAGGCAGCTTAGGTGAAATCAGAGAAATAGAAACTAGGTTTCCTTTAATGCACAAGTATGTGCATGTGTGTGTGACAGCTTATATAGGGAGAGTTCCTGATAATTTCAAAGTACTCTGTACATATTTTATTTCATGTAACCCTCACAATGAGCCAGTTGCAATTTACAGTTGAGGAAACGAAAGCCAAAGTGACCTGCCCAAGATCGTGCAGGTGATGGAGCTAAAACTCAAATCAAGATTTCTTTTTTCCAATTCTTTCTTTTTTCTCCTCATGCTACTACTTAACACACACCGCCATCCCTGCCACACACACAGACACATCAGTGCAATCCACAACAGACGTCACGCGCACACCCCCATCTTTTATTTATTTTTAAATAGTTTTTAATGTTTATTTGAGAGAGAGGGAGAGAGAGAGGGAGTGCAAGTGGAGGAGGGGCAGAGAGAGAAGGGGACGGAGGATCAGAAGCAGGCTCTGGGCCGAAAGCCGCAAGCCCGATGCGGGGTTCGAACTCATGAGATCATAACCTGAGCTGAAGTCAGAAGCTTAATGGACTTGAGCCACCCTGGCACCTCTCACATACACTCTATCTGTATTGCTGCCGGTGCGATGGAGCTGAATAGATTTTTGTTGACGGAAACCCACCATTAATTACCCAAGAGAGAGACCTGGATTTTACCTTTAGCCATGCTACCCTAGTTGCGCTTGTTTTAAAATATAGATTTTATTTTATGGAGGAGTTTTAGGTTCACAGCAAAATGGAGCACACTATACAGACAGTTCCCGTAGGCCCCAGGCCTCTGCGCATGCACAGCTTCCCTGGCTATCAACATACGCCCCAGAATGATACATTTGTTACAGTCCATGAGCCTACATTGATACATCATGATCACCCAAGGTCAGTAGTGTACATTCGAATTCACTCTTGGTGTTGTACATTCTATGGGTTTTGACGAGCTGTGTTTTTGAGCAAGTTGCTTGGCCTCCTTTCCCCCTGTAAAAATGGGGGTCATGGTATCTAATTTATAAAGATCTTTGTAAGGACTAAACTAAATCAGATTACAGATGTAAATCAAATTGCCTGCTGGCAGAGTAAGAAGAACTCATTAAATGAAACTAATACTGGAGTGCCTGGCTGGCTCAGTCAGTAGAGATGGCGACTCTTGATCTCAGAGTTGTGAGTTCGAGCCCTATGTTGGATGTAGAGATTACTTAAAAATAAAAATCTTTAAAAAATGGAGATAATATTAAATTTCATATGAATATCATTAAAAGCCTGACCGTATAACCTTTCGAAGTCTTTCTCTTGTGCTCTCAGCTCTGAGCCTCTAGTCTGGGCCTACATAAGTCTGCCAGAGCTGAGTTCTAGAGGTTGGTAGAAGGTATTCATCTATGAAGATTGTGCCACTGAGAGGAACTTAAATTATAAGTCTGGTTCTTAGAGAAGGAAGGGTTAGGTGAAGCAGGGGCAAAATGCGTGGATATTCACAGAACCCTCTAGCCACAGAACAGAAAGGTTCTGATTTGGAGAAACAGAAGGGGAAGAGAAAGTGCAGAAGGGAAAAACTCAAAGTGGAAGGCAAGCTGTCGCCTGAGCTACTGTGAATATGATACAAAGAAACCTTTTCAGTGGGAGTTTGCCAAAGAGACCTTTAATACCGTGAACGCTGAAATATGCAAACCGAATCATCCTATGCATTTAGGTCCTCTGCTTACCTTTGGACACCTCGGTGGAGGGTTACTGCAGGAAATTAAAAGGAGCAAAACTCCAGCCTCCCTCATTTTGTCTTTGTGCACAAACGGCCCTACTGAAAAGATCTGGGGCTAAACGCTCTCTGTTGCTCCTCTGACGACCGGTTCCCACGCCCTCCCCGCTGCTTACTTTGGAGTCTGCACAACAGTATTGATCTCACTATTTCATATACAACTAGTCTGCAAGCCCTTTGAGAATAGGCATGGTGGCTTCTACTTCGGAACCCCCCAGAGCCGTCAGCCCGTGCAGGTGAGCACAGAGCACGTGACCCCAGGCTTCTGAGGGGGCCCTTTCTGCACAGTGTGGTGCTGGGTTCCCCAAACCAAGTCAGAGGCCCGAAGAGATTCTCGTTAGAAAAACAGTGGGTAACTCGGGCTCAAGTCGGCGGGGTGCACAACCGTAAGTGCGATTTCCTGGGCACTTGTCATAACGTGACAGCGACTGTTTTGTGATCTTCGGTGACTCATTTCCTATCTGTTACCTTGGTTTCACTCATCTGTAAAGTGGGGGAACAATTGTATAAAGGAACATGCATTCACTTCTTTTTCTCATTGAAGAAATAGTATGTGTTCACTATGAAAAATGTAGTATATACGGAAGAATAAGGGATAAAATAAAAAGAACCTGTAAACCCACCCAAAATAAACACTGTTAACATTTTGCTGGTTGCTTTTCAATCTTGCGTGTGTGTGTGTGTGTGCACGTGCACATTCACACGTGCGTGTGTGTTTTTTTCCCAGAATCGGCTGCATAATTTGCAGGGCTGGTCGCAAAATGAAAATGTAGATCTCCTCATTCAAAAATCATTACAAATTTTAAGGCGGCAACCACAGAGCATTAAACCAAGTACAGAGCCCTTCCAAGGACCAGGCAGGCCCCGGGTGACCGCACAGTCATATAACCATGAAGCTGGTTCTTTATACTCCCTCCTCCAAAGAATAGTTAAGTCATTTATGGAGTGCTTTCTATGTGTCAGGCATTTTACTTGAATTCGTTCTAATTTAATTCAGCGTGCCTAAAATAAATGTAATTCTTTCCCCACCCCCTCCATTTCGCAGGTAAGACAACCGGGGATCAGAGAGTAGAGGAACTTCCTGAGTTTACACAGCTAGTAAGTAGCAGAGACCATATCTGCACTTTAGTCTTTCTAATCACAAGCCCGTGCTTTCTCCAACTACAGTGCCCTGCCCCTCATACCGGCTTATAAATTCGTAAAAGAAACTTAATAACATTGAGATTATAATATATATAAAATCTTATGTTGCATTACCTTCCATTTTATGTCATGAGTGCTTTTTTCCCTACGTGTTAGTCTATTTGGGCCGCTGTATGAAAAGACCACAGACTGGGTAGCTTGTGAACGACAGAAATTTATTGCTTGCAGCTCTAGAGGCAGGAAGTCAGAGATCAGGATGCCATCGGGGTTAGGTGATGGCCTTTCTTCTGGGTCACAGACTTCTCTTTGTATCTTTGCGTGGGAGAAGGGGCGGGGGGGGGGGCTTTGTGCTTTTATAAGAGCACAAATCCCATTCATAAGGGCTCCATCCTCATAAGCTAATCACCTCCCAAAGGCTCCATCTAAGAATACCATCAACTTTGGGGGTTAGGAATTCAACATATGAATTTGGTGGGGGATACAGACATTCAAATCATAGACTGTGTTATTAATATAGAAGAAAAGTAGTGGCTATTGGTGAGAAATTGTGAAGTTCCAGAGGACAAAGCACTGAGAATAATTCCACTGTAAGATCGTATTAAATATAAAACACTAATAAGCCAAAGCAGGAACATGTGGCCATAGAGGCTTAACCCATATCCCCTATCTGATAAATAGACTATAAATGCCTCACTCTCCCTGCTCTGAATATCTTCCCCTTTAAAGAAGATATCTTTGCATATCCCCAACAGCCAAGAAAATTGTCAAATTTCACTTTCTACAGTGTGCAAAATGAAAGCGATAGAGTTTATTTTCCAAGCACAACTAATATTATTATACAGAATATAATATCAGCCTCCCCCTTAAACACATACAACCGCCCCCTCCCCCACACACACTTACTCACTCAAATATCCCTATAGAGTGTGCATTCAACCTCTCCCTCTTGACAATCACTGAGCTACACGTAAAAGAGAGTCAGTTCTGAGCCTAATCTTAACACCTTATGTATATACCACTCCATATTCTGGGAAATTTACTTAATCTCACTAAGTCTGAGTCACCACATCTGTAACATGGAGCTCAAGAACTACTTCAACAGTGTAATGAGGAAAGGGCTAAGAGGTAGGTCTTTCTCGGAGCCAGGGATTTCTAAGCCAAGAGCCAACCTTAAGTCGCTGCAAATTAGATTTCTTTGGAGGCCTAATTTCTCAATGAAAACTTCATTCAGTGTGAGGTCCCTGGGATCAGGAACTGGGGAAGGAGGAAGGGCTAGCACCATCCACACTTCTCTCACAAGTCACTTTTTTTTTTTTTTCAGGTGGACCGTGGTTAAAAGGAAGACCACGTGCAGGCGCCCCGCTGACCTTGGCTGAGCCATTTGCCTTCCTCACTCCATTCCGTTCCCCACCCCACCACCAGTACTTTTTCTCTACATTTCTCAGTCAAAGCATTTGGCCACTTCCTCCCCCATCCTAGGTAAGCTTGCAGTTTTCTAGCACTTTCGACTTTACTCTGAAAAGCTTGCAAATAGGAAAGACCCTTCTACTTTTCTGCCTTTGATTTCTCCCCCTATTTGAGGTGAACGCCTACTCAAGAAACCGAGAATCCTTGTAATCGTAGTGGGTTACATTTTAGTTTTGGTTCTCATTATGATTTTTTAATTATTAACACAGTATAATTTTATTAAGGAATATTTAGAGACAGATACAGGCAAGGAAATGCCATAAATAACTTCATGATCTTAACACACTCCTGCACATAGGCTATTTTAATAATGATGATGTTTTAGGAAAACTTTAACTCTCCATTTATTCCTATAATTACGACACTCTTTTTGCACTTAGAATGTCTTTTAAGCTAATGTTCCCTTTTCAGGACACTACTACCAATTCATGAGCGCACAGCACCATTGATTGCTCCGCCTTGGTCTGTCAGATAGTAACCCCAAATCAGTTTCACTTAAAGGACCGGCCTGCTTATTTTAAACAGTTCTGTTGCCCACTAGGTCCAGGAAGGCCTCTATGAGGAGACTGTTTGGACTGGCTGATCTTTGGATAACAATAACTGTGTTTACCCAAGTACAGCCTTGTCCAGATCTCACCTTTCAAAAGTTCTTTGCAATTTAGGCAAATTCAGAATTATGTCCTTTGTTCAAGGAGGAGGTTACTCAGGGATAGATGACTCCATAAAATGCATCTATATATTTAGTAGAACTCTTTGTAGCTTGGCTTAAAATTTCCTAGGCTTGGATATATATTTATATTTGTGTTGAGTCATGACATGGATACATGAAATGTTAGAGACAGAAATGACTTTAGTGCTGGGGAGGGGGATACGTAGGTGGAAGTTATACCAGAATCACCTGGAGACGCTACATGTGTAACAGATCATTAGATTCAAAACGTATAAAGAACGACTATAAATCAACAGGAAGAACACCAACAACCCAGAAAGTAAATGGGCAAAGAATTTCAACAGATGATGCACAGAAAAGGAAAGTCAGTAGCTCTCTGTGGAAAAAACAGTCCACTTCATGATAACCAGGGACATGCAACTCAAAACATAAGCAAGATACTATTTCACAACCATTGGATGGGCCAAAAGTAAGATGTGTGACAATAGTAACTGCTAGTTAAAGATATAGGAAAAAGAGAACTCTCATATGTGTCTGATGGAAATTACAAGGTACGTTTTGGAGAATAATTTGGCGATATCTAGAAAAGTTGAAAGTGTCCATATTTTATTTTTATTTTTATTAAAAACTTTTTTTTAATGTTTATTTATTTTTGAGAGAGAAAGAGAGAGAGAGAGACAGTTTGAACGGGGGAGGGGCAGAGAGAGGGAGACACAGAATCCAAAGCAGGCTCCAGGCTCTGAGCTGTCAGCACAGAGCCCGACATGGGGCTTGAACTCGTGAACTGCAAGATCATGACCTGAGCTGAAGTCGGACGTTCAACCGACTGAGCCACCCAGGCGCCCCAAATGTCCATATTTTAAAACCTTGTGATCTACTTCTAGGTTATACTCCAACCATCCTTTCTTAAATGAGAACCTTCATCTGAACCACAGAACACAGGTAATTACTTGAGTAACAATTTTATCAACTCTCCCAAGAACGGTAGTATCATTCTGGACACAAAGAGAGAAGTAAATAGTTATATACAGTGGTTGCATTATGACATTGGAATTTGTCTTGTTAAATCCAATTGCGAAAGGTTGCCAGGGAATCTCTCAGACGTATTTATAATACCACGCTACCCAGTAATAATAAAAGATTGGAAATGGTTTGTTCATGTGTGAAGGAATGGATAAATAAATCACAGCGTACTTACAGTATGGGGTTCTATGCAGCAGTTCAGATAAATGAACCAGATGCATATATTTAGCATAGATAAATCTTAGAAACAAAAAGTTGATTTAAAAAATTGTAGGACATTATAGGGGTGCCTGGGCGGCTCAGGTGGTTGAGCGTCTGACTCATGATTTTGGCTCAGGTCATGATCCCAGCATTGTGGGATCAAGCCTCACGGTGAGCCCTGCATCGGGCTCCACACTCAGCATGGAACTTGCTTAAGATTCTCTCTCCCTCCCTCTGCCCCTCTCCCCCGCTCACACTTTTTCTCGTCTCTAAAAAAAAAAAAGACATGTATATTATGAAAGTATAATTTCATTAACAAATATTTTATAAAATAAACCAATACTATATATAATATGTATTATTTATAAGTGCTCATTTTGTAGCAAAAATACAAAATAGCCTCTAGGTATGCACCAAATTCCTGATAGTGGCCACCTCTGAGTAGAGAGGAAATCGGGCTGGGGAGAGAAGCAGAGGGAGAGAAGTCATTGGGTCTATTCATGAAGGTTCTGGCTTTCCTGCTATGCACATGGTAGGATGTACTTCCTTACATGCTTTGAGGTTAGGCATAGCCAATGAGTTGTGAGTGGAGTGCCACTTGTAGGTGGAAGATTTAAGAACCAAATGTAGAATTTGCTTTGTTCTTTTTCCTTTTGCTATAGCGACTAGCGACATTTCAGATTTCATTGTTTCAGGCAACTTCATCAGCCTGGGTCCTGGAGTGAGGACAATGGATAGCAGAGTTCCCGAACGGCCCACAGCGAACACGAGGCACGATGGAGAAATAGAACTTGGTTGTTTTCAGCCACTGAAAGTGTGGGATTGTATGTTACTATGTATTGTTTAGCCCATCCTGACTGGTACAGGGACTTCCTCTTTATCTGTAATGTTTTATTCCTTCTTTTTACTTAAAAAAATTTTTTTAACTTTTATTCATTTTTGAGAGACAGAGAGAGACAGAGAGTGAGTGGGGGAGTGGCAGAGAGAAAGGGAGACACAGAATCCGAAGC
This sequence comes from Paguma larvata, assembly GCA_030068075.1. Classification (NCBI taxonomy): domain Eukaryota; kingdom Metazoa; phylum Chordata; class Mammalia; order Carnivora; family Viverridae; genus Paguma; species Paguma larvata. Next base: position 101,354,552 of record CM057828.1, read on the forward strand.
AGGCTCCAGGCACAGAGCCCAACGCGGGGCTTGAACTCACGAACTGTGAGATCATGACCTGAGCTGAAGTCAGATGCTTAACCAACTGAGCCACCCAGGCGCCCCTCTTCTGTTGACTTTTAAGGTCTACAGAACATACAACTAAATGTTAGCAGTTATTCATTTTGAGTGGAGAGTATGAGTGTTAATGTCACCCTCATTATTTTTCGGTATTTAAAAAAAAGTCATCTGGAATGATTTTTCACGAAACATTTGATATACTGGGGGTAGGGGTAAGGCAGAAGGCATGCGTATTTCGGTAAACTCCCCAGAAAAATTTGATAATGCTTCTCTACCTCTTCTCTGATTCAAAGGGCAATCCCTTCCTTTCATGGGAGGAGAAACTGAGGCCTAGAAATAATAAGTATTTTGCTCTCCACAGCATTATCATCAATAGCCAAGTTATGGAAAGAGCCCAAATGTTCGTTGACTGATGAATGGAGATATGTGGTGTGCATGTATATATATATATATATATATATATATTTATATGCATATATATATATTTACATGCATATACATACATACATATATATATACATACACACACACACAATGGAATATTTCTCAGCCATAAAAAGAATGAAATCTTGCCATTTTCAATGACATAGATGGAGCTATAATGTATTATGCTAAGCAAAATCAGTCAGTCAGAGAAAGACAAATACCATATGATATCACTCGTGGAATTTAAGAAACAAAGCAGACGAACACGAGGGGAGAAAGAGAGGCAAATGAGAAGACTCTTAACTATAGAGAACAAACTGATGGTTACCAGAGGGGAGGTGGGTGGGGGGATGGGTTAAAGGAGTGACAGATGAAGAAGGGCACTTGTGATGAGCACTGGGTGTTGTATGTAAGTGTTGAATCACTAAAACCTGCACCTGAAACTAATGTTACACTGTATGTTAACTAACTGGAATTTAAATAAAAACTTGAAATATAAAAAAAAGGCCAATCTAATGCCACAGCCATTAGGTCTTGCTGTAACACAGCCCCTAAAATAAAGTCCTACCTGGGAAAACAAATTTTTTTAAGTTTAGCTCCAGGAAAATCTTTTTCTATTGCGGATAATTGGTAGGCATCCACCTTTCTTTTTAACTTGTTTCCCTTTTCTTTATGGTTACCAGGAAGCTCAGAGACAAACATGTCCTCACTATGTATGGTAGCCTTCCTGGTTTGCTTCCTCTTACTTTAAACAATCTTGGTACTAACTTTATTGTGTGCACATCCTTTGTTTAAATGATCTCAAACTTCCTCAGAAAACAAAAAGAAATAAAGCGTGACTCTCTCTGTTGACTGTGCTTTATTTCTCCTACAGCAAGGGAACCCCAGCTGCAGGAGAAATCTTTGCTCATCAGTCCTTAGCACAACTACGATGCTAAGGAGAAGCCCAATACAATCAAGATGAGTCTCTAACCCGGGATTAATTCTGATCTCCCATGCTGGTATAATAAGGGGGTTCTCTCTGTGGAGATATATTTTTGGGTCTACTTCATATTTCTAAAGCACTTTCTACAACTGTCTCCTCCTTTCCTTTCCACTCAGTATTTTATACTAAACATCCAAATGGGAAACATGGAGTCAAGGTAATTCCAAGGGCTCCGCAATACATGTAACTCGTGAGGGTAAGCCAAGGAATCACAGAAGTAGTGGACAACCAGCCTCGTGCCAGGAGACGGGATACTTCATTTTTATTTCTTGGGGGGCCATTGCCTTGCTCAGTGACTTGCCTGCAGTAGGATTTGGCTTCATTTTTGTACAATTTGAACTCTTTCTCTCAGTATTTTATTTATTTTTTAAAAAATATTTTTACATTTATTTATTTATGTTTATTTCTTTTTTGAGAGACAGAGAAATGCTGAAGGAGGAGTAGAGTGAGGGAGACAGAGGGTCTGACTCGGGGCTCGAACTCACCAATTGTGGAATCATGACTTGAGCTGAAGTCGGGCGCTTAACTGACTGAGTCACTCAGGTACCCCTACATTTATTTATTTTTGAGACAGAGAGAGGCAGAGCACAAGTGGGAGGGGGGCAGAGAGAGAGAATGAGACGCAGAATCCGAAGCAGGCTCCAGGCTCTGAGCTGTCAGCACAGAGCCCGATGTGGGGCTCGAACTCACAAGTCTTCGAGCTGTGATACCATGACCCGAGCCGAAGTCAGCTGCTTAACCGACTGAGCCACCCGGGCGCCCCTATTTTTAAAACTGCGAAATAATTACTTTCTTATATTAAGTTCTCAAAATTTAAAAAAAAAGGATACACATTTTTAAAAGAACCAAAGAACCAAATAAAGAGTTAAATGAACACACATGAGCATTAGCAAGCATGTGATCAAAGACACTTCCTGTGGAGGAAATCGGTTCCTCAGACATGTAATGGCTTGTGATACAGGAATGAAATCTTAGTCTCCAGGGTGGGACGGGGGTGTGTGGGGGCAGAATACTTCCAGACATGGTTACTTTCCAGCATTCGAAGAGCAGCTTGATTTCATAATGGAAAGGAATGAGAGGAGTAGAATTCATGCCAATATGATCAACTAAGGCCCTGTTTCCAAACTAGTACTCTGAGGAAAGCTATCTTAAGATTTGCTAAGTAGGGAGGCACCTGGGTGGTGCAACTGGTTAAGCATCCAACTTAAGCTAAAGCGTTCCACTTTGGCTCAGGTCATGATGTCACCTTCGTGGGTTTAAGCCCTGCATCGGGCTCTGTGCTGGTGGCTCAGAGCCTGGAGCCTGCTTTGGATCCTGTGTCTCCCGCTCTCTCTGCCCATCCCCTGCTCGTGCTCTGTCTCTCTTTTTCTCAAAAAACAAAAACAAAAACAAAAACAAAAACAAAAAACAAAAAACAAAAGAACAAAAAAAGAATTGCCAAATAGGTATACCTAGTGGCCAATCTGGTGACGTAGACTAAGTATCCATTGGCGACATAAGTATCTTCATCTCTGCTGGAGAATCATAATGCATGTTAAGGCAGTAAAGGTTGAGAAGTCCTGCAGAAAAGAAACCCGTTTTAACTCCGTTAAACACTGGATGCTTTGTGCAAATCTTATTTGAGCAGGGAACACTTTCTCCACTCGCCTCTTTTAACGTCATCCGTGTCAGCACGAGGAATGTGAATTAAGGCACGATCTTGGCCTCTGAATCAGGAATCCTGGGCTCACTTGTGTGGTTCTGTCACCGTGTCACTGAGTAACTGGGTCTTGATTCCTCCACCTGAAAATTGAGGAAGATAACACTTGTTCACATTTAACAGGGAAAAGTTAGATAAAGTCCAGGAGGGCTTTGAACACCCTGGAAACTAGGTTCTCTAGAAACAATGTCACTTATCTCAGCCACATCAGCACAAGAGGATAATAAGTCACATCATTAGATACAACAAATCTGGACCCAGCAGACACTCCATCCACGCTTAGCTTTCTAGCCACATCTCTGAAGGGATTTATACAAATTCCACACACTTCATAAGCAAATCCATTTCATGGTGGTGCCTGTTTCAAACATATATTGAGAAGAGAAGAAGGGCGAGATAAAGAGGGGAGACAAAGTGAAGTAGAGGGTACAGAAGCAGCAATAATAGTAGTTAACATCTATTGAGTACTTACCATGTGCTAGGTATTGTGCTAAGCAGTTGAAACCAAGTATGTTTAATCCCATTTATTAAAAAAATTTTTTTTAATATTTTTTTAAAAAGTTTTTTCAATGTTTATTTATTTTTGAGAGAAAGGGACAGAGAGTGTGAGCGGAAAAGGGGCAGAGAGAAAGCGAGATACAGATTCCGAAGCAGGCTTCAGGCTCTGAGCTGTCAGCACAGAGCCTGACACAGGGCTTGAACTCACAAGCCATGAGAACATGACCTGAGCCGAAGTCAAATGCTTAACTGAATGAGCCACCCAGGCGCCCCTATTTTTGAGAGAGAGAGAGTGAGTTATCAGGGGAAAGACAGAGAAAGGGAGACAGAGGATCTAAAGCAGGCTTTACACTGTGAGCACAGAGCCCAATGCAGGGCTCGAACTTATGAACTGCGAGATCATGACCTAAGCCAAAATCATGAGTCGGCCGCTCAACCAGATGAGGCACCCCTAAACTAATCCCATTTAATAGGTACCAAAATCCTTATAAAGACATGTTCATGATGACAGAATTGAAGTTTAGAAAGGAAGTTTAGTGACTTGCCCAAGGTCATACAGGTATTAAGTGACAGAGCTAAGACCGGAACCGGCCTGTTTAACTCCAGAGCCCATGCTACACTGTGGTGCACATGGGATGGTCTTAGATGCTAAAAAATATTTTTTATTGTAATAATTTTGCATTTCGATGTATATTAGAAAAATGTAATATAATATAATATTATAAGATAGCACACCCATGGTATAATTAATGAATAGTATAGGTGAGGATAAACAAAAAGTTTAAAAAGTATATTTTTTCAGGTATTAAGAAAATTATAGGTGGTATGTGGAAACATGAAAAATCATAAAGGTAGTGTTCTACTGACTGAAGTCGGAGAATCTCGGCAATATACCCTTCCACTCCCAACACAGGGATTAGACTCAGAAAGCCAAAGGCCAGTCCGATTCACTGTAACAAGGCTTGAAGCTCGTTTCTGTCTCCGCCCAAAAAAAAAAAAAGTGTCCCCTAGTTCTTCAGAAGGAAGTGCACGGAAGGAAATGAAGTTCTGTGAATGCTGAAGGGTGGCATTTACCTGGACGGGGGTGGAGGTGGGGCCAAGGAAAATATCTATGATTGTGAGATCTGAATCACAGAAAATCACACACCGACAAGTACTGCCTCCTACAGAGAAGGAAGCAATGCCTTCGGATCTTTGGCAACCCTCTCCCTGACCTCCCAACTATGTGCAGGTGCCTGGCACACCTCCCAACTCTGTGCTGTTGCCTCTGTGAAGAAGCCTTAGTTAAGACTTCTTGGGTTGCAAAAGAAACCCACTCAACTGGTTCAAGCCAAGGGGAAAAAGAGGAAGAAGTATAAGCAGAGGGAGTTTGGTAGATTTCCTGGGTTCCTTACAGACCACAAAGAAGTGGAGCCGGGAGTATGGATCAGGACCCAAGGTTGATGTCTTTGCTTCTCCGAGGTTCTGCTTCATCCTCTCTCTTTCATAGCATCATCAGACATGACCATCTGGGCTCTAGCTTTACATCACTTCACAATTCTGGCTCTTAAAGGATAAGTATCAGTGTTTCTAGGCCTTAATTCTAGATTGCCACAAAAGAACCAGTTTGGCTCAGCTTGCATCAGGAATTCATTATTGTCCATTGTATTATAGCCAAGGTATAATGAACTCTTCTGAAATCCAGCATCTTCACACTAGTTGGTATTGAGTCCTGTGAATTCTAATAGACAAGACTTAGGTCAGCTTCCATGAAATTATGTTTCCTGTGGTCCCCATCTTTGCTGCTTTTTCAGTTCATCAAGTTCTATTTTGATGTTTGGTGTTTCCAATAACGAGTGGATTTCCTGCGTCAGTAGCGATGTTTCTTTCATGGTACCAACTCTGGTTTCCTTGAGGCTTGAGGGTGATGGACACTCACAGGGTGATAAAACTGTAATCATCTGAGCTATAAGGAAAAACAGGCAAGGAGCTGGACCATCAGTGATGAGTATAGAATACCCACTAGCACTGTGCAAAGAGTTCTAGGGAAATGCTGAGCGACAATGTTGATTATGATTATGATGATAGTAACAAAATAAATTAGAAGCACGAATATCATGGAAAAACATGAGAATATGGATAGACAAAAGAAGTGCAAATAGATATTATTGTGTAGTAAAAAGGAATTTTGCTAAGGACTCAAAGACTTGGCTTTGTTTTTTAACTAGCCTGGTAATCTCAGACTAATGACTTGGCTAGTTTGGGTCCTTATCTGTAAAAATTGAGATGGCTCTCTAAGTCAGAAATTTCTATGGCCATACAGTCTATAACTCTATAGCTGGAGGAGAAAAAAGATCTTGGAGTAAGTGGGGTGATTAGAGCCAGCTGAAGACCAGAAAGGTCTAGTTTCTTAGAAAAGATAAATTTTCAGATATATTTGAAAGGTTTGAACACAGGTTTTGGTAGAAAGGAAAAAGCAAGGTCTGGGGTGATAAGGAAGGCCTAAGAAAATGGCTTATGAGTAGGAACAGGAAGTGTAATGCTGGAGAAAGAGCCCTGGACCAAAATGTGATCTGGATAAATCATTTCTCTTTTCTGGGTCTCAGCTTCCTCCCGTTCTGTTTTTAAAAGAAGAAAATCACACAGGGAAGGAAGTGGCAATCAGGTTTGTCTAGCTGAAGCAGACTCTGAGTTGAGTATCAAAAAAATTGAGGTGGGTCGGAGAGAGGAAGGCTGGTGAGGTGTCTTGAAACCCATATTAAGGAATTTCCCTGACTCAGAACGGGACAATTGGTTTTTACCATTAAATTTTTCTTGGTTTTCCCATTAAAATTCCAAGATTGGTACCCTCTCTTCCTCATTGAAATATCGATTCACCCTATTGAAAATTAGCAGCACTTAGGGGAAAGGAATCAAGATTGGGACAAAGTATTTGATGCATTGGCAACAACAGCAGGTCTACGAGATGACTCCAACAGACCTTAAATACAGGAAGACAATGTCACTGACAGCAGCCAAAGAAGATGAACTACAATTCTAGAGAGGAAACAAAACAGGCAATTTCAAAGAGAAAATTCTTCCAATATGCAGAATCACAATCTCTGAACACAACAGTTTGCCGGGCTCTGTTTTGATTTTAATGACTGCAGGACTCAAGATGAGGGGCGGCAAGTTGAAACATGAGTAGTCCCTCAGCTATATCTGGGGGAGTGGGGGGGGTGGCAGGATCCCATACTCACCCATTTTTCAAATAAAGTCTTGAAGGGATCCTAGCAAGCCAACTGGTGTTGGTGTCTTAGGCTAAAAGAAGAGCAAAATGAAAAGTCACTAGGTGGAAGTAGAAGATAGAAGGGAAATAGGAAGAAAGTAATGAGTCCAGAAGACTTACTTTTTTTTTTTTAATTTTAGAGAGAGAGGGGGAGAGGGGCAGAGGTGAGAGAGAGAGAGAGAGAGAGAGAATGAGCAGGGGAGGGGCAGAGAGAGAGGGAGACACAGAATCTGAAGCAGGCTCCAGGCTCTGAGCTGTCGGCACAGTGTCCGACGCAGGGCTCAAACTCTGAACCGGGAGATCATGACCTGAGCCTGGCTTAACTGACTGAGCCACCCAGGCACCCCCCCTCCCCCCACAGAGAATTTACTTTTTAACTGTATATTAAGGTGCAGGAATTCAATGCCATAGTCTGAGTTCTCTTTGAAGGACTTTAGTGTGTTTCCGCCCCCCTGTAGCTACACTGAGACCAGAATACCAGCTTTCCTTACAGAAAGAGAGAGAAGAGAGGAGAGGAGGGAGGAGAGAGAATGATGAAAATGATCATTGTTTTCTCTGAGATAAAACCCCAAGCTCTGTTCTATTCTGAAGAAAGAAAACTATCTCTCTGGGATTTTTTTCTTCTTCACCCATCTTGTCTTATTCAGGAATGAATAATAAAGGGGGTGAAATGAAAGAATGCTCACATTTACTGAAGGCCTTTTGTGTGCTAAGCACTGTCTCATCTACTTCTGTTTCCTTAAATCTTCACAGTTCTACAGATGAGGAAATTGGAGGGTCAGAGTATTTAAGTAACTTAAGGTTTCCCCACAATAAAAGGCAGAAGTGGTATTTGACCCCAGTTCTTCTATCAAGCCCTGACTCTTTCTACCCCAAAGGACAGTGAAGGCCTATACTGCAGGCCGTTAGCCACCAGGGGGACCAGATAAATTGCATGACTTAGAGCAGTGCTCTCACACTTGAGAATGCAGCTGAGTCTCCTGGACGGCTTTTTAAAACCTTGATTGCCAGACCTCTCCCCCAGAGATTCCGATTCTTTAGATCTGGAGTGGGCCCTAAGAATTTTCATTGCTAACAAATTCCTAGTTGATGCTGATGTTGCCAGTTCCTCCAGGGCAGTACTTAGAGCTAATACATGTCCAGTAGTGGAAAAACATCTCCCAGTGTATGTTCTAATGACAGCGGAGTTAGCGAATGTGCCAGTGTCATTCTTGTATAGGAGGGTTGGCGCATCCCAAAGTGTCCTTAGTTTTTTTTTTTTTAATGTTTATTTATTTTTGAGACAGAGAGAGACAGAGCATGAGTGGGGGAGGGGCAGAGAGAGAGGGAGACACAGAATGTGAAGCAGGCTCCAGGCTCTGAGCTGTTAGCCCAGAGCCCGACGCGGGGCTCGAACTCACAGACCGTGAGATCATGACCTGAGCCGAAGTCGGACGCTCAACCCACTGAGCCACCCAGGCGTCCCCCAAAGTGTCCTTAGAATAGAATTCTCCGTGTTCTGAAAGCTTATGGAACCATGTTTTCCTGATTTCTGATTCCGTGGCAAGATTTCACCAACAAAACGTCCTCATTTGCTAATGTGTACAGTTACAGGATTGTGCACTTGTGAATTTGTCTAGCGGCTAAAATCTACTTCTGGTGATGGTCTTTTTGTTTTTGTTTTTGTTTTTTTTTAAGTAGGCTCCACACCCAACCTGGTGCTTAAACTCATGACCTTGAGATCAAGAGTTGCATGCTCTACAGACTGAGTCAGCCAGGAGCCTCTCCAGAAATGCTTTTGAGTTTATATGTACACATCCACAGACCTGTGAAAAATGTGAGTTGCCCAAAGCACAAGCGTGTTTCCAGCTGAGGTCAAATGATGTGATGTTCTTCCTTCTTGTTTCAGCTCTCATTCTGTTAATAAATAGCCTATTCAAGGTCTATTTAGCGCCATGTTTTTCACAGTTCTGTACTTTTTGTTGGCGATTTTGCTGTCTTAAAAGCCCGCCAAGTATCATGCTGAAGTGCTATCTAGCGTTCTTAAGTGCAAGAAGAATATGACTTGCTTTACAGAGAAAATGTGTTAAATAAGCTTTATTCAGGCATGAGTTATAGTGGCTGTTGGCTGTAAGTTCAATGGTAATGAGTCAATAATATATACTAAATAAGATGTCTTCAAACAGAAACATACATAAGTGATGTTAGTGACAATGTTGTGAGTAGAGACTCATAGGAACCTAACCCCTTAGTTCCCCTGGGAGTAATGTTCCAGGATTCACTAATTCAGTGTTCATAGTGACTTCATAGAACAGAATTAGCATGAAAAATGAGAATTGAGTATATATTGTAAGGAATCTGAGGCAGTAAGATGCAGGCAGGAGCCATACAAACCAAGACAAGAAATGGAGCACCTGGGTGGCTCAGTGGGTCAAGTGTCTGACTCTGGCTCAGGTCATGATCTTGCAGTGTGTGAGTTCGAGCTCTGTGCTGACAGCTCGGAGCCTGGAGCCTGCTTCGGATTCCCTGTCTCTCTGCCCCTCCCCTGCTCGCACTCAGTCTCTCTCTGTCTCAAAAATAAATAAACATTAAAAAACTTTTTTTTTTAAATTAAGAAAACAAGATAAAAAGGAGAAAAACTATAAAAATTGACCCGAAGACTATGTAAGGCTTGGCAAATGCAAATATGTGTTTATAAATCATAGGCAGATCGTCTTATTTGTCTAGTTATTTCATGTGCAGAATATAGAAAAAATGTTAGTGGTAACAGTTATTGTAACACCTCAGCCTTCTCCTCCTGTCTCCTTGCAGTAATGTATGGCGTTTAAAGAGTGAATCTTATGCCCCCATCTTCATCAACTCTGTCTTTCAAGAACTGTCAGAACCCTTTGTACGAATGCCAGGCTTCTCACATTTAGTACCCAGGCCTGGAGGAGGAAGGGCAGGGGCCTCACAGCTGCTGTTTATCTCACTCCTGTTGTAACCAGAGAACAATGGATCCTGCTGATGGAGGGATGAGAATAATACTTCCATTGTTGGCAGAGCAGCTAAAGATGGAGCTCTGAACCTGGGGATCAGTTCCTGCTCCTCTCCTTTGGTTCTGAGTTTTTGCAGGAGCTTAGCCACTTTGCAAAGATGTGTTGTTATTCTGGGAAGTCAGGAGAGAAATCTAGTATCCAATACAACATAGTATCATATAGACACTAAAAATGCAAATCACGGGCCTAAAACTTAAGAAAGAGGATTCCCTTCTCAGGGGTTTGGGTGGGGTTCGCCCTATGAAATCCCACGTCCTCTGCGTAAGCATAGCAGGACTGCAGTGTTTGGGGAGGAGAGGTCCAGCTCACACGCATGGGATGGTGACAGGACTCTCACGGAGTCAGAACAATTAAAGATCATTGTCAGTTAAGTATACAAGGTACTTTTTTTTTTTATGTTCTAGCTTGAAAATTGTGTGATTTTTATATACATCATCGGCCTTCAGTCTGTCACAGAATCAAGACCGATTCTATGTGCTATCGGCAGTTCCTTCACACTCCTACCAGGTATGGTTTTTTCCTCTGGGACACTTGATGGCCCAGTGTGAAAGGGGCTAAGAGTGCCTCTTTCCTCAACATCGTGCTCACGAGTTTATTTTTATTTTATTTTTTTTTATTACTTAAAAAAATAGCTTTTTTAAAAAAAGGAATCTCTGCACCCAACGTGGGGCTCCAACTCACGACCTATCGATTGAGCCAGCCAGGTGCCCCTATAGTTTTTTAAGATTTTATTTTTAACTAATCTCCACACCCAACATGGGGCTCAAACTCACAAGCCCACGATCGAGAGTCACGTGCTCCGCCGACTAAGCCAGCCAGGTGCCCCTATGCTCGTGGGTTTAAACTCTTTTCTCTTACAGCAGCACCTTTGCTTTGGCCTTTTCTAGCACTCGACGGAATGATGTGCTTACATTCATCTTTTCTGTGTTGCTTTTATCTCCTCTCTTGCTTAATCCGCTTCATGGCAACATTCACATTCTATTAATAGAGCGTACTATGTTTGCATTTGAAATATTCCTACAGTGACAGTTCCTAGTAATTGGTCAGGAGGGGGCTGGGACTTGAAAAGTGAGTAGGAAGAAAGTAAAATATGGTGAGATGACTGGAAAGAGCGAGTGAGAATCAGAAGCAATGTCGCTGCAGGTAAGATCCTTTAAATATTCAGAATATTCAGAGAACCGACTCCCCCATCATGTTCTCAAATTGTTTAGTTTGTTGTCCCTTGATTTTAACATTCGATTGGGTAATTTTTCCCCATGTTTATTATTTTCTTGGTGTATCCCATTTCCCATCCTCTAGTTCTTCCTTGCTCATTTTTGTTATTCTTTTTACACCTGGCTTTTTGGATTCTCTCAACTTCCTTTCCCACTGCTTCCATTCGTTCTAAAATCCCTATCTCAAAGCTTTCACAAGACTTCGTATATCTATAATAATAGCTACACATAGAGTGCTTATTCTGGGCCTCAAATTATCCTAAGCACTTTATACACATTAACTCATTTGACTCTTTTTTGAGAGAGAGAGAGAGAGAAAGAGAGAGATTGCAAGCTAGGGAGAGGGGCAGAAGGAGAGAGAGAGAATCTCAAGATAAACATGGAGCCCGATGTGGGTCTTGATTCCACGACCCTGGGATCATGACCTGGGCCGAAATCAAGAGTTGGACGCTCAACCGACGGAGCCATGCAGGTGCCCTTCATTTGATTCTAATAATACATATAAGAGACAGATTCTAGTAGGACTCCTAGTCCTAGGAGGGGATTGAAGCCCAGGGAGGTCGTTACCTGACCAACATCACACGGCTGGGAAGTACAGAACCAAGATTCAAACCAAGGATTCTGGCTCTAGAGTCCATGCTTTTAACCACCACACATAGACCCCTTACAGTGAATGATGTACCTTCTATTAGCACTACCACATTCTTGCTGGTGCCTGTGGCCCATGATTTTCTGTGCTTCTGAAGCTTCCTTCAGCAGGCTTTCACAAAAACTACTGTGTTGGACATGGTGGTATGTCACCCAGATGCCCCTTCAAGGATGGACTTGTGGCCCCAGCTATTGTGAATGTGACTGACAGCTACAGGTTTTGGAGCTTATCTCAACTGCAGAGAGACCCCTAGCTCAAGGTCGTATTCTTCCCAAGGGAGCCCATATCCAATGACAAATCCAATGACCAAGGAGGGTATAAAGACTGCTATTTTGGCCCAACATGGAATTACTTGATGAGCCATCTTAGTTCCACACTTCCGCATGGGGTTGGGATGAGGCTGTCATCAGGCCTTCATGGCAGCTCAACTTCTCCTTCTACTCAGTTCCACTTCCTTCCCCTTTCTTCGTCGGTTGTTCATCCCAAAGACACTCAAATAAACAGAGACAATTACCATAGGCCTCGGGCACACATAAAGAGTACCATCCCACTCTGTAGCCTAAAATGGAAGGAAAAGAGACAAATGTATGGAAACTGAAAGAACAAAGAAAATATTGATGATAAATTTTAAAGATTCCGGACTTACCATCTTGTATCGCTTTGGTCCAGTTTCTTCCATTCTGTCATTTCTTGGTGATTTTGTTATCCTCTTTTATGTAACAATATGGCAATTCCTCCAAAAATTAAAAATGGAAACCATATGATCTAGCAATCCTGCTTTTGAATATATGTCCAAAAGAAGTGAAAACAGGGTCTCAAAGACGTATTTATGCACCCATGTTCAATAGCCAAATCCAAAAGTTGAATAGATAAGCAAAACGAGGTATATGCGTACAATGGAATATTCTCCTGCCTTAGAAAGGAAGGAGATTCTGACAAGTGCTACAAAAATGATGAACCTTGAACATATTATGCTAAGTGAAATAAGCCAGTGACAAAAAGACAAATACTGTGTGACTCCACTTTAATGAGGTACCTAGAGTAGTCAAATTCATAAAGATTGAAAGTAGATGGGGCACCTGGGTGGCTCAGTCAGTTAAGCGACTGACTCTTGATTTCAGCTCAGGTCATGATCTCATAGTTCGTGGGTTCAAGCCCCCCACTGGGCTTTGCGCTGACAGTGCAGAGCTTACTCGGGATTCTCTCTCTCTTTCTGCCCATCGTCCACTCTCTTTCTCTTGAAAAAATAAAATAGACAAAACTTAAAAAGAAAGTAGAATGGAGGCTGCCAGGGACTGAGGATGGGGAGGACAAAAGGGAAGTTGCTGTTTAATGGATACAGAGTTTCAGGGTTTTTAAAAATTTTTTTAAATATTTAATATTTATTCATTTATTCATTTTTTGAGAAAGAGACAGAGCATAAGTGGGGGAGGGGAAGAAAGAGAGAGATACAGAATCAGAAGCAGCCTCCAGGCTCTGAGCTGTCAGCACAGAGCCCAACACGGGGCTCAAACTCACGAACCTGCGAGATCATGACCCGAACCAAAGTCGGTCACTCACCTGACTGAACCACCCACGCTTCCCCAGAGTTTCAGATTTACAAAATGAAATGAGTTCTGGAGATCGCACAATAATGTGGATGTGTACACTACACTAAAAAATAGTTAAGATGGTAATTTTTATGGTAAATTTTGTGTCAGTTAAAAAAAAACACTTTTATGTGGTTAAGATTTCAAAATTAAATTATAACAAGAGAACATTTCTCAGACTTTTTCCTGTGTACACGATTCTCTGAAAATGGTCATATTCCTGAGATCCTGCCCAGTGTAAGCCTTTGAAGGAGAGAGGTAAATCTTTGCCTACAGGATACAAGCAGAGAAAGACAAAGCCTTGAAGAATCATGGAAAAGAACAAGCAGGAAGTTCTCAGGGGATATAGTGCCAAAGGCAGGAGTGCCTGCCACAAGCTTTGACATGTGGTGGCTGCGGGAACAGGCACTTCTTAGGTCCCACAAAGAAGATCTGAAGGGGAGAATAAGGAAGAGAGTGGAGAGAGTGCACAGGTTCATGGCTCCAAACCAGCTGGAGCTGGTTGTATACCGCAGCCAAAGGAAACTGCGAGGGAAAACCTTTTGTTGTGACTCTCAGAGGACAATCACAACAGCAGGTGCTAAACAGGAAGAACCAGAAAAACAGTTCTTGAGCCTTTTTCTCTGGAGAAAAATGCCTAGAAGGACTCAAAGACTGACATTTTAAAAGCAAAGATGGCAGTACGGGACAGATAGGGTATCAGAGGATTCTGGCAGCCTGTAGCAGAAGCTGAAGAGAAGCGATGATAGTGCATCAAAGTCTCCCTTGAATCCTTGGGTGCCAGGTGGTGATTTGGCCTTGGCCTTGGCCTTGGCTCACGACAAAGAAAAAGGAGCCAAACAAATAGGTGAAAAAGAAAGCTAAACCTTCTAGGGGTTTGATTTCAGAGTAACCCTAGCCAACTGCCCAACCCGAAACTACTTTTCTCAAAGCATTGTCACTACCAGGCACTGCAGCCATAGATACCCTGTTTGACACACAGGCGGAAATTACCTGTCCGACTAAAAAATTCACCTAGTTGTCTTTCCCAGAGACCCCTGAAAATTGTTTTATTAATTTAAGATGGTACAGATTTGCCCCGGATGTTGCTGAAGGGGGTCCCTTTGAAGAACTTTTAGTGTTATTTCCTCCCACCCTCCATCCCTTCCTCCCACTCTCCATACCTTCTTCCTTTCCTCCCTCTCTCCCTCCCTCCATCCCTCCCTCCCTCCGTCCGTCCCTCCCTTCCTTCCTTCCTTCCTTCCTTCTTTCCTTTCTTCCTTCCTTTTCGTACATTTTTATTATGACAAAAAACACATAATATAAAATTTACCATTTTAAGCATTTTAAAGTGTATAATTCGGTGACATTAACTACCTTCATGGTGTTGTGTAACTATCACCAGTATCTATTTCTAAAACTTTTTTGTGACCCCACACAGAATCTCTGTGGCCATTAAACAAAAATTCCACATGCCTCCTCATCAGAGCTTGCTAACCTCTGATCTATTTTCTGTCTTTATGAATTTGTCTACTATAGGTACCTCATATAAGTAGTATCATACAATATTTGTACTTCCATGTCTGGCTTAGCTCACATAGTATATCTTTAAGGTTTATCCTTTTTGTAACATGTGTCAGAATTTCTTTCTTTAATAAACCTAAACAAGATTTCATCATAGGCATACCATATTTTATTTTCCATTCATCTTTTGAACCCATGGTTCTCTCTATCTTTTGGCTATTGTGAATAATCCTGCTGTAATATGGATGTAAAATATTTTTTTGAGTTTCTGCTTTCAATTCTTTGGGTGTATACCCAGCAGTGGAATTGTTGGATCATATGGTGATTCTATGTTTAGCTTTTGAGGAACCGCCAAACTGATTTTCATAGTGGCTGTACTATTTTACATTCACATCACCAAAGCACAAGTGTTTCAATTTCTTTACATCCTTTCTACTTTTTGTTATCTACAGTTGTTTTTTTTTTTAAGTTTATTTATTTTTTGGGTGAGGGGGAGAGAATCCCAAGCAAGCATGGAGCCTGATGAGATCATGACCTGAGCGAAAATCAAGAGTCAGATGCTTAACCGACTGAGTCACCCAGGCGCCACAGTTTTGGTGTTTTAAAATACTAGCTGTCCTAATGGGTATGAAGTAGTATCTTAATATGGTTTGTATTTTTCTAATGGCTAGTGATATTGATAATTTTTTCATGTGCTTATTTACCATCTATATATCCATCTTGGAGTAATAGCTATTCAAGTCTTTTGCCCATTTTTGTATTGGGTAGTCTCTTTTATTGTCATTGAATTGTAGGAGTTCTTTGTATATTCTGGGTACTAACCCCTTAGTAGATACATGATTTACAAATACTTTCTTCCCTTCTGTGAGGTATCTTTTCATTCTCTCTTTTTTTAATGTTTACTTTTTTTGAGAGAGGGTGGGAGGGGCAGAGAGAGAACGGGACAGAGAATTCGAAGTGGGCTCTGCACTGATAGCAGTGAACTCATGAACTGTGAGATCATAACCTGAGCCAAAGTCAGAGGCTCAACTGACTGAGCCACCCCTGTCTTTTCACTATTTTGATAGTGTTCTTTGATGCATAGATGTTTTAATTTTGATGATGTTCAATTTATTTACTTTTTCTTTTGCTGCCTGTCTTTTGGTATCAGATGAAAGAAATCATTATTAAATCCAATATCATGAAAATTTCCCTTAAGTTTTTTTCTAAACACTTTATAGTTTTAGCTCTTGTATGTAGGTATTTCATGCATTTTTTTGTGTGTGTGTATGGTATAAGGTAAAGGTCAAACTTCCTTCTTTTGCACATGTGTATTTAGTTTCCCCAGCAGCATTTGTCGGAAAGACTGTGCTTCTCCAGTCTTATTTTCATACATGTTTACATGTTTTTAGGCTCCCTACATGGTAAGGAAAGTGAGAACTACTCAAATTGTAAGGAATATGTAAGCAAAACATATTATATTTAAGTAAATATGGTAACAAAACCACATAACTATGGTATGGAATTATATTAATGTTACAAATCTAAGTTTCACCTATGTTATAATCCCTACCTCTGCAGCTTGAAATGATTCTTTTATTGATCTCTTAGCATTCGTTGTCTATAATATTTTTTATATTTTGCATGAGCTTTTTTACTGAAATATATTTGACATTAGCATTATCTAGGGGCGCCTGGGTAGCTCAGTCAGTTAAGCATCCAACTTCAGCTCAGGTCATGATCTCATGGTTCATGGGTTTCAAGCCCCACATCAGGCTCTGTGTTAACAGTTCACAACCTGGAGCCTGCTTCGGAGTCTGTGTCTCCCTCTCTCTCTGCCCCTACCCCACTCATGCCCTGTCTCTGTCTCTCAAAAATGAATAAATGTTTAAAAAAAATTTTTAAAGGGCCTAAATTTAAGGTGTTAGAATATTTTTTAAATTTTTAATCAGCTCACCTTTTACTCTAACCCAAATTTCTTTTTAGCTTATAAACAATAGAAATTTATTTTCCACAGTTCTGAAGGCTTTAAAGTTCAAGATCATGGTGCCGGCATTTCAGTGTTTGGTGAGGGCCTGCTTCCTAGACTGCACCTCGTCCATAGCTAACAAATTAATGCTGGCTGTTGGCAGGAAGTGTCAGCTCTTCCCCACAGGGTCTTCTCTACCCTGTAGAGCTGCTTGAATGTCTTCACAATACAGTAACTAGCTGTCCCTAGAGGGAGGCTTGTATGATCTCTCAGTATCTGGACAGCTCATTGTTACTCTCTTACCTTCATGTTAAAGATCCACATTTGGATGATTTTACATGCATTCAGGATCCTCTAGTACTGTGTCACCAAAGGGAGTAGATTATGGAGGCCGAGAAGTCTCATGATCTGCTATCTGCAGGATGGGGGCCCAAGAAAGTTGGTAGTATAGTTCCAGTCCAAATCTAAAGGCCTGAAAAGCAGGGGAACTAATGGTGGAAGTCCCATGGAGAAGCAACCAACTTTGCTCTGGCATAATTCTTACGTTCTGCCCCAGAACTCAGAGACTGAGGTGAGGGATACCCGCAAAATCACTCAGCACTCATGCACATACAACCTAGAAGTACAGAGGAGTCAATGACCCACAAAGCAAACCTTGCCCAATGTGATCAAGAGTCAATCCTTCCTGATCTAAAGTGGATAATTCTGAGGCCATTCCACACGGCTCCTCAAAAAGCCTTAAAGTGAAGGAAACACAGTTTCTTATAACAACCATTTTCAGATCACACCTTTGTATTGGTTTTCTCTCCTTTCCTGTTTTACTCTCCTTACCTCTATGCAATTACCCCCAAATACTTTTGCTCAAGGCTTGGTCTCAGTCCTTGCTTCCCAGGAAGAACACAGGCTAATATGGCAATCTTAATCTTTTGATCTCTCTTATATCTATTTTTAGCTGGAAATAACAAGTGATTTCTTATAACCAGTTAAAAAAGGCTAAGAGGAAAGTAGATGTTGGGAGTCAGCAAAGATTTGGCTATGTGATTAAGATAGAAACACTTGGTTTCTGTATTAGGCTAAGCCAAGGCAATGGCCTGAAAATAGCCATTATGGAATCAGCTATTTTGAAGTCACTGTCAGTTGACTGGAAGCTATAATTTCTCCTGTGTGTCATTATAGTGCCTTCTTCACAATGCATTGCTCTTTGCAGGCAGAGCTTGTGTGATAACTTCTCATGTATAACCGTGTCACACTCCTTCCCCTTGCTTGCTTTTTTTTTTCTTTTTTTCTTTTTTACTGTTTCTTTATTTTTGGGAGAGAGAAACAGAGCACCAGTGGGGGAGGGGCAGAAAAAGAGAGAGAGACACACAGCATCTAAACAGGATCCAGGCTCTGGGCTGTCGGCACAGAGCAGGACACAGGGCTCGACACAAACTGTGAGATCATGACCTGAGCCCAAGCTGGACACTTAACCAACTGAGCCACCCAAGCACCCTTGCTTTTTTAAACAAAATTTTTATTTATTTGTTTGTTTTTATTTATTTTTAAAATTAAAAAAATAAAGTCCTTTTTTTAATTCTTTATTTGTTTATTTATTTAATTTTTATTTATTTTGAGAGAGAGAGAGAGTGGGTGAGGGGCAAAGAGAGAGGGAGACACAGAATCCGAAGCAGGCTCCAGACTCTGAGCTGTCAGCACAGAGCCCAACATGGAGCTCGAACCCACTGCGAGAGCATGACCTGAGCCAAAGTCGGACACTTAACTGACCAAGCCACCCAGGCACCCCTGCTTATTTTTAAAGCATACAATTCAGCGGTTTTCAGTAGATTGACAAAGTTATGCAATTATCACCACTAATTCCCATACATTTTTATCACTCAAAACATAACATTAACAGCTACTCCCAGTTCTCCCTCTTCCTCCAAGTCCCTGCCGGACATGAATCTACTTTCTGTCTCTATAATTGGTCTATTCTGGGCATTTAACATGAATGGAATCATATAATGTGTGACCTTTTGTGTCTGGATTCTTTTACTTACCATAACGTTTTCAAGGTTCACCCATGTTATAGCATGTGTCAGTACTTCTGGGGTTCTTTCCTTGACACTGACCAGTTCCTTGCTACCAGGTGGGTGTCCTGCAATTCAGTTCACTTCTGACACTAACTCCTGGAGTTAACATCAGACTCCACAAGGTGAATGGGTCAGTCCCACAAGACTGCCCCTACTGCAGACACCAGCTGCTTATGGGGTGCCCAGGCTACCCACGTTTCTGCCTAGTCAGCTATGAATTCAAGGGTTTCCATGAACTCACATCTTAGGTTTGATAATTCACTAGAATAACGCTAATTCGCATAACTCAGGAAAGCACTTTACTTACTGTTATCAGTTTTTTATAAAGGACATAGCTCAGGAACAGCCATATGGACGAGATGCATGGCGAGGACGTGGTAAGGGGAGGCACAGAGCTTCCATGTCCTCTCAAGGCATGCCACCCTCCCAGCTCTTTGATGTGTTTGCTAACTTGGAAGCCCTTCAAAACCCATTGTTTACAGGGTTTTTATGGAGGCTTCATCACTAATTAATTAAATCATTAGCAGTTGGTGATTGAACTCAATCTTCTGTCTCTCTTTCCTCCTTGGATGTTGGGAGTGGGACTGAAACTTCCAACTCTAATCATGGCTGGTCTTGCTTGCAACCAGCTCCCCAAATGAAGCTATCCAGGGGCCCACCAAGAGTCACCTTATTAGTGTGACCTCAGGTATGGTTGAAAGGGGCTTGTTATGAATAACAAAAGACTCTCCTATCACCCCATCACACAGGAAATTCCAACGGTATTAAAAGCTCTGTGCCAGGAACCAGGAACAAAGACCAAATATATATATTTCTTATTGGATCATAATACTTTATTCCATTTATGGCTGAGTAATATTCCAGTGTATGGATATACCACATTTGTCTATCTATTCCTCCGTTGATCGACATTTGGGTTGTTTCCACCTCTGGCTGCAGTGAAGATGCAAATACAATTTTTGTGTGGACATATGTTTTTTGTTTGTTTTGTTTTTAGAGAGAGAGTGTGTGTGTGTGTAAGTGAGCAGGGGAGGGGCAGAGAGAGAAGGAGAGAGAATCTCAAGCAGGCTCTGCACTAAGCCCTACATGGTGCTTGATCCCATGACCTGGGATCACAACCTGAGCTGAAACCAAGAGTTGGATGCTCAATACACTGAGAAACCCAGGGGCCCCTGTGTGGACATGTGTTTTCTTTCCTCTTTGGTAAATACCTAGAAATTGAATTGCTGAATCAAATGGTAACTACACATTTAACTTTTTGAGGAACTGCCAAATTGCCAAACTCTTTTCCACTCATTTTTTTTAACTTTCTGTGTACGCTATTTAGATTTTATCTTCCAATTAACTTTATAAATTCCTTAAAGGAAGGACCAATGTTTTCTACTTCCCTCCAACTGCCACAGTATTGACCCTAATGCTCTGCACCTACTAAGAACTCAGTAAGTATTTGTGTGTGATCATGTAATTAAGACAATATGGCCTTTATCATGGGAGTCCGTAGCAAACAGTCTTACTGTCAGCTGGTTGGTGGACATATATATATATGGCTTTGTTTGCTGTCTTTACTTTCCACTTCAGGCAACTGTTGTTGTGTGTAAGAAAGGGTGGGGTTAGAAAAAATGGCTTGGGGGCGCCTGGGTGGCTCGGTCAGTTAAACATCTGACTCTTGATTTTGGTTCAGATCATGATCTCATGGTTTGTGGGTTCGAGCCCTGCATCAGACTCCATGATGACGGTGCAGAGCCTGCTTGGGATTCTCTCTCTCCCCCGTCTCTCTCTCTCTCTGCCCCTACCCTGCTTGCTCTCTCTCTCTCTCAAAAATAAATAAATAAACTTAAAAAAAACAAAACGAAAACAAAGAAAGAATGCCTTACCCAATCCTTCTGGTCAAGTGTTTATAGAGCTTCCCAGAGAATGTTTATCAGTTCTTATTCAAACCAATGTATCCAGTTTAAACCATACTTACAGGCTGGCAGCAATTTGGAAGTATTTTCCCTATACTATTCAACTCATCTCAACTCTCCGTTCATGAATATAGGACCTTCCTCCAGGAGTTAGTCAGGATGCTTTCAATTACAAGTGACAGAAAACCAACTTGAAGTAACTCATGCAAAAAAAAGAAAGAAAGGCAAGGATGGGACAGGAAAGGAAAGGAAAGAAGGGGAGGAGTTTATTAGCTGCAAGTGTTAGTTCCTAAGCTTTAGGAAAGGCTGGGTCCATGGTCATCATATTGTTTGCTCATGTTCACTGTCTTCCTGAGCCTGTGGACTGTATTCATTCTGTTTTGACTTTATTTTCAAACTTTTTTTTGAAGTTTCCTAATTTTTTTTTTTGAGAGAGAGAGCAAGCGAGCACGTGTGCATGCACAAGTGGGGAGGGGCAAAGAGAGAGGGAGACACAGAATCCGAAGCAGGCTCTAGGCTCTTAATTGTCAGTGAGTGCAGAGCCCCATGAACTCACAAACTGTGAGATTGTGACCTGAACCAAAGTCAGACACTTAACCTGCTGAGCCACCCAGTTTCCCTGTGTTTTGACTGTATTTTGAGAAAGACTCTTTCTACCTGGCAGTAAAATGTCTCCCAGCAGCATTCTTTGCTTCTCATGATCTCCTTGATATAAATACTAGAAAGCAAGGCAGCTACCAGGAGCCTGGATAAATTCAATTTACCATCCTACTGGTGACAAGAGGGCTTAACATCAGGCAGAAGCTCATTCTTATTTGGGTGGAAACTCTGGAGATACCCTCAGAGTCTAGATATCCATCACCATGATGGTGACTACTACTCTCCACCACCACTTTTTCTAGAAATTCTTGGCACATCAGCCTGCACCTCATGTTCAGATAACAAGTACCTAATCCTATTCTTGAAGGAACATATGCTGAAATCTGTTGTAGAATGATTGGAAAATACAGTGTCTCGGGGCCCATTCTTTAAAACTTCCTCCCATGCCTTTCTATCTCTGCTTGCACCTTTGATTTGGTCTTGTCAAGCCCATGGAAAGGGTCCTGGTGCAGCTGGGCAGCCATTTGTGGGGGAGGACTTCAGGCGGCAGGTGAGGTTAAGTCCAATGGTGCGCAGGGCCTAGTGCTCTAGAGCAGGCAGCCTGAGCCTTTTCACTTGATCCCAGCATTCCTGCATTTTTTCCAATGCTGAGAAATGCTCTGCACCTAGTAGGTGAAGAGGTAACCAATCTCTATAATGACAATAAAAACTAGGATGTCGTCACATGCCCAGCTCAGCTCAAACGTGAGATTTGGAAGTCCTCTCTGCCCTCTGCCTTCAGTCCCTCTGTGGCTACTGCTCTATTACCCCCTAAAACTTTCTGAGCCAGAAATGGGAAGAAAACAGGGAAAGGACTGGAGGCTGGCTCGCCTCACACTGTCGTGTTCCAGCAAGAACTCCAAGGAGTCCAAAATTTCTATGTAAAACAAACTGACATTATGAAAATACATTATGTCTGGGTAGAAGGATATACAATTTTTAATCAATCAATCAATTAATTAATTAAAACATTTACATCCAAGTTAGTTAGCATATAGTGCAACAATGATTTCAGGAGTAGATTCCAGTGATTCCTCCCCTATGTATAACAGCCAGTGCTCATCCCAACAAGTGTCCCCCTTAATGCCCCTTTCCCACCTAGCCCATCCTCCCCCCACAACCCCTTCAGCAACCCTCTGTTTGTTCTCTATATTTAAGAGTTTCTTATGTTTTGTCCCCCTCTTTGTTTTTATATTATTTTTGCTTCCCTTCCCTTATGTCCATCTATTTTGTATCTTAAGTTCCTCATATGAGTGAAGTCATATGATATTTGTCTTTTTCTGACTAATTTCATTTAGCATAATATACTCTAGTTCAATCCATGTAGTTGCAAATGGCAAGATTTCATTCTTTTTTATTGCTGAGTAACACCCCACTATATATATATATACATATATATATATGTATATATATATATACCACATCTCTTTTATCCATTCATCCGTTGATGGACATTTGGGCTCTTTCCATTCTTAGGCTATTGTCGATAGCACTGCTAGGAACATTGGGGTGCATGTGCCCCTTCGAAATAGCACACCTGTATCCCTTGGATAAATACCTAGTAGTGCAATTGCTGGGTTGTAGGGTAGTTCTGTTTTTAATTTTTTGAGGAAACTCCATACTGTTTTCCAGAGTGGCTGCACCAGTTTGCATTCCCACCAGCAGTGCAAAAGAGATCCTCTTTCTCCGCATCCTCGCCAACATCTGTTGTTGTCTGAGTTGTTAATTTTAGACATTCTGACTGGTGTGAGGTGGTATCTCATTGTGGTTTTGGTTTGTATTTCCCTGATGATGAGTGATGTTGGACATCTTTTCATGTGTCTGTTGGCCATCTGGATGTCTTCTTTGGAGAAGTGTCTATTCTTATCTTTTGCCCGTTTCTTCACTGGATTATTTGTTTTTTGGGTGCTGAGTTTGATAAGTTCTTTATAGACTTTGGACACTAACCCTTTATCTGATATGTCATTCACAAATATCTTCTCCCATTCCATCAGTTGCCTTTTAGTTTTTCTGATTGTTTCCTTCGCTGTGCAGAAGGTTTTAATTTTGATGAGGTCCCAATAGTTCAATTTTACTTTTGTTTCCCTTGCCTCTGGAGATGTGTTGAGTAAGAAGTTGCTGTGGCTCAGGTTAAAGAGGTTTTTGCCTGCTTTCTCCTCGAGGATTTTGATGGTTTCCTGTTTTACGTTTAGGTCTTTCATCCATTTTGAGTTTACTTTTGTGTATGGTGTAAGAAAGTGGTCCAGGTTCATTCTTCTGCATGTTGCTGTCCAGTTTTTCAAGATGGTAACAGCAGAGCATTAACCCAAGTACAGGGTCCTTCTAAGCATGTGACTCTATGTAACTGTATAGGTCACATGCCTATGAAGCCAGCGGTATACATGGTACAGGTGAAACCAGACACGGATCTCAGGTTCCTGTTTCCAAATCAGGTATGTGAATGTCTCAAGCAGATCAGCGATTCTCAAACTGGGGACACGAGTTCCTGGGGTTCCTCTGATAAATTTTTTGGTTTTTTGAGACTTTATTTCATTGTTTTACTTTTCTGAAATCACTCAAATTTGAGAAACACTGGGCCATCTCTCCTCCTATCAAAAGTCACTCCTTCTGGGGCACCTGGGTGGCTCAGTTGGTTGAACATCCGACTCTTGGTTTCGCTCGGGTCATGATCTCAGGGTCATGAGATCAAGCCCTATGTTAGGCTCTGTGCTGAGCATGGAACCTGCCTAAGACTCTCTCTCTCTCTCTCTCTCTCGCTCTCTCGCTCTCTCGCTCTCTCCCTCTCCCTCTGCCCCTCTCCTCCAGCACTCCCTCTCTCTCTCGCTCTCAAAAAAACAAAAATAAAAACAAAAAACACAAAAAGCAGAGTGAAGTCTTCATCTTCACCATAGTTCCTTCACCTTCTGTTGACTACCTTGCTTCCCTTCCCACTTGCTGTGGACAAATGACTTTTTTTGTGCTTATTAACAGTATATGGCTTCCCTGTTGCATGAACCTGTGAGAACCAGTGCTTCTGTCTCTAAACTCTCAGCAGCATTTGTTATAGCTGGGACTCTTCTTTTTTCAAGTTCCTGTCTTGCCTCAATGACACCATTGCTCCCTTTTGCTGCTCTTAGGCCTCTGTTCCTTTCGTTCTCCTTTGCAGGCCCCTTGTCTCCTCCTCACACCCCAACAGTCGCTAAGGTGTATGAGCTACCTAACTCACACAGGGCTCAGTTCTCAGGCTCTCTTCTCTTCTCTGTCTACACTGTCTTCTTCACCTCACAGCCCACTTATGTACTAAGAACTCAAAGTGTTCTCTGTAGTCCCATCCAAACCTCTCCTTTGAGCCCCAGTCCCAGGTCACTGACTGTCAGCTGGGCATCTCCACTGGAATGGCTCACAGGTAGTTCAGACTCAGTATGTCCAAAACTGGGCTTGACATTCCTTTACCAGCCCAAAGCCAGTGCTTCCCTAGTTTGCTCATCTCAGTATTTAGTACCGTCATGTAACCTGTTCCTCAATTCTGAAATGTGGAAATCATCCTTGATTCATCAGTAAATTTCATAGAAATCCTCACCAAAAACCATATCTCAAATGCATTTGCTTCTCCCCATTTCCCATGATAGCACCCAAACCCAACTAGTCTCTGGTTTCTAAATTCCAACAGTAGCCTCATCCCTGGTCTTCTCGCTTCCTCTGTTGCTCTCCCTCCAATCTGTTTTTCATAAATTGCCAGAATGGCACTGTCCCATAGAAATAAAATGCGACCACAAATGTGATTTAAAATTTTCTAGTGTCCACATTAAACTAAAAAGAAACAGGGGCACCTAAGTGGCTCAGTTTGTTGAACATGTGACTCTCGGTTTTGGCTCAGTTTATGGTCTCGTGGTTCATGGGGTTGAGCCCCATATTGAGCCCAGCTCAATGCCGATGGTGCAGAGACTGGTTGGGATTCTCTCTCCTCTCTCTCTCTCTCTCTCTCTGTCCCTCCCTGGCTCGCTCTCTCTCAAAATAAGTAAATAAATAAACTTTAAACTAAAAAAAAAAACCGTGAAATTAATTGTAAAATATACTTTATTAACCAAGCTATTCAAATTTAGCAATATGTAATCAATATAAAGGTTAGGGAGATATTTTATGTTTTTAATGCAATTTTAAATGAAAAAATTTAATATACTGAATAATGTATATTCTACACTTACAGTGCATCTCAATTCTGACTCGCCATAATTCAAGTGCACAATATGCACATGTGGCTAGCGGCTACCATACTCCAAAGAGCCAGAATGAACTTTTTGAAAGTAAGTTAGGTTAGGTCATCACCTGCTTAGTAACTCCTCAATGGCTTCACAGTGCACTTTGAACAAAACTTAAGCTCCTCACGATGATCTAGCCTTACTTTTTGAACATCTTCAACATCCTTGGGCCCTTTTTCTTTTTGTTCATTTTGCTTCAACCACCTTGGCCTCCTTTCAGCTCTGGGAACACGCCAACTCTCTATCTCTATGTATGTCTTCACTGGCTCCCTCTTGGCTTCAAATTTCAGCTCAAATATTATCTCCTTAGATAAGCCTTCCTTACCTGTCTAAGAAGGTCTATCTATGTTATCATTTATCACAGAACTCTGTTTGTTACCTTCCATGTGCTTTCTTTGGTTTGTGGTTATATATTTATTAATCAGTTTGTTGTCTATCTTCCCTATTAGACGTAAATGTTATGAAGGAAGGAATGATCTCCAGTGCTGTATACCGATTCTGGCTTTTGTTGGCCCTCAATAAATATTTGAATAAATGAATCTGAGCAGTCTCCCCCACACCCTCATTAAGGGAATGAAGGGACACATTGATTTCAGTAGTGCTATGTATCAAATGACTATAAATGCATGGTCAGTAGACACATCATAGCTAGAAGAGATTCTTTCCCATTAACTGAAGAAAGGTTTGAATGTAGGCAAAGTTAGATTTGGTTTATTATCTCTTTTTGAAGAGCTCTTAGTCATTCACTCTGCAAATAAAGCAATTTTGGTAGAAAGTGTTTCAAGGCGAATAGTGCCTCTGGGAATCCCCACATCTTAATACAATGACTCCATAAAAGTTAAACTCTTGCTTTTTGAGGCAGAACCAGAGACTCCAAAACCTCTGTGGCTTTAAGGAAAGGCAGCTGGAAGATGTATGAATGCCCTGATCCCAACCTAAAGTGATCACTAATTTGCTCATTCATTCAGTGAATGTTTATGAATGCCCTTATAGCAGACATTGTTCTGGGTTCTAGAGATATAACAAAACAAACAGACAAAATTCTTGTCCTCATAGAGCTTATATTCTAGTAAGGGCAGATAGATAGTAAATAAGAAATTAATTTTATACTACATTAAGTGTAGTATAGGTAGTGGTAAGCTCTAGAAAGAAAAATAAAGCCAGGAATAGTGGTAGGGAGTATAGGGCTTACAGTTTTAGGTAGGGGGACCAGAAAATGACTCACCAAGATGATGAGATTTGCATAAAGCACTGAAGGAGGAAAGGGAGTGACTCATGTCAGTAGTTGAGGTACAAGAGTTCTGGCATCAAGGGGACAGCAAGGAGGCCAG
Source organism: Paguma larvata (assembly GCA_030068075.1). Taxonomy (NCBI): domain Eukaryota; kingdom Metazoa; phylum Chordata; class Mammalia; order Carnivora; family Viverridae; genus Paguma; species Paguma larvata. The sequence continues at coordinate 101,381,568 of CM057828.1, forward strand.
TGGCTGGAGGAGAGTGAATGATAGGGAGAAATGTTGGAGATGAGGTTGGGAATCAGTGGATAGATCACGTAGAGCCCAAGTAGGCCATTGTAAGGACTTTGGTTCTTACTCCAGGTGAGGTGCAAAGTCAGTGGGGGGTTATGAGCCAAAGAGTGACACGGTTCTGACTTACATTTTGGGATGATTACTCTCCTATATGTGCTGAAATGAGTGAATGAATGAAAGAAAATGGGGAAAGAAAGAACATAGGAGAACTAGTTGGCCTTCATTTAACCTGGAAACCAAGAAGCAACACTAGAAATGGTCTCTTAAAAAGAAGCGTAACTCTGGATCACCTCTTCATTACACTAAAGACATAACCACGCATGTAAGTGCCTGTATTGCCTGCTTGCAGCAGGTCTCTCCTGGGGCTTGCACCTCTTCAGGAGGGGCAGGGAAGACACTTGAGCTCGTGAGAGAAAAGCGGCTGGTTGCTGGTGAGGCTGGAGCAGGACCTGAAGCAGCCCCTGTGTCACTAGAAACCTGACCCTTTCCAGTTGAGTCAGACAATGATGGCCATAGCTGGGGAATGTGAGGGAAACCTGCCATGTTTACAGTCCGCCTCTCTCAGCCTAGAAACCTCTGAGAGAGGAGGGTATCTTTTGAATTTGAAGAAATGAGATAGAGCAGATGGGAGAACTAATGATTCTCATTAGTATAACAAGCAGACTATGTCAAAATGTGTTGCTGAATCTATTTTGCTCCAACCGTGAGAAAGCAAGACTTATCCATAAACTGAAAGGAAGCCATAATTGTGGGGTTTAGAATTTAAGGAGCTCCAAAATGGCTTCTCTAGATAAATTTATCTCTGCTAATCATTGTTTACTCCTGTTGTATTCTTTTATTTTTAATTTTTTTTTTAGACTGGAAGTGAATTTTTTTCTGGTTATAAGAGTAATACCCGTAGTACATGGTTAAAGTTTTAAGCAGTACAAAGAAGTAAACATGTAAAGTCTCAATAATATGAACGTGAAAAGTCTTTTTGAAATTCATCTACATATTTCACCTTATCCCAATAAAAATACTGTCAGATTTTTTTTTTTACAACTAGGCGAGAAAATACTAAAGTAAAGCTGTAAGCAAATATGCAAAAAAAAAAATGGTGATGAAAGTTCTGAAAGGGAAAAATAAGAGGGTAAAATTAGCCCTAGAAAATAAAAATATGTTATAAAATTACCATAATTAAAAGTTTGATAGTGGCACAGGGATAGACAGATTGGTGGTATAAAATAGTATCCAGAAATAGACCCAGATATACATGGAAATTGAGTGTAAGATAAAGTAAGAATTTCAAGATTTGGGGGGAAAAGATTATTAATAAATAGCATTGGGACGTTAAGCTTACTATCTAGAAAAATAAATAAAATCAGATCCTTACCTCATTCTTTATATGCAAACAAATTCCTGATAGATCAAATATTAGATCCTAGAAATGAAACCATAAGAGTACTGGAAGAAAACGTGGGAGAATTTTTAAAAATAATTGTGGGTGATGTTTTGGGCTGAATTATATTCCCTCAAAATTCATATGTTGAAGTCCTAACGCCCAGTGTCTCAGAATATGACTATTTTTGGAGGTAGTTCTTGAAAAGGGTAACTAAGGTAAAATGAGGTCATCACGGTGAGCCCTAATCCAATCTGACTGGTGTCTATAGAAGAAAAGGAGGTTAGAACACAGAGACAGGACTGCGCAGGGCAGCCATCTTCAAGCCAGGGAGAGAGGTCTCAAAAGAAACCAACCCTGACGATACCTCCATCTCAGACTTCCGGCCTCCAGAACTGAGAGGAAATAAATTTCTGTCGTTTTAACCCCCCAGTCTGTGGTACTTTGTTATGACAGCCCTAGCAAATTAATACAGGTGACTAAAATCTCTCTCATCAAGATAAGAAATTAAGAAGCCATAAAAGAAATTATTGATATGTTTAACTACACAAGCCTTTAAATTTTCTGCACAAAAATAAAAGCAATTACGAAAACAATTTAAACCTCCCCCCCACCCCCCTCCCAAATTAAAAAGACAGCAAGCTGGGAAAAAACAGGACACTCAGAAGAGCTAATCTCCTTAATTTAAAAAAAAAAACAAAACCCAACGTTGCCAGATCTTTCTTCGTTTCTTCATTTCTTCATTTCTCCCTCCCTCCCTCCCTCTCTTTCTTTCTTTCTAAGTTTATTTATTTTGAGAGAGAGAGAAAGAACATGCATGAGCAGGGCAGGGGCAGAGAGAGCAGGAGAGAGAGAATCCCAAGCAGGCTCCTCACTGTCAGCAGGGAACCCAACACAGGGCTCAAAACCACAAAGCATGGGTTCAACACTTGGGCTGAAATCAAGAGTTGGACACTCAACCTACTGAGCCACCCTGGCACCCCTCTCTTTCTTTCAATAAAATCTGGAAATCCTAAATTTTATGTGATATCTCCCAGTGGTTTCACATTGAATCCTAATTTAAATTTTAAGCGCTGTGGAGGCCAACACTGTATGAGGCTCCTAGTTTAGGACCTTTAGCCTAGATTACTGCCACAGGGAGACTTCCCTTCAGCAGATGAGTTGAGTGGGCTGTGACTGTTTTAAGATATCACAGTCATTGAGAGATACAAAATGAGGATTTCTTTTTAGCCATCCAGAATCAATCTCTCTCTCTGTCTCCCTCTCTCTCTCACACACATACAGAAACATACATAGGTGTGCTCGCTCACCTGACTCTTAACTCTTATTTTTTAGTTTTTTTTTTTAATTATTTATTTTTGACAGAGAGAGAGACAAACTGTGAGCAGGGGAGGGACAGAGAGAGAGGGAGACACAGAATCCGCAGGAGGCTCCAGGCTCTGAGCTGTCAGCACAGAGCCTGACGTGGGGCTCGAACTCGTGAACCCAAGATCATGACCTGAGCCGAAGCTGGACGCTTAACCAACTGAGGCACTCAGGGACCTTTTAACTCTTAATTCTTAAATGTAGTTTGTAGTTACATTATGGAAGAAAATTTCCCCCATATATGACGTAATATTTACTGACCCTTCTCTGCTCACGAGGGAATAACTTTATGATTTTGGTGCAGAGCTTTGTCAGTCACTTCCTTTTCCCCTCACCTTCAATGGTAATATGAGGCTCAGAGGCCTCTACATGCATGAGGAACAAGAGCCTTTGCAGAGCTGTCAGTTGATTGATGGATACACTGAGAACTTAAAGTAGTTTTTAAAAAAAATCTCTCTGTGCTTTAAGCCAAATCACATTCCCAGGCAGACATCTCTAGAAGGGAAAGAGGAAACGGGAGACTTTATGATCCACTTGCACAAGAACCTCCTCCTGTGACTAAGCGTGAGGTGAAAGTTGGGGAAGTATGCTTGTTTGCGGAGGGCTGGGGAGGGGGAACGCGTGTGTGTAAAAATTGATAATTTGACATTTTATTATGGTTAATTTGGATAGGGAGATTTGGAATGATTTTGATCTCTTCTATTTAATTTTTTATATTTCATACAGTGAACTTGTACTGCTTTTATAAACAAAAGGAAGAACAATAAATGTCTAAAAATCACACTGTGTGTTAATCTCATCTTTCTGACTAGACTGTACAAACTCTCTGAGAGAGGGACACATACCTATATTTCAGGGCTCATACCTGTATTTTAGGGCTCATGATAGGCACTTAAACTGTGGCCAACCATCATTAATTTGGACTCTTTTCCAGAACTAGTCCTGACAAAAGGCATCTAGGCAGAGAAAGTCTTGCCTGGGTCAGAATGACCCTTGAGGGTCCAATCTGAAAAGCAGAATCTGTGAGTCAGGTATGTATTATCCTATACCAACCTCCTAGGTCCATCATCGAGCCCACTGGGCACCGAGTCTCATAATGCTATAATCCAGGACTCTGCACCAGGAGTCTGTTATTTGATATTATTTTAAACTTTGGATAGTACTTACTGGTTTACAAGATCTGTCTATCTATATCTACATCTATACCAACACCTACACCTACATCTATATCTATCATCTCTCTATCTATCTTCTTCTAACATTATTGTGAGGTTTAACGAGATAATGTGAAGTACCCAACACAGTGCTTAGTACGTAGTAGGAACACTAGGCACGTAAGCACTATCCCCCGCCCTATTGTCGTTTCCCACTTTGTGACAAAGCCGAAAGAAGGCACAAAGCCAAAGGAGAGATGAATGGATGACAGCTGGCAATAAGAGAGATGTTAGTCAAATTCCACAGGATTAAGTGGCTGTGAATCAGAGGTGTCAAGGTCCACTCCCAAGATTCCAAAGAGCAACTTTTAGTCTTGAAAGAAAAGTTGGTCAAGAGAGGGATAAGTGTGAGGCCTGCTGGAGGAAAGAGGAAGTAATTATTCCTAGCAGAGGGTGAAATTGGTCTTGGGATTCCTTCGCTGTAAAGAGTGACTATTTTGTTGGCCAGAATTGGATTAACCCAGGGGTATTGAGAGATCTATGTATCTCCCTGGATCATCTGCATTTTACTGAGGAATAGGAAGATTAATTGCAGGCACCTGCCAGTCTGGTCATCCTACTTAATGTAACCAAGCCTGGAAAGTTCCTCTCACATTTCAGAAACTGCTCAGTCTCTTGCTTTGATGAGGTTTGCCCATCTGTCTGGAAAAAAGTTCAGGCCACATTTTCCCATGCAATAGAAAAAGCCAATCTCAAAGCTAGAAGTTTGCCCTAAAAATCTGGACGATTACTTAAGAGATATTTTAGCAACCTATGTCTTCAGTAAGGCTCCCCAGAAACAGATTGAAAGGGGAGAAATCACAACTGATACCCAACAATTAAAGTAGTGACAAGAGACTACTATAAACAATTACATGCCAATAAACTGGACACCTAGATGAAATGGATAAATTCCTAGAAACATACAATCTTCCAAGACTGAATCATGAAGATGTAAAAGATCTGAATAGATCAATTGCTAGTGAGGATATTGAATCAGTAATAAAAAAAAACCTTCTAACAAACAAAAGTACAAGACCAGAAGACTTCCCCGGTGAACTCTACAAAACATTAAAAGAAGATTTACTATCTAGCCATTTTTCAAACTCTTCCAAAAAAGTAAAGAGAGGGAATGCTCCCAAACTCATTTTACGAGGGGAGCATTACCCTGATACCAAAACCAGATAAAGACACCATGAAAGAAAGAAAGAAAGAAAGGAAGGAAGAAAGAAAGAAAGAAAGAAAGAAAAGAAAGGAAAGCGAATTACAGGTCAATAGCCCTGATCAACATAAATGGAAAAGCCCTCAACAAAATATTAGCAAATTGAATTCAACAATAAATTAAAAGGTTCATACATCATGATCAAATGGGATTTATTCCAGGGATGCAAAGATGACTCAACATCCACAAATCAATCAACATGATATACCATATTAACAAAATGAAGCATAAAAATCATACGTTCATCTCAATTAATGCAGAAAAAGCATTTGACAATATTCAACATAAATATATGCTAAAAACTCTTAACAAAGTGGATATAGATGGAATGTATCTCAACATAATAAAGACCACATATAACAAGTCCACAGCTAACAGTATATTCAACAGCAAAAAGTTAAGAGCTTTTTCCTTAAGATTAGGAACAAGGAAGTATGCCCACTTTTGCCACTTTTATTCAAAATAGTATTGGAAGTCCGAGCCAGAGCAATTAGGCAGGAAAAATAAATAAAATCTTCAAAGTGAAAAGGAAGAAGTAAAACAATCACTATTGATTTTATATGTAGAAAACCTCAAAGACTCCACCAAAAAATTGTTAGAATTAATAAATTCAGTAAAGCTGCAGGGTAAAAAAAAAAATCAATGTGTAAAAATAAGTTGCATTTTTATACACTAACAATAAGCTAGCAGAAAGAGAAAATAAGAAAACCGTTCCATTTACAATTGCATCAAAAAATAAAATACCTAGGAATAAATTTAACCAAGGAGATGAAAGTCCTATACAATGCAAACTATAGACATTGATGAAAGAAATTGAAGAAGACACAAATAAATGGAAAGGTATCCGATGTTCATGGATTAGAAGAATTAATTTTGTAAAAATGTCCATATTAACCAAAGTAGCCTACAATTCAATGCAATCCCTATCAAAATTCCAATGGGATTATTCACAGAAATAGAACAAACAATTCTAAAATAGCCACAGGAATCTTTTTTAAAAAATATTTTTAATGTTTATTTATTTTTAAGGATGGGGAAGTAGAGAGAGGGGGACAGAGGATTTGAAGTGGACTCCACACCAACAGCAGAGAGCCTGATGTGGCGCTCAAACCCACAAACCACGTGGCCCAAGCCAAAGTCCGACACTCAGCCAACCGAGCCAGTCAGGCGCCCCATAGCCAAAGGAATCTTGAAGAAGAAGAACAAAGGCATTATCATCCCTGATTTCAAACTGTATTATAAAGCTATATTAATCAAAACAGTATAGTAATGGCATAAAAACAGACATGTAGATCAACAGAACAGAATAGAGAGCCCAGAAATAAACCCAGGCATATATGGTAAATTAATTTATGATACAGAAGGCAAGAATATGTGATGGGGAAAAGACAGCTTCTTCAACGAATGGTGTTGAAAAAATTGGACAGCCACATGCAAAAGAAGAAAACTGGACCACAATCCTACACCAAACACAAAAATTAACTCAAAATTTATTTTAAAAACTTGAATGTAAGATCATAAACCAGGGGCACCTGGGTGGCTCAGTAGGTTAAGCGTCCAGCTTCGGCTCAGGTCATGATCTCGTGGTTTGTGAGTTCGAGCCCCGCGTTGGACTTTGTGCTGACAGCTCAGAGCCTGGAACCTCCTTCAGATTCTGTGTCTCCCCCTCTCTCTGTCCCTCCCATGCTCATGCTCTATCTCTGTCTCTCAATAATAAATAAAAATGTTAAAAAAAATTTAAAAAAAGGAAAAGATCATAAACCATAAAACTCCTGGAAGAAAATATAAGCAGTAAGCTCTTACTTTTTGCATCTGACTCCAAAGGCAATGGCAACATAAGCAAAAATAAACAAATGGGATTGCATCAAACTAAAAAAAGATTCTGCATAGCAAAGGAAATCATCAACGAATTGAAAAGGGAACCTATAGAATGAGAGTATATATTTGGAAATTCTGTATCCATTAAGGGATTAATAACCAAAATGGGTAAAGAACTCATACATTCAATAACAAAGGAACAAACAACTTAATTTTAAAAATGGGCAGAGTATCTGAATAAATATTTTTCCAAAGAAGACACACAGAAGGCCAACAGGCACGTGAAAAGATGCTCGGCATTATTAATCATCTGGGAAATGCAAATCAAAACCACAGTGAGATACCACCTCCCACTATCAGAATGGCTATTGTCAAAAGACAAGAAATAACGAGTGTTGGCAAGGATGTGGAGAAAAGGGAACCTTTGTGTGCCTTTGGTGAGAATGTAAATTGCTGCAACCGCTCTCTCAAACCGTATGGAGATTCCTCGAAAAATAAAAAATAGAACTACCATATGATTCAACAATTCCACTTCTGGGTATTTATTCAAAGAAAATGAAAATATTAATTTGAAAAGATACAGGACCCCCCGGGTTCATTGTAGTATTATTTACCATGGCCAAGATACGGAAACAACCTAAATGTTCGTTGATAGATGAATGGATAAAGAAGATGTGATTAATATATATATGTGTGTATACGTGTGTGTGATATATCACATCTTTTTTATATATACCATATCTTTTTTTTACCACATCATATATGTATATATACATATATAAACATATAAACATTAAAAATAAATTAATAAAAATTTAATAAAAAATTTAAAATTTAATTTCTCAGTCTTACTAGTCACACTTCAAGAGCTCAATAGCCACACATATAGCTACTAGTTGAGCAGCGTAGATCTAGAACATCTCATCATTGCAGAAAGTTCAATGAGACTCCACTTTTGCCAAACAAAATATAGAAGGAAAGTTTTGTGTATTTTATAGGTTATAAAAAATTTATATTTGGGGCTAGAAAACTAACAGCACACCCTAGCTGGCCCCTTCCCTTCTTCACAGCCAGGAAGCCATGGTCTTCATGCTCCAGCTATTATTATTACTGAATAGGCAGGTTATTTGATTAAAGGTAGAAGGACTTTTGTTTCAGATAAATAAGTCTCTACAAGAGAAGCAGCCCTTGCATATCTACATTTGTGGATGCAATTGTTCTACTTTTCTCTTGGGACTACCAGGAACTAAGTTAGCTATCAGATCAGAGCAAACCAAAATTTAAAAGGTTCTAGATGAAAAATGAATGTGTTGTTACCTGACTTATTAATATCTTTGTTTATAAACCAGAACATTGGTTTCTGACCCAAGTCTGTGATGAACTTGGTGAACACAGCAGATGTACTCCCTCTCTTAATTAGCCTTTTGGGAGAAACCATGTTTTGAATTGCTGCCTGCAGCCCTGGGAGCCTTCTACAACGCAGGCTAAGATTCAGCTCTAGAGGAGATCTGTACCAAAAGCTGATTATTACGTATGATTTGGTAAGTCTTAACAGAAACTGGCTAACATGTCAGATGTAACCAGCTAACAAAGTGAAAAGACTGTGTCAACATCAAAGACAGAAACCAATAGGATCTGACACAAACATATTAAAAAGTTGTACATCAAAAAATTGTCAAAAACAAAATTAAAGGGGCACTGGGTAGCTCAGTTGGTTAAGCGTCCGACTTCGGCTCAGGTCATGATCTCACGGTTCATGAGTTCGAGCCCCACATTGGGCTCTGTGCTGAGAGCTCAGAGCCTGGAACCTGCTTCGGATTCTGTGTGTCCCTCTCTCTCTGCCCTTCCCCTGCTCATGCTCTGTCTCTCTCTCTCTCTCTCAAAATTAAATAAACATTAAAAAAATTTAAAAACACAAAATTAAAGACAGATTTTAAAATTTAAAATTTTAAAATATTGCTATATATATGACAGAGTCGATATCATTAGTATGTAAGAAGTTCTTACAGATCAATAAAAAATGCCTCAAGAGAAAAATGACCAAAGTATAAGCAAGTCACAAAACAAAAACAACCCAGAAGGTTAATAAATAATAGACATTTAGTATCTAGAATAGTACCTGTCACATGGTGCTCAGTAACTATCCACTGCATGAATGAATGTTTGTTAAAAAATGTTTGACTTCAGGAATAAGCAAATAACTGCAAATTAAAATAACAGTGAAATATCATCTTTGCCTGTGAACTTTGCAACAATGAAAAATAATAACATCCAGTGTTGATGGGAGGGTAGAGTGGTATAAATTTTTGGTGGGGAAGTTGAAAATATGAAAAAAGCTTTGTCTAAACCTTTGACACAGCAATTTCTTGGAAGTTGTTCTAAGAAAATTCTTTGAGGGGCGCCTGGATTGCTCACTTGGTTAAGCGTCCAACTCTTGGTTTTGGTTCAGGTTGTGATCTCACAGTTCATAAGATCAAGCCCATGTTGGGCTCCTTGTTGACAGTGCAGAGCCTCCTTGGGATTCTCTCTCTCTCTCTCTCTCTCTCTCTCTCTCTCTCTCTGTCTCTCTCACTCCCCTCTCTCTGACCCTTCCCCCTCTCGTGTGTGTGTACAGGAGTAGAAATGACATTGAAAGATGGAGAGAGACAGAAAGAGAAAGTATTCTGGTGTAATTTGAGTCAATAGATCCAGTTAACTCGAAGGCTAGTCTACATTCTTCATTTCTGTGGTTGTACTATGTGAGTCAGTTAATGCTACATTTTTGTTAAATTAGTATGAGTGTGGACTTTCACTTCCCATGAAGATGGAAATCAGGGACCAAACTTACCCTCTCATCCAAAACAACTAAAATTTAGACAAGATATTTGTTAAAATAATTATTTTCAAGACATTGAACATCAGGCCATGAAGAACAATGATCCCTGAGAGACAGGAAACAAATGAGGTAAGCCCTATGATCGCCCAGCTTACCGCCTTGAGTGAATTTCCAGATGGTGGCATGGAAAGGTGGAATCTAGGTAGAGCCTGGCAGATTCCCTGGGGTGAGGAGATGGAGGAGAGAGTCCAGGGAGATCAAGACAGCTAGAGTTTGCAAGGTAGAATACTAGCTAGGAGACAGCTGTGTACACAGAGAAAAATGACTAACAACAACAACAACAACAACAACAACAAAAATCTAGAGATCCTCAGAGGGTCGTTTTCAAGTATGCAGCAGAATACTCCCCAACACATGAATGTGAGGAAACTGTTTAAGAAAAGGACCAGTTGAAAGTATTCTGGGAACAGTAACTAGAACTCATTGGGGCCAATAAAATAGTACCTGTTCCCACCGGCCAGACTGGCAATCGCATTAATTCACAAGGCATTAAGTAAAGTACTTAGAAGGATCTTACCTCGGTTGTAGAGCAAAATTGGCCCTAGACTAAGTGTTGCTTTGGGCCTGCCTAGCAAATTTTTGAAAGCAAGACTTGAAAAGATCAAACTGTTTCTAAATAACTGTGCTCCAGAACAAACTTAAGAATATAGGGGCTCCTGGGTGGCTCAGTCCGTTGTGTCGGAATTTGCCTCAGGTCGTGATCTTGCGGTTTGTGAGTTCAAGTCCTGCGTCAGGCTCTCTGCTGACAGCTCAGATTCTGTGTGTCTCTCTCTCTGCCCCTCCCCCACTTGCATTCTGTCTCTCTCTCAAAAATAAATAAAACATTAAAAAAAAGAATATTTATGGAACTACACAAATATCCAGCACTCAACAAGGTAATCCACAAAGAATGGCGTTAATAAAAAATGACTGGGCCTACAAAGAAGCAGGAAAATATGAACCACAATGAGGAAAGTAATTAATCAACCTGACCCAGAAGTGATGCAGATATTAGAATTAGCAGGCAAGAACATTAAAATAGTTATTATAACTCTACTCCATAGGTTCAAAAGTTTAGAGGAAAGATTAGACATGTCAAGTAGAGACGTGAAAGATACATTTTTTAAAGTTTATTTATTTATTTTGAGAAAGAGAGAGAGAGTGGAGTAGGGGTACAGAAAGAGGAGGAGAGAGAGAATCCCAAGCAGACTCCACACTGTCAGCACGGAGCCCGACCAGGGACTCGAACTCATGAACCATAAGATCTTGACCTGAACTGAAGTCAAGACTCGGACACGTAACCGACTGAGCCACCCAGGTGCCCCAAGAAAGATATTTTTAAAAACCCAAATTTAACTTTTAGAAATGAAAGCTATAATGTATGAGATGGTTACTATACCGAATGGAATTAATGGTAGATTATCCACAATGTTTTCAAAGTTCGTCCATGTTGTAGTTTGTATTAGTGCTTCATCCTTTCAAAAAGGATGCCTGAATAATATTCCATTGTATGGCTAGACCACATTTCATTATGCCATTCATTAGTCGATAGACATTGAGATTGTTTCTAGTTGTTAGCTGTTATGAATAATGGTGCTGTGAATATTCATGTGTAAGTTTTTATGTGGACATATGTTTTCTTTCTCTTAGCTATGTACCTTGAAGTAGAATTTTTATAAACTTCTTTATCCTTCTGATCTCCATTATTATATATACGTAAATTGCCCAATTGTACTTGGAAGTTTGGGAATTGCATCATAACCCTGCATGTAACTTTTTGAAGAAGTGAGCATTTTCCAAAGCAGCTACACTACTTTACATTTCTATCAACAGTGAAGTCCAGTGTACCTTTTTTTGGTTGTTGTCGCCTGTGCTTTGCTGTCATATCTAAGAAACCATTGCCTAACTAAAGGTCACACAGAGATTCACTCCTATGTTTTCTTTTAAGTGTTTTATAGGTTTTAACTCTTCCATTTGGGTCTACGGTCCATTTCGAGTTAATTTTTGTGTGTGGTATGAAGTAGATACTCAATTTCATTTTTTTGCCTGTGACTACCCAGTTGTTCTGGCACCATTTGTTGAAAGACTATTCTTTCCCATTGAGTGGTCTTGGCATTCTTATTGAAAAGCAACTAATCATAAATGTGAGGGATTATTTCTTGGACTTTTAGTTCTATTCATTGATCTGTATTTTTATCTGTATGCCAGTTCCACCCTATGTGAATTACTGTAGCTGTAGTATGTTTTTGAAATCAGGAAGTGTGAGTGCTTTAACTTTGCTCTTCAAGATTGTTGGCTATTCCCTTGAGATTCCATACAAATTTTAAGATCAGCTTTCAAGCTTTGCAAAGAAGCCGACTGAGATTTTAAGGATGATGGCGAACCTGTAGTTTAATTAGAGAGTATTGCACCTTAACAATATTAAGCCTTCCAATCAATGAACATGGGATATCTTTTTGTTTATTTAGGTCTTCCTTGATTTCTTTTCACAGTGTTTTATAATTTTTAGCATATAAGCTTTACGCTTCTTTTGCTAAATTTATTCCTAATTATCTTTTTCTTTTTGATGCTATTGTAAGTGGCATCTGAATGGTTTTCTGAATTTAATTTTTGGTTTCTTCACTGTTACTGTACAGAAATATAATGATTTTTTCATGTTGATCTTTTTTTCCTTTTTTAAAAAATAATTTTATTTATTTATTTTTTAATGTTTATTTATTTTGGGGAGAGAGAGACCACGATCAAGGGAGGGGCACAGAGAGAGGGGGAAAGAGGATCCAAAGCAGGCTTTGCACTGACAGCAGTAAGCCCAATGTGGAAGAGAGAGACAAACAATAAAACAGACTTTTAACTATAGAGAACAAACTTAGAGTTGCTAGAGGGGAAGAGGGCAAGGGGATGGGTTAAATGGATGATGGGTATTAAGGAGGGCACTTGTTAAGAGGAGCACTGGGTATTGTCTGTAAGTAAATTCTACTCCTGAAGCTAACATTGCACTATATGTTAACTAACTGGGTTTAAATAAAAACTTGAAATAAAAAAAAATCATTTAAAATTTTTATTAGTACCGTTTAACAAGGAGATGCAGCTTATTTACACCAGCAGCCAGAGGGGCAAGGGGAATACACGGTTAGTTAGCAATCTGTATAGGATGGACTAATTATGCAAAAATAATAATCTCCAAGACAAAGGACAGTGGTGAGCCTCATGACACTTCCCCAGTGATCCCAGAATGTGATAATGCTAGGCGATGGCCCCTGCACATGTGGTGGTGGGAACTAATGTATGGAAGAGAAAGCCACAAACCACAAAAATTTGTAAAAATCCCCTCCCTTCCATACACACAGGCACACACACACACACATACACACACATTCAGATATATAATAGAATTGTAGGGTGATCAATATACCGAATTGAGGGAAGAAGGAAGGATAGGATTCTGCTGTTAGAGAGAGGATTGTTAGAGAAAGGGAAAGTTCCTAACCACTGTTAACTATATGGTAGGGACCATCCTGACCCAGAAAAGAAAAGAGTTAGTTTATCCCCTCAGGGTATCTTTTGGACCAAGCCCACCTCACACCCATCCAAGACAAGCCTAGGGCTACTGCCCTAATAATGGGAGGGCAGAACACAAAAACAATAACCAAGAGGGAGGTAATATGAACCAATGATTATTCAAAATTACTTTCCACTTTTTCCTCCTCTAATGAGAGAAAGACCAGAAAGGAAACCGCAATGTCACAATCAGAGCTCCTTCTCTGTGGGAAGAGTAGATCATGGCGTTTCCTTCAGCCTATTTCCCAGATATTATTTAGAAGTAGGCCAGAGTTTCACTCAGGCTCTCCTTTTCCTCTGCATCTGCTCAAAAGGAGATATCTGTAAAGTCAAGGGCGGATAACCCAAAATGATTTTAGTTCTAGCCAAGGCTTAACTTTATAAAGTGGTATCACAATTCTTAGACAGAAGAACAGTTTGTAACCAGTCCTAAACCCTGTCCAGGATAATTCTAGGGGGAGAATGCAATAATACAGTCTTTAAAAATTTCTATATAGAGCTTGTATCTTGTAAACTTGCTAAACTCGGTATTAGTTCTAATATTTTTTAGTAGATTCCTTAGAATTTTAAAAAAAATATAAGATGATGTCACCTACAAATAAACACAGTTTTTCTTTCCCATCCATTCTTGTTTAATTACCCTGGCTTGAGCATCTAATACAATGGCAAACAGAACTGGCAAGAGCAGACATTTTTGTTTTGTTCCGGATCTTAGAGAAAAGCATTCAGTCTGTCACTGTTAAGTATGATGTTAGCTATGGGTTTGCATTATGTTTATTTTTTCTAATTAAGCATCTTGCTAAATTCATCCTGGTCTTTCACCAGTATTTTCCACATAGTTCTGCTTAACCAACTGAGCCACCCAGGTGCCCCTAGTATTTTCCACATAGTTCTGAAATGTACTAATCTCTCAATCACCTATTGGGTATTTAGAATAAGCAGAGCTGATTTTTTTTTTATAATTTTATTTCTTGGGGGACATCTGGGTGACTCAGTGAGTTAAGCGTCCAACTTGGTTTCAGCTCAGGTCATGATTCCATGGTTTCATGGGTTTGAGCCCCATGTCAGGCTCTGCGCTGGCAGAGTGGAACCTGCTTGGAATTCTCTCCCTCCCTCCCTCTGCCCCTCCCCCACTCACACTGTGTCTGTCTCTCTCAAAATAAATAAATAAACTTTTAATATAATTTATTTTTATTTTTATTTTTTTTAGAGAGAAAGAAAGTGAGTGGGAGAGGAGCAGAGAGAGAGGGAGAGAGAGACTCTTAAGCAGGAATCAGCACAGGGCCTGATGTAGGGCTTGATCTCACAACTGCGAGATCATGACCTGAGCCAAAATCAATAGTCAGACGCTCAACCAACTCACTCACACAGCTGTGGCCCACCAAATGGAGCTAGTTTTATCCTCATTATGTGTCGTGCAAACACTTTAACCCAGCTACTAGTTTATTTCCACTTCATGCTGGCAGTAATAAAAAAAGATATTTTGACCATAATATGAACCTCCTCCAAGGCTCTCTTAAGCTCAATGCAAATATGGTAGAGGCATAGCATAGTTTCTATAATCCCTTTAATGGCTATTTGAATGATCACAATGCCTTGCACATAGAAGTTCCTCAATAAATATGTGATGTATTGTTGTGGGTTAACTGATAATAGAAGAAGACATAACATGGAAAAATAAAATCCAAAGACAATCCAAACTTCAAGTTTTAGATAGTAATTTTTATCCCCCCATCCTTTCCTTCAATTTCTTCCCTAAACTTCTTTATCCTTTTGACTTCTTTATCATGTATATAGGTAGCCTAAAAGATAGGCAAGTCAAGAGAAGAAAAAGGTCCGAATAATCCACGGTCTAATTTGAATCTGAAGTATGAGAAAGAGTTGGTGTACAATACAATACTATGGTTTCACGACAAATTCTTATCATCAGGAATAGGTAATTCCATGTTGGGACTGGGGAGACTTCTGTATTCAACAAGGATTCGCCAGTTTTAAAGGAATATTGTAGGTTTAACATGCTGGCTAGTAGAAGAATATCAGAATCACAGAACAAAGAATTTAGTTTCTTTAGGCCATAGTTTCTCTCTTTTTAAAGTGGGAGTGGAGTGGGAACGAGGACCAGATGATCTTCAAGCTTCTTCTAGGACCCTGTTCTTTGATTCTGTTTAAGACATTTTCCCCCCTCTAGGAAGGTATTATTTTATATGCTTTATGAAATATAATAAAGAAACACAACGTAGATAAGAACACTTTTCCTTTTTATTTGGGGATGGTGGGGAGAGGTGCTAGGGAATTTATCTAATGTTGATAAGGATCAGGGAATGAAAGAATCTTAGAGTTGGAAGAGTCCTGCCGTCCCATGTGGCAATTCCCTTCAATATCACTGAAGATCAGTCCTCCAGCTTCTGCTTGAACGTTTGCTGTGACAAGGAGTTCACTGGCTCACGGGACAGTTGATTCTAATTTAGGGCAGCTTTAATCATTACCAAATTCTTGCTTATATTAAGCTGAAATCTGTCCCCTAGTAACTTTTACCCTTCTGCCCTTTGGAGTCACACAGAATAAATCTAATCCATTTTACACACACACAAGTCCCTCAGACATTTAAAGAATGTTACCATGTCCCCCCTAAAATTCTCTTATCCATGCTATGTTTCTCAAGTTTCCGCTGTTTTCATAGGACATGATTTCTAAGACTTTTGCCATCCTGGGCTCTATTAATTGGGGCTTGTTTGATCAATTTCTTCTTTAAAAATAGTGTTCAGAACTGAACACCATATTACAGATTAGTGGTTCTTAAGCTCTTTTTCTTTGATGAAGGAGAAATCAAAGACACACCTTTGGAAGTCCAATGAAAACTATGCGTGCTCTCCTTTAAAAGAATGTAGACAAAAAAGTTCATCATTGTATAGGCTGTTGAGGGAGTTTGAGAATTGTCTAAAGCCCATAACTGTAGATCTCAGTTATTAAAGGGTATTTATGGAGTATAATAGGTCTATCACCTTCCTAAACTGAATATTTGATAAGTCTAAGATTTCTTTTATCTCATGTTTGTTCATTTGAATATTTAGCTTTTCAGTTTTCACAAATAGTGGACTTCTTTCCTCCCTCCCTCTTCCTTTTCTTTTCTGTTGTTAATGAAATATCTCCAAGTTTTACTTGTATAGATGATTATTTAAATATAAGGTTTTTTTAATTTTTAAAAACTGTTTATTTATTTTAGACAGAGAGAGGGAGACATAGAAAGAGGGAGACATAGAATCTAAAGTAGGCTCCAAGCTCCATGCTGTCAGCACGGAGCCTGATGCGGGGCTCGAACTCACAAACCGTGAGATCATGACCTGAGCGGAAGTCAGACGCTTAACCAACCGAGCTACCCAGGCGCCCCTTAAATGTAAGTGTAGATCTTTTATACTTGTCTCTGGAAAATTTTATTTTGATCATTTGGTTTGTTGAGATCTTTTAAAATACTGGTTTGATACTCACAGTATTAATTAGCAATCTCTCCAAGACTCGCGTCATCTGAAAATTTAGTTCATGTTTCTTTTAGTGTTTGCAAAAGATGAACTGTTGAATAGGACAGGCGAAGGACAGAGCCGTGCAGCATGTTCCTGAAGAACTCCTTTCAGTGTATCTGCTATATTCTTTTGATATCTTTTAGCTCACATTTCTCCATCTTGCCCATAAAAACGACCTATAGGAGGCCCTGGGTGGCTCGGTCTGTTCCGTGTCTGACTTCCGCTCAGGTCATGACCTCACAGTTTGTGAGTTCAAGCCCCACGTCGGGCTCTGTGCTGACAGCGTGGAGCCTGGAGCCTGCGTCAGATTCTAGATCTCCCTCTTTCTCTGCCCTTCCCTTAATCACTCACGTGTGCGTGTGCTCTCTCTCTCTCAAAAATAAACATTTTTAAAAATTAAAAACAAAAATGACCTAAGGTATTTTGTACTAAGCCTTGATAAAAAGAAAATGACACTATATCTTATGACATTTTTTTTTTAATTTACCGGTTCCTACTCTTATCAGTAAAGGAAATGAGGGGTGCCTGGGTGACTCAGTTGATTGTCTGGCTTTGGCTCAGGTCATGATCTTGCTGTTTATGAGTTTGAGCCCCGCATCAGGCTCTGTGTTGACAGCTGGGAGCTTGGAGCCTGCTTCAGATTCTGTGTGTCTCTCTTTCTGCCCCTCCCCCACTCATACTCTGTCTCTGTCTCTCTCTCTCTCTAAAATAATTAAAATATACATTAAAAAATAAAAAATAAAAAAAAGGAAAGGAAATGAGATGGAGCACCTGGATGGCTCAGTCGGTAGAACATGGAACTGGGGGTCTCAGGGTTGTGAGTTTGAACCCCATGTTGGGTGTAGAGATTACTTAAAAATAAAGTATTTAAAAAAAAAGAAGATAAGGAAATGAGGATTATTACAAAGAGTTAGTTTTAGGATTGATACATATTTATCATTTTATGCAGCAGTAGCATGCACTCCTGAGAAGATTTATGCAAATAATATTTTAATAATTAACTAACATCCTGAGACAGTTCTAGATTTGTTTATATATATTTACTTTTTTATTTAACCTAACAACCTATGAGGTGGGTACTGTTGTTATCCCCATTTTTCGTAGATAAGGAAGAAGGCTGAGGGAGGTTAAGGAACTTGTACAAGTTAAATAGTCATTAAGTGGCAGGATTTGAACCCAGATTGTTTTTCTTGAGAATTCACATGCATATTTAGTTTCCTCTCTCATGACTTCTACCCTGCTTCCACAGTACGTATCTGTGGAATTGCTATTTGCATGGAAAAGTATGCTTTAAGATAGACAAGTTTTTCTAATCAGTAAATATGAGGGGAGAAAATGCTAAGATTCAGTAAAAGCCAATGGCTTGGTCTGCGTGGAGGCTCTAATGTGGACATCAGAGAACCTGCTAGTCAGGTTTAATCATTGGCTGGGTGGCTAGGGCCAAACTCTTCCCTTTCTGTTTTTCCCATCTGAAATTCCCTTTCACAGTTTTCCCATCTGCTGTATCTCATTCTTCTCCCTCCCTCAGCAGGATTGAGGGGAAATGGGAAGAAGAGTAAGACTATGTGAAGAGCTTTCAGTTTGAAAGATACTGGGAAAATACAAAATGCTGTTAAAATTGCTCTGTCCTGAACAATAATCCCTTAAAGACCATTAGCACACGCTAAGAATGAAAACGACAGTAAAATAACCAGTTCGAGTATGTCTTTACAGCAATGCCTTTTATTTACTTATTAAAAATTTTTTAAATGTTTATTTTTTTAATTAAAAAATTTTTTAATAAGTAAATATTTTTGAAAGACAGAGAGAGTGAGTGGGGGAGGGGCAGAGAGAGAGGGAGATACAGAATCCAAAGCAGGCTCCAGGCTCTGAGCTGTCAGCACAGAGCCTGACACGGGGCTCGAAACCTCAAATTGTGAGACCATGACCTGAGCTGCAGTCAGATGCTTAACCAACTGAGCCACCCAGGTGCCCCTTTTTAATTTTTTTATAATCATCACTTATTTTTGACAGAGACAGCACGAGCAGGGAAGGGGCAAAGAGAGAGGGAGACACAGAATCCAAAGCAGGCTCCAGGCTCTGAGCTGCCAGCACAGAGCCCGACATGGGGCTGGAACCCATGAACCGCATCACCTTTTATTTATTTAAAAACAATTTTTTTAAGTTTATTTATTTAGAGAGAGTGAGAAAGAGAGAACACATGTACAAGCTGGGGAGGGGCAGAGAGAGAGAATCCCAAGCAGGCTCCACACTGTTAGCACAGAGCCTGACATCGGGCCTGAACTCAAGAACTGTGAGATCATGGCCTGAGCTGAAACCAAGAGTCAGGCACTCAACCAACCGAGCCACCCAGGGGCCCCATGTCTGTGTTCCAAAAACACAGACATGTACTTCCCACTTAGAAAACTATTTAATCCTAAATTAAATGCGAGGATTAGGACAGCTGGCTTCAGTTAAATTAAGAGTTACATAAATTGCCAGCTGCAAATTTAAGGATTATTGTTGATGAGGGATTTTAACTATGGAGAGGACTGTTGTCAGGATTAGGTAGGTCAGACTTTGACACAACATTGATTGTCTCCGGCGACTTTATTTTTACCTGAAAAAATATGTATAAAAACTGACTGGGAAGGTCTTTTAAAAATCCCATTTTATATTAAATAAATACCCCAAGCTTACAGTGTGTTAGACGCTGACAAGGTATCATAATATCTAAATGGATTTGTTGACCTTTCAAATGGAACTTGGCTCTCATGTCTATTTGTTATAATTTCCTACTTATTTCCTTCCCCACCTTTTCCTCATTGTCAACTCTTGTTATTCTCAGTGGTCATGGAAAAAATATATTAGTTTGAGAGCCTTAATGTGACCAAAACAACACAGACCGGCAGGTCGTCTCTCCTCCTTGCTGAACTATTTCCTTTCCTTCCCTTCCCTTCCCTTCCCTTCCCTTCCCTTCCCTTCCCTTCCCTTCCCTTCCCTTCCTTTCCCTTCCGGGTGTAATTGATGTGCAACGTTATTTTAGTTTCAGATGTATAACATAAGGATTCTATATTTGCATATATTGCAGAACGATCACCACAATAAGCCTAGTTAACATATTTACTTAAGTATTTCATTTGGGCTCATTACGGAGCCTTTAAGAGTAAAAATAAAAGCCTTTAACACAAAGCTTGCACCAAAAAACAGGATCGCATTAAGGTGTTCATTTTGGTCTTTCTTGCAACTCCTCAGGAGAATGCTCTAGTGATGATATCCAGTCCAATTATATATTTTCTCTGTGTGATTAAAATGCAATCGGATTATTAGACTGCATAGACTTTGAAATGATCTTCTCACGGAGGTGCCTGGGTGGCTCAGTCGGTTAAGTGTCTGACTTCAGCTCAGGTCTGATCTCACAGTCCATTAGTTTGAGCCCTGAGTTGGGTCTGTGCTGACAGTTCAGAGCCTGGAGCCCATTTCGGATTGTGTTTCCCTCTCTTTCTGCCCCTCCCCTGCTCATGCTCTCTCTCTCTCCCTCTCTGTCTCTCAAAAATAAATAAACATTTAAAAATTATATATAAAAAAAGAAATGGTCTTCTTATGAAGTAAACCGTCATTGTATTAACGTGAAGATAGAAAACAAATTTTGGAAAGGAGGAATGAGTATAAAGATGAGTGAGGGTAAATTGGATGACTGGGTGAATCCAACTGGAATGGAGAGGGAAAGCAAATGAAGCTCTAGATCTTTTTATTTTAATTAATTAATTAAGTTTTAAAAATTCTTTTTTATTATGTTTATTTATTTATTTATTTAGAGAGAGAGACAGAGTGTGAGCAAGAGAGGAGCAGAGAGAGAGTGAGACACAGAATCCAAAGCAGGCTCCAGACTCCCAGCTGTCAGCACAGAGCCTGATGTGGGACTCCAACCCACCAGCTGTGAGAACATGACCTGAGCCGAAGTCGGATGCTCAGCCGACTTCGTAACCCAGGAACCCCTAATTTTTTTTAATGTTTATTTATTTTTGAGAGAGAGAGAGAGAGAGAGAGAGCGAGCCAGAGCATGAATGGGAGAGACGCAGAGAGAGACGGAGACGTAGAAACTGAAGCAGGCTCCAGGTTCTGAGCCATCAGCACACATCCAGATGCAGAGCTTGAACATAAGAACTTCAAGATCATGACTTGAGGCGAAGTCGGATAATTACTGACTGGGCCACCCAGGTGCCTCTAGGTCTTTTTTTTTTAATGTTTATTTATTTCGTGTGGGGGGGGAGGGGTAGACAGGGAGCATGGGAGGGGCAGAAGGAGAGGAAAAGAGAGAGAGAGAGAGAGAGAGAGAGAGAGAATCCCAAGCAGGCTCCAATCTGTTAGTGTAGAACCCAACTCAGGGCTTAATCTCACAGTGTCTGATTCGGCACTGACAGGGTGAGCCTGCCTGAGTTTCTCATTCTCTCTCTGCCCCTACCCTACTCGTGCTCTCTAACTAACTAAATAAATAGTGTACTGTTCAATGAATTTTGAATGAATACAGTCATATAACCACTACTAAAATCAAGATAAAAAACATTTCCATCATTCAGAAAAGTCCCTTGTACTCCTTTGCAGCCAGTCCGCTCCCCTCTGTCCCTGACCCTGGAACCGATTTTTCTGTTGGTATAGTTTTGCCTTTTCTAGATTGACATATAAATGAAATGAGTAGTCTTTTGTGTCTGGCTTCTTTCACTTACCATAAAGCTTTTGAGATTCATCCAAATCATTGTATACCCCAGTAGTTTGTTTCTTTTATTGTTGAGTAGCATTTCATTATATGGAAATACCACAATGTATTTACCCATTTACCTCTTGATGGATATTTGGTTTGTTTTTGTTTTTGAGCTGTCGTGAATAAAATTGCTTTGAAAGTTTTCATATAAGTCTTTGTGTGGGCATACGTTTCCATTTCTCTTGGGTAAACGCCTAGCAGTGGCTTTGCTGGTCATATGGTAAGTGTACATTCAGCTTTATTAAAAAGTCTAACTATTTTCCAGACTGGCTGTACCACTGCATTCCCTTTAGCAACATACAGGAGAACCAGATGTTCTACGTCCTCGTCAACACTTGGTATTCTCTGTCTTTTTAATTTTAGTCATTCTGGTGAGTATGTGGTAATATTTCAAAGTGGTTTTCATTCCATTTTCCATTTCCATTTAATTTCATCATTAATCACTAATGATGTTGTATATCTTTTCATATGCTTGTCATTCATTTATGTTTTTTGGTAAAGTATCGGTTCAACCTTTTGCATAAATTTTTTGCACTGTTTATCTTAAGGTTGAATTGTAAGAGTTCTCCATGTACTCTGTTTACAAATCTTTTTCCAGATATCTTTTCTATAATATTTAAAATCTGTCTCTGGCTTATTCATTTTTGTAAGTTTCTTTTATTATTTATTTATTTATTTATTTATTTTAATGTTTATTTATTTATCTTTGAGAGAGAGACAGAGTGCAAGTGAGGGAGAGGCAGACAGAGAGGGAGGCACAGAATCTGAAGCAGGCTCCAGCATCTGAGCTGTTAGCACAAAGCCCAAAGTGGGGCTCAAACTCACGAACCATCAGATCATGACCTGAGCTGAAGTTGGACACTTAACTGACTAAGCCACCCAGGTGCCCCCAGAAGTTTTTAAAAGTTTTTGATGAAATGTACTTTATTTTTTCTTTTATAGTTTATGCTTTTCATGTCCTAAAAATTCTTTACCTACCCCAAGGTCAAAACGATTTTCTCCTGTTTTTTTCTGGAAGTTTTAGAGTCTTAACTCTTATATTTAAGCATAAGATCTATCTTGATTTAATTTTTGTGCAAAGTATGAGAAAGGATCCAGGTTTATTTTTTTCTATATGGCCATCCAAATGTTCCAGCATTATTTGTTGTAAAGTTATTTGCTTTCCCTTTTGAATTACCTTAGCACCATTGTCTATGTGTCTTGGCATGCTCTATTCTGGCCCAGGAATTATTTGTTAATCTTTATGCCTGTACCACACTGTCTTGATGCTTGATGACTGGAGCTTTACAGTTAGTCTTGAAATCAGGTAGTTTAAGTATTTCAATTGTTCTTTTTGCAAATTGTTTTGGTTATGCCAGATTCTTGGTATTTCCATTTAAATTTAGAACCAGTTTGTCAATTTCCATTTTTAAAAAGATTGCCGAGATTTTGATTGAGATTGTGCTGATTGTACATCTGTTTGGGGAGAACTGATCTTAATAATACTGAGTGTTCTGATCCATTTATTTAGGTCTTTAATTTCTCTCAGCAACATTTTGTGGCTTTTAATATCTAAATCTTGTACATAGTTTGTTAAATTCCTTCCTTGGTATGTTTTTTGACTCTATCTTAAGTGATATTTAAAAATTTTTATTTACATTTAAAAAACAAAAGTTGTATTTATCTAAGGCGTACAACATGAAGGATCATTATACATATCCATAGAGAAATGATGTATATGGTCAAGCTAATGAATATATCATCTCCACGTAATTACATGTTTTGTGTGTGATGAGTGCACCTAAAATCTACTCTCTTAGCACATTTCCAGTATAGTCATTCTGCCTATACAGTAGCTCTCTAGACCAAATCATCCTACACAAGTGCAACTTCATACCCTTTGACCAACATCTCATTTCCCCACTGCTACCTCCCCGCAGCCCCTGGTAACCACTATTCTCTGATTCTATGTTTTGAATTTTCTTTTCCATTTTTAGTTTGCACGTATAACTTACATCATACAGTATTTGTCTTTATCTGGCTTTTTTCACTTAGTATAATGTTTTCAAGTTCATCCAATGTGTCACAAATGGCAGGATTTCCTTCTATCTCATGGCTGAATAATACTGCACTGTATATTTATACCATGTCTTCTTTATCCATTCATTTGTCAATAGACACTTAGGTTGTTTCATATGTTGGCTATTGTGAATAATACTGCGGTGAACATAGGAGTGCAAATATCTCTTCAAGATCCTATTTTTATTTCCTTTGGATTTCATTTCCTTTCCCAAATCGGGATTGCTAGATCATATGGTTCTATTTTTAATTTTTTGGGAAATCTCCGTACTATTTGCCATAATAGCTGCACCAATTTACATTCCCACCAATAGTGTACAAGGACTCTCTTCTTTACATCTCCTCACTAATATGTTATCTTTTATTTTTTTCATAATAGCCATCCTAACATGTGTGAGGTGTTATCTCATTGAGGTTTTGCCCTACATTTCCGTGGTGATTAGTAATGTTAATCTCCTTTTCATATATCTGTGTGCCACTTGGATGTCTTCTTTTGAAAAATATCTATTCAGATCCTTTGCCCACTTCTTAATTTTAATTTTTTTTCTTTTTTTGTGTTTTGTTTGTTTGTTTGCTACTGAGTTGTATGAGTTCCTTACATATTTGGGATAGTAATCCTTTAGCAGCAAGTATTTTCTCCATTCTGTATGTTGCCTTTTCATTTTTCTAGTTTTCTTTGCTGTGCAGAAGCTTTTTAGTTTGATGTTAAGTCCCACTTGTGTATTTTTGCTTTTGGTGCTTGTGCTTTTGGTATTATATCCACAGATCGTTAATTTTGTTAAGTTATCTATTTGTGTTTTTCTTGTAGTTCACTAAATTTCTTTCAGAGAATTATTCTCAATTCTTTGTTAGATGGTTCATAGATCTCCATTTGTTTAGGGTCCTTTATTGGAGCTTTATTAATTTACTTTTGTGATATCCTGTTTCCTTATTTGTGATCCTTGTTGCCTTATGTTGGTGTATGTGCCATTGAGGAGTGCAGGCTGACTTCAGCAGGGAAAGCCTTTAACCAATTGGCCCATCCAGAGATCCTAAGTGGGTTGTCTGGTGGTGTCCTTGTGTGGGCTTGCTGCTGGAATCCTTGGTTAGGCAGATCTGGTGCCTGGGTCAGCAGTTGGGCAGGCTTGGTGCTTGGGTCCAAAGGGGTCAGCCTGGTGCCTGAGTCCATTGGGCATGGGCCTGGAGCTTGATCTCATGGGGGCAATCCTTGTGGCTGGGTCCATGGAGCTGGCCCACTACCAAGGCCTATCAGAGCAGGCCTGGGCCCTGATTCTGCTGGAACCTGGAGCCTCAGGGGTCAGTCTGGCACTGGGGTAGGTCTGGGGGCTGGAGTCAGGGGAGTTGACCTGGAGTGTGGGGGCCACCTGTCACTGAGGTAGACCCAGTCCTTGGGTCTACAGTGAAGTTGACTGTTTGCTTCACTCTCCTTCTCCCTTGGGAGGGTAGGTAGATCTCTCTGTACTGGACTGCCTGGCCTTAAGGAAGGAGTGACAGGAATAATGTGAAACTGTCTTTGCTATGCTCCAAATACATCTTTTCTTATTTCTTTGCTCCACCAGGTGGAATCCACCTGGAATCCTCAGCTCTTGTGAAGGTATTTGCTTGTAGAGATATTTGTTCAAAGTGATGTTTCTGTGGCAGGGTCAACCACTGGAAACTTGCCGATGTGTGAAAGCCAAATGATATATTTTTATTTTAGTTTTTATTTTTTTTAATTAAAAAAAATTTTTTTTGGAGAAAGTGCACGTGTGCACTAGTGGGAGAGACAGAGGGAGAGGGAAAGAGAAAATCCCAAGCTGGCTCCATGTCTGGGGCAGAGTCCAACACAGGGGTTTGATCTCACCACCATGAGATCATGACCTGAGCTGAAATCAAGAGTCAGCTGCCCAACAAACTGAGCCACCCAGGTGCCCAAAAAGAATGTATTTTTACATTTTAAATTGTCCATTGCTTATATATAGAAAAGCAATTGATTCTTGTATATTGACTTTGTATCCAGTGTCATTGTTAAATCACTTATTAGTTCTAGTAGGGTTTGTTTTTTAGCTTCCTTAGTATATCCTATATATATCATCATGAGGTCTATGAATTAAGGCAGTTTTGCTTCTTTCTTTGTAGTGTTCATGTCACTCATCTTTTTCCTTCTCTTATTGCATCCGATAGGATAGCCAGTACAATGTTATGAAAAATGGCAAGAGTGAATATTCTTAACTTGTCCGCCATCTTAGAATTTGTTCTTTTACCACTAAGTATAATGTTACTCTAGTTTTTTTTGTAGATGTACTTAATCATGTTGAGAAAGTTCCCTTTTATTTATGGTAAGCTGAAGTTTTTTTGTTTTTTTAATGAATATTTGTTGAGTTTCGTTGCATGATTTTTCTGAATCTATTGAGATCTGACTAAAAAAATGTCTTCTCTATTTCCCAAAAGATTTATTTTTTCAATGTTTCTCATTCCTTGTTTAAATTCTAATTTACTAATCCACCCACTAATGTTTTGTTTTCCCGAAAACTTTATTTTTTCTTTTATTATTATTTTTATTATTTTTTTTTTAGTAATCTCTACACTTAACATGGGGCTCAGGCTTACGATCCTGAGATCTAGAGTTGCACTCTCCTCTGACTGAGCCAGTCAGGTGTCCCTTTTTCCTGAAGACTTAAAAAAAAATAGAACCATTTCATATAGTGAAGGTCTGCTTGCAATGGATTCTCTCACCAAATATACACCTGGGTTAGGTGGGTTAGTGGTGGTAACACACTCCAACAAGTGTATTTTGTAATAGCTTCCTAGGTAATTCTGATAAATCTCTTCCTGTGAGAGCTTGTTAAGGCCTAGAACACGATAGGGATTCCTATTTTTAAATATTTTCCCTTATGTTCTTTCCAGATGACGTAATAAACTTATACTTGGTGATGTCGTATGATGGAATCCTACGCAGCCATTAAAAATAATGCTTCCCGGGGCGTCTGGGTGGTTCAGTCGGTTCAGCGTCTGACTTCGGCTCAGGTCATGATCTCGTGGTGTGGTCCGTGGGTTCGAGCCCCGCATTGGGCTCTGGGCTGACAGCTCGGAGCCTGTACCTGGCTTCAAATTCTGTTTCTCTCTCTCTCTCTCTGTCCCTTCCCCATTCACGCTCTGTCTCTCTCTCTCTCTCTCTCAAAAATAAACAAACATTAAAAAAAATAATGTTTCCAGAGAATATTTAATGACATCGGAAATGCTTAGAATTAAAAATCTTTCTATCACTCTGGAAAGAAAGATACCTAAATATCAAAAGCTGATATTTCAAACGCTAGTAGAGTTGCTGGGAATTTTTACTTTCATATTGTATTGTATTTTCAAATTGTCTGGAATAAGTGAGAATGTATTAAGATATTCAAACAATGTAGATAAGAGTACTCCCCAGAACTAATCTCCCACTTTTCATTTTGGTGTGTACTGCCCACACTTTTACTCTGTGCATTTAAATACCTATAGAAACATAATTTAAAAAACACAACATATGATCTAGTACATATTATTCAGCAACTTGAGTTTTTCACTTACTATTTTATGCCACCACATATATATTTGCCTCCTTCTCTTCTAGCATTGCATGATGTTCCCAAAATTAGATGTACTATGGTTTTACTATTATAGCATTTTGCAGATTGTTTCAATTTCTTGTTACAGGCAAAGCTGTAGTGGATCTTCTTATAGATTATTGTTAGTGCATATATGCAAGGATTTTGGAAGGCAGTTACCAGGAAGGGAAACTGCTAGCTCACAGGCTGTGCACATTGTACATTTCATTTTTTTTAATTTTAATTTTTGAAAGAGAGAAAGACAGAGTGTGAGTGAGGGAAAGACAGAGGGAGACACAAAATCCGAAGCAGGCTCCAGGCTCTGAGTTGACAGCACAGAGCCTGATGCAGGGCTTGAACCCATGAACCGCGAGATCATGACCTGAGCTCCAAGTCCAACCCTTAACTGACTGAGCCACCCAGGTGCCTCGCATTGCACATTTCAGTAAATTCTAACAAATTACCCACAAAAAAGTCTTTTCTAATTTATGCTATCATTAGTAGCACATGAGTTTCTCCACACCCTTGCCAACACTTGATATTATAAATGCTTAAAATTTTTGCCAATTTTATAAGGGAAAATTATGTGTCTTGTTTTAATTTGCCCTTCCCTCGTTACTGAGTTTCACTAATTTCTTAAGCTTATGTCTGTCATTTGGATTTCCTCCTGTCTCAATTGTCTTTTCATATCCTCTCCCTTTTATCTATAGGATTGTATTGTCCTTTGTGAGGTGTTATTTATATATTTTAAATATTAGTCTTTTATAACAGTTTCAAAATTTTTATGTCAGCTAATTGTGTTCTATTGAACAGAATTGTCTATTTCGAAATTGTCAAATATTTTTCTTTATGGCTCTTGGGTAGTTCTTTTTTTTCTTTAAGTTTATTTATTTATTTTGAGAGAGAGAGAGAGAGACAGAGAGCATGAGTGGGGGAGAGCAAGAGAGAGGGAGAGAGAGAATCCCAAGCAGGCTCCATGCTGTTAGTGCACAGCCTGATGCAGGGTTTGAACCCGCATACCATGAGATCGTGGCCTGAGACGAAATCAAGAGTTGGACACAACCAACTGAGCCACCCAGAAACCCTTATTTAAACTATGTGGACATTCATTTTGTGAAGGGTAGGGGGTAGACATTGAACCTAATTTGTTTTTCAAATAAAAACTAGTGATCCAAAAACTGTTTATTAACCTTTCTCCAATGTCCTGAAATGCCATCTTCCTCATATATATGTAAGACTGTTACTGTCTTAATTTTTCTGTCCCATTATCTATGCTTATCTCAATGTCATACGTTTAATCTATGGTTTTATAATATGCTTGATAGAGGGCAAGTTCCACCTTCCCTGTTATTTCATTTATAATAACAAAAAAGGTTTAAAAAAGTCTATTATCCATTGTTTAACTGCCTGACTCTCCCTTCTTCCTTGAGTTCCCCATGACAGGGAGGTAACATTAGAAATATCCACAGGCAAAACAACGGAGGATGGAAAATGAAGGAAAGGAGATAAAAAAAAAAGAGAGAGAGAGAGAAATGTTCTCCAGGTGGTATTTTCCCCCCTATACCTCAAGAAGCTACCCTGTGAATTATGCCACATACAAAATAAGGTAGATTTTGTATGTTCAGCTACTGTCTAAATCAAAGCTGTCTCTGGCTTTCATTACTAGTCAGTCACCAATGGCAGGCACCATCTAAACATAAAATGGATGAGAAACAGAAACATGACTCAATTTGAGAAAATGAACAAGGACTAAAGTGAACAAAGATATAGTGAGAGAAAATAAAATACTGGTATTATTCTTATGCAACCACCTGTCAGGAGCTAAAAATCTCTGAGCTTAATAATTCCATTGTATCCTGAGTTTCTTCTGCTACCTCTATTTATGCCACTTGATGTTTTATACGGATTGTAGAGGGATCAATTCTTTACTTAATTATTGAAATGACACAGAAAGGAAAACTTAGTAGTTTTGAGTAGTAATGAGTAACAGAAAATATCATGTTAATTGGAAGTTGGGTAGGCATTAAAAAGGAAACCCAGCAAAGAAGTGTCTGTAGTAAAATATACACACTAAACAGTTTAACCTTTAAATCTACATACCATTGTACACGGATGGTATGGTCATATTCAACTTAAAGTTGTACCTGTTCTCACAGTAAAGCTAATGTTACACAAGTTGGAAAAGCAGTCATGTGGGCAAGGGTGGCTTTAGCTCAACAGTTAATTAAATTACAGCGAACTCAGTTGTTTGTTGTTGAAAAAACATGTTGATAAGGCATGTTTGTCAAGGGCCTTGTGTCCGATGCAGTGTGTACTCTAGTTACCCCCACTGAATTTATATTTTAAAATGTTCATAGTCTGTTAGTTTAATGAAACCTAACAACCTTTGTTGCTGAAACCAAAGTTTTGTAAATCTGAAAGTGTAGTTTTTGAGAAAAAACTGAAAAATAGTGTAACTATTTTACATATCAGATGAATGAATATGAATTGTATAGCCAATCTTCTCGAAGTGGAGCTCATCCCGGTAACTGGTGCTAAAGAATCTTCTGTCAAGTTGCTTCCAAACTACTACTCCGAGAACGATGCTTGGTTAGTAAGTGTGCTTCTGTGTTCGTTCTACAGCGGGCGCTGATGAGAAGCAGGAGCCTGCGGACGCTGTGTTGCAGTGGCGTAAGTTTAAGATCTTCCTGCTTTTACCCGGTGGGCTAAGACTCACTCTTAACTGCCATCTGACGGGTCTAGCTTCCCACTCTGTCTGGTGCCCCCTGGTGCTCATCACCTGTACAATCTTGAGTAGTTGCTAGGAGCAAAGGGGTCCAGAAAGCCTAAGGATGCTTTCAAGGAAAGCATTCCATTACTGTGAAGTATACGGACCCAGATTTCCTCTATTTCCAAAACCACGCATAAATTACGTAAGTACAGTCATGCACCTCTAGAAAAAGGGTATGTTGTTTTACTAAGCCTCCAAGCAAACGAAAGATGGAAATCAAATTCAACAGACTACATAGGCAAAAGTCAACTCAGCTCTCCCAAGTTTTGTGGTAAAAGACGCAAAGATCCGGGGACCTTATCTTTTCTCGAATTCTTCCCTCCACCGCACCATTAATATTTTTCTGGCAAAGCAAAGGATTCGCTATGATCCTGGCTTTCCGGAGAGCAGCCCATCTTTGAGAGCCAGAATATCTGTCTTGGGGCTGGGGCTGAGAGTGTGGCCTTAACTGTTATGGAAGGGAAGAGGATAAGAGGTAATACACCCCGTCGCCTTCCCCAACCCATTTAACCAATATTAATCCCATGCACAATCTTCACAAAGTTTCTTTGACCCCACGGAAGGTGTCTTCAGTCCCTCTGGTTTTCTGAGCTCAGGTTCCCATTCTCTTTGCTTTGCTTTCCTCCTCCACCCCCACACCCCTACAGTCACTCAACACTACTGCGGCTCTCTCCATTAAAGATGAACAACAGATCATCTTTCATTGCATGGCAACCTCTTAGCTCTCTCTCGCCTCAGCAGAGCATGATGGAAGTCTCTCCTCTCGTCCTGCCTCCCTCTTCCTTTTTTCCTTCTGTCCCTTTTTCCGCAAAATTAAACCCTAAATAATGATTTTCCTAGCTAGTATTGACTTAAGGATGGGGTTTAGCGACCCACGGGGACGCTCCCATTAGCCTTCCAGAAGGGGAGGTTTCCAAAGAAAACTACAACTCCCATGAAGCATCAGGTTAAAGCAGCCACAGAGCATCACGGAAGTCGTAGGCTCCCTCATCCTCAGTCCCTTTCATCCTTCTAACGCAAAAACTACGAGTCCCAGGAAGCCTCGGTACTAGCACGCCTGCGCGAGAGCCCCGAGAGCGGGGTGGGGGTGGGGCGCCCCAGGCGGCGGGGGGCGGGGTCCGAGCGGGCTGTGTGGAGGCTTCAGACTCCCGGCGCCATTTAGCGCGGAGAGTTTCCCCGGCGGACGCGGCTCTTCACACTCGGCCACTCTGCACCCCCATCTTCGGTGACAGAAGGCGCCCAGTGGGGGTGACTACTCTTTTCTTTCCCTAACCCCCTTCACCCAGTCCTCTCGGTCTCCTCTCCTCTCGGCCCAAGAGAAGCAGCGGAGCTCGGGCCCCGCGGTGAGCGGCCCTCCCCTCCCCACCGTTCCCTCCCTCCGTCAGCCCCCGGCACCGGCCCGGGAGGAGACGAGGGTTTGCCAGGCCCGGGGCGGGCGGGGAGGCCTCGGGGAAGGGGGGGCCCGCTCCTCAGGCACCGAGGCTTCGAGGCTTCGGCCCTTCGCGTCCGGCCGATGGGCGCCCTGTGAGACTGGTCCCCCTAGCTGGGGGCGCGTGTGGGAGGAGGCGACCGATTGACTGACTGACCGGGAGCCCCCGGGCCGGCCCTCCCTCCCCTTCCTCGGCCCCTCCCACTCTCTTCGGCTGTGGGGCTGCCACCGCTCGGGACTCCGCGCCCGTCCGTTCCTCGCGTTGCCGCCGCCCCCGGGGCCTAGCCCGCCCAGCTCGGGAAGCGGCGGCGGCGGCGGGGAGCCGGAGCCGCCGCCGCATCCGCCGCATCCGCTTCGACTCGGTGCCGGCCCCTCGCCCTGCCCCTCATGACTGCGGCGCCTCCGCTGCTCCAGCCTTCCCGGCCGTCTCTCGCCGCAGGATGGATGCGGACCGTGAGGCGCTAACCCCCGTGGCTCAGCTCCTCGATCGCCCGCCGACGAGCCCGCCGCGTGAGCCGCAGCAGCCGCCGCAACTGGGCCCAGGGGCCCGCGTCTCCTTCGGGGCGGCTCGTCAGTGCTGAGTGAGGAGCCGGCCGTCCGGGTGCATCCGAACCCGCCGACGGCGGGAGCCGTCGCAGCCGGACCCGCACCCCGCCGCCGCTCCTCGGGCTCGGCCCCTCGCCTTCTCTTCCTTCACGAGTTCGAGCCCGCTCGCCTCGCTCCAGCGGACCGACCATGTCTGGCGGCGCCTCAGAGAAGCAGAGCAGCACTCCGAGCTCCTTGTTCCTCTCGCCGCCGGCGCCTTCCCCCAAGAATGGCTCCAGCTCCGATTCCTCGGTGGGGGAGAAACTGGGCAGCGCGGGGCCCGACGCCGGAACGGGCCGGACAGAGGAGTACCGGCGTCGCCGCCACACTATGGACAAGGACAGCCGTGGCGCCGCCGCGACCACTACCACCACTGAGCACCGCTTCTTCCGCCGCAGCGTCATCTGCGACTCTAACGCCACTGCGCTGGAACTGCCCGGCCTTCCCCTTTCTCTCCCCCAGCCCGCCGTCTCCGCGGCGGCTCCGCAGAGCACCCCGCCGGAGCCGCACCGCGAGGAGACCTTGACCGCCACCGCCGCTGCCCAGGTAGCCCAGCTGCCTCCCGCCGCTGCCGCCCCCGGGGAGCCGGTCGGCGCGGGCGCGGCCGCCGCGACCGCCCCCAGCAGTACCGGCAGAGACCGCCAAGTTTCCCAGCCCAACCATGTGGGGAGCAAAGAGGAGCCTCCGTCGGCCAGAAGTGGCAGCGGCGGCGGCGGCAGCGCCAAGGAACCACAGGAGGAGCGGAGCCAGCAACAGGATGACATCGAAGAGCTGGAGACCAAGGCGGTGGGAATGTCCAACGATGGCCGCTTTCTCAAGTTCGACATCGAGATTGGCAGAGGCTCCTTTAAGACCGTCTACAAAGGTCTCGACACTGAAACTACTGTGGAGGTCGCCTGGTGTGAACTGCAGGTATAGCCCCACTTCTTTATCTTACGTGGTTTGGATCCAAATTTGGCTTGGTTCAGCCAGTTTATCGAATTCATCCTTTACAAGTCCTCTAACTGTTCGCTCGGGGGCGGGGGCGGGGCGGGGCGGGGCGAGGGAGGCCAACTTTGGAAGAGATTGAAACTAGAATTTGGGGCGTGTGTGTAGGGTACCCCACGTAGGGGAAGAATTACTGGTAGCCAAAGAGATTTGCTTCTAGAGAGGGACTGGTGAAAATCATCCGAGTACAAACGCATTACCTACTTGTTATTGTTTTAGTGTCTGGCAGGAAACTCGGAATTAGTGGGAAAGTTTCTGAATTAGGAAAGTACAGAGTCTTCTTGCCTTGTGCGTATCCGTCTCATCAGAGGTTCTGCACTGTTGAGCTCCTGGTGTGTTACATGCGCATTTCCATCCCTGACATCAGGCTGTTCTTTTAAAATAAGAACCACCTTGTTCATGAATGACCTTACTTTGGGAATGACCTTACTTTGGATATATCCTAGTTGGTGATTGCATAGGCATTTAATATAAGCTATCAAAAAACATTTCTTCTCTGAATAAATGCTTTGGGACTAGAAGGGTACAGTAAGTGTTGGATACTCTTCCACCTAATGATGCTTAAGCCTTTTTGGTAGCTAGCAGTTATCTGACAGTGTTACTTAAAACTAGTATGTCCTCAGCCCTTTCACTATACAGTGAACGGTCCAAGAGCCCATGTACAATTATAGAAGTGCTTTGAGAGTTGTAATGTCACTATTGTTATTTTAAAACTTGTTATAAAAGGTTTT
The DNA here is from genome assembly GCA_030068075.1 of Paguma larvata. Classification (NCBI taxonomy): domain Eukaryota; kingdom Metazoa; phylum Chordata; class Mammalia; order Carnivora; family Viverridae; genus Paguma; species Paguma larvata. The sequence continues at coordinate 101,415,383 of CM057828.1, forward strand.
TAAGCCAAACTTAGAAAAGTTTAAAAGACTCACAATGTTTTGCTTTTAACTTCTCAGATTGTCCTGGTGTAAATCGTGGTGTGTCATTCTGGTCGACAGATACAGTCTAGGTTTAAATAACTAGGTTTGGGTAACTTGTTGCTTGACCTATAGCAGCTTGCTTGAATGTTGCCCTCATCCAGAAGTGAACATAGGTTTTTGGAAGAAGCAGAGTTCCCCTGAATGAAAAAGTTAGCTACATTATACGTGAAAATGCTCATTATCCATATTCTTGTCAAGAAAATGGACCGAAACAGGATATGAAAATAACTGAATAATCTAGGAGTTTATTTTAGCCATTAACTAATATGTTAATACTTAACCCTTTGAATGTCACCTTCCAAATGACCAAGGCATATCAAATGTGAAGGGAAGTTAACTCAACATGTGGAAGGAAGTGAACTTAAAAATTGACAAGTTCTTTAGGAACATAATAATTTCTTAAGTTTTACAGTAAATGGTGTAGAACTTCTAAGGCATGGTGAAATAAAAGCAACTCAGTTTTATGGTGATTTATATGGAAAGGGTGCAGCCTTTTTAAAAAAATTTTGTCAAACTGTAACTTTATTCCTGTTGATCATACTCAGAAACTTAGGTCTGATTCCCTTTGGTTTACAGGCAAAAGTTCCATTTACATTTTACACTTTCTTTTGTACCAGGGGTGCTTATTACTGTTGATCCTGAGTTTTAGTCTTCTGTGATGGTTTTATATTTGAATAGGTGCCTTTTAGATACATATTTTTTTTAATTGGTTGCCTTACTTTCTTAAGACTGAACCCGAGTAAACGATCACTTTATGGATTAATTTTGTTAGTTTCAATTATTTAACTTTCGAGACTTCTCAGAATGTAATTGTGTTTTCCTTAATCAACTGTAATTTTTTGATAGTTTATTTATCTTGGAACTAATGATACAGTGGAAAAAACGAAACTTGTCTAATGTCCTAATAATTTTGTCCTTTCAGTTTTTCTTTGAACTCATGGCTTTTTGGATTTTTGTTCTCTGTCTAGACATGGACATGGTCAAATTAAAGAATATCTGATACCCTTATATGTAATATTACCATCTTATTTTTAAGCCAGTTCAGGATTTGGCTGCAGAACCAAATAAATCCTAGTTCACTGAGTGGTACCCTGGTTTAGAAACTTCCATATGTCATTTGACCCTTTTTATACAGTTTTTCATTTTGTTTTTTAAAATTTGATTTTTTTCTAGCCCCAGGATCTTTTATAGCAGTAGTTGGACAGTATTTTTGGTTTTTTGACCAGTACATTTACGTAATAACTTATTATGTTAGTGCTTGAGTTTTTGTCTTTGGATACAAATTAAAGGATTACTAAAGCATTGGGAAGAAAGGAAAGCTTTTTTCACTAAATGTATACTTCTATACGTATTTTTCTGGAGGAAGAAAGAAGAAATTCTGTATCCAGTTGTTAAATAGCTTAGTGTATTAAAATTGGAAGAAATCTTAGGTTATTCTGCTCAGCTACTTATTTGATAAATAGCCTGAAATCATGGAGTAGGTAAATGACTTGCTTAGATTGATAAAGAACAAAATTTAAACTGGTTAGGTTCTAATGATTTGGGAAATGTTAAAGCATTTGTAGTTTAGTAGGTGGCTAATTAGTACATTTCAAATGAAGCAGTTGTATTTTGGTGTGGAAGCTGCTGTCAGATTTTTGAGGAAATCTGGTCCTATACTAGACTTCTGGTTTAGTTATTGATTTTATCAATTTAAATGTATAAATAAGCTTTTTAGGATAGAGAGAATGGGTGAATGTGGTATATATATCAAACTTGTGTCCATCAAGCTAATTTTAAGAGTCACAGTATGCAAGTATCAATTCCTAATAAATAATATTAGGTAATACTTTGATACTACAGGATCTTAGCTGATAGCTTTGATCTTTTAAGATGCAGATTTCTTTAACTTGATTTTATTAGGCAAATAACATGCCTTAATTTTAATACTCTGTTGCCTTAGTCAAAATGTTATTGCTGGACTTTGCAGAGTTTACATTGCTTTTCTATAGAGACATCTTGGTTTTTTAAGAAACGTAACATTTTTTTTTAAAGAAAATGTATTTATACATAGATTTGTGAATGATTTTGGTTACTTTAAGTACTTTTCTCCCCAAATTGCTTCTAAATAGAGTTCACTTGGTAACTTGATATATTCACCCTATATTTTGATGAGATTATTTCCAAATCTGCCTGGAAGGGGAGGTCAAATTATAAATTGTGTAAGCTCTGGTGTACTTAGTGCTGGCTTTACGCTGGCTTTTTTTTTTTTTTTTTTTTTTTTTTTTGTAAATTAAGGCTCATGAGTATATACTCATGACTAATCCTGAGTATATGATTAGTTTTTTGGACTTAATTTTTGTTTTAAGCTGAAGTATAGTTGACACAATGTTAGGTTAATTTCAGGTATACAGGTGTTATTAATGTTTTATGAAAAGTTTAGTAATGCTGCAGAAATGTGGTGTGGTTTTGTGATTAAGAAACCATAACTTATTTCTTTGCTTTAGTTCTTAAAATAACCCATTGAACCTAATCTTCCACTTGAATATTGATTTTATTTTGCCCTTACTTTTTACATTTGTGCCAAATTCCGTGTTTTTCAGGATGAGAATCTGCAGTAATTTTCAGTCCCAGGAACAAGATTTCAGGGAATAGTCTTTGGAGTTTCGTTTGTTTTAAAGTCTCAGAGTAACTGATGAGTAGGAGCAAAATTGAGATAACATAAGTGTAGCTGTTATGCAAATTAAATAATGATTGGTAACTTGTTTGAGGTAATCCTTTTCCCCTTCTAAGTGGACAGAATAGAATTAAAGATAGGATAATTTTGTTAGATAAGATACCTTTTAAAATATATGTAAATTTATTGCTGTAGGAAGTAGCCTTTGTGGTACAGAAATTGAGAATTATATTTAGGTTGATTTTTCAGCGATATTTCTTACTTAATCATTGGAGTTTGAATGTTTTCCTTTTCTATTATTTACCTTTTTTCTCATCTTAAGTATCACAGTTGTTCCTAGTGGAAGACTGTTTTTGTCAAAAACAAATGGGGACTCTATTGTTATCTGCTGATTGAGTTCATTTCTTGACATTCAGGTTTTTAGTGCATGATCCTAGTCATTTGAAAGTCATTCTACTTAATCTCTATGGAAACATTCAACTAAAACCGGGCTCTCGTTTTCAGAAATCATTGTAAAGCTGTTATTTGGATTTTCTAGTATAGCTTTAAGATTTTTTAAATAAAGCTGTAAAAATAGCAAGAGTGGTTATGCTCAAATTATAATTTTTGAAAATGTCAGTATAACATGAAAAAATCCATTAATTGTTACTAGGTTTTGCTGTATCAGTTCTTTATTTTTAGAATCTTGCATTTTATTTGTTTGTTTTTTTTTTTTAAGTTTGTTTATTTTGAGAGAGAGAGAGTGTGAGCAGGGGAGGGACAGAGAGAAAGGGAATTCCAGGCATGCTCCGCGCTGTCTGCATAGAGCCGGATGCAGGGCTCAATGTCACAAACTGTGAGATCATGACCTGAGCCAAAATCACAAGTCAGACACTTAACCCACTGAGCCACACAGGTGCCCCTATTTGAGAATCTTTTTTTGGTTTTCCTTTTTTTGCTTTTTGCTTTTTTCTTTTTTTAACGGGACCACTGTAGTGTACAGGAATATGTGAGACTTAGCATGCACGGCCTGAATTTAGATTTGAAGAGGGCATTATTTTTCTGCAGTATGATATAAAAAATAAGAACTTAACTGCCTGGAGAAAAAGAAGAGAACTTAACTGCTTGAATTCAGATCCTGACTCAGCTATTGATTGTGTCACCTTGGGCAACTTTGGGCTAATTTCCTATCGATAAAATGGAGTGTAATAAGATTACTTACTTTATAGAGTTGTTGTGACAATTAAATGAATTAATATAAATATAAAACATTTGGGGGAGGACCTGGCACATAAGTATTAACTGTGATGATACAGCATCGTTTTAGGCTTTTTGATGATATCTGTGAGCATTTTGTTTGATTTGAAAAATCACGTAACAAAACTCTTACTGTTGCTATCACTCTTAACAGGGGGAACTTTGGAGATGAATATGTCGTTATCAGTGCTTTGAAATTCTTCAGCTTTACCTGTCTTCTGCCTTACTTTGTAATTTCATGACCTGTCACTTTCTCAAATGCCAGCCTTTCTAAATTACTACCCTCCAGAATTTGCTAATATCTTTTTCCTTTTGGGGTCATTCTTACAGTATTCTTCAGATTGATTAGAAATTGTTTATATTTGCTGTTTACTTCACTAGTCTTTTAGCTCTTTGAAGGTATAAGTTCATTCTCAATATACTTTAATAAAAACTATATTCTTTTCTAAGTTAAAAATAGTTGTAGATCTCAGGGATGTTTTATCCGTATTCCTTGACTCTCTTTGGTCCACAACTGATTCTCTAATCTTGTATTTGGAGAGTTTACTATAGTATAATACAGTGCTGTATTAATGGAAAAGACCTCGAAGGCAGTACATTTGGATTCTATGTTAACAATTCAATTATCTGACTCAGTAAGGAACTTAATCTGTAATGCTGACTTATTAGTAATATAACTTAACAGGATTGTTGAAGATAACTGGAAAATTATGTGAAGGTACTTTGAAAACTGTAAAGTGTTATAGACAGGAAAAGGATGATGCTGCTTTAAAAAATCCATATGGCCAAAAAGGCCATAATTTATTGCTTATTACAAATTGGTTGAATATTTTAAACTTCTTAAAGTTGGGTTTTAAGAACTTTTTGGTTCGTTAGTGTAGGCGTTTTATTAAATCTTAAGACAGAGTAGCTGCTTTTCATACTGAAGAGAAATTGCCAGAAACTCTTCTTAAGAGTGTTTTTATTTGGGAGAGGATCGTGCCTTTTTCAAGTGGGCAACTTAATTTTGTGTGTAGTTTTTAAAAGATTGATTATTGATACTTTCTACTTGAGAAGAAAGATATCAGTAATTTGCTTAGTTTTTGAATGATTTAATTGATCGTATCTCCACTTTAATTTATATTAATTTAGATTTTTCAGGTGGATTTTCATAAAGAATTTACTCTTTGATATTGTGACTTGAATCTTAGTATTGCAAGATACATGTTAAGTGCACTATACTAAGTGAATGTGCCTACTGATTTTCAGAAAAGAATCCTAGGTAAGCTGTTTGTCATCACAAGCAAATAATACAGTTTCTCTAGGAATTTAAGATTTCTTAAGAAATTTAAGAATAATTTAGGAGGGGTTCCTGGGTGGCTCAGTCAGTTGGGTGTCTGACTTTGGCTCAGGTCACGATTTTGCGGTCTGTAATTTTGAGCCCCACGTCAGGCTCTTGTCTCCCATCTCTCTGCTCTCCCCCACTTGCACTCTAGCTCTGTCTCTGTCTTTCTCTCTCTCTCAAAAATAAACATAAAAAAAAATAATTTAGGAAAAAGTGTTTAGAAATCTACTTGATACAATTATCATATAAAGGTTAGTTAAGAAGAGCCACACTAATTATTTCTGTAGAAATAATTGCCTTTTATGCAGCCAAAGTTCAGCTTCTCAGAGATACATGATGTCAGCATGTGTGTGGTGGATGGTCTTAGGCTAGTCAAACACAAACTAACATATAGACCAAACAGTGAGAAGTAAAACAAATTAGTAAATCAAATCATTATTGATGTGCACATTTTCTCTGTTAATAGAAGTAAAAGCTTCCTTGGGGTAATGACAAGATCATGGTAATGGCTGATAGTTTTGAGCTAAATAATCTGATATATCTATCTCTTTGTGGGTACTCTCCTTACTTGGACTGGTCGGTCATTGTGGATTAAGGTCACTTTGAGAAATGCAATAGATCATCTCTTTAACATGCTGAAGCATTTCTAGACATCATTATCATTTATATTTACATGCTCTTTGAACACTTCACACACCCCTCCCACACAAATACTCAGGTATAGGCAGTGGAGAGTAACTAAAGAATTTTAAGCAAAGAAGTTAGGTAGATTTGCCTAGTGGTAATTGTGGGGAATGGATTTAAGGAGTACAAGGGATATGTGGAGTTTAATTAGGGTTATGACCATGAGATTTCTATGGCCTGAATGAAGGCAAAAGTAGAGGAGTATAATCTTTAAATATTTAGGAGATAAAATATGCAGAATTTAGTGATGAATTGGCAATCTGGAGGAAAAATGAAGCAGATAAAAGGGTAGGGATAGATGATTGTGCTGTCAGCTGAGGGAAGGAGTAAGAATTAGGGGTTTTGTTTTTGGGAGGAGGGGAAAGCCTATGGAGATATATATTCAATTTGACATGTTAAGTCTGAGATACTTGTGAAACCTTTATGAAGAAGTTCAATAGGCATTTGGATATATTATTGAAGTTCAAAGCATAGGTCCAGGATAGAACTATTGATTCCCAAATGTCTATGTTAGTCATAGCTAAAATAATGCAAGTAAATGAATTCATCTAAGGAGAGGATATATATATAGAGAGAGAAAGAGAGAGGAAGAGACAGGGGAGAATAATTTTCCTAGGGCAAAGAGGAATAATGAATGAATGGGTGGGCAAAGGAAAGAAAGCCCAGGGATTAGACTAAATAGAACACTAAAAAAATGGCAATATCAAGGGAATAACACTTAAAAAATTTTTTTTAATGTTTATTTATTTTTGAGAGAGAGACAGAGTGAGACAGAAACTGAAGCAGGCTGCAGGCCCTGAGCTGTCAGCCCAGAACCTGACACGGGGCTGGAACTCGCAAACCGCGTGATCATGACCTGAACTGAAGTCAGACACTTAACTGACTGAGCCACCCATGTGCCCCTATCAAGGTAATAACATTTTAAGAAAGGAATACAATAGAGAAGTTCAATTTGCATAGTAGTAATTTTGGAGAATAGATTTTAGAAGTACTAGAAAACAATTGTAGAGATTGATTAGTAATTTTAGAGAATGGATTTTAGAAGGACTAGAAAACAATTGTAGAGATTGGTTAGGCTTTTGAAATTTTTTAATGCATTTGACTTTTAAGTCATTAACAACAAAATTCGTGATTATCTGAGAGGAGAAGTGAGTAGGGAAAGATATAACACTGGTAACATCCTAGATTTATGTACTGTTCACTACCCCCTGTGGCTATTTAACTTAATTAAAATGAAATAAGATTTAAAAACTCAGTGTTTCAGTAGCCACATTTCAAGTGCTCAGAAGCCATGTGTGCCTCCCATATTGGATGGCACAGATAAAGAACATTTCCATCATCTAAGGGTCTATTCTAAGCTAATTAGTTCTTTTAGTTTTGGTTTTTCTTTGTGGATAGTTAGATTTGATCCAAATCTAATCTGTTGGAATGTACTGTATCTAGATCTTGGGTTGAGTTGTGTGTGTGTGTGTTTAATAGCTTGATTGAGATATAATTTATACACCATAAAGAATATACAGTGTGGTGCTTTTATAACTTAAGTTACATATTTTTAAAATATATTCTGTATTAATAAAGTAGAGATAGCCATCCTTTTTTTGAAAAGATGTACAAAGGATGTTATCACAACCTCCACATATACATGCACAATTAACAAAGATAAACATTATGACACATTTGCTTCAGATATTTGGTGTTCCTACAGTTCCAGAATAGGAAATTTGCAGTGGATTTAAGGGTATGGCTGGGGGAGTTTAAGAATTAGAGAAATAAGAATACTAGGCCATTTCTTTAGACAGGTTTGAATGAGTGTGGGGTAAGGAAGATTGGCTAAGTAGAAGGCATGATCAAGGATGAGATGGATAGATAAGCAAGGAAAGGTCTTTAAAAGTTGAAGCATTGAAATACAGTATTTCTGTTTTCTCAGCCTCAGTATCTCTTTTTTGTCTGCTTTTTCTGCCTTAGTATCCACTCTAAGGGTCTGTTCTAAGCTAATTAGTTCTTTTAGTTTTGGTTTTTCTTTGTGGATAGTTAGATTTGATCCAAATAAGTTTTCATACATCATGCTGTTTATCAACTGGTGTCTAGAATATTCACTTAAGCATTGGAAGTAATGTCCTAGTTAAACAAAGTTTGCTTCTCTCCTATAATCCCTGGCTTGCATGTTACATTTACATAGTAGTATGGTGATACATACTTTATAAGTCAGCCATCTCTCTGAAATGACCATCTTTGTGTGTCACTTGAGGAAACAGCCAGATTTGAAATAAATTTTTATTGCAAGAAATATTATGAATTACTATGCTGTTTCTAGGATGTGGTAAAAATGGACTATTCTACAACAAAAACCCTAAATACTGTATAACTTCCTTAAGGCTTTTTTGCAAAGTGTTCCTTGCTAATTAACCTGGAAGTGTATTAATAATTACTAATAGCTAGTATGAGCCCTTTTTTGTGACAGGCACAGTACCATGCTCATAATTGTTAAATTAGATTTATTTATAATTTTTCACAACAGTACAAGGAAGACATTTTCTTTTTTAATGTTTATTTTTGAGAGACACAGAGCGCAAGTAGGGGGAGGGGCAGAGAGAAAGACACACAGAATCCCAAGCAGGCTCCAGTCTCCGGCTGTCAGCACGGAGCCCAATGCAGGACTCGAACTCAGGAGCAGTGAGATCATGACCTGAGCCGAAGTTGGACACTTAACCAACTGAATCACCCAGGTACCTCAGAGGATGTTCTGTTTAGACTTAAGGTGAAGCAGTATTATTTCTAGGGGTCTATGTGTATCAAATTTCCATCTAATAGAGACATATTAAATAGTTATAGGGTTATTAGGATTTTTGTCAATGGTCTTTAGCAACTTCTATGTATAAAGATTGTTTTCAAGTTTTACATTGTTAGTAAAAATTAAACCTCTAAATTTCTAAGATTGTTAGGTATCAATGCCAGTTTTTACTCAACCAGGAAAGCAGAATTAAAGATACTGGAGTACTTAATGGAACAGATCAACATGTTAATTGTTATTGTCTAATTTCCTTAGGAATTAGTTTTATTTACTTTGAAGATTGACGTTATAGTTTGTTAGTTTATTTCTTGATACTGATAGTATGAATTGACTTTTTCCCCCTTGATTTTTTTTTTTAAATCTTGTTATCTTTTTTTCCCTTCTCTTCACTGTTTACTTTGACATATTACATATGCTATTGAGAAGGATTTGGCTCTCTTGTTTGTATGAACTCCAAATAGAAATCTCATTTAAATTACATAATTGTGTTTTTAAATCCTCTGGAATGAATAATTTATTCAGCATCGTTAGGGGAATAAGATGTCACCTCACATCCAGTAAGATTTCTAGATAATGAGATTTTCTTCTTGAAGTATCAAGACTTTGTATTAACAATTTAATAAAACTCTTAAAGTGTATCAGTTGTTGTTATTTGCATATGTACCCACAAGCACAGACTAATAAGCATATCATCCCATAGGCCTGGATTCCTGGATGTTCTTTTGACTAAAATGGTTCTTTGAAGTCAGACAGTTATTTACCCTGTTATATACCAGAGGTAATCCATAGTTGGGCACCTAAGTATGTGCAAGCCACATAAGTATATCTTGCCTCGAATTATGGCAGATTGTTCAAAATTTTCTTTTTTTTTTAGTTAGAGTAGCTAGGTCCGTAGGAGTTTTCAGCTTTAGCTATGTGCTGTACACATCACCCATCCCTCTTTCATTCTCAAACATATAAGGCTTTCATTCTCCCTTCCCTCAAGTTATGTTGTATTATTGTGTATGTTCAGGATGGGGGAAATTTTCCTGCCAGTGGACCTCATTCATGGCCACTTAAGTCTATCAGAATTTCTGATAATGGTAAACCTAAAAGGGAAAGCCTTGGAGTCCCTACGCTTACCAAAAAACTTTTTAGCCTTTTTTTTTTTTTTTCGCCTACTTTTACACACTTTCTCTTAACCCAGTACTACTTAATATTATTGGTGGGAATGCTTTATCAAGTCAAAAATAGAGCCTGCTATGTAACTTCTCTAGGGCAAGAGATATCTGTTTGCTTGAATTATATGATTGAGAAGGGCCACTCAAGTGGTTCTTCCCAGAACAGAGGTGACTCCCAGGTTCATGACTCTTTTCTGCCTATACAAAAAAAGCAACCAGCAATTTTTAAATGGTCAACTTAAATATTAGTTCTGCCTGACCAGGTACCCTACTACATAGAGGTGTGCTAGTTTAGATATTACTTTTGATGGGCAAATCGTGTTGCATTTGTACCTTTGTCTCTACAGATACCACACCCCTCTCCCTGCCACCCCCGATATAAGTTGGGAGGGGGGTTATAGTAATATTTTGCTGGTCAGCATTCAATGGCTAAAGTGTAGCTTTGATTTCTGTGATAAGAATCTTGACCATTTTCTATCCCTTTTTCAAGGACAGATGTGAAACTTACATAGTTGCCATAAATACCACTATTACAGGCTTTCACGAATCTTACTGAGTATGTACTCTGCTTGAGTATCTTATTTTAATACTTTAAACATCTATCATCCTTAACCCTCTCCACAAGTAAAGATGGCTTCTTTAACAACCAGTACTTAGCTAACTGGTAACACAACAGGATTTTTTTCCTCTTGTCTTTACATGATAGATAACTGTAATACCTCAAAAAACCTTTTTACTATGAAATACTTAACAATTGTCCCAGATTAGGCCAGAGCTGCTTTCTGTGTCCTTTTTATTAACATGTCCCTATTGTTTTTTGGTGGTATCTTCACTTTTTGTATAAGATGTTCTTTCCCCACCCTGGCCCTGAACCAGCCATTTCTCCAAGGAGGCAGCTTCCTTATATTCAGAAAGCGGTGTCTGAGTTCAGGTGTGCTCTTGGCTACTGGAGCATTGGTGTTTCCAGATTTTTTAGTGAAGAGTTAGGAAATATTTATATGTATGCATAGTTGTTTGTCCTCTTTGTATATATATATATGTCTGTGTACATTGGAAGCCACGAATTCACAATGATAGATCTAATTCCAATTCAACATAGAGTTGATTATGGCTTTTCCTCCAAGTATACTTTTCCTTCTCCAGTAGTGAGAAACTTGTTTCTCATCATGCTAAATATATGGGTGAATTTGCATAGTCCCTGTTAATGTAGAAATGGCATAATAAGAAATATGTATTTGATCTTTGCTCCTGGCTTATGACAGACCTTTTAAACCTCTTGGAATTTCGAGGGTGATATCTTGCCCTGCATATCTTCCATTTGGCTGTTCCAAGATTGTATCCTTTAGAATTAACTGGTAAGTAAACTGTGAGTTCTTTGAGCCCCTCAAGCAAATTATCAAATCTGAGGAGGGTATCATGGGAACTCTTGATTTATAGCATGTTTGTCAGGAGTATAGGTGGCAGCTATACTGGGACTTGCATCTGTCATCTGAAGTGGGGACAGTTTTGTGGGACTGAGTCATTTCAGGTGATTAGCGCCAGGGGTGAATTCCAGAGAATTGAAAAATTTGTTGATGGTGTGAAAGACACCACACATTTGGTGTCAGAGGTGTTGAGAGTAAAAATATGAGCATGAATATAATCTCTTAGCTCCTCTGGGCTGAAGTTCCCTCCGGCATCCTCCTCACTGTAGCAGAGCTGCCATCTTTTCCTCCAGTGTCTTCCTCTCTGCCAGCAGTATCCTTTTAAAATTAACTTACTATTTTTACTTTCACATTTCTTTCTGCTGTTCCTTTGGGGATATGATGCAGTTTTTAGCCTTAAAGAAAAATAGGTGAGATAAACGGTCCTGCGTTTACTTTGAAATTGTAGGAGAAGATTACAGTAATCACCTTACTCATACTAGGAATAATTCCCAATAAATGCAGATAACTTCTATGACTCTTGATATCAAATTCAGTACTTAAGTGTTTCCTAAGGTTTTTCTGATGAAAATTCAGCTTCCAAATTGAGATGTGCACTGTAAATTACACACTGGATTTTGAAGACTTAGTAAAAAAACAAAGTTAAAATATTCCAATGGAAAAAAATTGATTACATGTTGAACTGATCATGGTTGGATATATTGGGTAAATAAACATTGATTTCAGGTTGCTTTTTACTTTTTTAAATGTGGCTATTTAAAAATTTAATAGGGCGCCTGGGTTGTTCAGTCGGTTAAGTGTCCAACTTTAGCTCAGGTCATGGTCTCACGGTTCATGAGTTCAAGCCCCGCATCAGGCTCTGTGCTGACAGCTCAGAACCTGGAGGCAGCTTTGGAATCTGTTTCTCCCTCTCTCTCTGACCCTGCTCTGCTTGTACTCTCTCTCTATCTCTCACAAAAATAAATAAACATTAAAAAAAAATTTAACATTACATATGTAGCTCACATTATATTCTGTTGGCCACCTCTGATTCTGTTAAAATTCTATGAAAGAGTTGATGCTACAGTAAATTAAATGTACTATAGTCTTCCTTTAAAAAAATATTAGCAAAAAAAAATGTTAGCACCTTCCTTTTTGTGATGTCTTTTATTAGCACCCTTTACAAACCATAATTCTTTTGCTATTGCCGACCAGAGAAATTTGGTTTTTTTAAGTCTTTTCTATTTGGTTTGTGGTGTTTCTAATACCTGATTATTTTATGAAAATTGGCATTTAGTCCTTTAAAAGTTTATCTTGTATTTTGTTATTTACCAGCATGTCTGTATCAGAAATGGTACTTCTTGGGGTGCCTGGGTGGCCCAGTTGGTTAAGCAGCCGACTTCAGCTCACAGTGTGTGAGTTCGTGCCCCGCCGAGCTGTCAGCACAGAGCCTGGAGCCTGCTTCAGATTCTGTATCTCCCTCTCCCTCTGCCCTTCCCTTGCTCACGCTCTGTCTCTGTGTCTCTCAAAAATAAAATTAAAAAAAAAAAAAAGAAATGATACTTCTTATCGTCTTATTCTTTGAGTATTTTAGTTGTTGCTAAGAATATTAGAAGTCAGTGTCTACTGCATGTATCTTGAAATATTCGGTAAATATTTTTGTCTATTTCACATAAATTGCTAATGCATGTTTGGATGTATACTGAGTGTGTAAACTTGCTGCTTTATTATATTCTTTAATAATCTCTGGCCATTGTGTCTCCTTAAACTTCGTTAACCTATTTAGTGCCCTTATTCATATTTTAATCCTATTGAGGAAGAGGTTAACTTGATTTTTTATGTCATTTGCTTATACAAGAGATACTATTTGTAGGTCAACTATTTAGTTATATTAACTTTTTCCAAAATAGTTAATTCGTTGGCTAGTTGATCCTGTATAATAATAAGGATGAAAAGATTAGTGAAAATATCTCTAACTACTTTATTTTAATAAAATTGTAAAATATCTGAGATGCCAGGGCATTGCTTTTCAAAATCTAAATGGTAATGTAATAACCACGAAAGCCTACTTTCCTTTTTGTATCAGGGCCTTTTGATAGTCATTGTTTAGAGCTAAATGCTAATTTGATTTTGACTCAGTTATCTGAGTTTAACTTCATTTATTTCTAACTTAGGTTTTGTAACCATCCTTAAATCACATAGAAAAAAGATTTTTAAGAAAAAATTTTATAGAAGTAATGCATTCTTGTTATAAAAATAAGGAAATTTGAGGGGCATGGCTTGGTTGGTTAAGCATCCAACTCTTGATTTTGGCTCAGCTTATGATCTCACAGTTCCTCAGATCGAGCTTTGCGTGGGGTTCTGTGCTGACAGTGTGGAGTGTACTTGGGTTTCTCTCTCTCTCCCTCTGCCCCTCCCCTGCATACTCTTTCTCTCTCAAAATAAATAAACATTTAAAAAATTAGGAAAGTTGAAGGAAAAAGGAAATGAAAATGACCTGCAATGAATCCCTTCATCCAGATTTAAGCATTGTTACCATTTCTAACAATCTAATTTCTATGTGTTTGATTTTTTTTTTTTTTTATAAAGTGTGATCAGATTGTATGGTGGTAGTTTGCTTGTTTTGCTGCATGGCAAAAGCATTTTCCCATTTAAAAATTTGAAGTGTTTAGACCAGAACAACAAATAACTGTTTGTATACTGTAATCCTAATTGGGGTGTGTATTCTCATAGTTGTGATTGTTCTATACATGTAGCATAATTTGCCTGATTTACCTCACAGGAAAAAAAATCTTATGTTAAAAATTAGAAATTTTAGATAAATATATTATTTGTACACTGTCATAATTGACTTTGTACTCCTACTACATACTGCACGTGCAGTTGTGACATCAACAGTTTCAGAACTAACATTTAGATCTTAGGGTATATAACACTTGAATTCCTCCTTGACTATGTATTTCTTTTTAATTCTCAAGAGAAAATCAATTAAAATGTTTGGCCCACAAAGGCTAACATTTAACTAAATGTAGGAAATTGGTCATTGATGCATTTGATCGTTCGAACAGAAATTTAAAAATCATTGTTTGAAAGCTGATTAATAGTTTCACTCTTAGCCTTTGTTCAGAGATTTGCAGAAAATTCATTCACTACCTGATGATTTTGGGCATGGTCAGAATTTTAAATCAATAGTTTGCTTTTAGAACAGCATAACTGTGGTGGTGACATTTTATGAGAACTAAGTATTAGGGGCCTTAAGCAGTACATTGAAAGTTCTTTGAGGAAGTTTAGTTTTGCATATTGACTCAACTACAGGGGAAAAAGCCTTAGTGTGCTTTTTCTATTTCCTACCCACTCAAGATAACTTAAATCTTCTTCCTTTATTGAAATTTTCAGTTAAGTCTATTCTAGAGCATACCAAAAATCTAGGAAATTCTTTTTTTTTTTAATTTTTTTTAATGTTTATTTATTTTCAAGAGAGAGACAGAGTGCGATTAGGGGAGGGGCAGAGAGAGAGGGAGACACAGAATCCGAGGCAGGCTCTGAGCTGTCAGCACAGAGCCCGAGCACGATACAGGGCTCAAACTCATGAACCGAGATCATGACCCTAGCTGAAGTCCAATGCTTAATCAACTGAACCCACTCAGGTGCCCCTGAAAATCTAGGAAATTCTTAATAAGTTTAAAGGGAATTACTTCCTAATTGGCTTTTTCCATTGTAGAAATAATATATACTCAGAGACATCTTAGAAGACAGGGAAAAATAAAAACCAAAATAATCCCACTAAAGTTCTTTCACTAAAAGGACAATCCCAGTATATCAGTTTGGAATATTTCCCTTTTCTCTCTTCCCCTTAAGATGGGTTTTATATTTATTTAACAGATAGTTATTAAACTCCTCCTATGTGCCAGGTACTATCTTAGTTGTCAAAATAAGTTCCCTGCCCTCATGGAACTTATGCTCTGCTATATGTATAATTTTATTTTATGATAATTTTATAATTCATTGGAACATAAGAATTAGTATAAACATTTTAACAGCTGTATGATAGTTCCTTATGCAGAAACACCATGATTTACCCTCAGTTGTTGTTACTAAGTTATTTTTTCTCTCATAAATACAGTACACATGAGTCTTATTCTTTAAGGTTATAAACTTACAGAAATATCATATTACCATTTTACTAAAATTTAATGTGTTGTGTTGTGACCTCATCTAATTTTGTTGGTCATTATTCCTTTGTACAACTCCTCCTTCCTCCAGTCTTTGGATAGCTTCATATAGTCCAAAACATTATCAGGAAAGGGCTTTCCAGTCTTTCTGCCTGCACTGCTTATCAGTGACATGCTATTTATATAAGCCTGGAAGGTTCTTTTGAAGGCTAAATTACAGAGAACCTTGGGTAGTAGGATCGTTTGCAGAATTTTCTAAAATGAAGTTCTTATCATTATTGTCTCTCTCTTACGCATTTCCGCCCTTATCCTCTATGCCACTCCCAGTGGGGTTGGGGGCCAGCAGTATTGATCTCCATCTGGGTGAATCCTCTAAGCCCTTTCTTTCCCCCCAGTTTCTACCTCTTCAAATGTTCATTCTTTCCATCCCCTCTCTCTGTAGTACAACCCAGCTGACCTTCTCTCTTTGGGCCTGGGGTTTCTCAAACAAGCCAAGTAAGGGGATTGTCTTCTAACTGCTAGTTCTAAAATAACACAAAAGATCCTGAGACAATGGCTTTGGAATAGGGGAAAGGAATTTACCTATTGCCTTGAGAACAAAACACAAATTAATACGCCAAATTTCACTATCTAGACTTTTTTTTAGGATTAAATTTCAGAATGGAATTATTCGTTTCTAAGGTTATGAACGTTTAAATATTTTCTGTATATCAGATTGTTTCCGAAAGAGATTTGCTCATGTATAGTTTCAGTGACCCAAGTGAGAGCTATTTTATTTATCAATACTATTATCTTAAAAATTTCTCATTGCTTTATATTTTATTCTTTCCCCTATATACCTGATAACAAATTATATATCCTCTTGTGTCTTTTGATATATTTTGCCTGCTTTCAGGCGCTTTCTCCCCTAATCAATTTTCATAAGTTCATCAAAGCAAAATTAATAATCTTTTGTTATATTTTTGGAAAATCAGTGCTGGGAATTGAGTGTCAACAATATGATATTCTCTTTTTCTTTATTAAACTTTTTTAGAGTGGTTTTAGATTTGCAACAAAATTGAGAGAGAGGTGCAAAGATTTTTCCATACACCCCACCCCCCACATTCATAGCCTCCTCCATATTGACATCTCTGACCAGAAAGGTACTTTTTTCTTTTTTTAACCAAGGATGAACCTACCCTGATACATCATAACTACCCAAAGTCCATGGTTTTCCTTAGGGCTTTTTTCTTAGGGTATTATACATTTGGTGGGGTTAGCTAAATATATAATTACTTTTATCTATTTTTATATCATAGAGAGTATTTTCACTGCTCAAAGAATCTTTGGTACTGTGCCTCTTTCATCTCTCTCTTACCCTCACTCCTAGCAACTACAGATCTTTTCACTGTCTCTACAGGTTTGTCTTTTCCTGCATGTCATGTAGTTAGAATTATACAGTACACACACAGTCTTTTCAGATTGGCTTCCGTCTCTGTCTCTTTTTTTAAATGTTTATTTTCAAGAGACAGAGAGAGAGTGCACATGAGTGGGAGAGAGACAGAGAGAGAGAGAATCCCAAGCAGGCTCCGTGCTGTGCTGTCAGTGTGGGGGATGAGGGCCTCGATTCCACAAACTGTGAGATCATGACCTGAGCCAAAATCAAGAGTCGGATGCTTAACCGACTGAGCCACCCAAGCACCCCTAGATTAGCTTCTTTCACTTAGTAATGTGCATTTATGGTTATTCCACGGCACATTTTCATGACTTTGATAGCTTATTTCTTTTTACTGCTCAATATATTTCATTGTGTGAGTATACCAGTTTATCCATTCATCTACTAAAGGACTTCTTGGTTCCTTCCAAGTTTTGGCAGTAATGGATAAAACTGCTCTAAACATCTGTGTTGCAAATTTTTGTGTGGACTTAAGTTTTCTACTCCCCTGGTTAAATGCCAAGGAGCATGATCAGATGGTAAGACTACGTTTAGTTTTGTAAGAACCTTGCCGAACAGTTTTCCAAAGTGGCTGTATCATTTTGCATTCCCATTAGCAATGAATGAGAGTTGCTGTTGCTCTACATGCTGGCCAGCATTTGATATTGGTGATCCAGATTTTGGTCATTCTGTAGGTGTGTCGCGGTATCTCATTGATGTTTTACTTTGCCTTATCCTGATGATCTGTGTGGAACATCATTTCATATGCTGTTTTGCCATCTGTATGTCTTCCTTGGTGAGGTATCTGTTAAGTCACAGGCCCATTTTTTTAAATAAGGTTTTTTGTTTTCTTATTGTTGAGTTTTAAGAGTTCTTTGTATATTTTGGATAGTAGTCCTTTATCCAGATACATCTTTTTGCAAATGTTTTATCTGTTTATTTAATATTTGTCTGTGGCTTGTCTTCTGATTCTTTTATGTTGTCATTCTGTTTTCTTTGTTACTTTTTTTATCAAAAATTTTTTTTAGTATTAATTTTTGAGAGAGAGAGAGAGACAGAAAGCAAGCAGGGGACGGGCAGAGAGAGAGGAGACAGAATCTGTAGCAGACTCCAGGCTCTGAGCTGTCAGTACAGAACTCAACGCGGGTCTTGAATTTACGAGCTGTGAGATCATGACTTGAGCTGAAGGCCGATGCTCAACCGACTGAGCCACCTAGGGATGCACCCCTGTTACTTTTAATTGTAGTGAGCCTTCCTTCTAAAGTTAATTGAATTTCTAATTTCTCATCTTCCTGATCTTAATATTAAAAACTTGGTTTGTCTTTTTGGGCATATTTATGCTAGAGTGTTAAGATCCAAATTGTAATTTAACATAGACTTTTAAGAAATGCATTGACCGGAAAATTACCAAATTTCTTTTTTCTTTTTTTAAAACTTTTTTTTAATGATTTTTTTTTATGTTTATTTAGTTTTTAGAGAGAGAGCACGAGATCTCAGGGGAGGGGCACAGAGAGAGGGGGAGACAGAGGATCCAAAGCGGGCTCCATGCTGAAGCATAGAACCTGCTGCAGGGCTCGAACTCATGAACCATGAGATCATGACCTGAGCCCAAGTTGGATGTTCAACTGACTGAGCCACCCAGGTGCCCCTGGAAATAGATTTATTTATTTTTTTAATTTTTTGTTATTTTTAAAAATATTTATTTTTGAGAGCAAGAGAGCGAGTGTAAGTGGAGGAGGAACAGAGAGAGGGGAACAGAGGATCCAAAGTGGGCTCTGTGCTGACAGCAGCAAGCCCAACATGGGGCTTGAGTTCACCAACTGTGAGATTGTGACCTGAGTCAAAGTCATACGTTCAACTGAATGAGCCACTCAGGTGCCCCTCTTTGTTCTTTATTAGTATTTAGAAAGTAAATTAAGAGATTATTTACTGTGATGAGGTAAATAGCATATCAGGTAAGATGACTTCTTGTGACACAGAACAATTTTAATTTAGTTGTCTTTAAATTTCTGACTTGGGGCGTCTGGGTGGCTCAGTTGGTTGAGCATCTGAGTTCGGCTCAGGTCATGATCTCATGGATCATTAGTTCAAGCCCCGCATCAAGCTCACTGCTGTCAGCACAGAGCTTGCTTCGGATCCTCTGTCTTCTTTCCTCTGTCCCTCCCCTGCTCGTGCTCTCTCTCTCTCAAAAATAAAAAAAATAAATTTCTGTCATATTGTAACATTGTGGTGTGTGTGGGGTCTTTGTTTTTTTGTTTGCTTTTTTAACAGTGGTTGTAATTTTTTTTCAAGTTTATTTATTTAAATAAACTCTATACCCAGTGTGGTGCTTGAACTCACAACCCTGAGATCAAGAGTCACATGCTCTTCCAACTGAGCCAGCCAGGTGTCCCAATGACAAAATGTGCTTCTATTACTAACTGCTTCTTGGGTCTAATGTGAGGTTTGATGAAAAGTTTGAAGTGCATGTGTTTGTGTTCAAAGGACTTGGGAAAGGGGTGGGGATTTGATACTACTTATGGGCCAGGTCCTATGTTTTAAATGTGTTCTCATCTAATTCTTATGACACCTAGAACTCAATCACCATTTTACAGGTGAAAAGGCTGTAAAAGTTAAATAATTTGCCAAGATCGTAACCAGCAAATGGTAGAAGTGGAAGTCGAGCATGGAGCTTTCTTGTTTCTTTCTTTTCCTTTTTCATTTGTGTTTTAAAAGCTAATATGCTTCTCTTCAAACTTTTAAATGATCTTGTAGTGCACTCTAAAACCAGTTGTTCCAAGTGTGTGATCTAAAGACCAAATTGATAATTTTTCAGTTTTTAATTTGGTGTTTGAAGTATATGAAGTCGAAACGGGAACTCAATGTGTTCCTCCTTTGTATGGCATTTGTAAGTGGTCTGAGTGCGTTGAGAAAGAAGTTGTATGGTTTTCCAAGGACTTACAAGAGGCAGTAAAAGAAAATAGGGATCTAGGTAAGAATATGAACTGAGGAAACTTAAGCAATAAGCCTGTGTTTGAGTCATAATTGTTGACTGGAGTTTTTATAAATACCATGTGAGTGCCTGTTCAGAAGTGTTGAAGACAAAGATTGGACAGATGACCTTGGTCCCTTTTATTACTACTATTCTGTGATTTATTGAGAATTACGTGCATATGTTAAACTCATTTCATGATGTGCAGCATTCTGTCATTGGGTAAAAATCAGTTGGCATCTGTGCTTTTCATTTGCAGTTTCTAAATAGCTAAAGAGTTAGATTGGTTTCTGTATGGAAGACCAGATTTTGTCATGGAGGTAGATGTGTTTCTTACTTTCAGCCAAACATAATCTGCTAGAATTTTGAGATAGAGCCAGATAGGGTCTACCATGAACTATTACCCAGTTATATAATTTCTCATTATTATTCTAAGCAAGGAAGCATTTAAAGAGAAATAGCAAAGGCAAAGCTGCTATAAGTGTGGTACTTCTTTTGAAGTGATAAATGGTAAATATTTAGTATCAGTTTATTGTAGTTACTCAAGGAAACAAATATTAATACTACATGTAGCTATTTTAGAAACTACTTACTGCATACTCAAGAAACTTTAGAATGTTTGGCTTCCAAACATTTACAGAATTTTTCATCTTGGTGTCTTGTTGAGATGTGGCAGGATTGTTCTATTAAATTTAAGCTTTGAGTGGTATTTAATTTTGAGTTGTAGCCACAGGTAAATATGGCTCAAACATATTTCATTTCATTTTTAAAATTTTATTTATTTTGAGAGTGTGCGCGCATGAGTGGAAGAGGGGCGGAGAGAGGGAAAGAGAGAAAATTCCAAGCAGGCTCCGTGTTATCAGCGCAGAACCCAAAGCTGGGCTCAGTCCCAAGAACTGTTGAGATGGTGACCTGAGCCAAAATCAAGTGTTAGGTGCTTAATCGACTGAGCCACCCAGGTGTGGCCCTCAAACATATTTCAGAAGTTTTGGTGACGGATACCTTGCTAGTTGATTGAGAAGGACTTAAAGTTTCACTTATTTAATGCCCTAGCTAGAAATCTGAAGTAGTAGCTGGCTTCTGGTTTCCTAATGATTTTTATATCTGTGAGTATGATTTTTTTTTTTTTAATTTTATTAACCCCTCTACACACCCTGGACTCTGCCATCTGGCCCCCGTGTACCCCTGCTGGGAGCCGATTGGCTCCCATGCTTTGCCAGCTTGCCCCTGCCCACCCTGCACCCGCATCTCTAAGGCATTGCCTATTTTCCTATATTTTAGAAAAATGAGTGAATGAACTTTGGCAACTCCTGTATTTGATATGTGAGTGGTACTTGCTTTCAGATTCAGTGTTCTGTGTTGGGAAAATATACTTGGTTGTGTTGCTGTGAGTATAATTTAAACACACACACATACATGCATATTTACTTATAAATTCCCCTTCCCTTAATCTTCTAAGAGAACAATTCATATACAATCTTGTGAATCGATTGGACTGTAGATTAAAAATATTGGATTTTTTAATGTCTTTATCACTATAGCACAGGTTTGACAAATAATAAGACACTTCTCTTTGGGTGTGAAGGACACTGCCTGAGTCAGTTTCCCTTCCCCTTTCTCTGTATTTGTTTAAAATTTCTATGTACTTCTATAAGGCTCAGAAGTCAGAAGAAATAACTTTATATCTCTGCTATTTCTAGTGTGTAGCAATTTTTAAAATCTGCATTTTTGTTGGTAATCATTAACAATTGTTTAAGTGGAAACGGTGAATGTTCTTTATAGAAGTAATTTGAGGCATGGGGGCTTTCTTTGCAAGTGTTGTGAATTTGTTATAGATATTAGAAGAGAGGATGTAAAATAAATCTTTGCTTGTAGTGTGAAATGATGAAGATCTGCCTCCTTTCAGTGTTTTAATCTTTATAGCTCTTTGTAGAGCTATCACCTATGGTTAGACTTCAGTCTTTACATTTTTCTTCTCTTTTCTTTACTGACTTAGTTGTTGACTTATTTGTCATGAGATGTGAATTAAATATTTTGCATATGCTTCAAGGTTTTAGTATTCTAAATGAGATCTCTTAAAATATAATGTTTATGTAGAGAAAGGTATACAAGATCTCAAGAAAATATGGTCTGATTTAATTAAATTTGTAGTGTTTGCTTCTAAAATTTGGACAGATTATAGAAATTTAAGAAAATGTCAGTTATACTATGGCTCTGGTCATGCATTTTCAAAAGCAGTGTGTTGCATTCCTAACTGTAATGTATTGCATGCACTGCTGAGCATAATGGGAAAAGAAAAGTGCCATAAAAAGCTAAGTACCAAGTAACTAGCTGGAAAAAGCTTTTAATGGGAGAGCTGGTGAGGTCATTAATCTGTTAGAATAGTATTTGAGGAAATGGTTGCATGCGTTAAGCTGCAATTTCTTTTTGTTATTAGAAAACAAAATAGGAAATTCAGAATTAGCACTTACCTGCTGATAACTTTTTTTTAAGTGGCTTTTTGCAGCCTAATTTAGTGCAAAGACTAATGGGAGACTTGGTTTTAATGCTAACTACCAAATAGAAGGATGACCTTGGATAAGTATGTTGTCTTATTAGTAAAGTGGGTAGTAGAATTGTTGAGGATCGTTTAGCTTTAGGCTGTTGGCTTTGAATGTACTTCTTATCCTCTCTTGAACAATCAAAAAGGATTTTTAGTTTGATTCAGTTTGATTTCCTGTAGACAGACTACTTTGCAGTGACTTTCAAACCTTTTTGACTGAGACTCATTCTGAAAAATACATTTTACATTATATTATAACCAGCATATATACAGATAAATGGACATGTTTCACTAAATACTTACCTTACTAGTGATGAGTTATGTTTACTGTTCTATTTCATAAAAGGAGGGGGGTTATTCTTCATTTAGAGTATAAACTTGAAGCCAGTTCTTTAAGTTAAATTAAGCTGTAAGTCATTGATAAATACTTGCCACAAAATGAAAATATAGTCGCTATATGAATTTTAGCTCCTGCCATTGTTTATCATAACACAAGTCTTGAACACAGTGTTCCTTCTTAGGAAGGAACAAATGATTTTGGATAACAGCTGAAGTTAGCCACATGTAAAGTTCTAAAGTTGCTGGTCTTCAATGTAGATAATTTAATGATCTGTCTGTATTATTCCACTTATTTAGTTCCTTATTAATAGGCACAATACTAGCATTGGCTGTAACATAAACCCTTGCTACTAGAAATCTTCAGCACCTTGTTGGATTTGAGTTTTTAGAAGGTATATTGTGGCGAACACATTTAATTTTGAGGAGTTCTTGTGCTGTTGTTTTAAGTGAGGTTTTTGCTTTTGTGTTCTAACCATCAAGATACATTTTTTCTTAACTTAAACTTGCCAATCTTTTAGTTCTATATCAGATTCCTTTATTTCTTCCCTCTGCCCCCTCCATATTGAATTCTTACAGGATTTATAGCCTATGTTTTCTAATCTAAGGATTAAAATAAGGTTTTCTAGGAATATTACTTAATATTTGTATGCCCCTGGATATCTTACTCCCTTAAATTCAGAGGCTTTTCCTTATCTGAAAATGGTAATTTTGTGTACTTGATTGGATTATTTTAAATAACAAATAACCAAAAAGTATAGTATATTCACAGTACAGTGTGAAAATTTATACTATTTTAAGTCATTATCATAGACTTGACTTTGGAAATTAAGTTCTGAGTTGTTTTTTGTTTGTTTGTTTGTTTTTTTACCTAAAATGACCCTGAAAGTTCATGAGCTAATAATTATCATTTTCTTGAAGCTTATTTGAATCCTGAATTCTGAGAGAAAATACTTTAGGAGCAGTTAAGTCGCTATTTAATCTAGCAAGTCTAAAACAGTGCCAGTGTTCTGTAGTACATGATCTAATTCAATTCTCTCAGTAACCCATACATAGAATTTTGTCATCCTCTTTCATAGTTGAGAAAACCAAGAGAACTATTTGGTGGAATAATGTTTGTAAAATTAGGGATCCTCCCGTGGAACTTAGTTGTGTATGATTGAATATATCACTTTGTAGGTCCTAAATTTATGACATTAATTAGAATTTAGAAATCTTAATCCAGGGAAGACATGATGGAAATAAAAAAGCAGTGAGAGACTTCAGGGCACCTGAGTGGCTCAGTTAGTTGGATGTCTGACTCTTGATTTTGGCTCAGGTTGTCATTTCACAGTTCGTGGCTCACGTTGAGCTCTGTGCTGACAGTGCGGGGCCTGCTTCTGATTCTCTCTCTCCCTTTCTCTACCCCTTCCCTGCTCACACTCGCTCGCTCTCAAAATAATTAAATAAACTTGAAAACCACAGTAGTGAGAGACCATCTTAACTATATTTTTCTATGACAAGTTAAATAGATTGAAAAAATAAATGTCTTAAATCAACACTGTCCTAAATAGAAATATAATGTGAACCATAGATGTCGTTTAAATCTTCTAGTAGTCTCATTAAAAAAAAGAAAACAAACCCGAACAGGTGGAATTATTTTATATAGCCCAATATATCTAAATATTATTTCAATATGTGATCAGTATAAAAATTAAAAAGATGTTTCATATTTCTTTTTTCTATTAAGTTTTCAAACTCCAGTTCATAGTTTATACTTAACTGAATTCACACCAGCAACATTTCAATGAAGTACTCAGTAGCCATATTCGGCTGGTAACTACTAACATTACTGGATAACTCAGTTCTGAGGTTTCCAGTTTTGTTTTGGCTTTTTTACATCTGAATGCTAAGAACCTCATTAAACTATTCTTAGTCACCTTTTCCTAGCATCTCAAGAAGTTGGTGATAGTTTTAAGTTACACCATATTAGTAGTGAAACTATGTTTGCAGGTATAGATGAAATATGAGTGGTCTGAGTTGTTCTTCTCGGTTTCAAGTTTAAGAAAATGTATTTATTTTAAACGTTTTCATTATTAGAGTATTAATCCTGGCTCATTATACATATTTTGGAAGATACAGAGATGGAAAGAAAAACGACCTGTTTTTCTTAAACGCAGTGGAATATTATTCAGCCATCAAAAAAGAAGGACATCTTGTTGCTTGCAACAATATGAATGGAGCTTGAGAATGTTAAGTGAAATAAGTCTGATAAAGACAGTTGTCTTATGATCTCACTTGTATGTGGAATCTAAAACAGAACAAAACCAGCTGAGCTCTTAGATACAGAGAACAGGTTGGTGGTTGCAAGAGGGGAGGGTGAAAATAGGCGAAGGGGGGTCAAAAGGTACAAACTTCCAGTTATAAAAAAAAAAGTCCTGGGGATGTAATTTACAGCATGGTGACTATAGTTAAATACTGTATTACATATTTGAAAGTTGCAAAGAGAGTTAAAGTTAAAAGTTCTCGTCACACAAGAAAAATAGTTTTGTTTTTGTTGTTGTTTTTGTACTTCTGTATGGTGAAGGATGCTAACTAGACATTAACTAGACTGATCGTTTCATACTATACACAAATTCCAATCATTATATCGTACATCTGAAACTTGTGTAATGTTATATGTCAATTATATTTCAGTAAAAAACCAACCAACCAACCAACCAAAAAACTCAAAACTTTCCACCATCCAAAAATCTTATCAATATTTTAGCGATTTTTCATCCAGTATGTTATCTATCTGCAGATTTTTCTTGTGGTTTGGTTTATTTTTGTCTTTCATGTGATTACTAGTGTTTTGTCTTATAGTATAGTTTAGCATTTAACATGAATATTTTTATGACATTTTTGTTTTTAAAGTAGTTTTATTTTGAGGTATAATTGATGATACAAAAAACTGCATGTATTTAAAGTGTAAAATTTCATAAGTTTTGATATATGTACAAATCTGTGAAACCATCACCATAGTCAAGATAACAAATGTATCACCTCCAAAAGTTTCCTTGTGCCCCTTTGTTTGGCATTTCCCTGATGAATAATGTAGTTCAATATCTTTTCATATGCTTATTTGCCATCTGTATCTCTTTGGTGAAGGGTCTGTTTAAATATTTTGCCCATCTGTTTTTTTGGTTTGTTTCACTGTTGAGTTTTGCAAGGTCTTTATATTCTGGATACAAATCCTTTGACAAGTAAATGAATTTGTAAATATTTTCTTATTGTCCATGGCTTTTCATTTTCTTCACATGCCTTTCAAAGAGCAGTAGTTTTTAATTTTGACGAAGTCTAATTTATCAATTCGTTCTTTTATAAATTATCCTTTTGGTGCCATATCTTAAAAAACTTCGCTGAACTCAACATCACAGAGATTTTCCAAAAGTTTTGTAGTTTTAGATTTGCATTTAGGTCTGGGAGTTAATATTTGTATATGGTATGAGGTGTAGATTGAAGTTTATTATTTTCGCATATGAATATCTAATTGTTATAGCACTTTGTTGAAAAGACTGTTCTTCACTGAATTGTTTTTGTACTTGTGTTGAAAATCAGTTGCTGCTCATTCATTTTCTGGTCAGTTTTTTTGAGACATTCATGTACCATAAAATTCACTCATTAAAAAAATGTATAATCCATTGACTTTTACTATATTCACTGAGTTGTGCAACTGTTACCAAAATCAATTTTAGAACATTTATTAAAGGAACCTGTTTATGTTAGCGGTCATTAATGAACTCTTACATAGATTAGTTAATAATTAATTAATTAAAGTTGGAATGTTGTTATTGCTCCTGCCCTCCCTTCCCAAATTTTAAACTGATAATATGTTGTATCACACTGATAGTAGTCTCTGGCAGTTTTGCAGCTTTTATAGTATGACTATATCATAAATTAATCATTTTTGAGAGGACATTTAGGCTGTATATTCAGATATATACCTTCATAGCAATATAAATAATATATTAAGTATTCTTGCTTAGTGCAAACATGTTTGTATAGGACGGATTCCTATAGTGGATTTGCTAGGAAACTAGGTGTACACATTTATTGCTTAAGTTTTTAGTTTTATAACAGGTTCTGTACTTACATAATTTGAAAAGGTAAATAGTTCTTTGCAGCTCATTACAGAAAATAGCACTGCCTCTGTCCTCTGTCTCCCTCTTCCTATTTCCTAGTCCCCAGAAGTACTTACTGTCAGTTTTTTTGTTCTTTCTTTTGGTGTTTCCTTCCATATATCTTTGTAATATACTGCAGTTCTTAAGTTTTTCAGTTTCAACGTTATCTTTAATTCTCCCTATGGATTAACTCTCACATCTTTCATTCATACTTTTCTTTGTCATTTCCCCAATGAAGTTGGAGTATTTATTTAGTGTTTATTACATCATTGATTATGTAAGTGCTGTACAACACTGAGCTTAGTAATAAATATGATTACTTTATTGTACAACCTTTTGCTTTCTCTGGAATTAATACTGAGTTTTTGCTTAGTTTCCTGTATATATATTACATGTTTTCCCTAAATTCCCCTAGTTATTTGAATCTCCTATGTAGATATTCTTCCATTTTTGGAGATGCCTCTTTTAAGGACTTATAATCTTCACCAGTCTATACTGGTTGCTCTCTAGGTTGATGCCCAGTCTAAGGGTTTAAGATCACTCATTTTAGGAATTCTTTTATCTCTGGCTGATGTTGAATTTTGTTTCTAGAATCCCATTTGTTTCTTAATCTCTTACCTCATTTTTGAAGATATACCTTTTTTGTTGTTGTCGTTTTAAATGTTTATTTTTGAGAGAGAAAGAGAGAGAGAGAGACAGAGTGCTAGCAGGGGAGGGGCAGAGGGAGAGAGGGAGACACAGAATCCAAAGCAGGCTATAGGCTCTGTGCTGTCAGCACAGAGCTCCACTCGGGTCTCAAACTCATGAATCCGGAGATCATGACCTGAGCCGAAGTTGGACTTTTAACCGACTGAGCCACCCAGGCGCTCCCGAAGGTATACCTTAATAGTTGTTTGAGAATGGGCATTTGGGAGATACATACATATATATATATATATTTTTTTTTTTTTAAGACCTTGCATTTCTGAAAATATCTTCCTTCCCCTTTCTTTTACTCCCTTCTTTAATTGGTATTTGGATACTGAATAGGTAAGAAATAATTTTCCTTCAGAATTTTAAAGGCATTGCTCTATTTCTTCTAACTTTCAGTGTTGCTGTTAAAGTCTGATGCTACTACAATTCTCTGTCCCCTGTAACTTATATTTTTCTTCTCGAAGTTTTTAGGTTTCTCTACATGACCTGTGTTTTGAAACTTCACAGCGATAAGCCTTGTTGTGGGTCTTTTTGGTTTGTTTTTTTTTTCCCATTGTGGCCCTTTGTGCCTGGAAATTGATTGGTTATCAACTCAGATGATTTTCATTCTGTTGTTTTACTTCTTATCCTCCATTTTCTCTATTGTTACATATATATGTTGATTCTCCTAAACCAGTGGTCTAATTTCCTTATCTTTTCTCTCTCTTTTTTAAAATGTTTGTTTATTTTTGGCAGAGAGAGAGAGAGAGAGGCGCGCACACGCGCCCCAAACACAAGCGGGGGAGGGGCAGAGAGAGAGGGAGAGATGGAATCGGAAGCAGGCTCCAAGCTCTCTGAGCTGTCAGCCCAGAGCCAAACGTGGGGCTCAAACTCATGAACTATGAGTTAGAAGTTGGAAGCTTAATCGACCGAGCCACCCAGGTGCCCCCCCCCCCCTTTTTTTATATCTTTATTTTTTAGTTCTGTTCTCTAGATTTCTTCTTGGAAGATCTTGGCTTGACTATGCTATTGAGATTTTTTTTTGCTATCATATTTTTTTTAACTTCCAAGAAATCTTTAAAAAAAACCACTATCTTATTTTATGCATATAAGATTTTCTCATTTTAGGCTCTTTTTCTTTTTTTCCTTGAAGTTTTCAATTCCTTTTATAGTTTCTTTACTGATTTTAGTTGTTCTTTGATATTAAAAGCTTTCTGCAAGTATCTGATAAGTCTTGGTTATGTGCTGGTATTTGAATTGGGCGTTGAAAAACTGAAAAAAATTTAATGACTGGGATTTGTTTACTGTGAGTCTTATTGTCATTTGATTGGGCCGTTGGGGAACCTGTTGGGGAATCTTTTGGAACCTAGATGTTAGTATCTTTAGATCTTCCCATTTACTAGTCAGATTCCTAGTTTTATGACTAGAGAATAGCTTATGGTTTATTTAGGGGTTTTATTAAAACTACTGGTAGCTTAATATGTGGGTATTTTAAAATTTGAAGATCTATGATCATTTGAATCAAGTGTTTTTATTAGGAGAATGTTCTATATTTGTTTATCATATTGCTTAAATTCTATATATTCATGTCTTGTTCAACCACTTGATTAAGTTTTGAGAAACATGTATTAGCCCTATAAAATCACTGTGAATTTATCAGTTTCTTCTTATATCTCTTTCTGGATCATTTTAATTTAGATTTATTTCTTATACAACACTTAGCTAGAGTGAAAAATTGAAAAAAAACAAAACAAAAACAAAAAGCCTGTTCCAAAGTTCTCTTTCATTTACAACTTTTTTTTAAGTTTATTTATTTATTTTGAGAGGCAAAGAGATTGAGCAGGGGAGGGAGAGAGAGAGAATCCCAACCAGGGCCGGAACTCATGAACCATGAGATCATGATCTGAGCTGAAACCAAAAGTCCAGACGCTTAACTGACTGAACCACCCAGGCACCCCTAAAGGTCTCTTTTAAGAGAACTTTAACTTATGCACATTTATAGTGATGATCGATCACTTCTATGTGTGTTTTTTTTTTTTTTTTTAAGTTGTTTATTTTGAGAGAGAAAGCACAAGTGGGGACAGGGCAGAGAGAGAGAGAGAGAGAGAGAGAGAGAGAGAGAGAATCCCAAGCAGGCTCCTCACTGTCAGCACAGAGCTTGATGTGGGGCTGAACCGTGAGATCATGACCTGAGCCTAAGTTGGACATTTAACCAACTGAGCCACCCAGGCACCCCTCTGTGTGCTTTATTTTTGCCTTTCTTTTTTTTGGCCTGATTTTCTTTGATGCATTTTTGTCTCTAGTGCTCTGTACGTTCCATGTTTTTTGATAATTCATGTGA
Organism: Paguma larvata; assembly: GCA_030068075.1. Classification (NCBI taxonomy): domain Eukaryota; kingdom Metazoa; phylum Chordata; class Mammalia; order Carnivora; family Viverridae; genus Paguma; species Paguma larvata. The sequence continues at coordinate 101,445,308 of CM057828.1, forward strand.
TTACCCTAAAATATGTGTTGAAATCTGCCATTCTAGTACTAGATTATTAATTTTTAAAATAATACAATTTCTCTTATGTCTTGTGTAATGAAAAGAGTACAGGCTCTAGATCAAGACAGCTTTGCATTTAGATCTCGGCTTTGCTACTTTTTGACTGTGACCCAATGTGCTTCCATTTCTTTATCCTTTAAATAGACAGTAATAACTACTTACCTCTCAGGGGTGTTGTTAGGTTTAAATGTGTTGATATATATAACACTAGAACAGAGCCTAGCACTTTAGTAAGGACTCAATAAATGTTACGTTCATTATTAGGTGTCAGTTATTAACAAAAGCTTGAAACTACGTTACTAACTATGTTAGTATAGTTCTTGGGTTGCAGTAGGTGATCCTTGCCTGGTTCTGAACCTGTTTTTGTACATTTTAAGAAATTAATTTATATCCGTTTTACAGTACTGTTTTCATTGTTCTGTAATGTGTGTGGGCTGTTCTATAGAAAGAACTCAAGTCTGTCTTCTGTTCAGCTGAGTTTTCTATTTTTATTTCTTATATTTTGGCCTTTATGGATTCTCCCTCTTTTCCTTCCATCCCATCTTCCACTTTCTGGACAGGTTGACCCGAAAATGTTAACATCTCTGAAGGTGTCAGTGATATCCGAATGCTTTAATTATACATTCTGTGTATTTGTGTGTTTGTAATTTGGGTGTGAGAGATAGTTTGTCAGTGTTCTCCAGAGAAACAGAACTAGTAGGAGATGTTTATTATATGTGCGGATTTTCTACTACCCCCAACCAATTCTTTGACACCAACTAGGTGTTTGGTATCCTTTAGTTTAACTCAGTTTGGACGCTATCTATCTGAAGATAGTGTCCTACAAAACTGCTCCTGCTCACACTTCAGATACCAATTGCAAGTCCAGATTGTTAGCTGTGCTGACTGACTGGCTATAGATCAGAGGTTCCAGCAACCTTCTTCTCCCGTTCAGTTAATATGCTACAGCAGCCCACAGAACTCCAGAGAACCTTTTAGTTACTATATTACTGGTTACTTATAAATGGATATAGCTCAGGAACAGCCATAAGTGATGTATAGGACAACATAGCAGGGAAGGGGCACAGGGCTTCATGTCCTCTTCAGGTGTGCTATTTGCCCCACATCTCCACGTGTTCACCAACCTGGAGCTCTTTAAACACCATCCTTTTGGGGTTTTATGGTAGCTTCGTTGCAGTGATTAAACTCAATCTCACACCTCTCTCCCTAGAAGGTGTGGGATGATGCCGAAAGTACCAACCTTTTTATTTTTATTTTTTAAGTTTTTAATGTTTATTTTTGAGAGAGGGACACAGAGTGTAAGCAGGGGAAGGGCAGAGAGAGAGAGAGAGAGAGAGAGGGAGAGAGAGAGGGAGAGAGACAGAATCTAAAGCAGGCTCCAGGCTCTGAGCTGTCAGCACAGAGCCTGACACGGGGCTGGAACTCATGAGCTGTGAGATCATGACCTGAGCTGAAGTTGGATGCTCAACTGACTGAGCCACCCAGGCACCCCAAAAGAATCTTTTTATTTTTATATGTATGGTGATACAAGAATCATTTATTAGTCTAGGCTTAAAACACTTCATAATACTTAACATTCTCACCTTTTGGTTCCAGTGGGGAATAGAAGTTTTATTTTACTCAGAACCTACAGGTAGGGTACCCACAATGGAGGAGGGAGATTAGGGCATTTTATTTGTTCATCATTATATCAAACTGTCTGTCCGCCTTCCCCCCCCCCACATAGACCTAAATGAAGCTACTTCTCTACCCTCAGGCTAGAAATGAGAAAGTTGTTTAAGAAAGTTTTCTGGAGAAAGAAATTAGCAACGTGGAAGTTGGGAGGGCGGGGGAATAATGACTGTTGTAGGTTGAAGAAGACAGAAGTCTAAAAGTGAGAGAACTTGGCACAGAACTACAGTAGTATATATTAAGTATTAATATTATTAATTGATTAATAAAACAATTTTTCCATTACAAGACAAAAAACATACAAATAGGAATAGGTTTACATTGTTTAATATTAAAGCCATACGTAAATGTTTACAGCAAAACCTAAAAGTTCCTTCTTGCCCCTACCTTACTGCTTTTACCTTAGCCCGGAAGCAGCCATATATTTGTGTGTGCTTCTAGTTCTCCATGCATTTACACTAATATATGTTCCCATTTGAAAAAACAGACAAACAAAAAAAACTTATAAACATTGTTCTTTGGTGTACTTTTTCTTTTCCTTAGCTCTAAATCATGGAGATCTTATCAGGTCCTGTGCAACTCTGAGGAAAAGAGATATGATTTGGATTCAGATACTACTAGCCATTAAGCCTCTGTTTTCATTTGCAAAATGAGTATAATGATACTCTCCTATCTACCTTTTAAGGTTATTACAGAGATTAGATGAGACTATGGACGAGCTCTTTAACATGGTAACTAGTTCTTGGTAAACTAACATATGGTAGCGACCATTATTAATAAACAAGACCAATATACTTCTATATTACCCTCCTATACCTAAGAAATGAACTTGTAGCAATAAAGTTCAGTCAACCTACCCTCAAAATCTAGAGAATAAAATCTTTATGGGGTCTACCAGTGATGGCAGTAATGACTGTTACCAAATGACTAAAGGACTGATAAAGAACAAAATCAGACCTTTCTCTGTGGCTTTTAGAACCATTGAGATACCAAATTGTTAGCTGTTTATGGAAGAACTTTATAAAGCAGAGCTCGCCAAAGTTTGATGACCTGAAAAGTTTATAAAATAATAAAGGAGAAAACATATTGGTCTTTCTAATTGTCACATTAAAATAAGAAGACACCCACAAAGAGCTAAGTAGTAAATTTAGGACAAAAATAAGGATTACATTTCTCTATTCAATAGTGAATAGTAAACATTGAAACTAATTATTTCAAGGAAAAAGGGGTAATAACAGTTTTTAAATGGATTTGGATAGTAGAAATTCATATTAAGTGACATAATTGTTTTAAGACTCCCTCTACAATCTTTTCGAAAGGAAACAGACCATTTTTTCTCACCATACAGTGTATATGTTCTTTTCTGGCACTGAGAACACTGGATTAGAGAGACCATAAATTTAACTATTGTCCTTCTTAAATCTGTTTGATGATGGTTTGTATTATTTTATTAGCTTTACATTTGCATTTTTAAAAACAGCTTTATTGAGATAATTCACATATATTACAATTCACCCATTAACATATAATTTAGTGATTTTTAATATAGTCACAGAGTTGGTGTAACCATTATAACAGTCAGCTTGAAAACATTTTCATCTCCTGCCAAGGAAACCCCATTTCCCCCATTTCTCTCTCCAACCCCTCCAGCTATTGGAAGCCACTAGCTTATTTTCTGTCACCATAGATCTGCCTATTCTGGACATTTTATATAAATAATACAGCATATGAGTCTTTCGGGACTGGCTTATCTCCTGTACCATAATGTTTTCAAGATTTATCCATGATGTAGCATGTATCATTACTTTATTCTTTTCTTTTTTTTTTTTTTAAGTTTATTTATTTCGAGAGAGCGCATGTGCGTACACATGTGCCTGGGCAAGTGGGGGAGGGCAGAAAGGGAGGGAGAATCCCAAGTAGCCTTCATGCTGAGCATGGATCCCGTCGCAAGGCTCAATCTCATGATTGTGACGAGCTGATATCAAGAGTTGGACGCTTAACTGACTGAGTCCCCCAGGTACCCCAGTATTTTTTTCCTTTTTATGGTCGAGTAGTATTTCACTGTATGACTATATTACATTTTTGTTTATTCATTCATCAGTTGACATTTGTGTTTTTAACTCTTTCTGGTTATTGTGAATAATGCTGGTATGAACATTAATGCACTGGTTTTTATATAGACATATACATTCATTTCTCTTTGGTAGATACTGAAGATGAGAACTGCCAGGTAATGTGGTAGCTTGATAGTGACTCTTTTGAGGAACTGCTAGCCTGTTTTCCAAAGTGGCTACACCATTTTACATTCCCACAGCAATGACTGAGGATTCCAGTTTCTCTGCATCCTTGTCAACACTTTATGTGAACCTTTTTTACTCTCGCGTCAAGTGAGTGTGGTGTCTTTTTGTGGTTTTAATTGCATTTTTCCGGTGATTTGTTCAGATCCTTTGTACATTTTTATTTTGGGTTGTCTTTTTATTGTCAAGTTTTAAGAGTTCTGTATATAGACTGGATACAAGTCCTTTCTCAGAGATATGATTTGGAAACATTTTCTCCCATTCTGTGGACTGTCTTCTTACTTTCTTGATAGCATCTTCTAAGCACAAGAAGTTTTCATTTGGATGAAGTCTAGTTGATTTTTATTTTGTCACTTGTGCTTATGGTTTCATATCTAAGAAACCATGTCAAATCAAAGGTCACAGAGATTTACTCCTATGTTTTCTTCTATTTGATAGTTTTAGTTCTTACAATTAGGTCTCTAATCCATTTGAGTTGGTTTTTCTATATGGTGCGAATGAGGGGTCCAATTTTATTCTTTTTGCAAGTTGGCATCCAGTTGTCTCAGCAACTTTTTTTTTTCCCCAAAAGACTATTTTTTCCCCTACTGAATTGCCTTGGTACCATTGTTTAAAACCAGTTGACCACAGTTATTAGGGCTTATTTCTGGACTCTTCATTCTGTTTATCTTTATGTCTTTCCTTATGTCAATCCCACACTGTTTTGATTACTGCAGTACTACTTTGTAGTAAGTTCTGAAATCAGAGAGTGTGAATTCTCCAGTCTTGTTCTTTTTTTAAGATTGTTTTGACTTCTTGGGTGCCTTGAATTTACATATGATCAGCCCCAAAAGGCTGCCATTTCTGCCTCAAAAGGCTGACTTGAGGGGGAATTTTGGTAAAGATTGCATTGAATCTGTAGGTCAATTTAATGAGTATTGTCATCTTAACAATATTAAATTTTCTGAACCATGAGCATGAAATGTCCTTCCATCTGTTTAGGTCTTCTTTAGTTTCTTCAACAATGTTTTGTGCTTTCCAGCATACAAGTCTTACATTTCTTTGGTTAACTTTATTGTGAAGTATTACATTCTTTTTGATGCTATTATGAGTGAAAATTTTAAAGTGTTTACTTATTTATTTTGAGAGAGAGAGCAAGCACGGGAGGGAAAGAGAGAGAAAATCCCAAGCAGGCTCCATGCTCTCAGCACAGAACCCGACGCAGGGCTCAAACCTGCAAACCGCAAAATCATGACCTGAGCCAAAATCAAGAGTCAGATGCTTAACTGAGCCAGTTAAGCTCGAGTTAAGGGGTACCCAGGTACCCCTGCTCTTTTTTTTTTTTTAAGTTTATTTATTTTTAGTAAGCTGTACACCCTGTGTGGGGCTAGAACTCACTACCCCGAGATCAAGAATTGTATGCTGAGCCAGCCAGGCGCCCCTGAAATTTTTTTAAATTTCAATTTTGGATTGTTAGTGTGTGGGAACACTACAAGTCTATAGAAAAACAATTGATTTTGTATGTTGATCTTATATCCTGCAACCTTACTGAGGTTATTAGCTCTAGTAGTGTTTTTGTGGAGGATTTTTAACATGCAAGACCATGTCATCTGCAAATAAAGATAGCTCTACTTCCTTTCAAATCTAGATGTCTTTAAAAAGTTTTTTCCCTCTAATGGTCCTACCTAGAATTTTCAGAACAAAGTTAAATAGAAGTAGTGAGAGCAGATGTTCTTGTCTTGTTCCTGTTCTTGGAGAAAGGCATTCAGTCTTTCTTTTCTTTTCTTTTCTTTAATGTGTATTATTTTCGAGAGACAGAATGCGAACGGGAGGGACAGAGAGAGAGGGAGACACAGAATCCAAAGCAGGCTCTAAGCTCCGAGCTGTCAGCACAAAGCCCGACGTAGGGCTCGAACTCACAAACCATTAGATCATGACCTGAACCGAAGCTGTTGGATGCCTAACCGACCGAGCCACCCAGGCGCCCCTGGTCTTTCACCATTAATTTTAAATATTATGTTAGTTATGGGTTTTTTCATAGATGCCCTTTAATAGATTGAAGTTGTTCACTTCTATTCCTAGATTGTGGAGTGTTTTTATCATGAAAGGGTGTTGAATTTTGTTCATTGCTTTTTCTTTGTCTACTGAGATGATCATGTGGGCTTTTTGCACTCTGGTAATGTGGTGTATTGCATTGATTGATTTTTCAGATGTTAAATCATTGTTGCATTTCTGGGATAAGTCTCACTTGGCCATGGGATAGAGTTCTTTTTATTTGTTGCCGGATTTGGTTTCCTTGTATTTTGGTGAGGATTTTTGTATCTGTATTCATAAAATATACTTTCCATAGTTTTCTTGTAATGTCCTTATCTGGTTTTGACATTAGGTTAATACTGGCCTCATAGAATTTCTGTTCTAGTTTTTGGAAGAGTTTGTGAAGACTCAGTGTTATTTCTTTAAATCTTTTGATAGTGTTTGTCAGTGAAACCCTCTGTGTCTGGGCTTTTTTCATTGTGAGATGTTTTTAAAATTACTAATCCAATCTCCTTACTTGTTATACATCTAGTCAGATTTTCTATTTCTTCTTGTGTCAGTTTACATAGTTTATGTCCTTCTAGGTATTTTCCCATTTCATCTAGGTTATCTAATCTGTTGCCATGTAGTTTTACATAGTTTTCCCTCATAGCAGGTCATTTAAATTATTTAGTAGGATTAGTGAGGCACCTGGGTGGTTCAGTCAGTTAAGTGCCTTAATTCAACTCAGGTCATGATCTCCGATTGTGGATTCAATTTGTGGATTCATGTGTTTGAGCCCCAAGGTTGGGCTTTGCAGTGACAATGTAGAGCCTGCTTTGGATCCTTTCTCCCTTTCTCTTACTCTTTCTCAAAATAAGTAAAATAAACTTAAAAAAAGATTTTGAAAAAATTTAATAGGATTATTAATACTGTTGCGGGTTGTTTTCTTTTTGTTCCATTTATTATTATTATTATTATTATTATTATTACTATTATTATTTTAACATTTCTTTATTTTTGAGAGAGAGGGACACACAGAGCACAAGCCGGGGAGGAGCAGAGAGAGGTGGGGGACACAGAATCTGAAGCAGGCTCCAGGTTCCGAGCTGTCAGCTCAGAGCACGATGTGGGGCTGAACTCACAAACCGCGAGATCATGACCTGAGCTGAAGTTGGATGCTTAACTGACTGAGCCACCCAGGCACCCCATCATTTATTACTTTTTAAAAATATTTTGCCTTTGGGTTAATTGAGCATTTCTGTTTTATCTCTATCATTGGCTTAATAAGTGTTTTGCCTTTTTTTTTTTTTTAATATTTATGTATTTTTGAAAGAGAGAGGTACAGCATGAGCGAGGGAGGGGCAGAAAGAGGGAGACGAATCGGAAGCATGCACCAGGCTCTGAGCTATCATCGCAAAGCCCACAAGGGGCTAGAACCCACAAATCGCGAGGTCATGACCTGAGCCTAAGTTGGCCGCTTAACTGACTGAGCCTCCCAGATTCCCCAGTAAGTGTTTTGCTTTTGGTATTTTTTAAATGGTTGCAGAAAATCCCGAGAATCATCTTAGACTTCTTTTTTTCCCTTTATATCGTCGGCACTTCCCACTTCTAATCAACCATTGTCTCCTTGATTCTGTCTTTTCTGTATCAGTGCAGAAAGTCATTGTTAAAATGACTTTCCTAATAAGTCTAAGTACTTTCCTGTAATACGTGTTTCACACCAGTGCCAGTGTGATCTTTTGAGAACACAAATCTGATCACATATTAATCTGATCACGTATTTTAAAATTTTCATTGGTGTCCTATTCTCTATCATGTAAATTTGTAATATAAATCTATTACAAAATAGATTGGTATGAAGTTGTCCCAAGATTTTACTGATGTTTATCTTTCCTCCTCTACTATCTTTATATATACTGTTATTTTTTTCATTTCCATGCTCATGTTGTTATTTTTGAATTCCTAATAAATTCAAATTCATTTTAAAATAAATACTTTATTTACCTTAGAGATCTAAATTAATTTTTCTTGTCTCTTTGCTATTCTTGTGTATTCTTCTAGTATTAATTATATCCTTATTGTGATTGTTTCCCCAGTACACAGTAGATTCTTTGAGACTCTTATTTCTATCTTTAGATACATATATATCCAATAAAGATTGAAAAGGGTTTAGCTAGAATTTGGCACCATTTTCCTATTTTTATGATTACCTTCTTTATAAGGCAAATAACAGATCATTGGTTTTCAGCCAACAGTAATGTAAAATTTCCTTTTATCCGTAAGTTTAAGTTTTATAAAAATACGGATTTTTGAATTTAAAAAAATCATGACAATACAGTAGCAGTTCTGATGGTGGTATTGAAATGATCAGAGTTTAACTGTTTTAGTTGTAACTTCAGATAATCTACCCATGCCAAACCTTTTTTATTCCATCAAAGACAGCCAGTTTCTGTTCTCTGCTTTGTAAGATGAAGATAATACAAATCTTACTCTCTTTTCTTCAATTCTATCTAATCTTCGTTGTATGTTTTTTAAATTAGCAATATGATTAATACTAACATTCTCTCTTCTGTCCTTTAAAAATGTCTAAAAGTGAAAATCAAGTGTTCGTGACTGCCCATGTGGACGTCAGAGCCAAGTAGCATGGATACAGTTCCTTTGCCTTGTACAGCTGTTTTTCTTAACAGTTTCTAGTTACCTTTATGTTTGTCTTATCACATTTTCAAGTCTTTTTTTAATTATCCCATCCAATATATTGAGTCTTTGAACTCCTAGAGAATTTTTTTTTTTTAATATAATTTATTGTCACATTGGTTTCCATACAACACCCAGTGCTCATCCCAACAAGTGCCCTCCTTCCTCAATGCCTGTCACCCACTCTCCCCTCTCTCATCTTTCAGAGTTTTCTATACCCCGGCGCTGGTCTTGTTCTCTATACTAAGTACACTGCACAACTAGTCTTCCCCCCCCCCCCTTTCATGGATTGAATCTCCTCCCTCCCCCCTAGATAATTTTGTGTTTGGAAAGTTGTCTTATAGGAACAGGCCTCCATTTTGTTTTTCATTTTCACTATCATCCATTGTATTGGATTGTTAACAACCCTTTTAAGTATGTTTTTCTGCTTTGGGAAATGTTTTGGTTCTCTGTTCTTTTCTGGGGCATATTTATTTGTATGTTGAAATTCTTGTAATGACTAAACTCTCCCCTCTTTGCACTTCCCCAGCTTTGCTGCTACCCCTTTACCTGCCTTTTTTTTTTTTTTTTTTTTTGGTTTGGCGTTATTCTTGCAAGCTTTCATTGGATTTTTATTTTGGTGAGCATATCTTTAATTTGCAAGAATTCCTTCTGGTTTTCCTCCCTTCATAATTTTCTGTGATTGTTTTATATTCCTAAAATTTTCAAGGTACTGTAAAAGTTTTAAAGAAATTATGAAAATGAATATTTCTGTAGAATGAGAAAAGAAATTATAGCAAATTACAAACTTAAAAGAACTAATACCAAAAATATCATAAAATCCAGGAAAAAAATTGTATTAAGTTCATGACTTAGCTCTGAATCCTTTTTTCCCCCCTGCATATTTTGGCTTCATTATCTTTGATCACGTTTTCATTTGACAAGGAGTTTGTGATATTTTGTAGAGAGAGAATAAGGAGATCATTCAGCTTTCTTTTAGCATTCAAGTTTCTTACTACATAGTGGTCAAAATGTTTTTTCCATTTCAGTCACTTGCAGTAATATTTTTTGTGGTAAAAATATAACACAAAATTTACTCTTTTAATAATTTTTCCGTGTACAATTCAGAGATAATAAGTATATTCACAATATTTTGTATCCATACCATTACCTATTTTCAGAACTTTTCATCATCCCAAGCAGAAACTCTGTATTCATTAAACAAAAATTTGTTTGTTCATTTTGGTTTACTCTAGTTCCTGAATTTTTTTTCCCCTGAGATAATCCTCCTGTCACTCTTTTTTTATGGTGGGGTGGGGAATTTTGTCTTTTTTTTTTTTAATATTTATTTATTTTTGAGAGAAAGAGAGACAGAGCACGAGTGGAGGAGGAGAGAGAGGGAGAAACAGAATCCAAAGCAAGGCACCAGGCTGTGAGCTGTCAGCAGAGCTGGACGTGGGGCTTGAACCCATGAACCATGAGATCATGACCTGAGCCAAAGGCGGATGCACCCAGGTGCCCCAGGAATTTTATTTTTACAGATTCTCCCTGAGTCCGATGACTGTCTCCTGATATTTAAGAATAAGCCTTAATGTGAGCTCTGAATGTGGTGGGTGGGCTTGTTAACTGTCAAACTCCACTTTCCCATGAACAGTCAGGAAGCCCCTAAAATGACAGAACTACTGTTAAGAGGTTTTGTTTAGGGGTACTAACTTCTGCTTTAATTGCCCCACTGGTGGCTTTGATTTCTTTAGAGTAAACCATAATTTTTTCCCTCCCATCCAAGGGTAAAGTCTTGGCTGAGCATTTTGCTGTGTACAAGAAAGTGAAGGGGCATTGATTAGTCTGCCCTACAGACTTTCTCTTTTTTATCTGGTGTCTCATTTCTGCTTTCCTGAGCCTTTTCTTTTAAGAAGAGGATTGGCTCCCTTTTTTAGGTACCATCTATATTCTAGGCTGTTACTTTTTGGGCCAGAATGTCAGCATTCGCCAGACATCTCTCATCTTCTGAAGACTCCTCTCCATCCTCTTATATTGTTTTGCATTTGATATTTATTTCTCTGATTTTCTTGGGTTACTATATTAATGGGATCTGGAGGGAAAATAAGTAACAGTAAGGTAAGATGTTTATACTGCCATCCTGACACTCCTGCAGACTTCTCGAATGATGTTAATGATGTTGAATTACCTTTCTGTATGGAGTGACAAGCTCGTTCCTTGGTGTTGGTTGTTTGCTTAGCTGAGCTAAAAATTGGTATATGGAGGCAGGGAGGTTTTAAGATGGCTCACTGACAACTGCAAATACAGCTTTTCTTATTTTTTCGCTAAAATAATCATGAATCAAGAATGAGTGGAAACTAATAATACTGCAATTGAAAATTGATTGACATAAAGACAGAACTGGAAATAAGTGTTACTAATGATGAAGCAGATTGAGTCAGATAGAGGAATACTGTGTAGATTTCATTTTCAGCACATGGAGTATTGACTTTGTTTTTTGAAATCAGGATTTTTTTCCCCTCTGATCTTTATCCTGTTGGTCTTTATCCCCAGTATTTGTTCAGAAGTCAGACCTGGGGCCCGAGCTAACCAGAATGTTGATCAGCCATCAACTTCACCCACTCTTAGATGAACTGAGTTTACTTTTTCCATGCCTCAAGTGTGTGCCCCTCACAAATTTTCTGTATGTAAGCATATTAGTAAATGAGGTGGTGGGGGGAGAAAGAGGACTGTGTAGGTGATAACTCTGTTGTGCATGTAGTGTTCTTGGGATTGTTATCCAAAATATGGTACATATACTTCTAGAGATAATAGATTTTTTAGGTGATATATGATAGAACATTTTAATACTTACATATTTGTTTTAGTTACCAGCAATACTAATTGGTTAAGAGGATGCCAAATTAGGTATTAAGTAAAGTTCTGTGTTATAAAAAACAATATCAAGTAAATGTTATAGTTGGTATTGGTTTTGGACAAAAATTGTGAAAATGATAGGCAAGTGACAGAGGTTTGAGATCTCCACTAGATAAAAGCTTTTTAGGAACCCGCAGTAGTATTGCTGTTTATGTATATCACATTTATAAATGTGACTTCCACAGGTGTAACAGAGCATAAATACTGAAAGATGTGTCCTGTTCAAGAAAGAGCCAAAAAACAAAACAACAAAAAAACCCAATATAGATCCAAGAAGAGAATACTGAAGACTCATGGAGTATCCAAAAGTATAAATCAAAATGCCACCATATTCAGTAAGATTCACAAAGACTTGACTTATGGCATGTGAGAAAGAAAACCAGTATATTTTAAGGAGGGATAAAGAAAGCAATTAAGGAAAATAGTAGCAGAGTTTAGATTTACATTGAACTTAGTAAAACAAAACAAAAGAACTGCAGAATGCAGAAAAAAAAATGATGCCATAAAAAAATAATGATAAGTGAGTTCAGAGAAGAGAGAAACAATATGTGGATACTTGATATTTCTAAAAGATCAATGATTTTGGGGGGGGATCCTCAGTAATTAAAAATTTGGGGGGAGTATGGCTGGCACACATTGTTAAATTAATTTCAAGAGTGCAACATAGCGATTCAGCTTCTCTATACATTATGCTGTGCTCACCACAAGTGTAGTCACCATCTGTCACCATACAATGCTATTACAATATCATCAACTGATTCCTCGTGCTCTCCCTTTTATTCATGTAAGGTATTCATTCCTAAAGGACCATAATTGATAGACTAGAAGGAAGCTTTTCTGAGTTTTGAAAAAGAAGTTTTTGTACATAGACTGAAAGAACTCATTTTATTGTAATAAAAAAACCAAGATAAGAGACCCACATCTTAGACACATTCTAGCAAAATAATTGAAATTTAGATTGGGAGGGGTGCCTGACTGGCTCATTTGGAACAGCATGCAACTCTTTATCTCGGGTGATGAGTTCAAGCCCCTGATTGGGTGTAGTGATTACTTAAAAATAAAATTAAAGAAAAGTCAGAGAAAGAGCAACTTACAAATAAATATCCATGTAGAGAAGTACTTTTATTTACTAAAGATCGAATATCAGATTGTTCACTCCAATAATAGATGCTAGAAGACCATAGCATCTACTGTGTTTAAAGGGAGTACTGAGACAAGAATTAGGGCATTAAGGATTGAAGTCATTTTATAATGACTAACAAAATGTATGAAAATGGTTAACGTTGTAAACATGGCTACGAAGGGAATATAAATGCCATGTGAGGAACAGTCTGGCATCAGAAAGGAAACAATAATCAGTCTTCAGATTATTTTAACAACTAAAGTAGGTACGGTAAGTGGTAAACATGTTTTGAATTCAAATGTAAGTCACTCCAGAGATCCTGATACTAGATATAAGTTAAAGAATGTCATTGGATAACTTAAAAGTAAGTACTAGTAGAAGAATTAAATAAGGTATCTTCCAAATCACTGGGAGAAAAAATTAAAAGGAAAATAATTCCATCATATGTTAGGTTGAATTATATACCTGTATTTTCAGCCATTATGACTAACAAAATTACAATTTTATTTGGTTCAACTTTATAATATGGCTAATTGTATTTCTGCATTTTTTAAAAATCCTGAAATCTCGACTCCTTTTCTTAAGTGCAGGTGCTACATCCTTCTTTTTATTTTTTAATTTTTTTAATGTTTATTTATTTTTGAGATAGACAGAGCATGAGTGGGGGAGGGGCAGAGAGAGAGAGAGAGAGAGGGAGACACAGAATCCGAAGCAGGCTCTAGGCTCTGAGCTGTCAGCACAGAGCCCGATGTGGAGCTCAAACTCACGGACCGCGAGATCACGACCTGAGCCGAAGTTGGACGCTCAACCGACTGAGCCACCTAGACGCCCCTATGACATCCTTCTTATACTTTGAATTGTTTTTCTTTTAGCATTGTACTTAATAACCCTGTATATTATTTCAATAAGCATTTGGTTTGGCAGAGCTGACCTTAGCACAATAACGTACCATTGATAGAGTTCCATCGTGACTGACTGTGAGATACCTTTGACTTGTTGCTGAAGCCATGATACTAAACAAATCTTATTTCATTTTATTTCTTTAAAAGAAAATTTTTTTTTAATGTTTAGTTTTGAGAGACAGAGAGAGACAGAGCATGAATGGGGGAGGGGCAGAGAGAGAGGGAGACACAGAATCCTAAGCAGGCTCTAGTCTTTGAGCTGTCAGCATAGAGCCTGACATGGGGCTGGGACTCCCAAACTATGAGATCATGACCTGAGCCAAAGTCAGATGCTTAACCGACTGAGCCACCCAGGCACCCCTATTTCTTTTATCCCTTCTAGAAGTAAAAGAAGGCAATGGAAAAAAGCCCTTTATTTTACTTAATTTTGGATTGCTCTTTGAATAGAGGTATAGAAGTGTAGGGGATTGGAATTGATTTCTATGGCAGAGTTTAAAGTTGAGACTGGGAAATTGTTTATTTCTAAATGAAACTATTCTATGCTTCTACATAAACTGAAACTTTATTGTTGATAGGTAGTAAGCAAGATACTTCTGAAGCTGCAACTGATTTCCTTGTTGTCAGTAAAACTTTCCAGCCAACCCAAGTTCATATGTAAAATACACTTAGATCTAATTTTGTAAAATTACGTGAATGCGTTCAATACATAAGGGCTTTCCTCCACAGCATCCACATTTTGAAAATGATGAACAGATTTAGCTAAAAGAAAATGTCCATGTTCTTTTTCTTGCAATTGACAAGCAGCTTCTAAAAGTATTCCAATTCAAGGGCACCTGGATGGCTTGGTTAAGTGTCCTCTTTCCGCTCAGGTCATGCTCTCAAGGTTCATGGGTTCAGGTCCTGTGTTGGGCTCTGTGCTGATAGTGCAGAGCCTGGAACCTGCTTCAGATTCTGTATCTCCCTCTCTCTCTGTCCCTCCCCACCTCACACTGTGCCTCTCTCATTCTTTCTCTCACAAATAAATATTTAAAAAAAATTTTTTTTAAATAAATGAAAGTATTCCAACTCAGATCAGCTTTATGTATTGCAAATTATAGTTAGGTAGATAATGAACTTTGAAAGTCCGTAATTATTGCCACTAATTTGATCAGGATATTGCTGCTGATTTGATGAGGGCATTTAGTCAGGTATATTCTGAGGATGGCCTTCTTTGTTGGGAAAGGAAATGAGTTCATTAAAAAAAATCATAAGCCAAAAAGCCAGATTTAGAAAAAGTTCAGAGATATCATTTATGTAAAACTCAAAATATATAAAGTAATACCATTCATGAATGTGTACGTATGTTGTAAAACTATACATTGGGGTGCCATATTCTAGACTGTGGCTAGGTATGGGGAAGGTGAGAGAGGAATGGCATTTTTATTTCATGGAAAATAATCTAAAGCAGATATGGCAAAACATGACAAGTGCAGAAGGGGCATATATAGATAAGTGTATATTACATTTCTCTCTGCTTGAAAAAGTTCATGTAAAATTTCAAAGTATTTAAATTCCCTATATATCCACTGATCATATGGTAACTGATTTTTTTAAAAGATACATTAAAACCAATTCATTGGGCGAAATGACACTTGGACTAAGCTTTAATAATGGAACTAGTTTATTTCCTAGTTAAACTTATCGAGAGGTCAGTATCAAGGTAGAATTATTTACTTGCCTTGGAAATGAGAAAATGTGAGATTTGTAACTTTTTCTCTTATTTAGGGAGTTGATAAGATGGTTAGTAGATGTTATTTTTCTCTTTTTTAATTTTATTTTTAATTAATTAAGTTTTTAATTTACAACTAAGATAGCATATAGTGCAACAACGATTTCAGGAGTAGATTCTAGTGATTCATCTCCTATGGATAACACCCAGTGTTATTCCAACAGGTGTCTTCCTTAATGCTCCTTACCCATTTAGCCCATCCCTCCTCCCTTAACATTTTCAGCAACCCTCTGTTTCTTCTCTATATTTAAGAGTCTCTTATCTACCTCCTTGTTTTTATATTATTTTTGCTTCCCTTCTCTTATGTTCATCTGTTTTGTATTTAAATTCCTCATGTGAGTGAAGTCACATGATATTTGTCTTTCTCTGACTAATTTCGCTTAGTATTATACCCTATAGTTCCATTCATGTAGTTGTAAGATGTCTTTTTGATTGCTGAGTAATACTCCATTACACACACACACACACACACACACACACACACACCTCCTTTATTCATCCGTTGATGGATTTTGGGCTCTTTCCATACTTTGGCTATGGTCGATAGCACTGCTGTAAACATTGGGGTGCATGTGCCCCTTTGATACAGCACACCTGTATCTCTTGGATAAATAGCTAGTAGTGCAGTTCTGGGTCGTAGGGTAGTTCTGTTTTTAATTTTTTGAGGAACCTCCACACTTTTCCAGAGAGGCTGTACCAGTTTGCATTCCCACCAGCAGTGCAAAAGAGATCCTCTTTCTCTGCATCCTCACCAACGTCTGTTGTTGCCTGAGTTGTTAATTTTAGACATTCTGACTGGTGTGAGGTAGTATCTCATTGTGGTTTTGATTTGTAAATCCCTGATGATGAGAGATGTTGAGCATCTTTTCATATGTCTGTTAGCCATCTGGATATCTTCTTTGGAGAAGTGTCTATTCATGTCTTTTGCCCATTACTTCACTGGATTATTTGTTTTTTTGGGTGTTGAATTTGATAAGTTCTTTATAGATTTTGGATACTTAACCCTTTATCTGCTATGTTATTTGCAAATATCTTCTCCCATTCCATCAGTTGCCTTTTAGTTTTGCTGATTGTTTCCTTTGCCGAAGCTTTTTATCTTGATGAGGTCCCAATAGTTCATTTTTGCTTTTGTTTTTCTTGCCTCTGGAGACATGTTGAGTAAGAAGCTGCTGGAGGTAAGGTCAGAGAGGTTGTTGCCTGCTTTCTCCTCAAGGATTTTGATGGCTTCCTGTCTTATGTTTAGGTCTTTCATCCATTTTGAGTTTATTTTTGTATATGGTGTGAGAAAGTGTTCTAGGTTCATTCTTCTGCATATTGCTGTCCAGTTTTCAGAGCACCATTTGCTGAAGAGACTGTCTTTATTCCATTGGATACTCTTTCCTGCTTTGTCAAAGATTGGTTGGCCATACGTTTGTGGGTCCATTTCTGGGTTCTCTATTCTGTTCCATTGGTCTGAGCATCTGTTTTTGTACCAGTACCATACTGTCTTGATGATTACAGCTTTGTAATACATTTTGAAGTCTGGGATTGTGATGCCGCCAGTTTTGGTTTGCTTTTTCAGGATTGCTTTGGCTATTTGGCTATTGCATCTTTAGTGGTTCCATACAAATTTTAGGATTGTTTGTTCTAGCTCTGTGATGAATGCTGGTGTTATTTTGATAGGGATTGCATTGAATATGTAGATTGCTCTGGGTAGTGTCGACATTTTAACAATTACTTGTTCTTCCAGCTCAGGAGCATGAAATATTTTTCCTTTTTTTTGTGTCTTCTTCAATTTCTTTCGTAGTCTTTCTAGTTTTCAGGCATTATTTTTCTCTTAACTATAAATGGATTAAATATAATATCTCGTGTATATTTCAAGATGCACATCAAGTACCTACCTAATGTAGGAAGTAGAACATTATCTACAACTTTGAAGTTATTAGTGTTCTTCTTCCCAGTAGCAACCCCTTGCCTCGCTTATCCTGAATTCTGCATTTCATTTTCTTAAGTGTCAAGAGCAGGGTTCCTCAAAATTAAGTTATCTTTAGACTTTTGTGTGTGTGTGGTAAAAAATATACATAACATTTATTTATAAAAATATCACTTTGTAAGTGTATAATTTCAGTGGCATTAAGTATATTCACAGTGATGTGCTATCATCATCACCATCCATATCCAGAATTTTTTTTATCATCCCAAACTGAAAATCTGAACTCGTTAAACACTTACTTTCCATCGTGCTCTCCCTTCAACCTCTGGTGGTAACCTCTTTTTTATTTTTTGTATCTGTGAATTTGCCTATTCTAGGTACTTCATAGAAATGGAATTATATAGTATTTGTCTTTTTGCATCTGGATTATTTCACTTAATATAATGTCCTCATGGTTCACTCATGTCCTAGCATGTCTCAGAATTTCCTTTTAAGGCTGAATAATATTCCGTTGTACATATTTACCACATTTTGTTTTCCATTCATCTGTTGATATGCATGTACATTGTTTTCACTCATTGGCTATTGCTAATAATGCTTATAGGATCACTGGTGTACAAGTATCTGAGACCCAGCTTCTAATGCTTTACTGCATATTTTCTTTTGGCTAATATACCAAGGAGTGGACTTAATGGATCTTATGAAATTCTGTGTTTAACTTTTTGAGAAAATGCCATATTGTTTTCCACAGTGGCTGTATCATTTTACATTCCTCCCAGTAATGCACAAGGGTTCCAGTTACACTGCATCCTTGGTAACACTTATTAGTTTGTAGGTTGTTTTGTTTTTTTAAATAATAGTCATTCTAATGGGTTTGAAGTGGTATCTCTTTGTTAGATGTGTTTCAAAGGAAAAAGCTTAGGGGATCTTAATGTGACTTAAATTATTAAAATGTTACATGCGTAAATAGACAACAAAATACACTGTCATACACAACTATAAAATCAAAACAGACGACTTAAATGCAAATTAAAACCAACTAAAATCAAATTAGTGTTTATCTAGTAGTCTGAATCAAATTATTGCAGTAAGCCTTCCTTTATAAATAACAGTCTAGGAGCACCTGGGTGGCTTAGTTGGTTGAGCATCTGACTTTGGCTTAGGTCATGATTTCATGGTTTGTGGGTTTGAGCCCCAATTTGGGCCTTTTGTGTTGACAGTGGCAGAGCCTGCTTGGGATTCTCTGTCTCCCTCTCTCTCAAAAAAAAAGAAAAATTTAAATAACTCAGTCTTATGAGAATGTCTTTTTCAGTTACAAATTATAACTGTAGCAATTTTATTTTTAAATAGTAAAGAAATTCATAGCAAATAGTTGACTGGTGGAAATATCCTGACATGCCAATCTATCTATCCACAGCCAACATTAATTTATTTACAAAGTTAACAATTAATACACAGAATTTATAAATTGCCACGTAGGTTATTTGATTGCTAATGTAATTTAGAAAAATAAACTGCCTCTGGGGCACCTGGGTGGCTCAGTCAGTTAAGTGTCTGACTTTGGCTCGGGTCATGATCCTACAGTTTGTTAGTTTGAGCCCTGGTTTGTTAGTTTGAGCCTCGAGTCGGGCTCTGTGCTGACAGGTCAGAGCCTGGAGTCTGCTTCGGATTCTGTGTTTCCCTCTCTTTCTGCCGCTTCCCCACTCATGCTTGCTCTTGCACGCACTCTGTCTCTCAAAAATAAATAAACTTAAAAAATAAAAATAAACTGCTTTTTGGTTAACTAGTTGAGTCAGAATATACGTATATAAATTTGTCACTAATTGTCTAAGAGTACAAAAATCTTTTACCTACTCCTGATATGTCTGCAGTCCCAAATTAAGGAAATGCTAACTTTTTAAAAATTTTTTAAAAATTTACATCCAAGTTAGTTAGCATATAGTGCAACAATGATTTCAAGAGTAGATTCCTTAATGCCCCTTACCCATTTAGCCCATCCCCCCTCCCACAATCCCTCCCATAACCCTCTGTTTGTTCTGCATATTTAAGAGGCTCTTATGTTTTTGTCCCCCTCCCTGTTTTTATATTATTTTTGCTCCTTTCTCTTATGTTCATCTGCTTTGTATCTTAAAGACCTCATATGACTGAAGTCATATAATATTTGTCTTTCTCTGACTGAGTAATTTTGCTTAGTATGATACCCTCTAGTTCCATCCAGGTAGTTGCAAATAGCAAGATTTCTTTCTTTTTTGATTGCCAAGTAATACTCCATTGTGTGTGTGTGTGTGTGTGTGTGTGTGTGTATGTGTACTTGTGTATGTACGTATGTAGTACATACATACACATACCACATCTTCTTTATCCATTCATCTGTTGATGGATTTGGGGCTCTTTCCATACTTTGGTTATTGTTGACAGTGCTGCTGTAAACATTGGGGTTCATGTGTCTCTTCGAAACAGCATACCTATATCCCTTAGAAAAATACCTGGTAGTGCAATGGCTGGGTCGTAAGGTAGTTCTATTTTTAATTTTTTGAGGAACCTCCATACTATTTTCCAGAGTGGCTGCAATTGTCAAAATAATTCTTAGTCAAGAAAGATGATATTTCCATTTTACAGAGAGGAAACTAAGACTAACGTCAATTACTTTAGCTATAGAAGTGCAAAAGAAGAGATAAACTTGGCATGTGAGAATATAGGAATCCCCCCTCTCTGCAGCTTGTTATTTGGAAGTGTTGGGGAAGCAAGGTGGATGGGGGTGGCTTTTGAATTTGGATTCAATGTAATATTTTTCAAACATACTGGTCATAAGTCCTCCCTCTGGTAATTGATTCACTGGGGCTAAGGCAATGCCCCTAGAACTCCCTTGAATTAGTTGACAAGTTCCCCCAGAAAATTCTTATAATTAGGCAAAGTTGGATGATTTTACATTATTTCAAGCAAGGAAGGGACTTGGCATGATAAAAATAGTGTTTTGGGGAACATCTGTGTCTTTAAAGGATAGATTGAGGTAGGAAAAGTTAATAGTTATTTTGACATGAGATAGTTGTTTATTTTACTAGTTTGGAACAGTGGAATGAGATGTGGAGAATAATGGAATTACAGGGATTGAAAAATTCCCATTCATATTGCCTGGGAAGACAAAGAAAAACTGGGCAGTTGAAATGGATAAGCTGATTTGTGGAAGAAACTTTGTAGAGTTGGAGATATATTGAGTCTTGGGTCATAAAATGTGCAGTAGATATTTGTAATTACTAACTTGAATTCCAGAATTAACAAAGCATTACATTAAAATAGACCCTTTCAAACATAAACATAAAACTTACTAAGTCAGGCGCACTAGTGCAAATCGGGCTTTCTATTTTTGTTTTTACTTACTCTTACTGCTTTCTGCATTTCTGGGTCTCTCAGTAAACTGGAAATCTTTATTCCCTGCCCCTAAGTGGATATGAGAAGAAGGGAGAGGTTAAGATTGACCTGATAAGGAGAGGATCCTAGAAGCAAAAGTGATAAACAAGTATTTAAATTTAGTATGAATGAGTATGTTAGAGTCTTCTTCCGTGTTCCTCCCCCTCCACCCACCCACCCCAGCCCTTAAAAAATTTAAAAAAATTTGCTTTGGTCTTGTTTCCTTAGGTGAATACCTTGTCATGCACATTCAAAAGCAAATGAATTGTATTCTTATATACTGGACTTTATTGATTTCTGGACAAAATGAGACATGTTTTGGATGTCAAGCCCAGTGAATTCTTTGATGAGATTCTTGCTTTACAATGTGTGCCTACAGCATTTGCTTTACTGTGGGAGCAGATTCTTAACTGGATGACCCATTAAGTTTCAGTGCTAATACTGAGTTTTTAGTTCTGTTTTATTGGTCTCCCCTTTTTGCAAACTTTCTTGTATCCACTGCAGGGTATCACAGGGTATCATTTGTCTCTGAGGTATAAAATTTCCTTCCTGTAATGAGCAAGAATTTTTTAGTCTTTATCCCTTTCCACATTCAACTTCCCTTCTTGTCCCTTTCTTAGCCCTTTAGCTTTCTTTGGAAAGTTTTATTCTAAGGCCCTACCTATAACAATTGTAGTTTAGCCCTCTCAGTTAATTGCCTTCACATTCAGATAAAACTTTTAAATTTCAATAAAAACTTTTGAATTTATGTGGATGATTAAACTTGTTCTGAGTTTTGCTATTACAATGGATATTGTAAAGTCATTTAGTGAAAATAGTTTGCTATTTTTTAATAGGACTAATAAATGTGTTTTTACTTTCTATTTTGTGATTCAGCTGTTACAAGTATCTGCTATTATTTGTAGCGTTAACATAAAGCTTTCTATATTTGCCAGGTTCTAGGTATGTTGAATAGTTTGGTTTCTGTGCCCCCTCACCCCACAAAGAGATGCGTGGAGAGAATCTCTTAGGCTCCAAATTTATGTATTTGTGACCCTGATTTGGGAATGAATTGGAGTATGGTTAATGATAAAACTATAAAGTAGTCTGGTTTGAAAAGCACTCTTAACTTTTTTGTGTAAGTAGATTTTTTTTTTCTGCTTTGAAACAGAGAACCTTTTTGTAAATAAATGAAATGCAAATAAAGATGAGCCAGATTGGGGAAAAGGGACTGATTGGGAGGAGTTAAAACACCAGGGTTTGTTTTGTTTCGTTTTGTTTACTATTCTTTTGATGACCTTTTTTGTCTCTGAAACTGGTACTCAACTATTTCAGAATAGTTCTTAGAAGACACCATGGAGAAGCAAGTGACCCAATGTCATCTTTAAATATCCCTTTGCACTCCCTCACCCCCATAATTATCGTTATCTATTGACCTGTTTAGGAACATTCAGCTAACTAGACTCTTCTATGTGGGATAGACCCAGTTCCTCTCTAAGGGTGCCAGACAGGAAGGTTATACAGAAATTTGTAGGAGAATTTTACTCTGTAGATTTGACCACTTAAAATCCAGGTTTAATTTTCGTAGTATATTTCAAAACACCTTAAAAGTCCTGTTAATCATTTTTGTTATTAACATTTAAGAGTTTTTGCATAAAAATCATTATTTTGCTTCTATTATTAATTTTCCCACTTTTCCCCAGGCCTTCAAACTCTAATTATTCTGGAGTTTTCAAGAAAAAGAATACAAGTTATTTACATAGTTTTTTTTTTTTAATTTTTTAATTTTTTTAACGTTTATTTAATTTTGAGAGGCATAGAGACAGAGTGTGAGCAGGGGAAGGGCAGAGAGACAGGGAGATACAGAATCCGAAGCAGGCTCTAGGCTCTAATGAGCCATCAGCACAGAGCCCAATGCGGGGCCCGAACTTACAGACTGTGAGATCATGACCTGAGCCGAAGTTGACCGCTTAACCTGACTGAGCCACCCAGGCGCCCCTTATTTACATAGTTTAAAAAACAAAGTATTTAGTAGATAGAAGTATAAAATACTTCTGTCATCTTAGAATTGTTATTAGACCATGTTGGCCTGTAAGAGATAGATATGCCAGACCTAAATAATTATTTATATGGTTTCTGTCATTCAAAATACAGAATATTTCTTTAAAAAAATTCTTTATCAAGTGGTAACTGAAACTCATGCTGCATTCAAAAGCAGTGTTTCAAACTGTTTTCCCCCCGAAGACAAGGTTTTATTTCTGTATCCCAACACCCACAAGTAGTATCACTTTAAAAGATGGAAGAGATCCCCAGGTCTTTGCTAAGTCAGTGTGGTGCAAAAAATGATAAAGAGGGAGGACTCCAATATTGACCTAAAATATTTTAATCAAGGAATTCCAGGCACTTCTCCCCACCCATATTTTGATGTGTAAACTTGTCATCTGTGGTCTTAATTTAGCAGTAAAACTTTGAATATTGCTAAAAATAAAATGCTACAGAAGCTTAAATTCTAATAAGTCTTGAGGGCCAAGTATTTTGAAGGTATAGATGTTAGCCCATAAAAGAAGTTAATGACATCCAGTCTCACTGTGTCAGGTGCACAATTTGTTTGGAAGATTTGCTTCTGGGGCTAATTAAATAAGCAATAGGGATAGAATTGCTACTTTAGAAAATACTGAAATTTGAGGATAAAGGGAAAAATGCCTCTACAGAATGTTTAAAATAACTTCTTAAAAGCAAGTAAATGAAGATGTACAAATTGCTATAAAGCCATTGTACCAAATACTAACATTGTGTTTTTCACCCAAGAAGAAATTGCATCAGCAAATAATCTATGGAGCACTGTTATTTGGATGTTCTGAGATGAACAATTGTTTTAGTTGTTGCCCAGCTCCCCACCTCCACCCCTCAGCAGCCTGGAACTGTGTGTGTTACAGGAGGTCATGTGACAGTGATCCTTGGTTTTGTTCATTTAGCCTGTCAAAACAATTTTATGTAGGTGGAAAGAAATGAATGAAATGGATAGAGTGGGTTAGCTGCATCAGCTCTAGTTTACACTGAAGGTAATGAATGATAACGTATCAGGCCCCCAGGAATATCCAGCTTGATAATGCTGGAGAGAAGGTGCTAAAAAGCAACAGTGGCTAATCTGTTCTAAATCTCATTTGATTCTTTACTTAAAAATTTTATCATTGACTTCGTGATAACTTGATTGGCAGTTGGTAATATTTAAATAATACATATTCCTCTTACTGTACCTTCAGTTATAATTTAGTAAAGACACTAGTCCTTTTCAGTGAACCCTGGTTAATAACAGAAATCTCAGTATGGCTTTTCTGAGAAGAAAATAGTTTTAGAAGCTTTACAAAATGTTTAAGATGTTTGTTTCTAGTATAATAAATGGAACATGAGCATTGAATCAAATCTTCACTTAATTCTTGGTTTTGCTTTTCATGTGAACTTAAGAGATACGTTAAATTTTTTTTCTGAGTCTGTTCATGTGTAAAAGTCATACTACCTAATATCTCACAAGTTTTTCTGAGAATTAATGAGAACAGAATTAAACAACCAGCTAATAAGTAGGAAACACTTAGCAAATATTTTTAAAATCCCAGCTGTTCTTACTGGTCTGTGAGCTTGTTAGTTTTGAACTATTTTACTATTGTCTTAAAATTTTAGGGTGTGTTGGGGTACCTGGGTGGCTCATTCGGTTAAGTGTACAACTCTTGATTTTGGCTCAGGTGATGATTGTGAGTTTGAGCCCTGCATCTGGCTCTGCACAATCAGTGCAGAGCCTGCTTGGGATTTTCTCTCGCTCTCCCTCTGCCCCTTCCCCATTCTCTCTCAAAAATAAATAAATAAGCATTTAAAAAAATTTAGGGGTGCTAAAATAATTTACTTCTGATACATTATGAAATGCTCCTAGATTAAAAAATAGATTTAGTCATAGGTACAACAAGTTGACAAATTATTGAAAGAATGACCAAAGTACTTGTTTGGGTTTTTTTCCCCACTTAGTTGATAATCTGTATTCATGCAATTACATACTTCTAATTTTAAGTAAGGTTCTCAGACCCCTTAAAATAAATCTTCAATAATTTTTAGGGAGGATAAAAATCACAACAGATATTTAAAATAGCCTCTCTTGCAGCATAGATGACTTCTAGGCAAAATTAGATAAAAGTTAGTATTTTGATGGAATTTTAAGACTGTCATTTATTGTGTTCTCAAGGAAAAATGGTTGTAGTTTTTAGGTGAAGAAAAAGTCCCTGTTTGAGTTCTTTTTTTCCCCTTCCTTTTTTGTATTTTGCTATAAATAAGTAGTTGGCAGCTTTTTAACAATGGGCTTTTACAAATTATTTTTAAAAATCAAATCACAGCAGCTGTGATCTTTGTATTAGACTTACTGAGACTCAGTCAATTTCAATTTCAATTCTTATCTTTCTTTTAAGTTCTAGACATTTTTTTATTCTGGGAAATGCTAACTGCTTGTTAAGGATATACACGCACTTCTTTTGTTTCTTGGGAAGCACTTTCATGGATTCGTTCGATATGTGGCTACTTAGCAAGTTATGCTAGGTTATCAGATCCCAAAGATCGAACACTGAAAAAGCATTTTGTTACTACTTTTAGAATAAGTCTCAATGCAGTATGACTTGCGATTAAGTGATACAGAAGAGGCGTATACATAGTTGTAAAAAACATATATAAATAAAGAGGGGGGATGATAACCTAGAGTAAGGGACAGTCAGGAGAGGTGTCCTGAGGAAATGAATTGAATTGATCTTTGAAGGATGACTGGGCATTAACTAGGCAAAAAAGGTTGATAAAAGGGCATTCTAGATAGAGAATGCAGCATGTATGAAGGGACCTAATGGGAAGAAGCATTACATGTTTGAGAATGGTTAGAGTGATAAGAAATTAGGCTTGAAGAATGGGCAAGGACCGTATTATGTGGGACCCCATACATCACAGTGATTTTCACCTTTGTCCTAAAGGCTGTAGAAAGTTATTAAACAGTTTAAACAACATTATGACAGGCGATATTTCATTGAATCTAAAACTGCAGTTGTGTGATGCATTCTAATTTCAGATATGTGAAAAATGGTATTTCTAAAAATACGTAGGCATACCTTAGAATTGATTTAATTGGCACTAAAAACATTCTAGCTGTCTATGGAGAAAATGGAAAACAGATGTATAAGGGTAAGACTAGGTTTGGGAAACAACTTAGTAGGTTATTGCAGGAATTCAGAAGAGATCATGATGGCTTGAAATAGGTTGGTGGTGTTAGAGGAAGACATAGTAAATTACTTTGAGTAAGTTTCAGCAGAAAATTTACCCAATCCTTGTGTGCTTTAAAACATTATTGAAAACTTGGAAATGTAGATATGATAGAACAATCTTGAGATTTTAAATACAATTAAAATTTAAGTAAAGTAGACTGATCTGTGCTAGTGTCTTTCACATCTAGTAACCATTTCTGTCCAAAGTTACATAGCAGTTGAGAGAAAACATTTCACAGTTGAAGGTTCAATGTGTCTTTTAAACTAAGGATTTTGTGAAAACCCTCTACAGAGAATTAGTCACACTTAACTTCCTATTTGTACAACAGTGATTATATTTACATGATTTTATATTTAAGTTATTACTCTTTGTTTTTAATTTTTTAATGTTTATTTTTGAGAGAGAGAGGGAGAGAGACAGAGCATGAGTGGGGGAGGAGTAGAGAGAGAGGGAGACACAGAATCCGAAGCCGACCCCAGGCTCTGAGCTGTCAGCACAGAGCCCAACGCAGGACTCGAACTCACGAACTGTGAGATCATGATCTGAGTTGAAGTTGGATGCTTAACCAGCTGAGCCACCTGGGTGCTCCAAGCTACTGCTCTTAAGTAGTACACTCCCTTATCCTGTATAATGTACGTTCTTAATTTTAGCTGAAATGGTCTACTGTAAGTGATGTATTTTCTAGCAGTTCCAAACTATGAGTGAATAAACAAATTTAAATAAAATGTAAGTTCAGATCTCATAGTTCACTGTTATTAAAGTTTGAATCTCCTTGCCTCCAATCTGTATCCTACATTTCCAAGTTTACATGTAGTACTTTCTACAGATTCTTGTTGTCTTAAGCATTTCAAGTATTACATGACCAGAACTGTGGGTACTTTCATGCCCATGATCTCACTTAATCCTTAGAATATCCTGCTGATATGGGTTCTTCTTATATGGCTAACTCTAGCTTGTGCACACTCACGCACACAGAATTGAATCTTTTGTGATATGCTCTCAGGATACCCAGTTTTTTCCTCCTTATCATACTTAATAAAAGTAATGCCTCTACCTCTTGCACCGTAAAGTCTAGAGAGCAGGAACCTTGTCTCTGATGCTTATCATATCCTGTTGTCTGATGACAGGATACCCAAATATTTGTTAAAATCAAGCAAGCATTTTTGAAGATACACTATATATAATTGCTAAAAAACTAAAATGGAGGTTACATGCTATCAAAGATAAGAATACTTTCAAGACAATCACGAAGGTAGACTATATATTGGGGCACCTGGGTAGCTCAGTTGGTTAAGCATCCAACTCTTGATTTTGCTCAGGTCATGATCTCGTGGTTCGTCAAGTTCGAGCCCTGCATTGAACTCTGCGCTGACTGCGTGGAGCCTGCTTGGTATTCTATCTCTTCCTCTCTTTCAGCTTCTCTCCTGCTTACACATGTGCTCTTTCTCTTTCAAAATAAACATGAAAAAAGAAAGTAGACTATATATTAAATAAAAAATGTCAGTTTTAGGTAGAACATCATAATTCATTTGGCTCCTGTGTACTGTCTTTTTTTTTTTTAATGTTTTATTTTTGAGAGAGAGAGAGAGAGAGGGAGACACAGAATCCAGAGCAGGCTCTGAGCTGTCAGCACAGAGCCCAACATGGAGCAGGAACTCACAAACCGTGAGATCATTACCTGAGCCAAAGTTGGATGCTTAAATTGACTGAGCCACCCAGGTACCCCGTCATGTGTTACTGTCTTCTGATTGTGTTGAGACTGAATTAACTTCATAGTTTCTTTAAAATAAGTTTTTTAATTTAACTATAGTAAGGTTCAGTAACATATAAGGGATCAAGAATTTTTCTTCTAAGGAAGATTTTTTGAAACATGTATTGGGAAATCCTATTGTAGGTCAATAAATAGAAAATGAAACAAGCTGAAAACTCTTCCCACTGTAAAACACCAGCTATTTAGAGAAGTTTGATTAAAAGAACAATAAAAACCTATCCTTTTAAGTGCATAATTAAGCCTGTAGGAATGTAAGGATAATCTCCAAGGTTTAAAAACTAAGAAGAAACAAAAAAGCAAAATGGGAGAATCATGAACTGACACTAGGAATTTTCTGAGACAGTTGCCAATCTCGTTAATAACTAAGAGGTATGGTTTTACCATCTATCTTATGATAGATGAAGTCTCAAGCCAAAGCAGGTAATGGAATTGAGATGCAATAAAATTGTTCTTTGAAGAGCTACACCTTTAAGGAAAATAGAGACTAGAGAAAAATTTAGTTTCTGAGACATGGACAACAGAAGCTTCTCCAGTCAGGTGAAAAAAAGTTTACCCTGAAAATTTATAAACAAGGACCTGTATTGACACACATAATGAGATTTGAATTTGAACTGATTGCATGGAGTTAATGGCCAAGACTAGTAATATCCCTAGGGCACGAGGCTTAAACAAACTCTGAACTGCTCTATTGATCTACCAGGATACATCCACAACTGAGCTTATTCCAACATACAAATCACAGTTTAAGGTAATTTTAGTCAATTATATAATTTTATACAAATTTTATTCAATTATACAATTTTATTAAATATTGTAAATCACATGAAGAAACGAACCACCACAAGTGAACCAAAAACAATAGGTAAAATTAGAGCCCCAATAACTCAGATAAAAGTGGTATTGAACTGAGCCTCTAAATTATTTTAAAGAATTACAGAACGAAAAACTGAAATGACAAAAAAAATCAAGTTAGTGTTGGAGCAGGTAGTGAATGACTGATTTAATAAAGACCCAAAAAGAGACTCAATAAATCAAAATGCATTGCAGTTAAAAACTAAATGGCAAGTGCTACTACTTTCCTCAGTCATCTGGCTTTATATACTTTGTCCTTTAACTCACTGTCTGTTCTCTAGTAAAGGAACATTTTAGGAGGATAACCCAGGATCTCTGCTGCCATGGACCTGAGTCTCAGTGGACAGGGTATATGACTTGCGGATGATTGCAGTCTTTGGTTGAGAGTGGGAATAGAAGTGATTAAGGGCTGTGAAAGGGGATTTTATAGAACTTTGAGAGAGGCCAAGCTTGCAGTGATAATTTGGAGATGGAGCAGGCTGAGAGGGAGGAAAGTCCAAGGAAGGTGCTGGGAAAACTTACAGGTTCATGAAGCAGGGAATGGGAGTGAAGATTGGAGAGGTCCATTGCAAATTCAACTGCCATTTATCATGTCTCATTCAAAACCCCATGTGTTAGGGTTTCCACTGAGTTGGGATGGACAAATCCTACCTGCAGGCATTGGGCCTGGTGAAATGACAGCAGAATTCCTTCCCCACTGAAACTACTAGTTAAGTGCCTAGCCTTTTTGTTCTTCTATTTTCCCTCCTAGCTTTGTTTATGTTGCTAGTGAGGAGAGTAGGGACTGGAGTGGTGACTGAATTCTTTTTATCAAACTCTTTTGGTGGGTACTTTTGGTGACAGATTGATGTTGTTGTTTTTTTTTTTTAATGGATGTTCAAATGTATGCCCCTCTCACCTATATGCCTAGTGCTCTAAGACTTGTGTGGTTGGTTAGAAGTCTTCATCTGGTTTATGTTCATTCATCTCTTATTTCTGGAGCAGGGACTGCGACCTTGTCACGTCTTTTGTATCCCTTCCTCCTTTAGACTTTAAAGTTTGATTAATTTAAACAAAATTTTAAGCAGTAATAAGCAGTTTAGTTATAGTGTTTCAAGAGTGATTTAGTGAACAAGAAGGTATATCTGAGAACATTGCCCAGAAGGTAAAAAAAATGGAAAATGAGAAGTTAAAAGATAGGATGGATGGAGTAGGTTACACACACAAACACACAGCACATATAAATACATATGTAAATCCTACAAAGAAGAGAAAGAGAAATAGGAGAAGGCAATATTCAAAGAGATAATAGTTGACGGTTTTCCTGACTTGAAGACAAATACTTGACACTTGTGGCTTAAAAGCACAGTCAGCCCCATTATATATACATAAGCAAGATGCCTGGTAGTGGAAGTGCAGAACACAATTAAAAAAAAAGAAGTCTTGGGGCATCTGGGTGGCTCAGTTAGTTAAGTATCTGAATTCGGCTCAGGTCACGTTCTCACGATTCGTGGGTGTGAGCCCCACATTGGGCTCTGTGCTGACCGCTCAGAGCCTGGAGCTGCTTCAGATTCTGTGTGTGTGTGTCTCTCTCTGCCCCTTCCCTGCTTATGCTCTGTTTCTCTCTCTCTCAAAATTAAATAAACATTAGAAAATTTATTTTTTTAATTTTTATTTTATTGTTTTTATTTTTTTAAAGGATTCTTTTTTTTTTAATGTTTATTTATCTTTGAGACAGAGAGAGACAAAGCGTGAGCAGGGGAGGGGCAGGGAGAGAGGGAGACACAGAATCTGAAACAGGTAGTCTCTGAGCTGTCAGCACAGAGCCCAATGTGGGGCTTGAAGTCGTGAACCACAGATCATGATCTGAGCTGAAGTCAGACACTTAACCAACTGAGCCACCCAGGTGCTCCCCCCCAAAAAATTTTTTAAGTCTTTAGAACAACTAGAGAGAAAATACGGATAAATTTACAAAGGAGGACATTTATACTGACAGCTGCAGTAGACAACAGAACACCACAAAACAGTATCTTGAAAATGCTGAAAGAAAAATAAGCCAACCTAGAAATCTACACTCATCTAAACTATCACTCAAGAGTGATGATGAAATAAACATTTCAAACAAACTAGGATTACACCCCTAGTGAAATGTTTACTGAAAGAATTTTGAAAAATATATTTCACAAAAGAAGAAAATGAGCCCAGCTAAGGAAATCAGGAGAAAAATGGAAAGGTGAATGAAAAGATATGTGAATATATATAAGTAAACATATACTATTTAAATAGTAATTATAATGTTGTCTTAAGGAGTAGTAGGATAGTAGGGAACTAAAGCATTAGGCAAAATAATGTATAAGATGGGGAGGAGTGATGAGAATAGTGATTTTTTAATGGTATATAAATTTACAATAAAAATTTTTTTTAATTTTTTTTAACATTTATTTATTTTTGAGAGATATAGAGACAGAGCGTGAGCAGGGGAGAGGCAGAGAGAGAGGGAGACACAGAATCCCAAGCAGGCTCCAGGCTCTGAGACATCAGCACAGAGCCCAACGCGGGGCTCAAACTCACAGACCGCGAGATCATGACCTGAGCTGAAGTCGGACGCCCAACTGACTGAGCCACCCAGGCGCCCCACAATAAAATTTTTAAAATTGATATATACTACTTGGGAAAAAGTTGTTGAGAGAACAGATTATCTGTACAATCTCCATGTTGTTGCAAGTTATATGCCTTTAAACTAAAATTCTTGATGATATTCTGATGTGTTAGGTGTCTTATGCTGTAATTTCTGTATTATAAAAATAAAAGTCTCCTTATTGGGGGAAAAAATAACCAAGATAATTTAGAAAATAAAATTGAGGAAGGTGTTATATAGGAAGTGGTTCTACCAAAACTATAACAAGAACGTGTGATACTAGTGCAGAATACACAGACCATTGGAATAGAATATAGAATCTGGAAATAGAATTACACTTATATGAAAAGGATAGATTGTTCGCCAGATAGTATTGAGTTATTGGTTGATACAGAAAAAAACAGCCAGTCTTTCTTTTTCCAACCAAATAAATTACTCAACAAATAAATTCCCAAGTGTGGCAAACAAAACAAATTTATATTTTAAAAAGGAAAAACATATGGCCTCAGTGTCTAGAAGAGTTACTGAAGACATAAAGCCCACCTACCACAAAGTAATAGATAAATTGAACTGCAGTGAAATAAATAAAAATAACTTCATAAGGAAGGTGGAGATAGAAACCACAAATTGAAAAAACATGTCTGTAACATAAAAGCAATAAAGGATTAGTATCCAAATTTATTTTGAGAACTTAAAGAAAGCAACAAATGATATGACTGGGCATCTCACAAAAGAAGATTCTGAAGTAGCCTGCAAAGAAAACAAAAAGGTTTTCTCATTTATTTTTGACTCTAAAAATGTAAACTAAACAATAGGATATGAGTTTATACCCATCAAATGGATTAAAGTTAATGTCTGATGATACCAATTGTTGGTGACCATGTGCAACGGAAACCTTCATACAATGCTCTTAAGAGAGTACATTTGGTACAGTCCCCTTGAAAAGCAGTTTGTTGATACCTATGAAAATTTAAGGTGCCTATTTCTTATGATTAATTCTAGGCATATATCCTAATAGTATTTTTTTTTGTGCCTCAGACCTCTTTTGAAAGCTAGAATAATGTTTTAAGTCCATATAATAAAATATATAGGATTGAAGTGGAAACATTTTACTGAAATAGTTACAAAAATTTTTAAATATGTGATATAGTATGCATTATTAGTGCATAAGAATAAGATTAGCTGAAAGATCTAATAGCTGTCAATTTCAAAGTAATGATTAATGTAAATGGTATTTTGAGATAATCTATAACCACTGTTACATGATATCAAAATAGAGCTATTGGTGACAAAAATCACAGGGATTGCTGAATGCTGTCAGGTGTATATATTCATAATTGATGTATGGGCTTATTTCTGGACTCTCAGTGCTATTCCTTTGGTCTACATATCTCTTCTTACCACACTGTTTTGATTACCGTAGGTTTTAACAAGAACCTGTGTCCTAGACACACACTTTAATGTATGTCCAAGGAGATTAATATTGTAACACCACTGTAGTTTTGAGTAGCAAAAAATGGGGAAGAGTCTAAAGATTAATCAATAGGAAATTATATAAATTGTGATATATTTAGATAGTGGGTAACTATAACAGTGATAACAAACAAAGCCAAGTTACAGTAATATGGTAGATATCTTAATAGTGTTTCCTTGTAGAGCATCATGGATGATCTCAAACAATGTTGAATAAAAACAAGCTTTCAGAGAAAACATCCTTTGTAACATCATTTTACAAAAATTTAACATTTTAACACAAAGTGTAAATATCTGTTTGGGAATGGTATGTCCAAATTCAGCCTAGTGATTATTAAAGGGTAAGGAATAGTGACAGCGGAAGGACAGTCTGGTCACATAGGGGACTTTAAATTGTATATAGAATGTTTATTTTAACTGTTTGATGGACACATTATTGTATGCCCGGAATATTTTGTTAAAATATATATTGCATGCTTCGATAGAATATTAATATGACAGATAGTATCAGTTTTAATATACAGAATAATTCGGAGTTTGTTTATCTGGGATCTTGTCAAGGGAAGATCAACAAATTAAGTGTTTTTCCCCAGTTCATCTCATAGAAGTGAATTAATTTATATAGTGCCAGGTGCTTTAAACATGCGATGAAAGCATACCTAGTAGATTAATATATTCATAAAGATAATTCTAATCAAAGCAAAGACAGAGCTAGAATTTATATTTAGATCTTTTTACCTCCAAATCTCATACTGTATCGTTAAGTTGCACATCTAGCAATAAATGACTTATTTTAGAAGTGGTAAGTTTTTATATGTAAACCAATTTGAAAACAAACTATTATAAAATAAAATAAAATAAAATAAAATGTTAAAAAAAAAAAAGAAGTGGTAAGTTTACTGCACCTACAGAATGAGACCATCTCTGAGGCATACATTAACAATAAAGATGCTGAAGTAATCTCAAGCATGACGTTATAGATACTTTAGCCTGTTCTCATACTCCTGAAAGGCTGAAGAAATTACTGGTCTTTAGCAACGTTAGTATTCCTGTTTAAAACATTATTGGTCATTATAATTTAGAACACATTTAGCATTTAAAATTATTTTTGTGTGTTTTTTCTATTTGAACTATTTTATTTTTATTCAAGTATAATTAACATAGAGTGCTATATTAGTTTCAGTGCTGTATGATTCAACAATTTATACCTTTCTCAGTATTCATCAAGATAAGTGTACTCCTAACAGCATTTAAATTTAACTGTGTCACTTGATGTTTTGTTATTTTAAGCCATGTTCTGTTCTGGTTCTTGATTTTAGGATCGAAAATTAACAAAGTCTGAAAGGCAGAGATTTAAAGAAGAGGCAGAAATGTTAAAGGGCCTTCAGCATCCCAATATTGTTCGATTCTATGATTCCTGGGAGTCCACAGTAAAAGGAAAGAAGTGCATTGTTTTGGTGACTGAACTTATGACATCTGGAACACTTAAAACGTAAGTCTATCAATATTATAAAAGTTGACCGAGAAGTACGAAAGAACTTGAATTTTCTTATTTTATCAGTCCTGCTTTTGTCACCCAGTGTACCATGGAGGGAACAATCCCTCCAACTGTGTTATTAGCACATTTTCTTGCCTACAGATTCCTTTGGTGTATAAAGTGATTTGATAATTATTCAGTAATATTAAAATGTGAAGTTATTACAGAATAAACCTACTTGTTTTAAATAGTATTGATTTGGGATTCTAAAACTGAGTAGCAAAGGGATTGCAAAATCAAATGGTAAGGTAGCCCTCTAGTGGTTAAAATGAGGTTGAAGCTTATTGAGAAGCCTTCCCCATTTATTTTTATCACCTTGTATTGGACAGTTTTTGCTGTATCTATGCAACTGTTATGTCAAATGCAAATTGTGCTGTAGCAGTTATCACCAGATAGTTTCATTTGTTATAGTATTAGAAATTTAAGCCAAAACAGCTAGACTTATCATTTCTTTCAGGAAAACAGGTCGAATGCAGAAATTTCTTGGTCTCTATTATAGAGTTTTAAAGTAAGACTTGGGGGTTTTGCTTTGGGAATTGCAGGTCTTTAGAGTACACAAAGAGGAAAGTACAAATGACTATGGTAGTTAGGGATACTGACCCTCCATGTAGTTGAAAATCTGAGTATAACTTTTGAATCCTCCAAACAATTACTTAATAGCCTGTTGTTGACTGGAAGCCTTACTGATAACATAAACGGTCGATTAACACGTACTCGTATATTATATATATATTATTTACTGTATTTTTTTTAATGTTTATTTTTTAGAGAGAGCACAAGCGGGGGGAGGGGGTCGAGAGAGAAGGGGACAGGGGATCCAAAGCGGGCTCCATGCTGACAGCCCAATGTGGGGCTCGAAATCATGAACTCTTGAGATTGTGACCTGAACCGAAGTCAGACACTTAACCAACCGAGCCACCCAGGCACCTTATTTACTGTATTCTTATAATATAGTAAGCTAGAGAAAATAAAATTATGAGAAAATACATTTATAATGCTATACTATAAAAATCTGCAGATAAGTATACCCATACTATTTAAACCTATATTATTCAAGGGTCAACTGTAGTATAAATTATATGGTTTAAATTTTTTATTGTGAAGGAACTAGATTTTATTTAAGCGTCTTTTTTTTTTTTTAAGTATATTTATTTAAGAGAGAGAGAGTTCAAGCCAGGGAGGGGCAGAGAGAGAGAATCCCAAGCAGGCTCCATGCTGTCAAGACAGAGCCCGATGCCGGATTCAAAGTCATAAACTGTGAGATCATGACCTGAGCCGAAACTAAGAGTCAGATGCTTAACTGACAGAGCTACCCAGATGCCCCAGATAGGGATTTTGAAAAAAACTTATCTCTTTAGTATGTATGCATTTCTGACTGCTTTCTTTAGTTAATACTACTGAGCTAATTCATCAGTTCATTGCAGCTCTTTGAAACATAGTTTTATATTACCTGAGTGTAGTCACTTGCATGTGCTCTTGGATGCTTAAGATTAACACACTGAATAGCCAACAAATTATTTCCCCCTTGCAAATTCTAGTTTCCCCACCCAGCTTCTGGCAACATTTTTAGCTTCTTCATCTAAGCTTCTTGTTATTCACATGTCTGTTTCTTTCACTAGACTGTGCTCTCTAGCACTGTGCCTTGAACTTGATAAGTATTTGAATGAATTGAGGAAAATTGTGTGTTAGTAGTAGTTTGTGTGTATATCTTCATCTTGAGATTCTTTTCACCAGTTTGGACACATTAATGGACTGTCAGTAGTCTGTCAGGCATACCCTACAAAAGTACCCTGTACAGTTTATTTGTTTTAAAAAGTTTATTGAGAGGCTTTGGGTAACATAGTACCCCCTCCATCCCCCACCGCCAACATTCCCTCCCTCTGGCCCTCTACCCTACTTGTTCTCTCTCTCTCTCAAAATAAATATTTTTTTTTATAAAAAGAAAAATCATTAAAATTAAAACATAATTGGTTAGGTTAAATAGCAGACTAAATTGAATTGAAAAGAATAAATATGAAGAGATCAAGGAAGCAAAAGAAGATGAGACATGGAGTGAGAAGACATTAGATTTAATTATTCCCAATATAATCCCAAGCAAATAGATTTAAAACAAATCCATACTCTCATATGGCTATATGTGACTTTTATATAGCCACTAGAGCAAGTCCTATAAGCTGCTGCTTATTATTAATACTTTGTAAGCAGTTCAAATGAGTAGCAGGACATTTAGTTGTTTCTTTCACAGTACTGAATAAAATTGACTGTAACAAACAAAAAACCAAATCCATATTCATACCTGGAAAAATACAGAATAATTAGGAATATTGATAGCATTTAGAGAGGCAAAAATGGGGCAAAAGGAATGGGAATTGGTTTCAACATACATGCTTTTTGGACCTTTTAAAAGTTTCTACTTTCATTCCACATATTTATAAATCCTTAAATTGAAATAAATAAACACCTGTACCTGAAAAATAAGATGAGAAGATATGGTGTAGAAAATTTCGGGAAATGTAAATAAAGTTAGATTTTTTTTAAAAATTGGGATGAAATTCACAATATGAAATTAACTTTTTAAATACAATTCAGTTGCATTTCCTACCTACATAATGTTGTGTAACCATTACATCTATCAAGTTCCTAAACATTTTCATCATCTCAAAAGACTACTACTCATTAAGCACTTAACTTTTCATTTTCCTTCCCATGCAGTGTATTTACTCTTTAACTGTACACCATCTAAGTTCTTGGCATTTTTCTTATTAAGTTTAAAGTTCTCTTTTCCCATCATTGTTTTCTGTTTCTGCGCCTCAGAACTAAGGGCACAGGAGGGTGTAGTAAAAAGAGCACTAGACAGAGCAGGAACGGTAATTTCTATTTCCAGCTCTGCTTCTGCCCAACTGTGATTTGGGGCAAGTAGTTCCCCATGTCTGAGCCTCAGTTCTCCATGTGTAAAATAAGGAATTGGACTAAATCAGATCTAAGATTTATGGATAGGAATTTTTTACTATGATAAAAATCATAAAACATAAAATTTATCATCTTAATCATTTTTTTAAGTTCATTCACTTAGTTTTGAGAGAGAGAGAGAATGAGCAGGGGAGGAACAGAGAGAGAGTATCCCAAGCAGGCTCACACTCTGCTCTGAGCCTGATGCGGGGATCTCAAGACCTTGAGATCATGCCCTGAGCCGAAATCAAGAGTCAGATGCTTAACCACCTGAGCCATCCAGGCGCCAGCCCCCCATTTTAATCATTTTTAAGCGTACAGTTCAGTAATGTTAAGTGCATTCACATTGCTCTGCAGCCATTCTTCAGTACTCTTCAAACCTGCAAAACTAAAACCCATTAAAATGACTCCCCATTACCCATTACTCCAGCCCTTGGCAACTCCACTGACTGCTTTCTGTCTCTGGTTTTATCTGATCAAGATACTTCATATAAATGAAATCATAAAATAATGGGATCTTTTGTCTTTGGCTTCTTTAACTTAGCATAATGTTTTCACGGTTCATGATATAGCATGTATCAGTATTTTATGTTTCATGAATATACCACAAATTTGTTTATCCATTTGATCTGTTTCCACCTTTGGCTCTCATGAATAGTCCTGCTAAGTTTTTGAGTATATATTTTCATTTCTTTTGGATGTATGTCTACCAGTGGAATTGTTGAGTAATGGTAATTCTATGTTTAACTTTTTAAGGAACCACCAAACTATTTTCCACAGCATCTGAACTGTTTCACATTCCCACCAACAATGTGTAAGAGTTTCAGTTTCTCCATATCCTTGTCAACACTTGTTTTTATGTGTTTGTATGTATTATGTATTTTCATAGCCATCCTACCAAAGTGTGACATGTTATCTCATTGTGGTTTTGAGCTTCTTGTCATGTGCATGTTGGCTGTTTATCTTTGGACAAATGTCTATTCAAGTCCTTTGCCCATTAAAAAAATTTTTTTTGTTGAGTTTA
Source organism: Paguma larvata (assembly GCA_030068075.1). Classification (NCBI taxonomy): domain Eukaryota; kingdom Metazoa; phylum Chordata; class Mammalia; order Carnivora; family Viverridae; genus Paguma; species Paguma larvata. The sequence continues at coordinate 101,483,512 of CM057828.1, forward strand.
AGAGTTCTTTATTCTGTAAGCTAAACCTTTCTAAGTACATGATTTGCAAATATTGCCTCCCATTCTATAGGTCATATTTTTACTTTCTTGATAATGTCCTGTGATATACAAAGTTAATGTTGATGAAGTTCAACTTACTTTTTTTTCTTGTTTGTACTTTTGGTGTTCTAAGAATCTATTGCCAAAACAAAGGTCATGCATGATTTATCCCTAAGTTTTCTTCTAACACTTCTACAGGTTTGTCTCATATATTTAGATTGTAGTTTTAATTTTAAAACTGTGTGCAGTGTGGGATCCAATTTGATTCTATTGCACAGGGACGTCCAGTTATATCTAGCACCATTTGTTGAAGAGATGATTCTTTCCCCTATTGAATGGCCTTGGTACTCCTGTCAAAAATCCTGGACTTATAGATTTATGGGTTTATTTCTAGACCCTTGATACTATTCTTTTGGTCCCTATACCAGTATCACACTGTTTAGGATTACTGTAGCTTTTGTAATATGTTTTCAAGTTTGGAAGTGTGAGTTCTCTAGTTTCGGTCCACTTTTTCAATATTGTTTTGGCTATTTGGGGCCCCTTGCAGTTCCATGTGAACTTGAGAATTATTTTTCCATTTCTGCAAAAAGGCTGATAGAATTTTGATTGTCAAATATAGTTATAGATACATTGAATCCATAAGATCACTTTGGGTAGTATTGTCATTAACTATATTAAGTTTTCCAATCCATGAACATGAAATATTTTTACATTTTATTTAATTTTTCAATGGTTTTTTCTGGTTTTCAATGTGTAAGTCCTTTGCTTTCTTGGTTAAATTTATGCCTAGGTATTTTATCCTTTTGGATGCTGTTGCCAGTGGAATTGTTTTCTTAATTTCCTTTACAGTTGTTAATTGTTGTATAGAACACAACTCATTTGTGCATGTTGGTATTGCACTCTGGAAGCTTTGATAAATTCTGTTATTAACTCTAGCTGTGTGGGTGGGGAAGAGAGTGTGTATGTTCGTTTTTTGGGATTTTCTATATATAGGATATTGGCATCTATAAATAATAGTTTTACTTCTTCCTTTCCAATTGGAATACTTTTATTTATTCTTTTTACTTAATTGCTCTGGCTAGAATTTCTAGTACAATGTTGAGTGACAGTGGTTATCCTTGTCTTGTTCCTAATCTTACTGGGAAAGCTTTCAGTGTTTCACCATTAAGTATGATATAAGCTTTGGGTTTTTCATAATTGTTCTTTTTCATGTTTTCTCGGTTATTCCTAGTCTGAGTATTTTTATCATAGAAAGGTATTGAATTTTATCTAATGCCTTTTCTGCATCAGTAGAGATGATCATAGTTTTTCCTCCGCTTTGTTCTATTAATGAAGTATATATCACGTTGACTGATTTTTTTCTAAAATTGAGGGATACTTCTATTTCATGGATAAATTGCATGCGGGTAAATTCCATGTAGTCATGGTGTATAATCCTTTTACTGTGCCATTGGATTCAGTTAGGTAATATTTTGTTGATGACTTTCGCATCTATATTCATAAGAGATTGGCATATAGTTTTCTTGTGGTGTCTCTGCTATCGGGGCTGTATAGCCTCATTGAATGACTTAAGAAGTGTTTCCTCCTTTTCTGCTTTTTGGAAGAGTTTGAGAAGGATTAGCTTTTTTCCTTTAAAAAAATTTTTTAAACGTTTATTGATTTTTGAGAGATAGAGAGACAGCATGAGTGGAGGAGGGACAGAGAGAGAGGGAGACACAGAATTCAAAGCACGCTCCAGGCTCTGAGCTGTCAGCACAGAGCCCAACACGGGGCTCGACCTCATGAACTGTGAAATCATAACCTGAGCTGAAGTTGGATGCTTAACCAACTGAGCCACCCAGGTGCCCCTTTTAAAAAAAAAATGTTTTTAAATGTTTATTCATTTTTGAGAGACAGAGGGACAGAGCACAAGTGAGGGAGGGGCAGAGAGAAAGGGAGACACAGACTCCATTTTTGAAAGTGGGCTCTTGAAGTCTCCAACTATTGCTATAGAACTGTGTGCTCCTCCTTTCAATTCTGTCTATATTTGTTTGATGTATTTAGGAGCTCTGTTTGTGTACTATGTTTATAATTGTTATAATCTTCTTGAGAAATTGACCCTTTTATCAATATATAGTATTCTTGATCTCCTGTATCAGTTTTTGATTTGGTCTATTTTATCTGATACTAATATTGCCACCTCACTCTTTTGGTTACTATTTACATGGAATATCTTTTTCTGTCCTTACATTTTCTGAGTGCATCTTTGAATCTAAAGTGAATCTCTTGAGACAGCATGTAGTTAGATCATATATCTCCATACTGCCATCTCTGTCTTTTGATTAGAAAATTCAGTCCATTTATACTTGAAGTAATTTGTGATTAAAGAAGCACTTTTGCTAATTTTTTGATATATTTTAATAGCTTTTTTATTCCTCGTCTCTGTTGCTACTTTTATTGATATTTTTTTTTTTTTGGTAGGGTACCATTTTAATATCCTTCTCATTTCCTTTGTTTGTGTTTTTTAGATATTTTTAAGTGGCTACCTTAGGGATTACAATTAACACCACAAATTTCTAACAATCTAGTTTAAAATGTTACCAGCTTAGCTTCAGTAGCTTCAAAACCTTTGCTCCAGCTTTGCACCTCTTTTGTGTTTTTGTAGATTTTGCAAAGGTGCAAATTGCTTTTTTTTTTAATTTTTTTTTTTTAACATTTATTTGTTTTTGAGAGACAGAGACAGAGCACAACTGGGGGAGGGGCAGAGAGAGAGGGAGACACAGAATCCCAAGCAGGCTCCAGCTGTCAGCACTGAGCCGACGCAGGGCTCAGGGCTTGAACTCACAAACCATGAGATCATGATGTGAGTCGAGGTCGGATGCTTAACCAACTGAGCCACCCAGGTGCCCCGCAAATTGCATCTTTATACATTGTATTCCCTTTAATTCAGATTTATAATTAGTGATTAATGTGTTTACCTCTTAAATCATAGGAAGTCAAAAATATGTTAATACTGGCCTTTATATTTAGCGATGTATTTACCTTTACCAGAGATTTTATTTCTTCCTAAAGCTTCAAGTTACTGTCCAATGCCCTTTCATTTCAGCCTCAAGGACTTGCTTTAGCATTTCCTGTAGGACAAGACTCCTTCAGCTTTTATTTATCTGGACATGTCTTAATATTGCTGCTTCATGTTCTATCTGTTGTTGATACCTTTTAGTGAATTTCAGTTATTTTATTTTTCAGAAACAGAATTTCTGTTTAGGTCTTTTTAATAATGTCTACTGATATTCTCCGTTGAGCTAAAATTTCCTGTACTCTAGTATTTGGCAGCCATTGTTCTTTAGTCTTCCAATTTTGTGGGATGGATACCATAATTAACCCTGTTTAACCATGGGTTGGTTGTCAGTTTATATTAAATAATTCAGCATTGAAAAGCTGATTAGGAGCTATGGTTATAAGGGCAGGACTTTTCAACTGCTAGGCTTTTCTTCAAGTTGATTGAGCATGAGTCGGCCATAATGAAGGACTTGGAGATTCTGTTATCAGGGAGAGCCTTTATTTATTTAGTCAGCCATCAGTCTTCTGCACTGATGATATGTGGTTGTCACTTTTTTTCTTATTTGGTTATGAGGTTTCTTAACTAAGCTTTAGCTTAGTTAAGCTTAACTTGGCTTTAGTACCACTTCTCATTCTCACCATATTTAGTTTCTTTGGGTTTAGAAATATCTCGTTTGTAGTTGTATGGGCAAATTGGATCTCTTCTTGGCCACATTCTTCCCTTTCAAATAGTGCTACAGTAATCACGTGTATACCTATATCCTTGTTTATTTATGTAGAATAGGTTTCTAAAAACGAAAAGTGAGTTAAAGTACAGTAAAACCTTGGATTGTGAGTAACTTGTTCTGCAAGTGTTCTACAAGATGAGCAAACATTTCTAATAAATTTTAACTTGATAAACGAGTGATGTCTTGTAATATGAGTTGTATGTGATGCTTGATCACAACTGACCCAATGTTTCTTGAAATTCAGGATATACAAGTGCTTTGTATTACAAGCATGTTTCCAGAGTGAATTATACTCACAAACCATGGCTTTACTGTATATGTGTAATTCTAAAGACTTTTATTTTTAATTAAATGTATACATTGAGTGAATTAAATGTAAAAAGAAAACTTGATACTCTCCACTAGAAGCGAAAGTGACTTGGTTATTAACATTGCCTGAAATGTATGCCATATCAAAGGTTTTAAAATCCAGAATGTTTAAAATTTTTTTTTAATGTTTATTTATTTTGGAAAGAGAGAGAGAGCACAAGCAGGAGAGAGGTAGAGAGAGAGGGAGACACAGAATCCAAAGCAGGCTCCAGGTTCCACGCTGTCAGCACAGAGCCTGACGTGGGACTCAAACTCACGAACTGCAAGATCATGGCCTGAGCTGAAGTCAGATGCTCAACCAACTGAGCCACTCAGGCACCCCTAAAATCCAGTATATTTAAAATTGGACTTCATGAAAATTAAAAATTTCTGTACATTGGAAGATATTATCAATAGAGTAAAACGACAATTCACAAAATGGGAGAAGATATTTGCAAGTCATTTAACTCAAAAGGGATTAATATCTAGAATATACAGAGAATTCTTAAAACTCAACATTAAACACAACAAAGAACCCTATTCAAAAATGGACAAAGGACATGGATAGACATTTCACCAAAAAAGATATACAATTGGCCCAGAAACACATGAAAAAGATGCTCACCAGCACCAGTCATTAGGGAAACACAAATCAAAATCACAATGAGATACCACTTTATTCATACCTGTTAGAATGACTAGTATCAAAAAGACAAAACAAGTGTTGGCAAGAATGTGGAGAAAATGGAACCATTGTGCACTGTTGGTGGACATATAAATTGATGCAAACATTATAGAAAACAGTATGGGGATTCCTCAAAAAATTAAAAATAGAACTACCATATGATCCAGCAATTTAACTTCTGGGTATTTATCTGAAGAAAATGAAGACACTAATTTGGAAAGATATGTACCCTATGTTCATAACAGCTTTATTTACAGCAGCCAAGCCATGGAAGTAACCTAAGTGTCCACCAGTGGGTGAATGGATAAAGAAGAGGTGTGTGTGTGTGTGTGTGTGTGTGTGTGTATGTATGTATGTGTATATACATACATACACAGTAGATTATTATATTCATCCATAAAAAAGAAAATTTTGCCATTTGTAACAATGTGGATGGACTTGGAAGGCATTATGCTCAGTTAAAGAAGTCAGATAAAGACAAATACTGTATGATCTCACTTCTGTGTGAAATCTAAAAAATATTAAAATACCCAACAACAAAAACAGAACTCATACATACAGAGAACAGATTGGTGATTGCCACAGGTGCAGGGATGGGGGCGGGGTATGTGTGGTGATTGCCACAGGTGCAGGGATGGGGCAGGGTATGTGTAATGGGTGACAGTGTCAAAAAGTACAAGCTTTTAGTTGTAAAATAAGGAAGTCTTGGGGATGTAATGTACAGCATAGTTACTGTAGTTAATAATGCTGTATTATGTATTTGAAAGTTACTAAGAGAGTAAATCTTAAAAGTTCTCATCATAAAAAATATCTGTGGTGGTAGATGTTAACTAGACTTATTGTGGAGATGGTTTTGCGGTATATACAAATCATCTTGAATCATTATGTTGTATATCTGAGATAAATAAAATGTTATATGTCAATAACATCTCTACTTAATTACCATATGATCCAACACTTCTACTTGCGGGTTCATACCCAAAAGAATGAAAGCAGGATCTCAAAGAGATATTTGTATACTCATATTTATAGCAGCATTATTCACAGTAGCTAAAAGGTAGAAGTGGCCCAGGTGTCCATTAAGGAAAGGATGGATAAGCAAAATGTGGTATATATGTACATTAGAATATTTTTCAGCCTTAAATTGGAAGGAAGTTCTAACATATGCTGTGATATGAGTGAACCTTGAGAGTGTTGTGTGAAGTAAAATAAGCCAGTCACAAAAAGTCACATACAAATACTGTTTGATTTCACTTTATATAAGTTACCTAGAGTAGTCAAATTCATAGAAACAGAAAGTAGATTGGTAGTTGCCAGAGCCCGAATGGAGGAGGTTTTGAGTTACTGTTTAATGGGTATAAAGTGTCAGTTTTTAAGATGAAAATAGTTTTGGAGATAGATGGTGGTGATGATTTTCTAATAGTATGAATTACTTAGTATCACTGTAAAATGGTAAATATTGGGGTGCCTGGGTGGCATCCGACTCTTGATTTCTTCTCAGGTCATGATCCCAGGGTCGCAAGATCCTCACTGACTTGGAGCCTGCTTAACATATTCTCTGGGCACCTGGGTGGCTCAGTTGGTTAAACCTCCAACTTTGGCTCAGATCATGATCTTGTGGTCTGTGAATTCGAGCCCTGCATCAGGCTCTGTGCTGATGGCTCAGAGTCTGGATCCTGCTTCAGATTCTGTGTCTCCCTCTCTCTCTGCTTCTCCCCCCACTCACGCTCTTTCTCTCTCGCTCTCAAAACTAAATAAACATTAAAAAAAAAAAAAAGATATTCTCTCCTAGGGGAGCCTGGGTGGCTGAGTCAGTTAAACGTCTGACTTCAGCTCAGGCATGATCTGTTTCTGAATCCTAGCCCTGCGTCAGCCTCTGTACTGACAGCTCAGAGCCTGGAGCCTGCTTCAGATTCTGTGTCTCCCTCTCTCTCTGCCCTCCCCCCCCACTCACACTCTCTTCTCTCTCTCTCTCTCTCTCTCTCTCTCTCTCTCAGAAAATAAACGTTTTAAAAAATATTTTTAAAAAAGATATTCTCTGTCTCTCCCTCTGCCCCTCTCCCCCACTCGCATGTGCACTCTCTCAAATAATTAGTTAATTAGTTAAATGGTAGATATTACGTGCATTTTATCTTAACAAAAAATGGGAAATCCACTGCGTTGAATTTTCTCAAAAAAAAAAAAAAGTGGAACCATCAGTGTCTAACTCATGTTACGAAGCCAACATAGCAGTAATACCAAAACTTGTTACGTAGGAAAAGAAATTTTTTTCTAATTTTTTTCTTAAAATGTTTATTTATTTTTGAGAGGCAGAGAGTACATGGGGGAGAGCCAGAGAGAGAGGGAGGCAGAGGATCCAAAGTGGAAGCCGACTCCGTGGTGACAGCAGAAAGCTGCATGCAAGGCTTCTTATACTCACTAACTGTGAGATTATGACCTGAGCTGCAGTCAGCCCCTTAACTGACTGAGCCACCCAGGCTCCCTTGAAAAGAAATTTTTTAAGAACAGTGTCCTTCATGAATATCGATGCAAAGATCCTTTACAAGATAATAGCAAATTGGATCCAGCAATCACAATACATCCAGATCAAAGAGGGTATCACAAAGTTGGTTTAATATTGAATTAATCCATGTTATTCACCACATAATAGAGTAAAGGAGAAAAGTCATGAGCATTTCCAAATATGTGGAAAAGTATTTGACAATTCAATATCTCTTCATGGCTAAAAACACTTAGTCAAACTAGGAATAGTAGGGAATTTCCTCAAACTGAGAAACATTCATCAAAAAGCCTATAGCTAATGTCGAACTTAACTATTTCCCCTGAGGTGAGGAACAAAGCAAGAATGCTTTTTTTTAACCACTTACATTCACTATTGTTTTAGAGGCACACCCACTGCAATAAGGCATAAATACGGGGAAAACTAGTATTACAGGCATAAAGATTGAAAATGAAGTTATAATACCATTGCCCTTGATTGCAGATTATGTAATTGTTTACATAGAAAATTCCATTGATACTAAACAAATTTAATGAGGTTAAGAGATACAAGTTTAAGATATAGTTGCCTATATTTTATATACTTGATCATTTGATAAATGATAAATGATAATGATACTTGATCATTTTATAAATGATGGACTCAACTTATCCCCAAAATTTTATTAAAGAATTTTTCAATTATACAGAAAAGTTGAAAGAATTACATAGTGAACACATATATATTCACTCCCTAGATTCTGTAGTTTATTAACTTGCTGTATTTACTTTACCACGTATGTCCATCTGATCATTCCCCTATCTTAATTTTGTTCATTCCAAAATAAGTTATAGCATCAGTAATGTTTCACATGTGAAAACTTAAATGCTCATTTCGTTAATGTTCTCATACTTATTTATATGCTTTGTTTTTCCTTACAGTGAAATTTAAATACAGTAAAAAGTGTAATCATAATGGTATCATTCAGTGAGTTTTGACAAAGGCATTCACTCATGCAATCAAAACTATTATGGTATAGAACATTCTTATTATCTTAGTAAATGCCCTTATGGCTCTTCCTAGGCAGCCCTTCCTCACCCTCCAGAGGTAACTATGTTTCAATATTTGTTTAAACCATAAAACCAACTTTCACCATTAGTTTTCTTTGATTACCTCATCCAAATGATGTAGAATCTCATTTTAGTTCCAGAATTAGCTTTTTAGTTAAAACTTCCTTTGGTTTATTTTTAAAGCAGACGCTATGGAGATTGTGTTTATATATGAAAAGTTATAACTTTTCATAATAAACTTTGGGTTGATACTGTACAATTTCATGTAAAGTAAAGGAACCTCACACAAATAAAGTGTTAGTTATCTCTAATACTTGTTTTTATGCTATAATTTTTATGTATGCTACATTTACATGTTCTATAGAATCCATAATACAATGTTATAAATTGTCCTTTAATTGGCCACATGTATTTTAAAGATTACATGAGGGGCGCCTGGGTGGCTCAGTCGGTTGAGCGGCCGACTTCGGCTCAGGTCATGATCTCACCGTCTGTGGGTTCGAGCCCCGCGTTGGGCTCTGTACTGACAGCTCAGAGCCTGGAGCCTGCTTCCGATTCTGTGTCTCCCTCTCTCTCTGCCCTTCCCCTGCTCGTGCACTGTCTCTCTGTCTGTCAAAAATAAATAAGCATTAAAAAAAATAAATATATAAAATAAAGATTACATGAGGCTAATATAATTTATTATATCTTCATACTTTTCCTGAATATTTTCAGAAAAATATTTTCAGAAAAAAAGCCAACCCACAAACTTTATCTTTTACACAGTGAGTAGCATCAGAAATCTCTGTTCCATTCTTTTAGCCTTAGCTGGGCTGCTTAGAATCTGCTGCTCCACATATACATATTTCAGAGGTCAAGCAGAGATTTGGGCAGAATGAATATGCAGGATTTGGGGTTTCTTTTCTATACCACACTTCTGGGATTTCCCTCTACTTTCTAGATCTCTGCTGTCCACTGGAACTCTCTGTGGTGATGAAAATGTTCTATTTCTGTACTATCCAAATGGTAACCACTTGCCACATGTGGCTGTTGAGCACTTGAAATGTGGCTAATGTAGCTGGAAAATAGAATTTTTAATTTTAATTAATTTATATTTAAATATATTCACATTTATTTAGTGAATACTATATTGAGCAGACTATCATTATGGAAAGTTTTGTTGAAAGAAACAGCACTGTTCTAGCTGCCACAGTCATCATGAACTCTGTCCTCTTATTCCTCAGCTAATAAGGCTATAGGCTTCTAATTAGATTTGAGCTGACCTAGAGTCAGGCTGGAGCCTTTCCTCAACTGAGATTTAGAAAATAGGAACCTCAACCAGTGCTTTCTTTTTTCCCTAACGTGAACTCCCTTCCAATTTATGCCAGATTTCGATTGTTCTCCAGAACCTTGAAGTAGTTGTTTTTTTGTATATTTTTACTACAGTATTATATCTGTGTTTAGTAAGAATTGTTCCACCATTTACCAGAAGTCAAACTCTACCCCTTAGCTTTTACTTTTGATTTTTATTTCTGTTGTTTATTTTTCTACTTCTTAACTTTTAAGTTATTTTAGTAGTGACCCAATTTTAAGGAATTCATTTTTTGTGCTTTGTTATAAGAATTCATTTACCAACCACTTACTATCATCCTTTCCCCTTACCTTTACTAAAAGTATCATTAACCTTTAAGGTTACTGAATCTTAATATCGTAAATTCGATATTCCCATCTCAGATATGCTAGAATTTAATGGAATTCTTCAAAGCAGTAACCTCATATCATTGATAACCTGTTTGGTATACTTTGCCTTTTCTAGGTATCTGAAAAGGTTTAAGGTGATGAAGATCAAAGTTCTAAGAAGCTGGTGCCGTCAGATCCTAAAAGGACTTCAGTTTCTTCATACTCGAACTCCACCTATTATTCACCGAGATCTTAAGTGTGACAACATCTTTATCACTGGCCCTACAGGCTCAGTGAAGATTGGAGACCTAGGTCTGGCAACCCTGAAGCGGGCTTCTTTTGCCAAGAGTGTGATAGGTATGTTTCAGGTATACCTTGCATCCTAGCTGGGTTTCTGATATTCCTTTTATTTAGAAACCTGACCTTCTCAGAGCTTTTATTATGTGAAATAAACCTTCAGAAATTCATAGCTTGAACTCAGGAAGTGATCAGTTCTACTCATGAGATGTGGAGTTTTCTATATGCTTCTAGAATCATCTTGAAGACTAACGATGTTTTGTAAAATTATGTGAAGTGAAGTAAGGTGAACTTTTTTGACAAAACCTTATGTAATTATCAATCATCTTGGCTTATCCTGTTGATACTTAGTATTATATACTTATTTATATAATAAATATAGAGTTACTCTCCTATAAAAGAAACTGAATTTATATGTAGTTTAGTTTCAAAAAAAAGTATTAGATGTATTTTATTATTTGTAAGTATCTACTTGTTAAGACTTTATTTTAAAATGTGAAAGTAAGAGTTTATTCTGAAAGCTTGGTTTTCTCAATTTTTTTCTTATAGCTAGCTTCAGAAGATATATCTGAAACAGAGCGTTTTTTCAGCCTTATTTGCATTTGGGGTTGGATAGTTCTTTGTTGTAAGGGCTTTCTTGTGCATTGTAGGATTATTCAGATGATGATGCCAGGAGCACACCCCCTTTAAGTTTCCCCCCGCCAAGCCAGTTGTTAAAACCAAAAATGTCTCTGGACCTTATTGTAAAATGTCCCACGGTAACAAAACACCCTCTTGTTGAGAATCACTGATCTAAAGAACAAGGCTGTCCTTACAGACTTTCAACTATATGTTAGAGAGTCGCAGCTGGAAAACTAATTTAATGTTTATTATTTTGTAAGCTTTCACTCTCTGAAGAGGATATGACAGTTTGAACACTTGAAATCACATATACTTTATTCTCCCTCCTAAAGGTGTTGACAACTAGGAAACCATTAATTTTTAAGTGGGCTAGAATTTTATGTATTAATAAGAAAACCATATAATACCAGTAATGTGTACATTCTTATAAAATAGTGTTCTCTTTACAGGGGTACCCGAGTGGCTCAGTCAGTTAAGCATCTGACTTCGGCTCAGGTCATGATCTCACAGTTTGTGAGTTCGAGCCCCGCATTTGGCTCTGTGCAGACAGCTCAGAACCTGGAGTCTGCTTTGTATTCTGTGTCTCTCTCCCTTTTTGCCCCTCCCCTGCTCACAGTCTCTCCCTCTCTCTTTCTCTCTCTCAAAGATAAATAAACATTAAAAAAATTAGAATATTATGTGATTTGGGTTCGGAATGCTGTTTTTAAATTTGTTTTTAAACAGGTTATAGGGCACCTGAGTGGCTCAGTCAGTTGAGTGTCCAACTTGGGCTCAGGTCATGACCTCACTGTTTATGAGATCAACCTCCACACTGGGCTCTGTGCTAACAGCTTAGAGCCTGGAGCCTACTTCAGATTCTTTGTTTCCCTCTCTCTCTGCTTCTCCCCAACTCGTGCTCTCTCTCTCTCTCTCTGTGTCTCAAAAATAAGTAAACATAAATTCTTATAAAAACAGATTAACAAGAATTGGAAAAGAGTTATTTAAAGCTGAATTTTCTTTTTGCCTTGTTACAGGAAAAGGAAACATTTCTTTGATACTTTTAGTACCTTAAAAATCCCTAACCTAGGAGAAGGGGGTTTTTTTTGTTTGTTTTTTCCTTTTTTGCTTAAATCATCATGTGTAAGCTTGTTCTTGGAAATACCCTATAATTTGAGGTATCCACAATTAATTTCTTTGGAAACATTAGGAAACCTGGTCTATGGAATCACACACGCTATGCTCCTAAATCAGTCTGTATTTGAGTTCTCTATTTGTGTGAATTTGGTTTTTGTCTGTAAGATGTCCCTCACTATATTTCTCGTATCTGCAGTAGGCCTATTTGTGTACTGCAGTTGGTACAGTAAGTATGTGAAGAAAGGGGCTCCGGTGAGTGGCTTTTATAGACAATTACACTTTATATTATTCTTTTAAAAAAGATTGACTATTGTTTTTTTCTTGCAAGAGTTCCTTAAAAGTGAAACTATCAGGTGGAATGTTAATGGCAAAAAAACTAGCCATAAATATTATCCTTGCAGCTACCATACAGTAGGGGGCAGACAAGTATTTTGATCTTTTTTTAACCCATCCTGTCTTACTCACAGATGCCATTATCTTTATTTCTTGCTAGTCTCTTACCTCTTTCTTCTGTTTGTTTTCATGATGAGTTATATCACTCTATCCCATATCCAAGTCTCTGTTTTGGTATTGTATAACAATAATCCATTTGGAACAGTAAATAGACACTTGACCCTGTTCCAGTTTCTTTTACGAAGGCCATGCAGCAGAAGATCTATAAGATATTTGGTGGGATAGACTAAGATTTTCTTCCTCCTCCCTGCTTCTGCCACTCTACTCTACCTCCCTTCCTCTCCCCTCCCCTTCCTTTCCTTTTCCCTCCCCTCCCCATCCCTCCTTTCTTCCCTCCCCTCTTCCCTTTCTTTCCCTCTTCCCTTCCTTCTACTTTCTTCTCTCTCACAGGTCAACCTTTCTGCTTCCCCCCCAGGTGAGTAACATCTGTAGCTTCTGCTCACATTAAGTCTGAATTGTTCTTTTAATTTAAGGTACCCCAGAGTTCATGGCCCCTGAGATGTATGAGGAAAAATATGATGAATCTGTTGACGTTTATGCTTTTGGGATGTGCATGCTTGAGATGGCCACATCTGAATACCCTTACTCGGAGTGCCAAAATGCTGCGCAAATCTACCGTCGAGTGACCAGTGTAAGTCTTCCCCTAAATGATTAATGAGCTTAAGTCACATCTGAAAGGGAATGTCAAGCTGGATAACATCCAACCATGCAAAAGGGAACAATGGTAGAAAGCAGACTCAATTGTTGGGGGAAGAGGGAGTTGAAGGATTTTATTTCTGCTGATTTAGTGAGAGCAAAAATAAAGATCAAAGAGTACCAGTAATTTCTGGATCCTCCTTGCATTCATTGAAACCTTTGTTTTGAGATATATTGTGTTTAAAAATACTGTCATTACTAGTTTCAACCCCTTGTTTATTCATCTAAGTTCTCATTCCTTCCCACCATAAAAGATTTTATCTGAGTTAAAAGACAGTGCTCTTAAGTTGGTTTGTTCACAGACTTTTCCTTAAATGTTTTAAAATTGATTTATGAATTTATTAAGTCATTTATAAGTACCACAGGATTTAAGGCCTAACAGTAATTCTGGATCATCTAATACCCTAACCTATTAAGATATTTCCCCTGTTGTATTGGCGTACAGTCATTGTACAAAATAGGGTCCATCAAGGTCCACGAAAGAAATTTTACTGGTATGTCTCTCTTTTTTTTTAATGTTTATATTATTTATTTTAGAGAGAGAGAGAGAGACAGAGTGTGATCAGGGGAAGGGCAGAGATGGAGCCACAGAATCTGAAGCAGGCTCCAAGCTGTCAGCCCAGAGCCCGATGTGAGGCTTGAACCCACAAACCATGAGATCATGACCTTAGCTGAAGTTGGACGCTCAACCAACTGAGCCACCCAGGCACCCCTGTTATGTTTCTTAATCTACAACTGTTATCCCCTACTTTCTTTTTCCCAGGCTGGGTGAGGGCAAGAGAAATGTAGTAAATGTAGCTAGGTTAGCCTTCAGATAATTCCCATTAATTATTCTGATCACCGTTCTACAGTATGGCTCTTAGAAAGTTCATCTGCTTTGTCTCTTAGAGTTCTATCTATGAATTTCAATTTCAGGTCTTTTTATTATTATTTCCTTTTCTTTCCCCAGTGCCTAATAATTTACATCATCCTTTTTTCCCTTTGAGGGTAAGATGGACTATTTACTGAGTGGTTCCCCTCTGGATTTTATTTAGAATTCTTGAAACCTCTGGAAGTATATTTGATTTCTTGTTTTTTACTCACTACTTCCTAGTTACAGGTTCTTGGTTCAGAATAACTCTTAGCTATAAGCCTTCTTTATTCCTGTTGTCAGAATTCTGATACCTTTATTTCACACCTTACGTTATCATCCAGAAGTAGTTAACATCATGAATTTTTTTTTTCTGCTTCACTTGAACTAGTTGAACTTTCTTGCTATTTCTTTTTGGTATCAGGAACTTATATGATACCAGTTTGTTTATGAAAGCATGTAGAAATTCTTATTATTACCTTACTATTCCTCACTTTTATATAACACTTTTTTTAAGTCAGGCCAGTTCTGTTTTTATTATCTCACACATATGCCACATCCTTCCCTTTTTTTCTGTCCATATGTACATGCTATTTATCTTCTGTACATGTTCTTCTGCTATCCATTCAGTTCTTTTTTTTTTTTAATTTTTTTTTTAATGTTTATTTATTTTTAAGAGACATAGAGACAGAGTATGAGCAGGGGAAGGGCAGAGAGAGAGGGAGATACAGAGTCTGAAGCAGGCTCCAATCTCTGAGCCGTCATCACAGAGCCCGACGCGGGGCTCGAACTCACAGACGGTGAGATCATGGCCTGAGCCGAAGTCGGCCGCTTAACCAACCGAGCCACCCAGGCACCCCTCCATTCAGTTCTTATACTGTATTTAACAGATTTCCCTAACAAAATTTTTTGATGGGTCTCTCTACATAATGATTTTTGCCTTCTCTGAGGGAGCTTCTCAACTGATTGGAATCATAGTTTTATTTGTAATTGATTATTTTACTTATAAGTTCAAAAATTGAATTAATATAAAGCATTTAAAATGGTGCTTATTGTTATATGAGTACTTGCTGTTTATTTTTATTGTTTTATATTCTTTAAAATTTGTGATCTTATCTCTACAAAATATTTCTGTTTATTCTTTAGTACTTTTTGGTATCTTTAAGTATCTCATATATAAAATAAGTCTCAAATGCAAATACATGTGACATTTTTCTGAATCCCTGCTACATGCCAAGTCCAGAGTAGTTAGAGATGAATAGCATACATATTCCCTATCTTCAGAAAACTAGCTCTAATATAGAAGATCAATCTGTAAGCAAACAATTGTAATTACAGTATGATGATAATAGCTTATTGACTGTATGTCCTTTTTTCCTTCAGAAAAATGCCTATTCAGATCTTTCACTCATTTTTAAAAGAATTTTTAATGTTTATTTTTAGAGAGGTGGGGGCATAGAGAGAAGGAGACACAGAATCCGAAGCAGGCTCCAGGCCCTGAGCTGTCAGCATAGAGCCAAATGCAGGGCTCAAACTCATGAACCGTGAGATCATGACCTGAGCCAAAGTCAGATGCTCAACTGACGGAGCTACCCAGGCGCCCCCTTTGCTCATTTTTTCAGTTGGGTTATTTGTCTTTTTATTATCGAGTTGCACAAGTTCTTTGTATCTTGTAGGTAGAATTCCTATATGAGATAGATGATTTCTGATTATTTTCTCCCCTTCTGTCAGTTGTCTTTTCTTAATAGTGTCACTATCTTATTAGTACCCTTTGAGATACAAAAGTTTTTCATTTCGATGAAGTCTGGTTTACATATTTTATCTTTTGTTTTGCTCATACTTTTGATATCATACCTGAGAATCCATTGCCAAATCTCAAGTCATGAACATTTACCCTTATGTGTTTTCTTTTGGGAATTTTATACTTTTAGTTCTTACACTTAAATTAGATCTTTGATTCATTTTGAGTTTATTTTCATATGTGGTGGTGTGAGGTAAGGGTTTTAACTGGTTCATTTGCTGGTAACGACTATTCAGTTGTGCTAGCACTATTTGTTGAAAAGACTATTCTTTCTCCATTGAATGGTTTTACCCTTGCTGAAAATCAGTTGACCATAGGCACATGGGTTTATATCTGGACTCTCAGTTCTGTTACATGGATCAGTATGTCTTCATTATCATTGCTTTGTAGTAGTGTTTGAATTGGGAAGTGTGAGTCCTTCTATTTATTCAAGTTTTGGCTCTTCTTGGTCTTTTGTAACTCTATAAATTTTAGAGTCAGTTTCTCAGGTTTTACAATTCAGCTGGGATCCTGATACGTACAGCATTGAATGGATAGATAAATTTGGAGAGTATTGCATCTTAACCATACTGAGTCTTCTGGTTCATGAACATTGGATGTTTTTCCATTTACTTAGATCTTTTGTAATTTTTTTCAGTGGTATAAGTCTTGTACTTCTTTTATTAAGTTTACTCTTGAGTAATGTATGTGCGGGGTGCTATTATAAATGGAATTGAATTTTTTATTTCAATTTTTGATTGTTCATTACAGATACTATTGCTTTTTGTGTATTGATGTTGAATCTAACAGTTTTACTGAATTTATTAATTCTTATAGTTTTTTAGTATTTTCCTTAGGATTGCCTATATACAAGATCATTTAATCTGCACATATAGCTCTTAGAAATACAATGAGAAAAAAAGAGACCTATCTTATGTCAGATTCCACTCCTGTTGTATTTGTACAGTCTGTGAATAATAACACATAATTCTCAACTTTTTCAGTAAATTAACCAATAAGAGTTTATTTTTAAAAATTAACTATAGGAATAATAAATGAAACTTCATAAGTAAATTACTTTAATGTTTTTACTTTTCCTAAGGGTAATTTGCCCTTTAAGTTGGCTTGAATTTTATTTCCTTTCATTAACTCTCCTGACTTTGCTAGAAATGACAGAATAGTTGACAAATTAAAATACTGAATTAGGGGCGCCTGGGTGGCTCAGTTGGTTAAGCGGCCGACTTCAGCCCAGGTCATGATCTCACGGTCTGTGAGTTCGAGCCCCGCGTCGGGCTCTGTGCTGACAGCTCAGAGCCTGGAGCCTGCTTCAGATTCTGTATCTCCCTCTCTCTCTGCCCTTCCCCTGCTCACACTCTGTCTCTATGTCTCTCAAAAATAAATAAACATTAAAATACTGAATTAAAACAAATCTGAACCATCCAATTGTTTTGATAGGTCTTGTACAAATCCTTGTTTGAATTCAAATATGTGAATTTAATTATTTATTCTGTTACATCTAATATTCCATTAAAGTTACCTCACCAGATCTACTCCTAGTAATTTTTTAAACCTAATTTTCTTCTTTTTTTTTTTAAGTTTGTTTATTTTGAGAGAGAGAACATGTGTGTGCAGGGGGAGGCCACAGAGAGAGAGGGAGAGAGAGCAGGCTCAACTCAGTACGGAGCCCAACTTGAGGCTCGAACTCACTGAAGTCAAGAGTCAGATGCTTAACCAGCTGAGCCACCCAGGTGCCTCTTAAGCCTAATTTTCTAGGAAGAGTTGAGAGTTGGGGTATAGAGAGACACAGGAAACTGTATATGCCTGAAATGTAAGGTGATTCACCAAATATTTGATAGTTTTCAGGGGTTGTTATAACAAAGTACCACAAACTAACTAGGTGATTTAGACCAGCAGTATTTATTGTCTCACAATTTTGAGACCAGAAGTCCAAAATCAAGGTTTTAGCAAAATCAGGCTCTCTGAAACATGGAGGGGAGAACTTTTCATTGCCTCTTATCTTCTTATGGTTTGTCAGCAATCCTTGGCATTCCTTGGCTTGCATCTGCAGCATTTTAGTCTCTGTCTCACATGGTGTTCTTCCCTCATCTGTCTGTGTCTCCTCTTCTTATAATGACACTAGTCAGATTGTATTAAGGGCCACTAATTACAATTGCACTGTTCCTATTTTCTTTCTTTTTTTTTTAAAGTTTATTTATTTTGAGAGAGAAAGTTCTAGTCAGGAAGGGGCAGAGAGAGAGAGGGGGGAGAGAGAAAGTATCCCAAACAGGCTCCACGCTGTCAGCACAAAGTCTGGCATGGGGCTCAAACCCATGAACCATGAGATCACAAACTGAGCTGAAGTCGGATGTGCATACTTACTGAGCCACTCAGGTATCCAGCAATGGTCCTATTTTTGAATAAGGTCAGATTCAGAGATACCGAAGGTTAGAATTCATTCATTTATTTATTTATTTTTTAAAGAGAGAGTGAGCAAGCAGGGGAGAGGGGCAGAGTGAGTGAGATAATCTTAAACAGGCTTCACACTCAGCAGAGCCCGATGCAGGGCTTGATCCCAAGACCCTGGGATCATGACCTGAGCTGAAGTCAAGAATTGGATACCCAACTAATTGAGCCAACTGGCACCCCAGAATTTTAACGTATCTTTTGGGAGGGCACAGTTTAGCCCATAATAGTTCATGGATTCATAATAGTTCATAAATATTTAGGTCTGCTTTCTTTGTTCCAGACTTTTTTCTGGATACTAGGTATTGAATATTCTTCTTAGAATATTCTTTTTACTTCTTAAGTAAAACCTGAATCTTTGTCTCTTAAGAACTTAATTAGGGGAAGGGGAAGAAACAGTTAAACACAGACAGTTAGTTACCATATGGTATAAAAACAATTATTCTAGGGATAGGTACTTAATGAAAAGCATATAAGAGTGGTGCCTAATTGAGTTTGGACAGGTTGGGGAAATGATTAAAAAGGGAGAGACTAAGATAGTGTTGCATGTGAGAAATCTATATATTTGTATGAGTTTGGAAGCAGAAAAAGAAAGAAACAAAGGATAAAAAGAGGAAAAGAGAGCTTAGACTATTCTCCAGCATTCAAGGAACCATTGCAGCACGTTACAACTGGGTAGTTGTAATAAGATCAGACTTAAATTTTAAGAAAAAAATTGTTCTGGCTCCAGAGTAGAGAATGAATTTATGAGGAAAGACTAAAAGCTGAAAACCCTGTTAAGAGGCCATTGTAGTAATCTGCAACGGAAGGAATGACTGATAGATTAGCATTTGCAGTAGAGATAGAGTGAATGGATGAGAGGTTTGTTTTCTTTATGAATTACAATTCAGTTAAACTAAGTTATTCTTTTTGACTTCACATTTATTAAAATACATATGGAATAGCGGCGCCCGGGTGGCTCAGTCAGTTAACAGCTGACTTTGGCTCGGGTCATGATCTCACAGCTCAAAGGCTTGTGAGTTCGAGCCCCGTATCAGGCTCTGTGCTGACAGCTTGGAGCCTGGAGCCTGTTTTGGATTCTGTGTCTCATTCTCTCTCTCTGCCTCCCTCCTACTTGTGCTCTGCCTCTCTCTGTCTCTCAAAAATAAATAAATGTAAAAAAAATAATTAAAAAATAATTTAAAAATAAATAAATATGGAATAAATACCCATTGTAAATATATATCCTCTTAAAATAAGATGAATCTTGATCATTAAACTCGATTATGAGGTTAAATATATAATATTAAATTTTCAGACTAAAACTTACAATTTGTATATGGAATGATTTTTATATTTATTTACTAACTTACATATATTACTTTTACTCATTCCATCATACTCTAAACCAGGGGTTAATGAACTCTGATCCGTTGGCCAGATCTAGCTTTTTGTACAATGTACAACCCGTGACTAAGAACGGTTTCCACATTTTAAGTGATTGGGGGGGAATCAAAAGAAGAAAAATATATCATGTGAACATTTCAGTGTCCATAAATAAAATAATAAAGTACAACCATACTTGTTTCTGTATTATCTTTGTTTTCACGCATTACAATGCAGAGTGAGTAATTGGAACAGAATGTGTGTTCTCAAAAACTTAAAATATGTACTGTTTGGCTCTTAATAGAAAAAGTTGTTGAGGGGCACCTGGGTGGCTCAGTCAGTTAAGCCTCTGACTTCAGCTCAAGTCGTGAACTTGCTGTTACCGAATTTGAGCCCCGTGTCGGGCTACGTGCTGACAGCTCAGAGCCTGGAGCCTGTTTCGGATTCTGTATCTCCCCCTCTCTCTCTGCCCCTCCCCCACTGACATTCTCATTCTCTCTCTCTCTCTCTCTCTCAAAAATAAACATTTTTTTAAAATTTTAAGAAGGAAGAAAAGAAAAAGTTGTTGACTCCTGTTGTAAACACATGCCACCAGAACTTAAAAAATTCTCCAGTGAAGAGTTCTATAAGTAATTACTAATCTGTAAAAGTGGTAATAATGTTCCTCTATTATAATGCTATTCACCTCTGTACTTACAGTAGACATGAGAATCTCTGTACAGGCAAGTAGCTACTTACATTAGTAACTAGAAAAATTTGTGGGTGGTCTTTTCTGTTAGTTAGAAGTGGAACTATGGGTTACCTTGGTGGCTCAGTCAGTTAAGTGTCCCGACTCTTGACTTTGGCTCAGGTTATGACCTCACAGTTTATGAGTTCGATCCCCAATTTTTCAGTGTCCATACTTTTTGGTATTGGCCTAAGAAGTAACATCTTAAACCCATTATTACTGCTTGAGATGATCAGTCTGGATTTTAAACACAAGGGTTTATGAACCAATAACTTTTATTTACCTTATATCGGTGCTGAATGTTTTGATATCAGACAGATTAGATTTGAAATACACATTAGATAGCCATATATTTAAACATTCTCTGCTATTTCTCAGACATACCAGCCTACTTTGTTGGTCTTGGAATATTTCTGTTTTGAAATGGGGATAAATTTTGTTATGTACCAGCAGACCATGCCTCTGCAGACTTTTTTGTAGGCTGCTGTTAGAGACACTGATAAGAATTGACTGGGCTGTCTCCATTATTTAGTGATAAGTGTCTCTGTTTATTTGCTAATTCACTTCCTTATTATTCTCTAAATAAAGGTTGGTATTGAAAATGTTTTGAGGGATGATGGAATTTTAGTTTTTTTAATATAAGATGAAGTATAAAAATAACTGCTGTTTACAAAAATCAAGTTATAAAATTTATGGTAGTACCAGTTTTTTAAAATGCAAGTTTTATAGGTGGCCAATATTAAATTTTATCCTTGGTCTGTACCTAACCCAGCAAATGTGATTAACTGATTAAAAATAATAACTGTGTAGGATGAGTAGATGAAAAACATAGCTAAACACTGTTGATTTAAAAAGTTGCTAACCAGAGGCTCAGGGCTAAAACCAGTGTTCTAGAGTTCTGTGGCTTCGGACTATAAGGCACAGCACTACCATATGATCAGGTAAAAATTTATATAAGCAATTATTTGATAAAAGTAAAAAAAATTGATTTTAAGAAAGGCATTTTAGACACTAAAAAACAAATACATCTTTATTTGCAGATGCAGACTCTAGGTCAAAATCCCCTTCTGAAATGAGAGAAGTCTTTCATGTTAATGTAATAGAACCTAGAAAGGCCAATATCACTTTCCGCATTCTTAGTACCTACCCTGTTTTTATTTTTTTTCCCCTTTGTTTAGCATAAAATTCACATACCATAAGAATTCATTTTAAGGTGTACAATTCACTTTTTTAAATATATTCATACTGAACCTTTCTATCATCCCAAAAAGAAATCCCATATCCATTAGCATTCACTCTTCATTCCTCCTTCCAGTGAGCCCTTGCCAACCTCTCATCCATCTACTTTATGTCTCTCTGAATTTGATTTGCCTGTTGTGGACATTTAATAAAAATTAAATCATACAATATATGACCTTTTGTGTTACACTTTGTTTTTCTGTTTTGCCATTTTGTGTTATGCTTTGACTTACCATAATGTTCTGAAGGTTTATCCATGTCGTAGCATGTATTAACATTCCGTTCTTTTTATGGCTGAATAATATTCCGTTGTATGGATGGAGATACCTCATTTGTTTCCCTTTAGTTCTGTAGTTTCTTCCTCCTCCTTTCATTGTTAAACTGTTGGAATCTCTAGCCACCCTCCCTTCTGGAGAGGGACTGCAGAACAGAAAGGATGAAACATATTATCTTAAAAGATAATGTCCTAGAGCTTGATTTATCAAATCTTTGTACATACTGTATTCTACCATAGCATATGGCACATTGTAGGCACTTAGTAATAGTTCAAAGAATAAATGATTCATTAAAGGAATCCCAAATATAGTCAGTTTAGTTAGACACTATGTAAGTTTGGGAGGTTGAATTAACCTTATAAAACAGGAATGAAACTTAAGGTCACCTTTGAAGTATTAACAAATTTATCTTTTTTTTTCTTTTTAAACTTTTTTTTTTTAATGTTTTATTTATTTTTGAGAGACAGAGAGACAGAACATGAGCAGGGGAAGGGCAGAGAGAGAGGCAGACACAGAATCCGAAGCAGGCTCCAGGCTCTGAGCCATCAGCACAGAGCCCAGTGTGGGGCTCGAACTCACAGACCGTAAGATCATGACCTAAGCTGAAGTCGGCCGCTTAACTGACTGAGCCACCCAGGCGTCCCAGCAAAATTATCTTAAAATGAAATTGAATAATAGCAAGTAGAAACTGATAACACATATAAAAGCTATATATTTTCCATGATGGGTAAAACTACTTGATACCAAAAGAGCAGAAAACAAAAACTTTAAAAGTTAGAGTCAAAATTCCAGGACAAGAAATACATTCGAAAAAGCAATCTATACATGTATTTTCCATCAATTTTCAAATCTCATAGTTGTATTTTCTAAACAACTATTTTATAAGTAACTCTTTCCATTATGAAGCTAGGTCTGTATTTTGTTGAAGTGTTTCACTATGATATTTACCCTGTAATCACTCTCACTTTATTCTCTGAGATTTCATAGGGAAAACCAAATCATAAGTTCACTTGCTAGTACCTCAGACATTGTAGGACAATTCCTGATTCATGAGTCCTTTCTTAGTGAGACCCATCATTTTCAGTTTTTAGAACCACAGGCTTCTCTCACTGTCCACAAACAACGCATTCCTTTGAAGTCTTGTGTAAGCTGAAAAGGCATAAAAGTGAAGGAAAAATTGTTACTAATATACATTCATATTAAATTTTTTTAAGTATTCTCAGACTCCAAAAATAACCTCTTCTAGGCTTTTCTAATACCTTAGGACATATCTTACTAACAGATGCATAAAATAAGATAAACCACAGATGTTCACAGGCACAATTTAAAATGATGGTATCTTAATGTTAAATGTAGCTTCCAGGGGAAGGAGCGCAGCATTGCCACTGCTGCTATGATGGCTCACTGCAAAACAGTCCCTGAACTCTACTTTTGCTTTTTTTTCATAAAAGCAAAAATCCTTTTTGGATTTCTTTTAGTTAGTGAAAACTGGTAGTAATGTAGGTGTTTCACAAAAGCAAAGTGGTGTGGGGCACCTGGGTGGCTCAGTACGTTGAGCGTTTGACTCTTGATTTCGGCTCAGGTCATGATCTCCTGTTTGGTGAGTTTGAGCTTTGCGTCGGGCTTGAGGCTGAGTGTGGAACCTGCTAGTGATTCTCTCTCTTCCTCTGCCCCTCTCCTGCTTGTGCTGTTTCTCTCTCTAAACTAACTAAAAAAAAAAAAAAAACTAAAAAAAAAAAGCAAAGTGGTGTAATACAAACTTTCAGAAAGCAGGGGATACCTATTCCTTTGGATTTCTTGAGGGAAGGGGCCTATACACGTAACTGGAAAAGGGAAGTGCTCAGCAGTAGTTTCCTTGACCTAGGAGAGACTAAATAGGAAGAAAAATCATAATTGAAGATGAAGAACTTGATAAGGTTATAACACATTGCAAAAGCCTGGTAGAGGCTTGAGATTCTGTCCATTAAGATACTTTGAGAAGAGATTAAGATAGCAGCTACCAGACTTGAACGATTTAAACTCAAACTCAGTGACTGTCAAACTGTTTTTATCAGGACCCTTTTATACTCATAAAAATTATTGAGGACCCCAAAGAGCTTCTGTTCACTTATATCTATTTTACTGTATTAGAAATTAACACAGAATTTTAGCCCAATGTTGACATCAATAACATTTTTACAAAAAATGATTTTTCTAAAACTAGTTTTAAAGATTTAGTGAAAAGACAGCATTTTTACATTTTCTTTACATCGTTAATGTCTGGTCAGCAATAAGACAGCTGGGTTCTCATATGTGCTGTCTGAAATCTGTTGCATTTTTATTGAAATGTTTGAAAAAAATCTGGCCTCACACAGATATGTCATTGGAAAAGCGGTATCTTGCACATCCCCTGAAAGAGTTTTGAATACTACACGTTGAGAGTCTCTAATTAAATCTTTGCCATACAAATGTAGTTCCTCGACCAGCAGAGTTGGCATCCCAGGGCACTTGTTAAAAATGTAAAATTTTCACCTCATCTCAGATCAAATCAAAATCTCCTTTTTACAAGATCCAATGGTGATTTGTGTGTACATTAAAGTTTGAGAAGTGTGAGCTGCAACAGGATCATCTGAGGTCCCTTCCAGTTCTGTGTAACATAGACTAAATAAGATAATGCCAAAACGTTATTTGAAAATAATTATTCCATCATTCATGAAACTTTTTTACTAGCATTAAAAGTAACCAGACTGATTTAGAAATTTTATCCTGTTGCATTTTTTTCTGACTTATTTAGGAGTTGCTTTTTTACTTTTTTATTTTTTATTTTATTTTTTTTAGAGAGAGCATGCGAATGAGGGAGAGGGTCAGAGAGGGGGAAGGAGGGAGAGAGGGAGAGAGAGAGAGGGAGGGAGACTCTCAAGCAGGCTCCATGCTCAGCGTGGAGCCTGATGTGGGGCTTTGTTCACAGTCCTGGGATCATGACCTGAGCCAAAATCGAAGAGTCTGACAACCAATTGAGCCACCCAGGTGCCTCAGGAGTTGCTTTTTTGAAAAGCAAAATAGTAAGTCAAGCTGTGGAAAAGATGGAATAAAAAGCTTGAGAAGCAGTGGAGCTGTGTTAGACTTCTTAGTTTCTAGGGATACTGCAGGCATTCACTTTGCTTTATTTTCCCTCTCACTTGTGAAAATTTAGTTCTGTATTATCTATAGTCCCTTATTCTGTCCTGTAAGTCATTATATTTCTTATCTGGGAAATGCTGTCTTGATTTCACCAACCTCCATCTGCATCTTCTGGCTTCCAATGAATAATAATATCGGCCATGTCCTTTTTTAGTTTTCAACAGTTTTTCTCGTGTTTTGAGTGCTGAGATCAATGCAAGGATTAAGATTGTACAATGATTTATTTAATTATATAACCAAGAATGACAACTCTTGTGTTGAAATGCACCTTGACTGTTAAGTCTGCTTTGGATATAAATTTAATTTTTTTAATGTTTATTTATTTTTGAGAGAGGGAGGGGCAGAGAGAGAGGGAGACATAGAATCTAAAGCAGGCTCCAGGCTCTGAGCTGTCAGCATGTGGGCTTGAACTCATGAGTTGTGAGATCATGACCTGATGTGGGGCTTGAACTCATGAGTTGTGAGATCATGACCTGATGTGGGGCTTGAACTCATGAGTTGTGAGATCATGACCTGAGCTGAAGTTGGACACTTAACCAACTGAGCCACCCAGGCACCCCTTAACTAATTTTTTAAAGTGTATGTTAGCATCAGTGCCTAACTATTGCACATTTATTAAGGAAGCATACTTGGTTGTCTATTGAGAGATCATAGTGCTCCCTGATGCAAATCCCCCACTGCCCCACCAATCCCTTACCACCACCACCACCAGCCAATGCTCCTACCACTCAATATTTCTGGTTTCCATCCCAGATCTACTGTGTTTACCTTAGTAGTAATCAGTATACATTGAGATAGTAATTACAGTAAAGCAGATGGATTTCATAGACATAAAGAAGTAGGCATTTTGATCTCCTTCAAGGGTCAAAGACCGTGTTCCTGTACATGTATGTTTAAACTGAGAACTTTATTGGCCTATTGTGACAGAGGTGGTGAAGCAAATTTTGTATGAAGTAATTATCAGTAGCTTCAGCCCCTTGGCATTCTTTACCAGGAATATTTTAGGATTTTTGGAAGAAGTCATGCCAAGTATCATTCCCTCTTCTATGTTCCCATCATACTGTACCTCTGTTTTATTAATATAATAATTATTATACCCTCCCTCCCCATTAGAACTGAACCCCTCGAGGTCTTCCTCTTGTAGACCAGTTCACTACTACATGTCTGATCCTGCAGCAGTGCACTGTCATACAAGTAGTGGGTGACAGCACTGTGAATATTAATAAATAGTACATGCATCCTTTGTGCCAGGCATTGCATTAAACACTTTGCTTATTATATTACATAACTTAATTCTTCCAACAACCTAGGGTTGGAAAAGAGTAAATGCTACTATTATCAAAATTTTGTGAATATAGGTCTGAAGCCCAGGAAGTCTAGCCCAAGATTACATATTTAGAAAATAACAGGACATTCTGTTATTTTTGTGATTATCTGATCCCAGATCTCCTGCTTCTATCAAAATGCCGCATCAAATCATGAATGTCAATTACAGTGTCAATCTGTGACCTAAGGGTATTTAAACTTGTCTGTTTAAGTGCTGATGTGGAGGGGGTAAATGCAGACTGTGGTTTAATAATTACATTCTACAGTGCACTGATAATAAACTGTTATATGTCATTTTTCTGTGCATGCAATTTATTCAGGTCTGTACTTGAAATATTACTTGGCTCAGAGAGGCTTTCCCTAAAATATTTTTCAGTGTATACACACTTCTATCCCCTGATGGCTTTATTTTTCTTCATGGCTTTTGTCACAGCCTTACAGTATTCATCTGAAGCTCCAATTAGTATACAAATTCTATGGATTAGATATTTTATTTGACTTGTTCTTTGCTGTATTTGTAGTGTTTAGAGACTGGCAAGTCATAGGCCCTCAGTATTTGTGAAATGAACACAAGAATACAGAACTGTAGAGAGTAAGACCCAATTTTATGTTGCCTATGGAGGAACTGGGCTCTGGAGTTAGGTCTGCTTGAGTGTAAATCCCAGCAATGTCATTTCCTAGCTGTGATACCTTGGGCAAGTTATTTAACTTATCTGAACCTAAGGGGTTTATGGGGATTAAATGAGTAATGCGTGTAGAACATAACGAAGTGCCTGACATGCAGTTATCAATCAGTGTAGGTATTGCCGTTATTATCATTAACATCAGTATTACATGCTTACTAGTGAAATAAGTTCTCTTGTTCCATTCTTTATGCAGTGACATTCAGTAAATCACAATTATAAAATGTGTTTAATGAACTTAAAGTCAAGTTTTAGAGTAGAGTAAATGAGCTAATATTTATTTGTAATTTTGCTTCTTGCCAATAACCTTGAAAGTGATTTACATATACTATCCTTATCTTTATCCTGGTAAATAGATAATGTCTTCATTTCACAGATAAGAAAATAGAATCAGAGGTTGAGCATTTTGCCCCACGGACATGCAGGAGAAATAATAATAATAATAATAAAGATAATAAAAGTGGTGGTATTAGAAATTAAGCATCACTAATATGACATTAATACAGACCTTAAAATTTTTTTTTACTTGTTTTTTAACTTTTTTTTTAGACCTCAAGGGAAAAGCATCTGAGAGTAAGGAAATTAGGGTACACAGACAGCAAAAGACTGGTATAGCAGGTTTTAGCCCTGTATAGAGAGGTTCATGATACCTGTTTAAAGGAGAAAAACTTCAGTTATCTTGAAAATCTGTCTTTGGTAATGAGAAAATCCAAATAAGAACAGTAATGTACTTAGTACAGTTTTTGTCTGCTAGTAAAAGAATAGAAACTGCAGTAAGCAATGGCATTAGTTTTTTTATATGAAGGATAGTGCACTTGAGGTTGGAGCCATACACAAGCTTTCATGAATCCAGAGAGTAATGAGCCTTGGAGAATCATGAGGTAAACTAATTTCCTTTGATAGAGCTAGGTAGATTTGGTAGGAAGTTTGAAGAGGTTTGTTTTCCAATGGGATCATAAGGTATGTTCAAATTCCTGTAAACTAATGGTTCATACCAATAAGAATCTGGCTGAATCCAGCCTCATAACAACCAAGTTAGAAATAATGGGGATTTTTAATTACTTTGTTTGTGTAATTTGACTTTGTCACTGATTCCATTAGCCATTGGATTGCAAGGTTTGAACATTCTGTCTGGGAAAAACAGAATTAAAGCAGTTAAGGTGAAATTCCTTTTACTTTTTTATATAACAGATTACAATTGACCCCGCTTTTTTTTTTTTTTTTAACTAAACCAAGTGATTCCTGATTAGATAATGTTTGAAAAGTTGAGGAAAACTGTTTATTTTTCTTTAGCAGCTGGAATTTTATGCTAACCCAGAGATCTAAATCCACTGGAATTAGCCAAAATGATTTCTTTATAAATTTTATTCGTGTTTCCATCCAGTAAATTTGGATTCTGCATGTAAAAGAAAACTATGTGTATCATGGGATATATCTTGGGGACATTTTGCATGATTTTCAGAGGCATTCCATTATTCTGTGGAATAATGGGATCATAAAGTATTAACCATTTTTGATTAAGATTAAAGGTTCTTAAACAGATTGTTAATCTTAAACCAAAGATTTCTGACTATCATTCTTAATGTTTTAAGTACTAAGGAACTTGGGAAATCCTTATTTCAGAATTTCTCAAAAAAGCTGGGTTTTTTAAATATTTGCTGAATGTTGCTCTGTAATTTACAAGGCATTAGACTATAGAATAAACACTGGTAGGATCTAGAATGATAGTTTCTGTATTTAGTATGTTATAGCAATATTGAGTTTCTTGGTATCTTATAAATAACTTACATGCCAAAAGATATATAGATACTTTGTAATTGCTACCTTCTCATTTTATATGATTTGTGGTATATCTTGAAAGAAGTGTAAAACTCAGTTGGCTAAAAAAAGCAGGGAGCAGTAAGTATTCTTATTAGTGAAAATGTGCACTAAGTTATTTGGTGAACAGATAACCAGTTTGGACTTATTTGGGGGAAATAAGAGTAGAGAAGAAGGTGGAAGTTGCATTGTGAAGACTTTTCACACCAGATTAAGAAAATTAAAAAGTATGCAACATGGACTAGAAGTAACATTGAACTAGCCATTGTGGAATCTGGATTCTAGATTTTGCTTTACCATTGACAAGGCCCTTACTCACAGAAACCAATTCTGTTTTATTCTAGGTGCCAAAGATGATACAGTGTATCTGGCAGGTGTCTAATTAGGACTAGAGTTGACTAGACTAGATACTTCATAGATGCCAATTGAATTAATGAATTGATTCTGGCTTTGATATGGCACTAATCTCTCTGGGCCAAAACAGTCTCATTTGAGTAAGGAGGACCTCTCATTCAGATTCTTTCTAGATTTGTGATCCTACGACAGTCTCATAGATATAGATGTGGAGAACTATTAGCCATTTTTGAGTAGTGTGATGTGAGTTATATGATGTCAAGTGACTGGAAAGGGCTAAATGTCAGATGATTAAATGAAGCCAGATGGTTGAGCAGGCCACAGTGTAAAATACAAATTGGAAATGGAGAGAATGGAAACAGTGAAACCCATGTGAAATTGGTTAAGTTTAAAGAGGTGAGGTGTTAATAATCTGGGCTTTGGTGGTCACAGTTGTTATGCAGAAGCAGCAATGATTTTGAGAGGTAACAAAGAAATTAGCAAAAATCTCATTTTGCCTGGCCAGAGATCTTTGACTATTGGAAGGACAGTAGGCATACCAGTAGCAGAAGTGTTTACCAGTTGTTTTAAACATTTATCTCTGTTTAAATAAGTCATAGAGAATAATAGTACTTAAGTATTTGGGGAAAAGAAGCATCCAAGAATGACTAAGTTTTCTATTCTGGATCATGGAAATAGTGACGGTACCATTGAAAGAAATGAGGAAAATTAGAGAAAATCACCAACTTTAAGAGAAAGAATAATTATAGCTTAGATGTAAACTGTGGTGTGTATGTGAATGGTATTTTTATTGTATATGTTGAAAACTCTTATTTCAATACATCAAAAAGACTGGCCTAGATATTTGTGCCTACATTATACCTCTGTCCAAAAAAGTGATCTCATTGTGGTTTTATGTGTTGCCCAGCGGAGTTTTGAAATCCAGGTAACAAGTCATCTGTTTTCTAGCTCTTTCATTTTCATTTAGCTAGCATAGTCCTAAGCAAGCTTACTCACAAACGTTTAAGTTAAAGGTAATGCTGGACCACTTTACTGTATTTCTGTCTAATACCTGACATTCTAGACTACCTACTTAATGATGAATTGTGTTGAGCCAAAGATCAATAGCAACTACTACTTTGAGATAGTTTGTTAGTTTGAGATAGTTTGAATAGCCATTTCTAGCCTTTAGAGTAGAAGTATTCCTACCAAAGAGCTTCTAAGCCCTTATCTTATGTTACTGTTGTTGAGTAATTGAAGCTGTAATACCCAGTCTTGATGGGGATTCCATCTTAACCAAATTATAAGGAATAGGACTTTATTCTGTTACCCATTATAACAGTGCAGTGAACCCTGCTTTTTCTACCATCTTTGTTAGTGCCATGAAGAAAAACCTTTCCTTAATCACTAAAGTCAAAGTGGTAGTTATGTGGGTCCATGAGACCTTCCTGGAAAATGGGAATATCTTTAGGTATATATGCATGTTGAGGCTTTTAATAAAAGGGAAGGGAGAAGAGTAAATTCTTACCATTTCTATGTACTAATTCACAGCCTTTTTTTTTTTTTTAAATGTACCATAAGGGAGTAGTAAGGCTTTAATATCACCTCTTTTTAAATTAGGTAAACTTTTAAATTAGGTAAACTATTACCCACAGTTTTCAAGTGAATTTAAGGGATGTGGTCCAGTTCCTACACACAGACCTGGTGTATGAGAACCCAGCCTCAGTATCATGATTTCCTTCAACAGTGTTCCTTTGGCTACACAGAGTTTATGTTTTGGTTGTTGAACTCAATCACTATTTTCTTTTAAAAGTGGA
The DNA here is from genome assembly GCA_030068075.1 of Paguma larvata. NCBI lineage: Eukaryota > Metazoa > Chordata > Mammalia > Carnivora > Viverridae > Paguma > Paguma larvata. The sequence continues at coordinate 101,514,574 of CM057828.1, forward strand.
GGAGTTCCAACGTGATAAGGGGTGAGGAAGTGTTAGATAAATAGATTTCTAGTGTGGGTTTTGATGTCAAGGAGGCAGAACATGTGGACATAATGGGTGGAGCTTTGAGCAAGTAAAAATCTCATTTTGCTTGTCCAGGATCTGTTGCTTTTAGAGAAGCAGGAGGTACGGAAACAGAACAGTTTGCCTGCTGTTCAGCCTGTAGCTTTGTTTAAAAGGCCTGTCTAGGATAGTAGATTATTGGCCAAGCAGAGCAAACTGAGAATTGAGGTCTTGAGAGTTGGAGAAGCATGGCTAATGTTAACCAAGAAACTATGCTTCAATCTGACTTTGATGTCTGCCTTGCTTACGCTGTAGGCTAATTTACTCTGTTAGTTTACGTCTTTTCAATTTCCCCTTTTCCTCTGTGACAAGTCTATTTTGCCTTTTGTGATGGATTTTGCAAAGAAAGACTTTTGCTCAGTGTTTGTCATCGTAAATTCTCATTGTTGCTGCTGCCCTCAAAAGGATTGTGTAAATGAGGTGGGTAAGAATTTCTAATTAATACAAAAGATATATTGTAGCCGTTTGGTGATATTTGAAGGAAGTATCAGTTAAAATACTGAAATTGTTTACTTTAGAATGTTTTTTAAAATACTTGACGTTTTGTGGTTTAGTTAATTTACACTACATTTTGTATGAGGAGGAAAGATACTTTTCTCAATTCTGAATGATTAGGAAAAATTTTAGTTTTATGAAGGGATACATAACCCTAACACGTTTGAAACCTAAACTTTTAAGAAGCAAGTGCTGGCAGTTTTTAAGAGCTTGAATATTGAATCAGAAAATACCATATTACGACTCTCTTATTTTTCCAGCAGATTAGTTGGCAAACCATAAGTATATAGAATTCAAAGAAAAATTGAATCTATAAAATGCATGTCTTATGTGTTTTCCATTTTTCTTAGTTCAAATCATTTTATAAATATTTATATCAATTCCTGATGTACCTTTGAAGGGAGTCACAGTTGTTTTCTTTCTTTCTTTCTTTCTTTCTCTCTCTTTCTTTCTTTCTTTCTTTCTTTCTTTCTTCCCTCCCTCCCTCCCTCCCTCCCTCCCTTCCTTCCTCCCTTCCTTCCTTCTTTCCTTCTTTCTTTCTTTCTTTCTTTCTCTCTTTCTTTCTTTCTTTCTTTCTTTCTTTCTTTCTTTCTGGCTCTAAAATTACACAAAAGTGGCTGTTGTTTTTCTTTTAAGAGAATACATAATTTTTTTAAACCCAGAAGTATCTAAATTAGACATTCAAGAAGATGTTCAAGAAGTGCTATTGTTTAATGCAGGGAAACATGCTACTCTCCCATGTCAAAAAAACGTAACATGGCACTGTTGCCTAAAGAGAGATCCCTGTGAGTTATAAAAGTATACAAAACTGGCTGTAGAAGAATGGAGTAAGAGACTGTGTCACCTTAACCAAATTTTTCTTATGTGTAAATATTAGCCCAATTTATCTGCCTTAGCACTCTTTTATTTCGTTTCGTGTTTTTGAAATCTTTTCAGGATATTTTTTCATCATTATTTTGTTCTGTCTGGTACTTAAAACCATGTTTTAGAATAATCTAGACCAATTTTTTTTAATTTAATAAAGTATCAGTTAAACCAAAAATATTTTAAAATACATTGAGTTCTTGTTTATTTCAAGCAATGTTCTATTATATTTCCCAGATGACTTTTCTGTAGGTTACTTTCAGGGTTAGTGAGATTTCATGCTCATTTCTACATTTTGTGGGGTCATTTTCAATATACAATCCCCTTATAGTCTTCTCAAATGATTCAGAACACTTCTCGATATTTTGATAATCCTGGCTTCTTGATGGTAGCTAACTGGTAAGCTGAAATTTCTTCTATCTTTTTCATTATCTAAGTGAGTAACAGTAAGCTGCATTAATCTTTTAATACCAGCCGCCAGACTGGTAAGATATGTCTCAGTTTTATCGGTTACCTTGGCACCTGCAATACATTTTTTAAGTTGGCAGTGGCAATCAGATTACTAATTATATAGCACTGTTATGGAATTTTCTATATTTGAATCTTGAATAGCTTGAGAAAGCAGCTTTACCTAGTAAATTTAAGGTGTTATATTATGCACAGTTGCGAGTTTTGCCAGTATGACCTTATATAGCTCATTTGTTCAACTAATATTTCTATTTATAAATAGGAATTTCTATTTGTAAAGTAGTGAATGCTTACATGGGTAGGATTAATAAGGGGATTATTTATTTTTAAAGATAACCAAGGATGAAAGTAGGTTTACCGTACACCTTGGTGATTATTTTTCAAGAGAATTCTTTGCTTTCTTTTAACCCTAAACTTTATCGTCTTTGATGATTGCCTCTGAATTCAAAAGGGACCTTAGGTCAACAAATTTAGTAATTCAAAGAGCTTTCAATCTAGATACCACATTTGATTCTAGCTGCCATGAATGTAGGTTGGCAAGTTGGACAGATATCCCCACTTGCTAGACAAGGAATCTGAAATCATCTTTCCAATATGCCTGTGCTCAGTTGGAACAGTAATACAATCAAAATATGTGTGTTTTATTAATATGTAGTTTTACTGCCAGAAGGCCAAAGTACATTCCCCGAAAATACCTATGTTTATGGAAGAAGAAGCATTTTTCGTAATTATATCTGTATTCTCTTTGGCCACTTTCCTGTAATATTTGAATTGACTTTACATGCAAAGGCTAAGTATGTATTAGTGTCCAATTTTACCAAAGAACATTCTTTTAGATAATTTTCTGCTGATAGTAAATGTTCTACAAACTTAATACAGTATTTTAGGTTGTTCTTACCATTATATTTATAAATAGCATCTTTAAGTTTTGCTTTTGTAGTTTTGCATGTTTGTTGTAGAACATTAAAAACAAATATAAAACAAAATCTCCAGTGTTTCCACTACCAGAGAACTTTCAGAGTGCATCATCCTTTTTTTTTTTTTCTCGAAACAGTTCCTGTTTTCTTAATAGGAAGAAATTAGTTTGAAATACCATACCAGCTTGCTCAATTAAAGCAACCTTTTGGTTCAGCAGCATTATTTTTCTTGTTATTATTAGAATTATAATATAAAGGCAAAGACCAGTTGGGAAAACTTAGCTGGGTTTGAAAAATAAGAAAATTAAGGAAAATAAAATAGTGATCTTTGTAGTCATTACTTAGAAATGAACCTTTTAAATACATGGATTTAACTTTAGGGTCAGCCCTACTGACAGTTCCTTGCTGTGGAAAGTTAGCCCTAGAGGTAGAATCCTCCAAATCAGGAGTTTTGAATAATGCAGTTGAGTCGATAAGAATTAGAGTTAACGCTTTGATGCATTTAATTGCAATCCATGCATTTCTGTGATTGTCTTATTATTTTCACTAATTTTGTTTTAATCGATCTTGTCACTGAGACTATAGATGATTAAAATTTATATACTATATTCTAACTTTTCTAGGACCTCTCCCTTATATCCTATTCCTTGTGTTTTATGTATGTGCCACTTGGACAGTACAGCAGTGCAGCTACTTCAGTCCATGTGCGTCCTTAGATAAGATGGAAATAGAAAATGAGTGATTTTCTCCACATCACCTCTCAGGAATATTTTGTTATTCTTACATCTTATATATATTTCCCACATGTTGCTGAAATTTTTATTTGCAAAGAGTTTACATTTTATGAAGATTCTAAAATATCACTAGGATACTATATAGTATTACATATAATAGTATTTAGTTTCCTTCTGAAATTAATTAGAAATTTTTTATATGGATCCGATATATCACTTTATGTTTCATGCATATCAGACAATTTACTCTTCTGTTATCATGCCAAACAAATCCAAATCCTTAACTCCTATCCTCACTGAGTTTGTTGCGGAGTACTATGATAATAGAATACCTGCCAAACTAAGCATGTGAGTTCATGCCCATTCATGGATTCACTGTTCAAAGTAGTTAAATACTGTGTTGATTAATGTGTTGGGGAACAAGGCTGAACAAAAGATCTAACTAGTTAGAACGTTTGGCCTTCTTTTTAACCAGTAACTTCCTTTACCTGAAACACAGCCGAAGATGTTGACAACAGCCTAAATTTTTCCCTAGCCACATATAGAGGACATGGAAGTAAGAGATCCCTCTATCTGACTGTTCTTGTTGTTTTCTTGTGGGAGCTAAATTGCCACTACTCGGCTCTGACCCTGCAATGGACCAGCTCCTGCAGGCAAATCAGAAAAAAGCCAGGATGGTAAGAAGGCAATCTAATAGAAGCTTAAGAGGCAATTCAAAATCAAAGTTCAAAGACCCTCCTTTATTAATGTGTTTCTGTTGCTATTTTTATGTTTCTCAGGGAGTGAAACCTGCCAGTTTTGACAAAGTAGCAATTCCTGAAGTAAAGGAAATTATTGAAGGATGCATAAGGCAAAACAAAGATGAGAGGTAAGTTGCCACTTTTGACTTAGGTATCGCTTAAACACCTAAAATATAATGATATGTCTGAATACAATACTCAATCTAAAGTGTATTTAATATTTCACTTGTGATTATTTTCTCTATTTATGTCATGGAATATCTTTAAAATTGGAGTTCTGGGGGTGCCTGACTGACTCAGTTTGGTGGAGCATGTTACTCTTGATCTCAGGGTTGTGAGTTCAAGCCCCACATTGGGTATAGAGATTACTTTAAAAAAATAAAAATTTAAAAAAATCTTTAAAGAGTAGACTTCTGTCCATTTAAGGTAGTATTGAGATTTGATATGCTGAAATGTGAAAACGTGGTGTGGTAAGGTTTAAGTGAACCAAACCATCTTAAGCATAGCTGCTACAATTCAGTTACAACTACTTACCTGTAGAGTCAGCATGATTTATAAAACTCAACAGGGCTCAGTCTCTTTCTAACCAGCAGATCTGTTCCTTAGTTTTTTACCCATTGAATTCTAAAAGGTGAAGTAAAATCTTGGCTCTTTGAAATCAACTCAACTATACAGGTCTTGATTTGCTGTCATTACGCCAGAATTGAAGACCAAAACATCAAAATTCCTTTCAGTAAAAAGGGACAAGTTCGCCCAGAGCTTAGGAGGAGATCTGGCTTAGTCATTTGTACTAACAGAACTTTTCTCAAGGGAGTGGCAAGTATCTGATCTGTCATATAGCTGATTCATCACCCGTTAGGCATGGCAAAGATCCAGTGTCTGTTTATGAAAAATAATCTATCCTCACCATCCCCCCTCACCTTCCAAAAAAGAAAAAGTAGACCAGCCAGTACAAATATAAATTGTAAGTTGAGCATAATCTGTCTCCTGGAAAATGAGAGCAATCAGGTATATCATCCAAATTAAAGAATTCAGTATCTTCACTTCTCTGGTCTCATTCTCTTTTTATAACTTTGTTATTTGGAAGAGCTTAACATCATGATCTTTAAGGCTGTTCAGTAGAAATTTAGTTCGGGTTTCTAATTTTATATACAGTGTTTGGAAAGGAGAGTCCTTAATCTTCTAAGACCTTTTTTTTTTACTATAAACAAAGGAGTGTTTGTTTCCAGTCTTAGAACATATTACTGTTTCTTTTCTGGATGATACAATTTACTAGATTACTGGTATTTTGAAACCGTTTATCTAAAGAAGATTACTCCACAATTAGACTTCTTGCCTAGTAAACAAATTGTTGAACAAGGAATTGAATTTATTGGAGTAAATAAAGTTGTAGTAGAAGGTAAAGAACTAGAAATCAAAAAACCTGTTTTCAAATTTTGATTCAACCATTTAAGCCTTCTAACAATGAGCAATATTTTCACCCTCTCTGAGTCTCCATTTCCTAATAATCAGAAAATAATAACTCATTGGATGTTGGTGAAGGATTAGATCGGACCATACATATGAGGAATTTTTATGACTATAAATTCTACATAAACTATGTGGTATTTTGAAGCTATGATATTCTGTGTATTACTTGCTATTATTAGTACATCGTTAACTAATATGAGACTAGATCACTTTAATTAAAAAGTATCACTTTCAACTCTTATAAACGAGATTGTTCTGATATTCTATAACTTGGGATCAAAACTATAATCGCTATTTACATGGAGCAATGCAGAAATGAGTTATAAAATCTCCTTTTTTTTTTTAGTAGTCCTTTTTAAGGATTATAAGAATAATTAGCCACACTTGAAAATTATGTTTTAAATCTAATGGCGTTTTGTTTTTGTTTCACTTTCCTCTCTTTGGTAGATATTCTATCAAAGACCTTTTGAACCATGCCTTCTTCCAGGAGGAAACAGGGGTACGGGTAGAATTAGCAGAAGAAGATGATGGAGAAAAGATAGCCATTAAATTATGGCTACGTATCGAAGATATTAAGAAATTAAAGGGAAAATACAAAGACAATGAAGCTATTGAGTTTTCCTTTGACTTGGAAAGAGATGTGCCAGAAGATGTTGCTCAAGAAATGGTAAATTAGCACTGATCTGCCATTTACAAACTGATAGATTTATAAACATTGATATTATTGAGCACAAAAGTTTATGAAGCATGGGGCGCCTGGGTGGCTTAGTTAAGCGGCCGACTTCAGCTCAGGTCATGATCTTGCGGTCTGTGAATTCGAGCCCTGCGTCCGGCTCTGTGCTGACAGCTCAGAGCCTGGCGCCTGCTTCTGATTCTGTGTCTCCCTGTCTCTCTGCCCCTCCCCTGCTCATGCTCTGTCTCTATCTCTCAAAAATAAATAAATGTTAAAAAAAATTTTTTTTAAAGTTTATGAAGCAGTGTAGATGGCAGATCTCATTGATACAAAATTGTGTTGATTGATGGCCCCAAAATTATTTTTATTTGAGGTAAAGATAAATAGATGTAGATATATAAGAATGGGTGGATGGATGGATTAAAATGTATTCCGAAGTAATGTGAAAGGCTGTAAGGTTGAATGACTCCTAATCTACATGAACCTATTGAGTTAGAATGACAATTTATATTTTCTAAATATTGAAATATTGATCAGTTGTTTGGATAAACTCTATAAATATATTGTGAATTGTTTTTACTTGAGGGAGTTTTCAAGATCAATTATTAGTAGGTAGCCTTTGATCAGTCACTTTTTGAAGTATGCCTAAAGTAAAACTTCTCAGAAAGAAAACGCTTCACCAATTTTAGGGTTACCATAGTGCCTAAAATAGTAAATATACAGAGATATAGTCCTAGAATATCTCTACTAGAATTTATAAGAACCATTTAATAGAAGGAATCAGCTATGAAAGAGATACTTATTATTATTTGTTAGTTTTTATACCATTAGAGATTTGTGTTTTTATTTGTTTATTTTTATTTTTTTAACTTTCATGTATTTACCACAGTTGTTTCATCTGGTTAAGTTGTTGCCTAGTGAAGCAAAGTTAAAAACAACACCGATCAATATTAATAGTTACATGTGAGCAGGAAATAGAGTGACTAGAATAAAATGGGCCTTATTTGGCTTAAAACCTTTGGTTTTAGGTTCCCCATTGTTTTGTTGTTGTTAGGAGTGAAGGTACACCCACCGTGAGAGTTTCTACAAAGATGGTGGCACCCACCCCATGAGTATCTACAAAAATGGTGGAGAAATGCATAACGCAGTCCAGTAATTTCACAGTTTGGTTAAGACCAGTCCTTAGAGAGGTCTTTCTCTTCCCCCTTCTTCCTACTTTTTTCCCCAAAGGTGCTTTTTTTTGTTTTATATTTGGTTTGTTTTCTTTTGGTATTGTACTGCTTCCTAATGCATTCCTTTATCCTGTAGGTAGAGTCTGGGTATGTCTGTGAAGGTGATCACAAGACCATGGCAAAAGCCATCAAAGATAGAGTGTCCTTAATTAAGAGAAAACGAGAACAGCGGCAGTTGGTGCGGGAGGAGCAAGAAAAAAGAAAGCAGGAAGAGATCAATCAGAAACACCAGTTAGAACAACAATCAAGTACTTCCCAAGCAGGAGTCAAGCAGATCCCGTCTGCTAGTACTGGCATGCCTGCTGCTTCTACCACATCAGCTTCAGTTTCTACACAAGTAGAACCTGAAGAACCTGAGGCAGATCAACATCAACAACTGCAGTACCAACAAACTAGTGTATCTGTGTTATGTAAGTGTTTCAGAAAGTGGACAAGTGTGCTAAGGATATTCCTAATTGATTTTTCATCTTCTTCTTCATCATTTTTCACTGGCCTGTTGGTTTGAATCATGAATCTGATATATAATAAGAAATTTGAAATGATTACCATCTGCCTTTTCTTTCTGTTCGTCATCCATCACTAACAGACAAGGATAGGACAGTAAGGAAATGTGATTAGGATATAAAATAATTTTATAGGTTCTAACATCTTGAAAGTTCCAGTTTGTAGATTTCTAACTTTTCATACTTCCTTAAAATAAAATGTACTTATGAAATTAATATTATACTGTATACTAACTGGAATTTAAATAAAAACTTTTTTAAAAACTTACATCTGCAAAAATAAATGAATAAAATGAAATATAACTAATGAAAAATGAACAAGTTTATCTTAGCTCTTTGTAATTGAATCCATTAATCTAGTTCAGCTTTTTTAGCAAAGCCGAATAACATACAGATTGGAAACTAATGCAGCTCTTTGTTTTTGATTGAACTACCTGCTTTAATACTAAGAATGCTCTGCTCTCCAAAATTAAGACTTTGAGAGCTATATCAAACCTATGACTGACTAACAGCATTCCATTTTAGTTCCCTTATTCTTCAGGTAATAAGATTCTATGACAACCATAAAGTTTTTTTTAAAAGACATTAAAACTTTTTTCCATATGGATCCTTCATGTTTTTAAGCATAGAAGTCTACTTAGTAAAATAACTAGTATTCATTTTTTATTTAGTTCAGGCGTTTACAAAGAAAAATCTAACCCTAGAGTCATGGGGGTTTGTGATGGGAAAATATAAACCTTTTCGTGATATGTCTCTCTGTGTTTTTTGGCAATTTATTTCTCCTTCAGCTGACGGGACGGTAGACAGTGGTCAAGGATCTTCTGTCTTCACAGAATCTCGAGTGAGCAGCCAACAGACAGTTTCATATGGGTCCCAACATGAACAGGCACATTCTACTGGCACAATCCCAGGGCATACAGCTTCTGTCGTCCAAGCACAATCTCAGCCTCATGGGGTATATCCACCCTCAAGTATGGTAAGTAACTGCATAAGAGAGTGTAATATAATGAGGGCCAATAGATGTCATATGTTAATTTCAGATTCTTTCTACTAAGTAATAGTATGAGTCTGAAGTAGATAATATAAATGATATGTTTCTAAAGGACATAGGTTATTATAGAGTACAATTGGAGTAGTTCAGTTAGGCTAGAACATAAACATTAATGTATGAGAATTAGCTGAACTTCCTAGGTGAAGAAACTAGGTACAAGATTTAGATTAATCTGTATTTGATTAAAGATAATGCCCTCTTTAGCACCTTAGAGTTGAAACTGTTCAAATCAGCATAAGTTGGACATACAAATGGTTTGAGGGTGGGTATGTGGAGTGTTTTTCAAAAGCTTACTTACTAAAAGAATTACTAAGCATTTTTTTATAAGATTTCTTATTGTATAAAACACAGGTAAGACATTCAAACCATTATAGAATGCTGCATGTGAGTACTTTAGAGTGAAGAAATCCTTTATTTGTATGACCATTTAATTTAGCGCTTGTGTTTAACCATCAGTTGCTATGCGTGTTCCTGCCTTAAAGTCTGTGTTGGACACAAATTCCTTCCCCAGTATACGTTCATTTGCTTTTTATCTTTATTTCGTATGGTTTTATTAGAGATTTATTTTCAGAATCAACTTACAGAGATTTTTCCTGAAATATTTTGTACGTTTATATGTAAACACAGATACACACACACTGTCCCATGTTTTACATTAGCCACTCTTGCTTTTCATATAGAAAATGTTAAAATAGATCATCAGGTAATAACCCATTTCTTTTGTTGATCCTCTGTTAAGTCTTCAGTGGTAAATAAAGTACATCATCTGCCTCAGGAAGGAATTGGAGAATAACTGGTCACTGTAGCACTTGTTTAGTAAGATCTTTAGACATTTTTTTTTCTCAGAAAGCTTTTAAATCTGAATTTTGTGGAACTTTTGCTTTGCATTAAATGAAAATCTTTCTCTGTTAAGAAAATACTTCTACTTGCTCTGCTCTTTTGTCCTACAGCTTGGAATAAAAGATGTTTGTATGTTTCAGAATCCATTCATGAGTCCTGCATTGGTAGGTCTCAAGATGAATGGCCATAGTAACACAAAGAAAACTGTTAATACACTAATGTTTTCTACTTTTCTGACCTTTAAAATAATTAGGTAAGATAGAAGAACTTAAAAGACTCTATAGATATATTTCTGTGTTCTGACAAATATTATTTGTCAGCATTTCTTACCGGTTTCTACTCTTGTTCTGATTGATTTTTTTGTGGATCATCATAACTAGATTTTTTTTTTAACTATTTTTAATCTCTTTGCTCCCTCATCACGGGGTAATTAACCTTCGGTATCTTTATTTTAGAAAAGAAAATAGAATGATCATTTATGCCATTTGAGCCACAAACATAGTTATATTTATTTATTGAAGCTCTATAAAAGCAGACCGTTAATGACTGTCTTGCCTTTTAATGACAGTATTCTGTGGAGGTATCATGAAGAGTCATCAAATATTGAGTATTTTTTAAATCTTACGATTCTTTTTCTTTCTTATTGCAGAAGGAATTTACTATGACTTACAATAATATATCACTTATATGTGGAATAAAAAAAATTAGAATAAAAGAGAAGGGCGGAGAAAAATAGAACCAGGAATGAACTAAGTATGATAAGTATGATGATGCTTAAGTACTTACTACTGGTAGACCACAAATTTGGTTCAAAACATTCTATGCACCCAGTTTTGGGGGAAAAGAATGCAATCAGCTATATAGTTCATAATACCTAAAGAGAAATGGCGAACTTGCTCAGGACAACCTTAACAGTATTAGGTGTACTGCTTTTTAGCTATATTAAAATTTTTATGTTGAGGCACCTCAGACTTTATAAACCCAAGTTGAATCTCCAGTATGCCAGAAAATTGTTAAAGTTTTACTCTTCAGAGATTCACATTTAAGATATTTTCCCATTGACTACTTTATTAAAACTACAGAATGTGTCTATGTCGTGAATTACTTCTAGAAAGCTAATGCTTTTCCTATTAGAAAGTGACTTTTTACCAATTACAGATAAAGATAGAAAATGCAATATAAAGTACTCTGAGCCAACAATTTTTTTAGTCTAATGCCTTCTAAAATAGAATCGAGAACCCTTCTCTGAAATTTCCAGAGTTCCTGCAAAGTAATCTAATCTTAAAGTCTTCTACACATTATAATGTACGTTAAACTAATAGAATTCATTCTTTCTTAATCTTAATAAGTTTGCAGAAAATTGTTAGCCAATATTCATTGTAGTCTCTGTCTGTTCTACTTCCTCAGTCAATTGATTCTTGTTATTCATACATTCATAACAATTGATGTAATTTCAGAATATTTAGGAAGATAATTGATTGTTATCGTAGTTGTTCATAAAAAACCTATACTTGGCCAACAGTGTAGAGAGCATAGTTGTGATCTGCCAGTTGTGCTTTGTGGAATTATACCTCTCCTCAAAAAAATTGGATTTGTGGGATTGGGGGAGGATGGACACTTCTTTTAGGTCAGCTATGCCCTATTATCATTGTACATTTGGTTATTTTATTTTCAAAGTACTGTGTTTTTCATGTGTGTGTTTGTTTTCTGTTTAGCCTCGTCGTGGCCGTAGCATGTCGGTTTGTGTTCCCCATCTTTCTGCTGTACCCTCTCTGTCCCGCATCTCTCCCAGTGCTCCTTCCACCCCACCACCAGTGCTGTCTGCACCTCTTTCTCCTTCCCTCCTTCGGATTGCCCCTGAGGAAACTTTTGCCGAAAAGCTTTCTAAAGCATTGGAGAGTGTCCTGCCTATGCACTCTGCCTCTCAGCGCAAGCACCGACGCTCCAGCCTGCCTTCCCTCTTTGTCAGTACTGTATGTAACCGTAAACTTCCTGACAAATGAAAAGTTATTACCAGTGAATACATCCAGGCATCAAGAATTTTAAGAAAAATTAAATAAATAAAAGGACTACACTTAATAATATATTATGCTTTCAGGATACCAGTTCTTCCTATAGGAAACTTTTGTTACAAGGCTTTAAGGAGGGGAAAAAAAAAAAGCAAAAAAGCAAGGAGGTAATGAGAGAGATAATGCCCTGGGCACATATCAGTGTGTATAGAAAAAAATTTAGCTTTTATATTATATTCTCCTATCCCTAACTGACCTATACCAATCCTTGCATTTTCACATATTAATATGAAGAATATGTATTACTTCATTTTAAATTCATTGGCTTCACCCAAAGCAGGTTTTTTCTTTATCAAAAAGTAATTCAAATACATTTTCTCTTCATTCTAGTTATTCATTTAGTTATTCTAAAGAGACACTAATGAAGCTGAATGAGTCTGGTTTTTTCCCCCAAAGCAAAGAGTAATTGAAGACTGAAAGTTGCTTTTAATATCTTAGTGGTTTAAAATGATGGTGTTGGCAAACTAAAAGACCTATGTTCCCTCATGGAAATTTGTCTCTTAGATAGATTGAATAAGATGGGATCTTGACCCTAATGAATACATTATTTTTTGGAGGGTGCAAAAAGGGTAATTTTATTAAAGCACAGGAACAAGACTCGGCCGAAAGAACTGCCTCGACCCTAATGAACACTTTAGATACACATGTAGTACATAAGATTTTCTTTGGTTCCATCTGTATCTGTAAAACATCTGTCTCTTAAAGTTGTGTTAAACACTGTGGGACCTTGTTGCTGCTTTTCCAGATAGAGAATATAGTTAACATTCTGATCTAGCAATATCAAAATATGCAGATTTGTACTTAGCAGAATGATTAGCTCTATAGTATTTTATGCCTTTGGGATACTCCTTGAATAAACAGTAAAGTGAAGCATTCTGGTCTGAAATAGAAGTCCTCTTTTAGCTGTTTTGAAGAAGTAACAATTGATCCATTTTGCTAACTTGATGGGGACTATCCCTACTGAAAGAATGAAACTAATCTTTTTCCAAGAGTCCATGTAAGTGAAGTATTACAGTATACACTGTTTGCATTTGGCTAGGTAGGATTCTAAATTTACAGTGTCTTATGTCTAGAACTGCCTATGTGAACATAAAGATGCTATTAAGTCTATTATTCATATTATCCTTTTCATTTGATTTGAACACTAAATTATTCACCCCTTAACTAAGATGAGATAAGTGGACATTCAGCAATTTGGCACCTGTAACATGTTTCATGTAGTAAAATTAACTGCATTAGTTTAAGATAGATAGGGGGAAGGTATTTCTGTCAGTAGTCAGTAGTGTGTCTTTTATTGTCCACCAAAAATACCTTCTTTGATTTCTAGTTAGAAGATATACTATTAGCTGATAATAACACTGAAGCCTCTAACACAGCACAGGATAATACTGTAGAATACAGGAAAACTTTGTATAGCAGATTGAATTGAAGTACCTTTCTTATATCTTAAAAATGTTGAGGTTACTGCCTTCCCTTAACTCATACTACTTTAATTTTTTTCCACTGATTTAAATATTCATTAAGTCTTAAGAGTGAGCATATTAATTGGGGATAAAAACAGAATAAACACTTAGAAAATTCTTCCATTTCCTTTGAGAGAGGATGTAGTGGAAAAGCAGCTCTTATCTAATGCAAAGAGTCCCACAGAATAACTTTATTGACCCTGGATGTATTTAATGGATTTTTACTATGCACAGAATTTCCAAAAGCATTGTTATTTCTTTATTAATTATAAATTTGGTGTAACCATTTCATAGGGTTACACAGAGCTTACCCAGTTTTGCATGTCTAATGTAATTTCACATATGAATGTATGAATTACTTGTCTTATTCATGTTGATACAGCCTCAGTCCATGGCGCATCCGTGTGGGGGGACCCCAACATACCCAGAATCACAGATATTTTTCCCAACTATTCATGAACGTCCAGTTTCATTTTCACCACCTCCCACCTGTCCACCGAAGGTGGCCATTTCTCAGCGGCGTAAGAGCACCTCCTTCTTGGAAGCCCAATCTCGCCACTTCCAACCCCTGCTGAGGACTGTTGGCCAAAATCTTCTTCCACCTGGTGGCAGCCCAACTAACTGGACACCAGAGGCCGTAGTTATGTTGGGCACTGCAGCCAGTAGAATAACTGGAGAGCCATGTGAGATACAGGTTCATCCTATGTTTGAACCAACTCAAGTTCACGGTGACTGTAGACCTGGACTAGTACTTCCAGAAGAAGCTCACTATTTTATTCCTCAGGAACCAGTGTATCTAGCTTACCAGGCCCAGGTGACAGAACAGTATGAGGGTATTCCATACAACTCACCAGTACTGTCAAGTCCTATGAAACAGATACCTGAACAGAAGCCAGTACAAGGGGGCCCTACCTCAAGTTCTGTCTTTGAATTTCCATCTGGACAGGCTTTCCTGGTAGGACACCTTCAGAATTTAAGATTAGATTCTGGATTGAGTCCAGGATCTCCCCTCTCTAGTATTTCTGCACCTATCAGTACAGATGCTACACGTTTGAAATTTCACCCTGTCTTTGTTCCTCATTCTGCGCCTGCTGTGTTAACTCATAACAATGAGAGCAGAAGCAATTGTGTATTTGAGTTTCATGTTCATACTCCAAGCTCCTCTTCAGGAGAAGGAGGAGGAGTTTTGCCTCAGCGTGTTTACCGAAATCGACAGGTTGCAGTGGACTTGAATCAGGAAGAACCGCCTCCTCAATCAGTTGGATTACATGGCCGCCTCCAGCCTGTGACTGAAGAACAGCGTAATTACCATGCCCCAGAATTGACCGTTTCTGTGGTAGAGCCTATCGGACAGAACTGGCCAATAGGAAGCCCAGAATATTCCAGTGATTCCTCACAAATTACTTCTTCAGACCCCAGTGATTTTCAGTCACCTCCCCCTACAGGGGGAGCAGCTGCACCTTTTGGCTCTGACGTCTCATTGCCCTTTATCCGTCTGCCTCAGACAGTGTTACAAGAATCCCCACTTTTCTTCTGTTTCCCCCAAGGAACCACATCTCAGCAGGTTTTATCTGCCTCATTTTCTTCAGGAGGATCTGCACTCCATCCACAGGTTATAGGAAAATTTCCACAATTCTTCTAAACTACCCTACTGTGCATCATTACATTTACGTTTTCTAGCCCTCCTTTCCATTTATGTGGATTATTTTTAATTTTATTCGTAATATTAGTATTTCTCCTTTTGGGGGGATTATAAACTACTTGTATATAAGAACAAAATATGAGAGAGAAGCTGCCTCATTTACCTATAATATGTACAAACCCTTGAAAAAGAGAACACAAAAACTAGAACTTCAATCACTCGTCAAACTCAGTTACTTTTACCCAAATGTAGAATAATTTCAATTTGTAGTGAAAGTGTAAATGTCTGCAATGTAAAATTGACTCATCATTGATTATTTATAAATACTAATGTGAAGTATTTCTTTCTCTAGAAACAAACATGGCTAGTTTAAGAAAAAATAGGTTAACACTTTTTTTCTGTAAAATGAAAAGAATGGAAAACAGGGAATTTTTTAAAGAGTATTAAGAATACACAAAATTTTCATTAGTTTGGAAGAATCTTAAAAGACAGAGAAAGGAAACATCTTGAGAATTTAGGAACAAATGAAAATGCCTTTTAAAGTGGCATCATTTGAACAAGTTGCTGTATATTATATGTCCAAATAAAATGCTAGTCTGTAAAATTGACTATAACTTTCAGCAACAAGATTCTAATCCAGTGTGGATGGTAGGGCTTTTTTGTTTGTTTTTAAGAATTGGCAATCTCTGTTTCTCAGCTTGCAACATATATCTCAGTCCTTGGTTCTTAACAAATTAAATTTTGTTATTTATGCGTATGGGCATGTGCACTCTTGCAAATAAAGGCAAAGTAATGGGCATAACAGAATTCAACAAGTGGAGTCAGTATTAACTGTCATATATTCTTTTGATATATTTTATCAAATGTGTAAGTCTTATAAAATCTATATAGGAGACTTTCCAATTATATATTCAAGGCATTGCTTGGATCTTTTAAATGTTCCACTCTTATAAAATATTATATGCTCTTGATACTTTCTTCCTTTGTTGTTCCCTCATAAGGGGCATAAACAGTCCCAAAAGTGTACATAGCAGTCCCAAAAGTGTACATAAAGTATCAGTTATTTAGAATAGTTCTAGGAAGCAAAAAGATCCAGAAACTTGAAAATTATGCTGCATGGGCATGCAGTGTACTCACTGTGTGCTTGCATTAATGCACTGCTTGTCAGCCTGTATTATAAATCTTAATGCACTGCCAGCCATTCTTCTTTAAACTTTCCAAAGTAAAACATCAGGTGGTAAATTTACAGACATACTGCAGAAAGAATGAATACCTAATAGTGATTAAGATGCAGTGACATGTGGTGTCAAATCCAAGTAGACTTCAGAGAAACTCCTCTAAACTGAAATAGAACACCAAAGGTTGTGGACCTTTTCATTTCCTTAACTTACCTATATAAAATCCTGCATTCATTTCTCACTTTTTCATGTATTTTAACTTAGACTTCTAGGTCAGGGTTTCTCAAATTGTTTTAGGTTGTTTTAGGTTGGATAATTCTTTGTTGTGGGTCGTGGTTCTGTGCATTGAAGGATGTTTAGCAGCATCCTTGGCTTCTAAGTAGATGCCTGGAAACCACCTTCCCCAGTTGTGACAACCAAAAATGCCAAATGATCCCTGGGAGGGCAAAATCACTTCTAGTTGACGGCTGTTACTCTAGGCTAGTGATGATAACAAGTTTTGTACATTTTTAGAAAAGTCACCCTAGCACTACAAGAAGTAGCAAAAGGAACCAAATTAGCGCTAGCAAATACCCTTTGTCTTTAATTATTCTGATACAGGGTTATTTCACATTTATAGTTGTACTACTTTTTCCTGATTATTATACATTCAGTAACAAGTTTATTATGAATTTTATTATTTTGGCCAGCTAAAATTATAGCCTGAGCACAGCAGTAGTAGATTCGGTTTTAACCATCAGTGGTTTTTGCATGGGATCAGGATATGTTCTGTGATATAATCCATCTCTAACCCTTATAAAAGATGCCCCAACTGTCTCCCATACATACTTAATCAAGCTAATGTTTCATTTTGCTCAAGCAAACTCTCTGGAGTTTGAATGTTAATTGCAAAAGCCTGACCTCTCTATATACTTATGGGGCTTCGCTAATTTGTTGTATTCACTTTTTCCCTCAGGCACAGGGGCAAAGCCAGGGTCAACCATCCTCAAGTAGCCTAACAGGGGTTCCATCTTCCTTACCCATACAACATTCTCAGCAGGTGAGAACAACTAACTCATTGATACATTTTTTGTATTAACAGTAGCCAGAATAGTTTAACATCTTTTCATGAATTAGATTCCTTACGTAAATAAATGGCTTGCTGTGTTTTTGAAAGAAAAATCAAGAAGCAAAACATTTCTTGTGTTCAGTAACATTTTAGGAAATCTTCCCTTTTCTTTAATGTAATTTTAAATATCTCCTAAATTTAGACATATGTTGAAATTCAAAAGAATCATTGGTAACGGATATGTTATTCATCTGCCTTTTTAAATAGATGTTTCTACACATAATTTAACAATATAAAGAATGTCAGTTTTCTTTTTATATTTGTGACTTACCTTTTATGAGCATTTTGCTATTGCTTTCATTGTATTTGACTAATAATGCTACACTCCTTTTTAATTAATTTCTAATCTGCAAGTGGGGTATCAGATTTTATGCTAAGAGAACTGAACAGCTACTTTAGGAACTTTTTAAACGATTTGGGGAGTTAGTTCCTAAAGGTCCACAGAACTCAAGATGAGTACAGTGCAAATGTTTTGAACAGCAAAACTAGTAATTCTAAAATTAAACATCTGTAGTTCATTACTGACATTAGTTAATATCAATTATTTTCATGGAAATAATGCTTTTTTTGACACTATTGAATATTTATTAGCTGCTTCAAATAAAATTTATAGCCACCACATTTGTCATAAAAGCTTCCTTGATGAACTATTTCATTGATAGTTCCCTACGAAGTATGTTTTCCCAGCCACCAAATCATAAATTGGTTTCTGTTTCTATTAATTTTTATTTTATTTTTAACGTTTATTTTGAGAGCGAAAAAGAGAGTGTGAGCAGGGGAGGGGCAGAGAGAGAGACACACACAGAATCCAAAGCAAACTCCAGGCTCCAAACTGTGAGCACGGAGCCCGATGGGAGCTCGAACTCACGAACTATGAGATCATGACCTGAGCCAAAGTCAGATGCTTAACTGACTGAGCCACCCAGGCGCCCCTCTATTAACTTTTTAAACAAAGCTTTTAATTTTTATTACAGAAGGTCTCCTTCCAGTCTAGCATGTAATCAATCATATAGTCAGTCATTTGATACTAGTTTAAATTAGTTGTTCTTTGACAGAATTAGTTTGGTTATACGTACATTTACTTGGTAAACAACCCTGTCTACAGAATTTAAAGGCTGGTAATTATATGCTTTGTCTTGCTCCTGCTCTTTCTTTCAGACAAGTAGCTGAATCTGTATATAATTACAGTTAAATTTGAGTAGTCACACTTTTGCCAACCTTAACAAATTGTATTTTGTTCTATTAACAACCTTTAATGAAAATGCACATTAAAAGTTACATAAAGTTGTTTGAGGGCAGAAGCACTATCAGGTACCACTCCTAGTTTGTTTATCTTTGGACACAGGCCTACACCAATAAACCTGAGTGAATTTAAGCGTTTGCTCTGTTTTTCCTTCTCCAAAGGAATTTGTTATATATATTATATGTGGGCATATATATGTACACTTACTAGCAAATGAAGATAGTGAAACAAACCATTCAGTTTATTAGTAAGAAGAATATGTGGAGGTGAAGGGAGGACAATTCCATAAATGGTTAGGGTAAGAATTTAGGTAGTTGACTCTTCTGGGAAAAAATGTAGCTTAATATGACTACAATACAAACAAAATTTATGTGTCAGTGATGCTTTTTGTAGATACTTTTATTTTGTGAATTACTTTAAATAGATGATGATATTTAAGTGGAATTATGAAATTGAGCCCTCAAATTACATAAGTATATGCAGTCTAAAATACTTAATTTTTTCAGGGTCACATAGCCAGTAAGTGGATAGAACTAAAAATTACAAGCCAGAATTCAACATTTCTAGAATAGCGAGGGGTTTTTTTCAATATTAAAGTTCTCCAGGGACTTATGGTTCTGGAGAGGTACTCAAGAAGCTGCATTTATTTGTTTCAGCTACTGGGGTTTCATATATTTTTTAGAAAAGGTCATAAGCTCTGTCTCTGTGCTATATGGGTGGAGTTTATTTTTAGATGTGAGTCTCATTTTACATACTATCAGTTTCCAACCCTATCTTAGGAAACCATATCTCTAATTTTATTAGAATGAGAAGAGGAAATGTACTTTAGCTGAAATTTACTTTATTCCATGGGTTTCTGGAATGTAATCAATAAGGGATTGCTTTTTTGTGTTTTTATCAAGAGTCCCTTCTAGTGGTATGTATATCTTAATGAGGTACCAAAAATAACTTCCTCCTGCTAGAAAACTTAGTAGCTCTTTGCCATATATGCCATAACCCAGCTTACTTAATAATTTATTCCATAGAGGGGCACTGGGGTGACTCAGTCAGTTAAGCATCTGACTCTTGATTTTGGCTCAGGTCATGATCCCAGGGTCATGGGATCGAGCCCTGTGTCGGGCTCTGCACTGAGCGTGGAGCCTGCTTAAAATTCTCGCTCTCTCCCTCTGCCCCTCTCCCCAACTCACACTCACTCTCTTGTGTCTCAAAAATAATAATAATAATAATAAAGATAATAATTATAGACCCCTCAATAATATTATTTTTATATCATTATTATTATTATTATTATTTCTTCCATAGAGTCTTCAGGTATTTCTTAACTTTCTGTTCAACTGAGGTTCATGAACATTTTTTCCATCAAGCACCCTTTCTTATCCAACAGATAGTACATCATCTGTATAGGCTACTTGAGCTGGTTTCAGGAGGCAGGTTTATACAAAACATGTTTACAAGTTGCTGTGCTAAACAATACCCGTTTGGTTGAAGTGTTGTTTTTTAGCCAGTGAGGTTGTGCACAAAAAGATCACCATATATTCCTGGCCTACCCAGGGGTGCCACTTCTCCCTAAATACTCCTAAGATATAATTGGCATACATGCCTCTCTTATTTTAAGCAAAGAGTGATGGTACATGTCTATAAAACTGTTCTTTCTAGACAGTTCACTCTCTTTCACACACACACACACACACACACACACACACACACACCAGTAATTAAACAGGTTTTTTCCTAATTGTGTTCATGCTCCCAAGGACCATGTGCCAGGTAGGCACCGAGGGTCTACCAAAATGGATCAGCTATGACTACTTTCAAAGAGCCTAACATATTCTAGTAAACATATATGTCAACTCCTATGAAACAAATAACCATAATAGTTAAGATTATATAAAATGTGCAAAGCATTCTACCTGTATTTTTATTTAATCCTTGTATAAACCCTGTAAGTATACAGTCATTATTTTCATTGTGCAGATAGGAAAACTAAGGTAAGATCTGGAGAAGATGAGTAATTTATCCAAGCTTACACAACTTGTAAGAGGTAGAAACAATTTAAATCGGTAGTCCGACTCCATAACTCACCACTTAACTGCATTCCAGTTATGCCATCAAAGGAGAGAGATTATATCTCTTTCAAGCAGGGAGGGGAATATCAGGAAGGCTTTATGAAAGACATAGTGTTTGAACTGAATTCTGATTGTGAGTTAGACTCATGTAAGAATGAAGAGTGTTCTAGGCCAAAAAGGTGGGGGGCAGTGTAAGCAAGGTATAAAACTGTGAGACAGAAACAAACATGTAGTTCAGTTTAGCTAGAACACAGTAAGTAAAGGTATTGGTTCATAAAAGAGCTGATTGAGTCCACATCTTGATGTAAGCATGGTTCTGCATTAATAGGAGTGAGAGAGTTAAGCATATGCCCATCTATAAAGTGGTATTTTTTTCTTCTCAAACTTTTTCCCTTTCTTAGTAAAGAAGGAAATCAACATATATTGAAACCTCTATTATATTTGCCTATTACAGGCTTTCAGTCTCCTTTATTTTGAACAATAAGCAAAAAAAAATGTTAATGGAATAAAACTGGTGAAAACATGTGCTTGTAAGAACCTTAAAATAGTATATGTAGTTGGAAATGTTTCTAGAGACTATGTGACAGAATTGGTTTTAAAATAAAAGCCGAGAAATTAAACATAGATTTGGTCCTTATTCTTAAGGGAGCAACTTCACTATTCCAGGTTCTATTGTCATTGTAAAACAACTTATTTAAAGGTCACTATAAGGAGTTAATACAAAGATTATGTGAATATAAACCTATAAGTTATGAGAAAAGCAAAAAAATCCAGCTGTCCTAATACTATTTATGATACTTGTCACTGCAAATTTCACCTCAAGACACAACTTACAGGGAAAGTATTATATACTATGCTCCAGAAAACTAGAGCCTTTGTAGTGTAGCTCCAGTGAAGATGAAGAGACTGATATTATGTGGGAAGAGTTTGAATGAGGGAGGCAGAGCAATATTTCTAAGTTAATATATTTATGTAAATGTGCCATCTTATTTAGGGATGTATATTAATGACTTAGATAATGGTAGATGTTTCAGTGTGAATTCCTTACAGTTAAAATATATTCAAGTTGAGCAAAAAGATTTCGTAATTTTTTATTCTTCTTTCTCAGTGAACATATGGAAAATTATTTTATAATCAGAGTTGGCTTATGTTTGGATATACATATCTTATTAGTTGCTGAAAATAAATGTTCTATAATTCAATAGCCATTTGTTCCTGATTTAAGTTAAAATAAGAAAACATTATCAGAAACAAGAAAAAAAACAAACATGGCTACTGTCACCATTGTGTTTCAGCATTTTCGGGGGTGATTTTAATTGATACAATGAGAATGAAGTAAGAAATACGTATCAGAGCAAAAATATTATTTACAGATTATCACCTAACAAAATCTAGGATGTTGGTTAAGGTGGTCAGGGTCACAATATATATAAAACAAATAAAAGTAAGTTCTGGGAATGCAGTATATAGCATAATGACTACAATTGTTATGGCATCATACATTGGAAAGTTGCTAAGATCTTAAAATTTAAAAGAAAAAAACTTTTAACTGTGTGGTGATGGATCTTAACTAGGCTTATTGTGGTGATCATTTCACAACATACACGTATATTAAATCATTATATATCAGTTAAATCTCAGGTTTAATTTATACATTTATTTATAGACAAATAAGTTTTTACCAGCAGTAACTAGGTAGTTGTATAGACCCTGACATATGTAAAAGGCTACTGGTCGTAGCATTATTTTAAGTAGCAAAAAAAATCAACCAAAATGTTCATCATTAGGATATTGATGTCATTGATAAATTAAGTGAAAATAGCATATTAGAGAACTGTATTTATAAAACGAGTGTGCTTTTATTTCAACAAATATGTAATTGTGAGTAAATGACCAATTATATATAGAAAAAAAATCCATACAGGTAATGACCAAACCATTGATAGTGGTGGCCTCTAGAGAAATGGGGTTAGGATATTTCATTTAACTTAACAATCTGATATGTTGGTTAAAATTTTTATTACAAGCAGCTGTTATTTATATAACCAAATAACCAAACAATTGTTTATAACCAAAACAATTTTAAATTACTTAGAGGTATTAGAGAGTCTTGGAAGTCAGCTGTGAAGTTCAGATTTTTGTTAGGCCAGGGGGGGCCATTAACTTATTACAAAATTTAGTATTCAGAGTGCAATTATATACCATACATTAAGTTTAGATGTGTAAACCAAAATGCCTAACACATGGTTAATTCTTAAATGTGACACTTATTCCTTTGCCCTGCTTTGAATTGAGTGATCATGTCCTTGTTTTCAAAGAAGGAGGTATCTTTTTGGCAGTAAAATGAACTGTCTCTAAGGTATTACAACTAGTAAATGGTAAAGCTAAACTTCCACATTCAGTGTTTTTCTCACTTTTGTGGCTGTAATCAGAGCTACTCTTCAAGCAAATTAATTATACAGTTGATAAAATACAATAAAAGAAAGAGATTAAAGGGAAGAGATTGGATTTGCTTAATATAGGACCAAAATGAGAACAGATACCAAGAAATAGGAGAAATCAGAAGGGGGTATTGGAGGAGAGAGGACCTATATGGATATGTTATCTAAAGGTCTTCATGAATGACCTACTATTAGGGTAAGGGGGATGACAGGTGAAGAACCAGTAGTGACTTAAGTTCTGAAACATTGATTAATTGCTCTTTCTGGTACCATCACAAATAAAGAACGCCAGAGGAAAAAGAAATAAATGTGTGAAGGGGAACTGATGAATCTGGGTTTGTGTGTGTCTTGATTACCAATATTGTCATTTATAGATACAGAAGGCCCCAGGCAAACATACTTCCTTAGAACCATGCTGTTAATGGCTTGAAACAAAACTGAATAATTATACTTTATTTTCAGCAGCAGGGAGTACAGCAGACAGCCCCTCCTCAACAGGCAGTGCAATATTCACTTCCACAGACATCAACTTCCAGTGAGGCCACAACTGCTCAGCCAGTCAGTCAGTCTCAAACTCCACAGGTCTTGCCTCAAGTATCAGCTGGAAAACAGGTAAACTCTTCATTTCTTAATAGATCTCCATGTAATTTGTCATTTCTCATGGATAGGCTTCTATCTTCTCTAATGTTGAAATACCAAAGTTGGTAATTTTCACCACAAAAATGAATTGACAGTTGTTCCTTTTGTGACATGAATTAGTTAATGTAAATAGGTACATTTCTGACAGCATTCACAATCCAAAAATGTTTAACTTTTAAGTTTATCAGTCTAAAGTCAGTTTGATAGGTGTTAGAACTGGTGGGTTAAGGAACAGTGCTTTGGTAACTGAACCTATGACATTTTCTAGAATTGCGTCAGCTATATCCAGTATTCTAGGTTTACAACTATGCTGTATTTTTCATGTAGAATTATGCATTTTTTCCATCTTTCATTGCCTACTGACAGTAAGTCATAAAAACCCCTTATATGGAATGATGTTCTGTTGTTCTGAGTCATCCTTTGATTCATTGGAAAAGTGCCCTTTTGAAGGTATATTCTACTGAATGACCTTTTTTTAACTTTAACATTGGGGCTTGTTCTTGTATTTTGGCACAGTGTTTTGTTTCTGCCGTATTTCATCACATCTAAGATACTGTCAGTTGTCAAATGCACCATTATTTCATGTAACCATGTACTGACACACCATTAATTGTAAGATATATCTCAGGTTCACAAATGTTAAAATGACCAGGTGGTAGAGAGAGATGATTGCATCCTAGAATCAGTGAAATAGGGTCCTCATACCTACTTGCATCGGCCAGTGTTAGACTTAAGAATTGTCGAAGCAATACGAATTGAAATCTAGTCCCAATTAGAAGGAATTCATTTGAATTTCAGTAACTACTATCACAGCAGTTATAGATCTAGTGACAACAAATATACCAATGAATTAGGGTATGTGAAATGTCTAAACAGACGTATTGTAAAAAAACAAACTCTGCTTGTGGAAGTATCCTCTTTTTATTGTTGAACAATGAAGGATTGGTGAAATTTTCTACAACAAAAGATTTGAAATAGCCGGTCTATCAGCCTCTTTGTCTCCTATTATCTTTTCCCTATTCTTGTGTGGCACATTAACTTACACTAATGTTTGCAGGTTTGGGGTTTGGTTTTTGTGGTTTTTTTTCCCCTTTCTTTTTGACTAACACATAAATCTTGCTTTTCGCAGCCTTGCTTTTTTTTTTTTTTTTTTTTTTTTAAAGTCTGTCTGTTTTGTTTTTCTTTACCTTCCCAGCTTCCAGTTTCCCAGCCAGTACCAGCTATCCAAGGCGAACCTCAGATCCCAGTTGCGACACAACCCTCAGTTGTTCCAGTCCACTCTGGTGCTCATTTCCTCCCTCTGGGACAGCCACTCTCTACTTCCTTACTCCCCCAGTATCCTGTCTCTCAAATTCCCATATCAACTCCTCATGTGTCTGTGGCTCAGACAGGTTTCTCATCCCTTCCCATTACAATGGCAGCTGGTGTTAATCAGCCTCTGCTCACCTTGCCCTCATCTGCTACTGCAGCTGCGATCCCAGGGGGACCAACTGTGGTTCCTAGTCCGCTTCCAACCCTTCTGCAGCCTGTGACTCAGCTGCCAAGTCAGGTTCACCCACAGCTCCTGCAACCAGCAGTTCAGTCCATGGGAATACCAGCTAACCTTGGACAACCTGCTGAGGTTCCACCTCCCTCTGGAGATGTTCTATACCAGGTATTGTTATGTCCAGCAGAAAGGAGGGCACCAGAGAGTTTGGTTCTGATAGTAAACCATCAAGGACTTGAAAACCCAATAGTTGAGTGTCAGAATAACTAGCATTAACAAAAGTGTAGCTGATCTCAACTAGAGAAGCTAAATTCGGAAAAAAGATAGGGTAGTGATGTTGGATGATTCATTTTCATTTTTCTCAAGACACTTCCTTGGAGAAAGACTGTTCTCTCAATATTTGATGTAAGCTGACTGAATGCTAGATATGGCTAATAAGAGAGTAAGTACATCGGGCTACTTTTTTTTTTATAGGTAGGGTAACTAGAGTAGCCGACATGGTACCAATAAAAAGCTTCAGACTAGCCTGTCATGATATGACTAGAATGATTACCTTAAAGAGTTTTTGTGTTCTCCCACTTAAGATTGGCTAGAAAGCTGGTATTTTTCTAAAAAGAATTAGTTTGGGGGCGCCTGGGTGGCTCAGTCGGTTGAGTGTCCGACTTCGGATCAGATCATGATCTCACAGTTTGTGAGTTCGAGCCCCGCGTCGGGCTCTGTGCTGACAGCTCAAAGCCTGGGGCCTGCTTTGGATTCTGTGTCTACCTCTCTCTCTGCCCTTCCCTAGCTCAGTCTCTCTCAGAAAATAAATAAACATTGAAAAAATATTAAAAAAAAAAAAAAAACAGTATACTTGTGTAGCCTCAGAGGGTCTTTCCTCAAATTTACTAATAAATATTTAAAAAAAAAAAAAAGTTTGTTCCTCCTATTTAAATCTCCAAAAAACCAGCAATTTGAAGTGTAGATGTAGAGTCCCGTCCCCTAAATTGGAACCAGTCTACCATTTCAAGAATCATCTTTAAATCTTCTTTAAATTATTAGAAAGAGATGGGGCTACTACTATTCTTCTTTACTATGTGCTTTCGTTTTTTGTTGGGTTTTTTTTTGTTGGCTTGTTTGGTTGGTTGGTTGGTTTTTTGTGCATGTCTTGCTGTTTTGCTAATTTGATGTCCCAACCTGCACTAACTCACCTTCCTCATTTCTATCACAGGGCTTCCCACCTCGACTGCCACCACAATACCCAGGAGATTCAAATATTGCTCCCACTTCCAGCGTGGCTTCTATTTGCATCCCTTCTACAGTCCTATCCCCTCCCATGCCGACAGAAGCACTGGCTACACCGGGTTACTTTCCTACAGTGGTGCAGCCTTTTGTGGAATCAAACCTTTTGGTTCCTGTGGGCAGTATAGGAGGACAGGTTCAAGTGTCCCAGCCAGCAGTGAGTTTAGCACAAGCCCCCACTACATCCTCCCAGCAAGCAGCTCTGGAGGTAAATGGAATTACTGCATGTTTATATATAAAACATATATATATATATATACACACATATATATGTATATATACACACATATATATGTATGTATGTATATACAATGGGATGAAAATGACAAAGAAGAAACATAGGTTTCCCTGTTTAGACCTCATGTGGAGACTATTTTCAAACTAACTTCTAAATGACTTTTTCTTCCAGCAGAATGAAATGCCAATGTGGGGGCCTTGTTGCCACTGGCTGTTTTGTTGGGAAGTGAGTGTGCCTTGGAGAAGATTAACCCTATTAGCACTTCACTTCTCTAGCTAGTACTTTAGCCATTATTCTTATCCTTTCACAATTTCTTGCCATTGGCAGTCATAAAAGTATCTTATCCTGCTGTGCTCCCAGTAATCATTTTTGCCCTACTAGGAAAAAGATATGAGTCATCTTTGCACTTTGCTCTGCCTGTCCTGTTGCACACTTCTAGGAAGATGCTGGCTGCATGCAAGTTGTACTTTCTCACTACCTAGCAGCTATGTCGGCTGATGTCACACCATGCAGTCTATACCGAGATTTAGCTTTAGAAACTTCCTTTGGAATTTTGAGACCACTGTCTTTAGATGCTGAATATTGAGAATTACTAGTAAATTTAGTGCTTCTAGGACTTGTGGGAGGGAATAAGGAAAAAAGAGTGTAGCTTATTGGAGATGATGAATAATAAATAAAATGTATTACTGCCAATATTTGCATTATCCTTTCTATTTACAGAGTACTCAGGGGGTCTCTCAAGTTGCTCCTGCAGAGCCACTTCCAGCGGCACAGGCACAGCCTACCACTTTGGTCTCTTCCATAGACAGGTGTGTAAAAGTAAAATTCCCCTTCCTTGACTGGTAAGTGGGATGATGTAAAACTTCAAAATATCAAACCTTTAAACGCTGAACTTATTTTTTTTCAAAGTGCACATTCAGATGTTGCTTCAGGAATGAGCGATGGCAATGAGAATGTGCCGTCATCCAGTGGAAGGCATGAAGGGAGGACTACAAAACGGCATTATCGAAAATCTGTAAGAAGTCGCTCTCGTCATGAAAAGTCTTCGCGTCCAAAATTGAGAATTTTGAATGTAAGTATTACTACTGTATGAGTTTCAGGCTCAGGGATAGTTATGAAAGTTTAGAATTTTCTAATCGCCCAAATAATAGTGTTAAATTCCATATTTTTATGGTGAGGCACTATTTACCTTTTAGAAAAAGAGTTATAAGTTTGTAGAACAGAGACTTTATATTCCTTCTCAGACCCTTCAGTGGAAGATGAGGAAGTGCTCAAAGGCCAATATTTTCTTAACGTTTTCTTGCTACCAATTTAAGAGGTAAATACCAACAAATCTTCAAGGAACAGTGGTAACATCAGGCTTAAGTTCAAGTGATAATCCTAATTACTTTCTCAAATTTAGTAATGGAATAATATGTAATATGGCTTCTAAGATTTGAAGTATCTTTTCTTTTTTTTCTTTTTAGGTTTCAAATAAAGGGGATCGGGTAGTAGAATGTCAGTTAGAGACTCATAATCGGAAAATGGTTACATTCAAATTCGATTTAGATGGTGACAATCCTGAGGAGATAGCAACAATTATGGTATGTCTGCATTTGGAGTTCCAAATTTTGCTTTAGTACTTTTTTAATATCCACTGTCCTAAGCAAATGTGCAATATTTTGTAATCTGTTTTGACAGTTAGGCATTTATTTCAACATGAATATAATTAACACACCAAACCTGTGATTTAGAGATATTTTTGTCTAGGACATGTCTAACTCTAACTATTGGAGAAGTAACTTACATATCAATAAATAATAGTACAGGTGGTGTGCAGATAGGGCAGAAGTCACGAAAGTGACAATTGGAATGACTTAAAAACATGAGTAACACTCTACTTACTAATCAGACTGACATCACATTTCTTTTACAGGTGAACAATGACTTTATCCTAGCAATAGAGAGAGAGTCCTTTGTAGATCAAGTACGAGAAATTATTGAAAAAGCTGATGAAATGCTCAGTGAGGATGTCAGTGTGGAACCAGAGGGTGACCAGGGATTGGAGAGTCTACAGGGAAAGGATGACTATGGCTTTGCAGGTTCTCAGGTAAGTTCAGCATTCCCATAGCGAAGCTTTATTTATCTAAAATATTGCTGTAGTGTTAAATTTGCCATGCAAAATGTTCAGTGATAACCACATTACATCAATGGCTAAAGATTATCAAACAGTTATGTTCTCTTTGCATGGGACCAGATGCTTTGCCCAATCTTTAAGATTGTGTTGGGGGGGAGGGGAGATTGTGTATGAGAATGAATTTGGTCACTTTTGTTTGTTGTAGAAATTGGAAGGAGAGTTCAAACAACCAATTCCTGCATCTTCCATGCCACAGCAAATAGGTGAATTTCTTTTCTTTCCATGTTTGGTTTTACTTTGACCTAAGAAGTTGTATACTAATGAAATCTTGAAGCTTCATGTTGGTGACAATATATAGATAGTGCAGTTAAATGGTTTGTTTCTTTTTAACCAGGTGTTCCTACCAGTTCTTTGACTCAAGTTGTTCATTCTGCTGGAAGACGATTTATAGTGAGTCCTGTGCCAGAAAGTCGATTACGAGAATCGAAAGTTTTCACTAGTGAAATATCAGATACAGGTAAGGAATTGCTTCTATCACAAACCTGTATCAATCCTACACCATCTCTGCTATATTAGAAGCTTGGTCATCAATCAGTAATTCAAGTGATGACACAGACAATAAAGAAGAGTAGAAAATTGAGATTATAATCAATAGACAAACATATGGAGGAGGGAAATAGAGGCTGAATAGAGAGGATTAAAGAACAAGAGCCAAAAAGGACAACCACCGTAGATACCGCTTATGTAATAAATAATATGTAGATACAGTAGTATGTTTTGTTTCTGCATTTAGGACTATTGCATATGCTTTGAGGTTACTCTTTCTTCTTCTTCTTTTTTTTTTTTTTTTTAATTTTCTTTTTCCCTAGAAATAGACATTCATGCAAGCTTATTTTCATTAAACTGCTCTTTTACTTTGCTGTTTTAGAAAAAGCCTGTCATTTCCCTGGGAGAAGTTTTAAACTTTGTTGGTATGTGGCAGTGTTCATAATCTGAAAACAGATTGTTAGGCAATTTTGAATCTACTCTTTTAAAATGGACTGATTCTGAATTTTGTATTTTCCTTTACAGTTGCTGCCTCTACTTCCCATGGCGGTGGAATGAACTTGTCTCACTCTGCTTCATCCCTTAGCCTACAGCAGGCCTTTTCTGAACTCAGACATGCCCAAATGACAGAGGGACCCAGTACAGCACCTCCCAACTTCAGTCATACAGGACCAACATTTCCAGTAGTACCTCCTTCCATGAGTAGCATTGCTGCAGTCCCAACCACAACGGCAGCCACACCTTCAGTATCAGCCCCTGCAACTAGCAGCCCTCTTAATGACATGTCCACATCAATAATTCAGTCTGAGATTCCAGTGCCCAGTGAAAAAGGGATTGGTGGAGTTGCCACCTGCACAGGTGTGATACCTTCAAGTGGTCTCCCTGTACCTCCTGTATCTGAGTCACCAGTATTTTCCACTGTGGTTTCAAGCATCACAATACCTACAGTTGTCTCAATATCAGCAACATCCCAGCCAGTTCAGTCTACATCTGGGAGTGTTGTTTCTAGCATAGGCACTTTGCCGTCTGTACCACTTTCAACAACGTTAGCCTCTGCCGCGGGCAGTGCTGCTGCCCCAGGTGCTAAGCCTCCACCTGTATTATCTCAACAAGCTGCAGGCAGTGCTACTGGGGTAGCCACGTTAACATCCATTTCTGCCATCGCTCCATTCCCAAGCATAGCTTCCCAGGCGCCTCTTCAGCTGAGCAGCAGCACCTCTGCTCCTACTCTAGCTGAAACAGTGGTGGTTAGTGCACACTCACTAGATAAAACATCTCATAGCAGTACAACTGGATTGGCTTTGTCCCTGTCTGCATCATCTTCCTCCCCTGGAGCAGGATTATCTAGTTCTATTTCTCAGCCTGGCGGGGTGCATCCTTTGGTCACCCCGTCAGTTATAGCTTCTACTCCTGTCCTTCCTCAAGCAGCAGGACCTACTTCTACACCTTTATTACCCCAAGTACCTAGTATCCCACCTTTGGTACAACCTGTTGCCAGTGTTCCTACTGTGCAGCAGACACTAATTCATAGCCAGCCTCAACCAGCTTTACTTCCCAACCAGCCCCACACTCACTGTCCTGAAATAGACGCTGACTCACAGCCCAAAGCTCCTGGAATTGATGACATAAAGACTCTAGAGGAAAAGCTGCGGTCTCTCTTCAGTGAACACAGCTCATCTGGAGCCCAACATGCATCTGTCTCACTGGAGACATCACTGGTAGTAGAGACTACTGTCGCACCAGGCATCCCAACCACTGCTGTTGCACCAAGCAAGCTCATGACTTCTACTACAAGTACATGCTTACCGCCAACAAGTTTGCCATTAGGGACAACTGGTTTGTCAGTTATACCAGTGGTCACACCTGGGCAAGTTTCCACCCCAGTCAGCTATGTGTCTGCCCCAGTCAGCACTACATCGGGAGTGAAAGCTGGAACTGCTCCGTCAAAGCCACCTTTAACTAAAGCTCCAGTAAGATTCTTGTTTTGAAGTAATTTGATAAATATGATTATTCTTTCCCCCACCATAAGTGCATTTTTTTCAACTCAGCCTTGCAAATTAGAAATGTAGTTATAAAGATGACCTGGCCTATAGTAGACATTTGGTGTTTGTCAAATAAATTGAAAATTATTTTAGGATATATATATATATACACATTGTATATATATATATATACACGTTGTATGTATGTGTGTGTATATATATATTGAACACAAGATACTTTTTTCTTTTGGAATAAGGCAAGATTTGGGGGTTAATTATATTGCATGACTTTCTAAGGATGTATAATAGATCAAATTACAGAAGACATTTCTTCCTAATTGGCACCAACTAAAGAAACTTGTATCCCAAAAGGAAGCTAAATGCTTCTGCTAGCAATTATACATAGTAATAGCAATTCACAACAATCTTTGTTTCAATAAGAATGAAGCAGATTTTCTGCTTTGCTTCGGTTCCACAGATGTACAATTTGGGGTATATAAAAATTGGAAGTTGGTGATGAATTTCATATACAGGAAAAAGAATCTAATCCTAGGAATAAATTAAAATGTGTTTTCTGATTACGCCGTGGTGGATTTCCTTTCATTCTATCTTCAGTCTCTCTCATCTTCTCCAAATAACAGGGCTGTGTTTTTTCTACTATATTCTGTGCTTCACTTATTTTTCTGCATTGCCGTTGATCGTAAAATTCTTTTTATAGTCGGCCAATAATAGAGGCTTTGTACAAATTGCTGAGTAGTGTTAGATTTCTGATAACTTTTG
Organism: Paguma larvata; assembly: GCA_030068075.1. Taxonomy (NCBI): domain Eukaryota; kingdom Metazoa; phylum Chordata; class Mammalia; order Carnivora; family Viverridae; genus Paguma; species Paguma larvata. Next base: position 101,546,941 of record CM057828.1, read on the forward strand.
TTATCAGACTTGCCCCTTGGTTATTTCTGAATTGTTTTGTTTTCTCAGAAAAGTCTTTGTTTTAGAAAAAGCCTGGTGATACTATACCAAAACAGTGGCTCAAGAATGTCTGGACTGTGCTTCTCAGGTCCATACAGCCTTTGATTCTGTTTTCCCGCGGGAATAACCTACATAAATTTAAGCGTTCATTTTATTGGTATATAGTAGTAACCCCCTAATAGTATCATGGTTTTAATGTCCTTTATTTAAGATAAATACCAGAATATAAGCCAGGTGACAAGCGTCTATCTTAACTATAGATATATTTTATTCTTATATTGCTGCATTCGAATTAGTTGATTTACTATCCAGTATGCAGTCTTTACTCTTAGTGTCTCATGGACATGAATTTCCCTTCATTGTCTGTAGGTGCTGCCAGTGGGTACTGAACTTCCAGCTGGCACTCCACCCAGTGAGCAGCTGCCACCTTTGCCAGGACCTTCACTAACTCAGGTGCCCTAAGACTTGGCAGATTTCTTTTTGTGCTCCTACTTTTCTTTCACAAAGCTTATTTAAATTCTCCATTGCATGATCTTGGCTTCTGGCTCCTCTTTAGTTTTGACTTAGTAACAACTTTCTCTTAAAACAGTATAGCTAATAATGACCCAGACCCTGTTTCAAGTAAGAAGCTTCATAGTTCTTTTGTTTGTAATGTTGCTTCAGGTCATCTAGAACACATTTGATATTAATATTTTTTTCATATTTTATGAAGGAAGAAAATAGCAGGGTTTACATTTTACCTGACAAATATAATTCCTATTATTCAAGTTTTGTAGAATAGTGAAATTGCATCTGAATAATGAGATTAGGCCCTAGACCATTGTGGAAGTAAAATCAAAATTAACTTTTAAAGTTCCTTAGGCAAAGATAACTGATAATTCCCCTTTTCTATGAGTTGAGTCAGCCAGTTTTTTTCTCTAATGTTTGACATTTCTTTCAGTGACCAGTAAAGTAATTGGCTTACATATAGGTGGATATAAGGGTCATGTTTCAATAAAAATATGTATTATATCTTTCAATACAAAACCCACAACAGCTCAGTTAACATGAGATTACTCATATAGGAAGTGGGAGCAGGGGCATGATTCCTGTCTCACACTCAGATCTGCTCATTGGGTAGAATGGTGATCAGAATTGCCTGCAATATTTAAATTATCATTTCCCTTTTCTACCCTACCCCACCACCCCACACATTTATTTAGTTGAAGTCCCATAAGGAAAGTACTTATTATGAATCCATTATAACCGTGAAAAAGCTTCTGCCATGAAACAAAGTAGTAAACATTGAAATTAAATCAGGGATTTATTTTAGAATTATATAAAAGAAAAACAGAAATCGTTAACATGAGGTCTGAATTTATCACTACTTCCGACATGTATTTAGGCTCAAATGTGATGAGAAACAGCAAATAAGTTGTGAGGGGGTGAGGTTTAGTGGATAACGCCTATATAGAGGGAGAAGAATAAATGAAGGCTGTAGAAGAATAGGTTGATAGAAGCCAAGATTGATGTGGGATTGTGGCCTGTATCAAAGGGCTTGAGGTGAATGGTGGTAAGATCTGGTTAACAGGACGGAATGCCCAGACCCCAGTTCCTTCTTGCTGCCATCTATAGGGTATAAGAAGTATAAACCGTTAAGACCTAAAGAAAAGAATAATATCATCCGATAGTGATAGAGAATACATTAATGCCATCTTTTATTCATAAGGACAGGTTCTCAGAAAGATGTACCAAACTGAAAAAGGAAATAGGGAACATGTGATAGAATTAATCTACCAAAAAATCTTGATACATTTTTCGGAAAATATATATTTTAGGCTTATTTATTAGTAGGGGGAGGGGCAGAAAGAGAAAGAGAAAGGGAGAGAGAGAATCCCAAGCAGGTTCTGTGCTGTCAGCGCAGAGCGCAATGTGGGGCTTGATCTTGAACCATCAGACCATGACCTTAGCTGAAAGCAAGAGTCGGATACTTAACCAACTGAGTAACCCAGGCACCCCCAGAATATATTTTTAAAGAGAGGACAAATAGAAACTTTTGTATCACTTTAAGGAACATCAAACATAGACTTCAAAACTGTAAAAACAAACATGACTGGATTTCACTAAGGCTTGGGAAATTGACATTAAAAAATCATGCAAGTGATATAAGTTAATATTTAGTATATTGAGTTTTATATTCAATGACTAGACAGATACTATGTTGTATCAATCTAAAGCATCAAAGAGTATTCCTTATTTAGATTGGCTGTGTGTAGTGGTTCTGATTATGCCAAAGACTCTTCTTACTGTGGTTGTTTCGTTCAGTCCCAGCAACCTCTGGAAGATCTTGATGCTCAATTGAGAAGAACACTTAGTCCAGAGACTGTTGCGGTGACATCTACGGTTGGTGTAAGTTTTGAAAATTTTGGCAAAATCTTTCCATAATCCTAACATATCAATATTCCTAGAACATATTCTAACCTATTAATACCTTTAACACCTACAGAGTTAAAAGCATTAATTCAGAGTCTTTACTTGTTCCAACAAACAAATAATGCAGATTAATGTAAGATTGACACTGACCCAGTGGTATAACTGTGGAAAATATTTTATTTATTTGAAAGGTACTTTCTTGTCTTACCTCTGGTTAGAATTATACTATAGAGGAATCCTGTGGGTTTTGTATTTATGCTTTGGAGGACACTGTGCTTCAAAAATTTTAACTTCTTTTTAAGCTTGTGATACAATAATGTTCTGATTAAAACTATTGTTTTATTATTATCCAACTTATACTCTTAAGTATCCCATGAGAAAAACAAAGAACTCAGAATTTTTTCTTAAAAATCTTTTTTTTACATCAGACTTATTTTTAGGCTGGCCGAAAAAAAAAAAAGAAAGAAAATTCCCTTGGACACAAGTGTTTCTTCACATATACTATCTTTCTTTTGCCCTTTATAAAGACCAGAGGAAAGGCAGCATGGCAAAAGTGTAACTGAAGCTAAAGATTTTGTGGTATCTGTGTATATGTGTTTTGCAGCCTGTGTCCGTGGTGGCTCCAGCAGCAGTTACAGAAGCAGGAACACCGCCTCAGAAGGATGGTGAGAAGCATCCTTCTTCCTCTTATGTTACCATTTCCAGTCCTCTCGAGGTTGATTATAAAGTTTATTATTTCAAAGACATTCTTAAGAATGTAGGTGTATTTGAAACAGTTTTAAAGAAAATTTTTATGTATTTCATAACTGAGGAACTTTAATACTAATATCTAGGACATGTAACATTAGCATGCAAAAGGTAATAATAGTTTCTCGGAATAAGACCCTTTGTTATTACCTAACCAGATCCTTGCTAAGAGAGAAGGAAATTCAGATCTATTTATAAAAGTTAATTTACCTTAACCTTTAGGCTTTTGTGACACTAGATAGATGGAGGTAGAGATAAGCTTGATTAGCATGGATGGTAGAAATACAAATATAAGATTTTAATTGGTTTAAACATTATTTTTTTCTATTTCTGGAGGCTTTAGAATTGGCGTGTTTGTACACAGTCTCTTGAGCAAAACATATTTCCAGCTTAATTTTGTAACAACTTAAAGTTGTCACAAGAACTTTTGGGAGCATGCTCTTGGCCATAAGTTCATCTCTTTTCACTGCATCACCAGTCCCCCAGAAAGTAGGAAATTTAAAGCTTCTATTTTCTGTCACCTTTTCCCTTAGAACCATTTATATTCAAAAGGGAAGATAATTAAACATAAGCTGTATTTATTCAATGTGATTTTGTGCAACACTTGCTTAATATTTTTCTTTTTATAGTTTATCCATTCTCCTCACTACCCACCTACATATGTTTCCCTGTATAACTATTAATAAGATTACCTGAAAGCTCAGTTTCTTTCTTCCTTAAATTCTGAATTTCACTTAAAACCTCTCTAAATTATTTTCACGGCAATTATATTCTGAATTAGCTCTCATTTTAAAAGAAGTGACTTGAAAATCAGTGGAGGGGCACTTGGGTGTCTCAGTTGGTTAGTGTCTGATTTCAGCTCAGGTCACGATCTCACGGTTCATGAGTTCAAGCTCTGCATTGGGCTTTCTGCTCTCAGCACAAAGCCCGTTTTGGATTCTCTTGTCTCCCTCTTTTTTTTTTTTAACCGTCTAAAGTAGGATCAACAAACTTTCTGTAAAACGCCAGAAAGTTATATATATATATTTCAGGCTTTGCTGGCTATATAGTCTCTGTCACAATTACTCGAACCTCCTATTGTAGCCCCAAGACCACATAGGCAATACGTGAATGAATGAATGAGTTTGGCTCTGTAGTCTAATAAAATTTATTTACAGAAATAAGTTGTGGACTGAATTTGGTCTATGCTCATAGTTTGCTGATTCCTGATACAGAAGCAGTAATAGATTCAAAATTTACTGCATGGAAAAAAAAATGCCATCATATCCAAAGATAAATGAAAAACTGGGCAGTGTTGGGTATTCATATTACAAAAAAGACTAGTAAGTGACAGCATTTCTTAACCTCTCGTTGGTAAACCTATAAGTTTAATAGCCACCAGTGACTTGACACAAGCTCTTTGGAGATCAATTAAGTAATGTCCAAGTTTTAAATGGGTATGATTCAGCACATCCATTCTTAGGTGTTCCACAGATTCATAAGAAAATACATGATAAATACTTATAATAGCAAGAAATTCTGAAAAACTCAAATGTCCATCCACAGAAGCCTGCTTAAAATAATGGTGCTTTTGCATACATACAGACAGACCTAAAACACTGCAGCCATGAAAAAGAATGAGAAATCAATATGGAATGCTAAGATACATTGTTAAAATATCAAAATAAGTGTTGTATAAAATAGAGCTTACTAGTTGTATAAAATAAAGAAAATGCTTATATATGTCTTTATTATCTCTTGGAAGAAAACCTCAAACAAGTGATTCTTCTTAAAAAGGATGACCTAGGTGGTGTTAAAGTTGCTCAAAACTATTTATCAGTGATTCTGATACCTGTACTTCCTGTTCTAAGATTTTGCCTAAGTGTTGCCTAAACCAACTTGTCATAGATGATTTTTATTTAAAAGTGGGTCGTTGATATCCTAAGTAATATCTCATAATTCTCTTCATTTATTTATATCTTTGAGTTAAAGAATAATTGAATTCTTACTGCCTGTTAACTTTAGTTTTTGTAGTATCTCTTATGTTGTAGTTAAGCCTTGAAGCTGCTTTGCTTATATGTAACTTCTATTCCTCCAAACAATAAAATATCATCTGTACATGTGTACAAGGAAAAAGTAGAGGGTTAATGATAAATTTCAGACTTTGACAATATTTCACAAACAATATATTTCAGACTAAAGGTATCTAGTAAGGAGACTAACTAATAACTATTTTCCTTTGTTGGACAAAGCCCAAGGGGAAAGGGAGGTAAGGAAATTTTCTCTGCCTCAGACAGTTTTCCTCACCTCATTTTGCTGTATTTCTGACTAGAGGGAAAAGAAGCTAAATAAAAAGAGATGTTAATTTAACTTCTTTTTTCCTCCATGTACTTGTTTCAGTTTCTCAAGTCACAGAAGGTCCTGTCCTAGGAACAAGTACAGGAACTGGTGTTTTTAAGATGGGACGATTTCAGGTAAGACCATCACTTTTCCTTGCCTTGATTTCCTCTTTGGGGTGAATAGGTATATAATAAAATTATTACTTACCTTAGGGACATAATTGCCAATTTGATGATATATATCTTTTTTTATAGCTCTTTTTCATTTTACCCTCTTAAATATAATACATGTTTAAAAAAAAAAAAACAAAAAACCTGCTAGGGCACCTGGCAGGCTCAGGCGGAAGAGCGTATGACTCTTAATCTCGGGGTCATGAGTGTGAGCCCTACATTGGGTGTAGAGATTGCTAGAAATAAATAAATAAATAAACTTTAAAAAATAATAATAGTACATGCCAATTAAAGGAATGCAGAATACTTTGTACAGTAGATAGAGAAACAGTATACAGTCTGCCCCATCTTCCTACCTATCTCCCCCACCCAGGATTACTTTTTAGGGTGTGTTTCCTCTCATTCCTTTTTCTGTATACATGTGTGTATCAACAATGGACCCTACTTGTTCTCTGAATGAGATTTTATAGCTTTTTTTCCCAATCTAGTAGTTGGTTTACCTAATCCATTCTCCTATTACTAGTCATTAGATTGTTTCAAATTTTTCCAACATAATGAGTAATGTAACAGGAAATGTTTTCTATGTTTAGGATAATTTTTTAGGATTAATTTCTGAAGTGAAAATACTGAGTCAACATCAAGTGATACCATATCATTTTCTTTTCCCAGGTGGTCCAATCAGTAATTTTTTTTTTTTTTTTACTACTTTCACAACTGCTTTCCAGTTATTCTCATGGAGTTGGGGATAGCAGTTGATAATTTTCTCATTTGTAAACTGAGGTTCCGAGAGTTTGTGGACTGAGTTTATAACATATGGACAAATTAGAACAAGGGTCTGGACCCTCCTTTTGGTCTCATTTAGTTGTGTTGATTCTTGAAGCTTAGCTGGCGTTTAACATTCATTGGCTTTAATCTTAGTAGTTTTCATATTCACAGACAACCTTCAAGATTCCATTCCCTGTTATTTATATTTTCACAAAGACATAAATCTAAGTCTTGTCTATAACATGAGATCTGAAGGTAAATTATTTACTTAGTAAGCTTAGTCAGCCATTTAGAATCTGTATCTAATCTGTACATCTCAGTACAGATCTTGTTCTATAATGGTATTCCATTTAATTTCACAGTGAAGATGGAAGGGCTTACGTAGAGAGATACTGCCTGGGAAATAAAGTGATTCAGGTTTTTTTTATTGAATTTTGTTATTTTGATTTATTTCATTTGATTTTTTATCATTGTAAAAATTGAATATTAGGGATTTTGTTTTTTTAATCTCACTTTTGTCTCTTTCCATCAGGTTTCAGTTGCAATGGATGATGTCCAAAAAGAGGGTAAAAATAAGTCAGAAGATGCAAAGTCTGTTCATTTTGAGTCCAGCACTTCAGAGTCCTCAGTGCTATCAAGTAGTAGTCCAGAAAGTACCCTGGTGAAGACGGAGCCTAATGGGATTCGTGGCATCTCGTCAGATATGCCAGATAGTGCCCACAGAACTCCTGCCTTGGGAGCAAAGTCAGAAACTGGGCAGCCTACCAAGGTAGGACGTTTCCAGGTGACAACTACAACGAACAAAGTAGGTCGTTTCTCTGTATCAAGAACTGAAGACAAGATTGCCGAGGCAAAGAAAGAGGGACCAATGGCAACTCCTCCTTTTATGGATTTGGAACAAGCTGTTCTCCCTGCTGCGATACCAAAGAAAGAAAAGCCTGAACTGTCAGAGCCTTCACATCTGAATGGGCCATCTTCTGACCTGGAAGCCGCCTTCCTAAGCAGGGATGTGGATGATGGTTCAGGTAGTCCACACTCCCCCCATCAGCTGAGCTCAAAGAGCCTGCCTATCCAGAATCTAAGTCAAAGCCTTAGTAATTCATTCAACTCCTCTTACATGAGTAGTGACAATGAGTCAGATATCGAAGATGAAGATTTAAAACTAGAGCTGCGAAGACTACGAGAAAAGTAAGTATATTTTCTTCTGTGAAAGAATAATGACAGAATCATAGTAAGACCTAGCTTCTGGTGCCTAGTATTCTTTTCACTGCAATATGCTTATATCTCCTTTCTTTTAAACAGAGGGTGCTGTCCAAAAGCTAGTTATCTTATCTCAATGTAGTCCTCATTAGGGCTCGTATTTATAAGGACCCATAGCATTTCTACTTCTAGAATTTCTTCAGCACCTATTATTACTATATTGTTTTTATTAATAGCACTTTTTATTATTATTAACCTAATCTATTTACTAGTCTACCAAATGACTCCAGTAATGGATGTAGATTAAAGTACTCCTGCGTATAGCCTCAAAAGTCAGGAAATCTTTTCTCCTAACATATCATCAACTACTTGTTGGTTAGGAGCTTGTTGGAATTTGGCTTGGGTAAAGGAGGCCAAACAAATATGAGATGACAAATTAGAATCTCCAGGTAGTGGAAGAAATTAGGTTAAGTACATTGGGGGAAAAGATTCATGAGTAAGTAAATACTTGGATAGAGGTTAAAGAATATGTTGTTAAATCTCATTTGAACAAAAGTGATTTTAATGTTTTCTATTCCTGTTTGGTTACCTTTCACAGACATCTTAAAGAGATTCAAGACCTGCAGAGTCGCCAGAAGCATGAAATTGAATCTTTGTATACCAAACTGGGCAAGGTTCCTCCTGCTGTCATTATTCCCCCAGCTGCCCCTCTTGCAGGGAGAAGAAGACGACCCACTAAAAGCAAAGGCAGCAAATCTAGTCGCAGCAGTTCCTTGGGGAATAAAAGCCCCCAGCTTTCAGGTAAAAAGCCACGAACCAGGTCAGCCTTGGCTGTTCCATCTTTTGTTTCTGTCTCTCGACTCTGTATGTAACCTATTGAGCCATTTGTTGTTTTTGTTAAATTTCAGAGGAGTTTGACTTTCCTAATATTCTTGCTTCCTTGACTTTTCCACTCCTTATATTTATAGTACCTCTTTTTGTTGAGTCTATGGAAGGGTATGGAAGAGTTGAGTCTATGGAAGCCATTGTAATGGCTTAGTCCATTGTAATCTGTATTACTAACTACCCCTATTACCCAAGCCACTTGTAGTTGTTCTTAAGGATAAAACATTTAGCATTGCCTGGTTACTCATGTAATTCATATTTCACCAGACTCATAGGCAAGTGGAAGAAAATACACTGTTTTCTATTTAGTGAGGTTCGGATAGGTTTTTCCTTCCAGTGAATGAATTATCCATAATTGCAGCTGGGATCAATGTAAATTTCGTATAGATAATTGAATATGTCTTAGGTGGTAATTTTCTTGATTTAAGTTTTTATTTCATTTATATATATTGAAATAAAGAACTTGATAGTGGTTATAGTAAAAATGATTAAATCATAATCTCTCAGTGAACTGCAGTTTGTCTATTTTAATGGTGATAGAATTCTTACCCTTTGATGAAATTATTAGACTGTTAACAGTTAATTAGTTGAAAAGTAAAAGAATGAAATAAATTTATACCTCATATTTGCTCTCTAGGCCTGATATAAATATGTTGGAAAGCAGTTGCAAACTTCTTAGCAGCTTTCCATTCTCTGGAAGCTCTCAGAAACCCAAACCGTTTCTCTAGCACATTAGAACCTATTCATTAGTAGAAATGTGATTATAAAGGATATCAGCTAATTTAGATCCTGATCCCAATTTTGACATACTTTTTTGAGCGGCCTGCTAGTCTACCAGTTAGTAGGGAACAGAGAAATTAGTCAATTTCAAGACAGTTGACTAGGGAATAAAAGCCACCTGCCACAAATAATTTTAAATATACATTACTCTGTAGTCCTCTGCATCATTTTTGACAGCACTTTTGTACTTGACCTGACACATACTTAGAAGGAAGACTAAGCAGAGACTGCCCAAAAACCTATTTATATCCCACTCCAACTCAGTGTGACATAATAGGGTTTTTAAAAGCAATGATGGAATTGCAAAATGGAATTCTCTCATATCTACTGCATGTTCTACTCACCTGAGACTTAGGAGCCATCTAGGTTATCTAAAGCTAAAAGTCTTTTGGTATAGTTACCCCTCGCCCTATTGCCTGTTGATTCTCATGTCATTTCTCACTTCCCCTCCCATTAGTGAGGCCTTTTGTTCTTTCATCATTTATAGCTTTTGAACATTTCATAATTAGTCAGTTAGTGGGACACATTGAAGAATAAGAATATAAGAATAGTTTCTATTAAGTTCATTGGGAAAGCTGTACATGTTTCCTCATGCCACTTTACCTTTTGGCAGGTAACCTGTCTGGTCAGAGTGCCACTTCAGTTTTGCACCCCCAGCAGACCCTTCACCCTCCTGGCAACGTCCCAGAGACTGGGCAGAATCAGTTGTTACAGCCCCTTAAACCATCTCCCTCCAGTGACAACCTCTATTCAGCCTTCACCAGTGATGGTGCCATTTCAGTACCAAGCCTTTCTGCTCCCGGTCAAGGTAAGCAATCACAGCAACCAACACCTTCTAAAAACATTAAAATGGAGATACTGCCATATCTGCGACAGAAGCCTGACGAGCCACCTTTTAAGGTCAGTCGGAAGGCCAGCCGACCAGAGCACAGCCTGTGCATTGTACACTTTCGAATCTTGAGCTGGAAGGGGAATTTGGTTGTGGTTAGGTTAGGTGAACTCACCGCTCCTATTAGCTGAAATAGCTTTTTTCAAAGGATTATAGCAAGAAGTTGTATTGTGACTTACATGAGGACTTAACCAAATTAATAACTCATTTGGGATTTGCAACATACACTTTAATACTAGACTGAGATTTCTTGGACCAAAATGTAAGGAGTTTTAGCAGTTTCTGAAAGCTAATGCACTTGCCTAGCCAGTGTAGACTTTTTTACTTGTAAGTGTGGGAGTAGCATTCTAAGATATAAATAGCCTTACAATTTAATTTGTTACTTGTAATCTACTTCCTACGTAGAGTTTTATTTATTAATGATCATTCAAAACCTTCTGTAGCAGAAAGCTGCTAGAAACTTTAGAACTGGAAGAACTTAGGTGTCTGGGTAGAAAAGAATAAGAGAAGATTGAGGCAACTCACTTATGTGCTTTTGCCCCAGCGTCACAGACAGTAAAGGTTAGATCATCACTGGACTAGGTAAATGTGCTTGCTTGCTGGGAGCACAAACCAGCTCGCGTTATTCCCACGGGGGAAAGCGTCAGCATTTTGCAAAGGGAGGGAATTGAGACCTAATATTTCCTGTCCTCCTATCTGACATTTCCCTAGAAGCTTGTTCTTCTGTGTGCCATCTTAGCGCATTTCACCACTCCAGCCTCAAGTTTCTAACATCTTGTAGTTGTGTTCTGTCTCTTCTCTCTCTGTTCTTCCCTGTTTTTCCCTTCTCACAGGCTGTGCGAAGTTTAACTGTGCATCTGAGCAGGTGACATTCAAACCTGGTGGCAGGAGGACCCGATTTCTGAGTACGCCCTGCTTGGCTCTTTGTGTGTAACACCTTTACTCCTTCCTCGTCCTTGTTTTTCTGCTGCTTGGATCTGATGTTTCATGCAGTCCATTTTCATTTGTCTCTTTGTATATCATCTTCTTAGTGGGCTGGCTGAACTACTACCCTCAGAAGTTTGGGTCTCTGTGTTAATTATGATAAAAGATGTAGAAATAAGAATAGGTTTCTATAAACTTCAAAATAACTTTCTGGTAGAATTGCTTCTTCATAGATCCATGACAGAGTAGAAAAGGTGGTGATGCTGTATAGACTGCAGGGTCATTTGAAAGGAAGACCGAAGTCCATAGTCCTACCCACTTCTACCCCTTGCTCTGGCATTAGAAGTGACATCTTGACCACTGATGTACTTAGATCCTGGCAGCAGGGGGAAAATACACCCTGTTTTTTTTAGTCTTTTCCAGAGTAGGTTGAAATCTGTTTTTCTTCTCAAGTAAGCCTGAAATGAAATGATGCTAGAATCTTCATTGGATCCTTTCACCACCCTTACCTTCTAACTCACTAAAATCGGTAGTTCAAAAAGGGTTTCGATGTAGTTATTCTGATTAAGCATTTATTCTCAAGTCCCAGGACCTGCCAGTGAAAATGGTCTTTTTAACACAATTGCTAGGATTTCCTAGCTTTCTTAAAAGGAAGGCACAAAAGTAAATCACCAAATTTCCCAGCCCATCCTCTCCAGTGTGAAATGAAGATGATGCCTTTCTCGTAGGGCTGTCGTACAAATAAAATAGCATCGTGTGCACAAACATAGGTAGCTCATGGGAAGCACACATCATTTCCTTCTAATTAGCCAGTGCCTACCTGACATATAGTAGGTAGTCAGTAAATGTACATTGGAATAAAAATGTTAAAAACAAAAATAAGGCTCAGATAGAAAACCTTTGTTAGAGTTTGGCTAAAGATCTTCACTGCTGAGGCCTCAAACTTCTGATGTAGTTATTGAAGTGCTTTTTAAGTGCATGTGCTAAGGTCATCACTGTTTTGAGGTTCAGAGGTCCTTGGGCCTCACGCTTCACTATCCAGGACTATTGAACAAAGAAGGAAGTGGTAGGCAAAACTACCGGTTTGGTAGTTTTCCAAAGCATGTGTGATTTTTGGTTAGACCAGGCTGGACCGAGCATGTTAGCACCCTGACACTTAAATAAGCATTTATATGTCCAGCTGGCAAGATGAAATGACATTAATAGTAGGAGACAAATGTTTTGAAGTGGGATGTAACATGCCAGGCCTATGTTATACAGCCTGAAATGTCTAAGAGGGAAGAAAGAGAACCAAGGCTTTTTTTGTGAAGAACAATGTGAGTGATACATTTTAGCTTAATTAATTAAATAAATCCTCACCACACTCGTAAAAGTAGGTGGTAGCACAGTATTGTTCAGGTGAAAGTGGTTAGAAATATTAAATCTTATCACTTCCTTTTGGGTCTAAATGAGAGGCCCTACATCTGTTGTAGGCACACAAGTATACATCATATGAGCCTTGGTGAACGAATTATAAGAGGCAGATTTAAAGCAAATAGGGAAAGGAAAACAGGCACTTACAGGCGTGGGGTCTTTCTAGTTTGGGATGCATTATTCTGTGCTCTCAAATAGATTATGGTTTGGAAGCACGGCTTGGCTCAATGCTTTATTTATGTTCAAAAGTTGCTTGTTTTCCACATAATTTAAAAGATTTTTCTGGAGGGGAAGGGCTTAATATGTATCTCTAGGATTTGGAAATAAAGTAGCCAATTTAAATGGACTCAAAACTGTAACAATGGTACCGTCAAGTCTACTGTGGTAGAATTGTTTAATGCATTTAACCGAGTGCTTTTTAACAACCCAGCAGGAGAAACAGAAAGTGGGACAGGGTCAGTGGAAAGACTGCTTGGGCATTTGAAATTCAAGCAGTGAGACCTGAGAGACTGGAGTCGTTCCCCCAGGTCCCCCCGGAACCTTAGTGCAGAGCGTTACTCGAAGAGACAAAGACTGGCGGAAGCTCAGCCGTCAGCCGGGTGCTGCCGGCCATCAGATGACCACATAAGGCCGACGGCCAGCGAGCAACATCCCACAGAGCTGTGCCCATAGCAGGGGCTCCCAGGGCCCACCAGCCTGCCTCCCTTTCTGCTTTCTCCTGCTGGGACTTTGTGTGCTGTTTGGAGATTCTAAATATTTTACACTGATGTTTCTTTATCTTTAACACGTTGCTCTCTCTTTGTGCTTCAGGGAAGATGGTGAAAAAAGTCTGTCCTTGCAACCAACTCTGTAGTAATTATCTTTTCTTTCTGTTATTTTTGGTCCTTGATTGCAACGCCTGTTATCCATGAGTTCTTGGAACCCCAAAGCTTCTCAGTGTCCTCGTTTCCCAACTTCCATCTGTCTAGTTCTGCACCCGTTTCTAATACACTTTTTTAACCTGCTCAGTTGCTGACCTCTGGCTGTCCTTACAGATTAAGAAATCACCTTCTAGTCCATGCTCTCACATGATGGCCCTCTGGGAGCCTGGCTTTGTGACAATTATGGGTGGGTAATACCCATGATACAGAGAGAGATCAGGGATGCCTGGCTTTCTGGGGAGAGTCCTTTAGTCAGCAGATTTGTGCCAGCTGCTGTCCTACCACTGGAAAATCAGCACTGGTCAAAACATGGAAAGGTCCACATCCTCACATCACAGCAGGAGGCACCTGCTAGATTGGTGAGGAGAAAAGCACTACTTCGTAGAGTCTGGCTTCTTAGGCTGGTGGCTTCTCATTAACGTGCACACAGTTCAACTACCCAACTGGCCACCTAGACAGTCAGCCAGAAAACTGTATTTGGGGGACTGGGCAGTAAGCTGTGACTCATAGTAGGTTATTGTTCATAGGATCTGGTGGTGGGCTGTGGGGGAACTGTATTATGGGAGGAGAAAAATGGATTTGGGGCAGTAAAGTATACACTGCTTCCTAGAGCTTTGCAGCAGAACTGAGAAAGGTCTAGAGGCTACTCAGCGTACTCTCCAGAAGGCAAGCAGCATTCTCAGAAATACCTATATTACAAGTGTTTTTAAACCATTTCCTACTAAAATGGACTAAATACACTATCCATTCTCCTAGCTTTTGTAGTCAAGTCAGCTTTTCCCAGGCGTTAATTTCTGGTCAGAGAGGGATGTGTGTTTCCTTCTTTAGTGGAAAAGCCTGTTTTCAGAAGCCAGAATAAAGTTAACTGTATAGCAAACCCCCTCCTGGTATAAACCCCACCATCATAATCCAGTGAGGTGTCAGACAGATTAAAATGAAAAATGAAATGTGGTCATAGAGGAGCCTCACAGCCTCAGAGACGACTAGCATGAGACTAGAGAGGTGTGACCCCCGGCATGAGCTCTCTGTGAATAAGCAGTGTTCACCTCGACTGAGCTTCTTGTATTTGGCTTTTGACAGTTCTGCTCACTTGTGATTGTTTCTGGTTTTCATTTTGATTGTCTCACTCATCATGAAGCTCACCAAGCAGTTACTGTTCCAACAGGAAAAATAGTCCTCATGCATGTGATACGCTTGCTTTCTGGATTCTGTCACTGTCACCCTCATTGCTTGTGCTTCCCACTCTGTGCTTCCCCACCGCCGTCTCTCTTGCTTCTCAAGGAAGGCTGTTTGTTTCCTGTGCTTTTATCCTTTTCCACTTGGGTTTCCACTCCTGTACCATAGGAGAACTTCCTCTTCCCTTTACGCTGTATGTGCGGTAGCTATCCCCTTGTGGCTCCACTGGGCACTGACAAGTGAGCTAATACACACGCTGCAGTAATCCATGTCTTGCCTTGGTGGTAAGAAGCATGTGGTAAGACCTTCCTCACTCTGCAGCTTCACCTCAGAATTAGCTATTACTCTAATGCAGACGTGCTTGTGTGTGCCACTCCCAGGGCAGTGGGGTATAAACTTGAGACCAGTAGTGGATCATAAAGGGCTTTTAAATGGCAGAGCTGCTTCGGGCATGCTGCTGTGCTCTGGTACTGCTTCAGCCTGGAAAGCAGGAAAACGTATGCATTTATTTAGCCCCTATCATTACTTGGATATCTTAAGGCCTAGTGGCTCACAACTTACCTTAGTAGCTTTTATTTATTCTGCTGCAAATGTGAGATCTGGTAAGAAAGTGGGGGGTGAGGGAAGAAAAACAAGATTATGACTTTTCTTTCCCTCTTCCCTAAAACTTGCCTCCTCGAATAATCTTCAGTGTGCCCTCCAGCAGAGCCGAAATCAGGCAGGACACAGACCCCTTCTTCCTTTCTCATCAAACCATAGAAATAGAATTCCTTCATCATAACCTCAAAGCTTCCTCCTTCCTTCGCACTCCTACCTCAGCTGAATGTTCCCGTTGCTTCCACATGCGAGTGCTTGCTCTCCCGGGAAAGGGGGGAACGGGTGAGAATCCACAAACCAATTGAACCGACTGAGACTGAGGTCATCTTCAGGAAAACCATGTGTTCCTGGAGTTGAAAGATTCAGGCACACCGCAGAGAACCTTCCTCATGACTAATCTTGGTTCTTAACTCACAGGCAGTTGGGAGAGGCTAAAGCCTTCATTCCTCCCGAGTTTGTTTACAAGTTTGTGTGTATGGGTCCAGGTGAAAAAGGTTTTTTGAACAGAGCACACTATTTCTCTTATCACCTAAAGACTGGCTAAAGACTGTACACAGCACCCACATGATGTGGGGAGCCACCTTTTCCTGGGCCAACCGTCTAGTTTTGCTTTCCTTTAACTCCTACTTTAACCTTGCCTCAGTGCTCGATAAATCCTCTTCTTTTGCCCTGCATTCTGCAGCATTCTAGAGCCTCACTGACCATACCACGCCGCCCTCATCAGCGTGATGCTGGGAATAGAGTACTGAAACTTACTTTCCGTACTCTAGATGCCATGGGAATGGGCAGAAAGAGGTCCCGATACCATCATCCTGAGTTATTTAGCCTCATCTGCAACTCCTGAAGAGAACCTGTTGTCATTACCCTCTTATGCCGAAACATTTGGCTAAACAAGACCTTGGAACCTCCCCTTCTTGCATGGCTTCCCAACTCCTCTCTCCCCATTCGTGGCTTGCCATTCATCATCCTGTGAAGTTTTCCCTCTTCCCGAAGTTAAAACCCGAGCTCCTTTTAATGGTTGTATTCTGTTGCTGCTTCTAATTCTAGGAACCAGCAGCACAAATACAGTCGGGGGAACAGTGAACAGCCAAGCCGCCCAAGCTCAGCCTCCTGCCATGACGTCCAGCAGGAAGGGCACGTTCACAGATGACCTGCACAAGTTGGTAGACAATTGGGCCCGAGATGCCATGAATCTTTCAGGCAGGCGAGGAAGCAAAGGACACATGAACTATGAGGCAAGTCTTCCCTTTTTGCCGTTTGCCTAATCTATCGAGAGTTATCACTTAGCACACATCTGAACTCAGAGCTGATACCAACTACGCAGGCTAGGGCTTAACACTTCATGCCACAGCCTTCCGTAGGAGCTCATGAATTTTAACCCTTTTAGAAACAAACAAAAATCACCCAGTTACCCTTTTATTTTTCTTCCCCAAATCTCTAGCTCCCTGTTTGTCAACCAAGTTTTTTCTCCCCTTTTCTTTCTATGTCTTGAACTACATATGCATATGTACACGTGCACGTGACTCTGCCCACTTCCAATCAGAATAGTTATTCTACCCTTATTCGTTAAGTGTAAAAAGCCAATAATTATTATAAACGGTTTGGTTTGAGTTTTGGTTTCGCTGTACCCTGTAAGATTAGACTAGCCCCAGTCCTAGAATTTTATTTCAGTGCCACCCATTTCACACCCATGTGTTATGCCCACACCAAACTTTACACGTTAATTGTTTTGTTTTCAGGGCCCCGGGATGGCAAGGAAGTTCTCCGCACCTGGCCAGCTGTGCATCTCCATGACCTCAAACCTGGGTGGTTCTGCCCCCATCTCTGCAGCATCAGCTACCTCTCTAGGTCACTTCACCAAGTCCATGTGCCCCCCACAGCAGTACGGATTTCCAGCTCCCCCCTTTGGCACTCAGTGGAGTGGGACAGGTGGCCCGGCACCACAGCCACTTGGCCAGTTCCAGCCTGTGGGAACCGCCTCCTTACAGAATTTCAACATCAGCAATTTGCAGAAATCCATCAGCAACCCCCCAGGTTCCAACCTGCGGACCACTTAGACCTAGAGACATTAACCGAGTAGATTTGGGGGCAGGAGATGGAATGCTGAAGGGTGGGTGGGAGGGGGGAAATGGGAAAGTAGCCTATATACTAACTACTAGTGCTGCATTTAACTGGTTATTTCTTGCCAGAAAGGAATGTTTTTTAATACCGCTTAGAGCCCTCAGAATTGAGAATCTCCCTCCCCCTTCACCATTTATTGGAGTGGAACAAGAGGGAAAGAGCAGCTTTCTTGTGATGCGGCGGTTTCAAACTATGCTTTCCTGTTTCTCTACACCCAGTAGCGAGGGCTAGGAAAGAGGATCATTTATCAGAAAGCCACAAGAGAGCTCAGTGGAAAACCAAACCCCATGTGGATTTTCAAGTGGGGTGGAGCTCTTAATTTTGGTACCAACCCCAAATCCCTTGTTCCCTCAAGAATCCAAACCACAAGACAAAAAACAAACAAAAAACTACTGGGCTCTCTCCTACCCTGTTCCCCCCTCCCTTTTTTTCTTTCTTTGTTTCTTCTTTTGTTTCTTTCTTTTTTGTTCTTTAGAACCCAGTGAAAAACACCAGGGGACTGAGGTTTCAACCCTTTATGATAGGTCATTAGTGCTTTAAGCAAATGATATTAGCAGCTTTGACTGCAGCATTAGCAATTAGGAAAAAAAAATTAAGTTCCCTGCGGACATGTAACTTTGCCATCAGTTTTGATGTGGAAACACTGTGATATATAAATGTTGTTGGACAACAGTAGTTTTAAGAGTAAAATATGAAAGGTTTAAAAAGTTGAAAAAAAGCAAGCTCTGTCCTTTACTTATTGAGACACTTTAGCTTTTTCCTTTGTATTTCCATTGTAGTAGATAAATAAATGTGAATGTAAGATTGTATAAATTACTGTACTTGAATACTTCTGTTCTCCCAGTATTGCTTGCTGGATATTTTAGTGCCTTGGACTTCTACTGCTTCTGCCATTAGCACCAACTTCTCATCAGACCCCAGATCAGCAGAGGGCGTATGGAAGGGAAATAGGTCCGAGCGACCCCAGCAGAGGATTATGCCAAAGGGAAATTGAGAGTATTTTTTTTTTTCTTTTAAGTCATTCAATTTTGTCTAGAGCAGGTGTAAGATGAGCAAGGTGAGAAGTTAAGTTGACATCAGTGGTTGAAAGCAGAAAGTTCTGTTTCAGGAACAGCGAGGAGGGGTGTTGTAACAAAATTGGGCAATTTAAAAGATTAAGGGTGGTGTGTGATAAATGAAAGAAACAGAAAGACTAAGCATGGGAGAACAAACTCGTTATGAAGATACGTGGTGCCTGGCCCGCGGGTGCCGTAGCCTCGCTTGCTCCGGGCTGCCACAGACAAGACCTAGTGGAAATGGCTGACTATAAAGGGAGTGGGGGCTGGTTTTTAAGTTGGGAAACTTTGATAGTGAAAAGTTGCTAGATGGAGAAAGTTGCTCTGCGAAAAACTGTACGGATTGCTTTCCTCTTGTTGCAGATGTCTCCTGCATTTCCCAGCGTGGGGTACTGTATTTTGTGGAAAGTGGACCCACATCTGAATCAAGCATTGTAAGAAAGAGTGCTTATTTCTATTCATTTCCTGTGTGATGTCCAAATGGTTGCAGGATCATAAGTCTGTTGTGCCACCTCTTTTTCTAGAATTGCAACTGATACTCTCACATTTTCATATAAACAAATACTCCCCTTAAGTAATAACTGCAGCCAATCAGTATTATTTAGTGCTATGCC
Organism: Paguma larvata; assembly: GCA_030068075.1. NCBI lineage: Eukaryota > Metazoa > Chordata > Mammalia > Carnivora > Viverridae > Paguma > Paguma larvata. The sequence continues at coordinate 101,565,967 of CM057828.1, forward strand.
TAGTTGTAATGGGCAGTTCTGTTATTTTCAGAGCTTTCAGGATATACTCCTAATTGGCTATGATTGGGATCTCTGTTATCTCTGAAGATGGGGAAGGAAGCTAGGTCTCTTAATTTAAAGGGTGCTTCTTCTCTTCACTCGAGTTGGGAAAGTAACATATTTCCGATCTCTGACCCACCTCGACTGGCACATCCCAGGAGTCCCCACAAGAGGAAGAGCCTGGTTGGCTGTCCTATCCTGTCGTTCCTTCATGGGTCCTGTTTTCTTTATTAAGTTAGCCTAGGTCCCAAAGACGCAAATGAGAGCCGAAGGTTTAGGAAAGTAGAAATGAAAAGAAAAGGGGTTCCAAGCCCCACCTCAAAGCTGTGTACTTATTTATTCTCTGCTTAAGATTCTTGGGGAGATGGTAAGAGTAAGAATAGAATAAAGAAGGTGCCAAGTAAATGAGAAACAGACCACCTAAGATGATCGAAACTACTTTCTACCAGAGGAACGAGGGAACCAAATGCAGCACATTATTTTTTTGTTATTTTGGTTTAATTTTGAGATCTCTTCACTTACACACAAAAAGAACTGGTTTTATTTACTGTTGATTTTTCTTCCCTCCTGTGGATGAAATAACCGAAGCCTAGAGGAATGAACTAGCGCTACTGAACTGTTTAAATTATTTTTGTGTTAATAGTACACTTTGAGTATCTTTTTCCACATTACAAAAATCTTTCTGAATTATAAATGTTTTCCTTACATTATTTAACAATGTACACTGTTTAAAAAAAACAAATAAACTAAATTCAAACCTTGGGGGTTTCTCAGCAGCCGTTAATTGTACATTTTGCACTAACTCTGGGTGTTGCGCTTCTTGTAAGATTGCGCTTTGTGCTTCAGTTTGTTACCTTTGTAGACTTATTTAATGAAACCATTCAAATAAACCAAACTTGCTTTTGTTGAGCTTGTGGGGTTTCATTTCCAGCAAATTCCCTTTTCGTGATCTCATTAGCCCACTTTTGAGTTGTGTACAATTTATATAACTGGATTCTTAACTCCAGGACCTCTTTAGCGGTCCTGAACTGAACTAAGATTATGCTTCAGAAAAGGAGGAGGTTTTTTTCTGATGAAAATGGTAAGGGTGTCAAAATCCAAAGAGGAACCAATGACCAAATCCACGTTAACGAGGTAATAGGTAAAAGGAAAGTCAGGGCCAGCTACTTCATCTTCCGAAGGAACAGAAATGGCTGCCTTCCTGTACCTGAGGAGTTCCTTGCCTCCAGTTCATAGCTGACCACAGATGGATGTGTGATCCAAAAATTCATAAAAGCCACAGTGTGAAGATCAGATGAAAGGTACAGCCCAAGATACTTTTTTACTTAAAAAGTCAACCTGCAAACTCATCTTTTGGGGAGAAGAATTATGACACATCTGAAACTATATGAAAAAGCCATTTATGTGCAGGTGGCTTATATCCCACATCTGAAATGCAAAAATACACTACTTTGTAACAACAAATGTAAGTAAAAGAATTTATTTTGCTTTCTTAAAAATGCCTTTTCTTCGGCCCTAGATCATTCCCTTGATAAGGAAAAAAAGCGCACGATAGTGACTTCATAACCCTATAAACGAGACGTCATCGTAGACGAAGATGGCAGGCTGGACTGGTGCAAAGTAGCGAAACCCCACCCTAGCCTTTGTTCGTAGCAGGATACAGTACAGTGTGGTGTGGACACCAGTGCACATGGAGCCCTCGAGCTGAAAGACAGTGACAGTAACTTCATGTAGGCGGTGGTTAAAGTCCGTGCTTCATAGTACAGCTTCTATGGCTTGGAGGTGGGTAGCCACTGATGACTCCTTAAGTGTCCATCCTTATTAACGTAAGAGCTTAGGAATAAACAGTGAAGAAAGAGCCAAAGAGAAAGTGTTCAATCTTAGAGTCTCCCCACTGCAGTGTCTGACAAGCTTTTTTTAAAGTGCTTCTTTACTTTCTGACTGCTCCATTCTCTCTGCGGTAGGCTCCAACACTCAAATCCTCAGGTAAAGTTCAGAATGGAGCAAGGTAAATCCTTGGAAATAAAGCTCATTCCCTAGGAATGATGAACAATTTTATGACCAAAAAGTTTTCGAAAGTCCCTTTTGTGACAGAGTCCAATGATGTGACCCGAGCCTCAGTTAAGATGGATCCAGTTTCCTTTTCTTCAAGTCTTGGTTCTTCTCATAGAAATCACAGTTTCCTATGGAAGAGAAAAATCATGTAAATATGACTGCCATGATTTTAAAATAAGAAATAAACTGACAGCTAAAATTTAAACTCAAAAGCCAACGGGGGCGCCTGGATGGCTCAGTCGGTTGGGTGTCCAGCTTTGGCTCGGATCGTGATCTCCTGGCTCGTGAGTTCAAGCTCAACTGCTGTCAGTACAGAGCCTATTTCAGATCTTCCGTCCCCACCACCTCCCCGCGCTCCTCCCCCTTTGACATGTGCGCGTGTTTTCTCTCTCTCAAAAACATTAAAGACGAAGAATAAAAATTGTTATGAGGGTAGATATTTCTGCTATCTCTAGATCAAGTTGCAATACCAAACATGATGGGCTCTGGTCAAGCTCTTCACTCAGTCATGCTTAAGCTTCCTACTGCTATCCAGCATCAGAAGTGGTTACACCTCAAGTCAGGACCCCAGAGAAAAAGTTCTGGCTTATAAACCAGTTATCTTTTATTTTCTTACACTGCTATTCCTCTGGCATGATAAACTTCTCAAATGGAATGTCATTCTTTCTTTAAAATGCATAGAATTAGGGGCGCCTAGGTGGCTCAGTCGGTTGGGCGGCCGACTTCGGCTCAGGTCATGATCTCACGGTCTATGAGTTCAAGCCCCGCATTGGGCTCTGTGCTGACAGCTCAGAGCCTGGAGCCTACTTCGGATTCTGTGTCTCCCTCTTTCTCTCTGCCCTTCCTCTGCTCATGCTCTGTCTCTATGTCTCTCGAAAATAAATAAATGTTAAAAAAAATTAAAAAAAAAAAAAAAGAAAATGCATAGAATTAACCCAAGTTCTCCCTTCAATTTTTGTGGCTAAACACTTTCGCTACCTGTGATGTCTTGGTTACTGTTGTGAGTTTGGCGGTGCCAGGGTCCAGATTTTGCTTGTGGATCCTGGTGGCAGAGGTCCTGTGGGGTCCTGTTCCAGGTCACCATCTGGTTCTTCAGGACTGGTGTGGCAGGGGTCTGGAGTGGTTCTGGCCTAGACAAGGGCTTCACGTCACTGTCCCCTGCATCTGGACTCATATCCCACATTCCAAGGCTGTCTGCAAGGACAGAGATCGTGGGGAAATGCAGCATCAAAAAAGAAGTGTTCTCACAAAGCACTGGGAAAAACGTCATAAGAAATTCCATGTCATGAGTGGACTAGGACAGCTTTTGGAATTTCTCTCTCCCCTACCCCTAAAAGTATGCCGGAGTTTCTCTTAGGACAATAAAGGAGCCAAGGATATGCTGTCAGAACTGCCTTCAGTCCGTTACGGGTCCACTCTTTTTCTAAAACTTTGTGGGGCTATAAGATAGATCAAAATGAGGATTTTTACATTTCTCTTAAAATGTATTAGTGACTACCAAAAGTGCATTTCATAGGTTTCATTTCATAAGGACCTATATTGGGGCTCCTGAGTGGCTCAGTCGGTTCGCGTCAAACTTCAGCTCAGGTCATGATCTCACAGTTCATGGATTTGATTCCCGCATCGGGCTCTGCTGACAGCTCAGAGCCTGGAGCCTGCTTCAGATTCTGTGTCTCCCTCTCTCTGTGCCCCTCCCTCGCTCACACTCCATCTCTCTCTCAAAAATAAATAAACATTAAAAAATAATGACAAGTACCTATATTAATACTTAAGTCATTCCTTTAGCTCCTACTGACCTGTGAAGAAGTCTTTCTCCGTGAGTGGTTCAGAAGCCACAGTTACGGGAGTGCTGTGCTTCACGGGAAGTGCCGGCGGTGCTGCTACAGTTCACATGAGAGAGAGGACAGAGTCAGAGGATCACTCAGTTGTTGGAGGGAGCACCTCAGAAGTGCAGAGCTGCCTAGAGTTAGGCTGGTTCACACACAGCCAGCAGGAGACCCAAGATGCCTGATCCCTTTCCTACCTACATACAGATCTACATGAGGCTAAAAACACTATTTTCTTCTCACTAAACTGGGGAGAAAACACGGTTCACTTCTCCTTAAGCGACTATCCAATTGGGCTGGGATAAGCCCTTCCGGTGTTTCTACTCTCTGGGAAAGACAATTATCTTCAAACAGTTTTGCCTTATGCTCACAGACTACTCAGAAAAGCTTTCTAATACAGAGAGGGCCAAAGTAACTAAAGGGGAAAAAAAGTTACGTACCCTAAAATTTCTAGTTCTAGATTATGTCACGGCCCCTTTCCTTCCCTGAGAAAAAAAGGGGGTGTCTTTAGAGATGGGCAAATGTATGGCAGGATTTCATGATCTTAACTCCTGCCATGAAGTCCTCCCGAGTTCTGGTCTGGACGTAACCGTACATACTGGCGGAGGACCGGGCTAGTCCCTCAGGACACCTCCCCAGGGCCTCTGCAGTGGACGCCGCCCCAGTGTCCTAACACACCCTGATCCTTCTTGTCCACTGATGGAGCCGATAGTTGAACTTGCTGTTTCTCCATTTGCTCCCGGAACTGCTGCTGCAACTGTTTTTGCCGGAGCTTCCGCTGGTACGTGGCCTCGCTCTCCACAGCGGAGGCCAGACTTCTGCAACAGAAGAGCAACAAGGCAGGGCCGAGTTAACGATACCCTGTTCCAGAGGGAGGACACACGCCAGCCTGCTAGCTCGAGGGGTGAGAATGGAGGTCGCAGAGACCGTGAGGAGAAGGCAAAGAGAGGGAACCGACGCCTCGTACCGGGAGCTGCCAGCCTTGTCTTCCTGGATCGCGATGTGGGGGTCATCTGAGCGGCTTGGTTTGCAAGGGGAGGTCACCTCCTGTGGTTTGGGGGCTCCCAGAGTCCTGTTCTGCCGGCAGCTGCTGTATCTTGCTTGTTCCACCGATGGTTCAAAATCTTGTCTCTTTGCTTTAGTTAAATCCACTTCAAGAGGCAACTAATAAAGGAAGAAAGGAGATAAATAACTTCTTCCACCTGCACTTCCCCTTCCTGCCTTCAAGATCCAGATTCCTGGAAAGTGGTATCTGACAATCCTCTCTCTCTGCATCGTGCCCTCTAGGTCCTGAGAAGCTGAGACAAAGAATCCACACTTCAACTAATGTTTTTAATTATATGAGAAGTAAAACAATTTCATTTTCTACTTTATACTATTCTGTATTAATCGAGTTGTGGTAAAAAGGAATCTTACTTTACGATTCAAGGCAAATGTCTATAAACCCTAATTTGAATCTTTCGTGGGCAGCTGGGTCTGCCTGATGCTGTCTACTTTCTCTCTCTTTCATGGAAATGATCACACCTACTCTCTGTGGAGGCCTGTACTTTCTCCGGCCTTTCTTCTGGGACTTCCCCCGCAGTACACCACTCCTCACTACAACACTCAGGTTGCTGTGGCACAACTAAGTGTCCTTCAAATGACAGGAGGAAGAAAACTTGCAGAGCGCTGACGTCTCCCAAGTTAGGGTCATTCCTGCATCTCACCAAACGTGAGAACTAACCGCACTTCGCGGCATTTGGCAAAATGTCCTACTTCCAGGGCCTGGGCACTACAGAAACCAGAGTTTTTCACTTGGGAGAACTGTCTCGATTCATATCGATGCTAATTTCGATAAAGATAACCTGAGGGGCACCTGGGGTGGCTCAGTCAGTTAGCGACTGACTCTCGATTTCAGCTCAGGTCATGATCTCACGACCGTGAAATCGAGCCCTGCATCGGGCAATGTGCTGACTGTGGAGCCTGCTTAGGATTCTTTCAAAATAAATAAATAAATAAAACTTGTAATAAATAACCTAAAAATGAAAATTATATTATGAAATTTCTTATCTACATTGGAAAGTAAATGAGCAGGTTAAAAATAAATTGAGCTTGGGACACGTGGCTGCCTCAGTAGGTGGAGCATGCAACTCTGGGTCCTGGGGTCATGAGCCCCACACTGGGTATAGAGATTACTTAAAAATAAAATTTTAAAAAAATTGTTTTTAATCTTTATTTTTTCGATAGAGTGAGAGAAAGACAGAGCATGAGTTGGGAGAGGCAGAAAGAGAGGGAGACACAAAATCCGAAGCAGGCTCCAGGGTCTGAGCTGTTAGCACATAGCCCGATGCGGGGCTCGAACTCACGGACCGTGAAATCATGACCTGAGCCGAAGTCAGACGCCCAACTGACTGAGCCACCCAGGTGCCCCAAAAATAAAATTTTTAAAATAAAACAGCTTATGCTACACAGATGAACACTGAGGACGTTATGCTAAGTGAAACAGGCTAGTCACAAAAGGGCAAATACGTATGATTCCATGTACAGGAGGTACCTACTGAGAGGAGTCAAAAAAAACAAGGCAGAAAGTGCCAGGGGCTACAGGTTGCCAGGGGCTACAGGAAGAAGGAAGCGGGGAGCGATTGTTACGCTTTCAGTTTGGTAAATGTTCTAGAACACTTTGGTAGAGAGTTCTAGAAATGGACGGGGGTAACAGCTGTACAACATAAGGAACGTATTTAACACTACTAACTACACTTAAAACGGTTAAGATAAGTTTTGTTATGTATATTTTACTGCAAAAAAAAAATGAACTTTGAAAAAAGTTGAAAGACTTACGATGCTAAGTGCTGCCAGAAACACGGAACAGCTGAAACTAGGAACCGCGGTGCAGGAGTGTGAGTTAATAGAACCACAGTGAACACTGGAAAGATCTAAAATGAAGCCCATGCCTGTTCTCTGACCCGACCCCACAGTTCTCAAGATAAATGTGTATGGGCACCAAAACACGTGCAAGCATGTCAACAGCAGCCCTATTCAAAGCAACCAAAAACTACCCCCAAACTCCAGTCTGTTATAAAGACAGAATGGGAAAATGAGCTGTGCTAGCCTCAGGCAATAGAAGAGGATATGTGGCAATGAAAATGCCACGAGTGACGTGAATGAATCTCACAAACATGGCACCTGCACGCCAGACACAAAACAGTTGATACTGTTTGATTCCCATAAGTGCGAAAAGTCCAAACTAACCTACGTCGTTACAAGAGGTTTTCGTTCGTAGTGATGAGAAGGGGAGAGCTTTGCAGTCACTGCAAGGAACACTATCGAGGCTTCTGGGACACTGATAATGTCCTGTCTTGATTTCAGAGGCTGGTTCTGTGGCTATGCTCATCCAGCTGAACGTTTATGATGTGTACTTTTCTACATGTTTATATGCACATTTCAACACTTCAGTGAATTTTTATAAAGCACAAACTATACAATTTCATTTGTATAAAGTGCAAAAACAAGAAAAAACCTACAAGACTGGGGCACCCAACTAGCTTAGTGGGTAGAGTATCCAAATCTTGATCTCAGGGCTGTGACTTTGATCCCCACATTGGGTGTATATTACAGAAGGGAAGGGGAAGGGGAGGGAAGTGAAGGGAAGGGAATCTATGAGACTAACGGAAGAGAGAAGTCTAGACAGTAGTTACTTTTCAAAAGCGAAGTCAAGGTAGGGAATGGGAGGGGGCAAATGGGGCTCTAGAGTACTGTTCTGTTTTCTTATCTGGGAGATAAATAGCTGTGTTCACGACCAAATATTCATCAGGCTGTGCCACTATGAATTACACAGTTTGTTTGTGTATAATTTGCACTTTATTTTAAAAATTCATTTAAAAACTAAGAGTAAAAAAGAAAGGATGTTAGCAGAATGGTAGACTGGGAAGTTCCAGGGCCCCCTTTCCCCTAGAGACACTGAGTTACCAAGATACAAACTAGAATACCCTTGTGAGAACCCCAGGGACCAGCCAAGAAGCGACAGGACTCAAGCCAGCATAAAACCAAGATAAGATTCCAGCAAAAGGGGTAGGAAAACTCCTGGCACTTTGCGTGGCCACTTGTGTCCCTGCCCCTGCCCCTGCCCGGCAGAGTAGCACAACCAGGAGGAAACCTTGCATACTGAGCTCTTCCTCCGGGATGGAAACAAAGGAGTAGACTGTGCATCCAATGTTGTGGCTTGTCTGGAGCTGCCCACGGCATCGCTTTCAGTCTCACCTGACTCAGCACAACGATGGGACCAGCAACAGAGTTTGATAGCCACAAAAACAGAGATGAGCACCAGAACACGTCGGAGTTGCAGTTCTGCAGTCAGATGCCGGGAGGAGAAGGAGATCATGAAAGGTTTGAGAGGTCCTAGAACATCTAGCTGGGCTAACTGGTGAAGTTCTTCCCCTGCACAAAATCAATACATAAAGACTGGGACAGGTGGTTGTTTTCTTAAATGTCACATCTCAACAAAAGATCAAAAGCATTTAAAGAAACAGGGAAATATGGCCCAAACAAAGTAACAAAACTGCAAAAACAGACCCTAAAAAAAGCAATCTATGAACAGCCAATTTAAAATCAATTTACAATAACCATCATAAATGCTCGATCAGCTAAAAGAGAACACAGCTAAATGAAATCTGGAAAATGATGCATGGATGAAATGAGAATATCAACAAAGAAAAACTATTAAATAGCAGTTAAGTAGTTCCAGAGCTGGAAAAATACAATAACAGCTGAAAAATCCACTAGAGGGGTTCTACAGCAAACTTCATCTGACAGAGGAAAGAACCAGCCAACATGAAGACAGATCATTTGAAATCATCTCATCAGAGAAGCAAACAGAAGGAAGAATGAAATATGGTCAAGCTTAAGGGACCTATAGGACACTTGCCACAATATATATTATAAGAGTCTCAGAAAGAGAAAGGGGCAGAGAGATTATCTGAAGAAATAATGGGCCCAAAACTTCCAAAATCTGAGGAAAGAGATGATGTATAAATTCAAGAAGCCCAAAACACTGAACCCAAAGAGGCTCACGCCAAAACACATTATAATCAAACTGCCAAAAGTCAGAGACAACACACTAATTATAAACTACCAGAAAGAGAAATTAGGAAAACAAACGTATTTACAATTGCATCAAAAAGAATAAAATACTTGGCAATAAATGAACCAAAGAGGTAAAACACCTGTACACTGAAAACTATAAGACACTAATGAAGGAAACTGAAGAACAAATGGAAAGGTATTCCATGCTATGGATTGGAACAATTAATATTGTTAAAATGCCCAAACAACCCAAAACAATCTACACATTGAATGCAATCCTTATCAAAATTCCAATGGCATTTTCCACAGAAATAGAACAAACAATCCTAACATTTGTATGAAACCACAAAAGACCCCAAATAGCCAAAGCAATCTTGAGAAGAAAGCTGGGGGCATCATGCTACCTGATTTCCAACTATATTACAAAGCTATAGTAACCAAAACAGTATGGTATTTGCATAAAGACACATAGGTCAATGGAAAAGAAAAGAGAGGTCTGAAATAAACCTATGTTTACATGATCAACAAATTTATGACAAAGATGCCAAGAATGTACAATGTAGAAAGGACAGTCTCTTCAATAAATGGTGCTGGAAAAATGGGCAGCACATGCAAAGAATGAACCCACACCACTACCTGACACAATACACACAAAAATACTCAAAATGAGGAACAGACATGAGTGTAAGACCTGAAACCATAAAAACTCCTAGAGGAAAACACAGGTGACAAGCTCCTTACACTAGTTTTTTTTTAATGTGACACCGAAGCAAAGCCAACAAAAGCAAAACAAACAGGCAGGACTACATCAAACCAAAGCACTTCTGTACAGCAACAGAAACTGTCAACATGAAAAGGTAACCTACTGCGTGGGGGAAAATATTTGTAAATGATATAACTGATAAGGAGTTAATATCCAAAATATGTAAAGAACTCAACAGCAAAAAAATAAACAATCCAATTAAAAAATGGGCACAGGATCTATATAGACACTTTTCCAAAGAAGACACACAGATGGTCAATGGACACGTGGAAAGATGCTCAACATCACTCGTCATCAGGGAAATGCAAATCAAAACCACACTGAGATACCACCTCACACCTTTCAGAGTGGCTATTATCAAAAAATAAAAAATAAGTGTTGGTGAGGATGTGGAGAAAGGTGAACCCTTGTGCACAATTGGTGGAAATGAAAATTGGTGCAGCCACTGTGGAAAACAGTATGGAGCTTCCTCAAAAAATTAAAAATAGAACTTCCATGTGATTTGCCAAGTCCACGTCTGGATATTTATCCAAACGAAACAAAAATATGAACTCAAAAAGATATCTGTGCCCCGTGTTCACTGCAGCATTATTTATAAGAGCCAAAGTATGAAATAACCTGAGTGTCCATCCACAGATGAATGGATAAAGAAAACGTAGTACACATACAATGGAATATTACTTAACCATAAAGAAGGAAATCTTGCTAATTGCCACAACGTGGATACACCTCGAGGGCATTATGCTAAGTGGAATGAGACAGATAGAGAAAGACAAACACTGTGTCTCACTTATATGCGGAATCTGCCAGGAAAAAAAAAAAGAGCTCATAGGTATAGAGAACAGATTGGTGGTTGCCAGGGAGGCAGTAGGTAACCGGCAAAATGGGTGAAGGGGGTCAAAAAGTACAAACCTCCAGTTATAAAATAAGTTATAGGGATGTAATAGTCACTGTAGCTAATAATATTGTATCGTGTATCTGAAAGTTGCTAAAAGAGTAAATCTTAAAAGTTAGCATAAAAAAATGTACAACTAGGTGTGGTGATGGATGTTAACTCGACTTATTATTAGGTTGATCATTTTATAACATATACAAATATCGAATCTTTCTGTTGTAGATCTGAAACTAAAATAATGTTATATGTCACTTATATCTCAATTTCTAAAAAGTCAAAGACAAAGAGAAATCTTAGAAGCAGCAAGAGAAAAACAAATCATCACATACAAGAGGGCCTCCATAAGATTATTACACGTTTCCTCTTACAGGCCAGAACAGAGTGGTATGATATATTCAAAGTGCTGAAAGAAAAACCTCAGCCATGATTACTGTATCCAGCAAAACTATCCTTCAAAAATAGAAAAATTAAGACTTTCTCATAGCGGTGCCTTGGTTGCTCACTCAGTCGGTTGAGCATCTGACTTCGGCTCAGGATCTCACAGTTCTTGAGTTCGAGCCCCGCAACTGGGCTCACTGCTGTCAGTGCTGAACCTACTTCAGGTCCTCTGTTTCCCTCTCCCTCTGCCCTTCCCCCACTCATGCTCTCTCTTGCTCTCTCTCTCTCTCTCAAAAATAAACAAATAAACATTTAAAAAAAACGACTTTCTCAGAAAAACAAAAGCAGAGTGGGGCACAGTTGGTTAAGTGTCCGACTCTTGATTTCAGCTCAGGTCATGACCTCACAGTCATGACATGGAGCCTGGCATCGGGCTCCACAATGGACGTGAAGCTTAAGATTCTCTCTCCGACTCCCCTCCCCCACTCACGTGTGCACGTGCACGCACTCTCTCTCTCTCTCAAAAAAAAAAGTAGAGGGAGTTCATTCCCACAAGACCTGCTTCACAAGAAATGCCAAAGGAAGTTCTTCAAATTGAAATAGAAGGATGTTAGACACCAATACAAAACTATGTGAAAATAATAAATTCTCTGGTAAAGGTAAATACATGGACAAATATAGTAGCCTGTATTAGACCACACATTGGGGAAAAGATAGTCTCTTCAACAAATGATGCTGGGAAAACTGGACATCCACACGCAAAAAGAATGAAGTTAGACCTGTACCTGCATCATAAATAAAAATAAATTCAAGATAGATTAAAGGTCTAAACATAAGACCCAAAACCATAATATTCACAGAAGAAAATATAGGGGAAAAGCTTCAAGACATTTGATTTGGCAATGACTTTTTGCATAGGACACCAAAACCACAGGCAACAAAAGCAAAAATATTCAAATGGGACAATGTCAAACTTAAAAATTTTAAGGGCAACCTATAAGAAAAAAAATTGCAGTCACATCTGTGATAAGGGGTTAATATTCAGAATATACACAGAACTCCTACAACCCAACAACAAAACCAATTAGTCCAATTAAAAAATGGGCCAAGGAACTTGAATAGATATTTCTCCAAAGATGATACACAAATGGCCAAAAAGCATATGGAAAGATCAACATCACTCATCATCAGGGAAATGCAAAACCACAATAGGAAATATCAAGTTTCACAATAAGAAATATCAAAACCACAATAAGATATCACCTCACACCTACTAGGATGGCTACTATCATAAAAATAGAAAGTAACGAGTATTGGTGAAGATGTAAAGAAATTGGGACCCTTGTTCCTATTGGTTGAAATACAAAATGGTGTGGCCATTATAGAAAAACAGTGTTGCAGTTCTTCAAAAAACTACCATATGATCTAGCAACCCCACCTCTGGATATATATCCAAAATAACAGAATGCAGGGTCTTCGAAGAGGTAGAAGAGGTATCTGCACACCACGTTTGTAACGACGCTATTCACAAGAGATACAAGCCACCCAAATGTCCATTGATGGAAAAAAGGCATAAAGAAAATGTGGTATATACATACAGTGGAATATTATTCACCCTTAAAAAGTAAGGTAATTCTTTTTTTTTTCCTATGTTTATTTATTCCGAGAAAGAGAACACATGGGGGAGGGGCAGAGAGAGAGGGAGAGAGAGAATCGCATGCAGACTCTGCGTTGTCAACACAGAGCCTGATGTGGGGCTCAGTCCCATGAACCGTGAGATCACGAGCCGAAATCAAGAGTCAGACACTCAACCAACTGAGCCACCCAGGTGCTCCCCCCCTTTCTTTTTTTTTATTTTTTATTTTTAAATAATCTCTACACCCAACATGGGGCTCCAACTCACAACATGTGATCAAGAGTCACGCATTCTACTGACTGAGCCAGCCAGGTGCCCCATAAAAAGGAAGGTAATTCTGACGCAGGCCACAACATAGATGAAACTTAAGGACATTATGCTAATTGGAATAAGTCAGTCACAAAAAACAAAAACAGTATGATTCCACTTACACGCGGCATCTAAAGTAGTCAAATTCATAGGACCAGTAAGTGGAATGTGGTAACCAGGGGCTATGAGAAGGGGCTGCTTTATTATGCGTATAGAGTTGCAGTATCTCAAGATTTTAAAGTTCTGGAGATCTGTTTCATCAGTGAACTGTACATTCAAAAATGGCTAAAATGGTAAATTCTACGTTGTGTGTTTTTTACTGCAATTTAAAAAAGAGGAAAAAAAACCTATGAGTAGTATCCTTCATAAACGCAGATGCAAAAATCCTTAACAAAATACAGGCAAACAGAGTCCAATAACATATAAAAAGGATTTTAACAAGGCAAAGAGTGGAGTTTTGACAGAAGCCAATTGACACATGCCTCTGTTAGGGTCTCCACACCAAGAACGCCTCAAGTACAAGACAGGGAATGTTCCCCAGGGCCTCACAGAATGTCACAGGGAAGGCAGCCACGGCGAAGGCACCAGGAACATTCCAGAACCCGACTCAGCCCAGGCCAAGAGTGACTGCAGCGATACATAACTTCCAGACCCCTCTCCCCAAAGGCAAAGGCTCAGCTCGTGTGACAGGCAGGGACAGAAACAAGAGGAGCTACACCGTAAAGCCGCTCCAGCTAAGGAAAAGCAAGTAGGTGGAAGCGGTGTGGTTCTGAGTGTTGCTAAGAAATGGTGGTGCTGCAGGGTTCTCAGAGCGTTCCCGAACAGCGCTCCATGTAGAAAAAACGACTAGCTTACATCCTCTAGGTTTCAGTGTCTTCACCTGTAAAACAAAGCCATTGGTTCCTGGTGCTCTGAAATACACGTTCCAGACCCTCTAAAGGGCTGAGTCTCCCCTTCTTCTCTCTCCGTCCCCAAACACTCACCCATGACACAAGGGAATTAGTCATGTCTTTGCGGCAGTGCCTTCCACTCCATTTCTAACATACCTGGCGTGGAAGCTTATTCAGTGACCTCAGATAGTCTTTGTCCAGAATACAATTTCCAAGTGCATTCCCAAAACTTCTAAGGGAAAGGAAAAAAAAAGAGTGAAACAGTTTGAGAATTATTACAGGGTAATATCAGAGAACGGAGTTAGAATCTCTGTGCAAGTTGCTTCTCAACTGCGGCAGAGGACCCTAACACATCCGAAAATGTTTACCGGGCACCTGCCGCGTTCACGCCCTGCTTTAGTTGTAGGTTCTCAGAATACAGCACTGGGCGTAAGAGCCACCAATCCCTGCCCTCAGCAAGAGGCAAGGCCTATGAAAAGACTCCTTAGCTCCCTCCTGCTGTGGAGCACCATTCCAGAGCAGAGATTTCTTCCGAGGACTGACTGCCCCCATTCCCCAGCAACAGTGGGCTACGGGCACTTAGGGCACAATCCTCCCTGACGGAAGCTCTTTACTCAGCATGCCTGGCCTCCCCCACAGGTGATGTACTGCAAGTCTGTGGTGGATGTTCATTCACACGTGTGTTTTTCTAGTGATTCGATTCACTTCAATTCTCAAAGGCCATGTATGACACTCCCCCCAAAAAAGGGAAAATACTCTTATCTATGTAACTAAGCTGCACACACAACGAAAAGCTGCTTAGTGGGGAAGCTGTCTCTGTACTCATGGGGAAAGGGCTCTGATTCACAACTGAGGCAGGGAGTGTGCAAAATTGAGCACTGAACACAGAATACCGTCTTCTACCATGCGTTCCCAACGGGGGAGACTGACCGAGCACAAAGCAGCACGGGGAGCACACATGGGAGCAGGAAACAGCGCCGGAAGGGACGGTGGGGAGTGAGACTCAGCTTACTTTGATTTTTGTACCACGTGAACATATTACATTCTAAACAAACTACGACAAAACCAAACTGCTCTGAAACAAGAGCCAAAATGAAGCAGGTTAGAGTCTAGCTTTCGCTTACCTCAGCGCCCGCTTCAGCCCATCCGTCACCGCCTCCTTCCTCGCCTTCTCCAGAGACAAGGCTTTTGACTTGAGGCCCTCACTGACCCCATAGCCCACGTCTTCATGATATGAGCCGTCCTGCGGGGGGAAGAGCCCAACGTGAAGAGGGCAGTCGTGTGTCCCTGGTCACACAACTCTTCTTGCCCTCAACGGTGCTCGCACTGGGCACATATAACCCAGGAGCCTTGCTAAAGGGCACACGGATGGGCACCATGAACTGTAAGAGAATTAATTGCCAGCACTATGTCCTTGACCTGATCTGCTGGGAAGTGTGTGAGACAACTCTCCCTTCCCACCTCCTCTTTTACTTAAAAGAGGCACACAGCTAACCCGCCCAAAATCTCACTAAGGTGCATGACCCCAAGGTATAAAAACTTCTGGGACACTAAACAAAAGGAAAATGTGAAATACTGTATTTAATGGACTCTAATGATTGGATATCAAATCTTTTCACGAGTCAGGTGGTGTCCATTTCTGGCTTTCACCAAAAATGAAGGTAGACCTGATTGAGTTACTAGCGGACACAGAACCAAATATAATTTTAGATGATAGCACTCTGTGATTCTTAAAAAAAAAATTTTAATGTTTATTTTTAGGAGAGACAGAGAGAAAGACTGTGAGCAGGGGAGGAGCAGAGAGAGAGGGAGACACAGAATCCAAAGCAGGCTCCAGGCTCCAGGCTATTAGTACAGAGCCTGACATGAGGCTCGAACTCAGGAACAATGAGATCATGACCTGAGCCAAAGTCAGACGCTTAACCGACTGAGCTGCCCAGATGCCCCTGTGATTTTTTATATAACTCAGAATATTAATTCAAAGAAATGAGTGACACTATAACAAGACTCTCTCCATTCCCAGCTTATTTATGTGAAGAAGATTTTATGTGAATGGTCTGTCTAGAAAAAAGTAATATTAAACTATGGATATATTTTAAAAATTTAATTTAATTTAAAAAATAAACTATGGATATATAAACTACCCAAAAAGAAAACAAAGCCTCATCCATCTCATTAAAAATGCAATTTCCATAAAAATTTATTTTTATTAAGTATATAAATTTTGATATAGTTATGTTGTCTCCCTCACAGATACAACTGACTGACCAACTGTATGTTAATAATACCTATAAAGAAGAAATTTTGTATAATTCTTTTTTTTTAATTTTTTCTTAGCATTTACTCATTTTTGAGAGGCAGAGAGAGAGCACGAGCAGAAGAGGGGTAGAGAGAGGGAGACACAGAATCCTAAGCAGGCCCTGGGTTCTGAGCTGTCAGCACAGAGCCCAACGCAGAGCTCGAACCCACGAACCGCGAGATCACGCCCTGAGCCAAAGTTGGACACTCAACCAACTGAGCCACCCAGTGGCCCTAAGGTGATGGAAAATTTACCCAAATTTACCCAAAAAAATTACTTTCATATACACATACATACAGAGAGAAATATGATAAAGTTATTAATAAGGTTCCAAACATACACATTCCAAACATATTTTATATATATTGAGATATTGTATTAGGATAAAGTCAGTGGTGAAACAGAACAGAAATACAGAGTTCAAGAAGAAACAATGTAAAATTTCTCATGATTAAAGAATAGCTTGCTCATGTATTTTTTTTTTAAATGGATGGCAGTATTTAGTCGTCTGTTATTTAAAATCCATTGGTACATTTAAAAACGATGAAACAAAAAAAGATGGGAGGAACGGATAAAGGAGATGAAGACTACCCTTATCCTGATGAGCTATGAGAAATGGACACAATTGTCGAATCACTATATTGCACACCTGGAACTAATATAGACCTGTATGTTAACTATACTTGAATAAGAAAAGGAAGAAAGAGATGTAACAGATTTATTTTAGAATGTCAAAATGGGGGCGCCTGGGTAGCTCAGTTGGTCAAGTGTCCGACTCTTGAGTTAGGCTCCAGTCATGATCTCACAGTTCGTGATATCCAGCACCACGTCAGGATCTGCACTGACAGGGCAGAGCCTGCTTGGGATTTTCTCTCTCTCCCTCTCTCTCTGCCCCTCCCCAACTCATGAGCACACTCTCTCTCTCAAAAATAAACATTAAAAAAAAAAAAAAAAGAACGTCAAATTTTACAATATGCCAAAAAATATACCCTTGCCACTATAGCTTTCCCCCATTACCCAAAAGTAGAACATACTTATGAAAGCCTTCATAAGCCAAAACAGCACAAAGCAAAGAAGTTCCATTAATTTATATGGAAAAATTTTTGAGCATTCCCAGATCCAAACGCTAACCTCTTTTGTGGCGTCTGGGTGGCTCAGTCAGTTAAGCATCCGACCCTTGATTTCGGCTCAGGTCATGATCTCACAGTTTTGTGAGTTCAAGCCCCGCACTGGGCTCTGTGCTAACAGTGTGGAGCCTGCTCAGGATTCTCCCTCGTTCTCTGCCCCTCCCCCACTCACGCACTCATGCACCCACTCTCTCAAAACAAACAAGTAAATAAATAAATAAATAAATAAATAAATAAATAAATAAATAAATATGACCTCTGTTAGGCTTCTCTGATACATCAGGACACATCTTGCTAATGGAGGCACAAACGAAATCAAAATAAAGCACATTTGCTCACAGACAGTTCAAAGCTAGGGGAGCTGGATGCTGAGGAGCTCGGCAGGGCCACTCTCGCGGCCAGGGTTCACCTTTTGTCAGAAAAGTGAACATCCTCTTTGGATTTCTTTCAGTTAAGCGAAAACAGGTACCAGTGTAGGTCTTCCATGAACGCAAAGCGGTGTAGCACAAACTTTTGAAACGCAGAGGACCTGTATTCATACTTCCGGTGAAAACTTTTAGGTGTAAACTTAAAACGTGCAAGAAAACAAGAGTTTTTCACAATTCATTTAGGGGGCACACGAGAACGTTCGGATACCACCGTCCTAAGGAACACTGGCTGAGCCACCGCTCTAGCGCCTAGCTCTCCAGCCTGGCTGTGCCACGGTCCAGAGAATTCTCTAGCTGCTCATTCTCTCTCACCAGCCACCCGATCCTCGGAGGCAGCAGCTCTATTCCATCACCCTCACCTTCAACTGGACTCTCACAAATGCACAGACTCCCACGTAGAACTTGCCATTGTTAAGGTCAACAAAATCTAGGAGTGGGAAAGAGAACCAGTTGAAGAGGATTCTGACCCCTGTGCCTCACCCACATTCCTCTGCTGGCAACCAAATTCACCTGCCCTACATCCTCACCCACAGCATACTCTCCTCAGAAATTAGTGCCAAAGTAAGGGCAAGAAGTCATCATTGCCAGGAAGCATACTCACCCACGTTCTGCTGTGTGATAGAGTGTGCCCAGCCATTGTAACCAAACATCTCGTTGGCCAGATTAATGACCCTGTGCCCCTCGATGTAACATACCTGGAGAAAGATATTAAACGGGGGGGGGGGGGGGGGGGGGGGAGAGAAAAGGGGCCTGTTAAAATTCCTTGCCATACCTAAATGTGAATCAAAATTTACTTAATTTATTCCTTACCAGCTTTTTTGGCAAAACTGCCCTTAAACATTCCAGGGAAATTCTCAGTGAACTTATTTCAAAGATCTTCCAGAAGAAACCAGTTAGAATTAATGTTTTGTCTGAGGGGAGGGACTAGACTCAGAGGGGAAAGATATCCACTCACCTAGCAGTTTCCAAAACTCAGTTTCCAAAAATGTACTAGTCTCAGGTTGACATATATTGTAGAAGACCAAAAATATACACAGAAGTTACAGTCAGAAGCAGATGGCAAAAGAAACATTTTTAAAAGATGGAATGAAAACCCCAAGATGGCAGGTATGGGAAGTCTCAAGACAAAACTTGGGTCACTTCAGATGATGATGAAGGCTGGAACCCATCCCCTCCCAAAGACACTCGGAAACATCTAGTAACAGCAAGCAGGAGACCTTCTGAATCCACGAGGACCCAGAGAGGGAGCTGGCGAGAGCCAGCTACATGGGCACCCACTTCTCAAGCATATAAACTCTCCTACCCTCTGGCCTCCTCCAGCCATTCGGCTGCTGATGTATTCCGGGCCCAGCCTCTGCCTCAGAGCGTTCTGGATGGCCTGATACTCTTCTGCTGTGTACTGACACTGCAATCCAGAAAGGAAACATTAAATTGACAGTTCTTCCATTCCTTATGTCAGCAAGTCTCCAACTTTTTTGGTCTCCAGACCCTTTTCCACTCTTAAAAAGTACTGAGGATCCTAAGAGGTTTTGTTTATGTGGGTTATATCTGTCAATATCGGGAACTAAAACTGAGAAACTCTTAAGGCACGTCTTCCATCAACCGTCAAAGCAACGTCAGCACGTGCTGTGTATTCTCTGGAAAGCCCCACTGCTCACTTGTTCAAGAGAGAATGAGTGGAAAAGGCAAGTGGTTATGTTAGTGTTATTATGGAAATCGGTTTGATCCCATGGACTCTGAAAAGGTCTTGTGGACCCTCAGGGGTTGCTGGACTGCATTTTGAGAGCCACTGGCTTAGGTGTTACTACTATCCTTCCAAAACTTTCTCAAGCCAGAATTCGTAAACTGAAATGTCCCTTCTCAGGGTCTGTATATGACATTCATGCCCGCAGTGGAGGAGGGGAACTTCACCGTCCTCTCCCAAGTTTTATGTCTTCTCTAATTCAACAATTATTTTCCATCGTACAGACAGATAATATACGTTCTGGTTTTTGTCCCCTTGGCAGTTCTCCGCTTGCCCTATTTGTAAATGAAATAAATGCTCACAAACAGATCTCTGATAAAGAGAAAGATAGAATTTGAGGGGACAAAGCAAGATCTCTCTTTTACGTGCACAGCACACCTCCACAGAGAATATGACACCAGAAACTCCGGATGCCTCCAAAAAGGGAACAGGAGTGGCGGAGAAGCGGTGAGACTTTTCATTCACATATAGTGCACATTCCATTTTGAATGTTATACCAGAGGAATATAAGCCTATCCAAAAAAATAAACACGATGTAAACCTAATCTCCAGTACCATTAGTCTTTTGGCGCTAAAATTCCAGAATGCCCTGCGAGTTCATCAGACTCCCGAATAATGCACGTAACGGAGAAACAGCTGACAACAGCGTCCGCATACATGACGGTGCTCTGCAAGTTACTTTCTCGTACCTTTTCACTTCAGCTCGTTCTTGCCAGGTATGAGAGAAAACACACAGTTACCTGTCCAAAGCATAACACTGAGTTGCCACCAGCAGACTGATGGCTGCCTCCGCCTCCGAGAATCGCCTCCTCAGTCCCGGACATGTTGATTCTGGCGGACCTCTACAGAAACGGAAGATAAAAAAAGATCTCAAAGAATGCTAAATGTAAAAGGCAAGAGCCTTTACTAAAAATCAGATTAAAGCATCCAGATGCCATTTCCTACAAGTCACTTTCTTTACTTGACACTTCTTTATAAGCACTGCTCCAGTCATTGCTCGAGTTTGAGTCAATATGTTAGACTGAGGCCAGGCAAATGTGTGTAGCCCACTAGAAAACAGAATGACCCTCAGAAGGACCCTCTACCTAACTACCCCACGACTGTCTCAAATCAAATGGATTCAAAGTTGCGCCTCTGCCTTTCTGTCCCTTTTTGATATTCCAGGTGTGGAAGTGAGGACGTGGTGAGTCCTGCGGTGTGAATTTCCAGATTTCCCTGGGTCTTCCGGTAGGAGCCATGATCCACTGTGCTGACCACACAGGAGCCAAAAGTGTGTGTGTCACCTCTGTTAAGGGGATGAGGCACTGGACACACGTCCTGTTGCTTGTGTGGGTGACATGGAGATGGCCACAGTGAAGGCAAACCTGAGCCCAGGAAGAAGGTACATCTGGCAGTGATAACTGGGTAATGAAAGTCCTACCAGAGAAAACATGGTGTGTTTTTCTATTTTGAAGGTAACACGGGGGCCACTGAAAACAATAAAGGTGAAATGAAAGGTTCTGCTATCACAGGACCAGTTGCAAAGGGCCATACAGACCGGGGGCCCAGGAGTGCATCCAACGCCCGCAGCATTGCATGATTCTTTGGTGTATTTGTTAAAAAAAAAATTAAAAATCATTTGCTCCTGATGTTTGCCTTCCTGTTCTTTTCTGCACATCACTCTTCTTGGCACCACCTACCCCTGGCCTCCTATTGTAAAATAAAGGTACTCAGTGCAAACTGGGTGTGGGTGTGTGCAATAAACAGCAGTTGGCAAAAAAAAAAAAAAAAAGGCTGGGCCTCAGCAAACTTACGTGTTGTAGTCTCCAGGTTATTTGCTGACAATAAAACTACAAATCTAGGAATATCAAGTAGCAGGACTCTCCATACGGCATTACAATACAATATTTAAGGGCTCACGTTCTAAGTGTCAGCTTCTGCTTCTATCGCCCACTGGCTGCTTGACCAAGGGAAGAATCACATAATCTCTCTAAATGATGTTTTCTCCTCTAGAAAATGGCCATAATAATACCGACATTTCCTAAGGGTTCTGTAGAACCCTTCATACATGATGCTGTATGAGAACTGCATTAGAATCATGCCGCATGAAATACTAAATAAATGTTGGCTGCAGCTAGGTGCATGTCTTGCATACAGTATGATGAAAATGAAAAAACTATTTAAATGATCATAAAACTGGAGTGCCTGGGTGGCTCAGTCGGTTAAGCATTCGGCTTTGGCTCAGGTCATGATCTCATGGTTAGTGAATTTGAGCCACATGTCGGGCTCTGTGCTGACAGCTCAGAGCCTGGAGCCTGCTTCAGACTCTGTGTCTTCCTCTCTCTCTGCCCCTCCCCCACTCGTACTATGTCTCTGTCTCTGTCTCAAAAATAAATACTGGGGTGCCTGGGTGGCTCAGGTCGTGATCTTGCACTTAGTGGGTTCAAGCCCTTCATCGGGCTCTCTCTGCTGTGAGCACCGAGCCTGCTTCAGATCCTCTGTTCCTTGGTTTCTGCCCCTCTCAAAAATAAATACATAAACTTTAAAAAATAAACAAACATCAAAAAATATTTTTTAAGAAATAAATTATCATAAAACATTACATTCCAGCTAAGTATGAGATATTATTATTTATAATCTAAATAATCTAATCTAAATTAGATTAATAATCTAATGAGATATTCAACAACAATCTAATCTAAATTAGATTTATATTCTAAATAATGAGATATTATTATTTATAATCTAAATAATCACTAAAAAAGGAGCAGCCTGATTAGTCAACAATTAGTGTCTAAAATTGCTATAACACAATCACTATATTGTACACCTGAAACTAATATTACACCTTATGTTAACTAACTAGAATTAAAAACAAAAACTTAAAAAAGCAACACTTCACACACACTGGGATGGCGACAAAAAGACAGTGAATAACCCAGGTTAGCAAGGATGTGAAGAAACTGGAACACACACACACACAATGTGTTAAAACAGGTAATGTACCCAACTGGCTCAGCTGGTAGAGCACTTGACTCTTGATCTCAAGGTCTTGAGTTCAAGCCTCAGTTTGGGGGTAGAGTTTACTTTTAAAAAAAGATCAGGGGCATGTGGTTGGCTCAGTAGGTTGAGCGTCCAACTCTTGCTTTTGGCTTGGGTCATGGTCCCAGAGTTGTGGGATTGAGCCCACATCAGACTCCAAGCTGAGCATGGATCCTGCTTAGGATTCTCTATCTGTCTCCCTCTGCCCCTCTCCCCAACTTCTGTCCTGTCTTTCTCTAAAAAATAAAAAAATAGGGGCGCCTAAGTGGCTCAGTCGGTTGAGCATCCGACTTCAGCTCAGGTCATGATCTCACGGTTCCTGAGTTCGAGTCCCATGTTAGGCTCTGTGTCGACAGCTCACAGAGCCTGGAGCCTGCTTTGGATTTTGTGTCTCCCTCTCTTTCTCCCCCTCCCCCTGCTCATGCTCTGTCTCTCTCTCTTTCTCTCAAAAATAAACGAACATTAAAAAAATTTTTTTAATAAAAAAAATAAAAAGACCAAAACTCAAAATTGTTATAGCAATAAATAGTGAAATGAAGATCTTATTTAGAATGTAATTATAAATGGAAGAAAAAAAGAGTTAAAAGAATGAAATGGATCTGTCTCCAAGGGGTGGGCCTGGGTGGAGAACAGCAGAGCAGGGATCTCCTTTTTCAAAATAAAACTTTTAGGGGTGCCTGGGTGGCTCAGTCAGTTAAGCATCCAACTCTAGATTCAGGTCATGATCTCACAGTTGGTGATTTTGAGCCCTGGGTAGGGCTCTGTGCTGACAGTGCAGAGTCTACTTGGAATTCTCTCTCTCCCTCTCTCTCTCCTCTCTCTGACCCTCCTGATTGCTCTCACTCTCTCTCCCAAAATAAATAAATACACTCAAAAATTTTTTAAATAAAACTTTTATCACTGTTTCATTTTCCACATATGTACATGTATTATTTTAATAAAAACAAAAATTAAACCTACTATATAAAAAGCAGAGGTCAGCAAACTTTTTCTGTAAAGTGCCAGAGAATAAATATTTTAGGACTTGCAGGATATGTGGTCTGTCACGACTACACAACTCTGGCATTTTAGTGTGAAAGCAGCCACAGACAATATGTAAACAAATGGGCATGGTTGCGTCCCAATAAAACTTTATTACAGAAAGAGGTGGAAGATTTGGCCCACAGGCCAGACTGTGCCAACCCCTGCTATAAATAATGCTTTGAACGTTACAGTCAGATGTAGTTCAATATCCAGTTCTACTCAGTAAGTTATTTAAATTGGGCAATTACTCAAACTCTCTGTGCTCCAATTCCATCTGTAAAGGGGAATATTTGTAACCTCATTATGAATCAACCTCATAGTTTATCATATTATAATGAGGTAACAATCATTATATCCAGCAAAATTGTTGGGTACTAAAAAGTTGTTGGGGATGTTTACAAAGTCTCAAATGAACACCTGTCCACTTGTTTGTTAAAAACAAAGGGGTATATATTGGGAATGTACCTAATGCCACAGAACTGCATTTAAAAATGGCTAAAATGAGGGGTGTCTGGATGGCTTAGTCGGTTAAGCGTCCAACTTCGGCTCAGGTCATGACCTCAATGAGTTCAAGCCCCACATCTGGCTCTGTGCTGACAGCTCAGAGTCTGGAGTCTGCTTCAGATTTTGTCTCCCTCTCTCTGCCCCTCCCCCGCTTGCACACTATCTCTCTCTCTCTCTCTCTCAAAAATAAACATTAAAAAATATTTTTAATGGCTAAAATGATAAACTCTATGTTATGCGTATTTTGCCACAATAAAAAAAAAGGAGGGAGGGCGCCTGGGTGGCTCAGTTGGTCCAACTGAGTTGGTGTCCAACTCTTGATTTTAGCTCAGGTCATGATCTCACGATTCTGGGATCCAGCCCCAAGTCAGGCTCTGAGCTGACAGTGTGGAGCCTGCTTAGGATTCTCTCTCCCTCTCTCTCTGCCCCTGCCCCACTTGTGAGTGTACACTCACACATTCTCTCAAAATAAATAAACATTTTTTTTAAAAGGAGGGAGAGAGTAACTTAACATAATAAAAGTTTGTATCTCTTTCATGCAATAGCTAAGAGTCTGGTGGTCCTGGCCATCCTGTAGTTGTGCCGTCTAGCACATGTGACCTCCAAGGTCACCACTGCAGGGGTAGAAAGAGTTGGAAAAGTCACACTGGTTCATAGCTGCCTTAGGCCAAGAGTGATACGCATCACTTCTGGTCACAGTTCGCTGGACAGATCTTGTCACAAGGCCCCAACTTAACTGCTGTGGAGCTAGGAAATGTAAGAAGGCATTTGAGTATTTGCTGAGTACTGTCTCTTCCACATCCATTTCCCCCACTCCAATATGACCCCTAAAAGACAGGGGTTCTTCTTGAATCTTCTTGGCACCCCAGTGACTAGCATGGAATCTTGCCCATGTAGGGCCGGGAAGGGAGTGCTCAGTGAGTGATTAAATCAGTGACTGGCGACATGAATGACTGACTGAAGTACATAATGTAGGATACACAGAAAAAGCATATTTTTTTAATTCTTTACAAACTAGCTTAATAAGGCAAGAGTTACATTTCTCACACTTAAAAAGCAACTTGCTATTTTTCTAAACAATATCTTAAAAGATTTAACCTTTTATCATAAGAAAGGACAACTCTGTCCCTGCCCATAAAGTAAAACATGGAATCATTTTTTTTTCCAGTTACTTTGAAAAAAAAACTTACTGCTTTCTTTTCTAAAACTGTCCACAACCATTTTCCCATTATAAAATTAAAATACCTGTATTGTAGAAACATCTATCAAAAAATAAGGACGTAAAATCTGGCTGGACCCCCACCAGCAACAGATAACTTTTTTTATATGTGATTGAGTTTGTATGTGTGTTTAAAATTTTTTTAATGTTTATTTATTTTTGAGAGAGACAGAGACAGAGTACAAGCAGGGGAGGTGCAGAGAGAGGGAGACAGAATCCGAAACAGGCTCCAGGCTGAGCTGTCAGCACAGAGCCTGACATGGGGCTCAAACCCAAGAACCTGAGATTATGACCTGAGCTGAAGCCCGGATGTTTAACTGATGGAGCCACCCAGGTGCCCCTTAAGTTTATTTTGAGAGAGAGAGAGAGAGCATGAGCAGGAAAGAAGAGAGAGAGAATCCCAACCAGGCTCCATGGTGACAGTGCAGAGACCGATGAGGGGCTCAAACTCATAAACTCTGAGATCATGACTCAAGCCAAAACCAAGAGTCGGACACTTAACCAACTGAGTCACGTAGCTGCCCCAAGTTTGTATGTATGTTTAATGTGTGTATGTGTATGTGCGTATTTGTTAATCAAAAGTAGAATCCAAATTTGTCAAGCATATCTCATCCTGCACCTCAAATCTTCTCCGTCTTTCCTTGTCTTTGAAGCCCCTGATCAATTTTTCCACCCTGGCTGCCATTAGGTGGACCAAATGTGCAGGAGTTCTAACAGAATGCACATAGATACAACCACTGGTCCCTTACTTCCTGCTCACGCTGGATGCCTCTCACTCCCACCCCTGGCCTCCCTCTTGCCTTTGAGGTGTTAGAACCTGTGGGACCCATCTGATGCGCAACCTGAAAGTTTGAGGGAGTTAATGTACCAGGGGCGAATCTTTTACCAATGAGATACAGAAGCTGAGGGATAAATTCTTCTTCTTTTGGGTGGACTGTCCTGGGATACAGTACTTCAGACATCCTCCCGAGAGACAGTGGGGGGGTGCAAGCGTGACACCCCCGGAACCAAGTAGTCAGTTGTACCTTGTTACCAAGCAGTGGACAGCTTGGAAATGTACTCTTGAACTGACTTAATCTTCTCTCCTCAATTCCCCTTTTCTTGCTTCTGCTTCGTGAAAAAGTAATAGCCCATAAGCTTTTGCCTCAAGCTCTAGGTTCTGGGGTATCCAGATACAGAGATACCATGGATGCTCTCCTAATTATCCCTTCAGCTCTTACCACAATAGTGCACCCTGCCTCAACTTCCAAATGCCAACATTTGTGTCTCTTTACCTGAAGGCCTTGTTTGGCTTCTGGGCCCATTATGTACCTGTTCATGCTAAGCTGGAAGTGCCAGAGAACTGATGCCCCTGGGAGCAGCCCTCCAACAGTGACTGACTGGAGCTGGTGTTTAGGGACCCTAGATTTCTTACCCCTTTGTGAGAGAACACTGAGCTGTGAGTTCTGCATTGGCTCAAGTTCGCCAGTGAAATTAGGTTTGGTTGCCCACTGGCGGTGACTGGCTTGACCGTACATGCTCTGTGGACTGCCTTTTCTTTCCCATCTCACTTCCCTCTGCTCTACCAGTACATCCTGGGCTCTTCTCTCAGATAAGCTACCTAAATCTGGAGAAAAATGTAGGGAGAGCAAAAGATACCTTTACAATGGAAAAATCTGGCAGATGCTTCCTTAATCAGGTAACCAAACATCGACATAATGTCACCAGTAATAGTCACCTCATAAGCTTCCTGATGGATATACTGAAAAGGTAAGTATTTCTACCAATTTAATCGTGACCTTAACCAAGAGGAAATAAGCAGACAAGTTGAAATCTACAAAGCTTGGACTCGAACTATGTCAATGTCAATGTCTCAAAAAAACAAAACAAAGAGGATACTGAACGCTTCTAGATTAAGGGACTAAAGACACACAATGGACAACAACAACTACAACTACAGTATGGTCCTTGAGAGGATTTTAGATCAGAAATGAGAGAGTTGTAAAGAACAGTCTTGGGACAAGGAGGATTGTGATGATGGACTGCATTTTATTGATGGCATTGTATCATTGTTAAACTTATATCACAGTTATATAAGAGAATGATCTTGTCACTAGAGGACGTATGATGAAGTACTGGAGTAACTGTTATGTTTTCTGCAACTTACTCTCATGTTATTCAACTAATAAAATGTGCGTGTGCATGTGCAAAGAGAATAAGAGGAAGATAAAGCAAAGTAGCAAATTTATGAATCCAGGTGAAAGATATGCAGGTCTCCATAATTTTTCTAAAGGCTTCAAACATTTCAAAACAAAATGTTCAGAAAGACTTTGTGCATAGCCGAGGTTATGGCAGGTACATAAATCCAAATCTCTCAATATATCCAAAGCAGATCAAAAAAGAGGAACAAATAAAACCACAAATATCCCATATCTTATAATATAATTAGAAGACTGAAGCTTCCTTTTCGAACCAAGGTCCCAGCAGAATGGCTCCTGCGAAGAAGGGCCATTCTGCCATCAAAGAGATAGTGACCAGAGAATACACCATCGACATTCACAAGGGCATCCATGGACTGAGTGTGTGCCCCTCGGGCACTCAAAGTGATCTGGAAATTTGCCATGAAGGAGATGGGAACTCCAGACATGCACGTTAACACAAGGCTCAACAAAGCTGTCTGGGCCAAAGGAGTAAGGAATGTTCCAAACTGTATCCATATACGGTTGTCCAGAAAACATAATGAGGATGAAGATTCACCAAACAAGTGCTATATGTTGGTGACCTATGTACTTGTCACCACTTCCAAAAATCTACAGTTAATGTGAATGAGAACTAATCGTTGAATGTCAAATAAAGGTATGCTGCAAAAAAGGAGGAGGAGAAGGAAAAGAAGAAGACTGAAAATACTACAAGCTTCAAAATGCCAGCAATTTCTGCTGGAGATATTTCTCAAATGTTCATCATAACTCTTCAGGAGACTAAGGTGAGATGTAGGTGGGAAGAGAAGTACATAGAAGAAAGAGGAGGATGGAGAGCATAAGATGGAACTAAAATTGCTCCCAGGAAAAGAAAACCCACTTTAAGTATGAACATACTAACAAAGATTTCTGGTAGGTCAGAGCAGTCCAGGAAATAAAAGGTATACACAACTTACACAACTTACACAACTTAAGGAGGCAGTCTCAGAAAACCAGTGTTTCTGGGGAGAAGAGGGAGAAAAGGAATGAGAGGTGCCCTTGAAAATGTGCTGTGAAGGACAGATGACGGATCCCGTAAGATAAGAGAATATTTTAAAGTCAAAGGACATATACTCATGCTTCCCAAAAAGACTTCCAATAAAGAAACCATACTCACTACACTTACAAAAGAATAGGAACTATACTTGAACTAGGAATCTTGTAAACCACCTGACGATCAATCCTGTTCACAAAATGCAAAATAAAAGATAAAAAAAAGTCCATGAACTTAAAGACAGAGTAATAGAAATTATACAATCTGAAGAGGAGAAACAGACAGACTGAAAATAATGAAAGAGCTTCAGGGTTCTGTGGACTAATATAAAAACTGCTAACGCAAATGTAACTGCAAGTCCCAAAAGAAGAGGTTAAAGAGAATGGAAAACAAAAACAAACAAAAATTTGAATGGCTTGAAATTTCCTAAATTAGGTGACAGGCCCAAATTTATAGATTTAAGGTCAGCAAACCTCAAGCAGGATAAATACAAAGAAAATTGCACTTAGACACACCCTAGGCAAATTGCTGAAAACCAAAAATAAAAAGAAAATCTTGAAAGCAATCAAAGAAAAATGGCCCAATATATACAAAAGAACAATAAAAATGATATTTCCACCTTACAAGAGTTTAAAAGACATACTTAGGAATAAATTTAAGGAAAAGTATATAAGACCTCCTCACTGAACACTACAAACAATATTAAAAGAAATTAAGACCTAAGTAAAAAGGGAGATGTACCATGTTCATAGATTTGAAGAGTCAATAACCGTTAAGATGCTAATTTTTCCCAAATTGATCTAAAGATTAAATACCATCCCAGTCGTCATCCTCACACTTTTTGTAGAAGTTAATAAATGATTCTAATATTTATATGGAAAATGTAAAGAAACTAGACTGTCCAAATCAATCTTGAAAAACAACAAAGTTGAAGGACCTACACTATGTGACTTCATGACTTACTATATAGCTCCACTAATGAAAATAAAAGTAATTAAAACTGACATAAGAATTGGTCAGGGGAACAGGAAAAAAAGCCCAGAAACCAACCACCAATTATACAGTCACAAGAACGCAATCCCCAATTGCCAAGGTATAAATGTAATGTAATGGCATTTTCAACAAATGCTCTGACAACTGAATATTTCTACGGGAAAAAAATCTGATATTCTTCACAAAATATTTTTTATACCATTCACAAAAACCAGAGATGGATCATAGGTCTAAACATAAAAGCTACAACTATAGGGGCACCTTAGTGGCTCAGTTGGTTAAGCGTTTGACTCTTGATTTCAGCTCAGGTCATGATCTCACGGTTTGTGAGTTCAAGCCCCACATCAGGCTCTGCGCTAACAACACATGGAGCCTGCTTGGGATCCTCTCTTTCTCCCTGTCTCTCTCTCTCCCTCTCGAAATAAATAAATAAAATTAAAAAATTTTTTAAAAGCTACAACTATAAAATTTCTAGAAGAAAATATAGAACTATATCTTCACATCCTACAGGTGGTAAAGATTTCTTAGACAGGACTCAGAAAACAGTAATATAAAAGAAAAAAAATGATAAATATGACTACATCAAAATGTAATGCTTTGGTTATCAAAGGACACTCTATGAAAATGAATAGGCAACCACAAAAGTCTGACATCCAGGATATAAAAAAGAAAAATATCTAACTCGTACAACTCAGTAGTAAAGACAACCCAATTTTAAGTGGTCAAAATCTGAGCAGGCACTTAACAAAGGGAGATATACAAATGCCAGTAAGCACAGGAAAGTGTTCAACATCATTAGTAATCAAGGACTAAAATTAAAACCATAATGACACACCCTTCAGTACCCTCCAGAATGGCTAAAAATAAAGACTGCAGCACCAAAAGTTGGCAATGATATGAGGCAACTGGAATTCTCATACACTGTTGGCTAGAAACAGACTGCTAAAACTATTCAGCTGTAAGTACATGCCACCCTCCATAAAAAAAGAATAATGACTTGAAGATGGAGCCACAGGTTCAGAGGGTAGAGCAGCAGGCCACAGAAGATTATCCACAGGCCTTGAACCCTAAATGGCCCTTTATTTGCCCTGGAGATCAGTCCTGTTAGGTAGGTGTCCGTACTTGCCTATTCATTTTCATACAGTTGTCTCTGATGAGAAGTTTTAAATTTGATATAATCATGTTTGTCTTTTTTTTTTTTTTTAGTGGGGATTGCTTTCTAAGTCTTGTCTAAGAAACCTCCACACACCCCCAGGTCATGAAGATATTCTTTTTTTTCTTCTACAAGCCTTTAAGTTTTATAATTTTGGAAATAAAACGGATAACTTCTTTAGAAATTAAACATGCATCTGCCATATGACCCAAGAATTCTTCTGACAGGTGTTTTCTCAAATAAAAACGTTTGACCAAGAAAAGATTTGTGGGACAGAAAGGGGAAGAGCTTGAACCAGGGCAGAGGTTGTGAGCAAGAAATGGATGAATTGGACAGATATTAATGCTTTTCACCTAAAAGCATTTCTAATTACAAACAAAAGGAGGAAGGAAGAAGAGGGAATGAGGTATGTGACGTATGGGAATTTTCCTCTTTTGTCTGACCTTTTCTCAACTTTATTAAAGACAAGGCAGGCAGGGCATCATCATGAAGGGTATTGTAAGCCACCTTAAAAAGCTTGAAACATTGGGGTGCCTGAGTGGCTCAGTTGGTTAAGCTTCCACTTCTTGATTTCGGCTCAGGTCATGATCTCACGGTTGTGAAAATGAGCCCCACATTGGGCTCTGCACTGGGCGTGGAGCCTGTTTAAGATTCTTTCTCTCAAGAATGAAATCTGGCCATGTGTAGCAACATGGATGGAACTGAAGGGTATTATGTTAAGTGAAATAAGTCAGTCAGAAAAAGACAGATACCATATGTTTCCACGCATAGGTGGATTTTGAGAGACTTAGCAGAAAACCATGGGGGAGGGGAAGAGGGGAAAAGAAAAAAGACACAGAGAGGGAGGGAGACAAAACATAAGAGACTCTCAAAGACTAAGAACAAACTGAGGGGTGATGGGGGTATGAGAGGGGGGAGAGTGGGTGACGGGCTCAGAGAAGGGTGTTGGGATGAGCACTGGGTGTTGTATGGAAACCAATTTGACAATAATTTTTTTTTTAATTTTTTTAACGTTTATTTATTTTTGAGAGACATAGAGACAGAGCGTGAGCAGGGGAAGGGCAGAGAGAGAGGGAGATACAAAATCTGAAGCAGGCGCCAGGCTCTGATGAGCCGTCAGCACAAAGCCTGATGCGGGGCTCGAACTCACAGACCGTGAGATCATGACCCGAGCCGAAGCTGGCCACTCAACCGACTGAGCCACCCAGGCACCCCAACAATAAATTATTAAAAAAAAAAAAAAAAAAAAGATTCTTTCTCTCCCTCTGCCCCTCTCCCACTTGTGCACACACACGCTCCCAAAAAAAAAAAAAAAAAGAGCTTAAACATTAGTTTGTAAACCATGGGAGAGGAACAGAAAGTTTAAGCTGAGAATAAGATTAGTCAGGCTCTGAAGGCTCTTCTTTGTCAACAGTGAATAACTGAGGAAGAGATCAGTTAGAAATCTTAGGTTACAACGGTCCAGAGAGAAAATGATAAAGGAAAATCATGGAGACGTACAGAAAGGATGGACTCTGGATATGTTTTACAGGAGGCAGGATTGACAGAACTTAGTGATGAGTGAGGTTCTGATTCCAGCGATCAAGAACAGCAGGATTGGGTATTAAGGTTTTTTTCCTTTATTTTCATTTATGTACACGCTGCTATATTTGTGAAACTTCCAATGTCGTCTGCTCTTTGAAGCCTTATGCAGCTTACACTCTAAGCAGAATTAATCTGTTCCCAATACATTTTAGACATACATCAAACCACACATTACACTATAATCCACACTCAGCCATTCAACAACAAAAGGGCCATATACTAATTACTGAATCCAGGAATTAACATAGTCCGGACCCAGCACTAGTATAAAGAACATTCTATTATTTTAGCTTCTCTTCACTTTAAAACTGCCAGTATGGTATTAAAACTGAATGTCTTGAGTGGAAACATGCTAAAAGTTACAGAGATACAAGAATATACATGCCAGGTTTTCTACCTTTGACTAATGAAATTGGTTATACAGTCAATTCTCATTATTCACGGTAGTTCTATAAAGTCACCATGAACACTTAATTATCAAATACCAAACCACTGCTCCTAGGAGAAACACAAGGTTAGGTTCCTGTGAGTCTCTGGTCACAAGATTTTCTTACATCAGTCAATACATAATCTTGTTTTATGTGTGTTTCTGTTGAAAGATACCTTATTCAATACATATTAACTCATTAACATTGCACTCACAGCCAGCAGCATATAACTCCTATCTGAACCAAGTTTATCTAAAAGAAGCTTTCCTTTGTGAGACATCACAGGCTTCTTGCATTGGTAATGCTAGACAGCACTTCATCAATATGCTTGGAGGCCATTCCAAATTGTGAAATCGCTGGCCAAAAATACAAAAATGAGAAAAATGTGGCACTAAATATACTTAAAAGCACCATGAGTATTGATTTAGGGGTTACAAAAAAATTTTACTGAGTAGGTGAATTCCCAAATACAGATTCCATGAATGATGAGGACTGACTTACAGGTTTTTTGATTTGATATAAAACTTCTCTCCCACAGCTATCTCAGTTATATTTTTCATACACTCATCTCCAGTTACACCCAGTTCATATCACAAGGTAAACAGGTCATGGCACATATCACACAGAAACACAAATACACTACAGTTAGTGCTAAGAGATAAGACTTGAAAAAGACAAACTTCCCCTAAAAGATCCCAGACCTGAGGTCACTAAAATACCTGTGCCAGTCCGGAGTTAAATAAAAATGCTGGCTTATGAGAATTTAATTAAAAAATGTGACTCACACTGTGAGTTGTATGGAGAAACAAACCTTAAAAGGACTAGGAATGCAAAAGTACAAACAACCCAAATGCCCATTCATTAATGGACGAACAAAATGTGGAATATCCCTACAACAGATTATTATTCGGCCATAAAAAGAGTGAAGTACTGATACAGGCTAGCACACGGAGGAACCCTGAAACATTACGCTAGGTGAAATAAACCCAACATACAAAAAACAAAAACTGTAGGATTCCACTTCTGTGAAATATCTAGAATTGGCAAATTCAGAGGAAAAAGTAGATCAGTGGGGTGACGAGAGGAGCAAATGAAAGTGCCCGCTAAAGAGTCGTGCGTTTCTTTTGGGGATGATAAAAATGTTCTGGAACTAGACAATAATGATGGTCCCACAACCTTGTGAATATACTAAAACCACCGAACTGTTTAAATGGATGAATGTAATGCTATGTGAATTGTATCTCAATTAAAAAAAAATCTACAAAGGCTAAATATGCAGCTAAACTTGAGTATCAAATTCCTTTGGAACGGGTAATTTCTTCCCTCCTGCGGATACTGGTCCCAACTCCGTGCGGCTACCGACACGAACTTCAGCACCCTTCACTCCTGTCAACAAGCAGCCTTTGGAGGTCTCGAGCCGTGCAATGAACCGCCACAATTAACAATACGCTGCTGCACCCCAGTCGTTGCGTCTCGGAGTGTTGGTCCAAGTTTCCAGTGTCCCTGTCCCTCCTAACCACACTCTCAGTAAGCCTTGATCCTGACCCCTACTGTACTACAGGCCTCTGACTCAGGATCACTCAGCTGTGGTCACAACGAGCTCAACCACCGCCCCTAGCGACCTACTCAGAACCCGAGCCTCCCCAAGCTCCACAGTCCCCGGCCAGAACCACCCCAACTGGGCCATTCTCCTTCCCTCCCCACTTACGCGCCTCAGGCAGCGCGCGGTGCACGCAGGGAGCTCAGTCTAGGCTAAAGACAAGGGGAAGGTAGTTTAGATAGAGCCGCGCAGAGGAGACTGGGAAAGCCCTGCTAGAGAACCCTGGGAAGAAGGTCCAAATCAAGACCGAGCCGTGGGCGGGGAAGGACAGGAGATGGAGCCGTAAATCAAGGCAAGGAAGGGGAGGAGAGCCGCAAAGTAGTCTGCTGAAACCGTAAAGCAAGCTGACAGCGCGACGCTGACCTAGATGTGTAAAACCACTCACCGCGTCGCTCCCTTTGCCTCCATCTAACCCTGCGGCTGCTTGTAGTTCTGCGGCCGCCCAGGTCTCTGCTGCCCCCTGGCGGGCCAGTTGAACTCACGCGGGCATTCCAGCCCCTTCTTGAAAGACCTCGACAAACCCAATCCCGATAGAATGCGGCGACTGGGCGGGGTAGGAATTTCTCAGCATCCGTCCGTTCACGCGAGGGATTGTGCAGGAAAAGAAGAACATGCTTGTTAAGTCTTGTTAAGAATGATCATCAGAGCCCTTCATAGATTCCACCCCAGACAGACACAGCAAACCGAGGCAGTATGGACATGTTTGCTCATTAAGTCTTCTGCCTCTACTGCCACTGCCGCACGCACCCGCTCATCACCTGATGGCTTCTTAAATTAGCTGGGACCGGAGGGAAGTGACAGTATAGCGACATGGGGGAAGGGAGTTCTTTATAATGGCCCTTGGAACTGTGCCTTGCAACTGGGTGATGACTGCACATCCTGTCAGCAATGTTCAAAAACAAGATTAAAATGTTTAGTCATCACAACCCCGTCTTAAATACTTTAGGATTCCAGCAAAATCTTTCTCATACATTTTCAAATCAGTTGTTTCAATACACTCCTTTTAACCAGACGGTTCATTACCTGAGCAGCAATACTCCGGGGCAATGCATCCAGTCATTTCCTGAATGACTACTCATTCTTCCCAGTAACACCATCGGAAGCTGAGTAAAAAGCCTAGAATCAGACCCCGTGAATCAACAATGAATTTGGTAAAGGTGGCATTTCGAATCAACTAAGAAAGGAATGGTTTGATTTTAAAACGGTGCTGGGGGGCGCCTGGGTGGCTCAGTCGGTTGAGCGTCCGACTTCGGTTCAGGTCATGATCTCGCGGTCTGTGAGTTCGAGCCCCGCGTCGGGCTCTGGGCTGACAGCTCAGAGCCTGGAGCCTGCTTCACATTCTGTGTCTCCCTCTCTCTCTGCCCCTCCCCCACTCATACTCTGTCTCTCTCTATCTCAAAAATAAATAAACATTAAAAAAAATTTTAAAAAAATAAAACGGTGCTGGGACGATTAGATTCGTTAACTAGGTTAGATTTCTTATCAAAACGTATACTGAAATAAATTATAATTGAATTCAAGAGTGAAATGTTAAATAAACACAGA
Organism: Paguma larvata; assembly: GCA_030068075.1. Taxonomy (NCBI): domain Eukaryota; kingdom Metazoa; phylum Chordata; class Mammalia; order Carnivora; family Viverridae; genus Paguma; species Paguma larvata. Next base: position 101,601,694 of record CM057828.1, read on the forward strand.
GATACACATAAAACCAAGTAAAAAATATACAGATGAGTGTCCGACCTCAGAATGAAGGGCTTTCCAAGTATAAAATGAGAAATCATAAAGTAGAAGAGGAACAAACGTTAACTATGTAAACTTTTTTTAAATTTTTTTTAATGTTTATTTATTTTTGAGAGACATAGAGGCACAGCATGAACAGGGGAAGGGCAGAGAGAGAGAGAGACACAGAATGTGAAACAGGCTCCAGGCTCCGAGCCGTCAGCAAAGAGCCCGACGCGGGGCTCAAACTCACAGACCGCGAGATCATGACCTGAGCTGAAGTCGGCCGCCCAACCGACCAAGCCACCCAGGCGCCCCATGAGCCACCCAGGCGCCCCCGTAAAGTTTTTAAATAACTTCTGGAAGTTGAAAATAGGATAAACTTTAGAAGTAAATAACAAAAAGGGGGAATATTGTATGGTAAAGAGAGCTTATATATAAAAAGTTCTAACAACTCAAGAATAACAGACAGGGTGCCTGGGTGGCTCAGTCGGTTAAACCTCTCTAACTTTGGCTCAGGTCATGATCTCCCAGTTGGTGAGTGCCAGCGTCAATCTCTGCACTGACAGTTTGGAGTCTGGAGCCTGCTTCGGATTCTGTGTGTCCCTCGCTCTCTGCCCCTCCCCCACTCATACTCTGTCTCTCTCTGTCTCTCAAAAATGAATAAACATTCCAAAAAAAAAAAAAAAAAGAATGAGGTGGCTGGGTAGCTCAGGCTGGTGGGTTGGACTCCTGATTTCAGCTCAGGTCATGATCTCAGGGTCCTGGAATCCAGCCCCACATTGGCTCCATGCTGAGCATGGAGCCTGCTCAAGATTCTCTCTCTCATCCTGTGCCCCCCCCTCTTAAATTAAAATTAATTAATTAATTAATGTTGTCTGTTAATATTCAGTGTAGGTGATACTCTTACACGGTTAGTAGGAATATAAACTGATGCAACCTTTCAGGAAAGAAATCTGGCAATATATATAAAAAATATATACCCTCTGACCCAGGAATTCAACCTCCAGGACCTTATCAACTAAAGAAAATATCCAGGATATACACAAAGACTTCTACCCTAAAAATTACTGGAAATGAATTAAAATACCACATTATGGGATCTGTTCAATAATACAGCCATCAAAAATCATGTTTAGAGGGATGCCTGGGTCACTCAGTCAGTTGGGCATCAGACTCTTGATTTCAGCTCAGGTCATGATCCCAGGGTGGTGGAATGTGGCTCTGAGCTAAGTGTGGAGGCTGCTTGAGATTCCCTGTCTTTCCCTCTGCTCCTCTCGCCAGCTTGCGTGCGCACTCTCTCTCTGTCTCTCCCTAAGAAAATAAAAATTAAAAGTAAATCATGTTTACAGAAATGTCCATTGACTTGCAAAAGTGTTCAAGATTGTTTTCCTGTGGAAGAAGCAGGATCTAAAGCTATACATATAAAACAGCTTGCCTGCACCCATTAGGATGGCTAATGGTAATTTTAAAAATAGAAAATACTGGGGTGCCTGGGTGACTCAGTTGGTTCAATGTCAGACTTTGGCTCAGGTCATGATCTTGAGGTTCATGAGTTCTAGCCCCTCTGTGCTGATAGCTCAGAGTCTGAAACCTGCTTTGGATTCTGTGTCTCCCTCTATCTCTGCTCCTTCCTTGCTCACACTCTGTCTCTCTCTCAATATAAATAAACATTAAAAAAAATTTAAGGGGCACCTGGGTGGCTCAATCCATTGAGCATCTGACTTCAGCTCAGGACATGATCTCACCATTCACGAGTCCAAGCCCCGCATCGTGCTTTGTGTTGACAGCTAGGAGCCTGTAGCCTGCTCCGGATTCTGTGTCTCTCTCTCTGCCCCTCTCCCACTTGTACTTTGTCTCTCAAAAATAAATAAATGTTTAAAAAAATTAAAAACAATAGAAAATACCCAGTATTGATGAGAATGTAGAAAAACTGGAACCTCTGTACACTATTGTTGGAAATGTAAAATGGGGCAAACACTATGAAAAGCTGTATCATCATTCTTCAAAAAATTAAAAATGGAATTACCATATGACCTAGCAACTCTACTTCCAGGCATATACCCAGAAGAATTGAGGGCATAGTCTTCTTTTTTTAAATGTTTATTTATTTTTGAGAGAGTGCATGCATCGGAGCTGGAGAAGGGCAGAGAGAGAATCCCAAGCAGTCTTTACGTTGTCAGCACAGAGTTCGAACTCAAGAACTGGGCTCGAACTCACAAACCCTGAGATCATGACCTGAACCACTATCAAAAGTCTGTCACTTAACCGGGCCACCCAGGTGCCCTGAAAGAGGTATTTGTACACCCATGTTCATAGAAACATTATTCACAATTGCCAAAGAGAGAAAGCAACCCCAGTGTCCACTGACAACTGAATGGATAAGCAAAATGTAGTAAATACATACAATGGAATATGATTCAGTCTTAAAAAGGAAGTAAATTCTGGAATGCTTGGGTGGCTCAATTGGTTAAGCATCCTACTCTTGATATCAGCTCAGTTCTTGATCTCAAGGTCGTGAGTTCAAGCCCTGGACTGGGCCCCACACTGGGCGTGAAGCGTACTTTAAGAAGAATAAAAAAAAAAAAAAAAAAAAGGAAGTGAATTCTGACACATAGTACGATATGGATGAAATTTAAGGACATTATGGTAAGTGAATTAAGCCCATTGTAAAAGACAAATACTGTATGATTCTGCTTATGGGAGATACCTAAAGTGGTCAAATTCATAAAGAAAAAAGTAGAAGAGTGTTACCAAGGGATTGGGGAGAGGGGGAAATGGAGAGTTGTTATTTAAAGGGTATTGAATTTCAGTTTTGCAAGAGGAAAAGGCTTCTGGAGACTGGTCGGACAACAATGTGAATGCAGTTAATACTGCTGAGCTGTGCACTTAAAAATGGTAAAGATGGTAAATTCTATGTATGTGTATTTTTCCACAATTAAACATTTCTAATTAAAATAGGGGCGCCTGGGTGGCTCAGTCAGTTAAGCATCCAACTTCAGCTCAGGTCATGAGCTCATGGTTCTTGAGTTCGAGCCCCACATTAGGCTCTGTGGTGACAGCTCAGAGGGATTCTGGGTCTCCCTCTCTCTCTGTTCCTCCCCTGCTCGCACTCTGTCTTTCTCTCTCTCAAAAATAAATAAAGATTTTTTAAATTTAAGTAAATAAATAAAATGAGGTTTTTAAATTTTTTTAAATTTATTTTTGAGAGAGAGAGAGAGAGAGAGAGAGAGAGAGAGAGAGAGAGACAGAGCATGAGCAGGGGGAGGGGCAGAAAAAGAGGGAGACATAGAATCTGAAGCAGACTCCAGGCTCTGAGCTGTCAGCACAGAGCCCAAGGTAGGGCTCGAACTCATAACTGCGAGATCATGACCTGAGCCGAAGTCACTTAACCACCCAGGCATCCCAAAAGTAAAGATATTTTCAGACAAACATGTCCTCAAAAATATTTTTCACTTGTTACCCACCTTTTCTCAGCAGGGAGAGAAGACTATCTCCATCAAAATGTAAAACAAAACTAAGAAAGAGGAAGGCACAGGATGTAGGAAACATGGTCCAACACAGAAGAAAGGCCAGGAAATTTCTGAGAAGGTAAGAAGTAAAAATTTCAGGAAGGCAGCTATGCAGCAGGCTAGATACAGAGTGGAGAGGAGGATCTCAAGCTCTAGACGGAATGTGGGGGGGGGGAAATGGTGATAAGAGATAATCTGACTTTTTCAACATGTAGAAAAATCGAATTGAGAATAATGAATGTGTCCTTCCCAATTAAAAATAATAATAAAAGGGAGGTCTCTTGTTACAGCAGAATGACAAAGGCTAACTGGCAAATCTCAAGGAAGTGCCAGAGTTGGACAATTATTATTTGGCAATCACTGGTAAAGATTGAATCAGACAAGTGTCGTCACTAGGTGCTAAATCTAAGGGGAAATTTTAACGAGGAGTGGGACATTTGCATGATCCTAAATAGTCTCCGCATAAACTTATAAGTTGTGAAGGAGGGATAAAAAACAGTAGGAGTATATAGTGCAGAAATTAGGCAAATCTTGACTTAGGTGATCAAAGTTAACATTAGCAATGAAGTGTAGCAGGACGCTGTGTCTCCGGATGCGGTATCCTGAGAAAGGCACAGTATCACCTGTGCCTTGTTCCAAAAGACAATGCATAACCTCAATCTAATCACAAAGAAACATCAGACAAACACAATGAGACACACTTAGTTACAAGAAAAAAAGGTGTGTGTTAGGGGCGGGAATATGAAGCACTGCATTCTTCAGAAAAGATAAAGGCTATGAAAATGTCCCAGGATACAGGAGGCTAAAGAAGCGTGGCAACCAAACGTAATACCTGACCTTAGACTGGATCCTGGAGGGAGAAATGCTCTAACGGACACTTTTGGCTCAGTTGGTAACATTGCAATATGAATGGTAGATTAGGTAACATTTTTATTTTATTTTTTTTAAATGTTTATTTATTTCTGAGAGACTTAGAGGCACAGCATGAACAGGGGAAGGGCAGAGAGAGAAGGAGACACAGAATCGAAAGCAGGCTCCAGGCTCCGAGCCGTCAGCACAGAGCCCGACGTGGGGCTCGAACTCACAGACCGCGAGAACATGACCTGAGCTGAAGTCGACCGCCCAACCGACTGAGCCACCCAGGCGCCCCACATTTTTAAATCGATGTAAATACGTGAACTTACAAAGCTGACAACTGTAGCTGTTGTATAGGAGGAAAATCCTCAGTCTTAGGAAACACACACTGAAGAATTTAGGGGTAATAGAGCCACGATGTGTGTAACTCACCCTTAAACTTTATATAGATATAGATAGATGACAAGGAAAACAAATGATAAAGCAGGGGGAGTAAAATGTTCACTACAAACCATGTCTGGGCAAAGGGCATATGGGTATTCTGTGTGCTATTTTTATTTTTGCAACTTTTTGTAAGTTTGAAACTCTTTCCAAATAAAAAGTTTTAAAATATTTTCAATGTAATACGATACTAAGGCTTGCATTCTTTGTTCCTCTTGGTATGTGCCTTCAGTACCACCTCCTCAACTGCAGAGCGAATTGACATTCTGATACTTGCTCAAGTTGCCTCAAAACAATCATATTAGCCATGTTAAAACAAAACAAAACAAAAAACAAACAAAAACAATCAAATTAGCCATGTTAAAACACTTGGTGTTTATCAAACAAGCTCCTTCTAAGATGCTCCAGGACCTTAAAATTCGACTTTATCCTGAGCATAATTCCTCTGCCTTGAGGCAGAGATAGGACAGGTTAAATCGTACCTCATCACAGGGCCCACATTCCATGACCTTAGAGCACACTCCTGTGAGCTGTGGATTCTCCACTCCTGCAGGTCTCTGCATTGTTCTTGTGACTCTGCCTCCAAGCACACACTTTCACCAGACTTATTAAAAATCTATCTTTCCTTCCCGAGTTGTCACCCCAGTGTCACGAGGTCTAAAAAACATAACACTTTTATGCTTTTAGACCTGAAAGGAGGGACATCGAGAAGACAGAGCAGCAATCTAATATATTTTCAGAGCTTACCGATCCTTCGCTTCTGTAGCCCGCTGGTATCCTGGAGTAGGAGAAACTGTAGAATCTCCTTATCCGATACCTCAACTCCTCCTGCTCTGTGGCCCTTCCCCCATTGCTGGACCCTATGGAAGTTGTGGCAGAAGTGAACTTAATGCCTGGAATAACACCTGTGAAATTTTTTAAAGTTTTTATTTATTTATTTTGAGAGGGAGAGAGAGAGAGAGAGACAGAGAGACAGAGAGAGAGAGAGAGGGAGAGAGAATCCCAAGCAGGCTCCACACCCAGGGCAGAACCTGGTGTAGGTCTCTAATCCTACAAAGCATGAGATCATGATCTGAGCTAAAATCAAGAGTTGGATGCTTAGCCAGCTGAGCCACCCAGGTGCTCAACCAGTGAAGTTCTAACAGATGACTGGTTAACTACTGTTTTTGAAAAGCAGCAGCTGATATACTGGGAGAGATTTAATATAGAAGTGTGGGTCTCAGTCAAAAAAGTACCCCAATTAGCCCTTAATTTCCTGTACGTTCTACTGCCTGTTTTTTTTAAAGCATGTTTATTTATTTTAACAGAGAGAGACAGAGAGACGGAGTGGGAGGAGTGCTGAGAGAGAGGGAGTGAGAGAATCCCGAGCAGGCTCCACGCCATCAGCACAGATCCCGACGTGGAGCTCAAACTCACAAACCTGTGAGATTATAACCTGAGCCAAAATCAAGAGCTGGACTCTCAACCAACTGAGCCACCCAGCCACCCCTCTACTGCCTGTTTCTTAACAAGGAAATAAGAGGCTTGGAGAATTCAAACTCTTAGTTGGCATGTAGAAATCTCCATACTGCATTTTCAATAATTTTCATTCCACAAAGCCCACCTTGGGCCTAATATCCAAACAAGTGGTTCTGAGGTGGAGGCAGCTGGGATCAGAACTACCCTGCCTCAATGCAAAACATCTTTTCCCTACTACCCTACTCCACGGGAGAAGCTGGACTTGAGGCAGGGGCAGGCAGGGAAGTTTGGAGAGGCACTGGCTCTCTTCCTGTTGCTGCAGAATTGGTAAGTGTTTAGAATGAGGCGAGTCTTGGGGTGCCTGGGTGGCTCAGTTGGTTAAGCATCCAGACTCTTGGTTTCGGCTCAGGTTGTGATTTCATGGTTTCCTGAGTTTGAGCCCTGCATCAGGCTCTGCACTATCAGTGCAGTGATATCTGCACTGATAGTGCAGAGCCTGCTTGGAATTCTCTCTTTCTCCCCTTCTTTCTCTCTACCTCTCCCCAACCCATGCTGTCTCTGTCTGTCTCAAAATAAATAAATAAACTTAAAAAAATTTTTAAAGGGGCTCCTAAGTGGCCCAGTTGGATAAGCGCCCGATTTCGGCTCAGGCCATGATCTCACAGTTCGTGGGTTTGAGCCCTGCGTGGGGCTCTGTGCTGACAGCTCAGATCCTGGAGCCTGATTAAGATTCTGTGTCTCCTCTCTCTCTGCCCTCCCCTACTCGTGCTCTGCCTCTCTCTCTCTCTGTCTCTCAAAAAATGAATAAACGTTAAAAAAAAGAATGAAGCGAGTCTTTTATAAGCGATTATCTTCAAAATGGTGAACCTCCTGCCAGATGGTGAAGCGGCAGAATGGAAAGGTCAGTCAGCACAGAGACTGTAGAGTGTGAAAGAGAGATAAGGCGGGTGCTACCACCACAACCTGTTGTTTTCATCTCCAGACTCTTCATTTTCATTGAAAAAAGTTTAGGGAGTCTGGCTCTACAAGAGCCTACTGTACAATCAGAGGCTTTCCTCTACTTTAATGGCATTAATTCCTAATTCCCAAAGCTACATTTGCATTTCGGAGAAAACCTCTAGTTTTTCTTTTGCAATCCCCATGACCTTACCACTTATGACATCCCATTAGAAGCTAGATTCGAGAGAAAAACTCTTAAAATTAATGGTGACGGTACACAGATAAAATAGAATAACAATAGTACTTATATGGTGCTAACTTTGCCCCAGGCCCTGTTCTAAGCAGTTTACATGTATTAACACGTTTAATCTTACAATCTTTATAATAACCTCAGGAGACAATAGATTCACTGTATCTGAGATGTCAAGTTTAAGACTCCCCATTATTTGGGGCACCTGGGTGGCTCAGTCGGTTAAGCCTCCGACTTCAGCTCAGGTCGTGATCTCACAGTTCCTGAGTTCAGTCCCATGTCAGGCTCTGTGCTGACAGCTCAGAGCCTGGAACCTGTTCGGATTCTGGGTCTCCCTCTCTCTCTCTGCCCCTCCCCCACTCATTCTCTCCTCTCTCTCTCTCTCTCTGTCTCTCAAAAAATAAACATTAAAAAAATTAAAAAAAAAGACTTCTCATTATTTTATTTGCCATTAAGATTGAAAAGAAAAAATTTCCAGTTATTGATAAATACTTGCTCCTAATATGAAATTTACACTCCACGGCTCTGTTTCTCTGCCATTTTGCACACACAAAAATGTTTAGTTTCAACACCAATTTATACCGTAATCTTTTGAAAGACATATGTGGTGTACTAAGATTGCATAAAGTTCGTTTCAAGTATAAGCAATATGAACTGACAATTATGTCACAAGTGCCATCTGGGTGGCATTAATTGAAATAAGCACCCTGATTTCAGAAATGTTAAAATAACTGTATCTTAGAATCAAAGAAATTATCCCTATTTTGCAGATACAGAAACTATGGCACAAAGAGTTTTAGTGATCTACCAAAAATCGTCCAGGGAGTAAGTGGCTTAGCCCCATACCACTCAGGTGGTCTGGCTTCAGAGTTAATGCTCTGGCCACCAAGAGATTTTCAGAGTTGAATAAGATTATACTCTTTGCATATTCAATAATCATCCCATTTTTGGGGCCCCTGGGTGGCTCAGTCATTTGAGTGACTTTGGCTCAGGTCGTATTCTTGTTCGTGGGTTCGAGCCCTGCTTCGGGCTCTGTGCTGACAGCTCGGAACCTGGAGCCTGCTTCAGATTCTGTGTCTCCCTCTCTCTCTGCCCCTCCCCTGCTCGTGCTCTGTCTCTCTCTGTCTCTCTCTCTCAAAAATGAATAAACGTTAAACATTTTTAAAAAAATAATAATCGTTCCATTTCTGCTAGTAGAAACCACACAAGATAAGAAACCTCACCTCACAAGTCAGCAAACCTATTTTTTGACAACTTTAATTGGAAGAAAGTGCTTATATATCAAATGTTTGCTCTTCTTTAGTCATCCTTTGAGACCACAAAAACAACTTGAATGCCTCTCTCGTAAGACAGTGTTTTCATTTTATTTTCCCAAATAAGGAGAGAACTGGTTGCGTTGCATTCATTCAGCAAGTATTTACTGAGCATTTATTATGTGCAAAATAACATTCAAGGACTATAGAGGACACAAAGAGAATGACAGACAGTACCTACTCTTAAGGAACTTACAGTGTAGTAGGGAAATAAGATATATACAGAAATAACTACTATGCAGTCTAAAAATACTAATGATAAGAAGTCCAGATAATGGAATTTGAAGTGAATGAAGATGTTACTTCTAAAGAGTCACCAGAAAAAAAAATAATAATAAAGGGTCACCAGGAAGACTTCATGGAGGAAGCAACATGTGAACTGGAATTTAGTACCTGTCTGAACTGAAATCAGAACTTAGACTATAGAAGGACAGACACTGTACCTAATGTAACATCTCAGGAACATTATTTTAAAGTTTATTAAATTTTTAGAAATTCCTTTTTCTGAAGTAATTTTAGTAATTTGTTTTTTTTTTTTCTTTTTCTTCCTCTTACTTAACAGTGAATACCCTACCTCTACTTCTCTTCCCTATTCTTCCATTTTCCCATTCGGCACTGCTTGAAATAAGCTTAAGGATCATCTCATTTAATATTTTTCAAAATCTTAGAAAAAGTATCCTTTTTAACAAAAATGAATTGAGGGGTGCCTGACTGGCTGTGTCGGTTGAGCGTCTGACTTCAGCTCAGATCATGATCTCACAGCTTGTGAGTTCGAGCCCCACATTATGTAAATAAACATTAAAGAAAATGAAACTGTAGATATAACGAACAGAGACAGTGCAGTAGTTCTGTCCTAATGAAACTGGTCTGGGACCCTGAGGCCCTATCCTCTTAACCTTAATGCGTCTCTGCAGAACAGTCTGAAAATCACTCCCCGGTCTCCGCTCTCTATTCAAAAGTGTCATTTAACTGGCAAATAGTCAAGCAGCCAGTGTTTGAACATCTGTCTTGATCGATTATTATAATTTATGAAAAAGTAAGTTCTACTTTCTACATATATCTAAGTGAATTAAGTTATTATTTTGGGAGTACCATATAGGGCAATTATATTGAAGTCAAAAGACCCAAATTTGAGTCTTACCTCCTCCATTTATTTACATCTTTCAAGCTTTGGGTCTTATTTTCTGCACTTAAAAAATTGAAATAAAATAGAAAAACTCAGATTGAGGGATATCGTACAAAATAAGTAGCCTGTACTCATAAAAATGCCAGAGTTGGAGCTCCTGGGTGACTCAATTGGTTAAGCATCTGACTTCAGCTCAGATAATGATCTCGTGGTTTGCCAGTTCAAGCCCCATGTCAGGCTGTGTGCTGACAGCTCAGAACCTTGAGCACAGTTCAAACTCTGTGACTTCCTCTCTCTCTGCTCCTCCCCCCTCACACTCTGTCTCTCTCTCCTGCAAAAATAAGTAAACATTTTTAAAAAATGCCAGCATCGTGAAAGATAACAAAAACTAAGAACCTGAACACTAAGGAGACATGAAAACTGAATGAAATCTATGATTTCAAATTTTCTTTTTAATTTTTTTTTAACATTTATTTTTTAGAGAGAGAGAGACAGAGACAGAGCATGAGCAGGGGAGGGGCAGAGAGAGACAGAGACACAGAATGTGAAGCAGGGTCCAGTCTCCAAGCCTTCAGCACAGAGTTTTCTTTTTCTATAGATGGTACAACTGGGATAATTGTCAAAATTTGAATGATGTCTATAAACTAGCTAATAGACTTATATTGATATTAATGTCCTGATTTTGAAAATTATGTAGGGGCGCCTGGGTGGCTCAGTCTGTTGAGCGTCCGACTTCGGCTCAGGTCATGATCTCGCACTCCGTGAGTTCGAGCCCCGCGTCGGGCTCTGTGCTGATAGCTCAGAGCCTGGAGCCTGCTTTGGATTCTGTGTCTCCCTCTCTCTCTGCCCCTCTCCCACTCATGCTCTGTCTCTCTCTGTCTCAAAAATAATAAACATTAAAAAAATAATAATAAATAAATAAAAAAGAAAATTATGTGATGGTTGTGTAAAAGATACGCTTGCTTCTAGAAAATACACATTAAAATATTTAGAGGTAAAGGGCTACAACTTTCAAACAATTCAGAAAACAAACAAACAGATATAAAACAAATGTAGTTCAATGTCAGCAGTTGGAGAATCTGAATGTAGGGTCTATGCAAATTCCTTATACTATAGCAACGTTTCTTTAAGACTGAAATTATGTTAAAATGAAATGCTTTTACAATGGAGATAATACCTGCTTATGCACTTCATATAATTTTGGGAAAGATCAAATAAAATCTTGTGTATAAAAGAGCTTTATAAATTGTAAGTCTTCTTACAAATGTAAAACATAATTATTGCTACTGAAAAGAGCTTAATAAGCTATAGGGCTCTCTACAAATGTAAAACAATTATTTTTACTGCACTTTTATAGCTTCTACAGAGAATAAGTCTAGTTCTGTATCCATTAACTCAATTATTGCTCCTCTGAGAGCAGGCTTTTTATAGTCAAAAAGGATTGCCCTTTGGTTTCATTGTTTTAGAGGGTCAGTGATCACCGGTAACTTCATTACCTCATTTATTACAAAAAAAATCTGTATCCTGAGAAATTGTCTCTTGTTCTGTATTTACTGCCTGAGACTAAATGTTCTCCGACGTCCCTTTCCAACACTGAGATTTCATGATTTAACAAAAGCAATTCAGAAAAGCTATATATGGGAGGCCTGGTGCTTCTTATCCCTGTACCTTTCCACAGCTGAGCCATGACGCTGTCTTCTCTGCCACTACGCACTACTTGACCGAACTATGGAAGGCTGGCACACAGCAGGTGCTCCATACCGTAATATATATATAAATAAACCTTAGAAGGCAGAGTGAAGGACTTTTGCAAATTTGTCCTAGCCTCTTTTTTCTTCCTCCTCCCTCCCTCCTTCCCTTCCTCCCTCTCTCTCTCTTTCTCTCTCTCTTTCTTTCTTTCTTTCTGTTTTAGAGAGAGAGAGAGCATGCATCTGTGTGCGGGGCAGAGGCAGAGGAAGAGGAAAAGGGAAACTTAAGCAGGCTCTACGCTCAGCTCAGCACCACTTTGGGGCTCGATTCCACAGCCCTGGGATCATGACCTGAACCAAAATCAGACTTTCAACTGACTGAGCCACTCAGGCGCCCCTCTTCCTTATATCCAATGTGTTTCTTCTTTCGCCCGATATATTAGTTAGAACCATAAGAAATAGCCATTTTTTACAGGTCCGAAATGGTTGAATATCAGTAATTTCTTATCGTTTGAGCTAATTTATTACATATATATTAGGAGGTGTTCTTTATTTATCTATTCTGGCTCTAATAGATTTATAGTATTGGATTATTTAGGCTGCTTTCCCTCCCCCCACTGAATTTGGCCCTTTCAACATTAATCCTGCTACTTAAAAGTGGGCAGAGAACTATAACCTATTTTGCTATAGCAATTCTGGTAAAACATTAAGTAAATTAGGTTGAGATTATTGCCTTTGATGTAACCTGGAATTCCTGTAGATTTTAGTTGTTCATGAAATATCAGTTTTCTTTGTTGCCAAGTAAAATCAAAAGTTGGTGTATGCAATTGTTCTGACGCTAATGAAAGTCTTGGAGGAGCTAATTTGCATATCAATGGCGGAAATAAAAAAAACGGCACCATTGTTTAAGTTCTGAAAGAAATCTTCTGCAAGAATCTGGGCTGTCTGCCTGGTATCATTTCAGTCTTTCTTGTTGTCAAATTCCTTATCTATATAAGGCTTTCACTGTGCTGAGCTGTAATTTATCTGTTTACTTGTATGTATCCTCCTTAAAACTGTGAATTCCTGGTGGGAATTTTGTATGGTGCTAGGCACAGAGCAGGTGACCCACAAATAGCTTTTGTGCACGTGTAGGAGTAGTAGGAGTGGAGGGTGGGGATAGATGGCTTAATGTAAGTTTTTTGTTGTTTTTGTTTTTTGGGTGTTTTTTTATTTTGTTTTGTTTGGGGTTTTTTTGAGACAGAGAGAGAGCTTGAGCAAGAGAGAGGGGCAGAAGGAGAGGGCAGGCTCCATACTCAGCAGGTAGGCCAACATGGGGCTCAATCCCAGGAGCCTGGGTTCATGACCTGAGCTGACATCAAGAGTTGGAAGCTCAACCGACTAAGCCACCCAGGTGTCCTTAAGGTGAGTGTTTTTATCTCTCACTCCAGAATCTTAAAGAAAGCCTTCAGGGGTACCCAGTTGGTTAAGCATCCGACTTCGGCTCATATCATGATCTCGCAGTTCGTGGGCTCAAGACCCGCATGGGCCTCTGTGCTCACAGCTTGGAGCCTGGAGCCTGCTTTGGATTCTGTGTCTCCCTCTCTCTCTGCCCCTCCCCCATTCACACTCTGTCTTTCTCAAAAAATAAACATTAAAAAATTGAAAAAAAAGATAGCCTTCATAAATTGTCCCTTCAATGCCTTAGTTGTAATGTTTCATTTAAAAGAATCAATTTGCATAAGCAATAATAGCAAAAATAGACAAATGGGACTACATCAAACTTAAAAATCTTCTGAACAGCAAAAGAAACAAAGTGAAAAAGCAAACTATTGAGTGGTAGAAAATATTTGCCCACCATATATTTGATAAGGGATAATATCCAAAATTATAAAGAATTAATACAACTCACTAGAAACAAAAAGTTCAATTAGAAAATGGGCGGAAGAGGGCACCTCGGTGGCTCTAAGTGTCTGACTCTTGATTTTAGCTCAGGTCATCTCACAGTTTGTAAGTTCAAGTCCTGTGTAGGGCTCTGTGTAGGGCTTTCTCTCCTTCCTTCTCTCTCTCTGTCTGCCCCTCCTCCACTCACTCACTCTCTCCATCTCTCAAAATAAATAAATAAACATTAAAAAAGAAAGAAAGAAAATGGGAGAAGAACAGATTTTTTTCAAAGAAGACATACAAATGGCCAACAGGTACATGAAAAGATGATGAACATCACTAATTATCAGGAAATGCAAATCAAAACCACAATGAGATATCACCTCACACCTATTAAAATGGCTGCTATCAGGGGCGCCTGGGTGGCTCAGTTGGTTGAGCCTCCGACTTTGGCTCAGGTCATGATCTCACGGTCTGTGAGTTCGAGCCCTGCATCGGGCTCTGTGCTGGCAGCTCAAAGCCTGGAGCCTATTTCATATTCTGTGTCTCCCTCTCTCTCTGCCCCTCCCACTCTCATGCTCTGTCTCTCTCTGTCTCAAAAATAAATAAACATTTAAAAAAATTTTTTTTAAGTGGCTGTTATCAATTGGATAACGAATAACAAATTTTGGCAAGGATATGGAGAAAAGGGAACCCTCTGGTCCCTGTTGGTGGTAATGTAAATTAGAAAATAGTATGGAGAGTCCTCAAAAAAAAATAATATTAACATATAATCCAGCAATCCCAGTTCTGGGTAACTAACTATCCAAAAGAAATGAAAACAGGCCATTGAAAAGATATCTGAACTTCCATGTTCATTGCAGCATTATTCATAATAGCCAAGATATGGAAACAACTTAAGTGTCCCTTGAGGGATGAATGGATAAAGAAGATTTGGTGGATAGACAGATAGATAGAAAGATAGGTAATCAAATGTTGTTCAGCCATAAAAAAAAAATTAAGGAAATTCTGCCGTTTGTGACATGAATGGATTTTGAAGACATTACACTGAGTGAGGGAAGTCAGAGAAAGACAAATACTGCATGATATCACTTATACGTGGAATCTAAAAAACCTGAATCTGTAGAAATAGAGTAGAATAGTAGTTACCAGGGGCTGGGGGTGGAAATAGGGAGATGTTGGTGAAAGGGTACAGATTTGCAGTTAGGAGATGAATAAGTTTTGGGGATTTGATGCATATTGTAATTATAGTTAACAATACTGTATTATATACTTTAAAGTTGCTATGAGACTCCATCTTAAATGTTCTCACTGGAAAAAGGAAATGATAATAATGTGACATGATGGAAGTCTTAGCTAATGCTACAGTGGCGACCATATCTCAATACGTTGTATACCTTAAACTTACATAGTGTTATGTTTCTTTTTTTTTTTTTTTTTAAGTAGGCCCCATGCCCAACATGGGGCTTGAACTCACAACACTGAGAACAAGAGTCACCTGCTCTACCGACTATGCCAGCCAGATGTACCCATAATGTTATATTTCAAGTATATCTCAATTAAAAAAATAAAAGAATCAGTTTATGTCATTGAAATGATACAACTATTATAACTTTACAACTTTATAAGAAACTGTCAAACTATTTTCCAGAACAGTTGCTCTATTTTGGTTTCCCAGTAGTAATGAATTGAAGTTAGTCGTGTTCTTTTTCCACATCCTCATAAACACTAGATGTTACCAATCTTTTTAAGTTTAGCCATTCTAGTAAGTATGCAGTTGGCTGTATCTAATTGTGATTTTAACTCATTTTTCCCTAATGCTTAATGATGGCAATCATCTTTTCATGTGTTTATTTCCCATCTTTATATATTCTCTGGTGAGTTACCTGTAAAATTACTTGTCCATTTTAAAGAAATCAGATTGTCTTCTTTTATTGAAGTGTAAGAGTTTTTTATATATCCTTGATGTATATCCTTTATACTCCTTGTTTTGTAAATATTTTCTCCCAGACTGTGGTTTGTCTTTTATTCTTTAACAGTGTCTTTTGAAGAAAAGTAGTTTTTAATTTTGATAAAGTGTCATCGATTTTCAATAGTTTGTGCTTCTTATGTCTGTTTAAAAAATCTGTGGTCAACTCAGGGTCAGAAAGATTTCCTCCTATGTTTTCTTCAATAATTCTTTTAGTATTGGTTCTTGTATTAGTTCTGTGTTCCAAGTTAGTTTTTGTACACAGCGTGAGGTAGATGTCAATACTCTTTTTGTTTGCATATGTATATTAAATTGTTCTAGCACCATTTATTGAATAGATTATCCTTGCCCCATTGAATTGTCTTGGCATCTTTGTCAAAAACAAAACAAAACAGGGGTGTCTGGGTGGCTCAGTGAGTTAAGCATCCAACTCTTGATTTCAGCTCAGGTCATTATCTCATGGTTCCTGAGATCCAGCCCTGTGTCAGCTCTGCACTGACAGTGCAGAGCCTGCTTGGGATTCTCTCTCTCTCTATCTCTCTCTCCCTCTGACCCCCCCTTGCTCTCTCTCTCTCTCTCAAAATAAATAAATAAAAAACTTTAAAACAACCAATAACAACAAAAACCACAAAATAATTGACCAAGTATATGACAGTGTATTTCTGGACTTTATATTCAATTCTACTGGTCTATATGCTTACTTTACACCAATACCACCACTGTACTGAATACTACAGCTTTGCAGTAAGTTCTGAAATAAGTAGCTTTTAAGTTTTCTAAATTAAAAACAATTTTTTAACATGTATTCAGTTTTGAGAGACAGAGAGACAGAGCACAAGCAGGGGCGGGACAGAGAGAGAAGGAGACACAGAATCTGAAACAGGCTCCAGGCTCTGAGCTGTCAGCACAGAGCCTGACACAGGGCTCTAATTCGGGGCTTGAACATGGGGCAGGAACTGTGAGATCATGGCCTGAGTAGAAGTTGGATGCTTAACCGACTCAGCCACCCAAATACTCTTTAAATTTTCTAAATTTTTTTCAAAATTATTTTGCTTATTCTAGGTCCTTTAAATTACATAAATTTTAAGATAAACTTGTCAATTTCTACCAAAAAAAAAAAATCCTGCCAGAACTTTACTTTGGATTATGTTGAATCTATAGATCTACTTGAGGAAGACTATCTTAATGACACTTCTGGTCCATGAAGATGGTATTTTCTCCGTTTTACTTAGGTTTTTTTTTTAAGTTTTTTTTTTTTTCATTTTATTTTTGAGAGAGTGCAAGTGGGGGAGGGGCAGAGAGAGGAGGATAGAAGATATGAAGCAGGCTCTGCACTGACAGCAGCAAGCCTGATGTGGGACTTCAACTCATGAACCAGAAGATCATGACCTGAGCCAAAGTCAGGCTTAACGAACTGAGCCACACAGGTGTCCCCCCAAATTTTTTTTTTACAAACTTTTTTTTAAGTTTATTTATTTTGAGAGAGAGAGACCAGACAAAGGAGGGGCAAAGAGAAAGGGAGAGAGAAAGAATCCCAAGCAGGCTCCATCAGCGCAGAGCCCAATATGGATCTTGAACTCACAACTGTGAGAACATGACTTGAGATGAAATCAAGAGTCAGAGACTTAATCACTTGAGCCACTTAGACACTTCTATTTAGGTATTCTTTAATTTCTCTCAGCAATATTTGCAGTTTCTTAAGTTTATCCCTAATAGTTTACATTTTTGATGCTTCTTAAATGGTATTTGGTTTTAGTTTCAAATTGTTTGTTACTAGTCTACATAATATGTAATTAAATATTTTTATATTCTGCCCTTATTAAACTTATTAGTAGCTTTTTTGTTTTTGTTTCTGTTTTTAATTTTTTTAATGTTTAATTATTTTTCGAGAGACAGAGAGAGACAGAGCATGAGCAAGGGAGGGACAGAGTGAGGAAGACACAGAATCTGAAGCAGCCTCTGCTTCGAGCTGTCAGCACAGAGCCCCACACGGGGCTCAAACTCACAAACCACGAGAGCATGACCTGCACCGAAGCCAGTCGCTTAACTGACTGAACCGCCCAGGTGCCCCAAATAGTGGCTTTTTTGTAGTTCCCTTAAAATTTTGACATAGATAATTATGTCACACCTGTGGGTAAAACTGTTTTATGTCTTACTTTTCAGTCATTATGCCTTTTTGTTTGTTTAGCCTTCTTGTACTGACTAGGATTCCCATTTGACTGTTGAATAGACATGATAAAAGCAGACATCCTTAAAATTTTCCCAATCTTAGCGTCTTTCAGTCTTTCATCATTAAACATATAATTAGCTGTAGGTCGGTTGTTCTTTTTTTTTTAGTGAATTATTATTTTTTTAGTTTATATTTTGAGAGGGAGAGCATAGGAAGGACAGAAAGAGATGGAGAGGGAGAATCTGAAGCAGGCTCCACGCTGTCAGTGCAGAGCCCGACACGGGGCTTAAACTCACAAACCATGAGATCATGACCTGAGCTGAAATCAAGAGTCAGACATTTAACCGACTGAGCCACCCAGGCGCCCCTGGTTGTTCTTTTTTAATAGATGTATCTTATTAGATTCAGAAAGTTCTACTTTGCAGAGAGTTTTAATCATGAATTGATGTTGAATTTTGTCAAATGTTTTTACTGCAGCTATTAAGATAATCATATGATTTTTCTTTTTTAGCCTATTAATATGAACCACATTGATTTATTTTCTGATGTTAAATCAATCTTTCATTCCTAGGAAAAACCTCACTGAGTCACCAGATGGTTTTTGTATTGCTAGATTTGATTTGCTAAAACTTATTACAGATTTTTGCCTTTATGTTCATGAGAGATATTGGTCTATTTTTTTTCTTATATTTGTCTAGTTTTGGCATCAACTTGTTACACAAAATTATCTATGGAGTATTCCTTCTTTGATATTCTGAAATAGTTTACAGAAAATATATGTTATTTCATCGCTAATTGTTTGGCAGAATTCACTAGTGAAGTTATCTGGGCTTGAAATTTTATTTCTGAAAAGGCCATTATTATTATTATTATTATTATTATTGAGATATAGGTGACATATAACATTACATTTGTTTCAGGAACACAACAAAATAATTCTATATTTGTATATAGTATGAAATGATCACTACAATAAGTCCAGTTAACATCCATCACCAACATAGTTATGAATTTTTTCTTGTGATGAGAACTTTTAAGATCTACTCTCTTAGCAACATTCAAATATTCAATACAATATTATTAACTATAGTCATTATGCTGTACATTACATCCCCAGGACTTATTTATTTTATAACTAGAAGTTGGTACCATTTTACCACCTTTACCCATTTCACCCACTCTCCACCCCCTGCCTCTGGCAACCACCAGTCTGTATTTATGAGTTTATTTTTTGTTTGTTTATTCAGATTCCACAGATAAGTGAGGTCATACAATATTTATCTTTCTCTATCTGATTTATTTCACTTAGCATAATACCCTCGAGGTCCAACCATGTAGCCACAAATGGCAGAATTTCCTTTGTTGTGGCCAAATAATATTCCTGTGTGTGTATGTTTGTGTGTGTCACAATTTCTTTATTCATCCATCAATGGACACTTATGTTGATTCAATGTCTTGGCCATTATAAATAATGCTGCAGTAAATGTGGGGGTGAATATGGCTTTTCAAGTTGGAGTTTTCACCTTCTGTGTGTGTGTTGTGTGTGTGTGTGTGTGTGTGTGTGTTTAAGTAGGCTCTACACCCAACATGAGGCTCAAACTCCTAGCCCTGAGATCAAGAGTCACATGCTCTATTGACTGAGCCAGCCAGGCACCCCTCACCTTCTTTGGATATATACTCATAAGTGGAATTGCTGGATCATATGGTAGTTCTACTTTAAATTTTTTGAGGACACTCCATACTGTTTTCCATGGTGGCTGCATCAATATCATTCCCACTAACAGAGCACAGTACAAGGATTCTCCTTTCTTCATAGCCTCGCCAACTCTTATTTCTTGTCTTTTTGATAATAACCATTCTAACAGGTGGGAGGTGATATCTCATTGTGCATTTTTTTGTTGACCAGTGACGTCAAACATCTTTTCATGTATCTGTTGGCCATCCGTATGTCTTTTCTGGAAAAATGTCTATTCAGTTCCTCTGTCCTTTTTTTAACAATTGGGTTTTTTTTTTGTTTTGATTTGTTTGTTTAGTTACTATTGAGTCATATGAGGTTTTTAAAAGTTAGGACGCCTGGGTGGCTCAGTTGGTTGGGCGATCAACTTCGGCTCAGGTCATGGTCTTGCAGTTTGTGAGTTCGAGCCCCGCTTTGGGTTCTGTGCTCACAGCTCAGAGCCTAGAGGCAGCTTTGGATTCTGTTTCTCCCTCTCTCTCCTACCCTCCTCTGCTCATTCTCTGTCTCTTTCCCTATCCCTCACAAAAATAAATAAACATTAAAAAAGAAGTATTTTGGCTATTAATCCCTTATCTGATATATGTTTTGCAAGTATTTCCCCCATTTTGATAGGTTGCCTTTCTGGGAAGTTTTTTTGTTTTTGTTTTTGTTTTTTAAGTTTATTTATTTATTTATTTATTTTGTGAGAGAGAGAAACCATGGGTAGAGGAGGGGCAGAGAGCTAGAGGAGAGAGCACTGGCAGTGTCGAGCCCCATGAGGGGCTCAAACTCAGGAACTGTGAGATCATGCCCTGGGCCAAAGTCAGACACTTAACCGACTGAGCCACCCAGGAACCCAAGTTTTTTTGCTTTTGTTGTGTGTGTGTGTGTGTGTGTGTGTGTGTGTGTGTGTGTGTGTGTGTGCGTGTTTTGGGTTTTTTTGTTTTCAATTTTTTTTAAAGATTTTATTTTTAAGTATCTTTACACCCAATGTGGGGCTTGAACTCACAAACTCAAGATCAAGAGTTGTATCCTCTATCGATAGAGCCAGCCAGGATCCCCTGGGAAGGTTTTTTTTTGGGCACAAATTCAATTTCTTTTAGAGATATAGATATATTTGCTGTATCTGTTTATTTTTGAGTGAGCTTTGGTAGGCTTGTCTTCCAAGGAATTTTTTCATTTTATCAAAGTTGTTGAATTTATTGGCATAAAGTTCTTAATAGTAATTCCTCTTCATCCTTTTAATGTCTGTAGTATCTGTAGTGATGTCTCCTTTCATTCCCAATGTTGGTAATTTGTGTCTTTCCTTTTTTTCTCCATTAGTCTAGCTGGGGGTTTATCAATTTTATTGATCTTTACAAAGAACCAGTTCATGATTTTATTAATTGCTATAATTATTTCTTTATTTTTAAATTTCATTTTTTTTTTACTCTTTGATCATTTCCTTTCCTCTGCTTACTTCAGTTGTTTTTTCTTTTTTTCAAATTTTTTCAATGTTTGTTTATTTACTTTTTTATTTCATGTTTATTTATTTTTGAGAGAACAAGAGAGAGAGAGAAAGTGCAAGTGGGGGAGGGGCACAGAGAGAAAGAGAGATGCAGAATCTGAAGCAGGCTCCAGGCTCTGAGCTGTCAGCACAGAGCCTGACATGAGGCTCAAACCCACAAGCCACAAGATCATGACTAGAGCCAAGTTGGACACTTAACCAACTGAGCCATCCAGGAGCTCCTAAATGTTTATTCATTTTTGATAGAGAGTGCAAGCACAGGAGGAGGAGTGGGGAGAGGCAGAGAGAAAGGGGAATAGAGGATCTGAAGCAGGTTCTGGACTGACAGCAGAGAGTCAAATGCAAGGCTCAAACTCAAGACCCATGAGATCATGACCTCAGCCAAAAGTCAGAAGCTTAACTAACTGAGCCACCAGGAGCCCTGCTTACTTTAGTTTGAATTTCCTTTTCTTTTTTTTCTAGTTCCTATAGTGGAAGCTAGACCTTTGATTTTTAAACACATCTTCTTCTCTTTTTTTTTTTATGTTTATTTAATTTGAGAGAGAGACAGAGAGAGAGACAGAGAGAGAGAGAGAGAGAGAGAGAGCAGGGGAGGGGCAGAAAGAAAGGGAGAGAGAATCCCAAGCAGGCTGTGTGCTCCTAGTGCAGACATCAATGTAGGGCTCCATCTCACAAACCTGTGAGATCATTGCCTGAGCTAAAATCAACAGTCAGATACTGAACCAACTGAGTCACCTAGGTGCCCCAATAGTGTAATCATTTATATTTATGTCTTTAATCTAGAATTATCCTTTAAATGTGGTATTGGTTAGGGATCCATGAGGGATGTGACTAAAGCATTATAGATTTACAGTTTCTTAATTCTATTATGAATAGAGCAAGAGATTCCTAGATCCAATTTTTCCTACATCCAATTTGAAAAATTATAGAGAAAGACAAAGATTGACTAGCATGGGTCAAATGCCCATTATTATGGCCTAATTAGCAAGATGCCTTTCCAAGTGCTAGGCAGACAAAACAATAGACTACTGTAGAAGTGGCGAGATAAGGAGTGCCTGGGTGGTTCATTCAGTTAAGCGTCCACTTTTGGCTCAAATCGTGATCTCATGGTTTATGAGTTTGAGCCCCGCATCGGGCTGTCTGCTGTCAGCACACAGCCTGCTTTGGATCCTCTCTCTCCCTCTCTCTGCCCCTCTGCTGCATGCTCTCTCTCTCTCTCTCTCTCTCTCTCTCTCAAAAAAATGATAAGATAAATATATCTATTAATTAGAATTTTAAGTTAAAAGTTATTTAGGCTTCAGATATAGGAAAAATTGTACTCTATTTTTGAGGAATCAGATAATTCTTCTTGACAGAAATGACATTTTTCAATGGACTAAGTATGGGTAAGATTTAGACACATAAGAAATCACATATGTAGTGACTTTTAAGTAGAGAAAAAGCACAATAAAAACCCAAGGGCAGGAAATTGGGACTGGGTCTAAATTGGATGAATGTGCCAAATTTGTCTGGACCATTGGATACAAAAAAAGTGTGTTTTGACACTCTGAAAAGGTATTTGTAGAGGACAAATTGCCCAATGGCAATTACCCCAACTCTTCGCCTTTGCTAACAGAACCCTGATTTGGGATGATAATGAATCCTGACTGATCTAAGTTTCTTGTGGCAATTCAATTCCCTTTTGCCTGATATCTTCCTAGACCTCCTTGAACAAGAGGTAGCCATATGACTCAGTTCTGGACAACAAAATGCCAGCGGACATGTCCTGGGTCCTTCTTTGTCTATTCACTTCTATTTGGCTGTATACTAGACATCTTATGTCCAAATGGGAAAGGACAAGAAAATTACAGATGCCAACCCAGAGTCCTGACATCATCAGAACCAGGTTCAGCTTCATGCACCTCAGCACTTAGAGCAAACTTATATTTGGTTTAACCCTCTGCTGTCATTGTCCTAAAATTAGGAATAATTTTTAAGAAAAGACCATGCATTACTATTTTGCACTGGGCCTCATAAATTATGTAGCAAATCTCAATTGGAGTGACAAGGTTAATTCTGGAATCTCTTATTTCCAAAATTCTTGTTAACAGTAAGTATCTTGTGGACTAGCACACTGTTGTTGGGTCTCCTGCTATTCGTAGCTAAACACATTCTGATACAACATATAAACTTGAGGCAAGATTTACCTATAACAATGTTTCCAATAAAATCACTGGATTCTCTGGGGCACCAGGCTGGCTCAGTCTATAGAGCATGCCTCTATCTTGGGGTCATGAGTTCAAGTCCCACGTTGGGTGTACAGTTTACTTAAAAAAATTTTTAAATAGAAATCACTGGATTCTCGCTTCAGAAATATAGAGACCGAAATTATGGAAAGAGCATGAATTTTGTAGTCAGGCAGTTCCTACAACTTGAGCCTCTGAACATCAGTTTCCTTTTTCTTAAAATGGGAATAGTTAGCTCTAGTCAGAGTTGCAGGATTAAATGAGTTAATGTGTAACACACACGGCTTAATATCTAATATTTAATAGATATTCCAGTAATATTGGTTACATTTTTTTCTCAATTCTACACTTTACAATAACCCCACCTGATAAAAGCATTAGAATTCCATGCAGACCAAAGTCCATTTGCCCTTTGCTTGGGCAAATTACCTCCAGATCTCAGTAACAACAACAACAACAACAAATAAACATTTCAGAGCTTAACAAGGAGATAACATTGTTTAAATTGAAGAATTAAAAGAATCTGAATAAGGAAATTCAATTTTTACTTATTAAGAATTACTATTTTGATGTAGACATTGGCAAAAATGGCTTTATCCCATCCATTTTCTCCTGTTATAAGTAATATTATTTGGAGAAGGATCCGTCATTTATTTATTTTGCTCACGGCTCTCATTTTGGACAGTGCTTGGCAAGGCAGCTTCGTCTCTGCTCTTTGCGCATCTCTGGGGGGCTTGACCTGGGGCTGGAGTAGTTGCTCTTCAGCATGGATCATTCGCATGGCTGGCAAGTAAGTGCTGACTCTCAGCTCAGATTTCTGTTGTAGATAGAGGCTGGGGGCCTAGATTCTTCCCCAGACTTGGGATTTCTCACAGCCTATGCTTAGCTGTAAGAGCAAGCATTCCAGAACAGCAGAAACGTGTATTGCTTTTTATGACCTAGCTTTAGAAGTCACAAAACATCCACCTGAAAACCATAAGCTATGCTTCTGTGAGAAAATACAGCCTCACCTCTCAATGAGATAGTGGCAAAGACACAGTGTAAGAAGAATGTGTCAAATGGAACATATTCCATTTTTGGCAAATACGATCTGCCACGGGATACTAACGATTTGGGCCAGGACATGAAGTGGTTGGCAAGCCCATCATGTACTTTACATTTAACTCAGACTGAAATTGGAAGGATCTGGTGTGTGTGTGTGTGTGTGTGTGTGTGTGTGTGTGTGTGTGTGTGTGTAATTGATGCAATGATTCAGAAGGCCTTTTATTTTTTGTAAAATGGAGGTGGGTGGGGTGCTTCAGTGACAGGACAGAGTCTGGCTTCAGGAGATTAAGTGGCATTTTCCTCTAACATCACTATGTGGGTATTAGAAACTCGGCAAGATTCCAAATCTAGTAATAACATTCCGTTTCTTTGAATTCTCCATGATCCCCAAGGAACAGAGTATTCTTTTTGTTTCCTGTCCTTGTCTATTGTATGATGGCAGCTATGTTACTTATCAAGTCACTGCCACTCTATTCACCAAAGAAAGATGTATTTAGGCCTACAGTTTAATATTTTCACGGAGAAATTCTAAAGAAATAAAAATGCTAATATTAATTGTTTGCTCAACAGTATGCTAAGGGTTCAATATGCATTATCTCATTTAATTTTCAGAACTTCTCTGAGAACTAGGCACTATTATTATTACTGCTACTTCATAGTTAAGGAAAGTGCATTTTAGAGAGGTGAGGTAATTGGCAAGGTTAGCGAGTATCAGAATAGGAACTCAAACCAAGTCTGATTCCAGTGCCTCTTAACTCTACCATGCTTTTATATTTAAATATATACTTTTATCCATTTAACACATTTGTTAGGCCCTATGGTGACTTAACATTGTTGTAGGCAGATAATTCAACTGTGAACAAAGCAGATAAAGTCTGTTCTGTCATGGAACCTACTTCTAGTGGGAAAAGAATGATAACACGCCAGGTGAGGTATTAAAATGACATTAAATGAGGGTGACGTCTGATGACTTAATGTCAATACCTGAGTAACGGGAAGAAGGAAAACATGGTTAAGTTTGGGGAAAGAGCAACTCTGGCTGGGAATAGCAAATACGGAGGCCCAAAGGTGAGAAGGGTTTTGGGGAATCCTAAGAGAAATTAGTACAAGATGTAGGGAGAGTGGGCACAGAGTGAGATTATGTGAACTTTATAAGCAGGGTAAAGATTTTGAACTTTATCTTAAGAGATTTAAAGAAGACAAGTGATCTGGGGTGCCTGGCTGGCTCGGTTGGAAGAGCATGGGTCTCTTGATCTTGGGATTGTGAGCTCAAGTCCTAAGTTGGGTGTAGAGATTACTTAAATAAATAAAGTTAAAAAAAAAAAAAAGAAGGTAAATGATCTGTTCTGGGCAAAAAACATCGCTCCAGTTGTGTGGAGAATGGATTATAGGGGAATAATTGCAGATAAAGGGGACTGGTTTGAAACTGATGATGGCTTAGTGAAGCTGTAGAAAAGATAACAGATTTGGGAAATGTGTTTTTAGAGAATCTGTAGACAAGCCAAATTTCTAAATCATAGAACTTGACCATAGTTTGAATAATGGAGATAAAGTAAAGATAGGAACTGAGGATCGTACTTGGTTCTGGGTTTGAGTAACTGAGTAGGCGATGGTGCAATTTACTGAAATGGGGACACAGCGGGTGGAGCAGGTTTGGAGGAAACCAGGAGGTGTCACTGATCTATATGTATAACATTTAAAGCCTGGAAGTGAGTGAGATCATGTAAGAATAAAGTGTATATAAAGAGGAGAAGGACCCCCAAGACTGAATTCCAAGTACTCTAACATGGAGAGGCAAGACAGAGAATGAATAAAAACAAATGCGGGGTGCCTCAGTCACTTGAGTGTCTGACTCTTGATTTTTGGCTCAGGTCATGCATGATCTCATGAGTCTGTGAGTTCAAGACCCACATCGAGGGGCGCCTGGGTGGCTCAGTCGGTTGAGCAGCCGACTTCGGCTCAGGTCATGGTCTCACGGTCTGTGAGTTCGAGCCCTGCGTCGGGCTCTGTGCTGACGGCTCAGAGCCTGGAGCCTGCTTCGGATTCTGTGTCTCCCTCTCTCTCTCTCTCTGCCCTTCCCCTGCTCACGATCTATCTCTATGTCTCTCAAAAATAAAATAAAATAACGTTAAAAAAATTAAAAAAAAAAAAAGACCCACATCGGGCTCTGTGTTGACAGCATGGAGCTTGATTTGGACTCTCTTTCCACCCCTTCCCTGCTTGCATGCATGAGTTCTCTCCTTCTCTCTCTCAAAATAGATAACCTAGAAGAAGAAGAAGAAGAAGAAGAAGAAGAAGAAGAAGAAAAAGAAGAGGAGGAGGAGGAGGAGGAAAAGGAGGAGGAAAAGGAGGAGGGGGAGGAGGAGGGGGAAGAAGAGGGGGAGGAGGAGGGGGAAGAGGAGAAGGAGAAAAAGAAGAAGAGGAAAAGGGAGAAGAAGGAGAAGAGGAAGGAGAAGAAGAATGGCCAGTGAGGAAAGCAAGAAAGCCAGGAAGTTATTTATTTTAAGCTGATTTGTGTGGTTCCAAAATATGTATGTTGAAGCCCTAAACAGGAGTATCTCAGAATGTGACTGTAATTGGAGATAAGGCCTTTAAAGAGGTAATTAAGTTAAAATGAAGCTCTTAGGGTGGGCCCTAATTCAATCTGCCTGGAGTCCTTATAAGAAGAAATTGAAATCCAGGACGGAGTGATGGCACTGCAGGAAGGAGGCCGTCTGGAAGCCAAGGAGAGAGGCCTCAGGAGAAACCAAACCTGCTCACACCTTGGTCTTGAACTTCTAGTCTCCACAGCTGTGAGAAAATTCATTTCGGTTTTTTCAGTCTCCCAATCTATGGTATTTTATGATGGCAGCCCTAGCAAAGCAATATAGCATTTTATTCCAGAGGTAAAGAGGAGAACATGTTTTGGAAGGAGGGAATTTTCAGCTGTGTAGGACCTTGACAAGGGGCAGGATAAGATAAGGATGAAGAAATGATCAAGAAGATATCTCTATGACTCTGAAAAGAGCAGTTCTGCGGAAGCCTGAGTGGAATTGACAAAATGGAAAATGAAGAAGTTGAAATGGCCCCCATGGGCCACACTTTCAAGAAGCGTCATGAAAGTAATCTGAGAAATGGGTGTAGATGGAGGGTGATGTGAAGTCAAGGAAGACATTATTTAAGACAATTGTTTGTGCAGGGTTGTCTGGGTTTATTCTTCCTAGATTTAAGGAGTATGACTGTGACTGGAACAAAAATAGAGGAGCAAATTTTCTTAAAGAAAAGATTTCATTTAGTTAGCTTCAATGGTCTCATGCTTTCATTTGAAATGTGTGGGTTCTTTCTGTTTTGCATAAAGTGATGTATAAAATGCCAGTTCCAAATATTTTACCAGCTATGGGATCCTATAGTATACAGTAAGAGTTAACATTTCTCATTCATTCATGTATTCACCTTTCATTAAATAGGTATCTATTAAGATACTCCTTTGTGGAAGGTACAATGGAGGCACGGAGGATAAAGCAAAGAACAAAAGTAGTCCAGGCTCTCACAGGGCTTGTGTTCTAGAAGGCAGAAGCATAATAAACAAGTCATACTACAAATAAATATGTAGTATGGGTGGTAGAAATAAGTGCTATGAAAAAAACGAGGCAGAATCTAGAGTGATGACAGAAATGATATGACTATTACTATTGCTATTGTTGTTGTTGTTATTTTAAGTAGGCTTCATGCCCAGTATGGATCCCAGTGAGGGGCCTGAACTCATGACCCTGAGATGAAGACCTCAGCTGAGATCAAGGGTTGGACACTTAACTACCTGAACCACCCAGAGGCCCCAGAAATGGTACTATTTTAGGTGGAGTGATTCCCTGGGGGAAGGCATCTGATAAGGTGACATTTGCAAAGAACTGAACGACATGAGTGAGAGGGTATAAGGAGAACTACACTCTTCGTCCTGTTGTGTGTCTCCTTTTCTCTCATAATACCGTCACGCTCATAACACTTCTGATACCACATGTGTGGGTTTTCCACACATCAAGCAAATCTCTGCAACACTGGCTGGGTGTTCTACAATTCAAATCATTTGTGACACTAACCTGATTTAGGCAGACTCCACAGGTTAAGGGCTCAGTCCCACGAGACTGTCCCTCACTTCAAACTCTGATTGCAAGCAGGAGGTCCCCAGATTACCCACCATTTTTGCCCAAGTTGGCTACAAAAGCAGAGGTTCCCATTACTTTCCCTCTTTTGATTCAATAATTCGCAAGAACAGCTCAATGGAAGCCAGGGAAACACTTCTGTTTATCAGTTTACTATCTAATAAAGGATATAATAAAGGATACCAATGAAGAGCCAGATGAAGAGATACATGCAAAGAAGTTGGAAGGGTCCTGAGCATGAGAACTCATGTCCTCACGAACTTGGCATGTGCCACCATTCCAACACATGGATGTGTTCACCAACCCAGGAGCTCTCCAAACCCCACTTTCGAGATTTTTATGTACTGTGAAATAATTACCACAATTCATCACCTTACATAGTTAACACATTCATCACCTCACATAGTTATCTTTTGTGTGATGAGAACTTAAAAAAAATTTTTTTATTTATCCACCTTGAGAGAGCACACAGGGTAGTGACAGAGAGAGAGGGAGAGAGACCTCCAAGCAGGCTCTGCGCTGGCACAGAGATCATGACTTGAGCCGAAATCAGAGTCAGATGCTTAACTAAGCCACCCAGGTGCCCCTGTGTGATGAGAACTTTTAAGATGTACTCTCCTAGCAACTGTCAAGTAAACAGCACGGTATTAACTAGAATCACCATGCTGTACATTACACCTCTAGAACGTATTCATCTTATAACTGGAAGTTTGTACCCTTTGAGCACCCTGAGCCCTCCTTGCCCCTGTCCCCTCTTCCGCCAATCCACTGTTTCCATAATTTCAGTTTTTTTTCCATGTATAAATCAGATGATACAGTATTTGTCTTTCTCTGACTTTTTTCACTTAGCATAATGACCTCAAGGTCCATCGGTGTTGTCACAAATGGTAAGATTTCTTTCTTTTTTTGTGGCTGAATGATATTCCATTTTATTTGTACAGTTGACCCTTGAACAACACGGGGTTGAACTGTTTGGCTTCACTTCTACTTGGACTTTTTTTTTTTAATTTGTTTTGTAACATTTATTCATTTTTGAGAAACAGAGAGACAGTGTGTGAATGGGGGAAGGGCAGAGAGAGAGGGAAACACAGAATCTGAAGCACATTTCAGTTTCTGAGAGTCCGATGTGGGGCTCGAACTCACAGAGTGTGAGATCATGACCTGAGCTGAAGCCGATGCTTAACTGACTGAGCCACCCAGGTGCTCCTCAAAAAAAATTTTTTTTAATGTTTATTTATTTTTGAGAGACAGAGACAGACAGAATGCAGGTGGGGGATGGACAGAGAGAGAGGGAGACACAGAATCTGAAGCAGGCTCCTGGTTTCAAGCTGTCAGCACAGAGCCTGATGCAGGGCTCAATCCCATGAACTGTGAGATCACGACCTGAGCCAAAGTCAGATGTTTAACTGACTGAGCCACCCAGGTGCCCTTAGACATTCACATTTTAAAAGAAATCAGAAAGAAGAAAAGGTGGTGAGTCCAAAGAAAGTCCAAAACTGAGCAAGGCAAATTCCATTAGATTTCAAGGCTCAAAGTAGTCTTTTTTGGCTCATTGCTTTGCCCTTTGGGCCTAAGCGGGTAGCAGCATTATCCTCTTGATCCTGGGCAGCAGCTTTGTTTCTGAGAGATTGGTTGGTAGCAGCCTGACCCACTAAAACCAAGCATACAGCCTTGCCCCCTAGACCTGGATCCTCTGGGCTCATGGTAGGAGTGACAGCCCTGCTGATTTCTGAATTGCTTTAGGTGTTATTCCTCCCTTTTCTTGAAGGATAATGGGGACTGGCAGCCAGAGAGCTCTATTGTTTTATCCTGTAGAATCCCAGAAGTCTGACAAGATTCCTTCATTTTGTTGATTCTATCCCCAGCTGGCAGTGTTTCTTCTGGTATAACCCCATTTCTTTCCTGGATACTTCTGAGATGGCTGATTAAATCCAAGAGTCACACTATGGGGAGAAAGAATTTTTTCTTTACCTTCAAAGTCCTTCTAGCTGGACTAAGAATCAAATTGATATGAGACAGATTAACAAGAGAAAATCAAATTTTTTTATTTAATTTTATTTTTTTTGAGAAAATCAAATTTAATTGTGTACATACAGGGAATCCACACAGACATGGAAATTCCAAAGACATTCAGGCAACATGATGCTTATGTGAGCTAAAAACAGGTATCTGAGGATACAAAGGGGTGAAAGACTATTAGCAGGAAGGTGAAAGATGTTTGGAAAACCAAGGTTACTCTATGATATAGATAAGTTTCCTAGGTAAGGAGGAATCTCTATTAATAGCTCTCTTCCTGGTACAAAGAGGCAGTTGAAAAAAAACAAAAACGCTTTTTTTCTGTATCTGCTGGGTTTTGTTTTTAATGCAAAATAATGTTCTAGCCAAAGTGGCCCGTGTTAGGGCAGCGTGTCCTTGGACTCTACAGCACTTATGATCTCTTTAGCAAATGATTTTCCAGCCCTTGGTGTGCTCTCCAGAATAAAGCTTTTCCTATTTGTAATATGGATAGTAATTGGGTACTGCACTCAATTCCAACCTGTGGGAGGGAAGTGGGTTTCCCCATATCATCAAGGAGAAATTCTCCAGATACCACCTGGATATCTTACAATTCAACTCAATTCTGACATTATCTACCTAGAGATAGTATCAGATCCCACAGATTGTGGACTCGGTTCTACAAGACTGCTGTCACCCCCCTCTCTTCCCTGCTCCTTCATATGCCAGATCCAAGCTTATGTGATTACCTGTGCCTCTGGTCAACTGGCTATAAATCAGAGGCTCCCATGCCCCTCTCCTTGGGATTGATTAACTTGCTAGAGTGGCTCACAGAACTCAGAGACACATTTTTCTTAGTAGATTACTGGTTTATTATAAAAGAATATAATTCAGGAACAGCCAGATGGCAAGGTAAAAACATGGTAAAAGGACACAGAGCTTCCATGTCCTCTCCAGGTGGATCACTTTACCCATACCTCCATGTGTTCACCATCCCAGAAGCTATCCAATCTCATCCTTTTGGGTTTTTGATGGAGGCTGCATTATGTAGGCAAGATTAATTAAATCATTGGCCATTGGTAACTGATTGAAACTCCAGCACCTCTCCCTTCCCAAGAGCTGGGGGTTGGTCGGGGGCGGGGGGGGGGGGTGCTGAAATTTCCAAACCTCTATTCCTGTTTGGTTCCTCTGGTAACCAACTCCCATCCTTAGGTGCTTTCCAAAAGTCACTTCATTAACATAATCAGTTGTGGTGGAAAGGGGCTTGTTATGAATAACAAGACACCTATTTCACCTTTATGTCTCTGAAGTGACCTCAGGAACTGAAGACAGGAGACCAAATATTATGACAAAAGATGTTCCCATTGCTTTTATTGTTCAGGAAATTCCAAGGGTTTTGGGAACCGTGAGTCAGGAACAGTGGACAAAGACTGAACATATTTGAGAAATATGTTTTGGTCCTCTGAATGACCAGATATAAATCATAGTATCACAGATAGACTAAGAATTTTCTAAATCTTCATTTTGGTTTCTTTTTGTTTAATAATTCTTTCTATTTCTCTCTCTCCTCCTGCATTTTACAGTTAACTAGTAAGAAGAAATGAGACTGCCCCTTTAACACTTTGCTTAGAAATATTCAACTTTATTACTTCATTTTTTAACTTGAGAGAGAGTGAGAGAGGGAGAGAGAGCACAAGGAGGGGAGGAGACAGAATCTGAAGCAGGCTCCAGGCTCCAGAGCTGTCAGCACAGAGCTAGATATGGGGGCTTGAACTCATGAACCTGTGAGCAGTGAGATCATGAGCCGAAGTCAGAGGCTTAACCAACTGAGCCACCCAGATGCCCCATCAACTTTATTACTTTTAAATTCTACTTTCCACAAAATACTAGAACATAATTTGGCCAATTTCTTTGCCATCTTATAAGGGTCAGCTTTCTTCCAGTTTTCAGTACATGCTCCTCATTTCTGGCCCAGACCTCAGCAGAATCACCTTTAACATCCATTTTTGTACCAACAGTCTCTCTTTAAGGCAATCTAGGCTTTTTCTAACAGGCACCTCAAAATTCTTCCAGCCTCTATTCATAATCCGATTCCAAAGCCACTTCCACATTTTAAAGGATTTGTTGCAGCAAAATCTCACTTCTCAGTATCAAAATCTGTATTAGTCTGGTAAAGATACCATAACAAAACATCATAGACTGGGGGCTTAAACAACAAAAATCTATTTCTCACAGTTCTGGAGGCTGAATGTCTCACTAAGATCAAGGTGCTAGCATGTCTGGTTGGCTTGCAGATGGCCATATTCTGGTTGAGTCCTTGCGTGGCCTTTTCTCTGTGCACATGCCCCATGTGTCTCTTCCTCTTCTTACAAGGACATCAGTCCTACTGGATTCGGGTTCCACTCTTACGACCTGATTTAAATGTAACTACCTCTTTTAAGGCCTCTCTCCAAATATGTTGAGGGTTAGGGAAAGGGTGAAAACTTTGAAGAAACACAATTCAGTCCAAACCTGTGTACTTGAAGTATAAAAGATTTTTTTTGTGGTAAAATATAATACAACATAAAAGTTACCATTTGAACCATTTTTGACTATACGGTTGTGTGGCATTAAATATATTCACATTGATCTGCAATCATCATCACTATCATTTCCACTACTTCATTGTTCCCAAACTGCAGTTTGGGAAGTACTCTAATTTCTAGACACTAACGTCATATTCTCTCTCCCCCAAGCTCCTGGCAACCACCCTTTTACTTTCTGACTCTATCACTTCGTCTACTCTAGGTTTACCATATAGATGGAATCATATAAGATACAGTCCTATGGTTGCGTTACTTCACTTGGTATAGTGGTCTTATAGTTTATTAATATGCTGGGTCTCCAAGGTTCGTCATGTTGTAACGTATCAGAATTTCCTTCCTTTTGAAGGCTGAGTTATACAAAAGTTTTTCATTTTGGTGAAGTCCAATTTTCCTATTTTTTTCTTTTGCCACTTATAGGTTTGGTTTCACAGCTAAGAAACAACTGCCTAATCCAAGGTCACACAGATTTATACCTATGTTTTCTCTAAGGGTATTATGGTTTTAGCATGTATATTTAGGTCTGTGGTCCTTTTAAATTAATTCTTGCATATGTGAGGTAGGGGGCCCAGTTTCATTCTTTCACATTTGGATGTACAATTGTTACAGCACCCTTTGTTGAAATGACTGTTTTTTCCCCATCAAATTAATTTGATATTCTTATTGAAAATCAATTGTCCACAAATGTATGGGTTATTTCTAAACATTCAATTCTATCTCACTGAGACATACGTCTATCACTATTCTAGCACTATACTACTAGACTACTGTAGTTTTGTAGTCAGTTTTGAAATCTGGAAGAATGGCTGTTCTAATTTTTTATTAAAAAATTGTTTTTAACATTTATTTTTGAGAAAGAGAGAGAG
Organism: Paguma larvata; assembly: GCA_030068075.1. Classification (NCBI taxonomy): domain Eukaryota; kingdom Metazoa; phylum Chordata; class Mammalia; order Carnivora; family Viverridae; genus Paguma; species Paguma larvata. Next base: position 101,635,374 of record CM057828.1, read on the forward strand.
TGCAAGTTGGGGAGGGACGGAGAGAGGGGGAGACACAGAATCCGAAGCAGGTTCCAGGCTCTGAGCTGTCAGCACAGAGCCCGACACTGGGCTCAAACCCACAAACTGCAAAATCATGACCTGAACTGAAGTCTCAACCAGTCGCAACCCAGGCACCCATTCTAATTTTTCTTTTTTAAGGATTGTTTTGGTTATCCTGAGTCCCTTAAATTTCCATGTGAATTTTAGGATCAGCTTATCAATTTATAGAAAAAAAAAGGCAGCTGAGATTTTGATAGAATTGCATAGAATTTGCAGAAAAATAGGAGAGTATTGCCATTTAAATACTATTAAGTCTTCTGCCATCATTTCTTGATGAATTACCTAGCGTGATGATGATTTAGCTTACTTATAAATCCTGTACCTTGTGTCTGCCTACCCTTTCAATATAGACTAACAATTCCTTGGTCCTCCATTGGTTACTTTTCCTACTTCTAACAATATGTTTTAACAACCAGAAAAGTTTTGCCGATAATAAACATAATCTCATGAATGCTTTTAGCTTTACTTCTACCTTTCCTTCTTATGTTCCACATCTCAAACTTAAAATACTTTTTTACCTTTATATTGTCAATAACAGTATAAATAATGCTTTAACTATGTCAAGTTATTTATAATTTATTAATATGCTGGGTCTAAAAGTTGAACATCAGAAAACAGCATTTGCTAAGCTTTCTATTACAGTAATTAAGTCATTTAGTTGAATTCTATCTTCAGATTTCTCTCCTAGTAGCCTTGAGTTTTTGGGACTTACCTGAATTCGATCTTCCCTGTCCTCCTGAATTAGATCTAGTGATCCCTGAATATATTGTTGAATATACCGTTCTCTACCTCATTTTGCTTGAGGACATCTTCAAGAAACTCTTTAAAAAAGGTTATGTGGGAGTTTAGCGGTGCCTGGGTTGCTCAGTTGGTTAAGCATCTGGCTCTTGGTTCCAGCTTAGGTTGTGATATCATGGTTCATGGGTTGGAGCCTCATGTTTGGCTCTGTGCTGGCAGCATTAAGCCTGCTTGGGATTCTCTTTTTCCCTGTCTCTGGCCTGCTGCTGCTTGTGCTCTTTCTTTCTCAAAATAAATAAACATAAAAAAGAAAAAAAGGTATGCGGGAGTTTAACTTTATGAGTCCCTGCTTATCTGAAAATGTTTTCATTCTGCTCTTTTACTTAATAAAATAATAGTAATAATAATTCAGGTAGGAGTGGAGCTTTTTTGAAAATTAAAATTTTTTCTTAGGTTTTGAGGTTCAAGAAATATTCCTCTCAAAACTTGCATGTCTGTTTTCTTATACTTAGTGTTGCTGATAAGAATCCTAATGTAACCTTGATTCTTGTTCTTTAATGGGTCACTTATTTTTTTCTCTTCGGAAATTTAGGATCTTCTCTTTGTCTTTGCATTTCTAACATTTACAAGGTTGTTTTTTCTTTGTTTTGCTCTGCACTAGTAGACACTTTAAGCTCTGGGAAATTTTCTTCCAGTATTTTTGAGTAACTTTCCATCTTATATTTATTTTTTCTTTCTTTTTTTTTTTAATGTTTACTTATTTTTGAGAGAGACAGAGACAGAGCACGAGCAGGGGAGGGGCAGAGAGACAGGGAGCCACAAAATCCAAAGCAGGCTTCAGGCTCCGAGCTGCCAGCACAGAGCCCGACGTGGGGCTTGAACTCATGAACTGCAAGATCATGACCTGAGCCGAAGTCAGACGCTTAACCGACTGAGCCACCCAGGCGCCCCTATTTTGTTTTCTTTCTTATCATATTAGTCCTGTTAGATTCTTACTCTTGTATTTTCTCTTGCAGTTTCCATCCCTTTGCATATTTTTCTTATTAAAAAAAACTTCATTTGCTTAATCTTTTAACACTTTAAGTGAATTATAATTTTGGTAATTCCTTATTTCTAATTTCAAGACCTACTTTTTATTCTTAGATTGTTACTTCTGCTGGGTATACTATTCTTGTTTTCTAGGTGTAATAAAAGTCTATGAGGACCCTAATTATTTTTTTTTAAAGTTCTCTGTAGTTTCTCTATTTCTTCTATGACCATTCTCTGTTCTTTCTCCCCTTCCCCCAGCCCTCTAAATTGGAGACTTCTTTTAAATATCTAATTACCTAATTCTTGGTTGTCTGTTCATGTTTAAGATGAGGTAATTGGAATGCTGATTAGGAATCTTGTGAACTTGGGAAGGTCTTGCCAACTTGCACAGCTTCGCTCAATGGTGAGTGGGTAGAAAACTAGCTACTGTGCCAGAATGAAGACTGCTTTAGTCATTAAATGTTCAAATAGCTGCCCAACTCCTCCCCAGAGATTATGAGAACTCTTGATTTTTAGCCTGGGATAAATGCCTAGTTACTGTATCTGAGATAAGGGAGGGTTCTTCTGTTCTATATAGAGATCTTTATTTAATCTCCCTGTTGGGTACAGTATCTCCTGAACCTATTCTGCATTATGGTTTCTTTAATTTTGTTTAGTCAAACTGCACTCACTTTGTCTGTAAAATTAAAAAAAATTTATTTTGGTGGTCTCATTCCCATTTTCTACTATGTATGAGTTTGTATAATTTTTAAATTCCTTTCTCAGTATTTTAATGGGGTCTCAGGAAGAGGTAATGAATGCAATGCATGAGCTTAGTTAGCTAGCTTATATATATTTTTAATCTTACATTAGTTTAAAAATATGCAACACCCGTAAATTTGCATGTCATCCTTGCAAAGGGGTCATGCTGAACTTCTATCATTCCAATTTTGGTATATGTGCTGCCGAAGGGAACACTCACTCAGCTTTAATAGAAAATACTAAATGTAAGCTTAAAAAAAGACATCCGGGGCAGAGTAGGACTTAAGAAAAAATGAATAGTGGAATGGCAAAAAAGCAAAAAACAACCCCCTCCCAAAACACAGAAAAACATACTACAAAAATTCTGAGTCTGTGATACTGACAGCATCCTGTGTATGTATAACTTAGTGCTTAGCAAAGAAACTCTTCAGATCCACATTTAGTGATATGTTGGCTCTCAGACATCTAGTTCACACGCCATTTTACACTTAAGAAAAGTAGAACTCAGAAGTAAAGTGATTTTCCCAAAGTCACACAAATAGAGAGTGGCAGAAAGGAAACTAGGATATGACTCCTACTTTACTTTTACCTCACCACACTCCCGGGGAGTAACAGGATGAGCGGATCAGCATTTAGATGACAAAGATTTTGAAAAATAATCGACATAGGATGGCTTTTTTTGGGGGGGTGTAAAAAGCCAGATGTCTAACAAAAGTGAAGTATTTTAGGATGCTTACTTGGCAGCTATACAATCTTCTCTGGCAGCACAGCCTGACAATTGGTAGGCATATGTTGAATGCACTGAAGGGGGCGACTGTACAGCAGGACGGGGAACCGCAATAATCCAAGTGCTTGGTTATCTGGGAGGGAATAGAGTCTGGGCAGGATGAAACAGAATTTGGTGAATGAATGAATGTGAATACTGAGCAGGGAGGGGAAAATGTTAGTGGGATTACGAAGGAGTGTGAATTGGTTAACTGTGGAGAATAAGTAGGGGTAAATGATGACTCAACTCCTTTTAAGGGCATTTTAAATTATTCGATGCGACCTAAAAAAGCTGGGAACAAACATAATTCACATCACTCCTCCTTTTTGGTTCAGAAATAGTTTACCTACATTCTTAATGGATGCAGTTGCCCTCTTTGCATGGCTCCGACAAAAGAAAACCTACTGTGATTCAGCAAAAGAAAACTGGGTTTCCTGAGTAAGGTACCATTCGCCTGGGCTAACTGTTGTGAAAACTACTAATAAGACAACGTAGCACAGCATTTGGCACATCGCAGGAACTGAAAGTGGACCTCAAATTCCGCCCACGTTCTCCTCTCCCGCCGCGCTCCTACAGAAAAACCACGTACACTAGCGTAGGTCTTCCGCGACGCCTAAGTTCTTTCCCTAAGATCCAGCGGACAGCCCCACGGCCACATTCGCAAAAATTAAGGGTGAGGGGAAAAAAATCCAATTTCCCTCCGACAAAGGGTTCCCACCGCGGCCGCGGGAGCGCAGCCCGGGATGTACGACAATCGTTAGACCTACTCTCTACATCGGTGGCTGTCCTGAGGCTTGTGTAACGGGCCCCGCCAAGGAGGGGGTGGGGCGACTCTAAGGTTTGGGAAAACTACGATTCCGCTCTTCGGGCCTGGCCGGTCCACTTCCTACGGCAAGCAGAAGGAGACAAACGGCGCCTTGCCTCGCTCCCACCTACCGCCTCTTCCCGTAGCCGGCTCCCTCACTCTTCCCGTGGCCGCAGGGGCCGCGCGTGGGGGGTTTGTACGCCCCGCGCCCGTTGCCCTGCTTGGGCGCGCGGTCGGTCGCCGCCGGAACCCTGAATCACCCCACTCCCAGCCCCTGACTCGTCTTCCTCTGGAAGTCGTCGAGCCCTGCGGGCTGCCAAGTCGCGCTCCCAAGAGAGTGCAGGAAAGCTAGGTGGCCGGACTGCGAGGAGGCGGAGCTCGCGGTGTCTCGCGGCCCGGGCCCGGGGGCGGGGCTAGGTGTCTCGCGCAGGGGGCGGGGCGCAGTGACGTCGACGGGCGCTGGGGCCGTACTGTGGCTGTGGCGGCGGCGGCGGCGGTAGTGGTGGCGGCGGTGGTGGCGGCGCCCGGGAGGCAGCAGCAGCAACAGCAGCAGCCCTGAGGAGGGTGAGACGGCCGCTGTGGCGGCAGCTCGGAAGTCGGGCGGGACCGAGAGCTTCCCGACTGCCGCTGGCGCTGAGGCTTTTTGCCTTTTCTTAGCCTGCTTCGTCCTCACGGCCCTGGCTAGGGCTGGGCAGCGCGCCCCCGGGGAGGGGCGGAGCTGTAGGTGAGGCTTCAGGACCCCCTCCCCCTCCTCTCCTTACCGGGGGGAGGGGGATGGGAAAGTCCGGGGAGGGGCGGACCCCACCCCACCCCACCCCAGCCCACCCGCGGGCTCCACCCCACAGAGCTCCAAGATTGGGCGGGAGCTGAAGCGATAGATGTGGGGAACCCGAGGTGGGAGATGGGAGATAGGGGTTCTGGGCGCTTGGAGAACGGAGGGTTTCTGAGGCGTGATGTTGAGGGCGAGGTAGTGGCGAGATGGGGAAATTGGGGAGTCGTGAGGAGGCTGGGGTGCGGTCAGGGTGGATCTGTGTGTTTAGGCGACTGATGTGAAATGTTGAAAGAGGTGAGGATTTTTTTCTTCTTCTGTGAAATGGTAAGATAGGAGATGGGTTGTATTGCAAAAGGAAGAGCTGTGGATGTTGCCTTTGAGGCAGTTGGAGAAGCTATTGCAGTAGGTTTCACATTTCTACTTTAGGGTTTGGTTATTATTATTATTATTTTTCTTCCTGGCGGGGTGGGTCAAAATTTGGGCAGAGAATCCCTCTGCTTTTGGCGCAGGTGGGTAAATTGTGAGGGTGGCTGGGTTTAAACTTTTACACCCTTCAAGAAGAGTGAGGTCTTGGATTAAGACAACTTCATTCTGGCAGCAGCATTAGGGAATAGGTCCCACTACACCTAGTTCCTTAAAGGTGTTGTCTTCCAGTCTCTTTTCTGTGCCTAAAAGATCTCTTTATACCACCTCATTTACAAGATTCATACTGGCCCCTTAAGAGAAGGCCTGAAAATCAGGTGGTTGCTTTGGAAGACACGTTTCTGAGTAATGGTTGCAGGTGGTTGTGGTTGACTGCTTTGGATGGATAATTTGAATAGTTCTTTTGGAGCTAATTATATGAAAAATACTTGAATGTTTTAAAGCACAGCTGTCTTTTACAGCTTGTTTTTCAATAGACCTGACATTTGGACATTTTGTGTTCAACACAATTATTGGAGCTTATTTTTATTTCTCAAATGCAGATGTTATTAGACACTTTAAAAATGAGCTGAAATAATTATTTTTCGCTAGGTCCCTCAATTTCTGAGACATGTTCTTGGAGTCAAGTGCTTTTATTTATTTATTTTTTATTTATTTTTTAAATGTTTATTTTTTTTTGAGAGAAAGACAGACAGACGAGCATGAGCAGGGGAGAGGCATACACAGAAAGGGAGACACAGAATCTGAGACAGGGTCCAGGCTCTGAGCTGTCAGCACAGATCCCGACGCGGGGCTCGAACTTGGGAACGGTGAGATCATGACCTGAGCTGAAGTCGGACCCTCAACCGACTGAGCCACCCAGGCGCCCCTCAAGTGCTTTTAAAATGCTCTTTAATAATATTTTGGGGGCATGTATCTCACTTCATGGAGAGATGTTACCAAGAGTAAACAGTATTCAGTGTTCTTCACATAAGTGTTTGACAACTTTATACATTAAATCAGAATCTTTTTTCGATTCCTGCTCCTATTAGATTACCGTATTCACTGACCTTACCTATCAGTGTCGTTTAAGCTGTTTCTTGATCAGAAAACAGGTCCTGTGATATACATGTATTATGTAATGGGTGGAAATAGGCACGAGTCTCAATAATTCATTTATGGAGGAAGAGGAGCCGTCATGAAATGGAATTTAAGCAGTGACTTTCCCAAGGCTTACTCAATTTATTTGGGAATATAGCCAGAGAAGTGCTTTTCTGTAACCCAAGAGAGAAGTATACAGATGTGAGTGTCAATAGTTGTAGATCATTGCCTTTTTTAACATGCCTAATTAATGAGCAGACTATTATCTTCTAGAAAATAGTTCTGCTTGAAGAGACTTACAGGCAACAGATGATATAATGGATATTAAGTGAGAAGGGTGTGTCCAATTTGTAATTCTAAATAAAAGATTCAATTAAATGTACTCAGGTCAAATTATAAGTTGGTAAGTGAATACTTTTGGGATTAGTTACTTAGAAGGAAAAATTAAAATCCACATATCTAGTTTTGGCTTTTAAATTATACTTTGATTTAATTGGGTATGCATGAGGACAAATAACTAAAATGTCAGGTGAAACTTTGTATATATATATTGCTAACATGACATTTACATGGCTGACAGTGGGATGTGATTCTTTGTAGGAATGAAATCATGAGATTTGGGGGAAAGTGTAAGGTAAAAGTGATCGATTTCTCCGTAGAATTTTTTATGCCAGAAAAAACACTACCTATTATTTTTCAAGAAATGTTTCTTGCTAGTCATTACTACGATGTTCTTATTGAATCTACTGAAGGCCTCCCGCCCCCCACCCCCCTGCCTTTTTACTAAAATCAAGTATGTATGTCTGTCTGTTAATTCAGCATTAATACTGGGAGCAGGATAAAAGTGAAGGTTTTTATAGCAACAGCTGCTCTTTTTCTACCTTGAGTTTATGCTTTTAGAAGTAAAGAAACTGTTAAATGTGTGTTTTACACAGTGTATCGAAAACACCAATGGAGGAAAACCAGGGAATGGAGTATTTTGGTTAACCAAATCTGTACATTGATTATCAGTGTTCAAACAAATATAATGTAATAAAATAAACAGCATAAAGGTTATATAGAATATAATTTATTTCTGTAACTCTTCAACATCCGAGCCTTGGGGCACTGACTCATTCAATGATTATTTATTGAGTATGGTTCTAGGTAATTTTTTAGCCATTGAGAATACAGTAATGAACAATGCTGACAAAAATCCCTGCCTTCATGGAACTTACCTTCCAGATACCTTTTGAGGAAATGAAGAGAAACCTGACAGGGAAATTGATAAGAAGTCTTTGAGTTAGGAAAACCAGGAGATTGTGATGTACTAGAAGTGAAGGAAAGTAAGTTTTCAAGGAGGAGGGAATGATCAGTGTGTCATTATTTAAAGATGTGTCAAAGTGTTGAATAAGGGAGGATTTTGCATGATTATTGTGTCGATTAGAAATATGACTAAATGCTTTTTAGTATGAGATGACACAGATGTAAGAATTTCAGTTTTTTACTTCCCTAGATTGATTTTTTAAAAACATATATTTTAGTTTTTATTTTTTTCAGAACAAAATAGGCAGCCTGTGAATGTATGATACTAAGGACAGATATGAAAGTTTATTAATTTTGTTATTTTAAATATATTAATAACTATTATACTCATTAAAAATAGGTAATACACTTACCAAATCATAAGGTATATATAGAAAAAAAGTAAGACTCTTGTTGCATCATGTTATCCTTGAAGGCAATCACTGTTTCCAATTTCTTGTTTTTCCTAACCAGTGAAATTTTGTGCAGTAATATGGTTTAGCTATTTTATTTTTATTTTTTTAATGTTTATTTTCGAGAGAGAGAGAGAGAGAGAGACAGAGTGTGAGCAGGGGAGGGGCAGAGAGAGAGAGAGGGAGACACAGGATCTGAAGCAGGCTCCAGGCTCTGAGCTGTCAGCGCATACCCTGATGTGGGGCTTGAACTCATGAACCACAATATCTGACCTAAGCCTAGGTCGGACCCTTAACTAACTGAGCCACCCAGGTGCCACTCGTGTTACTATTTTAAAATTGCATGAATATAACATATTTTATCATCTAGGTTTTTTTTTTTTTTTGCAGGCTTAGTATTTATTTTCACAATTTAAGTCTAGCTACCTACAGACCTTTTGTTTTTATTTTCTAACAGCTTTATTGAGAAATAATTCACATACTATAGAATTCACTCATTTAAAGTGTATAATTCAGTTTTTTGGTGTAACTATCATCACAATCAACTTTATTCTTTTTTTTTTTTTTAATTTTTTTAACGTTTATTTATTTTTGAGAGACATAGAGACAGAGCATGAACAGGGGAAGGGCAGAGAGAGAGGGAGACACAGAATCTGAAGCAGGCTCCAGGCTCTGATGAGCCATCAGCACAGAGCCCGACGCGGGGCTCGAACTCACAGACTGCAAGATCATGACCTGAGCCGAAGTCGGCCGCTCAACCGACTGAGCCACCCAGGCGCCCCCACAATCAACTTTAGAACATTTTCTTCACCCCCAAAAGAATCCCCAAAACCATTAGCAGTCACTTCCCTGACTTTTAATTTTTTAAGTATGGTTGTGTACATCATGGGGGGAGAATGTTTGTGAAATACTCATTTACCAACTAATTAGCAATTAAGCCATTTAGTGTGTATTTTTAATATTCTGTGCATAAGTTTGTGTAAAAGTCAACTTAGATAACATTTTATTTGGTTAAGTACATACTTGTGAAATGATTTGATTATTTAGGTGTCTTGTTTTCGTTATTCCTTCATATTACACGCTTATTAAGTACCTTTTGTGTTCTCAGTCCTGGGCTAGGCCAGATGGAATTCTTGATGAATAAGGGACAGAGTCCCTTATTCTTAAGGAGAGTTTCTTTTTAATTGTTTTATTTTATTTTTGAGAGAGAGAGAGCGAGCGAGAGAGTGTGCGTGTGGGAAGGGCAGAGAGAGGGAGACACAGAATTTGAAGTGGGCTCCAGGCTTTGAGCTGATAGCATAGACCCTGACTTGGGGCTCGAACTCACAAACTGTGAGATCATGACCTGAGCCAAAGTTGGATGCTCAACCTACTGAGTCACCCAGGCACCCCCTCAAGGAGTTTTATTCTAGTGGGAGAAGAGGAAAAATTAATAGGAGTTTGTGGGCTTCTGGGCTTCAATAGGTGACTTTAGGGTTCTACATCAGCTTATAGGATGGATTCCTAAACTCGATTGTTAGAAGATCTGAGATGAGATCTTAAATAGTATTCGGCTAAACGGAACGGTTGCAAGTAGAGGGAACAGCATTGGTAAAACTCAAAGACGAGAGCTGTAAGGCAAATTGAGTGATCTGAAAATAGTTTGTTTGGTCTGCTGGACTGTTGAGTGTTAGTGTGAAGTGTTGGTATCACCCCTCCTTTAGGTGAGTATGTTGTCTTAAAAAGGAAAAATAATTACATTATTAATTTGCTTAAACTCTCTATGGATTGCTGTCAATTTGTAGCTGTGTAACTTTGGGCGAGTAACTTTATTGTCTAAAAACTCAGTTACTTTTCGTATTCATAAAATGGGAAAAATAGTCCTATCTCATGTGATTGTTGTGAAGAATAAGTGAAATAATACTCCTAAAGCTTTGAATAAAGTGCTTGGACTATAGGAAGTACTCCATAAAAATCAGCTGTCCTGATGGTGATGATAGGGTATGGTGATGGTGGTAATGATGCATGATTTGTGGAATTCTTTTAGGATATTATGGAACCCCAGGGAGTTCTCAGGAGACCGGAAAATGAGACCTGTGTTTTTAACTTTTTGTTTTCTAGGAGGAAGTGAATCTTGAAAACTTTAGGCTAGCACTGTCCAATAGAACTTTCTGTGATGATACTAATTCTCTATATACCATTTGACACGGTAGCTACTAGTCCCATGTGTCATTGAACACTTTAAATGTGGCTAGTGTAATTGTTGAGAAACAGTTAAAATTGTTAATTTTGTTAAAATTAATTTAAATAGCCAGTGGACTAGTGGCTGGTATATTGGGCAGCACAGTGATATATTTGTAGATTGATGAATCTCATACTGAATTCTGGCAGTATTTTAGAATACATTATTTAAAAGATAGTTTTAGAAGCCTTGTTAAGGGATCCAGTGATCACTGGGAAAGGGCATGGATTTATGAGGTCACTTCAGACAATAATTCTAGTTTTCTAGAATTGACATGGTTCCTAAACTGGTAAATAAAGAATTTTAGTAGTAGTAAGGTACCTAGACTTCAGCTAGATTTTTTCATGCTTTGTGGAAAATATGAGTTATTTTACGAGAACAGGGACTGTCATGTGTTTTCTACTGAGCGAATAATAGATACTTGCTAAATATTTGATGAATGAATAGATGAGAATACAATTAAGTGAATCCCAACTGGCTGCGAATGGCTTTACCCAGAGAATAGAGTTGATGGGTCTGAGGAACTGTTGTTAGATGACTCATCCATGTATATATTGAAATAACCCAGGGTGATGGTATAAAAAAGGCAGAGGCATTGTGAACTAGTTGCCAGTGTCTCCTCACTGAGTGTGGTCATTAGCTGATAGTGAAAAGGCAGGGGTAGAAGTCTGTGTTGCTGAGAAACATGAAAATCATGCTTTTACAAGGATTTTACATGGGGGTTCAGGTTTTTACATGGTCTGGAGGTGGCTTTGGAAGAAAGAAGGGTAGCAGTCTCATTTCCAGTATTGGGTGTGGAGTGTGAGAGACTTGATAACCTCCACTTTAAAGGGCTGCTTTGAAAGAGGTGTCCTGGGAAAGCCAGTTTTCAGTTAAGTCAGAGGGGTAGTGAGAACTTTCAGAAGACTTTCTTCATAATGGAAGGAAGTTCCTTGAGAATATTTTTGTATCTTACTGGCTTTTTATCATCACTTAAACTTTATTATTTATTATGTTTTTAAATGTTTATTTTTGAGAGGGCACGAGCAGGGGAGGTGCAGGGAAAGAGGGGGACAGAGGATCAGAAGCGGGCTCCCTTTTGACAACAGAGAGCCTGGTGGGGGGCTTGAACTCACAAACTTTGAAGTTGGATGCTTAACTGAGCAACCCAGGTGCCCTTTTTCACTTGTTTTTATTTTTATTATTATTATTTAAGTTTATTTATTTATTTTGAGAGAGAGAACATGAGTGGGGGAGAGGGGCACAGAGAGAGAGGGAGAGGGAGAGAATCCCAAGCAGGCTCCACACTGCCAGCGTGAAACCTGACTTTGGGCTTGAACCCATGAATCGTGAGATCATGAACTGAGCTGAAAACCAAGAATCAGATGCTTAACCGACTGAGCCACACAGGCACTCCTTCATTTTTTTTTTAAAGTTTATTTATTTATTTTGAGAGAGAAAGAGAGAGAGAGAGACAGTGCCTGTGCCTGTGCTTGAGTGGGGGAGGGTCAGAGAGAGAGGGAGAGAGAGAATCCTAAGCAAGCTCTGTGCTGTAATCATTGTGGAGCCTGATGCAAGGCTTGATCTTGTAACTATGAGATAATGACCTGAGCCCAAATCAAGAGTTGATGCTTAACCACCTGAGCCACCCAGGTGCCCCTTCACTTAAACTTTTTTTTTTAATGTTTCATTTTTTGAGAGAGAGAGAGCATGAGTGGGGGAGTGGCAGAGAGGAGGACAGAGGATCCGAAGTAGGTTCCATGCTGACAGGCTGACAGCAGCACCCATCACTTAAACCTTAAGATGTTTCTCTCATCTTAAAAATAAAATAAAATAAAATAAAAATGTCTCTCTTAACAAAAATCTCTTCTCCCAACTTCATACTTTTTCTAAGTTGCTCTCTGCTTTATAGCTACAGTTTTTTTTTTTTTTTCATTATAATAGTTTATTTTCAAATTGGTTTACATATAACACCCAGTGTTCATCTCAACACGTGCCCTCTTTAATATCCGTCACCCTCTCTCCCCCCTCCCTCACCTCCCTCACCTCCCTCACCCTCAGATTGTTCTCAGTCTTTGAGAGTCTCTTATGTTTTATCTCCCTCCCTCTCTGTGTCTTTTTTTCCTTTCCCCTCTTCCCCTCCCCCTGGTTTTTGCTTAGTCTCACAAAGTCCACCTATTCGTGGAAACATATGGTATCTGTCTTTTTCTGACTGACTTATTTCACTTAACATAATACCCTCCAGTTCCATCCATGTTGCTACACATGGCCAGATTTCATTTTTTCTCATTGCCATGTAGTAGTCCATTGTATATATGTGCCACAACTTCTTTATCCATTCGTCAGTTGATGGGCACTTGGTTTGCTTCCACGATTTGGCTATTGTCGAAAGTGCTGTATAGCTACAGTTTTTGAAAGACTTGTCTACATTTGCTACATGTCTCCATTTTCTCACCTGTGATTCTCTTCTTAACCTATTTCTGTATTGTTTCTATCTCCACAATTTCATTAAAAGTGTTTTGCTGGGTTACTGATGTGTTTAAAGCCAGTGTCTATTTTTCTGTCGTCTTATTCAACTTCTTAGCTGTACCACTTGTCTATTGCTATGCAACAAATTACCCCCCAACTTAAAACAACAAACATTTATTGTTTCACAGTTTCTGTGGGTCAGGCATCTGGGTGTGGCATGGCTGATTCAGGGTCACTCATAAGGCTGCAGTCAAATGTTGACTAGGGCTGCAGTCATCTCAAAGCTCCACTGGGGGAGGGTCTGTTTCCAGGCTCAGGCATGTGCCTGTTGGCAGGCCCGAGGTCCTTGTTGGTTGTTTGCTGGAGAAATCAGTCTTTTTGCCATTTTGGTCTTTGCATATGAGTACTTGCAACAAGGCACGTTGCTTCTAGATTGAGAGCTCTGTGGAGGAGGATGGGAAATATTAGCTAGAGTTTTTTGTAACCTAATCTCGGAAGTGCCGTTCTATCACTTGATCCGTTCTGTTCGTTAGATTGGAGTGTCTAAGGTCCAGCACATGTACAGGGAGATTCCACAAAAGCATGAATAGTAGGAGGCAGAGATCATTCAGAGGCATTTTCAAGATTGCCTACCCAGCAGCATCTGCTACAGTTTATTTCCCCTTCCTTTGTAACTCTCACTTCTTTTGGGATCTTCAGATCATGCTTCTGTATTTCTTCCTGGTTTTCTGGGCTTTCTTTCTGTCACCTTTATTGAATTTTTCTTTATCCACTGTTTAAATGTTTGAATTTCTCTGAGCGATCTCATTTTCTATTTCCTTTTTCGTCTATATGCTGAGTATTCTATTTATCTGACTTCACCTTTTATCTCTTTGCTGAGTGTCAGGGCCATTGTTATTCAATATTTCCATTTGGATGCTCCTTAAGCAGTTGCTCAAGCTAGAAATCCGTGTAGTAGTCTTGATTTTTCTCATTCCTCCACCTTCCATTTTACTCTTCCTATTGATTTTATAAAAGTCATTGCTGTCCAACAATGGTGTAAATGTTTTTATGAGGTAGTTCATCCCTTGTTAGATTCCAGCCTTTGAATGAATGTTTGCTAGGTGATTTTTAAGGTTCCTTCCACAGTTTTGAGACTGTGTTGGCAGCTACTGAAGATTTTTGATTAGGGGACACATGATCAGAGCTGTGCTTTAGAGCTGTAGCAACTCTCGAATGCATTAAAAAAAAAAAAAGACTATTGTTTAGGGCAATTTTAGGTGCACATCACAATTGAGTGGAAGGTACAGAGTTTTCCCATAGAGCTCCCCTCCTCCCACCATGCATAGCTTCCTCCATTATCAACATTTTCCCACCAGAGTAGTACATTTGTTATAATTGATGAGCCTTGATCAACACATCATTATGGTCTGAAGTCCATATGAACTCTCAATTTTAGTGGTTCACCAGGAATGAAACTAACCCTACATTCCTTTTATTTTTCTTTATTACGGTGTGCTGTGTGATGAATAGACCATGGTTTTCATCAGATAGTCCTTTATGTATATATATTTTCATTTTTCACTTACTGTTTTACTTTTTGGTGTGAAAGCCCTTTGTGTGGAAATTAGGTAACTAATGGAAAAAAATTGAACTTCAGGTAAACATCTCTGAAAATTGTGAAAATATTTCAAGAAATAAGTTTGGACCTTAAACATAGTTTTATTATAGGAATATACTTTATCAAGTAAAGAAATTAATTTCTCTTTGAAGTCCTTTTTTTAATTTTTAAAAATATGTTTATATATTTATTTATTTTTTTAAACGTTTTTATTTATTTTTGAGAGACATAGAGGCAGAATGTGAGCAGGGGATGGGCAGAGAGAGGGAGACACAGAATCCGAAGCAGGCTCCAGGCTCTGAGCCATCAGCACAGAGCCCGATGCGGGGCTCGAACTCACAGACTGTGAGATCATGACCTGAGCTGAAGTCGGCCGCTCAACCAGCTGAGCCACCCAAGCCCCCCTATATATTTATTTTTTGAGAGAGAGAGAGCGAGCAAGCTGGGGAGCGGCAGAGAGAGAGGGAGAGAGAAATCCCAAGCAGGCTTGGTGCTGTCAGCATGGAGCCTGATGCAGGGCTCGAACTCACAAACTTTTCTAATTTATAGGAGCTGAAACCAAGAGTTGGATGCTTAATCAACTGAGCCACCCAGGTGCCCTGAAGCCCTTCTTGAGTGTAACACATATACAGAAAAGTATATTAAATATGTAGCTCAACAAACTTAGGAAACAAATACTTGAATTAACCATTTTCTAGATTAAACACTTGCACCTTGCTAGCATTCCAGTTACTTTCTTTGCCCCTTCCCAATCACAACCTACTCCTTCTCGCATAAAAGTTACTATCGTCTTGACTTTATGAGAATCATTTTCTTGCTTTTCTTTATATAAACCTGTATTTAGTTTTGCCTGTTTCCAATTTTATATACATGGAATCATATTGTGTGTATTTTATGCTTGGCTGCTTTGACTCAAAATTTGTTTGCAAGATTTAGATTTGCTGTGTAGAGCTGTAGTTTGTTCATTTTCATTGCGAAATAGTCCTCCATTGTATAAACACACCACAATTTATCCAAATATCAATGACGGTTATTTAGGTTGTTTTCAGTTTTGGGTCATTATGAATTATGCCATTATGGCCATTCTTTGGTGCATGTCTGTCTCTCTGTTTGTTTGTTTGTTTGTTTGTTTCTTTCTTTCTTTCTTCTTTCTTTCTTTCGGTACAAGTGAGCAAAGGGCAGAGAGAGAGGAGGAGGGGGGAGAATGAGAGAGGGGGAGAGAGAGAGCGAATCCCCTGAGAGGCAGAGAGAGAGAGAGAAACAGGACTCACTGATGCAGGGCTCAAAGAGAGAGAGAGAATCCCATGAGAGGCAGAGAGAGAGAGAGAAATAGGACTCACCGGTACAGGGCTCAAACTCATGAACCATGAGATCATGACCTGAGTCAAAGTCGGATGTTTAACCGACTGAGCCACCCAGGTGCTCTTGGCGCATGTATTTGTGATGACTACATAGGAGTAAAAGTTCTGGGTCATAGAGTATGCATACGTACAATTTTAGTAGATAATTGCCAAACAATAATCCTGTGTGGTTGTATAAATTTACATGCCCCAAAACAATATTTGAGAGTCCTTTTGTTCTGTATCTTTGCCAATACTTGGTATTGTCAGTGTTATTGATCTACCATTCTGGTGGATTTATGGTGGTATCTCATGGTTTTGATTTGCATTTCACTGATTACTAGTGAAGTTGAATAACTTTACGTCTTTTGGTCATGTGGAGACCTTTTGTAAAGTACTTATTCAAATATTTTGCTCAATTTTCTGTTTGTCTTTTCTATTCTAATTTATAGGAGTTACATATTTTGGATATGACCCTTTGTTGTTTTTTTTGTGTTGCAAATATTCCACTCTGTTTTGTTGCTTGCTATTTTGCTCTCTTAATAGTGTTTTTTGAAGAACAAGATTGTTTTTTTAAAAATTTTTTTAAATATTTATTTTGAGAGTGTGTGTGTGTGTGCGCATTGCAGGGGGTGGGGCAGAAAGAGAGAGAGAGAGAGAGAGAGAGAGAGAATACTAAGCAAGCTCTGCACTGTCAGTGCAGAGCCCTGAACATGGGTTCAATCCCATAAACTGTGAAACCATGACCCGAACTGAAATCGAGTTGGACGGTCAACCAGCTGAACCACCTAGGCATCCCTTGAAGAATGAGATTTTTAATTTTAGTATACTGTAGCTAATATTTTCTTTTATGATTAGTGCTTTTTATGTCTATATTAGGAATCTTTTCCTACCCTAAAGTCATGAAGTCATTCTCTGTTGTTTTCTGGAGGTGTCATTGCTATACCTTTCTTATTTAGCACTGCCTGTTGACATTATAGTCTGTCTATAATCAGTTTTTTTGTGTATGCTGTGAGGTAGGAGTTCTGGTTTATTTTTTTCCCATACAGTTAGCTGATTTTTTCAGCACCATTTATTGACAATACTTTCCTTTTCAAAACTGCTTGGTAATAAATAAAGGCTCTTTATTCTGTTTTACTGGTTTCTCTATCTTGGTCCAGTGCCAAACTGTTTTAGTTACTGTAGCTTTATCGTAAGTCTTAATATCTGATGAAGTAAGTGCTTTCGCATTGGTTTTTTTTTTCCCTTATTTTCCCAAGAAGGTTGTTGTTTTCTTTTTCTTTTTTTAAAGTAAGCTCTAGGCCCAACATGGGTCTTTAACTCATGACCCTGGGGATCAAGAATTGCATGCTGTACTAACTGAACTAGCCAGGCACCCCCAAGAATGTCTTCTTGACATTCAGTGTCTGTCAGTGACTGTCATGGTCAGTAATCAAGATAGTATGGTATCATCATAGGGATAGCTATATGTAAGAGTGGCATAGAATAGAGAGTCCAGAAATGAACTCACACATTTGTGGTTGATTGATTTTCAGTAAAGCTACCAAGGTAATTTAGTGGAGGAAAGGATAGTCTTTAGTTGGATATCAATATGCAAAAAAAAAAAAAAAAAAAAATAGAACCTTAAACCTTACCTCATAGGAGAAAATCTTTGAGACCTTGGTTTAGGGAAGGATTTCTCAGATATAACTGCTTCTCAGTCAAAATCATGACTCATAAAAGAAAAATATTGATAAATTAGCTTTTATCAAAATTAAAAGAGTTTTGCTTTTTAAAAAATATTTATTTCGAGAGTGCATGGGTGTGCAAGCATGAACAGGGGAGGGGCAGAGAGAGGGAGAGAGAGAATCCCAAGCAAGCTCTGTGCTGATGTCATGGAGCCTGATACAGGGCTCAATCTCAGGAACTGTGAGATCATGACCTGAATTGAGATCAAGGATCTGGTGTTTAACTGACTTATACACCCAGATACCCCAATAATGCTGTTTTTAAAAAAGAATGTTTTGGTTATTCTTGACCTGTTTTATTTCCATATAAATTTTAGAATCAGTTTGTCAAGTTAAAAAGAAACGTTGGTATTATGTTTGAAATTACATTGCATTTATAGCTTAATTTCATTTTAACTTTTTATTTTTGAGAGAGAGCATGCAAGAGCGTGAGCTGAGAGGTGCAGATGGGGGGGGGGAGAATCTTAAGCAGGCTCCATGCTCAGCATGGAGGCCAACTTGGGGTTCCATCCCATGACCCTGGGATCATGACCTTAGCCAAAATCAAGAGTCGGACACTTAACCGACTGAGCTCCCTAGGCACCCTGTTAATTTAGGTAGAGTTACTTCTTTATAATGTGGAGTCCTTGAATCTCTGAATTTGGCATTTTTATTTATTTATATTTTTCACATCTCAGTAATGTTTTATAGTTTTCTGTGTAGTATTCTTAACATATCTTTTTATAGATTTAGCCTTAGGTTTCTGATGGTATTATAAATGGGATTTTAAAATAAATTTTATTTTCTATTTGTTGTTGGTATATGGAGTAAAATTGAATTTGAATATTGGCTCTATTTTACCAGGTTTTGACCAAATCTAATGATTTTAAATAATTTTATCTCTTGGCTTTCCTATGTATATAATCATGTCATTTGTGAATAATTACTGTTTTGTGTCTTTCCTGCAATTCTTATACTTTTTTCTTATCTTACTTTTGGCTAGGATCTCTGGCATGTTGAATGGAGTGGTGATAGGAGAATTTACTTGTTTCAAAGGGAGTTTTTTTGTTTTCTCTAGTAAGTATGGTATTGTCAAGCGTGCACACATAAGACAAGGCAGGACAAAGCCTGACTGATTTGACTGATATAACGAGCCATTTAGATTTAAGCAGTTTATCACTTCCGTGGGCAGTGGAAAGACGAATAGGCCAAAGGTGCCAGCTCCCTGTGACCCTTGTCCCACACATCAGAGAAGTCAACACCAGATCAAAAATATTGTCAATGACTACACTATAAACTATGGGACACCCTGTTGATGGAGGGGCCCATTCTTATTTGCCACAAAACAGTTTTGTGATTGGTAGCTCCATTCTGAGATGGGCAGGCTGAAAGTCACATGCTTCATCAGAATCCAGACTGATGAGAAGCTGTTTCACATCATCCTCCAAGGGAGATAGAGAAGTGGTGGGAGATGGCCTGGCAGCAGCTCGTTACGGGCCTCCCATCCTTTCCTGTTCGGGGGGATCACAAGGCTCAAATAAGCTACAAGTTGCCCAATATGGAATAGCAGAGCTGTTCCCCTACAGATACTTGTTTGCTTTTGCACATATCCTTTATTAGATTAAGAAAGTTTCCTAATGTAAGGAATAGAAGTATTTAATCATTAATACTAAAAATCTACCTGATCCATTTTCCTATCTATTGAGACAGAATTTTTCCTTTTAACCTGTTAATGTGGTTTACTACATGGATTTTGAAATAGAATTTCTACTGGGTAAAGAGTTTCTAAACGTTTTTCCTTTATTAGCTTTGACTTATTTGGAAAAAAACTATTGATAGAGACTTTGTTTTCTTTGGCTGCTTGCCTTTCCTCCTCCCCCATAAATATACATGTAGTTTTGTCCTTGTACATATAGGAATTTACTGTTGCTGACCTTTCCAAGGAAGAGAGACTAATATGAACTTATGATTAATCAATAAGAAGTTATTAGAGATATAAGAGACTCACAGGATTTCTTATGAAACAAGAAGTAGCTATGTTTTACATCTTTTTGAGTATATCCCTGAAGATAGTTTAGGATATGTCCATACAGATGTCACACAGGTGACTGTAATACCTTTATAGTAATACTGATGACTTCACTTTCGTTAGTGGCAGATAATTTTGAGTATTTCAAATAGTTTAGCTTTCCTTTTCTAAACTGCTGTCCTGAATTTGGGCTGGACTTTTGCTTGATGTTTTTCTTCCCTGAATAAGTAGAAAATAAGTATAAAGAGTTATTGAAAGGAGCGTTTTTGACCATTTCACTCAATTTTTCTGGTAGCTTTTCTAATGGTCTGCTAGTAGCTAATTTTATAGTATTGTCATGTGTCTGAATCCATTTTGAAATAATTTGGTTATTCTTATGCTTAGGGATTGGTATTTTTTAATTTTAATAGGGCAGCAATTTTTATCTGTTTCTCTGGTTGTCGTTAACTGAAAACAGACTCTTAAATGTGGAAAACAAACTGATAGTTGTCAGAGGGAAGGTGGGTGGAGGGATGGGTGAAATAGATAATGAGGATTAAGAGGTAAAAACTTTCAGTTATTAAAGAAATAACTCATGGAGATGAAAGGTACAGCATAGGGAGTATAGGCTAAAATATTGTAATAACACTTGGTGACAGATGGCGACTACATATATCATGGCGAGCACTGAGTAGTGTATAGAATTGTGGAATCAGTATGTTGTACAGCTGAAACTCATATAACACTATATGTATTAATTACACTTCAATTTAAAAAATAAGTTAATGAAAATGGATATAAATTCTTTAGGTTTATATTTACAACTGTAAGTAAATGTATAAATAGTTTTGCATAGCATGTATATGTGTGTATTTTTTAAAGTATTGATCAGGTTTCCTTGAAAAACTCAAAATTGGATTGATTCTTAACAAATACACATTAAAATTCTTTTGAATAGCATAACAAAAATACCAAGTTTTAATTTTTGTAGTTTTTCAAAATTATGTGTTAATTCTTATTTTCTTTTTTCCCCTTTCTTCCCTCATTCAAAGAGATTTATGAAAAATCTAGTATACTTTATTCGTGTACTATGATATATATTGTGTTCTGTCTTAGCTATATAATGTTTGAAACATTGTCTCTGTCCTCAGGATGCTAGTGACTGGGAAGGAAGACAAGTAAACAGGCAATTTTAATGGAGTGTGATAAGTGTTAATGATATGGACAAGAACGGAGTGGAAGGGAGTGGCAAAAGATGAGGCTGGAGATTGGGCTTGGATCATGAAGGGCTATGTAAATTGTGTTAGAGTCTGGCATTTTACCTTGGAGCAATGGCAAGACTTTGGAGACTTTTGAATAAAGTATATATAAATTTATATTTTATAGAGTTTATATTAACATTTTATAAAGAGTGTGTAGGAGCAAGCTAAGTGAAGAGGCCAACTAGGAGGCTGTGACCTTGATCCCATTAAAGCCTGAAAACCAAAACAGTGGAAGTGGAAATAGAGACACATACAGAATTGGAAGCTTTAAAGAACACAGGACTGGGTAATTCAGAATCATTGTGTGTGTGTGTGTGTGTGTACGTGTGTATGTGTGTGTGTACGTATGTACATGCATTGCACTTTTGTGGGGGAAAGGACAGCTGATGGGGAGGGAGGAGACTCAGGTGATTTTTCAGACTTTCAGGTGGAGTAGGTAGGCTAGAATAGTGCTGTCCAATTAGTAGGTACTAGACATATATGACTATTTAAATGTAAAGTAATTTAAATGAAATAAGATTTAAAACTCAGTTCTTCAGCACACTAGCCATATTTCATGTGCTTAATAGCCATGTGGGACTAGGTATAGAACATTTCCATTGTCACAGAGAGTTCGGTTGTAGAGCACTGGGCTGCAGTTTTTGGTACCTACTACCTGTCCCCGTCATGTCAAAATAATAGGTGGTATTTGCCCAAGTTTCCCAAGAATTCTGGCTCCACAGTATTTAAGGGATTCTTTGAGTCTCACACCGTCATCACCACCACTGCCACCAACAACCACTCATCATCAGATTTAGAACACTTCCATAATCAGAGAAGGTTGTTGGAGCACTGAGCTAGAGGGATAGTGATTGAGCTATTGATCGCTGTGGTAGGAGCAACAGGAACCTCTAGAAAGTGCTGTCTAATGGAAATGTGAGCCATGTATGTAATTAAAATTGTAGTATTCACATTATAAAGTAAAATATTAGATTTTATTATTTTTGTAACATTTAACCCAATACATCCAAAATATCATTTCAATATGTTGAAATATATCATATTTGAAAAACTTAATGAGCAATTTTACATTATTTTTTCATACTAAGTTTTTTAAATCAATTGCATACTTTTATAGCATATCTTAATTCACTTGCTAAGTTTTTAATCAGAAATACTTAATCCTGGGCCCCTGGGTGGCCCAGTCGGTTAAGCGTCCAGCTACGGCCTATGTCAGGATCTCACGGTTCGTGAGTTTGAGCCTGGTGTTGGGATCTCTGCTGTCAGCACAGAGCCTGCTTTGAATCCTCTGTCCCCTTCTCTCTCTGCCCCTCCCCCGCTCATTTATATTCTTTCTCTCTTTCTTTCTTTCTCAAAATAAATAAAAAGGAAGTAGTTAATCTGCATTTAGATTTCATAAAATTTACAGTTGAAAAGTGGCTACTGATACCCAGCTTTTCCCAAATATGCTTAAAAGTTTTCTAATAACTGAATTATCAGTGTTTAAATATAACCTTTTTTTTTTTTTTTTTTTTTTTTAATTTTTTTAACATTTATTTAATTTTGAGAGACAGAGACAGAGCATGAGGAGGGGAAGGGCAGAGAGAGAGGGAGACACAGAATCCGAAACAGGCTCCAGGCTCTGAGCCATCAGCACAGAGCCCGATGCGGGGCTCGAACTCACAGACCGTGAGATCATGACCTGAGCCGAAGTCGGCCGCCCAACCGACTGAGCCACCCAGGCGCCCCAAATATAACCTTTTTTAAAGTTTGGCATAGAGTCCAATGTGGGGCTTGAACTCAGGACTCCTGAGATCAAGACCTGAGCTGGGATCAAGAGTCAGATGCTCAACTAACTGAGCCATCTAGGCACCTCTTAAATTTAACATTTTTTTTTAATGTTTATTTATTTTTGAGAGAGAGAGACAGACAGAGCACGAGCAGGGGAGGGGCAAAGATAGAGAGGGAGACGCAGAATCTGAAACAGGCTCCAGGCTCTGAGCCGTCAGCACAGAGCCCGATGCGGGGCTCAAACTCTGGAACCGTGAGATCATGACCTGAGCCAAAGTCAGACGCTCAACCGACTAAGCCACCCAGGTGTCCCTCTTGAATTTAACTTTTAATTATAGTGACATAAAGTGAAAAATTCAGTTCCTCAGTTTCACTAGCCACATTTTAAGTGCCCAATAAGTATATGTGATTAGCGACTACCACATTGGGCATTGCGGCTCTGGAATAACCAAGTGTATTGCCTTGATAGTTGGAAATTCATGTCTTGTAGCTCAGGAAAGAGGTGTTGAAATAGCTAGGTGGGGGCGACTGGGTGGCTCAGTCGGTTGAGCGTCCGACTTCAGCTCAGGTCATCTCACAGTCTGTGAGTTCGAGCCCTGCGTCGGGCTCTGTGCTGACAGCTCAGAGCCTGGAGCCTGAGTCTGTGTCTCCCTCTCTCTCTGCTCCTCCCCCACTCATGCTTTGTCTCTCCTGCTCTCAAAAATAAATAAAAACATAAAAAAATTAAAAAAAAAAAGAAATAGCTAGGTGGCAGAGACTGTGAGAAAGATGGAGATAAAAAATAAGTTTATGATTTCAGTCAGACTAATACTAACTTTTTCTGTGCTTCATTATAAAAATCTATAAATGCATCTGATATGAGTTAAAATAGTAGATGAGTAGGCAGCATATTGTAGTGGTTAAGAGTCTGACTTTATTTTTTTTAAAAAATTTTTAACGTTTATTTATTTTTGAGAGACATAGAGACAGAGTATGAGCAAGGGAAGGGCAGAGAGAGAGGGAGACACAGAATCCGAAGCAGGCTCCAGGCTCTGAGCCGGCAGCACAGAGCCCGATGCGGGGCTCGAACTCACAGACTGTGAGATCATGACCTGAGCCGAAGTCGGCCGCTTAACCAACTGAGCCACCCAGGCACCCCAAGAGTCTGACTTTAGAATCAGATGTGTGATTGTGGGCAAGTTACTGAGCCTTCGTAAGCCTTATTTTCCTCATCTAGAAACGGGACAATAAAATCTTTCCCCCTGAAAGGTTTGCTGGAAGGGTTGAAGGAAGAATTCATGATGAGTATTTACCACATGTAATACCATGTGTCGTTTTTAAAGTTGCCATTTCTTTCTTGTGAAGTATACCATCAATTTAATAATTTATTTAAAAAAATTGTACGTGTTGATATAAGCTGAATCCTAATTTCAGAAACTTTAAATTATGAATATATAAGTTACAATCGAGGAATTATACTTATTGTTCATACTGATGAGTGCTCTTTATGATCCACATGCTATGTTGAATGCTTTACACGATGTGAAAAGTTTTTATTTTTATTTTTTTAATGTTTATTCTTGAGAGAGAGAGACTGAGTGTGAGTCGGGGAGGGACAGAGCGAGGAGACACAGAATCCGAAGCAGGCTCCAGGCTCTGAGCTGTCGGCACAGAGCCTGACTTCAAACCTCGAACCCACGGACTGCAAGATGATGACTTAACCAACTGAGCAACCTAGGTGCTCCACTGACATGAAAAGTTTTAAAAAATGCAATGTAGCATATTTCTATTGTAAAGTTTCACATAAGCAGATTTTGTAATAGAAAATCTATTTTAATTCTGAAACTTCGAAATGTATTATGGTCTAAATCTTTTTTTAGTTACTCCAGGAACCACTGAATTCTGCTTGAATCTCTTTGGATGCTCTTATGTTTGTGATTTTGTAGTACTCTAGGCTAAATCTTTAGAATTTAAGGGTCTGTAATTCTTTCTACATTTGCTGTCTTCTTCACTGTAGTTCCTGTACACTCACTCAAGTCTGAAATAATATTGGACATTTTGCATCTGTATTAGGAAACAAATAGTACTTTGGATACACATGCTTTTAATATTTTAGGGAAGAAAATCAAATATTGGGTACCTACAATTTATCACTTTAATTTTTAAAATTTACAAAATATTTCAGACATGCAAAAAGAATCGTGTAGTTAATACCTGTGTACCCACCACCTAGCTTAAGAAATAAAATAGTGTAGAGTTAAAAGCTCTTTGTGTACAGCAACTGGTTGGCTTAGTCGGTTAAGCATCTGACTTCAGATCAGGTCATGATCTTATGGTTCATGAGTTTGAGTCCTGTATCAGGTGAGCTCGAGCCCCACTTAGGTGAGCCCACTTCTGTCTCTCTCCCTTTCTGCCTCCTCCCTCCCCCCTCCCTCCCCCTTCTGCCCCTCCCCACTGCTCACTTGTGCCCTCTCTCACTTTCTCAAAAACAAAACAAAACAAGGCTCCTTGTGTAACTTTCACTGATTATAAATGTCTTGACCAACAAAGGTGTGGATATTAATTTTCTCCACTTATACAAGTCTAAATCTAAGATTTTTTGGGTCAGAATTCATAAATCTTCAGATTTTAGAAAGGTGATATGAGTATGCATATACTTACTATATGTTATCTAATTTTCCAAGCAAGATTGAGGAGGCATTTTCTAGTTCCTTCCTCAAACAGAGAGGTATTACTGCATCAGTTCAGGTATGGTTTCGTCACCAAATTGGTTAAAAGTTTTTGATTTTCAGAGATTTTTGGAATTCAGATTTGTGCATAAGGGCTTATGAACGTGTGCATTTGTCTGTTCACTGAGTTTATTCAGTTTAATCAGTCTGGTAGGATTTGTTCATCTTTCTGTTGAACTGATTGTAGAGTACTGTGAGATGTATAAAGTGAAAGGTAATAGAGTTATAATTCAAACAATTTAATATTTTAGGATTTTAATGTATCAGAATATCACTGAGGACTGGAGTGGTTGGGAAAGACTGTACAACCTAGAACTGGACTCTCTTGAACTAAGTGGCACAGATTGTGATACAACTAGAGAAAAACTGTGATTAATAACCTTGTATTTGCTTGTAAGTATCTGTTTGACAAGGTGTTTGTCATGGTGAGAACTTTGATAGACCTTACGATTAACTTGATTAACCGATTGATAAGAATTATTAAAAACCACTATTATCTTGACTATAACTGAGTTAATCACCTTCTTACCCTTCCATAAGGAAGAATGAAATGGCAGCAGTGGTAAGTGTTAAGTGTTACTGTTGCCCCCAGCAGGGGTGATCTTTCTGGTAGGGATGTCAACAAAACATTGCTACTGTAGCCACATAATTTTGAAATTTTTGGTCTCTAGGAGAATCAGATTAAGGTTATACAACCAGATGCATGGTGTTAACACACTTGATAAGCTATATATATATACTGAGGGTGGAAACAGAGACATTCGTGCTTTCTTTAACTGATAGGAGATTATTATTATTTTGAGAGAGTGAGGGTGTGCAAATGAGTGGGGAAGGAGCCGAGGGGAAGAGAGAGAGAGAGAGAGAGAGAGAGAGAGGGAGAATATTAGGCTCCCTGCCCAGCATGGAGCCCACCATGGGGGCTCCATCTCATAGCCTACCGTGAGATCATGACCTGAGCTGAAGTCAGGAGTCAGATGCTTAACAGACTGGACCACCCAGGCGCCACTGTTATTATTATTTTTAACCTACTACTCACAGACACTTTATCAGCCAAGGGCCTAGCCCATTAATTACCATATAATAGTGCTGAATGTTTGAGGTCCTAATTTATGCCTTTATAGTGAGGAGTGTGAGAGAGAGTGTATGTGTCTATGCGTATGTGTATAAAAGTATTGCATGCTCACTGTTAGACAATTAAAAAGAAAAGTATATATGCAGGGGGAAAAATGATTCCATCTGACCTTTAAAAAATAGTGTCTTACTATCTTCATCATTTCTCTGTGTATACAAACATACATATGTTTGTACATATCCCTTTTGTATAGTGATGGGATTGCATTATACAGTTCTGTAACTTCTTTTCTTTACTCCTTCAAAACATATCCTAGATGTCTTTGTAGAGGTCAGATACAGAGATTTAAGAATTTTTTTAATAGCAGTGTTTTATAGTTTGGAGATATCAATATTTAATTTCTTAGTAGAAATTTGTTTTCTCTCTTTTTGCTGGTACAAATCATACAAAATTGAACATCATTCCACATATATCCTTAAACCAGTGAACATTTTAAAAAATGCTTATATTGAGAGAGAAAGAAAAAGTGAGTGTGTGCGTGAGCGGGGAAGGGTCAGAGAGAGGGAGAGAGAGAATCCCAAGCAGGCACTGCACTGTCAGCGCAGAGCCCGATGTGGTGCTCTATCTCAGGGACTGTGAGATCATGACCTGAGCTGAAGTCAAGACTTGGACCCTTAACCGACTGAGCAACCCAGGCATCCAAACCTGTGAAATTTTAAAAGTGGGGCTTCTAGATCAGAGGGCGTGCACACTTAAAATTTATTGATTGTTATGCCAAATTGTACTTGAATGAGATTTTAAAAGTTTGGTCTGTTAATCTTTTCATGGAGTGCTTAAGATAGCATTTATCTTACCCCTTAGTGACATTTGTAGAACCCTTTAACAAAATGAGCAGGATCTTTTTGAAATACAGTGTTTAAAATATTCAATACGTTTTCTGATAATAAATGCTAATTAGTGATGAGTATAACCTATCACAGTAGGTTGGAATAGTAATTTTGAGGTTTAGTCATAGTTTCACATACAATGCTTTAAAAAGTAGCTAATGGGTGATATATTTTCTAGTTTGCCTTACAAATATCTCAGCACGTCTGTGGCAGCCTATCCAGTTGTAATTAATTTGAAGTAGGTTGCTATGTTGCTATTGAAGGATTTTCTTTTGTTAGACTTACGAATATTTGGTGTTCCTTTGGAGATTCAGGTTGTAGAGAGCTATTATTATCTTTCTAATCTGTGAGGAAAGAGTTGAGACTACCGTTTGCAGTTGCATGTTATGCTCGTAGCTATTTGTGGGAAGAGTGAGAATTAAAGGCTGACATACAGTTTGTTGTGCATGGAAGCCTTTTTATTTTTAGGCCTGTGGTATACTCCAGGATTCTGAGAGGGTGTGTATGGGTGTCTGTGAGGTGAGGCCCCGCCAGGCTGTGTTTTGTCTCAGTGTGCATATAAATATTGGTACTAGAGCTCTTCTTGTAGGGAAAAACGATTCTGGGACTTTCTGGTATTCTTCTCTTTATGGTTTTCCTAACTTAGTTGACAAGCTTTGTGGAGTGAATATGTAGTAATGGCCAGGTCTGAATGAGTTTTATTGTGGTTTTATTTTAAGACCTTGTAGAGACTCGGTAATGAATATGAGAAGTAGAATTTAGGATGTTTAGAAAAACCCTAGATCACAACGAGTTGACCTCCACAAGCTATGTCTCTTTCACCTTCCATGTTTTGTCTCAGCAGCAGTTCATTTCCTTTCAGAGGCTTAAAGTGCATTATTTTCAGCATTACTACTTTTTTTTTTTAATGTTTATCGTAGTGCGAGCTGGGGAGGGGCAGAGAGAGAGGGGAAAGAAGATATGAAGCGGGCTCTGTGCTGACAGCAGTGAGCCTGATGCTCAAACTGATGAACCATGAAATCACGACCTGAACCGAAGTCGGACACTCAACTGACTGAGCCACCCAGGCACCCCCATCACTACTACTTTCTTTATGGCCATCTGTATATTCTGGTTAAGAGATAGAAAAAACACTTTTCCTGGGAGGAGTTAAAATTGAAATTTTCCAGAAGAAACTTTAGCAAAGAACTTAGGGAGGAAAACTCCAAACCTCACCTGCCCCCACATAGAAAAATAAGAGAAATGGTTTGTTAAAAGCAGTTCATGTTTATTGTAAAAATTATAAAATTACAGACAGGATGCTACTTTCTTATTCTAACTTAATCTTTAGTTGACAGTGGCTGGACTAGTAGAGCTTACAGAATATATAGATTCATTTCCTTCCACCTCAGCTCTATCTCAAGTTGATGCTGATGAATGGATATTCTACAAAGATGTAGAATGGCTTTCATGTTCTTGATGGCCTGACCTCCCCACTTCTTTTCTCCCTAACTTTGTCCATCTGTCTATAAACATACAGTGACTGAATGTATGCTGTGATGCGCTAATGGGTAAGGTGTGTGTGCGTGTGTGTGTATGTGTATGTATTAAAATACTATTTTCATGGAGTATATGGTGTAGTAAGAAATACAGACAAAACACGTAAAAAAAGTATATTCATAAATTGTAGTGCATTCTAGGAAGGGAACAGGCAGAATTACATGTTCTCTGTAGTTCCTGTTACTACCTGGTTCTGCAGTGAGCAATGTTTACATTATCATCATATTTAAAAAAAAAAAATTTGTTTCTTTAATGTTTATTTATTTTTGAGAGACATAGAGACAGAGTATGAGCAGGCGAAGGGCAGAGAGAGAGGGAGACACAGAATCTGAAGCAGGCTCCAGGCTCTGAGCCGTCAGCACAGAGCCCGACGCGGGGCTCGAACTCACAGACCGTGAGATCATGACCTGAGCCGAAGTCGGCCGCCCAACCAACTGAGCCACCCAGGCGCCCCCATTATCATCATATTTTAAACTATTTATTGGCTTTCTGTTTTTAGAGTTGATTTGTAGACAAAAGACAATTATAGATCAGAAAGTAAATGTTATACACCTATACGATTTAAGAGTAATGATAAGGGTGATGCATGTAAAGTGTACTGGAAACCTGGATTCCTCATCTTATCCTGAGAGAGCTGATAAGTTTAAATTTGGTGGAGGAAAAACAACAACAACAAAGCTTATTATTTAAAATGGTAAAGGTAACCATTAGAAAAATTAAAAATAAACTGTAACCCAACAAAAATTGGGAAAAAGGTGGTTATGAGCAAAATTCCTTGATACTATTCAACTTGTTGCAGATAGTAATTCATTTTATAGTTTTGCCCTAACTTTTATAGCCAGTGCCCCATTGTTGGATATTTAGATTGTAACTTTTCACTATTGTGAACATAATGGGGACAGAGAACAATGTATGCATTAGAATCCAGGTGATCCAGCTGGGCACCTTTTGGTTCTCCTTGCCCCATCTTAACAGTGGATGGACATGTGTGGCAATCCTGGCCTGAGATGAATGTGATGGTCAAGGGCTTAGACCCCTGGGGAATGAAACTTTGGGTTGCCATCAGATAAGCCACCAAGACCTTAAACAGGAAGACATTAGTACAGGAGGGAGAAGATGAGTACCATTTGTGTTCTTGAGAGACTGACAGCAGGTGTGGTTTGTTCTAGTAACCGTCCTCTTCTGTGATTCCCCTCAAGAACAGAGGCCTATGAAAATCATGGAGAAGCTGCTTCCTTTTCCTGTGTGGGGAAGTAATTTTGCAGTGCAAGGAGTGGACTATACTGTTCAGATCTCTTGTTGTGGGGAGTGTAATTGCCTCACTTTCTCCAGTGTATTGCCTTTGTACTTCTGTCAAAAATGAGTTGTCCATGTATGTGTGGTTCTGTGTTACTTTTTAAATTATGAAAGTAATTCATATTCATGTTACAACCTCAATCAGTGTAGAAAAGAATAATGTAAAAACTCATTTCTCCTCATGGCTTTTTGTATTTTTCTTATAAATTAAAAAATGTATCTTGTGTATCATGTATTTCTTATTACATACAGACTTACCTTTTTTTTTTTTAAATGTTTATTTATTTTTGAGAGAGACAGCACAGATAGGGTGTGGGGGGGGGGCACAGAGAGAGAGGGAAACACAGAATCTGAAACAGGCTCCAGACTCTGAGCTGTCAGCACAGAGCCCAACACAAAGCTCCAACCCATGAGCCATGAGATCATGACCTGAGCTGAAGTCGGACACTTAGCGGCCTGAGCTACCCAGGTGCCCCACCTTACTCTTTTTAATAGCTGCACAGTATTACTATAATTTTAGACTATTGCCAGAGTCTTGTTATTTCAAAGAATTCTGTAATTTATTCTTAGTTTTCCCACTTGTGTGATAATATGTGTAAGATGAATTCCTAGAAATACTAATATTTATTGAAAACCTACCAAAAACTAGATAGATATTTTATACTTACTCACTCACTGATTTGGTCCTTTTAGCTAACTTTTGAAGAAGATACTATGTCCATTTTATTGGATACTGAGGCTCTAATAGATTTGTTTATTTGTTGAACCTTATACATTTAAATGGTGGAGCTAAACCAACCCAAGCCTTTCCTACTAGTTACTACATGACTAAGCCTCAGGAGCACAGTAAGAATTCACAAGAAGCTTGTTGGGATGAAATGTGTATAAGGTCTGTGCATTAAATTTCGTTACTGTACATTTTTACACTTGCTCCCCAGAAAAGATTTCAGGTCACATTTTTGTTTTTCCTACTTGGACATAGTGTTATTAATATGCTTTAATACAAAGGGCAACAGTGTTAAGGAGGATAATGTAAAAATTATGTCCGTGTATTCTGAACACTATTGCTTGATGATTTGGAATTCTACTTTTAATTCTTGCCATTGCACTTCATTTGAGGAATTTAAAAAATTCTGCACTGTCAGTGCAGAGCCAGATGTAGGACTCGAACCTATGAACTGTGAGATCGTGAGTTGAGCTGAAACCAAGAGTCAGATGCTTAACTGACTGAGCAACCCAGGTGCCCCAAAAGTAAACCTCTAATGGTTTTAAATGTTGATTGTTGATGTGTGTGTATATATATATATTTTTTCTTTTAATTGAGAGAGAAAGAGGGTGCACGTGCACACAAGCGCACAGAGAAGGGGCAGAGAGAGAGAGGGGGGGAGGGAATGGGGGAGAGAGAGAGAGAAAATCTTAAGTAGGTTCCACACTCAGCCCGATGCAGGGCTCTCGATCTCACCACTATGAGATCATGACCTGGGACACTTAACCGACTGAGCCACCCACGGTCCCCAAGAAGAATAGTTCTTTAAAAAATTGAAATCTTTAAAAAAATTTCTTTAAGTTTATTTATTTTGAGAGCGTGAGCACTCTAGACAAGCACACTCATGCACAAGAGTGGGTGAGGGGCAGAGACAGGGAGAGAGAGAATCCCAAACAGGCTTTTCCCTGTTAGTGTGGAGCCTGATGTGGGCTTTGAACTCCCGAATTGTGAGATCATGATCTGAGCTGAAAATTAAGAGTCAGATGCTTAACTGAGTCACCCAGGTGCCCCTTAAAAAATTGAAATCTTGACCATTCAGTATGTTTCTTTATGATTTTCAGGCATAATGTTAGAAGACAAAAATACATAGCAATACGTATGGAGAAGGAGGTGGTTACTTTATGGAATTTGTCTTACATTGCATTTAGTTGCAGTTTCGATAAACAAATTTCAGGCTTACTACCATCTTCTGAATATAAGAACTATCTTAATGAATTGTACTCAGGTTTATGTTAACTTGTGGATTCAGCACACATTTATTACATATATGATATGTCTTAGGCATTATGCCAGGTTTTGGAGATAAGACATTCCTTTGCTTTCAAAGAAGCAATTAATTAACCAAAACATAATAAGTACAGTATTTTAGAGGCTAAGCTCTGGGTTCCATAATAGGGGTATCTGAATTGGACTGAAGGATTTGTGAGTTTGTGTGGGACCGTGACTATTAAATTTAGTTTGAAAGAATGAGTAGTAAGTAGGTAGCCAGTCACTGGAGAAGAGGAAGGTCACAGAAGCAAGAAGAGGGCATGATATTTCAGGAAATTGCAGGTACTTGATCATGGTTGTCACATGGAAAAGGAGAGTGGTTAAGAAGTAAGCTGCCTTCAGGAGGTGGACAAGACTGAATCATGAAAAATCTTACATACACTGCCAAGGAATTTAGAGTCTTATTTTGGAAAGCCATCAAAGGAAGTATGTAGGTGTGTTCGTGTCATATTTAATTTTTAGAGCAGTGGTTCTTAAGCTTTTTTGTTCCACCATCCCTATACACTTTTGAAAACCAATGAGGACTTTAAATAGCTTTTGTTTATGTGGGCTGCTGTATCTATTACTATTTACTATATTGGAAAGTAAAACGAAAAATTTAAAGCATAAGAGTATACAAGCATAGATTCTGTTAATTGTGAGATATACCCCATGTCATGTAGTCTCTGGAAAACACTACTATACATTTGTAAGAATGTACAGTGAAAAAGGCAAATAATATCATAGGATTATGAAAATAGTTTTGCTTTCCTGAAAGGGTCTTAGGGAGTCTTGGGCATTCCTGACCCATTTGGGGAATTGTATCAAAAGATCATTCTGTCACTATCAAAATAACACCAGTGTTCTTCATAGAGCTAGAACAAACAATTCTAAAATTTGTATGGAATCACAAAAGACTCGGAATAGCCAGAGTAATCCTGAAAAAGAAAACCAAAGCTGGAGCATCACAATGCCCCTATTATGGAACCCAGAGCTTAGCTTCTAAAATAATGTACTTATTATGTTTTAGTTAATTAATTGCTTCTTTAAAAGCAAAGGAATGTCTTATCTCCAAAACCTGGCATAATGCCTAATACATATCAAATATGTAATAAATGTGTGCTGAATCCACAAGTTAACATAAACCTGAGTACAATTCATTAAGATAGTTCTTATATTCGGAAGATGGTAGTAAGCTTGTATTATAAAGCTGTCGTCCTCAAAAGACAGTGCAGTACTGGCATAAGAAAAGACCAGATCCATAGATCAGTGGAACAGAATAGAGAACCCAGAAATGGACTCACAAATGTATGGTCAACTAATCTTTGACAAAGCAGGAAAGAATATTGAATGGAATAAAGACAGTCATTTCAGCAAGTGGTGTTAGGAAAACTGGACAGCAACATGCAGAAGAATGAACCTAGACCACTTTCTTACACCATACACAAAAATAAACTCAAAACGGATGAAAGACCTAAACGTAAGACAGGAAGCCATCAAAATCCTCGAGGAGAAAGCAGGCAACAACCTCTTTGACCTCCCCTCCAGCAGCTACTTACTTAACACATCTCCAGAGGCAAGGGAAACAAAAGCAAAAATGAACTTTTGGGACCTCGTCCAGATAAAAAGCTTCAGCAAAGGAAGCAATCAGCAAAACTAAAAGGCAACTGATGGAATGGGAGAAGATATTTGCAAATGACATATCAGATAAAGGGTTAGTATCCAAAATCTATAAAGAACTTATCAAACTCAACACCCAAAAAACAAATAATCCAGTGAAGAAATGGGCAAAAGATATGAAGAGGCACTTTTCCAAAGAAGATATCCAGATGGCTAACAGACACGTGAAAAAGTGCTCAACATCTCTCATCATCAGAGAACTACAAATCAAAACCACAATGACATACCACATCACGCTAGTCAGAATGGCTAAAATTAACAACTCAGGCAATGACAGTTGCCAGCAAGGATGTGGAGAAAGGAGAACTCTTTTGCACTGCTGGTGGGAATGCAAACTGGTGCAGCTACTCTGGAAAACAGTATGGAGGTTTCTCAAAAAATTAAAAATAGAACTACCTTATGACCCAGCAATTGCACTACTAGGTATTTATCCAAAGGATAAAGGTGTGCTGTTTCAAAGGGGCACATGCACCCCAATGTTTATAGCAGCACTACTGACAATAGCCAAAGTATGGAAAGAGACCAAATGTCCATTGACAGATGAATGGATAAAGAAGATGTGGGGTGTGTGTGTGTGTGTGTGTGTGTGTGTGTGTATATATATATATATATATATATATATATATATATATAATGGAATATTACTTGGCAATCAAAAAGAATGGAATCTTGCCATTTACAACAACGTGGATGGAACTAGAGGGTATTATGCTAAGTGAAATTAGTCAGAGAAAGACAAATATTATATGACTTCACTCATATGTGGAATTTAAGACACAAAACAAATGAACAGAAGGAAAGGGAAGCAAAAATAATTTAAAAACAGGGAGGGGGACAAAACATAAGAGAGAAATATAGAGAACAAATTGATTGCTGGAGGGATTGTGGGTGGAGGGATGGACTAAATGGGCAAGGGGCATTATGGACAACACCTGTTGGGATGAGCACTGGGTGTTCTATGTAGGGGATGAATCAGTCACTGGATTCTATTCCTGAAATCATTGCCCTATATGCTAACTAACTTGGATGTAAATTGAAAAAAATTAAATAAATCCATTTGGTTATTGTGAAAGAAAAAAAAATTTTAAATGCAGAAATAAAATGAAATAAAAAAAGATCATTCTAGGGGCACCCGGTGGCTCAGTCAGTTAAGTGTCTGACTCTTGATTTTGGCTCAGGTCATGATCTCACGGTTTGTGAGTTCTAGTTCCACGTTGGACTCCACTCTGACGGTGTGAAGCCTGCTTCAGATTCTCTCTCTCTGCCCCTCCATCCCTGTCTGTATCTCTCTCTCTCTCTCCCCCTTTCTCTCTCTCAGAATAAATAAATGAACTTAAAAATAAAAAAAAGATTCTGGCAATGGTGTTGAGAATTGTTTACAACCTACAAAAAGAAACACATTTTCAGTTGTGATGCCATATGCACATGTGTATGTATATGTTTGCCTGAAATAAAGGTTTCAGGAAACAATTTTGTATTAGTTATCTTGTGTCAAAAGTTAAAATTTACTAGATTAAAAAACCGAATATCTCACAAGTCCTAGCTTAACTCTTGTAGAGCATAGCTGGCTCAGGGTTCTGGCTCAAGGTATTTCATGAGGTTGCAAACATCTGAAGGCTTGATTGGGGTTGAAAGATCTTTTTCGAAGCTATCGCACTGACTGTTGGCAGGGGGCTTCCGTTTCTCACTGTGTGGCTCTCTGTGTAGGGTAGCTTGACTATCCTTACAACATGGCAGCTAGCCCCTCACAAAGTGAATGATCCAAGAGAGTGACCTAAGACAGAAGCACCCTTGTCCTTTATGAGTTAGTCTTGGAAGTGATAACATCATCAGAAACAAATCATTAAGTCTAGTTCACATTCTGAGAGAGGAATTTTGCTTTCCCCTTTGAAGGGAGCAGTATCAAAGAATTTATGGAGATACCTTAAAATTACCACAATACTTGTCAGGAGAGTGAGTCATTCATGAGTCTTTTCTTTCCTGCATGCCTTGCTGAGTATGCTAAGTATACAAGGCCCTGAGTGCTCTTAACCTGGGCCATTTGTCAGGATTGATTTTGTAGCAAGCCAACGTGAGGAATGAGGTAATGTTTCCTACTGGGACAGAGCAGACATACTGCTTGTTTTTTATTTTTTTTTATTTAAAAAATTTTTTTTTTATGTTTTTATTTATTTTCGAGAGCTGGAGAGACAAAGCATGAGTGGGGAAGGATCAGAGAGAGAGAGGGAGACACAGAATCTGAAGCAGGCTCCAGGCTCTGAGCTATCAGCACAGAGCCCGACACGGGGCTCGAACTCACAGACCATGAGATCATGACCTGAGCCGAAGTCGGATGCTTAACCGACTGAGCCATCCAGGCGCCCCGCCATACTGCTTGTTGTAAGAGTGGTGGACTGTCTAAACTCAGTATCCTCAGCTGCAGTGCAAAGCCATTGCATGTGTAGCATCTGTTTGAGCTCTTCTTGCTACCTGTGGGACTTGGGGATAACAGGGAGCCAATGTAGACGTGATGCTTAAAATGTTTGCTCTGCTGTGAGTAATAAAGTTTTTTTGTCTCTGAACCAGGAGACTCATGTGTTCTGTCTGATAGGCAGAGGGAGATTTGAAACAACCACAACAGATACTAGATAGGGAACTAACAAAATACGGATAGGAAGCTAACTAAAGGACCCTGGGGGCAACATTATGGGCTCAAACTGTACAGCTGCATGATTTTCTCCAGTAGCAGTCAGGGTTCAGTTGTATAATAAGTGAAGGTATTTTTCGGATTAATCAAGGACAAGGGAGTTTGGAGTGTGAAATTTTTTTTTCAGACTTTTGTGGTATAATTAATGCACACTAAACTGTATTTAAGTATATAGTTTGATGAGGGGTACCTGGCTGGCTCAGTCAGTAAAGCATGTGACTAGATCTTGGGGTTGTAAGTTCAAGCCCCACATTGGGTGTAGAGATTACTTAAAAAAAATAAAATCTTAAAAAATATGTATATAATTTGATCAGTTTTGACATGTATATACCTATGAAACCATTACCCCAGTCAAGATAATGAACATTTGCATCACCCCAAAAGTTTCCTCCCACTCCTTTTTGTTCCATGCCTTCCCCAACCCCATCCCCAGGCATACACTGATTTGCTTTCTGTCACAATAAATTAGTCCTAGAATTTTACATACATAGAATCATACTACATAACCTTTTTTTGGGTCAGAATTCTTTTTTTCTTTTATCAGTTATTTAAAGTGCAAGAATTATTATTTTGTGGTTGTATGCCTGGCATATTAAAAAAATTTTTTTTGAATACTTACCTTCCCTGAAGTTTATGAGATTAAAAAGCCAGTATGAGGAATTCAGAACTAGTAAATTTCTTTCTTTTGTTGTGTATATGAATATAGTTCTGATAATAACAAAGGGTTCACATGCAAATGCCGTTTTGGATCTGAAAGTGACTTGAACATTAGAGTGCACCTGCTAATATTGAAAACTTGATGGGAATTTTTGTTATTGGACCTTAGCCTATTCAGTGTGTATTAGATACATGACTACATGAAAATAGAATTCTGCACAAAAGCATAGTTGGGAATTTTTTTCTTGAGCGTGGCAGTTTAATGCTCTGATGGCATGATTCCTGAGACTCTGAATTATTACTGCTTATTTTGTTTTACTTTGTTCTTTTGCCCACCATCTTTTAAAAAAGACTTTCTCCTTAATAGAAAGGTAAATGTGATTATAGCTTTATACCTGGAAAACCTAAAATTGCCCGAAAGAGTACTAGATTAGCAGGACACACTGCCTTAAAACTGTGGAAGCCTTTAATATTCTATGGACAGTTGAGATGTTCTCATTGGCAAATGATTGTGTTTAAGTATAGTAGTTAAGAGCTTCCTGGGCTCTGGAATTAGGTGTCCTAATTCATACCTTGACCCTACCACTTTAGATGTCAGTGAATAGTTGAAAGCCTCACTTTCTTCATCTCTAAAATGGAGATAATGACAGTACCTATGGTATGGGAGGCTTTTATAATTTTTTTTAAAGTGTTTATTTTTTGAGAGAGAGACAGAGCACGAGTGGGAGAAGGGCAGAGAGAGGGAGGCACAAAATTCAAAGCAGGCTCCAGGCTCTGAGCTGTCAGCACAGAGCCCAACTCGGGACTTGAACCCATGAACCGTGAAATCATGACCTGAGCTGAAGTTGGATGTTTAACCGACTGAGCCGCCCAGGTGTTCCAAGGGAGGCTTTTAAATATTAAATTAAATCTTATAAAATTTTTAGCATAATGCCCAATGTGGTAAATACTAAATGTTATAGCTCTTGTTATTATTGAAAGGATTATGGATAATGAATGACTCTCTTAAGAAATGTTCAGGTTACTTAAAAAAAAGAAAAACATTTGCATCCTTCTTTGATCTTGAAATAGAATTCATTCAAACAGTAATATATAGGTAATTACTTGTCACCTACCTCACAGTCCAGATTAATCATGAAAAAGGAGAGGTGCCTGGCTGGCTCAGTTGGTAGAGCATGTGACTCTTGATCTCCCGGCTGTGAGTTCAGCTCCCATATTGGGCATAGAGTTTACTTTAAAAAAAAAACATGAAAAGAAATTTTTACTTCTTTAGCTAAGGTTAGTCCTGGAGAGAATTTCCTAACATTACTAGTAAAATGTTGCAATTTCTGAACTTAGTGTACTATTGCTATTTCTGTTTTGCTTGTTGTTTCCCTAGGGCTATCTTTATTAGGATGAGAATGCCTCTGTATTCATATTTCTAAAGAATAACCTGTTGGAGTTTGACTAAAGTATATGGATTCTTTAAAATCATATTTTTGGGGTGTCGGTTAAGCGTCCGACTTTAGCTCAGGTCATCATCTCACAGTTCATGAATTCGAGCCCCACGTTGGGCTCTGTGCTGACAGCTCAGAGTCCAGAACCTGCTTTGGATTCTGTGTCTCCCTCTCTCTCTGCCTCTCCCCTGCTCGTGCTCTCTCTCTCTCTCTCTCAAAAATAAATGTAAAAAAAAAATCATATTTTTGACCGTGAGTTTCTTGGGTAGTGTTTGCAGTAAAGAAACACTTATTATTTGAGAGAGAGAGGGAGAGAGAGAGTGTATGTCGAGGAGGGGGCAAAGGCGGAGGTGGGGGGGGAGAGAGAGAGAGAGAGAGAGAGAGAGAATGAGAATCTCAGGTAGGCTCCATGCTCAGCATGGAGCTCGATGTGGAGCTTGATCCCATGGGATCATGACCTGAACTGAAATCAAGAGTCTGATGCTCAACCTGCTGAGCCTTCAAGATGCTTCTGATTTATTTATTATTATTATTATTAAAAAATTTTTTTCAGTGTTTATTTTTGAGACACACACACACACACACACACACACAGTGCAAGCAAGGGAAAGGCAGAGAGAGAGTGAGACACAGAATCTAAAGCAGGCTCCAAGCTCTGCACTGTCAGCACAGAGCCCGATACGGGGCTTGAACCCACGAACCGTGAGATCATGACCTGAGCCGAAGTTGGACGCTTAACTGACTGAGCCACCCAGGCACCCCAACCCCAGATTTATTTTTGAGAGAAGTGTGGAAAGTAGATATCTATGATATATGTTTTTAAAATATATTTTAATTACACTCGTAGAATATGAACATATTTTTCTTTTAAAGAATTCAACATTTTTTGTAGCATGAATATAAAGTGAACCTAAAGTCTCCACCAACATTTTGTCCTTAACCTCCCCTTAGAATACAGGTTACTTTCCGCTAGTCCCATTTGGCATTGGCATGATTTCAAATTTGGCATTTCCCTTGTAAGAATTTTTTGTATATTTTGTATAGGTCTTTATACGTATGTTAGACATATATATATATTTTAAAACTTTTTTAATGTTTATTTTTGAGAGAGAGAGAGAGAGAGAGAGACAGAGAGTGAGCGGGGGAGGGGCAGGGAGAGACAGAATCTGAAGCAGGCTCTAGGCTCCCAGCTGCCAGCACAGAGCCTGATGCAGGACTTGAACTCACGAACTGTGAGATCATGACCTGAGCGAAGTTGGCCACTTAACTGACTGAACCACCCAGGTGCCGCAAGTTAGATATATTTTTCACCTAGTTTTTTTTTTTTTTTTTAATTTTGCTTATAGTATTTTTTGGTGTAATACTTTGTCATTTTGACATAATCGAATTATTATTTGTTTTTCTTTATGGTTTTGCTTTGTGTTTCTTAAGAAGCCCCATCTTAACTCAAGTTCACAAGATCTTCTAGTACTTTTGAGAGTTTTAAAATTTATATCTTTAATGTACATAGAATTTATTTCTGTGTACTATGTGAAGTAGGGGTGTAATTTATTTTTCCCAGAGACCCAGTTCAAACCCTATTTATTGAGCGATTTGTGTTTTCCTTACTCTTTTGAAATGTTACTTTTAGGATATACTAAGCTTACATATATGATTTAGATGTGTTCCTGGACCAGTACTCTACAATTTTAAATACTGTGGGTTTAAAAAGCTGAAAGTCCTAAGGTGCCTAGGTGGCTCAGATAGTTGAGCGTCTAACTCTTGACTTTGGCTTGGGTCATGATCCCAGGGTCGTGGGATCAAGCCCTGTGTTAGGCTCTGTGCTGAGCGTGGAGCTTGCTTGAGATTCTCCCCCTCCGTCTCTTCCTATCTCCCTTCCTGCCCCTTGCACATGCTCTCTCTCTTAAAAAAAAAAAAAAAGTCTATAAGTCCTTATGAGAAATCCTGGGGCCATTCAGATGTGGTTTGGGGTCCAGATTTTTCCCCCACCTCCCAATACCCAGGGGGCATTATATATAGTATCCTGTAATCATATACATTGTTTTCTCAATGAGTATATGAATAATCACAGTGAATGAGATACCTATAAACAGTAAGTGACCTCATACCAGGCTAGGTTAGGTTTTCTAAGTGAGTTAAGAAGAAACAAAACTTACTTTTAGAGCTTTTTCGATTTTTGCGTTACAGGTAAAGGATTATGGACCTGTAATTTATCTTGCTATTTAGGGAACATCTTCCTTCTTTGTTTTTCTGTTGCAAATTTTATTTATGTTATTCTTATTTATGTCTTACTCTTCTATTTGAATTTTAGAGTCAGCATGTTGAGTTATATGGAGAATTCTGGGAGATTTTCATTGGGATATGCAGTATTTGGGAAAGAACTGACAACTTATACATTGTTTGTCTCCTTATCCATGATTATGGATAACTTTTGTTCAGGTGTTCTTTCAGTAAAGTTTTATAGTTTTTTCCAAAAATGCTTGCATGTTTTTGTTAGATTTATACCAAAGTGTTTTTATGGTTTGGTTGCTACTGTGAGTGGGATTTTTTTAAAAATTGCATTTTCTAATTGTCATTACTAGTGTATAGGAAAGCACTGATATTTATATATTGATCTTGTGTCTGACTGATTTGTAGAGTTCCATTATTTTAATAACTTGTCAGTTGATGACATTGGGTTTTCCAGTTAGAAAATCATGTATTCAACCATTGAATTTTATCTTTTCATTGTTAGTCTTTATACCTCTTATTTCTTTTTCTTTTCCATTTGCATGCTATGGTTTCAGTATTCAGTTTTGAGACACGCAAAATAGTGTTAAAATGTTTACAGTGAAATGTACTATAAACAAATTTTGAATGAATGAATCAATAGATGATAGAAAGGGAAATCTTATGTGGATGTAATGAAAAGTTTCTGAGAGGGAAATATTTATTATTGGAGGATTTAACGTGTGATCTTTTCATTGCAGATATGGTGTATGGTATTTCTTCAAGACTGGACAGCTGAAGACCTGTTATTTCTGATTAGCCTTAAGCAGACTTATAGCCATTGAGAAACCTCATAGAACTTCAAATTTTGCTTTCTGCTTTACATCTTTCTTGGCACCTAAGTTCAACCTGCAACCATGTATGGAAGTGCTCGCTCAGTCGGGAAGGTGGAACCAAGCAACCAGAGCCCTGGGCGTTCACCTAGGCTTCCACGTTCGCCTCGCTTGGGTCATCGTCGAACCAATAGTACAGGAGGGAGTTCTGGAAGCAGTGTTGGAGGTGGCAGTGGGAAAACCCTTTCAATGGAGAATATCCAATCCTTAAATGCTGCCTATGCCACATCTGGCCCTATGTACCTAAGTGACCATGAAAATGTGGGTTCGGAAACACCTAAAAGCACCATGACGCTTGGCCGTTCTGGGGGACGTCTGCCGTATGGTGTCAGGATGACTGCTATGGGCAGTAGCCCCAATATAGCTAGCAGTGGGGTTGCTAGCGACACCATAGCATTTGGAGAGCATCACCTCCCTCCTGTGAGTATGGCTTCCACTGTTCCTCACTCGCTTCGTCAGGCAAGAGATAATACAATCATGGATCTGCAGACACAGCTGAAGGAAGTACTAAGAGAAAACGATCTCTTGCGGAAGGACGTGGAAGTAAAGGAGAGCAAATTAAGTTCTTCAATGAATAGCATCAAGACTTTCTGGAGCCCAGAGCTGAAGAAAGAACGAGCCCTGAGAAAAGATGAAGCTTCCAAAATCACTATTTGGAAGGAACAGTATAGAGTTGTGCAGGAGGAAAACCAGGTTAGTTATATACATATATATATATATATATTTACTTTTATTGACCAAATTCGTGTGTATAAATGAAATAAGCTATTCTCTTTCTTTTCTTTTCTTTTTTTTTTAAAATTTATTTTAAGAGAAATGCACATGTGCATGGAGTAGGGGCAGAGACAGAGGGAAGAGAGAATCCCAAGCAGGTTCTGTGCTATCAGTGCAGATACCAGCACAGAATCCCACGCAGGGCTCAATCTACAAACTGTGAGATCATGACCTGAGCTGAAATTAAGAGTCAGATGCTCAACCAGCTGAGCCATCCAGGTTCCCCTTAGAATTTTTCAGTAGCCACCTCAGTGTTGATCTTATACTTTATTTTGGGGTTAGGTTAAAAAT
The DNA here is from genome assembly GCA_030068075.1 of Paguma larvata. Taxonomy (NCBI): domain Eukaryota; kingdom Metazoa; phylum Chordata; class Mammalia; order Carnivora; family Viverridae; genus Paguma; species Paguma larvata. The sequence continues at coordinate 101,678,002 of CM057828.1, forward strand.
TATGAAGTGATAAACTTTTTTGGATTTGTGTAGTGTTCTGGAATAAAGAAGCAATTAGAAATGATCTGTCTTTGATGATGTAAATCTAATTTAAGATTTCTGTTGATCGTTTTACTATTCTGTTACTAATAGTTCAGGCATTCATATCTGCGGTTTTGGTTGTTTTTTTTTTAAACGTTTATTTATTTATGAGAGAGAGATGGAGCGTGAGTGGAGAAGGGGCAGAGAGAGGGAGACACAGAGTCCAAAGCAGGCTCCAGGCTCTGAGCTGTCAGCGAAGAGTCCACCATGGGGCTTGATCACGAACTGTGAGATCAGGACCTGAGCAGAAGTTGGATGCTTAACTGACTGAGCCACCCGGGTGCCCCACCTCTTTTGGTTATTTGAAGAAGATTGCTAGTTGTATTGTTCTGTATGTTAAAGCCCCAGACTTACTTTTTCAGTAATAAAAATAGCTTCTTTTCTCCGATCATAAAAATAATACTGGAAAGCATAGATATGAAATCAAAATTTACCCAAAATCCTCCCATCTGTAATAACTTTGTTCTTCCTTTGTTAACATTTTGTTGTTTCTCCCTGATGAACTATTTCTGGGCATATATACATATAAAATTTATACAAATAGAATATTAAACATATTACGTTGTGATTTTTAGCCAACATTTCTACTGCATATTAAAGCTCTGTGATGTATATCTGAACCGTTATTTTAATGCCTATATACTCTTACGTCTATACTAGTTACCTTAACTAACATCACAGAGTTAAAATGTTTAAAATTTTTTTGATAGTACAATATGAATTTACAACTAAACCTTTAATTCGTTTGAATGAGTTTTCAAAATAGAAAATGAGAATTTTCTTCTTTGTGAGATATATTATAACCTCAACTACTTTGCTTTTACTTTTTAACCAGTGATGAAATGTAACTTGTCATCACACAAAATCTGAATGTTTTATTAGTACATTTAAATCTCTTAGTAGCCCAAACTTTCTAAAAAAGAGCAAATGTCCTTTAAAAAGTATTTCCTAGGAATTTTCTTGAGTTTGAGTCTTCAAGACTTTAAAAACGTGAAAAGAAAAAAAAGAACTAAAATAGATCCCAGTGTTAGATCTTAAAAGTAAGAACAGGGTTCCTAATGTTTGTTCTGATATATTTATTTATTTAAAATACAGATTTCTTGGCCTTCATAGCTCTGGAGATAGAGTTCACTAGCCCATATTTTATTTTTTATTTCTTTTAAATATTTGTTTATTTTTGAGAGAGAGCATGCGAGCAGGGGAAGGGCAGAGAGAGATACGGGGATAGAGGATCTGAAGCAGGCTCTGTGCTGATAGCAGTAAGCCTGACATGGAGCTCGAACTCAGAAACTGCTAGACCATGCTTAGCTGAAGTCGATGCTTAACCGAATGAGCCACCCAGGTGCCCCGATTTTGGGATCTTTAGAGTGGAGTACATCTAATTCTTAAACTAGTCTGTTGCTCATCTGCCATAGGGAATTTATGATGATTCTCTTGTCATCTTTGAGCTCAATTGTGACCGAAGGGAAAAGAAACAAGGGACTGTTGGCTCAATCTTTTTCAATCTTTTTTTCTGCTTACTACACTTCGGGGTAGTAACAGACTCCTATACATAATGACTATTCACTGTGACAGTGACCCTTAGTAGAAGGAATGTGTGTACAGAAAGAAGTGTTTAAAATCTTAGGTATTAGATATGTTTATTTAAAAACAAAGGCATCCAGCTGATTGAGAATTTCCTTACCATGAGAATCATTGATGTTGAAGATAAAAATATTTAGGTGATATATGACAATAGAATGGGGAAACACATTTTCTTCAGTTTACATTTATATTTTCAGAAAGCGAAGTAGAACACCAAGAGTTTATCATTCCTAAATATGAAATAATAGGTGCATTCTGAAAGTTTTTACAGTTTGGTGTTGAATTGTAAATATCAAGAGAGAAAAAATAAGTTTGCTTTATTTGTTCTTGTGGTAAGGTATCAATATAGCATATGTCTTAAAAACTGTATCTATTTTGAGGTTAGATACTAGGTTTTTTTAATTTGTAAAAATCATATTGGTAAATTTGGAGTATGTACTAATAGTGTATCAGTGTTCAAATATGAGGTCCGTGGTATATATTTAGACAGGCGTCATAGTGCATTATATTTGGGTATTATTTAATCTCAAATGTTAATAAAAATCAGTTTACTTACATTTACCTGAAAAGTGGCTGAGCTATAAATTCCTATTATCAGTAGTGAATGAATGAATTAACAATTCCCTTTACAGTTTCTACCTTTCAAAGAGTATATTGATAGTACGTGTGAATAAATATAATGTGTATAAGTGTATATATAATTTAAAATGGATTTTGGTAGAAGTTGAATTGAGATTACTGAATTTATTGCTGAATTAGCTAGCCTCCAGTGTACCTTTCTGATGATGCTGAAAATATGCCTTTCACCAAGTTGGTTTTTATTATCAAACAATTTGGAAATATCCATTTTAACAGGAAAAAGTTATTGGTATATGTCTTTATTTTCAAATAATTGAGGCAGCTAATTATACCTATGCTTTGAAAGCTATGTGGATAAAAAGCAATATCCTTTCTAATTACCAAGCTACATTGAAAGGCAGAATATTTGAGTCTTCTGCAAAGAGTGTAGTGAGGACCCAGCACTTCAGTCCAGTGGAAGTGAAATAGTCCACAGGCTATGATGCCAAAAAAACCATATGCACTGAAGGAGGGTGAACACAGGCTTATCTAGATTCCGCCCCTTGCCCTAATTAAGCACCAATGCTGGCAGGAATATATTCTTCCTGCACCCTCTGTAATTACCACACAATCCTAAAATTGTATAACTTCGGTCCAAAAAGCAAAGGGTGCAATTTTAAAGTAAAGTGAGACATTGCAATGAGATACAGAGAACTGGGAATGCTAATTAATAGATTATAGTGAGCCAACACTGGGCCCTAATTAAACTCTGCATTCATTATACCCTCCAGAGCCCTCAGAGGTCCGACATCTTCCACTTTACAAAGAAGATTGGTTTAATAGGATTTACAGTAATTAAACAAATTTCCTCATTCCAGTTTGAGAGGGGGGATTTAGATGCATTCTAAATGTTTGATCTGATTGGGCCACAGAGGTTTGTTCTAGAATCCTGTCAAATGTAAAAACACATTTGCTAAGAATTGCCTAGTGTGTATGGTTCATTATTATGGAGTCCTTTTGGAATATTGTTTCCAAAATAAATACCCAGCTGTTTTTATGTCTCATACTCCTTTTGTTACTGAACTTTCAAATGTTGGTGGCTGGAGGTATGAAACAATACATGGCTTTTAATTTTTTTATTTAAAAAATTTTTATTTATTTTGAGAGAGGGAGAGCCAGCGTAGTGGGGGAAGGGCAGAGAGAGAAAGAGAGAGAATGAGAGAGAGAGAGAGAGAGAATCTCTACCAGTCTCCATGTGATGAGTGCAGAGGCCGACTTGGGATTCGAATCCACAAACAGTGAGATCATGACCTGACCTGAAATCAGGAGTTGGTCGTTTAACCCCCTGAGCCACCCAGGTGCCCCTGGAACAATACGTGTTTTAATAGGAAAGACCTGTATTTTTTTTTTTTTTTTTTTTTTTACCTTAAATTGAGAATAAGGAAGGTTTTTAGTGTATGTTTGGTGAAGAATAAAAGTTCAGCTGTGAGCTTGGTTGAATTGCAAAGCTAAGGCTTTGGATGCTTTGTTTTATTTTATCTAACCAACATTTAATAAGATCTTGTCATACTTCTTTTTTTGATATTATGCCTTGTATTATTTCTCTATATGTTGATTTCAATTGGAAGCTTAAGTTTGAAAATAATTATTTTAAAGCACTTTCATTGGGATTTTGTGTGGTCAGAGTAGATTCTGTCTAATATTCTAGTGTGGCAAGTGAGTTTAATGTTTTGTGTATTTTTGTTTTTGGAGTCTGATTTTATTCAGGACTTCAATTTTTGAATTTTGATTTTATTTGTTTAGGGATCAAGAAAATTTTCAAGTTCAGAAATATGAAAGAATAAACTAACGCTATATAAATCTTTGTTTGGTCATTTGTTCTCACTGTTAGGACACTGGTGGCTATTAACATTTTTACAGTTTTAGGTTGTACCTTGATTTGTCACATGGTGAAAGCTATTTGAATTTAATGTTTTTGGTTTTTTTTTTAATTTATTTTTGAGAGACTGAGTGTGAGCTGGGGAGGGACAGAGAGAGAGAGGGAGATGCAGAATCCGAAGCAGACTCCAGGCTCTGAGCTGTCAGCACAGAACCTGATGCGGGGCTTGAACCTATGAACTGTGAGATCATGACCTGAGCTGAAGGTAGGATGCTTAACCAACTGAGCCACCCAGGTGCCCCAAAAGCTATTTGAATTTAAATAAACTTTTTCATGAGGTTCCTAATTGTTTTACTGTCATTTATTTATTTTTTAAGTAGGCACAATGCCCAATGTGGGGTTTGGACTCATGACCCTGAGATTAAGAGTCCTGCACTTTACTGACTGAGCCAACCAAGCGTCTCATTTTCACTGTCATTTAGAGTTTGATCTTAAAATCTGGAATCTATGTCTTGGGACTATTTGTTTAATTTTTCTTTTTGATAATTCTGTTTTAGAATTATGTAGAGATGAATTATGAATGATAAAGCAAAATGATTTATAGTTGATAAATTGGTATATCCTAATCTATTTTCCAGATAGATGTGATCTTTTTTGGTGTTTCAGAAATGAGATGTGTAAAAGAACTATGTAGAATGCCCTGAGAAAATTAAATCAGATATAAAATAAATATGTTCCTTTGGAGCTAATTATTTTGAGAAGGAAAATTTGTTCATGTTCTAGCTTCTACAAATTTAAGCTATCTTTCTGTTGGATCTTGTCATGTACGAAGTATGAAGTGGGGATGAGAAATTGGCTTCTTGCCGAATTGATAAATTTGCTCTACTTGAAATGTAGTGAAATGTTATGGAAAATGATTAAGTGAATCTAATAAAAAATGTTGTGCGAATATCTGACAGGGCTTATTTGTGAGGAAGTAAGAATTTGCCAGAGGATTGCAGCTGCTTCTTCCCACGATGTTCTCTTCTCGCATTTCACAGTGCAGTCTAGTGATTTCATCTCAGTGACAGAATAGTTTTTAGGGATTTGTTAATTTATAGTAACTTTGCAGGTAGTAGCTTAAATATGAGTTGGGAAATCCATTTTTGATTTTCTTGTGTCAAAGAAACCAGAAAATGAACTTAGTTTTTAGGACAGAGTTCCATGTTGCTTTCAATTTTATTTTTTTAAAGTTTGTTTATTTTGAGAGAGAGTGTGTGCATGAGTGGGGGATGGGCAAGAGAGAGAGGAAGAGAGAGACTCCTAAGCAGGCTCTGGGCTGTTAGTGCAGAGTCCGACATGGGGCTCAATCTCACAAACCGGGAGATCATGACCTGAGCCGAAATCAAGAGTCAGATGCTTAACTGACTGAGCCACCCAGGCTGCCCTCACCCACCCTCCCTGCTTTTACTGTTTAAAATCATACTGCTCCTAGAACTCGACATTGTGTTATGGGTGCCCTATTTGGCCAGAAGGGTATTGAAGGGGTCTAGAAACCATGCTTACGAGAGGTAATTGAGGGAACTAAACAAGGGAAGACTTATGACATTTTATTTATATACTGAGTATTTGATATGCAGCCATGTAGAAGGGAGTGTTTTTTTCTTTTTCATTATTTATATTTTTTGAGGGAAGGCCAATGCTAAAAAAATGAGTGCAAATAAGAGGGCTATAGATTTCTGGCTCCATGGAAGAATATACTGTATTTTCTAACAAAGCTATATCCATTTGATGGAAGAGTCAATTCAGAAAGTAAGGCTTGACCATCACTAGAATTGGTTACAGGGAGGCCAGAATGTCTCTGACAGCCATGCGGGTGTGCTTAGTCTTTCAACTCTTCAGAATGTCTGAAGTGGTGTGGAGTGAAGTGGTACTTTGTGAAGAACTGTTTAGGAAGTTGCCCTCCCTATTCTCCCACCCCTTTTAATCCTTCCATCCCTTCCTTCTTTCCTCTCTTCCTTTTTGACAGCTTTATTGAGATATGATTCAGTTCATGCTTTAAAGGTGTGTAATTTTTCTTTCTTATTCTGGGATTTATTTGAAGAGGAATTTGAAGAAAGTAATAAATTGCTCCAGGGATTTCTTGAACAAGGAAATGAATGACTAACAAAAAGTACTATTTAGGAGCAGCTTGTATTGCTGTCAGCAGAATGGATTGAATGAAAGAAGGCAGGGAGAGCAATTGACGTTGTTGCAGAAGGCCGGGATTAATGTGGGTAATTGGAATGCAGAAGAAGGTGCATAATCATGGGGTATTTTCAAATAAATATTTGGATATAGAGTATGAGATGGTAAGAGAGAAGACCGTGATAGACCATGGTATTGAGATGGGGGAAATGTTTTTGCCGTTGATGAAAATTAGATAGAAATTAGAAAGTGGAAGGCGTAAGTGTTTGGAAATAAGAGACTAATGACTTTGACCTTAGGTCCATGCACATAGATGTTATTATATGTATGCTTGTTAGTGTTGGAAAATTTACTGATCTAGTTACTTCAATATCACAAACTCTGCTTGTGGGAGTAAGGAGTGGAGAGGAGAGAAGCTATTAAATGATACATGTTTTATATGTATTTTCTCACTGAGCTATTTTTGTGTTTTGATCTTCTTTGTTGTGGTATTTTTCTTTGCAGGCAGACAACTTGAGTGAGTCTCTTAATTCCTAAAAGTCACTATTCATTTAAAAACAGTGATAATGGTTTATATTCCTGTCATAAACAGACTTCAGTAATAGATGTCCTTTATCTTATTTTAGTTAACAACAAGCTCATTGAAGATCATGTAGCTTTGCATGATGAATTTGGAGTAAGTTTGTCAAAAAGAGAAATATTGCAGAAAATATGCTTTCAGTGAATAAATGATTAACTTTGCATTGAAAATGTCCTGTTCTTGTCCTTAATCTTGTCTTATGGACAAGATGAAAAATGCTTTTTTGAACTGTATTTTTCTTTTTCCATGTTGCCATATGCATCTCTAAAAATACTAATTTTTCTTCTTGGAGTTGGGAAGTTTTTAACATAGATCTGTCATAATTTTTTCGTTTTATTAGCAGTACTGCTAATTGAAACTACCTCTCTTTCTCTTTGTTCTGGCACTCTTTCCTCCTTAACAGGCTCATGGTAAATTGTTACATTTTGACAATGAGAAAATACTGGGTTGAAGCGATACCTGTCTAGTTTTTAATGTCATCTGTGGAGGCTTTGTGAGCTGAGAAGGTGAGAAGTAGTTAAACTTTGATGCGCACACCGTACTGTCCGTAACAGTGACTGGTGGCTTATCTACTTCTAGAGTTCGTGATGTGCAGAGACCTGTTTCACTTTGAAATCGCCCTTTGGATAACTATTCTGGTCTTGGATGAGCACTTATATGGTCCCTTTTAGCAGCAATTCTGAGATGTTTTGGGATGTTGTATATTTGTAAAAATTATTGAACACCAAGTAGCTTTTGTTTACGTGGGCTTTACCAATATTTGCTATATTAGAGATTAAAATAGAAACTTGAAACAACTTATTAATATATTTAAAAATCCATTAAATGTTAACAAAAATAACATTTTTAATGAAAAATAGTTTTGTAAGTCTGATGTCTGGCTTCATAGAAGGTAACAGAATCTCATAACTGCTGCTGCTTTCGGTGATCTGTTGCCGTTTTTGTTTGGTTTAAGTATTTTTGAAGAAAATCAGGTCTCAATAATGTGGTTGGAGAAAGGATTTTAAAAGCCTTTTTAGATAATTGTGGATATATTTCGAAACCACACCAAAGTTCAATGACTAGTAGTAGTAGTAGTTTTTTTTTGACACTTCATATGAGGTATGTTTTATTTGCCATAAAACTCATTTTAAAGTGTGTAATCACTTTTTTAAAGTAAATTTACTGAGATTTCACCTATAACCGTAATTCAGTTATAGAACATTTTCACCAGCAAGTGGTAGTTGCACTGTGGAGTCTGAAATCTTATCAATGAGTTTCCATATTTTGTTACATTAAAATGAATTGGTCTGTCTTGTACTTTAAGCCGGTCTTTCATATGTAGAGGATGCATATGAATACGTATACTTCTCCAGCACTTGAATGTTACGTATTGATCATTTGGAAGATATTGGTTCATTGCGTTATGCAGATCTTCCAAATGTTGCCATGTTTCATTAGACAAATTAAAAAAAAATTACATTCATTAATATTACTTCTTGTCTCATCAGAAAAGTCTTTAAGATTTGGTACTTTGTGAAGCTCACCAGATGGGAGGTAGAAGCTTTCCAAAATTCTAATTTTTGCTTTAAAATTCACATTTTATTATTGGCAAGAAATATTGTTAGTTATTGTTTTTGAGGTGACATGTTTGGTTCATCAGTTTTTGAGAAAAATTTAGTCATAGGTGAATCTAAATAATTATAGGTTGTCAGTTCAGTCTTTTACATTAAAATGATGTTCATTGAGATAACCATTGTGTTTCATTATGCAGCAAAAGTGCTTTATGCGTCTTTGAATATGTTACTTGAGCAAAGAGAGACCTGAGTGATGTGACTGAGATGAAGTATAGGCAGAAGGAACAAACACTCCCAAGGCCTTAGGATCTTCTGACTCTGATAAGAGGTTGCCACTAAGAGTCCTCACTTGATTATTCTTCAGCTAATCTTCCTCTTCTCTTGTCTGTTCAATGTTGTAATAAGATGTTATAGCCTTTTTTTTTTTTTAAGTTTATTTATTTATTTTGAGAGGGACAGAGAAAGAGCACAAGTTGTAGAGGGGCAGAGAGCCTGGGACAGGATCCAAAGTGGACTCTGTGCTGACAGCATAGACTTTGCTGACATCAGCAAGACTTTTACTTCTTTGTCATTGTTTAGGAAATTACTAATAGGTCAAAATTTGAGATCTGTTGATACCTATTTTCCTGGTAAGCTATGAAAGCATTCATCTATTATTAAATGCTAGTTAAAAAATTTTTTTTTAATGTTTATTTTTGTAAGAGAGAGAAAGAGTGAGAGACAGAGCATGAGCAGGGGAAGGGCAGAGAGAAAGAAACACAGAGAGACACAGAATCTGAAGCAGGCTCTAGGCTCTGAGCTGTTAGCACAGAGCCTGATGTGGTGCTCAAACTCACGAACTGCAAGATCATGACCTGAGCCAAAGTCAGATGCTTAACCGACTGAGCCACCCAGGCACTCCATTAAATGCTAGTTTTAATGTTTATTATTTATTATTTATTTTTGATTTAACAAATATTGGGCATCTACTTTTTATCATTATATTTTTCTAGTGAACTGCCCTAACTAGAAATAAAACTGAAAGCAATGTGAAAACTTAACAAGATGGTAAGTTGTTGCCTTGAGTTTTTGGACTTCTGAATTAACACATTAAAATTAAACTAATTTTAGTGATTTGGAGGATATGTGCAAAGAATACAAACATTTTTCTTTTGGATTTTTTTCAGACATTGTCTTAATTTGTAGGGTAAAATGAATATGAAGGTAATAGACTTCTAGAAATACATAGTAACTCTTAGAAGAAACCATCAGTGAAAGAAAGAGCAACAAGTTGAAAGAGGCCAAAAGAACCAGTGTTTTTTTTTGTTGTTGTGTTGTTTGTTGATAGCATATATTTCTTTGGCCTTCGAGATTTCTTGTGTAGGCTCTCTTAATAGCCAGTTTGTGACAGGTGGATGATCAGTAAGTATTCTCCTTGTGAGGTTTTGTGGAAAGGATTCTCTTTGTCTCATCAGTTACTCAGTTTTTACTATGAAGAAGTTAAAAAAGGGCAAGGATATATTGATAATATTCTTGGTTGGAATTGTGTTCACACTAATACTTAATTTAGTTCTTCACTCTCTGGCTTTGTTTAATATAACTATATCCATAACCCTGGAAGAAAAAAGACCTAAATTCTTCAAGAATCACTGCATACTTTAAAAATAAGTTTTTTTTTTTTTTTTTTAAACCAGCAAAAGATAGGTTTATTTGGGAATAACAGATAATTGCAATCTGGGACTGTCCAAGCTATGGCAAAACCATAGCCAAGTCCCCAGAATTATCTCATGAGCAGTGTCTGAGCATTATAATTTGTTGCCCCGAAAAAGAAGAGAGTAGATCATCAAGAATTTCTTAACATCAGGAATCTATATTACCATTGCTTAGCTATTAGAAGCGTTGTAAAATTTGGAAAAAAAGAGCTCAGTTTCAAAGACAAAGAATATTGGCAGGCAATGCATATTAAGCCAAACTCATGGAAAATTTTATGTAACTTTTTTTAGTTAAAAAAAATGTTTTAAAAACTTTAATCCCAGTGTAGTAACATACAGTATTATATTAGTTTCAGGTATACAATATAGTGATTCACCAGTTCCATATATTACTTAGTGCTCATCAGGATAAGTATACACTTAATCCCTTTCAGCTGAATCACCTACCCCCCACCCCCCATGGACATTCCCTCTGGTAAGTCATCAGTTCTGTATAGTTACAAGTCTGTTTTCTGGTTTGTCTTTTTTAAAATTTTTTTATATTTTTATTTTATTTTTTAGAGAGAGTGTGTGCATGGTAGCAGGGGAGGGGGCAGAGAGAGAGAATCCCAAGTAGGCTTCATGCTCAGTGCAGAGCCTGATGTGAGACTCAATCCCATGACCCTGGGATCATGACCTGAGCTGAAATCAAGAGTGGGATGCTCAACGGACTGAGCCACCCAGGTGCCCCTTCTCTTTTTTTTAGTGTAACTTTTTACTACTTAGTTTGTACTTGAGCAATACAATATCTTTTTCCTCTTATTAAGCTTAAAATAAAGGACTGTTTTCAAATGGTGAGCCCATGATTATGCTGCCTTCTGCTGAAGTTACATTGTGTATGTTTAGGCCTGTTGATTCTGTATGTTTCATTTTGATTTGGTTTTTAAATTCTCTGTATGGTAAAAAAGAGAAATTCTGTATTTTTGTTTTCTAATACTGCTGGCATAAGATATGAAGAGAGGTTATCACTATTTTATTACACAATGTGTTTTTTTTTCCCCTGAGGTAGGGAATTGGACAAGTTAATCTGTAAGTTTTCCTTCATGCTATAAAATTTTGTGACGAAGAAACTTTTTTTATTTTTTTAAAGTTTCTTTATTTATTTTGAGAGAGGCAGAGGCAGTGTGAGTGGGGGAGTGGCAGTGAGAGAGGGAGAGAGAGAATCCCAAGCCGATTTTGTGTTGCCAGTGCAGAGCCAGATGCAGGGCTTGAACTCACGAAACCACAAGATCATGACCTGAGCTGAAACCAAGAGTTGGATGCTTAATTGACTGAGCCACCCAGGCACCCCCGTTTTTCATTTTCATAGTATTTTTTTTTTTAACGTTTATTTTTGAGAGATAGAGCGTGAGCAGGGGAAAGGCAGAGAGAGAGAGGCAGATGCAGAATCCGAAGCAGGCTCCAGGCTCCGAGCCATCAGCACAGAGCCCGACGCGGGGTTCGAACTCACAGACCGTGAGATCATGACCTGAGCCGAAGTCAGCCGCTCAACCAACTAAGCCACCCAGGCACCCCCATTTTCATAGTATTTTAAAAGCATAACTGAAGGAAGTGTTTTTTTCAAGTTATGTTTCTTCATTTGTTTATATCGAGTTTTTATTACACATTTTATGAAATCTAGGAGGAGATATCTAACTCAGGTATTTTCATTGTTAAAAAATATAATGTTATAGTACAGAGTTTTGGACACTGTTCTCTCTATATTTTTCTTTGTACACCACTATCATTGCTGTTGTTGGTCTGAGGTAATGGTATTAAAATGAAAGTAAAACTGCTTTAATTAGCTGTTCATAGATAAATATTTGTTTAAGCATAGTATTAAAAACAACTTTTTACACAGTTGCATTATGTGTGTTTACATTATAATCCTATTGGGAGCAAAGTCTAGACTGTTGTATGGGATTTAAAATCTAAGAAGTTGGGTGGCTCAGTTGGTTAAGCGTCCGAGTCTTGATTTTGTCTCAGGTCATGACCTCACGGTTTGTGGGTTTGAGCCTCGTGTTGGGCTCTGCACTGTCAGTGCGTAGCCTGTTTGGGATCCTCTCTCTTCCTCACTCTCCGCCCCTTTCCTGCACATGCTCTCCCTCTCTCTCAAAATAAAAAAATAAACTTTAAAAAATCCGAGTTGTAAGAATATATTCAGAAAACATTCTTAATATTGATTATCTTTCATAGATTGATAACCTCAATAATTAGTGACTTATCCTTGCCACGTGGCTCTTCTTCATGGGCATAGGAACTTAGAATAGGTGCCAGATTCTTAGAAGAGGAGCACACTTTAATGAGTATTTCCATTCTTTGCTGTAATTTCCTGGAATATATTTCTTATTTCTCTGTGAAAGTGTGTTACCCACAGTACAGAGCATTTTCAGATGAGGCAGATAAGGAAGGAATCTGTTTAAACGGTAGCAGATAAATTCCTGATTTTCTCTTAGTATTTTTGACAGTAGGTACTTATTTTCAAGATAGATGTATTGGTTCTCAGTTGTTGGAAAATTGTGCTAACATTGACTATTTGAATAACTTGGAGGCAGGAGATATTTTTTGGATTTAGGGTAGAGAGGGCCTGCAATGTTTAGGATAGCCCTGTGTGTTAAAAAGTTCCCCCACATTCCAGGACTTTCAAATGTCTTGTCAGAAATTGATGTAGGTGAAATACCTGTTTATAAGATCCTAACTCCATAATTACATTAGCAAGTTTTGAATGGCTTCGATATATGCTGAATTTTCTAGCAGTGGGACTACTGTGTAAGTTGATGGAAGATTGTATTTTGTTTGGAACATTACCTAGAGTGTTTCTTCTTGGAAATTCACTTTAGCAGCAGCATTGCCTTGTTGGAAGCAGCCACTTAGTTCGCTCCTCTTTGAGAGTGCATGTGTCTGTGGATGTAGCTGTGCTACAGCACTCACACACACACACACAGCATTTACATATTAACACACATTTTATTATAAAATCCTTTTTTTATAGAGCATTATATTAATTTTTTGATTTATGTGAGGTTGGGTTTATTACCTATAAATTTTCATTTTGGAATAGTAAAAGGCACATTACAAAATATTTGTTAGAAAAAGGGAAGGGAGGGGCGCCTGGGTGGCTCAGTTGGTTAAGCGGCTGACTTCAGCTCAGGTCATGATCTCACGGTCTGTGAGTTCGAGCCCCACGTCGGGCTCTGTGCTGATGGCTCATCAGAGCCTGGAGCCTGCTTCAGATTCTGTATCTCCCTCTCTCTCTACCCTTCCCCTGCTCATGCTCTGTCTCTATGTCTCAGAAATGAATAAATAAACGTTAAAAAAAAAAAAGGAAAAGAAAAAGGGAAGGGTGGCTTTGGGTCTGATGAGCTTGAGATCACTGGTGTAGTAGACACTGAATTTTAAAAAGGCAGACTTGCATTCTTGTTTTGGTCCTATCCTTGCTAATCAGTAACTAGGTTTGTTGTTTAATCTTTTTGGACCCAGTTTTTTCATCCGTAAAACCCAGAAAGTTGGACAAGGTGTCTCTAGAAAGTCTCTCTTCTAAAATGATCTGATTTTATTTTTGTCAGTTATTCTAACGGAGTTCTCTAGTTGTCTCTTCACCTTGATTATAATGCCCTAATTTAAGACCAATTCATATAACCAAGATAGCACTTCTGGGAATGAGAATACTTGACTATTGATGTTCTTTTCGAGGTAGGCAGCATAAAACTAATGCTTCTATATAAAAAATAGAGAGCCTTCATGGAGTTTCATCAGTTGTCAAATGGAGAAAATGCTGTTATGGTTGTGATAGTAAATGAAATTAAAGTAGATAATACACGTAAAATTACCGACAAGGGTACCTGACATAATAGGTATGCAATGCAATAGATATTTCATCAATGCAAATAATAATTGTAAAACATTTTTTGAAGTATGCAATGTACCTTATAGTCTGCTCCGAGAAGGGAAACTGTAGCGTGGGATTTATACAGTTTTTCTGGAAAGTGGGTCACAGTAGGTAATAAGTTTCATTTGGATAACTAATCACTAGCAGTGTAGCTTAATATTCCTGAAGGAGTTACCAGGAACTTTGAGTAGGGTAATTAGCGCTCAGAATTTTCAGTTACAGTCATATCCATTATTTAACGTTTTTATTTCCACAATGACTCATCCATGAATTATAGAGTGCTTTCCCAAAAGGAATGTAATACTGCTGGAAATAATTTTTTTACTGCTCTGTTTTCTTTTTGTGGTAAGGAGTTCCTGGCTGGTTAGTTAGACCCAAAACTCTCCACAAATAATTTAAACTATGTGCCTTTGTATGAAGAAGACTTAATTTTCACAAGGCAGTGGAGATTTTTTGAGAATGGGTAACACAGAATGCTTATATTTACTCATTAGATTTATTTTAAACAGTTTTTGTGCTGTGCTTCTTCTTAGCTGAATTTTACATGAGTATATGTCACTAAAAAGGACGCTTTGCTCGCACTGTCCTTAAAAATGTAGCATTACAGTGCTTTGCAGGAATTGAGAGGGATTAGGGTGGGAGGGGTGTTAGGTGAAGGGTGGGGCAGTGGTAAAGGTTGAATTCTGCCTTGTGGTTCACCTTACCTCTGCATTTAGGAACTTGCTTTCTTTTTTTAAAATTTTGGGCAAATGTTTATAGGCTGGAAATGTAATGCAGATAAAATTGCCAGTGTTTTCTGTAGAATTTGAATTGAATTTGTTTCTAAATTTTTGCACGTGTACGGTTTCTACCTGCTATGTTATTACTCTTCCTACTAGTGAGATAAGAATCACAGTATTGGAAGAATTACAGTGTTGGTTTTTCTTCCTCTGACCCATTCCATTCATAATTTGACACTAAAAAGTTTGAAAAAATGTTTTTTATTACAAGAGTTAGCTGGAATTAAAATCTAACACTTGATTATGCCCAGGTTAAGGTGGCATGTTACAGTCCTTGATGGCTACTGCCGCCTCTTTTTTGTGACAGATGGCTTCCCCTCCTGGTTGTAAGCCACTGCTGATTTTTTTCAAAGAATGAATACCATGTGTTCTCCATTTTGGCTGTGATTGTCTTCTGCCCACTCATTGGCTTCAGAGGAACTTGAAATTGGATGTACTTGCTGTTGGCATTTATGGCAGGAAGTGGATACAACTGTGACTCTCTTTGCCAGGTGTTCATTTATTAGAAGAATTGTAGCTTCCTAAAATTAAACATTATTTATTTGTCATACCAAGAATAAAGTGGAAAAGAAAAGAATAAAGTGAATTTTATTACTTTCTTTGAGTGTACTTTGTATTTAATAATGTATAGTAAATATTTTTTGGTGGCATATTTATTACAAAATAGGTTTTTAAACCTGAATTTCACATACTCAAAGATTCATGATATAGAGTACAGTCTGTTTGTACAAGATATTGATAGATCTAGTTTTACTGAGTATAATAAATATAATCTTAAAAGGCATTTGTGTCATAGAGACTCCAGAAACAATGGAAATTGTTTGTGATGTATGGTATTGAACTTTGAACCTCTATTTGAATATGCTTTGTGGTACATATGGGCAATAGTATCTGTTCATTTTAACTTTCTTGCTCAGTATCTCTCTAGTCCATTGGTGGATATAAATGATATCATATGCACCGAGGAAAATAAGTCTTTTCTGAGCCTATTTAAATTGGTAAAAATTCTGTTCATATTTGGAGGTATGATGTTTGGCTTAAAAAAACACCTAGCTCAGAATAAACAAAGATAGGGTATTTCTTGATAAAAAAGAAAACTATAAACAAATACTTGCATATTACCCTCATTAGTGTTGGAGTTTATAATTTCTGTCCTCAGAAGTCACTGTATTTGGCTGAGTGAATTTAGTGTAGTAATGGCAAAAGTGTTGCCCACCCATGGCAGACAGCCTCTAAATCTATCTTGTTAATCTTTCTAGCTGAACCTAGCTCAGTGGTTCTCAGTCTTGCTTGCATATTGGCATTACCTGAGGAACTTAAAAGGAAAAGATGCCTAGTCTCATCTTCACCTCCAGAAATTCTGATTTAATTGGGACTGGAGCATGGCCTCCATGTGGAGAGTTTTAAAAGCTCCCTGGATAATTCTCATATTTGGTTAAGGCTGAGAACCTCTGGATACTACTAATGGATAAGAGTTGGCACTTGAACTGAAACCTGTTTTTCAATCCTCTGTCCAGTGAGTTTGTTTATAAATATGCCATAATCTTAGAACATTTAAAAACAACTTGCAGTTTGGATCGGGCATGTTTAACATTGGAAATTGAGAGTACAAATATAACCTGGAGGTGATTAAATTGTGCCAATATTCTGTGAAATTTTATTATTATTATTATTTTTAATATTTACTAATTTTGGGGAGAGCACAAGTGGGGAAAGGGGAAGAGAGAGAAGGGGGACAGAGGATCTGAAGCAGGCTTTGCGGTGACAGGCTGATAGCAGTGAGCCTGATGTGGGGCTTGAACTTGTGAACTGCGAGATCATGATCTGAGCTGAAGTTGGATGCTCAACTGATTGAGCCACCCAGGTGCCCCAAGTATTCTGTGAAATTTTGAAAGAATTAGTTTCACAGGATAACTGGAAAGGTGAATGAGCACGGATCAAGAGGTGGTCCTGTTGGAGTGGGAATACCCAGGGCATGGAGCTTTTGTAAAGAAGATGAGACGGGTGAAAAGGACAGAGTAAAATCAGAATGAGCTCTTGTTCTGGGACACTTGTAGTAAGGGGGTGGACTGAGAAGTCTGGATGGGATCTAAGTGTTGAAGCAGAAACTGTACTTCTTCCTCACTGGGCAGGTGTAGCCGGGGCTCATACTTCTGAGAGACAGACCAGGAAATGATGGTAATGAAGTGGATGGAATGAGAAGGGTTCCCTTTCACATCCAAGCTTGTTCTCTGCTGTAGCAAAAGACTGAAATACCTCTTATTATTAGAGGTATTACTGCTTAAGCTTTAGTGAATAAGAATGACCTCTACATTTATGGATGGTGCTTCCAACGTTTATGGTTCAGGACTACTGGTGTAGGTAGAGCTCTAAGTCTGTATTTTTAGTAAGCACCTTGGTCAAAGTTAACCAGACTTTTTTTGTTTGCTTACTGTCTTCACAATGTTTGCCTTATTTCTTATAACTGTTCTTTATTTAAATTAAAAAAAAATTCAGTTTATAAAAATGAAATCTTATTTATGAAATCCTTACTGATACACATGGAAAACATATCACTTGGAATTAACAAAAAGCTGTAAAAGTAAATACATAGGTATTTATTTATTTAATAAAGCTTATTTATTTAGAAAGAGAGCACAAGCAGGGGAGGGGCCTCAAGGGAGGGAGATAGAGCATTCAAAGCAGGTTCCCTGCGCTAATAACATGGAGGGCTCAAACTCACGTGCCATGAGATCATGCCTGAGCTGAAAGCAAGAATCGATCACTTAACCAACTGAGCCACTCAGGTGCCCCAATGCACAATTATTTAAAAAAGGTTCATATATGTATATTATCACTGAAGATTATCTTGAATATAATTTTGAGAAGTATTTGCCTAGTGATGCTCTTTTTTTTTCATTTTATTTTTTTGTTTTCAAATTTTTATTTATTTTTGAGAGTGTGAGTGGGGTAAGGGCAGAGAGAGAGAGAGACACAGAATCTCAAGCAGGCTCCAGGGTCTGTGTTGTCCACACAGAGCCTGATGCGGGGCTTGAACCCATGAACTACGAGATCATGATGTGAGCTGAAGTTGGGCACTCAATTGACTGAGCCACCCAGCGCCCTTCTTCTTTTTTTTTTTTTTTCATTTTAGAGAGCGAGTAGGGGAAAAGGGGAGAGAGAGCGAGTGAGCGAGCAAGTGAAAGAGTATCTTAGAGAAAGAAAGACAGTATCTTAGCAGGCTCCATGCTTAGTGCAGAGCCTGACCCAGGGCTCAATTTCAGGACCTGAGCAGAATCAACTGACTGAGCCACCCAGGCACCCCCTGCCTTGTGATTCCGATATAAGTAGTTTTCTCATTATATTTAGAAATATATCAAAAACTTTCACTTGGACTGAGTAGTTTTCAGCTATGATTGCATACTAGAATTGCCTGTGGGTTTTTTTTTTTTTAATGTTTATTTTGCGAGAGCGAGAGCACTGCATGAGTGGGGGAGGGGCCGACAGAAGGAGGGAGAGAATCCCAAGCAGGCTCCACAGTGTCAGTTCAGAGCCTTACACGGGGCTCAGTCCCACAAACTGAGATCATGACCTGAGCCAGAATCAAGAGCTGAATGTTCAACTGACTGAGCCACACAAGCGTCTTGCCTGGGGTGCTTTTAAGATACTTTTGGCCAGTCCCCACCTCCAGAAAATCTGATTTAACTGGGATAGGATAGGATAGGAGCTAGGCATCAGTATTTTTAAGACATTCTCTCAGGTAATCATAATGTATATTTTAGGCTGAGAATTTAGAGATTCATTTGTATATATATTCATATATATATTTAATATGTATTCATATATATTCAATATATATTTATATATTCAATATAGATTTATATATAGTCAATATACATATTTATTTTTTTAAAAGAATCTTTTTTTAATGTTTATTTTTTTTTAATTTTTTTTAAACATTCATTTATTTTTGAGAGACAGACAGACCGTGAGCAGGAGAAGGGCAGAGAGAGAGAGGCAGACACAGAATCTGAAGCAGGCTCCAGGCTCCGAGCCAGCAGCACAGAGCCCGATGCAGGGCTCGAACTCACAGACTGTAAGATCATGACCTGAGCCAAAGTCGGCTGCTCAACCGACTGAGCCACCCAGGTGCCCCTATTTTTGAGAGAGAGAGAGAGAGAGAGAGAGAGAGAGCGCGCGCGCGCGCGCGCGCGAGCGCGAGAATGAGTGGGGGAAGGGCAGAATCCGAAGCTGACTCTAGGCTCCAAATTGTCAGTACAGAGCCGGATGTGGGGCTCAAATCCATGAACTGTGAGATCATGACCTGAAGTGAAGTTGGAAACTTAATTGACTGAGCCACCCAGGCATCCCAATTTATTATAATTATTTTTTAAAGTTTATTTTGAGAGAGAGCCAGAGAACAACCAGAGGAGGGGTAGAGAGGGACAGAGGATCCAAAGTGGGTTCTATGCTGATAGCAGAGAGTCTGATGATGCAGGACTCGTACCCATGAACCATGAGATCATGACCTGAGCTGAAGTCAGATGCTTAACTGAGCCACCCAGGCACCCCGAGAATTTAGAGATTTAAAAAGAAAAGTACAATGTAAATAGAGTAAGAATCATAAATTCGTGAGAGCTAAATGAATGTATCTGGGTAGAATCAGAAATAAGGAAGACTGTGACCACCTAGGGGTGTGTCAGGAAGGAGGTCCAAGAAGGTGAATTGGTAAAGCACACTCTTTATCCTCATTATCTCCTCTGCCTCAGGCTGTTTCTCTTGTTTTTTGTTTTTGTTTTTAAGTTTATTTATTTTGAGAATGAGAGAGAGTGTGTGTGCGAGTTTGTGAGTGGGAGAGGGGCAAAGAGAGGGGGAGAGAGAGAGAGAGAATACCCCAGCAGGTCTGTACTGTTAGCCTGGAGCCCGATGCGGAGCTTAAACTCCTGAACTGTGAGATCAGGATCTGAGCCGAAACCAAGAGTTGGATACTTAACCAACTGAGCCACTCTGGAGCCCCGCTTCTCCTGTTTTCTATTCTTGATGAATGGTAAAATTTTCTTTTTTTTTTATTTAGTCAGGTGGCTCTCAAATGTGAGTGTACATCAGAATACATGGGTAGGATTTGATAAAGCACAAATTGTTGGAACCTGCCCTCAGAATTTCTGATTGAGTGGGCCTGGAGGTGGTCCTGAGAATTTGTACCAACAATATCCTAGGGGATGGCCTATGCTGCTGGTCTGTCTGGGCTAGAAACCTAGGACATTAGACTTGGACTTATTTTTTCTCTATCCAGAAAACTTAGAAAATGATAAAACAAATATAAACCCATGTTTCCATTACCTAGAATTAGCACATGTTAATTGTGTGTTGAGAAGTATTTATTAGGAATTAATATTCCCTTTTTGGTCATTATAGGCTATAGGTATCTTCTTTTACACTTTTGAATACAAGGAATAAAATATGGCGATTTTTCTGTGTTTAAGATTGGTGCTCTTTAGGGTAAACTCTATTTTTCTATTTAAATAGTTTCTTTATTTGAATAGTTTATTTGTTCACAGAATTAATAAGCTCTCGTTATTTGTGTATCTAGAAACCTGGGAGGAGAAAGGGTAAGCTGTTATGTATGGTGGTATATGAAGTTTGACAGTGTTGTGAAAACATAGGAACTCGGAACCTAAAGGGATAACTGTATCTATGTTCAGTTCTAAAATAGCATGTTCTCCCTAAATATACCTGACATTCTGAACAAATATATAGGTCAAGAAGAAAGAGTATTGATGGATATTATTTATTTAATAAACACTGAAATTCAAATTCAGTGCCATCGACTTGATTCTGGAACAGTTATGGTGGTTTTGATCGCCTGGCTTTTTGTCATGCTTTAAATACATGCTTCATTTTGGTACAGATCTCTCCAGCCAAGTTAGTTTTGTGAGATAGATACGAAGGACATTATTAATCACCTCTGTGTATTGTTGTTATTTTTTTTGATCTTGGAGCTGATATAAAGATTCCCCAAACTTGCTAGCTCCTGTGAATTTCCCGCACCACTTTTTGTAGTTAAGATTTGTGCATGGCTTTGTAAAGTATGGGCTTACTATCTAATGGCAGTCCTCTCTCCTTCCCTTCCTCTTTTCCTTTCTCCCTGCTATCCGTCCATTCACTCATTCTTCGTATCACACTAGGTCCTGCAATTATAATCTCGACATACTTGTTTCTTTCTCCTTTCCTTCCAGACTCTTTTCCTGTTTGCTTTCTTTCTTGGATTATTTATTCCCTCCTCCTAGAATTCTTTATCTTCAGTCATAGAATATACCTTAGGAAAATAATAGCCTTCCATTTTTCTTTTATTAATAGGGAGGGCAGCTTATATTTGCAGCTCACTTAGTAAGTATGTGGATGTGGTAGATAGATAAAAGCAGAGACCATACAAATTACCGAGGTGTTGGTTTTTCGTACAGTCTGAGGATTTTCTCTTTTCTGTGGAAACTGCCTCTTCTTCTTCTTCTTCTTTTTTTTTTTTTTGGAGAATGGGAGTGTGGTCTTTAAGCCAGCCTTGACTTCCTGGGTAGTATTTATTTATTGTCTTCCAAGTGTTTGCAGTAATTAGAACTAATGTGTCAAAACACTACTTATTGTATTTCTGGTGTCCTGGTGTTCTAGACTCTGGGGAAAAAAAAGATTATTATTATTTTTTCTTAACCGAATTTCCAATATTCATGGATAAGGATCTGAAAATTCACAAAGAAGAAATTATTTTACATATTATATGCTGTAAAAATCAGGTATTCAAAGTTTGAACTATCACAATTTTCGGTTTGTGAGAATTAGCCCAACTTTGAAATCTAAGGCTAATCATTAGCTGACTGCCCTCCTTGTAGAGGGCCGCTCTAAAAGCCAGATGATTTTCTATGACCTGGGTACGTTTTATCATGAATATCACAAAACAACTACGTTTGATTAGGAATAGCATGTTGTAAGCCCTTTAGGATATTTGTTTTTGCCTGTCATTCATGTGTCACTAGGTTTCGTGCCCTAATACCCCTTTTAAAAATAATGCACTTAGTTTGTGCCTTGCCTGTTTGTATATTTACCTGACCTTCAATGGTATAGTCAAAGTTCAGCATTTAGGTGAAGCAGGTGGCAGTGTTAACTGTTTTTCTCCGGTATGTCACTGTGCATTATCTGGGATGGAATGCTTTGTGGGTCTTCTGTGGTTTCCTGATGAAAGAAAGCTGGTCCAGCTGCATTCACTGTCACAAGATGACCTTTGTTTCTACATATTCTCTACTTGAACATAGATGGCATTGTCTAACCAGTCTATCAATAAATATTTATTGAGTGCCTACTATAATGCCCAGTAGTATGCTGAGTGCCTTGAGTGATTTTTAAAGAAAAGGGGAGTAGGGAGAAAGACAAACAGGCTTGCTTGTGAGGAGTTTAAAACCATGTTTTCATGAAATATATACGCTCTGTGGTTTTATAAAGATGAATTTTAGGAGTGGCAAAATTCTAGAGTATTTTGGCTTAGACTAGCTTCAGGATTTGAATTATTCATAAGAATAAGCTGTTTCCTCACTGAGGCGCCACTTTTTCATGTAAATGGAATATTATTTAATGTTAAGAATTTCCTTAAATATGGAATTCTTAGATTAAAAAAATCATTATATCTTAAAATACATAGTGTATTTCTCACAATTTCAGGATTTAAAAAAGTTATTGAAATGATAAGATATTCATATATGATACATAAGTTTTTGGAAGAAGTATAGAGTCAAACAGTGTTAAAAGCACACAGACTATGGAGTAGGGCTGGGGTGGTTCTTACCAAGTTGATCTAGGGCAGGTTACTCTCTTTTTTTAATATTTATTTATTTTGAGAGCGTGCATGAGCAGGGGGAAGGGCAGAAAGAGAAGGGAAAGAGAGAATTAGGGTAGGTTACTTTTCTTCTCTGTGTCTTGGTTTCCTTAATTTTTAAAAAAATTTTTTTAACGTTTATTTATTTTTGAGAGAGAGACACAGTGTGAGCAGAGGAGGGGCAAAGAGAGAGGAAGACACAGAATCTGGAGCAGACTCCAGGCTTTGAGCTGTCAGCACAGAGCCCAGTGCAGCGCTTGAACCCATGAACTGCGAGACACTCAACTGACTGAGCCACCCAGGCACCCCTTATTTGTAAAATGAAAATAACAAACAGGGCATTATGTGGGAATGTGTGAGATTTATACGAGTTAAAATACATAGAGCATTTAAAATACTGACTGGCATGTGGTGAGGACTAATTAAATGTTAGCCGTTTTATTTTTGTTATATATATATTTTTTTTTTGAGAGAGAAAGATAGCACATGCACACGCACACAGGTGCACGGGCATGGGGGGAGGGGCAGAGAGAGAAGGAGTCAGAGAATCTTAAGTAGGCTCCATGCCCAGTGTGGAGGCCAACTTGAGGCTTGTTCTCATAATTGTGAGATCATGATCTAAGCCGAAATCAAGAGTTGGATGGTTAGCTGTCTGAGCTACTGAGGGGCCCCTATTACAATCTGTTTTTATTTCTTATTTTTGAATTTTATTTCTTTGAAAGAGACAGAGACAGCACAAGTAAGGGAAGGGCAGAGAGAAAGAATTCCAAGAAAGATTATGTGCTGCTAGCACAGAGCCTGACATGGGGCTCATGAAACTGTTGAGATCATGATCTGAGTTGAAATCAGGAGTCTGACACTTAACTGGCTGAGCTACACAGATGGCCCTAATAATCTTTTTTGAAAGGTGAAATTCAGCATAGGAAAAACTGTTTTGAAGGATACTCACCAAAATATTTTAAGTGATTTTCTCTGATGAGTGGCATTACTGATTTTTTTCTTTTTATTTATCTGTAATTCCTTTTCTTCCTCTTACAAAGCGCATGCTTTTCTTATAAAGTAAAAGATAATGAAGAATAAGATTTAGTCTGAATGTTCATATGAATTGTTATACAACGAAGGCTAGACTTAGTTGCTGGTAAATTAGTAAATATTTGAGTGGTATTGAATGGGCTATGAGGGTATGATTTATCTTTAAGTTTTTCACAATTTAGTAAAGGAAACATGGTAGGAATACAGAGGGAAGAAGTTCTAAAGGCTGTCTTCAATTCTCCATCCACCTCTTTCACAGTGTGCCTGACAGATGCAATACTGACATTAAATTTGCAGTGACTCGTTTACTCTATTTTAAGGTTGAATACAATTTAAAAAAAATGCTTTTTTTAACCTATTTCTCCACTTTAATTATTTATTTATTTATTAGCAATTTATTGTTAAATTGGTTTCCATACAACACGCAGTGCTCATCCCAACAAGTACCCTATTCAATGCCTATCACTCGCTCTCCCCTCTCCCATACCCGCCATCAACCCTCAGTTTGTTCTTAGTATTTAAGAGTCTCATATATTTTGTCTCCCTCCCACTCTGTGGCTTTTTTTTCTTTTCTTTCCCCTCTTCCCCTCCCCCATGGTTTTCTGCTAAGTTTCTCAAAATCCACCTCTGCGTGGAAACATATGGTATCTGTTTTTCTCTATTTCACTTAGCATTCACGTTGCTACAAATGGCCAGATTTCATTCTTTCTCATTGCCAAGTAGTATTCCATTGTATATATATATATATATATACCGCATCTTCTTTATCCTTTGGTCAGTTGATGGACACTTGGTCTCTTTCTTTGATTCGGCTTTTGTCATAGCACTTTAGTGCTGCTTTGAACATTGGGGTACACGTGCCCCTGTGCATCAGCACTCCTGTGTCTATTGGGTAGATTCTTAGCAGTGCTATTGTTGGGTCATAAGGTAGTTCTATTTTCATTTTTTGGGGGACTCTCCACACCGTTTTCCAGAGTGAGTGCACTAGTTTGCATTCCCACCAACAGTGCAAGAGGGTGCCTGTTTCTCCACATCCTAGCCAGCATCTGTAGTTTCCTGATTTGTTCATTTTAGCCACTCCGACTGATGTGAGGTGATATCTCAGTGTGGTTTTGATTTGTATTTCCCTGATGATGAGTGACATTGAGCATCGCTTCATGTGTCTGTTGGCCATCTGGATGTCATCTTTGGAGAAGTGTCTATTCATATCATCTGCTCATTTCTTCACTGGATTATTCGTTTTTTGGGTGTGGAGTTTTGTAAGTTCTTTATAGATTTTGGATACCAGCCCTTTATCTGATATGTCATTTGCAACTATATTTTCCCATTCCATCGGTTGCCTATTAGTTTTGTTGGTTGTTTCCTTTGCCGTGCAGAAGCCTTTTATCTTGATGAGGTCCCAATAGTTCATTTTTGCCTTTAATTCCCTTGTCTTTGGAGATGTGTTGAGTAAGAAATTGCTGCGGCTCTGGTCAAAAAGGTTTTTTCCTGCTTTCTTCTCTAGGATTTTGATGGTTTCCTGTCTCACATTCAGGTCCTTCATCCATTTTGAGTTTATTTTTGTGAGTGGTGTAAGGAAGTGGTCTAGTTTCGTTCTTTTGCATGTTGCTGTCCAGTTCTCCCAGCACCATTTGTTAAAGAGGCTGTCTTTTTTCATTGGATACTCTTTCCTGCTTTATCAAAGATTAGTTGGTGATATGTTTGTGGGTCCATTTCTAGGTTCTCTATTCTATTCCATTGGTCTATGTGTCTGTTTCTGTGCCAATACCATACAGTCTTGATGATTACAGCTTTGTAGTAGAGGTTAAAGTCTGGGATTGTGATGCCTCCTGCCTTGATTTTCTTCTTCAATAATACTTTGGCTATTTGGGGTCTTAAAAAATATTTTTTGATAGGCCTCTAAATGTTAGGAAATTTTTTTAGATTGAGCTAGATGTACCTGCCTTTGTGTAACTGCTTGACATTTATCATAGGTTTTCAGTTTGGAGTTAGGTAGGATAAATCTAATGCTTCTTCTAGGATAGTAATATAATAGAAAAGGAGTTTATCAAATGGATATTCGAGTAGCTTAAAGAATTGGTGGTAGGTTTGTGAGGCTTAGCTTCTACAGCGTTCTATTCTGTGGCGATAAAGAAATGCCGCTATTGCTTCACTGGATCCTAGGGGAGATTCTTCAGTTGATGTTTTGATGCCACTTAATGGCCAAAAATTGACCATGTAATCACTGGGAAACTGCTGCTATTTGCATCTCCCCGAGTTGGATTCCTCTGTCACCATCTGCACCAGCAAAAATGGAAAGAGAGCCTCTTTCTTTTTGTTACTCAGTTCCATGTCAATCTTATATGCATACATCTGATTGGCAGGGTCTGGGTCACATGCCTGGTTCTAGCTACGGTGAAGTATGGGAATTTGAGTTTTTATTCTTACCTTGGGGAAGCAGGACTCCTGTAGAAAGGCTGCTTGAAAGATTATGAGCACAAACACCTGAAAAGATGTTCAACATTATTAGCCATTAGGAAAATGCAAATAAAAACTATCCAGTAGAATGGCTATAATAATGAATAATAATGAAAAAATAAAGGGAGATAACAGGTGAGGATGTAGAGAAATTGGAACACTTTTACATTGCTGGTAGGAAGGTACCATGGTTCATTTGCTATGGAAATCAGTTTGGCAGTTCCTGAAAAAGTTAAATATAGAATTACCATATGACCATGCAGTTTCACTCCTAGGTATATGCCCCAAAGAAATGAGAACTGACATTCTAACAAGTTACATCCATATACATGTTTATAGCAATATAATTCACAATAAGCAAAGGTTGGAAACAGTCCATATATCCATCAGTGGATAAATGGGTAAACAAATTGTGGTATATATTCACAACAGAATGTTATTCAAACGTAAAAAGGAATGAAATTCGGATATATACTATTGTGTGAGAGTACCTCCAAAACATCATATTAGGTGAAAGAAGGCAGATAAAAAAGGTCACATGTTGTTTGATTCTATTTCTATGAAATATCTATGATAGATAAATCTACAGAGTTAGAACACCAGCTGGTGGTTGTTGGGCTGCGGGGAGGGCGTAGTGGGGTGAAACCTGCTTAATGAGTAAGAAGTTTTACTTTGGGGGGACGGAAGTATTTTGGAACTAGATTAAAGGTGGTGGTTGCACAACATTGTGCATATACTAAATGCCACTGAATTGTTCAGTTTAAAATGATTGATTTTGTGTTATGTGAATTTCACCTCTCAATTATTTTTTTAAAAAGCATACGAATAGCCATCTATAAAACGTTCACTATGAAGGTGATGATGAATTATTTACTATAGACTGAAGGCTTCACATAACACTGATTCTAATGCTGATGGCAGCATTGTAAGATAGGTATTAGGGACAAGAAAACAACTCGATAAGTGGGTTAAAAAATTTTTTTTACAGTTTAAAATACTGACGTTGAATCACTTTAAACCTAGTTCATCAATCAAAAAGAATGAACTTTTGAAATCTAACGAAAGACTGGCCAGCAGGGAGCACTGTTGTTACTTAACTTTAGAACATCTTAAGTCATAAATTTAGATTTGTTGTATGAATTTGATACTTTGGAAATTGGTGATTATTCTGATTATGAACTTACAGTTCTTTGAATTGTGTTTTATCTTCCAGTTTTCAGTATTGTAGTTGAAAAGCTCTTCTTTTTTGCTATAGAAGTTTGTATTTGAGGTTTGAAGTTCGTATTTGAAGTTTGGTTTTCTTTATTTAAAAGAAACTATGAAAATTATAGTTAAAAATTTAGTAAAAATGTGTGTTCTATAGTATGTGTAAAATAAATAGTAAATTAGTTTTCTTTTTAAATTTGGAAAAGGATTTCCTTTTTGGTAGTTGATTTCTTTTTTTTTTTTTTTGCCTTGTTCATCTTTTAAATGTTTGTTTATTTATTTATTTTGAGAGTGAGTGAGGGAGTGGAGGAGGAGCAGAGAGTGAGAGAATCCTAGGCAGTCTCTGCACCTGACATGGAGCTCAAACCCAGGAACTGTGAGATCATGACCTGAGCCAAAATCAAGAGCTTGATCCGCTCAACCGACTGAGCCAACCAGGTGCCCCTGTTTGTTTGTACCTAGTTCTAAATCATGTTTTTTAAATATACTTTTTTTGGGTTTGTCAGATATCGATGTTTTAGGCATGACTGGTCCATTGAAAACATTATATTAATGAAAGTTTGCCTCCTTTAGGAGCACTTTGAATTTAAAAACTGGTGGTCACTTTTTTCATGATTTTTTTTTTAAGTAAGCTTTATGCCCAGTATGGCATGAACTCATGACCCTGAGATCAAGAGTTGAGTGCTTTATCAACTGAGCCAGCCAGGTGTCCCCTCGTGGTCATTTTTATGAAAAATTTTAGTAACACTTAGTAGTTAACATTAATATTTCTTTTTAAGCCGTGCAGTGAATCTAAAATTTTGAATCATTTTAGCAATATATATTTTAATTTGGCATAAACTAAATGCTTTTCGGTCATAATTTGTAGAAATATGTCATATAATATATATGCCTAAATAATCAAAATATAAGTTTCACGATGAAACATTTGCTATCTATGGGAGTTATACTTAGATATTTTAAATTTTATTTTTTTTTCTGAGAAAATAATGTTGGTTGTCAACCACTAAATTGATTTTACAACTCATTTTATAACAAGCTTGAAGATCACTAGTGTCGTGTTTCTTTTATCACATGGACACCATCAGGTTCTGTAAAATTTCACTGTAGGAAGGTTAGGGCTTGGGGGAGACTACTCAAAATATATGCAACTTTGTAACCACGACAGTTAACAAATAATAAATGGTATCTCAGAAGACAACTTGGATAGCTCCAGGGTGGCAGGTCATTTTGGCTGGAGGCTGTTCAAGCGGCTATTGAAAACTCATAAAAATAATTGAGTAGACATGCTTGCTTGCAGTGCTGAGACATTGCGAATGGAAGTGGATTTCTGAGCATAAGAGGAAGTGCAGCCTGTCTTGAGCGGAGAGCCAGGAGTGCTTAGGGGTGTGCTTCTGTCGGAAGGGAGTGCCCTGGCTGCAGGTGCTCATTTTTAATTTTCCTAAAATAGAGCAGAAAGGATTCCTGTTTATGCAACAGCCAAGCTGAGGGCATTTTCCTTTCTGCCGAAGGCTGTAATTCTGCTTCTGCCCTTTGTTGTTTCTTTGCCTAGGAAAAATTGCTTATGAATCAACACAGCTTTGATGTGATGATAGTTCTCTATCATAATTATATATGAGCTAATACATAATATAAAAACATACTTTAAAAGCAAAACAGACCGTATGTGTGTCCTTTGGAGTTTGCCGCTCTGACTGTATTCCATTTTAGCCACTGCTTTTTAGAGTAATTGCCATAGCTGGTTGTGTTAGCTTGACATTCTGATTTCAAAGATCTTATTATAGTCTTGTTCCAAATGTCAAGCAGTGACTTCAGAGTTTCTGAATGATAGACCTAAATCTTACTAGTGCTTTGTTAGAGCATAAGATGATTTTACAGTTCCTTTGTTACTTACTGTGTCTGTAAACTCTCTGTGGATTGCTTAGATGAGAGTTTCACTTGAGTCTAGAGATTACATTTATATTGCCTAATGGAGCTTTTATATATTGATTTCAGGTTATTTGCTGTCTAAGTTTAACAATTCTGTGAATTTTGAACTTGGTTAGAAATTTGGTGACACTAGATGGGAAGGAATTTTCCCAGCAAGCAGATTTTACATATAGGCCAAATCTCAAAAAAAAATTTTTTTTTAAAAAATATTTTTAGAGAGAGAAAGAGCATGAGCGAGGAGAGGGGCAGAGGGAGCAAGAGAAAGAATCTTAAGCCTTAACCCTGGGATCCTGACCTGAGTTGAAATGAGGAGTTGGCTGCTCAATGACTGAGCCACCCAGGCTCCCCAGTATTTTCTTTTCATTTTCTAATAATCGGAATTTACATTTATTTCTTTAATCTTCCTGAAATTTATTTTATAATTTTGTGTGAGGATCGCAAACTTATTTTGATATTTCTCTAATAATAATTCTTAATAATTTCCTAATAATTGTTGAGTGGATTGTTGTGGATTTCCTTTTTCTTTATTAAGTGCTTAATATTGTAAGATCTTTTGCATTAGTCCATTGATATTCTTTTTCTAGTACTATATATACTAATGCTGATTTGACATTGAAAAAAATTTCCTTTACATAAATATTTACGTTCTCAACTCTTTACTCTTATGTGCTGCCAGATATATCTATCTATATATATATATACTTTTTGGTTTGTTTTGTTTATTTCGTATTTTGCTGCCAGATATTTTTACCCCACTCTTTTTACATGCTAGCTGCCTCAGGTCTCAGCTTAAATGTTACTTCTCCAAAGGGACCTTTCTTGTCCACTCTATCTGAAGTAGGACCCCCTGCTCCTAACCTGCCACATTATCCTATTTCTTCTTTTTTTCTTAAAGTTTATTTATTTTGAGAGAATAAGAGAGAGAGTGCATGAGCACATGGGCAGAGAGAGGAGAGAGAGAATCCCAGGTGATGTGAGACTTGAACTCACGAACTGGGAGATCATGACCTGAGCTGAAATCAAGAGTTGGGTACTTAACTGGCCAAGCTACCCACATGCCCCTCTGTTTTGTTTTGTTTTGTTTTGTTTTGTTTTAGCTCATGTCATTCCTCCATGCTTCAGACCCACATATTTTCTTTGTCTCTTGAGACCTTTTCTCAATATCTCAAAGGCTTCTTAAATTCAGCTCATGATTTTTCCTCAATTCTTGTCTTTCCTTATTTTTTCCCATTTTTATTTATGGTACCACCACTTGTCTAGGGTGTTTAAGTCAGAAACTTTAGAATCTTCCTTGATTCTCTTCACCTGGCATTCAAATCCTGGTGATTTTTTTTTTCCTTCTTAAGTATCTCTCTAAGCCATCTATTTTTCAACCCCCACTGCCACTACCATCATAGTTTGGTCATCATTGTTAGCTCGATTATTGCAACAATCTCCCAATTTTCTCCAGTCTTTCTCCTTCCCCCTAATGTGCAGCCACATTGGAGCCAGTTTGAACTTTTAGTGATGCTTGAGGCCTGGCTTCACACTCCCTAGTTAAGTTATGTGACCTTGAGCAGTTCGCTCAGTCTTTCCAAACCTTAGTTTCCTCACCTGTAAAATGGTTATAATAATTCTTACCTCATGTGGTTATTTTAATTTAATGGCTAATATGTACTTGGTATGTGGTAAGCTCTTGATAAATATTAGTGATGATGATGATGATGGTGGTGATGATGATGATGGTGATGGTAGTACTCTGCTCAGAACTTTTCAGTGACTTCCTATTGCCCTTAGAGTCTATAAAAACTCTTGCCATCCTTTAAAGTTCTTGGTGCTTCAGTCTCCTCAGTTCCTCAAACATGTCCTGCCTCATTCTTCTTTAGGGTCTTCTCATGAGTTGTCTTCTCTTCAGAGAATAAGTGTCATTTCTTTAAATAGTTAACATAAGTTAACTTGTTCAAATCTCATTTAGTCCTCAAATTACATTTTTTTGGTGAACTTTTTGAGACCCTCCCAAGGTGGGTCAGGTCTTTTTGTTATGTATTCTCTTACTTCCTTGAATTTAGAGCTTTTCTCCCTGTTTGCAGTTATAATTGTGTATATGTATGTGCGTATATGTGTGTGTATGTATTTTGGTTAATGGCTATCTTACCTATCTTTATGTGGACACAGACCAGGTGTATTATTCCTATGTACCATTATGTCTCTAGCAAGGAACATAATGCCTGGTACATAGTAGCTACTAACACGATTTCTTCCATCAGTGCGGGATTATATTTTAGTATTTTTTCTTATATTTTTCATTGTTTGATTAAGTTTCTTTTTCAACAGTACTGTCTCCTTATCCTTACAGGTAAAACTGTCTGATGTAGATTAATTCATGTTAATTACTAGCTCTTGTTAATCATGGTGAGGACTCCTAGGGTGGCCAGAGTTGTTCTTCTCAGGATCTGTGTTATTTTTCTGGTATTGAAATAGGCTAAGGGTTAGTTTTGCCTCTTATGATAAAGTACTGGTCTTGAGTTGCTGGGGGTTTCATGTTTTGTGGCACTGCCCTATTGGTTGGAATTAAAATTTTCTTTTGCTTAAGTGTATATTAGAAATAAATATGAAGTATTTTAGGTTCACTAAAGTCATTAAATATTCCTTTGTAAACATCTCATTTAAATTTTCTTGTTTTCGACTTCTGGGGAAGATAGCAGAGTTGGAGGACCCTAAACTCACCTCTTCCCGTACATACAACTAGCTAATACATCAGTGCAAATAACCCATGAACAACCGGAAGACGGGCTGAACAAACCCCACAACTAAATATGGAGAAGAGGCCGCATCAAAGAGGAGAAAAGGCTGAGGACTCAGTGTGTCTGACTTCTAGAGGGAGGGAGCTGTGGCTGTGAAGAGGGGTGAGAAACAGACTAGCACATGGGGGAGCCTGCATGGGGAAGGTGAATCCCTAAAGCATTTGGCATTAGTCAGAGGGACCAAATTTTGTGATTTCTTACAACCAACAGGAAATCCTGGAACTATAGAAAATCTACAGACTCACCTCCAAGAGACCCTGGAGGGGAATAGGAATCAGAGGCCCCACTCTTAAAGAGACAGCACCACAAATAGCCCTTGGAGATACTGCTTAGAAGCAGCAGTTTGAAAAATGTCTGGGGCCTGTGGGAGGGAGAGTTGTTTACTGAACTCAGTTTGCTGAGGACTTCTCTAGGCAGAAAGGAACTGATAGGCAGGCACTGGCTCCCTCCCCACCCCCCCAGCATAATCACACTAGAGCTGTTCTGGCCTTCACTGCCTAACTTGCTTATGCTACGCCCCCTCCAACCTGGCCTGTGTCAGTCCCAGTCAGTGCTGTGTGTCCACACTCAGAGAAGACCTGTGGAAACCTTGCCAACACTACGTCTCCTGACATCCTGCAGAGGATGCCCACACTTTGTTAAAGCTGTACCTGCTGCCCGTGCACGTGCTCTGTGGAGCAGCTCTGCCTGGTATGATCTTAGCAGCAGCTGCGTGTCTCTGTGGAAGAGGACCAGTGCCACCTTGTTTAAGAGTGTGTGCCTGCCCAGTCCTTCCAAGAGCAAGAGATGTAGCTGACTTTCTTAACACACGGAAATAGACACAGAGAGTTAGGCAAAATGAGACAGAGGAATGCGTCCCAAATGAAAGAATAGGACAAAATCACAGCAAGAGATCTAAGCGAAATGGAGATCAGTAATGTAACTGATAGAGAAAGTAACAATTTTAGAGAGTCTTACCGAATTTGAGAAAAGAGTGAGGGATATCAGTGAGACCCTTAGCAGAGATAAAAAAAGAAGCAATCAGAGATGAAGAACACAATAATTGAAATTAAAAATACACTTGATGGAATAGATAGCAGGCTAGAGGAAGCAGAGGAACAAATTAATGACCTGGAAGACAGAGTAACGGGAAGTAATCAAGCTGAGCAAATGAGAGGGAAAAATGTAAAATGAGAACAGACTTAGATAACTCAGTGACTCCGTAATAGGGATCTCAGGAGGAGAAGAGAGAGAAAGTGGGAGACAATTTATTTGAAGAAATAATAGCTGAAAACTTTCTGAATCTTGGATCCAGGAGGCACAGAAATCCCCCAACAAAATCAACCCAAAGAGGTCCACACCAAGACACATAGTAATTTAAATAGCAAAAAGTAGTGATAAAAAAAATTTAAAGCAGAAAGAGAAATGACCATTACAAACACGCCAAACCCCATAAAACCGTTGGTGGATGTTTTCAGTAGAAATTTTGCAGGTCAGAAGGAAATGGCACAATCTGTTCAGAGTGCTGAGAGGGAAAAATCTGCAGGCGAGAACACTGTATCCAGCAAGGCTGTCATTCAGAATAGGAGGAGAGATAAAGAGTTTCTCAGACAAAAACTAAGGGAGTTCGTGACTACTAAACCAGCCCTACAAGAATTCATTAAGGGGACTCTTTGAGTGGAAAGGAAAGACCATAAGTGAGAGTATGAAAAGTAGGAAACACAAAAACAGTAAAAATAAGTATATCTGTAAAAATCAGTCAAGGGGTGCACAAAAGGATGTAAAATATGACACCATATACTTAAAACATGGGGTGGGAGAGAGTAAAGAATGGGTTCAAACTTAATATAGACTGCTACTTACAGAAAACGTTATAGACAAACCTAATGGTAACCACAGATTGAAATCCAGTAAAAGATAAGCAAAGAATAAAGAGAAAGGAATTCAAATATGTCACTAAAGAAAGCCAACAAACCATGAAAAAGAGCAAGAGAAGAAATGGTCAGAGGAAAAACTATAAAAACAACCATAAAACAAGCAACAAAGTGGCAATAAATATATATCTATCAGCAATAGCTTTGGATGTAAATGGACCAAAGACATAGGGTGACAGAGTGGATAAAAGAGCAAGACTCATCTATAGGCTGTTTACAAGAGACTCATTTCAAACCTAAAGTCACCTGCAGATTGAAAGGGAGGGGTGGAGAATCATTTATCATGCAAATAGGTGTCCAAAGAAAACTGGGATAGCAATACTTATATTGGACAAAATAGACTTCCTCCCTCTCTCCCTTCCTTCCTTCCTTTCTTATGTTTTATTTTTGAGAGAGAGTGTGAGCAGGGGAAGGGCAGAGAGAGAGGGAGAGACAGAATCTGAAGCAGGCTCCAGGCTCTGAGCTGTCAGCACAGAGCCCGATGTGGGGCTCGAACTCACAAACTGCGGGATCATGACCTGAGGTGCAGCTGGACACTTAACTGACTGAACCACCCAGGCGGTCCCTGGACAGTTTAGGTTTTAAAGCAAAGTCTGTAACAGGAGACTAAGATGGACAGTATATAATAATAAAGGGGACAAGAAGATATAACAATGGTAGATATTTATGCAACCAATATGGGAGCACCCAAATACATAAAAAGTTAATAACAAACATAGAGGAACTAATTGATAGTAATACGTTAATAGTAGGGAACTTCTAACACCCCACTTACATAAATGGACAGATCATCCAAACAGAAAATCAACAAAGAAATGGTGGCTTCATTTTTAATTTTTTTTTAAGTTTATTTTGTGTGAGAGAGAGAGTGAGAGAGCATGAGTGAGTGAGCAGGAGAGGGGAGAAAGAGAGAGGGAGAGAGAATATTAGAGCCTGATGTGGGCCTGATCTCATGAACTGTGAGACCATGATCTGAGCTGAAATCAAGAGCCGGATGCTTAACTGAGTCAGCCAGCAGGCGCCCCTAAAAATGGTGGCTTTAAATGACGCACTGGGCCAGATAGATCTAACAGATATATTCAGAACATTCCATTCTAAAACAGCAGAATACATATTCTTTTCAAGTGCACATGGAAACATTCTCCAGAATAGATAACATATTAGGCCATAAAACAAAGCCTAAACAAATTTTTAAAAGATTGAAGTCCTGTCATACATCTGTTCTGCCCACGGTGCTATGAAACCAGAAATAAACCACAAGCAAAAAATTTGCAAAGAGCACAAATACATGGAGGTTAAATAACATGATACTAAACAATAAAAACCCTCCATAAAGTAGGTTTAGAAGGACCATGCCTCAATATGATAAAGGTTGTATAAGAAAAAGCCACAGTGAACATCATACTCAGTGGTGAAAAAACTGAAAGCTTTCCCCCTAAGGTCAGGAACAAGACAAGGATGTCCATTC
Source organism: Paguma larvata (assembly GCA_030068075.1). Lineage (NCBI taxonomy): Eukaryota > Metazoa > Chordata > Mammalia > Carnivora > Viverridae > Paguma > Paguma larvata. The sequence goes on from CM057828.1 coordinate 101,713,408, forward strand.
TCACCACTTTTATTCAACATAGTACTGGGTCCTAGCCACAGCAGACAAGAAAAAGTAATAAAAAGCATCCAAATTGGCAAAGAAGAAAGAAAACTTTCACTATTTGCAGATGACATGATGTATATAGAAAACCCGAAAAACTTCCCGTCCTACCACCAAAACTGCTAGAACTGATAATTCAGTAAAGTCACAGGATACGAAATCAATCTACAGAAAACTGTTGATTTCTATGCAGTGATAATGAAGCAGCAGAAAGACAAATTAAGAAAACAATCCTATTTATAATTGCACCCAAAATAATAAAATACCTAGAAATAAACCCGTGCTCTGAAAACCGTAAAACACTGATGAAAGAAATCGAAGAGGACACAAGAAATGGAAAGACATTCCATGCTCATGGATTAGAAGAACAAATATTCTGGAAATGTCCATACTGCTTAAAGCAATCTATAGATTTAATACAATACCTATCAAAATACCAATGGCATTTTTCACAGAACTGAACAAGCAGTTCTAAAATTTGTATGGAACCAAAATGTCCCCATATAGCCACAGCAGTCCTGCAAAAAACCAAAAACCAAAAACAAAATTTGAGGTATCACAATTCTAGATTTTAACTTATTACAAAGCTGTTGTAGTCAAAACAGTATGGTACTGGTGCAAAAATAGATCAGTGGAACAGAATAAAAAACAAACAAACAAAAAACACTTAAAACAATTATATGGGGAATTAATCTTCTACAATGGAGGCAAGAATATGCAATGGGAACAAGACAGTCTCTTCAACAAATGGTGCTGGGAAAACTGGAGAACTACATGCAAAATAATGAAACTGGGCCACTTTATTACACCACACACAAAACTAAATTCAAAGTGGATTAAAGACCTCAGCGTGAGACCTGAAACCATAAAAATCCTGGAATAGAACACAGGCAATAATTTCTCTGACACTGACTATAGCAACATTTTTCTAGATATGTCTCCTGAAACAAGGGAAGTAAAAGCAAAATTAAATTATGGAGACTACGTCAAAATAAAAAGCTTCTGCACAGAGAAGGAAACCATCAACAAAACTAAAAGGTAACCTGTGGAATGGGAGAAGATCTATGCAAATGACAGATAAAGGGTTTGTATCCAAAATATGTAAAAAAGCATATACAACTCAATAGCTCAAAAAAGTAAATAATCCAATTAAAGAATAGGCAGAAGACATGAACAGATATTTCTCCAAAGGAGATATACAGATGGTCAGTACACATGAAAAGATGCTCAACATCACTTATCAGAGGAATTCAGATCACACTTCTCACCTGTCTGAAAGGCTAAATAGAAAAACAAGAAACAAAGTGTTGATGAAGATGTGGGGAAAAAGGAGCCCTCCTGCACTGTTGGTGGAAATGCAAACTGGTGCATTGTGGAAGATAGTTTGGAGGTTTCTCAAAAAATTAAAAGTAGAAGTCCCCTATGATCTGCTAATCACACTACTGGGTATTTACCCAAAGAATACAAAAACACTAATTTGAAAGGATATATACATCCTTATGTTTATTGCAGCATTATTTACTATACCTAAAGTATGAAAGCAGTCCAGGTGTCCATCAGTAGATGAATGGATAATAAAGATGTGGCATATGTTATACAACAGAATGTTATTCAGCCATAAAAAAACAATGAAATCTTGCCATTTGCAATGACATGGATGGAGCTAGAGACTATAATGTTAAGTGAAATAAGTCAGTCAAAGACAAATACCATATGATTGCACTTATATATGGAATTTAAGAAACAAAACACATGAGCAAGGAAAAAAACTGAGATAGAGACAAACCAAGAAACAGACTTAACTATAGAGAACAAACTGATGGTTACCAGATGGGAGGTGGGTGGGGGGATGGGTGCAATTGGTGATGGGGATTAAGAGTACACTTACCATGTTGAACACTGAGTAATGTATAGAATTGTTGAATCACTATATAACTTAAAGTAATATAATACTGTGTTAAAAATTATTTCCTTTTTTTTGTTTAGATACCTTAGTTTAAACAAGTAGTTTTATTTAACATGCCAATTTTCCCTGTAATATGTGGATCAAAGAATTTGTTATGAAAATCTGTCAAGAAAAAGAGTTATATAAAGGCGCCTGGGTGGCTCAGGCGGTTAAGCATCTGACTTCAGCTCAGGTCATGATCTCATGGTTCATGAGTTCAAGCCCCGCATTGGGCTCTGTGCTGACTAGCTCAGAGCCTGGAGCCTGCTTCAGACTCTGCTCTGTCCCCCTCTCTTGCGCTCTCCCTTTCTCCTTTCTCCCTCTCTCTCTCTCTCTCTCTCTCTCTCTCTCTCTCTCTCTCTCTCTCTCTCTCTCTCTCCCCGTCCCCCAATCATGCTCTGTCTCTGTCTTTAAAATATAAATGTTAAAAAAAAAATTAAAAAGAGAAATTATATAGGCATGTATTTCAGTTTATATATTAAGTTTAAAAATTCTTTAAATATTAGTAATCAATAGGTATCTTTTGACATTTTTTTTCAAATACCTGATACAAAAAGGAAACCTTGCGTGTTTGTTTATTTTTGCAATAAATATGAATGGGACCGAAGGGAAACTGTTGAAACTGTTGATTATTGTTGCTTTCAAGTTTTCAGTGTCCTCATGTCAAAGATGATTTTATAGGAATCTTTGATCAAAATTTTAATATTAAGATTAAAGTAGTTGACAGAAAGAGTTGACATCTCAGAAAAAGATGTCATTTTCAGATGAAGGGTGAGAGGAGGAGAGAAATTAGAATTCTCACCAATCTCTTCTATTTTCTCATTTTTTTCTTTTAGAGACAGAAGATTTTATGGGTAGAATGTATATATATTTTAAAAGAATTCTCGTGCCTCAGAATGAAGGCATTCTGCACTGCTAAAGCAGCTTCATGATGAAAAACTTCCTTTGAAAATACTCTGTATTTTTTCCTTATGGATGGAATCGAATACACAATCATTTGGCTTTTTGCTTTTGTTTTGTTTTGTTTTCAAATAACAACTCAGTCTATTTCTACCAAAAGTTTCTTCCTAGGAAATTTGTTATATGATTAATGAAAGTGTCGTATGATTAATGGCTCTATAGATATGAAAATTCTAGGCTTGACATTTATCCCCTTTCATCATCTGTATTATCCAGCTTGTTGTATATTAAATTGAAAAAGTTAAGTTGAAATGACTGGTAAAGTTAAAGAACATAACTCTACTGCCTAGCAGTTCCATTTCAGTATATCTGCTTGAGAGAAACTTCTACACATGTGTACAAGGAGATAGATATACATGTGTTTAGTATAATAGAGAAAAGGTGGAAAAATACCTAACTGTTCCTCAGTAGGTGAGTGGATGAATTGGTATTTACTCATAAAGTGGAATATAGGTACAAAATTCTTCCATCCAAAATATGAGGTCAGATGTATTTTGAAATTTAGATTGTTTCAGGTTTTGAGGGGCAATCTAGTATATGTTACATTTTGTGTTGGGCAGCACTGAGTAATCCAACATACTAATGTATCTGTAGTGAAACCTGGGAGTATTCACATTAAATGGGATAGAGAGATGGTACATAGCCTCAGCAGTTGAGGGCTTATTGGATCATATGGTAGTTCTATTTTTTTTTTTAATTTTTTATGTTTATTTTCGAGAGGGAGAGAGAGAGTGAGCAGGGGAGGGGCAGATAGAGAGGGAGACACAGAAGCAGGCTCAGGCTCTGAGCTGTCAGCACAGAGCCCGATGTGGGGCTTGAACTCACAAACTGCGAGACAGTGAACTGAGCTGAAGCCAGATACTTCACCAACTGAGCCACCCAGGTGCCCCGGTAGGTCTATTTTTAATTTTTTGAAGAACTTCACACTGTTTTCCATAGTAGCTGCTCCAGTTTTCATTCTCAGACGCATTAGGTTGAGTAACAAAACAAAGATGCAAAGAGAAGCATGTACAGATGACATCACTTATGTGAATTATAAACAAGTAATTGTGTGTGTGAGTGTATGTGTTTGTGAGAGAAAGAGAGAGACAGAAAGAGAGAGAGGGAGATCTGAAGAAAATAAGGCAGATTGTTGATGGTGATTTCCTTATTTTGTTGCATGTTTGAATGAATCTTTATAACCCTTTTTCTCTTTTATCTTTTTAAGAATGTATGGTTACCATTGAATTACGTGATAGTGCATCCTACAAAGCATATTAGAACTGGAAGAATTCCTGAATTTACTAAATTACTGTCTTTTAAGTGAAGTTATTACTAGTTGTTAAATTATCTTGAATATTTATTTATCCTTTTCAAACCTATACTTCTCTTTTAAGGTTTTTTTTTTGAGTATAGTTTACATACAGCGAAATACTTAAACATCATAATTCTGTGAATTTTGACAAATGCCAGTACCTATGCAGTTTATAAAGATACAACATTTCATCATCCATAAAGTTCCCAGCACCCTTCTCTGCTTAGTATCCTCCTTGCCCTCCAACAAATAGTGTTCTAATTCCTTTCACCTTATCACCTTAGATTAGTTTTGACTGTTCTAGAACTTCATATAAATTATCTAATCTGTACTCTATTGTGTTTGGCTTCTTTTCAGCATTTTTTTTACGTTTTTTTTTTTTCATGTTTAATGTATCTGTAGTTATTCTTTTTAATATTGAGTAGTTTATTTGTATGGATATTGTGTAATCCGTTTATCCATTCTCCTGTTGTTGGGGTTGTTTCCAGTTTTTGGCTATTCTGAATGAAGCTGTTGTCAACGTTTTTATACACATGTGCTTGTGGACATGTTTTCATTTCTCTCGGGAGATATCTAGGAGTATAGTAGCTGGGTCATAGAATAGATGCATGTTTAATTTTATGGGAAACTGGCAGACCAATTTCCAGAGCATTGATGTAATTTCACATTCTGTTTTTTTACATCTTTGCTAACACTTGGTGTTTTTTAAATTTTAGCTACTCCAGTGGGTGTGTGGTGGTGTCTCATTCTGTTTTAATTTTCATTTTCCTAATTACTGATGATATTAGTCACTTTTTCATTTGCATGTTGGCTAGTTGTATCTTTCTTTTCAAAGTGTCTTTCGCTCATTTTTAAAATATTAGGTTGTTTGTTTTTATTTGTGAGTTTCAGGAGTTGTTTATATATTCAGGATACAAGTCCTTTGACAGTTACTATTTTCCCCAGTATGTGGCTTACCAATTTATTTTTATAATGATCACTTTGAGAAAAATTTTGATAAAATTCTATTTTGATTAAGTCCAGTGTGTCAGTTTGTAATTACTTCAAGTGTGCTTTCTAACATAGATATCTCAATATCTTTTATTTAAAAGTATGCAGGGAGATGAAGTGATGGTGAAAGATCACTTCAAATGCAAATATGATGTGGTAAGTAAGCTCCCTTTAAATATGGGTACAGGAGTTAAATGTTTGTTTGAAAACAATGGTCACAAATGTATTTATTGGGATTTATATGATAGAATTGGTCAGAGTCAGGAAAGCAAATTTATTTTGCCTTTAAATGCCCCATGAAGACTCCATCTGGTGTTCTTATTTGCTCTTAACAGTGCTGCTGAATCGTGAAGCAATCGTTAACACTGTTTATTATCTAAATTCATTTCTTTTTTCTTTATTAATTTTTCAAAAAATTTTCGTTAATTTTTAAAGATTTCTTTTATCTGCTTAACATTTTTACAGAAGCACGTGCAAGGGTCTTAGGCGTACCTTATTTGATGATTGCCAGGGAAAGTATTAAAGGATTGTGTACAACAAGTATTTATATTTATATCTCAGTTACTTTCAAGGAAGGTTCATGATTTTGTTTATAAAAGCTTCGTATTATTTTTTGTTGTTGTTCATCTCTTTATCCCCAGGTGCTTTTTTGTTCTTATCAGGCTTCTTTTTCTCTCTCTTTTTAATTACATTTTTAAAACATTATTTCTGTGTAGAGAAATGCAGTTAAATTTTACATGTTGATCTTGCATTTATCAAGTTGCTGAACTCTTAATGATACAGATATCTCTTCTGTAATTTCTTCTGAATTTTCATCATAGAATCTCTGTTAAATGGCTGTTTCTTCTTTTTGAATTTTTCTACCCTTTATTTCCTTATCATTCACTACACTTGTTCTCAGTATTATTTCTAGAACGAATTACAGTAGTGGACTATGGCAGTCTCTCAGTTGCCTGTACTCAGTTTCATTTTGATTTGCTTAATAGCTAGATTTGATTTTTATAGGAAAGCACGTTTAATAAAAATATAAGTATTGAAATAAGATGTGAATGGTTTTGGTTGGTTTGTTCTGATTTACTGATGTTCTTTGTATATGTTTTATATTGTTTTCTCCAGACAGAATTAATTATATAAAGAATTTTGTTTGGCTTCATCTCATTTTAAAATTTTTTGGTGATCATGTATGTGAAAGCATCTTAAACAGTAGCACTGTATATGAATGCTTTTCTCTAAGACTGTAAGGTTATGCTCTTTTTGTACCCTCAATATCAGTCTTCCTTGCTTCTCTTTCTCTGGAGGAATAGGTGGGGGAGGGAGAGCGAAATTCTATAGTTTCTGATAAGCTCTGGGTACACAGTGACTTCATTGTTGACATAGCTCTGTGGGACACAGACATTAGGCCCTGTCAGCTTTACGTTGTGTGCAGCTGAATATCAGCAGGGACTCCCTTCAGATGGCCAAGCTTCTTGCCTCCTGTGTGTATTCATTCAGCAAAATCTATTCCCCAAAGCAGCATTGCCAAGTTGAGCTGTTATCACTTTCATAGCTGATTGGCATCACCTAACTCTTTGTTCTTTACTCTTCTTTCTTTTTGCTTCATATACCAGTATTTCAGTGTTTCAGTGGCCAAAATTGGGGATTTACCTTTGTTTCAGGCGTTAGAAACTTTTGGGTTGTAGAGAATGAAGAAAGAAGTGAGTTTGATACTTGAAATGCTGCTAGAATGAACAGTATCTTTTTGGTTGCTTGTAGTTCTGCCATTGCATTGTTACTGCTGAGCGTTCTCAAGTTAAACACAGTGGAAGTGGTTGTCCTAGGATCCCTTTGCTGGTCGATTTTACTTTTAAGATTTTTTTTTTTAGTAGTTACTTTGATGTTCTTTATAGTGAAATGAATGTCTTCAATCGTGATATTGCTTAGCATAATATTTTTACTACTGTAATTTCTGGCTTGGGGTACTGTCCTTTCTTTCTGTACTTCATTCACCAGTTCTTTCTCTCCTCTTTCGGTCTTTATTTTAGTTTGGGAAACCAGAACAGTTTTCTAGAGGAGATAATGCCTGAACTAAGAATAAAAGGACAAATAGGATTTAACTGGGAGTAAAAGAGGGAAAGGGCAGAGGAGATAACATAAGTAGAAGTTAAGGGGTAAATAATCAAGAGTATGGTGGTTTGGGGATCTAAAAGCAATTTGGAATTTTTAGGACTTGTACTAAAGGCAGTTTATCGTTACTTGAATTGTTGATTATTTCTGAGGTTATAAAATATTAAATGTACAGTTGACCTTTGAGGAATGTGGGGATTAGGGATACTGTCCTCTGCACAGTTGAAAATTTGCATATAACTTTTGACTCCTCCCCCCCAAATTAACGATTAATAGCCTACTATTGACTGGAAGTCTTACTGATAACATAAAGAGTCAATTAACATATATTTTGTATATGTATTATATACTGTATTCTTTTTTTTTAATTTTATAATAGTTTATTTTCAAATTGGTTTACATATAACACCCAGTGTTCATCCCAACACGTGCCCTTTTTAATGCCCATCACCCCCTCTCCCCCCTCCCTCATCCCCCTCACCCTCAGTTTTTTCTTAGTCTTTGAGAGTCTCTTATGTTTTATCTCCCTTCCTCTCTGTGTCTTTTTTTCCTTTCCCCTCTTCCCCTCCCCCTGGTTTTTGCTTAGTCTCACAAAGTCCACCTATTCGTGGAAACATATGGTATCTGTCTTTTTCTGACTGACTTATTTCACTTAACATAATACCCTCCAGTTCCATCCATCTGGCTACACATGGCCAGATTTCATTTTTTCTCATTGCCACGTCCATTGTATATAAGTACCATAACTTCTTTATCCATTCGTCAGTTGATGGGCACTTGGTCTCTTTCCATGATTTGGCTATTGTCCAAATTGCTGCTATGAACATTGGGGTACACGTGCTCCTATGCATCAGCATTCCTGTGTCTCTTGGGTAGATTCCTAGCAGGGCTATTGCTGGATCATAGGGTAGCTCTATTTTCATTTTTTTGAGGAACCTCCACACCGTTTTCCAGAGTGGCTGCACCAGTTTGCATTCCCACCAACAGTGTAGGAGGGTGCCTACTTCTCCGCATCCTCGCCAGCATCTATAGTTTCCTGATTTGTTCATTTTAGCCACTCTGACTGGTGTGAGGTGGTATCTCAGTGTGGTTTTGATTTGTATTTCCCTGATGATGAGTGACATTGAGCATTGTTTCATGTGTCTGTTGGCCATCTGAATGTCCTCTTTGGAGAAGTGTCTATTCATATCTTCTGCCCATTTCTTCACTGGGTTGTTTGTTTTTCGGCTGTGGAGTTTGGTAAGTTCTTTGTAAATTTTAGATATTAGTCCTTTATCCGATATGTCATTTGCGATGATCTTTTCCCATTCCGTTGGTTGCCTATTCGTTTTGTTGGTTGTTTCTTTTGCTGTGCAGAAGCTTTTTATCTTGATGAGGTCCCAATAGTTCATCTTTGCTTTTAATTCTCTTGCCTTTGGAGACGTGTCGAGTAAGAAATTGGTGCGTCTTAGGTCAAAGAGGCTTTTTCCTGTTTTCTCCTCTAGGATTTTGACGGTTTCCTGTCTCACATTCAGATCTTTTATCCATTTAGAATTTATTTTTGTGAGTGGTGTAAGAAAGTGGTCTAGTTGCATTCTTTTGCATGTTGCTGTCCAATTCTCCTAGCACCATTTGTTAAAGAGGCTGTCTTTTTTCCATTGGATACATTTTCCCGCTTTGTCAAAGATTAGTTGGCCATATACTTGCGGGTCCATTTCTGAGTTTTCTATTCTATTCCATTGGTCTATGTGTCTGTTTTTGTGCCAATACCATACAGTCTTGATGACCACCGCTTTGTAGTAGAGGCTAAAGTCTGGGATTGTGATGCCTCCCGCCTTGGTTTTATTCTTCAGTATTATTTTGGCTATTCGAGGTCTTTTGTGGTTCCATACAAATTTTAGGATTGTTTGCTCTAGCTTTGTATATACTGTATTCTTACAATGAAACAAGCTAGATGAAAAAATGTTATTAAGAAACTCATGAGGAAGAGATAATGCATTTACTGTACTTTTTATTGAAAATAATCTGTGTGTAAATGGACCCTTGCTGTTCAAACCCATGTTGTTCATTCAAGGGTCAACTTATATTGATCTTAGGACTTTCCCATTTTGATAGCATTTTCATTTATTCTTTAACTTCCATTCTAGGTTGTACCACCACAAAGGTAGATGTTCTTGTTTTTCCTGGATTCAGTAGTGGAGAGTAGTTGCTAGAATTCTGGTATAATTGCTTGTTCATTTTCTTGACTCTGTTTTTTTTTTTTTAGAGGAGAATAAGCTCAAAGTAAAGGTTAATTTAATTAATCATTTGAATTGTGGTGTATTGTTTCTTGATCTGAGAACTTGGTTTTGGTTAATAGTGATAGTTTACTGTGTACTTTGCTGCACAGAAAATAAATCTTTGTCATCAACTGAAAGAATAGTAGACTGATGATTAGAAGAAACGAGTTACGTAGAGGCTTTTCCACTGTCTCAGTCTCTGAGGTTTAGACTGTTTACGTTATTCACTGACTTCTTTCTAAAGTGATAGGAATTAAAATACTTTCTTTTCATATTAAAGAGTCACAAGTCTAGCTCATAGTAATCTCTGATAGGTTCTTAAACTTCATTTGAATATATTACATGTAGAATTAAGTGCCTTACTTATATGTGTCCCATTTCTGTTTTGAATATTGTTCTTTCTTTTTGAAAAAAATTTTAATGCTTATTTATTTTTGAGAGAGGGAGAGAGAGAGCGTGAGCTGGGAGGGCAGAGAGAGGGAGAGCAGGTTCTGTGCAGCAGAGAGCCCAATGCAGTGTTCAAACCCATGAACCAACTGTGAGATCATGGCCCGAACGAAAGTTGGGCGCCCAACTGGCTGAACCACCCAGGCTTGAATATTGTTCTTAATTTAAAATTTTAATAGGGTATAGTGCTGATGAGTGAGTGTGTCTGTGTAACTTATGTTTTATCAATTTGTAAGCTTTATTTTTGGACAAGAACTCCCGTGTGGTTTGTATAGTACTTAAAGTATGAAAGCTTCTTCTTGACTGTTGATTATCTGAAAGTGCTTCTCTTTGCTTTGGATCAAACATGAATAAATCCAGGGGCACCTGACTGGCTTAGTCAGTGGAGTGTGTGACTCTTGATCTCAGGGTTGTGGATTTGAGCCCCATGTTGGGTATGGAGATTACTTTATATATATATAAAAAAAACACACGAATAAATCCACAGTATATAGTTAACATTTTTTATTAGGATTGTGTATTCGTATTTAGGGTAGTTTTTATTTAAGGTAGAATTTTTAAAAAATGCTTTCATTTTTTGAGAGAGAGAGAGAGAATGAGAGAATGAGTATGGAAAGAGCAGAGAGAGAGAGAGAGAGAGAGAGAGAGAGAGAGAGAGACAGAATCCAAAGCAGGTTCCAGGCTTGGAGCTGTCAGCATACAGCCTGACGCAGGGCTTGAACCAACGAACCCTGAGATTATGACCTGAGTCCAAGTTAGACACTTAACCGAGTGAGCCACCCAGCACCCCTAAGATAGAACTTTTTGTGTTAGTTGGTAAAGAATTAATTGTTATAGAATATGAGTAATTGATTATATTATAGGGGAAAGTTCCAGCTTTCCAAGGACTTGATTCACATGTGCTACTAGCTGTTACTTTAAAAATAATTTCTTGGGGCGCCTGGGTGGCTCAGTTGGTTGGGCAGCCGACTTCGGCTCAGGTCATGATCTCAGGGTCCGTGAGTTCAAGCCCTGCGTCGGGCTCTGTGCTGACAGCTCAGAGGCTGGAGCCTGCTTCAGATTCTGTGTCTCCCTCTCTCTCTGCCCTTCGACTGTTCATACTCTGTCTCCATGTCTCTCAAAATAAATAAACGTTAAAAAATTTTTTTTAAAAATAATTTCACAAATTTATTTTCATCAATCATCAAAAATTTATTGAGCACTTGCTGTGCCCCATAGTAAAAAGATGACAACCCCACGTCCTAGAAAGTTTTTATTGAAGACAGAGACAAAGAAATATATTTCAGATTAGTCTGGTAAATGCTATTGTTAGGAATATGGTAATGTAGTGGTACAGATCAGAACCTCAGATGGCCTGAGGAAGCTGTAAGCTGGACTCGGATGACTTCAGTAAGCATTATTATGGGCTCGTTTGCATCTTACATGAATAAAGTTTACTTAATACATACATTTACATGTTTCAGAAGAAATCGTTTTTGATTTAACATAATAGGGTGCAATACTGGTATTTTTTCTTTTTTTTTAAATGTTTATTTATTTTTGGGGGGAGGGAGGGGCAGAGAGAGGGAGACAGGATCCAAAGCAGGCTCTGAACTGTTAGTGGAGAGCCTGATGTGGAGCTCGAATTTACAAACCGCGAGATCATGACCTGAGCCAAAGTCAGAAACTTAACCATGTGAGCTACCCAGCCACCCCTCTACTGGTATTTTTTCTAAGTTTGTAGAGTTCTCCATGATATATTGTTTGAAATGATGATCATTTTTTGTATCCATAATACAGTAGTCTCCTTTGCATGGTTTTGTTTCCTGTGGTTTCAGTTCCTGGTGGTCACCTGTGGTATGGAAGCAGACCTCATTTTTCCTTTTGACATACTGTTAGAAGGTCACTGTTAGAGTCACTGCCTCACAATGCCTGCCTCATTCACCTCACTTCAGTTTGTCATGGAGGCATTTTATCATGTCACAGCATCATCATAAGAAGGTTGAGGACAGAACACAAGATTATCTTGAGAGAGAGAGACCACATTTGCATAAACTTTTATTACAGTATACTGTTATAATGTTTTATTTTATTTTAGCTTCTTTATAATCTCTTACTATGGCTGACCTATAAATTTTATCCTAAGTATGTATGTATAGGAGAAAACATAGTGTATATAGGATTTGGTACTATGCACAGTTTTAGGCATCCATTGGGGGTCTTGGAACATATTCCTTGTAGATAAAGAGGGGACTACTGTATTCTTCTTTTCTAACTAAAAATAGTTTTATTTTTTTTTATTTTTATTTTTTTAAAATTTTTTTAATGCTTATTTATTTCTGAGAGACATAGAGGCACAGCATGAACAGGGGAAGGGCAGAGAGAGAGGCTCTGAATCGGAAGCAGGCTCCAGGCTCTGAGCCGTAAGCACAGAGCCCGACGTGGGGCTTGAACTCACAGACCGCGAGATCATGACCCAAGCTGAAGTCGGCCGCCCAACCGACTGAGCCACCCAGGCGCCCCTAAAAATAGTTTTAGACTACAAAATTCTGTCACTTTAGAAATCAGGATAAACTAGGTGAAAGCATTCTGTTGTTCTAAGAAACTAATGATTATTTTTGGGAAGTTCTGCCTTAGAGGAGCTTCTGGTACTTATCTAAAATATGTCATATGAAGGACTGTGGTGATTTTTTGGTCATTTTTTTCAGATAGATGTGTTATTTTTCTAATAGAAGGCATAGCCTCTGTTGGAGATTTAAGAATTTTCATTCCTGTTGTTCACAATACTCTACCATTTCATCGAGGTACAGTGTGGTGTAATAATAGCACAATCCTTGGATTAAATTTTTTTTAATAATTTATTGTCAAATTGGTTTCCATACAACACCCAGTGCTCATCCCAACAAGTGCCCTCCTCTGTGCCCGTCACCCACTCTACCCCCTCCCATACCCCCCTTACCCCTCAGTTTGTTCTTAGTCTTTCAGAGTCTCTTATGTTTTGTCTTCTTCCCTCTCTGTGTCTTTTTTCCTTTCCCATCTTCCCCTCCCCCATGGTTTTCTGCTAAGTCTCTCAAAATCCACCTATGCGTGGAATCTATCTTTCTCTGACTGACTTATTTCATTTAGCATAATTCCCTCCAGTTCCATCCATGTTGCTCTGCATGGCCAGATTTCATTCTTCCTCATTGCCACGTAATATTCCATTGTATATATGTGTGTGTGTATATATATGTGTATCTTCTTTATCCATTCATCAGTTGATGGACACTTAGTCTCTTTCCATGATTTGGCTATTGTCGAAGTGCTGCTGTGAACATTGGGGTACACGTGCCCCTATGCATCAGCACTCCTGTGTCTTTTGGGTAGATTCCTAGCAGTGCTATTGCTGGGTCATAGGGTAGTTCTGTTTGCATTTTTTTGAGGAGCCTCCACACCATTTTCCAGAGCGGCTGCACTAGTTTGCATTCCCACCAACAGTGTAGGAGGGTGCCTGCTATTCCACATCCTTGCCAGCATCTATAGTTTCCTGATTTGTTCATTTTAGCCATTCTAACCGGTGTGAGGTGGTATCTCAGTGTGGTTTCGATTTGTATTTCCCTGATGATGATTGACGTTGAGCATCATTTCATGTGTCTGTTGGCCATCTGGATGTCTAATCAGACAACAAAGCAAAATAAAAGGCATCAGGATAGGCAAGGATGAAGTCAAACTTTCATTTTTCACAGACGTCTTGATACTTTACATGGAAAACCCTACAGAATCCACCGAAAGCCTACTAGAACTGATTCATGAATTCGGCAAATTTGCAGGATACAAAATCAATGTACAGAAATTGGTTGCATTCCTATACACCAACAATGAAGCACTAGAAAGAGAATTTAAGAAGCAGATCTCATTCACAATTGCACCAAAACCATAGGCATTTTAACCAAAGATGTAAAACATCTTTACGCTGAAAATGATAAAAAACTGATGAAGGCAATTGAGGAAGACACAAGGAAATGGAAAAACATCCCATGCTCATGGATTGGAAGAATAAATATTGTTAAAATGTCAACACTACCCAAAGCAGTCTACACATTCAATGCAATCCCAATAAAAATTGCACCAGCATTATTCTCAGAGCTAGAGCAAACAATCCTTGGATCAAGTTTTAAGCAGTTACTCGGGCATCTGGGTGGCTCAGTCGGTTGAGCGTCTTGACTTCGGCTCAGGTCATGATCTCACGGTTTGTGGGTTTGAGCTCCACGTCGGGCTCTGTGCTGACAACTCAGAGCCTGGAGCTGTTTCAGATTCTGTGTCTCCCTCTCTCTCTGCCCCTTTCCTGCTCACACTCTGTCTCTCTCAAAAATAAACATTAAAAAAATTAAAAAAAATTTTAAGCCGTTACTTTTCCAGTCTTTCCAGATCAACTGAATGCCAGAGTGAAAAGTGGTAGACTAGTGAGTATTGGTATAACATTTGGAATATCAGAAGTGTGAGATCATTTTGGAGAGTGTCATGAGCAGAATTCCCAAATAGAAATTCTCCTAATGTCTTAAAACTGAGGTCTTCCCACTAAATTCAGTATATCTGGTTTTTGGTTGATCATTATAAATGTCTATGGGATGTACAGGTTCGCTCATTTTATCATCTGTATGAATATGCTGTAGAAAGAGTAACCTAGTTTCTTAGCCTGATGCTGCTTTCTTCTCCCAAGGAATTTGGCAAGAAATTTTATAAAGTAAAGCTAGCTTGAATGTAGCCTAAAGTAGGGGTTTATTTCAATGGAGAAAATTGCTGTGTAGCTTTCTAGGCTTCCAGTCCGACCATCATTTTATTTCTGGTTCGTAGATAAATGGGTGCAAGCAGAGCTGAAGAAGTAGACACATTAATAGTTTTAATTTCTTTCTTCACCAAAAGGAAAATTGCCATGCCAGATTTAATTGTAAGTGCTAAAGTTTATGTGAGGCTATTAACTGTAGTCAACACCTGTTTCTCCTGACCTGAATGAATTGGTGGTGAATGTCCAAAAAAGGAGGAACAGTTGTACCCAGCAATCAGTTTCATTGTTGAATTTAACTTCTGATACTATCATTCACTCAGGCTTTATCTGGACTTTTTGACTTTCAGATGTAAAGAAGGAAACTAGAATTGATAATAGGCTCTAGGGAATTATTAGCATTTTGACATATCTTTTCATTAAAGATTTTGAAATTCAACAACTGTTAAGAATCTTTACAATGTGATACTGACAGTTGTATTTAAAAAATCCTATTCCTGAATTAAAATATCTGATAATCTTATTATGAATTTATTCTTGGTAAGAAAAAAGCAGTGCTTTTCAAAATTTGAATATTACCAGATTTGAAAATTCACTACTTGCTAAGCCTAGTAGCAAAACTAGAAGCCATGAAATAAACAGTCGATGTGTTTGCACCAAAAAAAAAAAAATCTCTACTATAGTCACTGTAAAATTTGTTAAAAGAAAAATGACAGGGGCGCCTGGGTGGCTCAGTCGGTTGAGCGTCCAACTTCAGCTCAGGTCATGATCTCGCGGTCTGTGAGCTTGAGCCCCACATCGGGCTCTGTGCTGACAGCTCAGAGCCTGGAGCCTGCTTCGGATTCTGTGCTCCCTCTCTCTCTGCCCCTCCCCCACTCATGCTCTGTCTCTCTCTGTCTCAAAAATAAATAAACATTAAAAAAAAAAAAGAAAAAGAAAAATGACAGTCTCGGGAATATATTTGTAACATACACAGCAGTCAAAAGATTATTTTCCTAAATAGATTAGGAAAATTAAAAAATGGGCAAAGAACAAGGACAGATGAGTCACAAAGGAAGGATTACAAAGTGCCAGTAGATATGTGAATGGGCCAAAAAAAGAAAATATCTAAATTTTCAAATACATGGGGAAATGGCCACTCCCAGATATTGTTTGGTGGAAGTTTAAACGTATACAGACCCTTTTAGTCATAATTTTTAATATATATCAAAATTATAATTGTGTATCCTCCAATTCAGCAATTCCACCTTTGAGAATTTATCCCCAGTAAAAATTTGGATACATGTACAAAGATACACATGTGAAGGTGCCTGTTGTAATAGTGAAAACACAACCAACCTAAATATTTATCAATAGTCATAAATAAATTATTTAATATCCATAAATTGGAAATTTTCTGGCAAGTATCATTTTTTCCTTTCTTTGTTATTGTAAAATACATCTTATATTTACCATTAACTACTTTTTAAGTGTACAATTCATTGGCATAAAGTACATTTTGTTGTGTAAATATCACCACCATCCACGTCTAGAACGCTTTTCATCCTGTAAAACTATGCCTGTTAAACAGTGACTTCCCATCCCTCTCCAGTCCCGCTTTTTCCAGGCTTTGGCAGCCACTGTTCTACTTTCTGCTTCATATGTTTGACATATCTAGATATCTCATGTAAGCGGAATCATATATTTGTCTTTTATGATTTATTTAGCATTATCCTCAAGTTTCATCTATGTTGTAGCATGTGTCAGAATTTTATTCTATTTTGTTTGAAAAGTATTGTAAGCATTTTAAAAAATTTTTTATTTTTCTTATTTTTAAATTTTATTTATTTTTGAAAGAGAGAGAGAGACAGTATGTAAGTGGGGTAGGGGCAGAGAGAGAGGGAGACCCAGAATCTGGAGGAGACTGTAGGCTCCAAACTGTCAGCAGACAGCTGTATTTGGGGCTCAAACCCACAAACTGTGAGAACATGACCTGAGCCAAAGTCAGCTGCTTAACCAACCAAGCCACCCAGGCACCCCTTTTTTTGATTAAAAAATATGTTTTTAAATGTTTATTTATTTTTGAGAGAGAGACAGAGTGCAAGTAGGGGAGGGGCAGAGACAGAGGGAGACCCAGAATATGAAGCAGGCTCTGGGCTCCTGGCTGTCAGCACAGAGCTCAACTCCGGGTTTGAACCCACGATCAGGGTGATCATGACCTGAGCCAAAGTTGGAGGCTTCACCGACTAAGCCACCTAAATTTAACTTTTGAATGGGTAATACATCTATTTAGTTCAAATTTAAGAGGAAGGTTGGGAGAAGGGAAGATGGGAAGGGATTGCTAATAGGCATGGTATTTCTCTAAGGGGCGATGGAAGTATTATAGAATTAGATAGTTGTGTTTGACATACAACTTTTAATATACTGTTAACTACTGAATTGTATACTTAAAACAGATGTGAGTTATATTTCAATAAAGCTGTTACTAAAAAGATTTCAATGTCAGTTATACTTCAGTTAAAAAAATTTCAGGAGGAATAAAAAAATTTCAAGAGGAATAGAATAAATTTCTAGTAAAGTGTTCTTGTAAGTTATCCCTCAGCTATTCTAGTTTTACTTTTAATCTTTTTATTTTATTTTTGAGAGACATAGAGACAGAACGTGAGCAAGGGAAGGGCAGAGAGAGAGGGAGACACAGAATCCGAAGCAGGCTCCAGGCTCTGAGCTGTCAGCACAGAGCCCGACGTGGGTCTCGAACTCACAGACTGTGAGATCATGACCTAAGCTGAAGTCGGCCACTTAACCGACTGAGCCACCCAAGCACCCCTAGTTTTACTTTCTTAAAAAATTATTTCTTGTGTAACTTTCCAGAAATATTTTTTATTTCTTATGAATATTTTATTTTTTACTTACAGTAGATAGTAAATATTATTCCTTTTCATTTAACAATAGTAATAGTAAACCGAACATGGTATTCTGTACCCAGGCAGGCATCTCTGAAATCTGTTTCTGTTATTTTTAGGTAAAAAGGTTTTTTTTTTTTTTAATTCCAAAAGGATTACATGGTTAGCTAGTACAAAAAAGTTTGAAGAAAAATGTAAAAGCTGTCCATACTCAGAGATAGTCATTTTTAGACTTTTAAAAATTAGAATTGAGATCATCGTATACTTAGTATTATGTAGTCTACTTTTTTACCCTTAAAACAATATATCATGATAATAGTTTTAAATCAGTAAATACCAATCTACATTTTTAGTATTATTATTTTTAAATGTTTATTTTTTAATGGTCTTTTTTTTTTTTTTTTTAGAGAGAGAGAGAGAGAGAGACAGAGCATGACTGGGGGAGGAACAGAGCGAGAGGGAGACACAGAATCCAAAGCAGGCTCCAGGCTCCAAGCTGTCAGCACAGAGCCTGATGCGGCATTCAAACTCATGAACCTTGAGATCATGACCTGAAGTGAAGTTAGACGCTTAACCAACTGAGCCACCCAGGTGCCCCTTTATTTTTGTGAGACAGAGCACAAGCAGGGGAGGGGCAAAGAGAGAGGGAGACACAGAATCCAAAGCAAGCTCAAAGCCTCTGAGCTGTCAGCACAGAGCCTGATGCGGGCTTGAACTATGAACTGTGAGATCATGACCTGAGCCGAAGTCGATGCTTAACTGACTGAGCCACCCAGGCGCCCCTACATTGTTAAGGTTTTTTATGAATGTATAGTATTAAATTTATGGACGTTTCTCATTTACTATAAGTCACCACCTATTAATATCTATTTAGGTTGTTTTTAATTTTGTCACTATTATAAACAAAATGAGTATTTTTGTACATACATCTTTGTACCCTTGCCAGATCATTTCTTTGAGAAATTTACTATAGTGCTATTTTGTAGTCTGCCAAGATTTTTTCAACAATGTATGTTTTATAATCCACAAAGATTCCATGATATTATTAAAATCTCTGTGAAAAAATTGTGCAGGTATATAAATCCTTAACTTAAACATGAGGAATCTGAAATGCAGAAAGTGGAATCGTGTCCAAAATTGCATAGCAGTTAATATGAGAGCTGGAACTAAAAGTCATGTCTTCTTATTATGGGTTGGTGTTCATTCCATCATGGTACAGTGCCAGTCTTTAAACCTTTAATACAAAGAGTGATTTTTGTTGTTGTTGTTTCTTCATTTCTTTTGAATCTTGTGACGTACTTTTAGATTCTTTGTATATAGTGCTGGGAATTATTCATTCAGTGTAAAGGTTCATATACCTTCCTTAGGGGTACAGGCTAAAGATAAGCCCTCTCAAACATTTTGTAATTTATCTGCATTAACATCTTTGTTTAATTACTTACCTATTATATGGTTGTTATTCCCTGTATGAAAGTCTCACATAGTGTCTGTCAGGTATTTCCCCACCCCTCCCTTTTTCTTAATTTTTTTTTTTTTTTTTTTTAAAGAGAGGGAGGCAAAGCATAAGAGACTCTCTCTCTCTCTCTCTCTCTCTTTTTTTTTTTTAAACTTTATTTATTTCTGAGAGGCATAGAGACAGAGTGTGAGCAGGGGAAGGGCAGAGAGAGAGGGAGGCACAGAATCTGAAGCAGGCTCCAGGCTCTGATGAGCCATCAGCACAGAGCCCGACGTGGGGCTCGAACCCACAGACTGTGAGATCCGACCTGAGCTGAAGTCGGCCACTTAACCGACTGAGCCACCCAGGTGCCCCTTAATTTTTTTTTTAATGTATTTATTTATTTATTTATTTATTTATTTATTTATTTATTTATTTATTTATTTAGAGAGAGAGTGTGTGTGTGTGTGTGTGTGAGAGAGAGAGAGAGAGAGAGAGAGAGAGAGAGAGCAGGGGCGGGAGAGAGAGAATCCCAAGCAGGCTCTGTGCCGTCAAGTGCTGAGCCTGATACTAGGTTCAAACTCACAAACTGTGAGATCATGACCTGAGCAGAAATAGAGTCAGAGCTTAACCAGCTGACCCACTGGGCACCCCTCTTCTCCCTTTTTGAAAGCTTCAAGTTATGTTTTCTTTGGGTAAGTAACTAGTTTCAGTGGGTTGGGAGAATTGCTTTGATTTCATTGACAGCTCTGTCATTTACTGTGTGATCTTGGCAAGTTACTTAAATCTCTGTAAGATGAGGGGTGCCTGAATGGCTCAGTCGGTTAGGTGACCTGACTGACTTTGGCTCAGGTCATTATCTCACAGTTTGTAAGTTTGAGCCCTGTATCGGGCTCTGTGCTGACAGCTTGGAGTTGGGAGCCTGCTTCAGATCCTGTGTCTCCTTCTCTCTCTGCCCCTCCCCTGCTTTTGCATGCTCTCTCTTTCTCTCTCTCAAAAATAAACATTAGAAAAAAATCTCTAAGACTAGTGTCATCATCAATAAAAACAGTAAAAAAAAATAGTAAAAAAATAATAGTATATGTCATGAAGATTAAATGAATCCACACATAAAAAGAGATTGGCACAATCTGGCATGTAGATACTACTCTTTAAATGTTAGTATTATTTCATGTGCAAATTTAAATACTTAAAAGTTATTTTGTGTTTTGATATCTTTTGTACTTTTTGGTGTGTATGATGTGTTTGTATTCCTGTAGATTTCCCCTTTCTCCTTCCCTCCCCTTTAGTTCTGTGAATATGTTCTATTAACTTGGAACAATGCCTTTATTTTGTCATGGCTTATGCAAAGTGAGGTTCTCTTGTTTCCTTTTGGGAATAAAGACAAGTTAAGTTACTGACATTTGATAGATATCTCTTTTACCTTTATTAAGGTAAAATAACATGAATTCTAATTTGTTAAATTCAAGGTTCTGAGAGCCCTGGTAGGGACTTTTTGACTTCCCCAGTCTGCTTTATTTTTTCTACTTGAGGAGAAGCTGACTTGGGGTTTTCTGTTTTGTCTTGGTTCTAGCACATGCAGATGACAATCCAGGCTCTCCAGGATGAATTGCGGATCCAGAGGGACCTGAACCAGCTGTTTCAGCAGGATAGTAGCAGTAGGACTGGTGAACCTTTCGTGGCAGAGCTGACGGAGGAGAACTTTCAGAGATTACATGCTGAGCATGAGCGGCAGGCCAAAGAGCTGTTCCTTCTTCGAAAGACTTTGGAGGAAATGGAGCTGCGTATTGAGACTCAGAAGCAAACCCTAAATGCTCGGGATGAATCCATCAAGAAGCTTCTGGAGATGTTGCAGAGCAAAGGACTTTCTGCTAAGGCTACTGAGGAAGACCATGAGAGAACAAGACGGCTGGCAGAGGCAGAGATGCACGTCCACCACCTGGAGAGCCTTTTGGAGCAGAAGGAAAAAGAGAACAGTATGTTGAGAGAGGTGAGTGCTTTGACTGGTATGTATACTGGGTTTTACTTTCTGGGTGTTTCTCCCTCCACCCCCACCACATCCCCCTAGTCTGGTTTCTGTAGACACATTTTGTTGCTAGAGGGGCACAGAATTTTCTTAGTTTATTACTCATCTCTTGATTTATTCATAGAGACATATGCAGCAAAATCAGAATCAGAGTACTTAGCTTTGTTTAATTTTAGAATATTATTAAGAGAAAAAGTGTTTACCTCAGTTTAGGTGTGCTTATATAGTCCTTGGTCATAGTAGTGATGTTTGCTCTGTGGTTTCCATGGAAGCTTGCCTTGCTGTAAGAGATATGTAGTAAAAATCATTTGCTGCCATGGAGGCACAGTGAGAAAGAATGATATAGAGGGCACTGCCAGTTATTTTTTATAGAGGAAACTCAGATTTAAGCTGGCCACTGTGACTGTCAATAATCTTTCACTTTTCTAGGTAATGATTCATTTTAAGAAAGCATAAATGAAAAATTCATCTTCCATTGAATTAAAAAAATTGACAGCTGTAATTCTCTATATGTGGCCATAGACTTCAGATAACTTTCCCATTTGGATAGGGAAAAAAAATCTCAGAATTGTGTTAGTGTCAGTCTGAATGAAGTACGAGGAAAGGGGTTAAAAACATGGAATATTCCCAAAGCAGCAAAATAGCAACTTTAAAAAGATACTTGTATATTTGTAGTTCTATAACTTCTCCTTTTCTGAAGAATATGAAATACTTATTTACAGTGAGGACATTTTATTTATTTATGTATTTATTTATTTTAAATTTTTTTTAATGTTTATTTTTGAGAGACACACATGAGTAGGGAAGGGGCAGAGAGAGAGGGAGACACAGAATCTGAAGCAGGCTCCAGGCTCTGAGCTGTCAGCACAGAGCCTGATGTGGGGCTTGAACTCACGGACTGGGAGATCATGACCTGAGCTGAAGTTGGATGCTAACTGACTGACAGGCATCCCAGGACATTTTATTTTTGATAAAGTGGAAATACAGTGTTTTTTAAAACCATGATTTTATTACACAGTAAATTCATTGTAGCTTATTGTAGTAAAGTTAGGAAATAGATTAGCAAAAACTTAAAATCCCAGGTATATTACCTACTGATAACTGTTCTGTATATGTTTCCAGTCATTTTTATTATGTATGTATTCCTTCTACATTTAAATAAATATGTTTATTTATTTATTGTGAGAGAGAGAGAGTGCTAGTGAGAGCGGCAGAGAGAGAGAGAGAGAGAGAGAGAGAATCTCAAGCAGGTGTCTTGCTGCCAGCACAGAGCCTGATGCGGGGCTCGATCTCACAACCATGATATTGATGACCTGAGCCCCAATCAGGAATCGGATGCTTAATTGACTGAGCCACCCAGCTTGCCACCCTTCAATATTTCTTTCTTTTAAAAAAGATAGGATACTGTACATTAGTATTGTCTAGTAGAACTTTCTGTGATGATGGAAATGTTCTGTATCTGCTCTGTTCATTATGGTAGCCACTAGTCACATATGCCTATCGAGCTCTTGAAATGTGGCTACTGTGACTGAGGAACTGACTTTAAAATTCTATTTCAGGGGCGCCTGGGTGGCTCAGTCGGTTAGGCGGCCGACTTCAGCTCAGGTCGTGATCTCCCGGTCTGTGAGTTCGAGCTCCGTGTCGGGCTCTGTGCTGACACCTCAGAGCCTGGAGCCTGCTTCGGGTTCTGTGTCTCCCTCTCTCTCTCTCTGCCTTTCCCCTGCTCACACTTTATCTCTCTGTCTCTCTCTCAAAAAAAAAATTCTCTTTCACTGTAACTAATCCAGAATTAAATTTAATTAACCAGATTTAAATTTAAGTATCTACATGCGGCTCATGGCTACCGTGTTAGTGCACGTATGTAAAATGTAATGTCACCTGCTTTTCTTAATAATTTGTTTGACCATCTTTTGTCAGGTACATGTAGAGTTTTGTAATTTCAGATGAATTTTTAAAATTTGAATATTGAAAATTTAGACCACTGTTAATTTTTCAGTAGTATAAAACTGCTGTGCTGATTATCCTTAACCATATATCTCTGTACATTAACTTTTTTCTTCAGGATAAATTCCTAGAAATGAATTTGCTTGAAAGGTGTGTATGTACATTTTTGAAACTGAATAATCTCATCTTCCAGAGTGATTGGACCAGTGTATCTTCCCAGCAGTGTATAATGTGTTCTTAGGATTAATCTGCAGCTATGTAGGTCTTAGGCTCTTCATTTTAGGAAATTTTCAGTCAACTGGTATGTTATAGGCACATCCTGAGTTTGTTTCAATTTACTTTATTATTATTATTTTTAATGTTTGTTTATTTTTATTTTTGAGAGAGAGAGAGAGACAGAGTGTGAGCAGGGGAAGGGCGGAGAGAGAGGGCAACACAGCATCTGAAGCAGGCTCCGGGCTCTGAGCTGTCAGCACAGAGCCCGACATGGGGCTCAAACTCTCAAGCTGTGAAATCATGACCTGACCCGAAGTCAGGCCCTTAACTGACTGAGCCACCCAGGCGCCCCTCAATTTACTTTAAAGACTTTATATTTTGATGAGATTACTTAGAGCTTGGCCATAGACTTTCGTTAGAGAAGTTGTAATAATGTCCACAGCATGTGACCTGAAATCTCTCCCAGCATCACAAATTTTGAATGTTATGATTCAGTGCTTCTGTTCTGAGAATATTTCAACCTACGCCCATTTACTTATTTAAAAACATTTTAAATTGAAGTACAGTTGACTCACAATGTTACATTAGTTGCAAGTGTACAGTATAGTGATCTGACAACTCTGTACATTCTGCTCTACTCACCACAGGTATAGCTACCATCCGTCACCATACAATGCTGGAACAGTACCATTGACTATATTTCTTATGCTGTACCTTTTATCCCTGTGACTTATTCATTCCGTAACTGAAAGACTGTGTCTTCCACTCCTCTACCCATTTTGTCTATCCTTCAACCCATCTCCCCTCCTTCAACCATCGGTTTGTCCTCTATATTTATAGACTGTTCCTGCTTTTTGTTAATTTATTTAGTGTTTTAGAGTCCACATATAAGTGAAATGATTCGGTATTTGTCTCTGTTTCACTTATTTCACTTACCATAACATCCTCTCAGGTCCATCCATGTTGTCATAAATAGCTAGATCTCGTTCTTTTTTATTATGCCTATTTAATTTTGAGTTTTAGAGTTAATAAATGGTGAATAGTTAAGGATTGCAAAGAGCTACATTGTTTACTCTGGCAGAGAAGAATCAGAGATGTGGTGAATTTGAAAAAGTGGTTGAAAAAAACATGAACATAAGACTGATTTTCAACTAATAAGCTCTGTAAAGTCAAGTCCCACTTGTGTACACAGTGTGGAAGAAATATAGGTAGCCCTTGTCAATCATACCAACACACAATTCTAGTTGCTGTTAGTAACATAGCATCACCTTACAGGAAAACACAGTCATACAAATTTAAATTACTAAAGAGCAAGTGGAAATGATTGTTTCAGAAACAAATGTTTAGAATTCTAGTTCTGTTTTCTGTTTCTTTTTTTTTTTTTAACGTTTATTTATTTTTGAGAGAGAGAGAGAGAGAGACAGAGTATGAGCAGGGGAAGGGCACAGACAGAGAGGGAGACACAGAATCCGAAACAGGCTCCACGCTCTGAGCTGTCAGCACAGAGCCCGATGCGGGGCTCGAACTCACAGACTGTGAGATCATGACCTGAGCCGAAGTCGGCCGCTTAACCAACTGAGCCACCCAGGCGCCCCCTGTTTTCTGTTTCTATTTACCTTCAAGACTTAGACCAAATTTTAGTTCTTCTTTTAAGTTTTCCTTGTGTAACTGTATACATAAATGTAGACAAACCAATACTATGATAGTATATTTATATTTACATGTGTGTTTCTTCATCGTTCACTAAATTTTTTGCATCAAAGATATATTTTTTAAAGATTTTATTTTTTATTTTTAAAATATTTAAAAAATTTTTTTTTATTTTTGAGAGAGAGAGAGAGAGAGAGAGTGAGTGAGCATGGGTGGAGGGAGGGGCAGAGAGAGGGGAGACACTGAATCCGAAGCAGGCTCCAGACTCTGAGCTGTCAGCACAGAACCTGACGTGGGACTCGAACTCGTGAACTATGAAATCATGACCTGAGCTAAAGTCAGATGTTTAACTGACTGAACCACCCAGGTGCCCCTAAAGATTTTATTTTAAAGTAATCTTTACACCCAATATAGGATTCAAACCCACAACCTGGAGGTCAAGAGTCACATGCCCCTCTAACTGAGCCAGCCAGGGGCCCTCAAAGATACATGTTTTTGCCATACTGGCATTTTGCTAGTGCCTAACAAATACACAGTGGGTACTCAAGAAATGTTAGTTGAATAAGTTGAAACATAGGCCAAAAGATTTTAACCTGGAGCTTATAGAAAGAAGAATAGTGTTTCACTATTTTCCCCCAGTGTAACCACTGGGTAC
Organism: Paguma larvata; assembly: GCA_030068075.1. Taxonomy (NCBI): domain Eukaryota; kingdom Metazoa; phylum Chordata; class Mammalia; order Carnivora; family Viverridae; genus Paguma; species Paguma larvata. The sequence continues at coordinate 101,738,996 of CM057828.1, forward strand.
TAAAATCTGATGAATGTTGGAAAACAAGTTAAACTCAAAACTAATTTTGCTTATGAGTTTAGTTATACATATTATAAATAAAATATTAGCAGATAGAATCAGCATTATGTTAAAAGGATAATACTCTGACCAAAAGGGGGTTATCCCAACAATGCCAGAATGGCTTAATTTATCATACACGGTTACAATTTATATTAGATAAAAGGAAAAGAGAACCTTATGGAATTTGATGGCTGTCTCAAGTAAGATAAAATGTTACAGACATTTTGATTGAAAATGAAACAAAATGAACTAAAAATAAGAATTTAATACTTTTAAATAAGATTTAAATAAGTAATAACATAATAAATGTATATAATAACCATATTTCAAACTAATAGCCAGCATCAAGCTCACTGTGCCACAGTAGAAAAGCCCACTGACGTTAGAAAGATGGTTGGGTTCCTCAATATTTAATGTTATTCTGGAAGTGTTAGGCAGTACAATTAGGTAAAGAAATGGAATAAATAATATCAGTAATGGTAATGGAAAGGATAGGACAAAATTTTCATTACAGTGTAGATGGGAACGTTAATATAAAGATGTCACTTTGCCCCAAATCTATAAATTTAATGTAATCCCAGTGGGAATGATTTTGAAACGTGCCTTAATGATGTTGTAGTTTATTTGCAAGAAGAAAAGTGTAGGAACACTTGCTTAAACATATCATGATATGCATATTTTATTTTTATTTTTTATTTTATTTATTTAATGTTTATTTTTGAGAGCTAGAGAGAGAGCAAGTGCAAGCATGGAGGGGCAGAGAGAGAGGGGGACAGAATCTGCTGCAGGCTCCAGGCTCCAGGCTCCGAGCTGTCAGCACAGGGCCCGATGCAGGGCTTGAACCCACGAACTGTGAGATTATGACCTGAGCTGAAGTCGGATGCCTAACTAACTGAGCCACCCAGGCGCCCCATGATATGCGTATTTTAAACCCAGTGATCTGAAAATGTGTGGTACTGGCACAGCAAGTGATAGCTAAATCAATGAAACAGAATAGAATCCAGACATAATATGGTTTAAAAATTTTTATTTTATTTTATTTATTTTTATTTCATATTTTAGAGAGAGAGAGAGAGAGAGAGCAAGCAGAGGAGAGGGGCAGAGGGAGAGAGACTGAAAATCCCACGCAGGCTCCACACTCAGCACAGAGCCCAAAACAGGCTTGATTCCAAAACCCTGGGATCATAACCTGAGCCAAAATTGAGAGTCAGACATTCAACTGACTGAGCCACCCAGGCATACTATAGAAATAGTGTATATTTCTATATTATGAAGTAATATAGTTTTAAGTATATGATGGATGTTTTGGAATAGTGGCCATCCATTTGGAAAACAGTTCCATAGTTACATCAAATTCCGGATGAAATAAAGAGCTACTTTCTAAAAAATAAAAACACTAGAAGAAAATGTAAGTAAAAAGCTTTTAATATAATCTTGAGATAGGGAAGAATCTCTCTCTGCCATAGCAAGAACCTTAAAGAATTGAACTGGTGGGGGTGCCTGGGTGGCTTAGTTGGTTGAGTGTCCATCTCTTGGTTTCAGTGCAGGTCATGATCCCAGGGTCGTGGGATCAAGCCCCGTTTCGGGCTGCATGCTGAGTGTAGAGTCTGCTTAAGATTCTTACTCTCCCTCTCTCCATCTCTCCCTCTCCTTCTCTGCCTGTCCCCTGCTCATGCATGATCTCTCTCTTTCTAAAAATAAAAAATAAAAAAAGAATTAAATTTGTATATGTTAGGAAATACAGTTACAAAAGTTAAAATGATAATTTGGAGTAAAGCTTTGTGATATATGGCTAGCCTGATACATAAAGATTATTTCTAAAACAAGAGGCTAGAGGCATCACCTTTCCTTTCTTATTTATTCAGCAAATAAAAATGAGCCTCTGATATATTTGATTCTAGGATAGGCATAGGGTATATATTTTTCATGTCAGAACACGTGTCTCTGCCCTCCTAGAACTTAAAAATCTAGTGGGAGACAATAAACTGATAATTATGAGACGAAACTACATGATTGGGTGGAGTCTAATTATGTTGGGGGAGGGGATTTCTGTAAATAGGATAAGCATCTTTGAGGAGGTGCCCCTGAAGTAAGGAGATCTGAGAATAGACAAGCAGAAAGTCTTCTGAGCATTTGGATAAAACTGTTTCATGGAGAAAGGTTAAAAGTTGCAAAAGGCCTGATGGGAAGGAATTTTGAAGGAACAAGGAGGCTAGAGGGCAAAAGCAAATTGTATAAGGTGAAGACTGGCATCAGATGACAGGGTGAAGAGGTATCCAAGGCCAAGTCCATTCCTTTCATTCTTCAGATATTTACTGACAGTAAGCATGTACAAAGCACTAGGGAAATAGTGAACGAAACATGCCCACTGGGGGACAAAGCACTTGCCTTCATGATCCTTGCAGGTAATGCAACAGTTACATTCCAAGTGCAAGAAAAATCCATTCCAGTATTTGATCAAGGGAGTGTTAAGATATGGTTTGCTTTTTACAATTTATTCTGGTCATGTTGAGAATAAATAGGGGCGGGAGAGTAAGAGTGGACCAGGAAGTCTAATAAAGAAAGAACTTAACAGCTCTAATCTAGGTTAGGTGAGCGGTGACTTGAAATGACTGTTGCACATTATCGCAGTAGTGGATCAAGAAAGTCAAAAAGAATTGTGAATTGGCAACACCAGCTCACAATGTTATTTATTGGATTTTTGTTATTTATTGGATTTATTGTTCATCTTTAAAAAGAAAAAGGAGTATTTCATCAATCCTAAGACTCACAGTTTTTCTAATCTTAACATTACGGAATTGAGTTAAATTTTATCCTTGGCAGTAGCTTATAGTCTGTCCACAAGGCAGTAGTGGTGCTGATTTGTTTACGTGTGCAGTCACAAACAGTCATAGCTGCTCATTTTGTTACCACTAGTTGAGGGTGTGAGCATTGTTGGTATCTCTCATGTCAACTTTAATTGTTGTTCAGTATGTCATGAGTAATATGTGATGAGTCAGCATTGACACCAATTCGCTGGCATGGGGAAAGTAATAAAAACAGTTCAAAATGATATATAGTTAAAATATGGTTAAATAAGTAAAAGAGAACTCTAAGTTCTATTTTATAGTCCATATAAAATAAAAATTCTGGATGATAAAGCTTTGCATCATGATTTATTTGGAGGCATTTCCCCCCTTTTTTTTCCAGTACATAAAACAATGGTATGTATTACAAATAATGGCATCTTAGATTTGACGAAATACTGTAACATTAAAATAGCTTTCCAGTAGCATTTGTGATTAGTTTTCAATTTTGTTTATAAAAATGGTTCTGTAGATAATAGGTAAATAATTCAATCAAAGAAAAGCCAAAGAAGAAAAAAATTTTTTAATTAAGCATTGTATTTTCTTTGTACTGAAATTACATTGTTATGGGACTACGTATTGTTAGATTTTATATTGTTTACTGTAGTACCTTTCCTTTGATTGATAGAAGAGTGAAGACATATGGTGGACAGATATTGAACTACAGTCAGGACTTGGCTTGGTCAGTGCTTGGGGTTTGGGCTTACAGAGTTTTAAAGAGCTTTACAGGTAATTCTGTTATACGCCAAAGTTTGAGAACAAAGTTTTGGTTCTCAGTCTATTGGTAGAACATAACTAAGTTGGCTGTGGAATTTTTTGGATCTGCGTACCAAACATTATCTGTAGGTTAACTAAATAATATATTTCATACCTATATGTGCTCTGAGTTATAAAAATGTCAATGCTTTTGTAGTAAATAAAATATAAATTTGTTTTGAAACATTAATGCATTCATGCTAGTTTTTGTCTCTGTAATATTTCAGTCAAGAACCTTGTTGGTATAACTTCTGTCATGTTGGGGTTTACAGAAATGTTTGAGGTTAAAAGTATTAATATTTGAGGTTCCAGCCTAGGAATTCTGAACCTAACTAGCATATCTGAGGGATGCCTGTTTTTATCATTAGCACTTGTAAAGTATAAGTAGAGGAGATTGGGGGGGAAAAGAAATAAGAGAAAAAAATCGAAACATCAGACAAGCATAGGAAGAATTTGAAAAGAAAAAGGGGCCCCAAGTTAGTTTGCTGTGATTTTGGAAAATGAAGACAGTTGCATACCTTATTTATTCAGGTCATTCCTTCCCTTTTGTGTCATTTGTGCCCTATTTCTATTTTGGCAGGAAGATGGTGTTTTCTCAGAATAATGCCATTACCAGAGGTGATAAAGGGTTAAAGTACAGTGGTGTCTGAGAGACACAGAAAACAGTGAGGATTCTTTCCATTTATCCTCCCCTTGTTCTTTACTTCTGTCTCCTCTGTGTTTCGAGTACAGTAAAGCCAGAAATTGTGTGGAGGTTTGAATGTGTGAAAGGGCCTCACAAGCAATCTGGAGCTTCTACCCTTGAACCAAGGGTGCTGGAGGCTAAAACCTGAAACTTGAAAAAAAGAAATTTCAGACATAAGTACTACTTGTCAGTCACAAATACTTCTTTCTCTCAGTTGTGTAAGTAAAAGTTGACTTACTTTTTAAAAGACACTAGTAAAGGGAGAAAAATATGAAAATTTATTCCTAACTTGCTTTCTAACTCTAGATTAGTTATTATTCTTTGGTGAATTAATGAGAGAAAATGAACACATTTCTGTTGTTTACCAGAGTTGACAGTGTAACAAGATCCAGATAATTCTACCTGTACTTGAATTGTTTTTGGATGAGAAATTTCAGGCCAAAGGAGTGAAATAGGCCAAGTAAATAGAATATCCTAGTTCTTACATTTATTTGAATAGTACATTCATTTCTGTTTCTAGTCTCTTTATTAACAGCGCATGAGTCAGAGGCTTGATGTACTCAGTTGGAAAGGGGAGTTTATCAGCTCACTGACTGCAAGATGTGTTCATAATGAGTTTTAATGTGCAGGCCTCTGAATGGAAATTTGTTATGAACGATAGGTTTTAAAATGTCTTAATAGGAAAGCTTTATGCCTGCGAATGGTTTAAAATGCAGCCTAGTTCCTTAGCAAAGGAGGATTTTTTTGTTCAAATGGATTTCTGTTTTCTTTATGTTTTGCGTACACGCTTGCTAGGATTTAAAGTAAAATTATCATAGTTTAACTTTATAAGACATTTGGAAATTGACCTTATTTGGAATTAGGTAATAGGAAAGAAGTCAGATAAAATTAGTTTAGTGTCTGAATTGTGAGGTATTTCAAGGAAATGCAGTTTTAATATTTTCAAGTAGATACAGAAATACCAAATGAAAAATGTATAGGTTATAGGATTTTATCAATAGATGAAGATTATTTATAATCAGTAGGATTCATTTTATTTTTTATATGTTTTAAGTTTTTACACACATTTTATTGAATAAATATTATTCAATATCTGCTGTGTGCCCAATTGGTCATCTTATTTACAGTGTGGAGAATAGGTTAAATGTGTACAAACTGGAGGCTCATAGGAAGCCAATGGGTTTCTTGTTTTAGTGTAGGCGAGAAATGATTATGGCCGAAACTAACGTGTTGAGAATTTGTCCTGGGTTAATGTGTTCTGGATTTTAGTCTTTTCTTAAATGAAGTGTTTTGCCTTGTGAAAATTAATTTAATTGTAGATTAACTTGATCTTTACAGGACTTGCTTTTAAATTCTGTCAGAGCTAATCTAGATAGCCTTTCCTATATAGAGGGTTAAATTCCTATATAGAGAATTTTGAAGATCTGGAAAGAATGAAAGGAGACATTAGTGTTTGGCTTGAGCTACTGGGAGGGTATTGCTGATTAGGGAGATGGAGAACACTTTCCTCTCATCACACTCATCAGATGAGTGCGACTTCTAAGACTTGGCCTTTCTGGTGTCTGTTAAATGCCTCTGATGTTTTCTTTATTTTGGCTCTTTGGAACTAGAACTTTTCTTAGCCTCATGTGAGTTCAGGTAGTTGCTCAGTTCATAGCTCTCTGGGTAGTTGTTCTATCCCTAGTAGTTGTTGTTTGACATTGTGGAGTCTTGCCCTGTGCGTGCACACTTAGTATTGCCCAAATACTCAAGGGGACCCCTGTCAAGTTAGATACTGCTGCTTTTATGGTTAGTTTCCTTCTCTGATACTCTGCTCTGCACATTTTCACTGTCTTTAGGAGTCTTATCCGTTGATCTGTCGTCTGAGCTCTGTATGAGTACTCTTTTCTGTTTGGCTTCCTCTCCTTGCATCATATTCCAAAGAGTTGGTTTGGCCATCACCATTTGTTTCTATTCTTTCAAGGATCATAGACCTGTGTGCCTTTTTCCCCAGTGTCTGAAATAGTTATTTCATGCATTTTATCTAACTTTAAAATAGTTTAAAATAAGTACAACAGGAGGGCCAGTCTTCTATCCATTTTGGACAGATCGTGTTGATTTTGTAGACAATGAGAAATGAATAGGAAACTCATTGAAGGATTCAAAGCAGACTAAACCATGGTTTGTTGATGGAAGCTGTTGTAGTAATGTAGGGTTAAACTGAACTGGAAATGTAGTGAAATGGAATAATTAAGAAATATTTTGCAGATGGAGCAATCACTGCCTGCTATTGAATTTTGAAGATCGGGAAGAATGAAAGGAGACACTGGTGTTTGGCTTGAGCTACTGGGAGGGTAGTGCTGTTTAGTGAGATGGAGAAGACTTACCTCTCATCACACTCATCAGATGAGGGGCTACATTAAGGAAGACAAAATTAAGTTTTGTTACAGATAATAAAAGTTAAATTATCTACTAGACCTCTAAATAGAGATATCAAATGGACAGTTGGATAAATGAGTCTTGAAATCAGAGCAGAGGGCAGGCCTGGAATTTCACTAGCATTTCAGTAGAATTTTAAGCAGTGTAGTAGATTAGAGAGTTTAGATGGAAAAGAGAAGAGAGTTTAGGACTGGTCACCTGATCACTATAGTATTTAGGGGTCTAATTTTGCAGGAGGAACCTGTAAAAGAAATTGAAGGAGCCCTTGGAGAGAAAGAAAAACAGGAGACTGTGGTGTCTAAATAGTCAAGAGAAAATGTGTATACAGGAGGGAGTGGCCCTACTGCTTTGAATGCCTCTGAGAGTTCTAGGAAGATGTCCGCTAGATTTGGCACCTTGGAATTCATTGGTGATATGGATGAATTGTTTGAATGGAGAGGTAGAGAAAGAATTAATTAAAATAATTAAAGCAACAGTCTTCCATTGTGTTACTAGGGAGATCAACTTTGGGAGACTTGCTGTAATCTAGGCAAGAGATGATGGTTCCTGAATCTCTGGGAGTCTCTGGGAGACAGAAGTTATATAGCCAAGAAAATAGGCTCAAATCCATCATGTTCCTTTATTGGGTTAGTCTAGACAGTAGTGCTCTTGGTGCAGGGCATAAACATGGCAGCTTGTTTGGCTGATACCACTGATACTGCTCACTACCCTGAGAACCTCTGCCATTCCTGAGACTGGGAACTTGAGGTGGCTGTTGCCTCTGCCACTCAATGGTAGAATTGTCTCTATTCATGTCCCTGCCTCTGTTACAAGATTCTGATTCAAAGTAAGTGATCTATGTGTGTGACTGGGGAGATTAGGTCTTGTATCTGGGCTTTAACTGGAGGAAAGGCTGGGGTAAAAAGTAGGTGGCATTTTTAACTTCTTTTGTAGAAAGAGGACTCTTGTCTTAAAATATGGAATCCCTAAACATAGAAGGGAGATTAGATACCATGGCAAGAAAGAGTAATAGATGTCCACTATAAGGCAAGAGAAATACGTTTTCCAGCTCATCCATGGAAAGGTAATACAGTTGACTTTTGAATAATGAGGAGGTTGGGAGCTGACCCCTCTGTAGTCAAAAATCTGCGTAGAATGTCTGACTCCCCCAAAACTTAACTATTAATAACCTACTGTTGACTATAAGTCTTACTGCTAACATAAGTGGTTGATTTACACATACTTTGTGTGTTATATGTATTATTCATTGTATTCTTACAATAAATGAGCTAGAGAAAGGAAAATGTCATTAAAAATCATAAGAGAAAACATATTTACAGTATTACACTGTATTTATTGAAAAAATAGCGGACCATCACATTTCAAACCCTTATTGTTCAAAGAGCAACTGTAGTTGAATCTGTGGGATTGGGGAAGGGCTTCCTTTTAATGGTTGGTGTGCCCATTGTTCAACCAAACAAGAGCTTCCTGCTAGTGGAGCAGATGGGGTCTAAAACTCAACCAGTGCTTCATGATGAGGTTGCATCTACCCCAAAGAGGTGGCTTCTTTCTAATTCATTTTAAGTTTCTCTGTGGGCTAGTGGAGTCCCTGGATTGGGGCAATAGAACTGAGAAGAGTTTCAAGGATGGAACTTAGAAAATGTCTGTGCTTAGGATAGGATAAAGGGCAGAGAATAAGCATTTAGAGCTAGGATAATTCATTAATGGAAGGCAGTTGGGATTTTTTTTTTTAATGTTTTTTTCTGAGAGAGACAGAGCATGAACAGGGGAGGGGCAGAGAGAGAGGGAGACACAGAATCCGAAGCAGGCTTCAGGCTCTGAGCTGTCAGCACAGAGCCCGACAAGGGGCTTGAACTCACGAACTGTGAAATCATGACCTGAGCCAAAGGCAGATGTTTAATGAACTAAGCCACCCTGGTGCCTCGGCAGTTGGAAATTTTAAAGGTGTTTCTTCCTTAACTCTCTGTGATTTAATTTAATTGAGAAAAGATATGGATGGACAACAGCTCTTAGATTTAGGAATAAGAAGATCCTTTATTTGATACTTTAGAGAGAGAGGTTCAGTAGAGAGGTGAAGATGAATACTAGCTGATAATTTATTCATTTATTCAGTCTTTCCTTCATCTAGCGAAAGGGGAATGGATGTGGAGGAGAAATCATTTTTAATGATTGCTTACATGTCAGACGGAGTCTGGAATACAAAAACTATTTTGCCCTGTACAAGCTGGTATTTTAGAGAAGAAGATTATTCCAAATACAACATAGTAAGTGTTAGAGGAGGGCTATGTAGAAGTAAGAGGAGGTATACATAATTCAGCACATGAGAAGATTCCCTCTTCAGCTAATTCTCGAAAGTTTGGTAGCCATTCGTTACTTATTCATTCATCATTCATTCTTTAAATATCTCTTAAGCACTTATCGATGTACCAGCTATTGTCCTAGGCACTTTGGATTCATCAGTGAATGAAACAAAGACCTTGGCCCTTGTGGGCATGTATTCTTATAGAGGCAATTAGAAAAATAGACAATACACATAACACATAAATTATAAAATATGTTTAGAGGATACATGCTTTGGGACAAGAAAAAGTTGAGGAAGTTAAATGGGAAGGGGTACGTGGGTTCTTTTTTGTCCATTTTAAATTTTCAAATAAGGTACATTACACTAACAATAAACATTAATTTTGTATTGAAAAATTTCAAACTTACACAAAAGTAATGAGATTAGCATAATGAATTTCCATATCCTTATCACTCAGATACACCAATTACCAAAAATTTGCCACACTTCCTTCATGTGTCTTATTTTTGCTTTTTCTTCTTTTTTCACCAAAGATTTTAAAAAAATTCCTGACATGATGTAATTTACGTACATACCGTAGTATGGCATCTCTCAAACATAGGGACGTTTTCTTGTAAAACCACAATGTGATTATCACGACTCAAACCTAATAATGTAGAAGAGACATTTAGGTCAAGACTTGAAGGAGACAAAGTCCTCTCCATGAGCTCAGAAAAGAGAGTTTAGGCAATGGGAACATCTGGTGTAAAGGTCCTAAGGAACAGGGCACTGCCTAGCATATTGGAGAAGCAGCAAGGAGTCGCATGTGGCTGAAGCATGGTGACTGAGGGAAGAGTGGTAAGACGAGGTCTTGGTGGCTACTCTGAGGGACTTTGACTCTGCTTTGAGTCGGATGGGGAGCCATGAGAGTTTTGAGCAGAGGAATGACAAGATTAAATTTATACTTAAAAAGGTCACTCTGAGTGCTCTGTTGAGAATGGAATGTAGGGGAGCAAGGTAAAGGGGGGCATTAATTAGGAGCTTGTTGTTGGATTAAAAGATACTTAGAGCAGCCAGCTGGTGTGAATGTGGATGTTAAGAAGATACTGGTGTTCAAACTGTTTATAATTTAGGACTTTTATCAGTTCTTCTGTCTTTCAGGAAGAGGTAACTCAGTGAAGTGTGCCATTCTGTTTTTTTTCTTAAACTATTTCTGGTCAGGCAAGAATGAATAAATTAGGTGAAAGGTATAATTAAAGTATTATACATTCCTTTTATTATGGTTAAGTATGGTTCAGATGGAAAGTATTCATCTGTGTATTCTCTGGGGTCACTAGAGGTTGTCCCAGCATCCTTTGGAAATGTTGACTGATTAACTCAGAGACATTCACAAAATCTGACAGGAAATAGCCTGAGGTGGTCTGATAACTTTTCTGTAACTCTGGAAGGCCATGAATGTAATATTACTACCATCAGTTCCTTTCTTCCTGATTCTGAACTCACTAAAATTTAGATTAAAAAGAATAGCTATGTTTTTATGACGTTTTATAGACATAAGCATGAACTACTTAGGAAACTTGTCCAACAACCTTACCTTCTTTTTTCTTCCTAGTTGTTGCCCTGTTGGAGAGAGATTTGCATCATAGGTAGCCAGGTTGTTACTTGGGTATATATGTTATGGAAAGGAGGTAGTTAACACAATTGCCAAAAGCTACTAAAAGTAGCTTTGTGCAATGCGGACTGATTATGACTGCCTTTATTTCTCCTTTTTAAAAGACAATATTTCGGCTCTCCCTTTTGGATTGTTTGGAGTTCCAATATTTATGTCTTAGAGTCATGTGGAAGATCCATACACCAGTCCGGGGTTGTGCTGTAGTTTCCATCTGTTGTTCGATGTCGTCTCTGTGACTGATTTTAAATAACTAAGTGTTCGAGTTGGGGACTCATCGTGCCTCATGGTGTGTATTTGACCCATACACTTCCTTAGCCTTCTCTGATCCACTGGGAAAGGTCTGGTTGACAGGGATCAGTGTCTCACAGGGCTGGGGTCATCATCTGTTTTACTCAGTTACTCCCTCTCTCCTTTCCTTCCCCACCCTCCCTGTGAGCAAAAATAAGAGTGAAAAGGAGAACACTTAACTCTCTTTTGCTTCTCTTGTGTAGGAGATGCACCGGAGATTTGAGAATGCTCCTGATTCTGCCAAAACAAAAGCTCTGCAAACTGTTATTGAAATGAAGGTAAGTAAAAGTCTCCAAAGAAGCTTATGAGTCAGTTTACACGTTGAAGTGATTACACACTTTTATGTGTGAGTTTTAGAAAGTGGTATGTAACAATATTTTGCTTATTTTTTAGATTTAAGAAGAAATAGTAAGACAATGAAAAGACACTTTAAAAGAACTTTGGTTTTATTCTCTTTTTCATAATTCAGATGGAACCAAAAAGAGTTGTCCAGTCAGCTATGCTTAAACCTTTTATTCTCTTAAAATGACGGGCTTATTCATTCATTTTTAGAAAACGTCTGCCTAATAGTAACTCCAGTAACTATAGTTTGTCTGTCAATTGTCCTTTCATGTAAAAATGATGTTTCATGAAAAAAGTACCTAATTCAGTTTGCAATTCAAAGAGGCACACAAGTGCTTTTCTAAAGAATACTGTCATAGTCTGCAGAAATGCCTAGCTCCTTCCTATTTCATCACACAGAATATTAAAAAGATGTGTTCCTAAGGTTTGAGATTAATTAAAAGTAATAATTTTTACTTCTTCATTAAGGACATTCTTAAAGGAAGCAGTCTTTTTTTTTTTCTTTTTTTTAATTTTTAAGTAGGCTCCACACCCATCTTAGAACACAACATGGAGCTTGAACTCATGACCCTGAGCTCAAGACCTGAGCTGAGATCAAGAATTGGATGCTTAACCGACTGAGCCACCCAGGCATCCCTCACAGGAAGCAGTCTTTTAAAATTTTATTTCTGGAGGCTCCTGGCTGGCTTGTTAGTCGAGCATGCGGACTCTTGACCTTGAGGTCCTTGAGGTCGTGAGTTCCTTGAGGGCATGACTTTAAGCCCTACATTTGGCCTAGAGCTTACTTTAAAAAAAAAATTTTTTTTTTTTCTAACTTTTTGCTTTTTTTTCTGTGAGTACCTGACACTGAAGAGTGCAGTCACTGCTAGTGTAGTCTGATGCTATTGCCTATTGTCCTAAGACACAAGCAGTTTTTTTTCCACCATTGCTTTTATACCTGAAGTGCAAATGCTAACACAGTGGACAGGGCAAATAAAATCATGGTATTATTATGAAAATAGTTTTGACTATGCAGACTTCTTGAAAAGCTCTAGGGGGATCCAGAACACAGAACATGGACCATACTTTGTAAACCTCTGCTTTGAGTTAATGAATAGGTAGAAATCTTTGGCTTTATGTTAGTTTGATTAAGAGCTTGCCTGCTGAGTTAAATTCCTTGGATTCAGAATTCGGATTTACTTGAATCAATTGTATGACAATAGAGCAAGTTACCTAACCTCTCTATGCCTCAATTTCTTTATGGATAGAAGGCGATAGTAATAGTACATATCCCATAGGTTGTTTTGACATTTAAATTCGGTATAGCAAGTAAAACACTTTGAATACTACCTGGCATAGAGTAAACTGTTAGCTGGTGCTCCTGTTATTATTTTTATGAAGAGCATATTCTTTTTTTTTTTTAACAGCATATTCTTTCTTACGAAAGCTGAAGGACTTATAGATAAGGACCTCTCTCTCTTTCTCTTTTTTTTTTTTTTTTTAGCTACGTCATATTCCTTAAAAAGTTTGACACTGGTTTTGCTTTGTGAGCCTTTATTTAATGTTGGATGGTATGACAAGAATATTTAGTTATTAGTATATGGTTTTATGTAGATAGATGCTTCTCAAGTACTTTTCTTTGAATTTAAATGATTTTGTCTTAAAATTTTGTTTATTTGTGTGTATCTTTATTTCCAGTGGGGAAAGAATTTACCAAACAAATTCTGAATTAAGACAATTAGTAGTCTTGAACATAATCTTGTAAAAAGCCTTTAGAAAGATTTAATTGTATGTTCACATTTCCCACAAATCTATTTGTATGTTTTATTTCCTGAGCCCTGTTGAAACCTAAGAATAAAATACATGAATATACCTATGTTCTCAAAATTCTTTTTTTTTTAAACTTTTTATTTTTATTTTTATTTTTTTTTTACCATTTATTTATTTTTGAGAGACATAGAGACAGAGTATGAGCAGGGGAAGGGCAGAGAGAGAGGGAGACACAGAATCTGAAGCAGGCTCCAGGCTCTGAGCCGGCAGCACAGAGCCCGACACGGGGCTTGAACTCACAGACCGTGAGATCATGACCTGAGCTGAAGTCAGACGCTCAACCAACTGAGCCACCCAGGCGCCCTCAAAATTCTTTTACTCGCCTTTTGATAGAATGGGGAAGTGTAATAATTAATTCGCAGTGGAGCTATTGTAAGTTGTGTATTACTTTTCTGGCCTGATTTCAGTGGGTACCCTGACAGGTGTCTTATCTGGGCAGTCAGTGCCTGCCTCATGACTTTCAGTTACAGTTCGGTCCCTTTTGGGGAGAAGGTTTTAGGGGACATGATTTGGTAGTGAGGGTGCTGATTTGGCCAAGAGCTGCCCCTGTGTCTGTGTTAGAGTTAGAGAAGAAGATGGATAATGTTTCTCGGGGCCTCATGTAGGCTTTGTGGAGGTAGAGGCTGTCTGCGTGATGCGTGGAGCTTGCGTTCATCGCTGGAGGTGATTTTGTCTTATGTGGAGCACCAGCGATGCTAGAAATACACTCCCTCTTTCCGCTGGCTCCCTTTCATTATCCATTCTCCCCTCCCCAAACTAGTGTCAAAGGTAAACCACATTTCATTTGCAGGTTAGTCACATGCATATGCTTAGTATTTCAGTTATTTTTCTTTTTTTTTTTGAAGTTTATTTTATTTGTTTTGAGAGACAGAGTATGCATCTGGAGGGGGAGGAGCAGAGAGAGAGAGGGAGAGAGAATCATTCTGCACTCTCAGCATGGAGCCCTATATGGGGTGTGATCCCACAGACTGTGAGATCAGAGCCTGAGCCGAAATCAAGAGCTGGATTCTCAACCAACTGAGCCACCTAGGTGCCCCTTTAGTTATTCTTAAGGGACTACATCGTGATCTTTCTAGGAAGATTTATAGTAATGTTAAAGGTGAATTTTCAGATAGTGCAGTTGAAATAGTTTATAGGCATACATCGTTTTATTGTGCTTCACTTTACTGTGTTTTGCAGATACTGTATTTTTTTACAAATTGAAGGTCTGTTGGCACTATTTTTCCAACAGCATTTGCTCACTTCGTGTCTCTGTGTCACATTTTAGTAATTATCCCCATATTTCAAACTTTTTCATTACTGTTTTGGTCATCTGTGATCAGTGATCTTTGATGTTACTACTCTAAGTGTTTTGGGGTGCCACAAACGGTGCACATATAAGATGACAAACTTGAGAAAGGTGTGTGTTCCGCCTGCTCCACTGACCTGCTGTTCCCCCGTCTCTCTCCCTCTCCTTGGGCCTCCCTAGTCGCTGAGACACAACAATATTGAAATTAGCCAATTAATAACCCTGCAGTGGTCTCTCAGTGTTCAAGTGAAAAGAGGTACATGTCTCTCACTTTAAATCAAAAGCTAGGAATGATTAAGCTTAGTGAGGAAGGCACGTTCAAAGCGGAGATAGGTTGAAAGCCAGGCCTATTGCACCAAACAGCCAAATTGTGAATGCAGAGGAAAAGTTCTTGAAGGAAATGAAAAGTTTTACTCTAGTGAGCACACGAATGATAGGAAAGTGAAACAACCTTTTTGCTCATATGGAGAAAGTATTAGTGGTCTGGATAGAAGATAAAAGCAGCTATAGTGTTCCCTTAAGCCAAAACCTAATCCAGTGCCAAGGCTCTAAGTCTCTTCAGTTCTGCGAAGGGTGAAAGAGGTGAGGAAGCTGGAGAAGAAAAGTTTGAAGCTAGCAGAGTTGGTTCATGAGGTTTAAGGAAAGAAGCCATCTCTGTAACATAAAAGTGCAAGGCGAAACAGCAGGTACTGATGGAGAAGGTGTAGCAAATTATCCAGACGACCTAGTTAAGATTATTGATAAAGGTAGCTTCACTAAACAACAGATTTTCAATGTAAATGAAACAGTTTTCTTTTTAAAAATGTTTTTAATGTTTATTTATTTTAAGAGAGAGAGAGAGTGCACAGGCAGGGGAGGGCCAGAGAGAGAGGGAGACACAGAATCCGAAGCAGGCTCCAGGCTCTGAGCTGTGAGCATAGAGCCTGACGTGGGGCTTGAACTCACGAACCGCAAGATCATGACCTGAGCCAAAGTCAGATGTTTAACCAACTGAGCCAGCCAGGCAACCCCTACATGAAACAGCTTTCTATTGGAAGAAGAAGCCATTTAGAACTTTCATAGCTAGAGGAGAAGTCATAGCCAGGAGAAGTGCCTGGCTTCAAGCTTCAAAAGATAGGCCGGCCCTCTTGTTAGGGGCTAACACAGCTGGTGACTTTAAGTTGAAGCCAGTGCTCATTTATCATTCCAAAAACTCCTAGGGCCATAAAAATTATGCTGATTCTACTCTGCCTGTGCTCTGTAAACAAAACCTAGAAGGCAGCGTATCTATTTGCAACATAGTTTACTGAATATTTTAAGCCCACTTGATGGGACCTACTACAGAGAGAAGGATTCCTTTAAAAATATGGCTGTTCAGTTGACAATGCACCTGCTCACTGAAGAGCTCTGATGAAGACGTACAAAAAGATTATTGTTATTTTCATGCATACTAACAAAACATTCATTCTGCAGCCCATGGATCAGGGAGTCATTTTGACTTCAGATCTTATTATTAAGAAATACATTTGTGAGCCTATAGCTGCCATAGGTAGTGATTCCTCTGAAAGATCTGAGCCATGTACACTGAAAACCTTGTGGAAATGATCTGCCATTCCTGCTGCCAGTAAGAACATTTGTGATTCATGGGAAGAGGTAAAAATATCAACCTGAACAGGAGTTTGGAAGAAGTTGATTCCAACTCTCCCTCTGTGGAGTAGAAATAGCAAGAGAACTCAATTCAGAAGTAGAGCCTGAAGATGTGACTGAGTTTCTTGAATCTTATGCTAAAACTTGAACAGATGAGGAGTTGCTTCTTATGGATGAGCAAAGAAAGTGGTTTCTTAAGATGGACTCTACTCCTGGGGAAGATGCCATGAGATTGTTGAAGTGACAACCAAGGATTTAGAACATTACCTAACCTTAGTTGATAAAGCAGCAGCAGGGTTTGAGAGGATGGACTCGAGTTTTGAAAGAAGTTCTACTGTGCTGTCAAATAGTATCACATGCTGCAGAGAAATTGTTCATGAAAGGAAGAGTTAATTGATGCAACTTTGTTGTTGCCTCATTTTAAGAAATTGCCATAGTTACCCCAAATTCAGCAGTCACCACCCTGACCAGTCAGCAGCTGTCAACATGGAAGCAAGACCTTCCTCCAGCATAAAGATTATGACTTGCTGAAAGCTCAGATGATAGTATTTTTTAGCAATAAAATAATTTTAAATTGAGGTATGTACATTTTTTTCCCAGGGTGCTATCATACACATAATAGACTATGGTATAGTATATATGTAACTTTTATATACAGTGAGAAACTCAAATGTTTTATTTGACTTGCTTTATTGTGTACTTAGTTTATTGCAGTGGTCTGCAGCTAAGCCCTTCTATCTTTACGTTATGCCTGTATTTATTCTTTATGGGACAGGAGATTGATCGTGACCCACTAAGTTTTCTTTCACTTTTATTTTAGGCTGTGGTAGAAATGGTTGCATCTACCAATTTTAAATAAGTAAATCAAAATTTAGGTTTAGAGTATCTCTTGAGTGTTTTAATTCAATACATTTAATTTTGAGCTAAATATAATTTTAATTTGAATAGATTTGTAAAAGGAAATTTTTTGTTGTGATATTTTTAGAGGTAATGCAATGCAAGACAGGGAGTAACAGCCTCCCTCTCTCCCCTGAACCAAAAAATTGCTAGTCGTAGTTGTCTCATGATAAATCCTTTAGCTTTTATCTGCATGCTCTAAGAATTATGATAGCAAGGAATGTCGGTCAAGAAATCTTTGAGGTAAAGTACAAAAGGAAGTAATTTCACAATTACTTTCTAACGGAGTAGTTTCTCTAAAATTCCACATAAAATAAAACTACATAATTTATGGTTCTATTTCTTTATTTCTTAGGTGAATAAACATATACAGCTCTAGATAGAAAAGTGTTCATTCTATGTAGGAATTTTTCTGTAATTTTCATCTAACGTGATCTTTCTGTAATTGGTGACATCTAACACAATCTGGGGGTAAACTAGATACTGTGACAAAAAAACTCAAGAAATTGAACATAGAAGAATGTTCTACTGGGAGGTGATACTTGTGATGATGATTTATAAGGACAGTGATTTTTAAAAAAAATTATATGATACTCAAATATGTAGAGAACTGTAGAGAGTAAGTAATATGATAAATTGTAATTGTTAACATAATTACTTGTCCCTTTATTATTTTTTTTGCAATGTGATGTTATATCATTACTATAAATATAGTTATACACATTACTGTATAATCTTCAAAGCACTTTTATTGTTCTCCCTCTTTTGAGGGCAGAAATAAGCCTTTTAGGGGTCACAAAGTGGAGTGATAAGAGTAGCTGGACATGGTTTTGCTGTTAATACTACAAAATTTTTCACTAGAAATTGGTTGACCATATAGTACAAAGAAATTTTAACTAGTTTTCCATTGCTTCTTTTATAGTTAATACTTTCATCTTGCTTTTCTAGTTAATACTCTCAACAAAAGGGCTCAGACTGGAGGAAGAGACAGAGGAAAAATCATATTATAGATATGAACTCTCTTCCTTTTACCCAAGTGCCATAAAGTATATAATTTAGAAGCAAGACCCAGTTGCTAGACAGCAGTTTTCCTGTATATTTATCTTTATTAAATTCAACATCTGTAAAGACTGAGATTTTCAATTTCTCTGATTCTTTGTGAATATTTTAATGTCTAAATCTTTCATTATCTTCAGGATTCAAAAATTTCCTCTATGGAGCGTGGACTCCGAGACTTGGAAGAGGAAATTCAGATGCTGAAATCAAATGGGGCCTTGAGTACTGAAGAACGGGAGGAAGAAATGAAACAAATGGAGGTCTATCGGAGCCATTCTAAATTTATGAAAAATAAGGTAATGGTGTGTGATAGTGAAAGTTCTGTTTCGTTAGAGATAATGAAGAGCTTCACATTGTTTTATTAAACTTCAGGGAAGAAGACTTATAATTCGTTCAAATTGAACTCTCCCAGAATTAAAGTCCGAATTCCTGACTTTAGTTATTTCAAGTTTTCCCTTAAAAGAAAATTGTTATTCATATGAGGCTGTTATGTATTGTCACAGTTTAACATTTATATCTATCCGTACTTCAGAGCCGATTCAGTAGAATTCCACCAAATTGAGTTTTTCTCACAACACGAGATGCCAAGTTCTTTAGCTCTTGTGTAGTCGTATTTAAAAAGTCAAAACCCTGAGAGGCTGAACCCAGTCCCCCTACCTTTTTTTTTTTCCCCCTGAAATGGCTTAAATCATGTTTTTTCCTTCAAATACAGTTCCATAAAGGAAGGCCCCTTGGTCTGTTTCCTAGAAAATATTCATTCGTAGCAGGTTTCTTGTTTCCCATGTGTACTTCAGATATATCTACAGTAAGATACATACCAGAGAGACATGTCAGTCTGTATGTATTAACTTAGGCACAGTATTTTTTCCTTAGCTCCAAAGCCATTTGGTTTGATTTTGTTCTTATTTAGGCAAATTGGAGGATCTAGTTTATTACAGTTATCAATTTGCCACATTTGTTTTGGTTTAATTAAAAACCTACTTGTGATTATAAAACATTAGCTAGAAAATAAGTACACCTCCCCCCCCACCCCCCCACCATCCCAACTGTATTAGTTCCCCAGTTTCTCAGAACAGGAAACTGTAAAGGAATGATACACCATTATTCTAACTCCCTCTCCAGTTTCTAGTTTCTTGCTGTGTTACCCATACCTGGCATAAAAGTCTGTAGAATATTCCTTCATTATTTTAAGAATCTGTTATCAGTGACTACTGACAATTTGTTAATTTTAGAACTCGAAAATTCACATATCCAACTTTCTTTTAGTTTGTATTTTCATTCTAATTTGAGAACAAAATATGCTACGGTATAATTTCTGCTAATAGGCACATTTAAGTCCATTTTAAAACCCCTGTGAAAATAGAGAAACCATCTTGGGTGCTTTTGAAGAGGGAATTAAGGGAACAGATTTGATTGTGTTATATAAGTTATTGTTATTTCCAGTTACTGCTCTGGCTGAAAAGCAGATAATACCTAAATTGACACATAAGTGAAAAAGAATAACAATGTCGTGACAGGTAGAGCAACTGAAGGAGGAGCTAAGTTCGAAAGAGGCTCAAGGGGAGGAGCTGAAAAAGAGAGCGGCTGGTCTTCAGGCTGAGGTCTTTGCCGTAAGATTTATTCTCTGTGCGCAGTGATCCCACAGTGGGACCCTGCTGGCTCTGGCTTCTGGGTGGCTTACACTTTCATTCTCTTTGGTTGGCAGCTTTGCCCAATACTAGCACTAACCAGCCTGCTCTGCTCTTTAACCGACTCGTGTTCACCAGTTTGACCCATATGTCACTTTGTGTGCAGTGAGCCTTCATATGTTCTGGAAGCCCTATATCTGGTTCTTTATTGTTGCTTTTGTCACTGTATGGATTGTACTTCAAAACTTATTTTTTCTCAAGTCCTTTCCTTTTGTAGATAACTTGCTGTTTACATGAATGATGATCTCTGTTTCTTCTTTGGTATAAGAATATGCAGATGTTCTAGGTTGTAGTGTTTATCTGAATTTAAAATTCTTTTTTTTTTAAAGTGTGGTATAATTTGATGTGCAACATAATGATTTGAGATATATCTATCTATACCTTTCTATCTATCTGTCTGTCTATCCATCTATCTGACATCCACAATAAGTCTAGTTAACATCCATAACCATACATAGTCACAATTTTATTTTCTTCTTGTGATGATAACTTTTAAGATCAACTCTCCTAGAATTCGAAATTCTTGAGTAAAGTGCTTTAACTTCATATGTATTATTTTTACGTCTCCATTAGGTGATTTTATAATGTTACTTTTTTTTAGAACAGGTGTGTAAAAGTGATTTGCTTATTTATAGTTATCTAGTAAATTAGAATTAGCATGAAATGTACTTAAAGTCTCTAACTCTTGTTTAATCTTCTGTTTAAAGAACTTAAAATTCCATTTCAAAATATAATAAAAAAATAATAAAATAGCTAACACTCAAGCATTTATAACTTGCTAAGGTAGGTATATTATAAACCCCAAATTATAGGTGAGGAAACTGAGGTAACAGAGTGGTGCTTAGGAAATATATCTATTCCTGAAACCAGTATTGCACTGTACGTTAACTAAAATTTAAGTTAAAAAAAAAAACAAAACAAATCAAAACAGAGGTAGAGCTAGTAAGAGGCAGAGTTTGATTTTTACACAAGCAGTCCGAGTCCAGAACCTGTGCTGGTAAGGTCTTCAGTCTACTTACTGCTCTACGCTAGGCCATGTGCACATATGTCACACAAATGTCAGGAAAAAATTGCTTCTGAAAATAATTGTGGGATAAGACAGGAATGCAGCATTAAAAACAACAGAAAAGAAAACAAAACAAAACTTGTGCTAATTTGATGTTTTTGCTATTTGTGGACCACTTTATAATACAGATAATAAAGTGAAATATTTTGTCTGAAAGGGACTAATTTGGTTTTGGTTTATGGTAACTGTATTATCTAGAGGAGTAATTGAGCTATAATTTTACTTTTTTTTCCTTGCTATTATAAATATTTTTTTGTTGTGTCAAACAACAGGCTAAGCACATTCCATACATTATTTCACTTAATCTCTAAAAATATTGGTTTACTTTCTCCATTTTACTGCCTAGGAAGACTTAGAGAGGTAATTACTCAAAGACACACTTATCCTCAGGTGTGATTGCAAAGCTTTATGTTCCTAACTTTTATGGAAAATGTGCGCTTCTAAACTCTGCTTTCCATTTAGAATATTTTCTTCCTCTTTCAGTCTTTATGGTCAATATAATATTATTTGACAATTATTTAAAAATGTAGATGATGAAGAAACAGGGATTTCATATTTATTTTTAGTCACATGATTGGAAGTAGTTGGAAATTTGAGTAATCTTTAAGCCGTAATAGTTCTTTAGTTGAGAAAGTGATAACATTTTAAACATTTCTCCTGAATATTCATTCATACAATAAGTGTTTTTAGTGCAACCTGTGCGTTATGGATGGAAAAATACTCATGTGTGTTTTTTGTTGAAAAAGGGATGTCATGAAAGATGCACAGCATTACAGTGCGTGGTAACTCCAGGGTACATGTATGCATTACAGGATGAGGACGGCTGCCATTCATAGTCGTCTGCCACTGAAGTTCTTGGTATCCCGTAGTAGTTTGCATACAATACGCATATAGAAAAATTTGTTGAATGGATAAATAGAATTTTCATGCATATGATAAAAAGGCTTGTCTTCTTGCTAAACAAGAAGTGTAAAATAGAAATTAATTTTTAGTGCTCCTGAAGGTCTAATTTTAATTTATTATTTTGTTTTTAAAAATATTTTTATTTGAGAGAGAGAGAGAGAGAGACAGACAAGACAGACAGGCAAAGAGACAAAGCACGAGCAGGGAGCAGAGAGAGAGAGGGAGACACAGAATCCAAAGCAGGCTCCAGGCTCTGAGATGTCAGCACAGAGCCTGACATGGGGCTCGAACTCCTAAACGGCGAGATCATGATCTGGGCCAAAGTCAAGACTCTTAACCTCCCGAGCCACCCAGGAGCCCCAAAAGTCCAATTTTAATGAAAGTAATATTTATTTCACACTTCCTCATGTGAAATTGTCCTCAAAATTGTCCTTTATACCTAAGTTTATTCTAGTAAAGATTCTGCAGATATGTGCAGTGTAAAAAAAATACAAAGTACTTTTTGTTTCATCAGGAATACTGAAATTACAGACTTTTTGTCAGATTTATACTTCCAATCATTAATCTGTTAGTGCACAGCTGGCTACCTTGCTAGGCACTTAGCATGGAAAAACAGTTCTGATTTTTGTTTATTTGGGGTACATTTACGATAACAGACTATTTAGAAAATTCTTAGATATAGACGAGATGTTTGAAATAAAAAATGTTTAAAGTTAAGATGAGAAATTAATGGGAGAAGGAATAGGCATCTCTTGACTTATGGATTTTTCTGTCAAAATAATTCAGATTCAAATTATATGTGTAGGTTCTTACAGCATGAGCTTTTATGCACTTAAGTCATATACTTTTATCCATGTAGTTGGTATGACATGCTGTAGATGATAGAACTTTGTCGGTGGAACATTTTTTTAGGTCATTATCCCTAACTTTTCAAAATTATGTGATTTCTAAAAGGCATAAGTTTATAATGCCTTAAAACACTAATGGTGGCTTTTTAAGATGAGGATTTAATGTAAATTTTTGTGAACAAAATAAGAAAAAGTATACTAGCAGCAGCTTTCGAATTTCACTTTAAATAGCATTGCTAGGAGGTTTTTTTTCTTTCTGTTTTACATCTACACTAATCCTGCTTTATGTTTTAAGAGGTCTGACTTAATAAAATGAAAACTGATCAGCACAGTAGTATTCAGGTGCTTCCTGCTATCTCATAGTAGTCTAATTGAACTGGGATTTTTCTCTCTCTGTTCTTTTTCTAAGGGCTTTTGAAGAGTATTTAGGAAATACAATAATTGAAAACTGTAATATACCTATTTGCTGAAAACCTATTATTTTTTGTTTTTGTTTTTGTGCTGTGTGGTTATTCAAGATTGGATGATGCAAAAAGTTGAATTATATTTTGTCATAAAACTAATGCTATATTTAGTTTCATATTTTGTGACTCAGATCTGTCAAAAAGATTCAGATCAGAGGTGGTTGTTACATTTCTTTTTTTTACTTACAATGTTCTATTTTTTTCCCCTCTAGATTGGTCAGGTGAAGCAGGAGCTGTCTAGAAAGGACACGGAACTACTAGCCCTACAGACAAAGCTAGAAACACTCACAAACCAGTTCTCAGACAGTAAGCAACACATTGAAGTGCTGAAGGAGTCCTTGACTGCTAAAGAACAAAGGGCTGCCATCCTACAGACCGAGGTAAAAATGAATTCTGGAATTTTCAGGGAGCCAGCCTATTTGCTGAAAACCTGTTATTTTTTGTTTTTGTTTTTGTGCTGGGTGGTTATTCAAGATTGGATGATGCAAAAAGTTGAATTATATTTTGTCATAAAACTAATGCTATATTTAGTTTCATATTTTGTGACTCAGATCTGTCTTGCACCTTTTCGTGTGTATTACCTGTGCTGTTTTTCATTATACTTAGATTTGGGAGATACGAAAAATGTAATGATTCTTTAGCAGTGTGATCAGTTTCTGTAGTAAAAATGTAACTAT
Source organism: Paguma larvata (assembly GCA_030068075.1). NCBI lineage: Eukaryota > Metazoa > Chordata > Mammalia > Carnivora > Viverridae > Paguma > Paguma larvata. The sequence goes on from CM057828.1 coordinate 101,762,648, forward strand.
CTTGTTTCAGTTCTTAGATCTAACAAATTAAATCTGGCGCAGTTTATGTATGTTTTTAATTCTTTAAACGTTCCTTAAGTTTGTACTTCTAACATTATGAAATGTAAAGATAGTTGAAAAAAGAAATCTAAATGAATATTTTGTTCTGACCCATGTCAGTCTTCCAGTCATGAATGACACCTTGCTTAACCTGTGTTTAGATTATTAAGTGTTCTTAATTTTTGATATAATGAATAGCTTTATGTAGGCAAACTGCAGAATCTAGAAGTGTTTTAGATCTTATTTTGACCTGTAGGTCATTAGACAATGTGCCTTCATATCCTGTTTGAAAATAAAGTTAGTATTTTTAGAAAACTTACTTAGTTTTTCATCCCTGATTGTAGGTAGGACTACCCTAAATAACTCCATACAGATGAGACTGTATCATGTTTGTAATGATCAAAGAGAGGGAATTGATAATGTTGTTCATTGATTTACTATCTTAAATATTTTTTAAAGATAGAGTGAAATAAGGAATTTAGGTAGAAATAGGTAAGTAGTTCTGCTTTATAGAAGAAAAATAAAGCATACAATGTAGATTAGTTTTTTACTTTTTCATTTAAAGAACCAGATAGGTAAATAAGGGCATAGTTAGATGGAAAAGAGGAAAAGGCATAAAAACACAGACCCCAGACGACTGAGAATCTTCAAGTGAGAAGGAATGAATAAATGACCAAAACTCTTTCATGTAGTATTTTTGGACAGTTTGGGACTTTGTCGAAAATGAGGGATTTGGATAATATATTTGTAGTTTTCCTTACAACCTGTACTGTTTCTGTTTCAGTCATGTCTCATGTTACCATGATATTAACATCATTCTCCCTCACAGGGATATTTTGGGTAAAATTAGGTTTTGGCTCTAGGGTCATAGTTTGAAATGCAGCTTTACTACTCATTCTCAGGTACACGATCCTGGGGATGTTATTTAACTTTCTCGTGCCTCACTTTCCCCACATCCGTAGATGACGAGAGTAGGAGTGTCTGCCTCGTCAGCCTAGTGCCCGCACACAGTAAAGTCTTTGTCTATTTGTTATTGTCATCATTACAGCTATTGTAATAATATCAGCTAATATATATAAACTCTGAAAATATTAAGAGAACACAGTTGGTTTTCTCTTCATTGGCATAAACTTTGTTTAGAAGATCTGCTCTTTCATATTTTTATTAAGCTAATTTTATGTTCATCCACTGAATTGCAAATATAAAAATTATCTGGACAATGTTACCTGCAAAGTTACTAATTTATGGCTTTATTAGAATTTTTCACCCTAGTAACTGGTGTGCTTGCAGTACTGCAAAGGGGTCAGAAGAGGGTGCCAGTGTTTTAGCGGTGAGCCTTCGTCCAAGTTTACTCCTGTGATAGCATTGGCTGGTGGTGGCGGCAGGTGTGTGAATCAGAGAACCGGGCAGTTGGTTAATGATAATGCAAACATTTAAAAGATTGTCACAGTTTAATAAATTACTTTTTTCTCTTGCCAGTCCATCCTTTTCTTTGTACCCCTCTCAAATAATGTTTTTATTTGCTAGGTCTCACACAGATGGACTTGTGATCGATTTCTTCTACCATAGAGAGTAAAGACTGTATTTGTGGTCATTCTTGAATGGTTCTTATATTTGTTTTTAGCCATCGTGGAAGTAACTGAATTTCAGTGATCACTCCTATAAGTTACTAGGACAAATTGCTCAAATATAACCGTCTCATCTGAAAAGATGACAGTGTAAAAGCTAATGTCCTTTTGAGTCTAGGATGATTATATGAATGTGATGTGCCTACTCGTTAGCATGTACTTTTTTTTCTCAAATTACTCTGGTGACATTTGACCAGGGTCACTTTTTCCAAAGCATCTTTCTCATGAGAGCCCAATAAAAGGCAGTTTGAACCAACTCTTTGAAAATTCTCACATATTTTCTGTAATTTGCTCTTAACTGATCTTGTTCTCAGTTTTGCAGCTGTCTTGGACTTTGATCTAACTCTCATATCACTAAATTAAGCACATATGAAAAAAGAACATGGGGGCGCCTGGGTGACTCAGTTGGTTAAGCATCCAACTTCCACTCAGGTCATGATCTCACGGTTCGTGAGTTCAAGCCCCATATCGGGTTCCATGCTGACAGCTCGGAGCCTGGAGTCTGCTTCAGATTCTGTGTCTCCCTCTCTCTCTGCCCTCCCCTGCTTGTGGCCCCATATCTCTCTTTCTCTCAAAAATAAAATAAAATAAACATCTAAAAAAAAAAAAGAAAAAAGAACATGGATTAAGGAGTTTCTAAAAACCTTTAAAGGGAAAATGGGATATAGGAAAAGATGTGATTTTTTCCCCCCCTGTTCATGTTTCGGGGAATGAGGCAGTGTACACAGTATATATAGTATATCTGGGATTGCTCCTGTTTTAGGAACATCTCTTCTAATCTGTTGACTTTCACAGAGGTGGTCTGGAGTTAGTAACATAGTGGTTAAAAGCACAGGCTTTGGAGTCAAACCTAAATTTGAAATGCAGCCGTCTGTGTTCATTAGTTATGTGATCTTGGATGAATTACTTTACCTCTTTAATCCTTCATTTCCTCATCTGTAAATGAGGATAATAATAGTACCAATTTCCTAAGGTTTTTGTGTCTAGAATAGATGTTTAATTATGTAGCTCTCTTCTGAATTTAGAGGGAAATATTAAATATCAGTGGATTTCAAATATTTTTAAATATTTGTAAGCAGCTTATAAGCACTTTTATTTTATTTCATCTCTGTTGTTTTATGTGATCCTCAGATTAATAGTATGGATTAGGCAAGATGAGGTTTGTTGTTTTTATTGTTGAGAGTTACATGAAGTTTTAAACTAGCACATTACTTTTGATTGGCACTTGGGGCTAGTCTCACTAGTACCCTGTGACTTTCAGTATTGGTTATAATATTTTCAGGAAATTTTCTGTTTTACGCCCACTTTCTTGTTTCTAAGTCTTGATGACATACCATGGACCTTACAATGAATTTATTTTCTGTTTGAGTTCTCAATGAGCAGAGCTGATTTTACCAGTATGTTAAAAAAATGGAAACCATATTGCATCAAATAGTACAATTTTTTTCTTTTCCAGAACATTTAATTTTAGAATTCCATTTCTTTTTTATTTTTTTAATGTTTATTTTGAGAAAGAGAAAGAGAGTGTACCCATACTAGTGGCAGAGAGAGAGAGAGGGAGAGAATCCCAAGCGGCTCTATGCTCAGTGCAGAGCCTGATGTGGGCCTCGATCTTATAAACTCTGAGCTCACGACCTGAGCCGAAATCAAGAGTCAGATGATAGATACCCGGGCGCCCCTAGAGTTCTGTTTATTGTAGGTGACTGTTAACATCCGCTTGTTACTGAAAGTTTATAGAAAGTAATTTTTCTTTCATAGTTGGTCAGAGATTGGCATCCAGCACAAAGTAAAGGGCTGCGCTGGCTCTAGCATGTTTAGGCACTGGAGCTTGGGCACTGTTGTTTGACATGCACCTTCTGCTTGCATTCCCAACCCACTGCCCCAATATACTGTGCTCTTCAGGCTAGACTTTTGACTTCCTCAGCATACTTACACTTAGTAATACATCCTTAGGGCTTAGAGTGCATTTGAGAGATCTCTGGTTAAAAAACGTATCTGATAATACGTAACATTGAATACTTTCTGGGTATCATGCAAGGGTGTATACTTTCTTTCATTTTCTTAGGTAATGCTTACAGTAATCTTCTAGCAAATAAGAATTATCATAATTTTTTATAGACAGCACACTGAAGCTTGGAGAGATTGAGGTTACAGGACTTACTGCCTGGGATTCAGAGTCTGATCAATTGAAACTCCAAAATTTATGTTCTTGATCATAATGCTATAATGCCTCCTTGTGAGGAATCTGAATATATGTGTATATATGAAACAACTCTGAATAAAGGAGGATTTGGCATCACGTGGTGGTTTGGGATATTTTTCAGTGACTGTTTCTCTCCCATTGTTCTAGATGGATCATTGTTCCATTACCACTGTGAGCAGTGTTTAGCCTGGTATGAGTAGTACCAGTACCAGTACCCCACTACTGGGGTAGTGGTGGGGGCAGGTACTGCAGTATAACATTGGTGTGGTATTCAAGTGAGCTTGTGCAGATGGCCTGTCTAGCTTCTGAGCGCCCCCATCTCTCTTGACATTCCCTCTATACCTGAGTAGAAGATCATTTTAGAAAAAGACTGTTGGCAGAGTAGAGGTACATATTATACCAGAGACTCTCAGATCTGGGGGGCTTCCTGCCCATCACCACCAGTCTCCCTACTCCAAATGGTGAATTAGCACCGTTCACAGTGGTGAATGTGTCTTGTTTGTGGAGATGCTAATAATGATAAACTTAAGAAAATGCTAGGAAAATAATAAGTGTAAGTATAGCTGTTAATATATTAGGAGAATAAAAACAGTGTATACATTTCAGATCTTCAGTATAAAACTTAGTCTATCTAGTGAAGAATAGAAAAGAATGGGGGAGTGAGAATGGGGAGAAAAAAGATGGTATGTAGACACCATGAAAAATGTTGGCTAAAATGGAATGAATATGGGAAAGACCATATATGCAATGAGTTAAACATAGATTAAAATACAGACCTCGAGTTGCCTGGGTGGCTCAGTTGGTTAAGCATCTGACTCTTGGTTTCAGCTCAGGTCATGATCTCATGGTTTGTGGGTTCAAGCTCTGCCTCAGGCTCTGTACTGTCAACTTGGAGCCTGGTTGGTATTCTCTATCTATGCCCCCCACCCCCATGCTGCTTGCACTTTCTCTTTCAAAATAAATAAACTTTAAAAAAAAATACAGACCTCAATAGGGCTAAAAAATAAGATACAGAAATATATTTTCAGTAAGAGTTAAGCATAAAACAAAAAGCAGAATTAAAAATAATAAAAATAGAAAAAATTTAAAAAATACAGTAAAAGGTTTATCAAGAAAATATGTCCTCCCATGTATTTTAACATTAATTAAATTATCTTTTAAGGCAGAGGAGTTATAAAGCACACAGAGCAATGTTATGTACTGATAAAAAGAGCAGTAGATCAAGAAAATACAGTGATTATGAACATTTATGCATCTAACAACATTGCCTTTAAGTGTATAAAACAACAGTGGTGAGAAATAGATAAAATCAACAATTGCAGTTGCTCATTAGTACAAGTTCCTTTCAGAAAGTGATCAAAGAAACAAAAGTAAAAAACAAGTTAGAAAATTTCAGTAACATTAATAAGCTCAAATAGGTATTCTGTAGAATATTGCACTAATACAGAATACTTTTTAAGAACTTGTTGAATAGTCATAAAAATCAGATGTGCTAGGCCACAGAGGAAATGTCAAAATTCCCAAGAATTAAAGTCACATGGACTCACAGTTGCACCAAAAACCATAAAATACCTAGGAATAAACCTAACCAAAGATGTAAAAGATCTCTATGCTGAAAACTATAAAAAACTTATGAAGGAAATTGAGGAAGACACAAGGAAATGGAAAAACAGCCCATGCTCATGGATTGGAAGAATAAATACTGTTAAAATGGCAATACTATCCAAAGCAATCTACACATTCAATGCAATCCCAATCAAAATTGCACCAGCATTCTTCTCAAAGCTAGAGCAAACAATCCTAAAATTTGTATGGAACCACAAAAGACCCCGAATAGCTAAAGTAATGCTGAAGAATAAAACCAAGGCAAGAGGCATCACAATCCCTGACTTTAGCCTCTACTACAAAGCGGTAATCATCAAGACAGTATGGTATTGGCACAGAAACAGACACATAGACCAATGGAATAGAATAGAAAACTCATAAATGGACCCGCAAGTATATGGCCAACTAATCTTTGACAAAGCGGGAAAGAGTATCCAATGGAAAAAAGACAACCTCTTTAATAAATGGTGCTGGGAGAACTGGACAGCAACATGCAAAAGAATGAAACTAGACCACTTTCTTACACCACTCACAAAAATAAAGTTTAAATGGATGAAGGATCTGAATGGGAGACAGGAAACCATCAAAATCCTAGAGGAGAAAGCAGGAAAAAACCTCTTTGATGTAAGCTGCACCAATTTCTTACACAGCACATCTCCAAAGGCAAGGGAATTAAAAGCAAAAATGAACTACTGGGACCTCATCAAGATAAAAAGCTTCTGCACGGCAAAGGAAACAACCAACAAAACTGATAGGTAACCGATGGAATGGGAAAAGATAGTTGCAAATGACATATCGGATACAGGACTTGTATCTAAAATCTATAAAGAACTTACCAAACTCCACACCCGAAAAACAAATAATCCAGTGAAGAAATGGGCAGAAGATATGAATAGACACTTCTGCAAAGAAGACATCCAAATGGCTAACAGACACATGAAACAATGCTCAGTGTCACTCATCATCAGGGAAATACAAATCGAAACCACACTGAGATACCACCTCACATCAGTCAGAGTGGCAAATCAGGAAACTACAGATGCTGGCTAGGATGTGGAGAAACAGGCACCCTCCTGCACTATTGGTGGGAATGCAAACTGGTGCAGCCACTCTGGAGAACTGTGTGGAGGTTCCTCAAAAGAAATGAAAATAGAGCTACCCTATGACCCAGCAATTGCACTGTTAGGAATCTACCCAAGAGATCAGGAGTGCTGATGCATAGGGACACGTGTACCCCGATGTTTATAGCAGCACTTTCAATAATAGCCAAATCATGGAAAGCTACACACACACACACCACACACACACACACACACACACACACACACACTATGGAATACTATGCAGCAATGAGGAAGAATGAAATCTGGCCATGTGTGGCAACATGGATGGAACTGGAGGGTATTATGCTGAGTGAAATAAATCAGGTGGGGAAAGACAGATACCATGTGTTTCCACACATAGGTGGACTTTGGGAGACTTAACAGGAAACCAGCGGGGAGGGGAAAAGGGATAGGAAAAAAAAGACACAGAGAGGGAGGGAGACAAAATACTAAGTTCGTTCTTAAATACTAAGAACAAACCGAGGGTTGAAGTGGGTATGGGAGGGGGGAGAGTGGGTGACGGGCACAGAGGAAGGCACTTGTTGGGATGAGCACTGGGTGGTGGTGTAAGGAAAACAATCTGCTAATAATAAAAAATTATTAAAAAAAAGTCACATGGACTGTGTTCTTCCAAACTAATGTAGCAAAATTAGAAATCAGTAATGAAGGGGTGCCTGGGTGACTCAGTCAGTTGAATGTCTGATTTCGGTTCAGTTCATGATCTCAGGGTTCATGAGGTCAAGCCCTGCATCGGGCTCTGTGCTGACAGCTCAGAGCCAGGATCCTGCTTTGGATTTTTGTGTCTCCCTCTCTTTTTGCCCCTCTCCCACTCACACACTCTCTCTCAAAAATAAATAATGAAGAATTGCAACATAAAACTGAAATAAATTTGGAATCTGAAAATGTAGTATTTTTTTTTTTAGTATAATTGACACATAATGTTACATTAAGTTTCAGGTGTACAACTTAGTGATTTGTTTATACATTATGCTGTGTCCACCACAAGTGTAGTTACCATCTGTCCCATTACACTGCTGTTATAGTATCATCGTATTCCTTATGCTGTGCATTTGCTAGTGCGACTTATTTATTCCATATCTAGAAGCCTGTACCGCCCACTCCCCTTCATCCAATTTGCCTAACCTCCCACTCCCCTGCTCTCTGGCAACCGTCAATTTGTCTTCTGTATTTATAGGTCTGATTCTGCTGCTGCTGTTTATTCATTTTCTTAGATGCCACTTGGGGGTGGAATCATATGGTATTTGTCTTTCTCAGTTTGACTTACTTCACTTAGCGTAGTACTCTCTAGATCCATTCATATTGTCTCAAATGGCACGATCTCATCCTTTTTATGGCTGTGTAATATTTCATTGTATATATATCATGTTTTCCTTATCCATTTGTCTATTGATGGACACTTAGATTACTTCTGTATCTAGGCTATTGGAAAGAATGCAGCAGTAAACAGGGGTGCATGTATCTTTTTGAATTGGTGTTGAAAATATACTACTTAATGACTGTGGGTTGAAGGAGACTAGACTAGAAAGCAAAGGAAAGTCTGTGGGATATAACTAATCCTCTAGTATCTAGAGGGAAATGTCTAGTTTTTATGTTTATTAGAAAACAATAAAGAGAAATGCAAATAAGCTAAGTAAATTAGGAAAGTAGGAAAAAAACAATTAAAACCAAAGAAACAGTAAAATGGAGGGTAACAGATACTAAGTCAGCAATCAGTAGAGTATAAAATAAACTAAAAGTTGTTTTAAAACAGTTGTTTTAAACAGTTTTTTTATAATCAGATAGGAATATTTCTTACAGAATGATAAAGAAGTAACTACTAGTACCATACAATTTAAAAATAATAAAAGACATTTATAAGCAATTATATTCTAATAAGTTTGAAAAGATAGAACAAATAAATAAATTTTTGGAAAATATGACAAAGTAGGTTCAAGAAATAATAGAAAACATGAACAGTAATCATTATAGTGGTAATCAGCCTCAACCCTATATCCTTCTAAATCCTATGACTCAGACGGCTTGCCAGGAGAGCTTTATAAATTCAAAAATAATCATTTTTTATATTTAATTTTTTCCAAAGAGTGGAAAATGCAAGAAAGTCCAAGACTCTACAAGAGAATATGAGGAAAAAGAAATAAATTCAGAGATATATTGTTATCAATAAATGGTATGATTTAATACTGTAAGGATATCAATTCTCCCCAAATTAGTATTTACATAGTTTTCAATTCCAATGAAAATACTCAGCAGTATTTTTTTTAGAAACTCATTTTACTTTAAGTTTTACAAGGACGAGTCACAAAAAGATCTATCTTTTCACTTATATGTGGTACCTAGAGAAGTCAGATTCATACAGATGGAAGTCGAATGGTGGTTGTTATGAGCTGGGGAGAATGGGGAAGTTTTCTTTTTTTTTTTAAATGGTATATGGTTTCTATTTTGTAAGATGAAGGGTGTTCTGGAGATTGGTAAATAGCATTCTAATTTAGAAAAATTAGAAAACGAATTAATATTCAGTGGTGTAAGGTATTTGGGCTAATAGGTACATAGATGGCATTGTAATACAGCATTGTGAATGTACTGACCACTAACCTATACACTTAAAAATGGTGAAGTTGGCAAGTTGTATGTGTATTTTACCACAGCTGAAAAAATTTTAAAAATTATATGGACAAATAAAGCTATTCTAACATTAAAGTGAAGAAAAAGAAGAAAAGATGGGTAGATCTTTCCTAATAGACCTGAAAATATACCACAGAGCCATAAACCAAACCAAATGTGATCCCAGAATCGTGTAGTACTGGGAATCGTGTAGTATAGGAATGGGCAAATGGACTAGTGGGAAAAAAGAGAGTTTAGACATGTATATAGACAGGACCATCATAAACTAGTGCAGATTAAAAGAGTGCTAGAAAACTGACATATAGAGAAGGAAATTGGCCACCTACCACATATCAGATAAAACAGTGGACTCCATATGATTAAAGACCTCAGTGTGAAAGGGAAACCTGTAAGACTAATCAATGAAAATGTATCTTAGGTAGGATACATTTAAGATAAATTTTAAGTGAAGCAGTCAAATTTAAGTATTTCCATTCAAGAAAGAACACTACTCTGCAGCCAATTAAGCCGACTGTGCTCTTTCCCCATGGGGCCCAGTGTGCAATGGCTGCGCACAGCAGCCTCCTTGGTAGTGTATGCAGCCTGTTCATTGTACAGGTTGCCCTAAGGGACCTTGGAGACAGCTTTTTCCAGTGGACATTGAGGTTTGGCCTCATGCTTTCTCCAATTTAGGCTCCAGACAGGTATGCGGGGCGCATTTGGAAAACCCCAGGGCACAGTGGCCAGGGTATACATTGTCCAAGTGATCATGTCCATCCGTACCAAGTTGCAGAGCAAGGAACATGTGATTGAGGCCCTACATAGGGCCAAGTTCAAGTTCCCTGGCCGCCAGAAGATCAACATTTCCAAGAAGTGGGGCTTTACTAAGTTTAATGCAGATGAATTTGAAGACATGGTGGCTGAAAAGCAGCTCATCCCAGATGGCTGTGGGGTCAAATATATCCCTAATCGTGGTCCCTTGGACAAATGGCGGGCTCCGCACTTATGAGAACTTCAGCACTGCCCTCCCCATACATGGCCACCAATAAATCCTACTTCCTGTCTAAAAAAAAAAAGAACACTACTGGCAAAGTTAACAAATGTGTGACTGATGAGAAGATATTTTCACTGCCTCCCAAAATAACAGACATTGGAATATAGAATAAAAAAAGGATGCTTACAAATCAGTAAGAAAGAGAGACTATAGGTTGAGAGAGGATTTAAGTAGGTATTTAACAAACAAGGAAGTCTAAGTCATTAGCAAATAAATATAGCATGGAATCCTCAGTCTCATTAGTAAAGAAAAATGGAAACTTTGGTGACAATGAAATGATATATTCCATTGCTCAAGTTGGGAAAAATTAGAAAATGAATATTACAGTGGTTGTAAGGTATTTGGGCCAACAGGTATATAGATGGCACAGTTGGCTCCCACTGGATCATAGGAGGACATTTATTATAAGGGTGTTCACTGCAGAACAAGGAATTGAAGGCAGCCCCAATGGTTATTTCGAGAGGGGTTGGATAAGTAAAATACAGTGGATATATACCATGGAATATTATGTAAAAGTCAAAAGCAGGGATCTTAGAAGTAATCATAGGGTCATGGATATATATTTTTTAGGAGTAAGAGACAGAATGAGGTATATAGCATTCATATGAATTAAAAAACATATAAAAATAGGCCCCTATTTTTAAGTTGATACATATTCAGTTACATATTAAATATGTTACAATGGCTGCATATTGAAGGAGGACTGGATATTGGACGTGGATGGAAAAATAATAAGGCACAATAGAACTTTGCATGCATCAATGACAGTTTTAAGTGAATTGAAGATAAAGAGTAATTTAGGTTCTTTCTCCAAGTTGATGAAAGGGTGAAAGCAGTAATTCTGACTATGTAACTACTGTGAGGTGTTTGATATGGTGTATTTACCACATTGATTCTCAGAGTTGGTTTGATGTATCTCTCTGACTGGGCAGATGTCTTGTTTTTTCTCATCCTTTCTGACACTGAGGATCTGTCAACAAGGACTCTAAGTAGGGTTGTTCTGAAGGGTTATTCTTTTTGATAACTTGGATTTTAATGCTGACATGTGGAGAGCAGACATTGGCCTTAAATGGGGTATGGATTTGAAACCAAGATGCCCGTGTAAATCTAGGACTTCCCTGAGAAAAAGTGGACTAGAAAAAAATTAATCCTACCAGTATTAATTGACAGTATTAGAAACTGACTTACTCACCTGGTCTTAGAGTTGGAGGAAAGGTGTCTTCTCATGAGTGTTGAATTTGAATATGTGCAGCTGCTGTCAACATAGATTTCAGCCTAGTCCACACAGATTTCCATAGATAAGAGCCCTGCTTAGAATGAATTTACTACCCCAAATTAGTTAATCACATAGGGAATTTAATCTGTTCTGAACCAACAGAAGTAAGAACAAATCGAATGTTGAGACCCTTAGGAACTTTGGATAATAGAATGAGACCATAAATGAAATGATTAAAGGATGGAGAAGTAAGTATAGGAACACTCTTTAGAATGGAAGATAAAATATAAGTTATCAGGCTGTTGTTTCAGGACTAGCGACAGTAAAAGCTGAGGCAGTGGAATAAAGGGCAGCACTAGCTGTAGTTGTTTAGTGTCTTTTAATCTTGGCTTCGCCACTTGTTATGTAAATTTATACTTTCTGTGCTTCAGTTTCCTCATTTGTGAGAAGAATAGTAGCATTACCTCCTGGAGTGTTATGAGAGTTAAATGAGTTAATGCATGCACATATATAGCACTCAGTAAATTCTGCCGTTGTTACACACATGAAGGAAGGATTTAAAACATGAGCAAAGGGCAAAACACTAGAAATTATACCAGGCAGGTTGTTAAAGAACAAAACTAGCTATGAAATATATAATAACTAGGGGTACCTGGGTGGCTCAGTCAGTTAAGCATCTGACTCTTAGCTCAGGTCACTATTTCATGGTTCATGAGTTCGAGCCCTGCATCAGTCTCTGGACTGACAGTATGGAGCCTGCTTGGGATTCTCTCTCTCTTCCTCTCTCTCATTCTCTCTCGCCTCCAGTGCACTCTCTCTCTCTTAAGTAAATAAATTAATTAAAACTATTAAAAAAAGAAATACATAATAACTAAAGTGGAAGAACAATATAGTAGGTAAACTGGGAATTAGAGCTTCAGGGGCAGTTAGTGAACTGGAAAATACATCTGAGGAGATGTTATTCAGAGAGCAATAGGACACATAAAAAGACAGGAATTAAAGAGAAGTCTGTTGAAATAGAAATCTAACATATATATGGGAGTTTCAAAAGGGGAGGATAGAGGAAATGGGAGGCAATTTTAAAAGAGATAATTGCTGAGAATATTTCTGACCAGATGATAGGAATGGACCTTCGGTTTAGGAGCAAATAACTCTTGAGCAGGAAGATAGCCTCATCTACCATAAATCACAGTGAAACCATAAGTAAACTGAACTTAAAAGCCATTAGAAATTTGGGGCACCTGGGTGACTCAATCTGTTGATTTTGGCTCAAGTCATGATCTCATGGTTTGTCGGTTCTAGCCCCGTGTTGGGCTCCACACTGTCAAGTATGGAGCCTGCTTGGGATGCAGTCTTTCCAGAATTAATTAAGGTTGTCTAGTAAAAGTGAAGACTTTTGGAGAAAGATCATAAAAGGTAGAGTTTATCATTTGCTTCTCCTTGTTGGTATAATGTTGCTAAATGATAGAGCAGGTGAAATTCTGCATCTAGATTATTTTTGTCTTCTCCATCCAGAAGAATATCATAGGACTGAAAAGAGCAGGGTGTATATTTTAATAGTGGAAAGATGAAAATGAATGTCTAAGATGTGTGAGAAGAAAAATTATAAGAAAGCATCTAATAGATCTATTCAAAGTGTGATTCTGAGATCAGTAGTATCTACTCACCTAAGAACTTACTGCAAACAAAATCTGGAGTCATACTTTAGACCTGTTGAATAAGAGTCTACATTTTATTATTACTTTTTTATTTTTCTTTTTTAAATTTTAACGTATTTTTATTTTTCAGAGAGAGAGCATGAGCAGGCAAGAGGCAGAGAGAGGGAGACATAGAATCTGAAGCAAACTCCAGGCTCCAAGCTATTGAGCACAGAGCCTGATGTGGGGCTCGAACTCATGGACCATGAGATAATAACCCGAGCCGAAGTTGGATGCTTAACTGAGCCATCCAGGCGCCCCCTAAGTGCTATTTTAGAATGGAATATTGAAGGATCTTGAGGTAGAAATGGTCATTACTGAAAGTCAACATTAAAATTAGGTCATCTTAGTGGCATCTGGATGGCTCAGTTGATTGAGCATCTGACTTCAGCTCAGGTCCTGATCTCGCAGTTCGCAAGTTTGAGCCCCACTTCCAGCTCACTGCTGTTAGTTCAGAGCCCTCTTTGGAGCCTCTGTCCCCCTCTGTCTTCCGCTGCCCCACTTGCATTCTTTCTCTCTCAAAAATAAATAAAAACATTAAAAAAATTTTTTTAAAAATTAGGTCATCTCAGGCTAATTTTATATTTTATATCTGGTAAGATATATAAAATATATCTTATGTCTTATTATCCTATATCTGGTAGGATTTCCAGTCTGGAAGATCAGGAATATATGAGAAATGTAGTAGACCTATACTTCTTCAAGGCACTGGCAAGGCAGTGTAAATAAGATGGAGAAATGTAAGCTGGATAAGATGGTAATTAGGTTTCTTCATAAGTATAAATTGACTTCTCCAAAAAGGTGATGTTTAATGATGTATATTAACCTACATAAAAATTTCTGGTAGTATTATGTATCCCTCTAACATTGACTCTTCCTTGTTAAATATTTTTATTAATGAATCAGGTGGAAAAATATGGAGGAAGAGTGGGTAATGTGCATGTTAGATAAGAAATTCAGCATTCCAAAAGATCTTTAAAGAGCAGAGTAATGGGCTAAAACCAAGCAGGATGAAAAGTTAAGAGGATGACTATAAAAATCTTTAGTTTTCTATCCTTCCCTCTTTCCAACAGAAAGCTAGCCAATAAATAGACAAATAAGCAAGCTAGCCAGTAAGTAAGTAAGTAAGTAAGTAAGTAAGTAAGTAAATAAATAAATCTATCTGCTTACCTACCTACCTACCAAACCCATAAAAACTCACAAAGGCATCTGTGTAGTGGCTGCCAGAAAATCCCTTCAAAAACAAAAAGCCATATGCAGTCTTCATTTGTTTTGAAAGTGTCTATAAATAAGGGTGAGATAATGAGACGTAAAATATTAAGTTCTGGATACTTTTCCCCAGATTAAAGGATGTTGGCACATTTAAGCATGTTTAGGTGCAAAGAGTCTGGAACTATGGCATATTAAGGAATTGTTGAAGGGTAGCTTGGAAAAGAAATGCTCTTGGGAGTACATGATAGTCTGCATGTATCCGAATGGCTGTTATGGAAGAGCATCTGGCCTAAGGGGTTGAACTTGGGCCCACGGATAAAACTACAGAAAGAGCCTTTTTTTTTTTTTTAAACTTCTGGATAAGAGATAGCTTTCATGCCTGGTAAAAGCAGAGTGTGGGCAGCCTCTAGAGAGGAACTGTGTACCTGGGTTTTACTCTGGGGGTGTTCAGATACTAGAAAAGCCTGCTTAAAGGGGATATAGAGACCCAGGATTTAGATGAGAGATTCAATCAGGTAACCTTTACAGGTCCTTCCAGTGAGGAAATTGTCTCTTTCTGTGATTCTAAGGGTTTCAGACAGAGTTGTAACGTTTACTGAATCTTAGTCTGGTACCAGAATAAGGAAGTGTTGGCTTAGAGGGGTCAGGGTAGGAGAACTGGGTTGGCTGACCGCCTTGCTTTATCAGATTTGCAGAGACCGAGATTAACATTTCTTCTGGGGCTACATAACTGAATATAGCTTATTACTCTATACTTTGTATAGTTGTTATGTTGTCTTTACTATGAATTTTCAGGGTAGAGTGGGTGGAAACAATGTCGACATGGGTTTTTTAGACTAAATTTGCAACATGTGTGTGTGTGTGTGTGTGTGTGTGTGTCTGTGTGAATAAAGTAGAAACAAACTACTGTGGAATGGCACATCTATACCCCTGGCCTTTTTGATGTTTCTCTTAGCTCTTCAGCTTTTTGTCAAGTATGAGGCTTTAAACAGCTCATTGCAGTTTGACAAAATAGTCTTTATTTTTATTTTTTTATTATTTTTTTTAAATCTATACCTTTATTTATTTACTTTTCAGTTAGTTTAAATCCTTGAGGGATACAGCATCACACGGATTCTGTGGCCAATTGCTTTAGCAGGAAGATTGCTTCGGAATTTGGCACGAACCATGCCACTGTTTCCATGAGCACGATTACTCTGGTTTTATTCGGCTTGCCACCAGGAGTCACTGTGTTGTTCTTTGCTTTGTACACATAAGCACATCTCTTGCCTAGGTAGAATTCAGTTTCATCTCTAGCATAAACGCCTTCAATTTTAAGAAGAGCTGTGTGCTCCCTCTGGTTCCAGAGACCCCGCTTATAGCCAGCAAAAATGGCTTTGGACCACAGCCTTCCAGCCATATTTGTCTTTTCAGGAGTCCTGTTCCCAGCAGGCCTCCACAGATTCCAAGATGGCGGAAAGAGAAAGGCCGAAATAGTCTTTAAAAAAAAGGTTTACTTGCGGATGTTGTCAATCCCATGACCTAGTGCCCTTCATTCAGCCTCCGTTCTAGATGAGATTAATCTAGATGAGATTAATGGAAATGTGGTGATAGGAAATTATACTTAGTAGTTTTGGGCAAATCACTTAGTTTGGGCATTGATTTCATCAACTTTAAAATATGGAGTTTAGATTATTAATTTTTAAAAAGTTTATGAAATACTGCCAAATACAGAAAAAAATACAGAAAGTAGTATAATAATCACCATCAGATTTAACCTACATTAATGTTTGACCACATTAAGTGACCTTTAAAGGAAAGGATTCTAACAAACAAATCTTTATTCTATTCTATTCTATTCTATTCTTTAGAGAGAGTGTGAGTGGGGTGAGGGGGAGGGGGGGAGAGAGAGAGAGAGAGAGAGAGAGAGAGAGAGAGAGAGAGAATATCCCAAGCAGGCTCCACGTTCAGCACAGTGCCTGACTTGGGCTTGATCCCTGTCCCTGGGATCATGACCTGAGCCATAATCAAGAGGTAGACGTTCAACCAACTGAGCTACTCAGGCACCCCAAAATCTCATTCTAAACTAAATACTCAGTGAAAGATCTGGGTTAAGTTGAATATTTTGTTAGGATCTCAGGGTTTTAGAACTGGTCGAGGTTAGGAATAAAAATTTGGAAGCTGTCGTAATGGATGTGGTGGTTAAAGCCTAGGATTGAGTTGGTTTTTCCAGAGGAAGTTGTATAAAGTGAGATGTGAGGAGGGAAAAATGACAGAGGACCCGGTCAAGAAAACTGGAAATTTGTAGTTAGAGCATTAGAAGGGAGTAAATCATGGCAAAGCAAAGTTAGGAGTTCTAGTAACCAAGCCATTGTATCCATGCAATTACTACTGCTAGTGTGTATTTAGATTCATGTATTTATTGATGTAAAATAAGATAGCTTAAGACAATAAATAGTTTTGTGATCAGAAGTGAGAGGGCAAAGGAGCAGGGTAGCCATTTTTCTGTTCCTGTCCATTGGTAGAGAAAAATCTTCTGTTTTTTTGAAGTTGGCATAACCTGTTTGCCACAGACCTGGGTGCTTGGCGAGGTAGGTAGATGCTGTTTCTCCAGTGCAGTTGATGCGAGTAAACGAGGTCTTACTCCTCCTGCCAGGAATGGTATTAGGGTGATGGCTGTGTGTCCAGCTCGTCTCTGAGGGGCTTTCCTGAATGTGTTTTTTGTGGTTTGCAAAATATGGACCTCACACAAAATTATACTATGAACTTAGCTCACTTCAAACCAAAAAGATCAGTGTAGAATTCAGAGCAATTAATCTGGTAGTAGCAGAGTGATTTTTGTGGTTATTTTTATCTTAGATCTCTAGACCAGCACATTTAAATTCTTCATGGCACAAAAAGAGTAGACCAAGAAAAAGCATATACAGTGACTCGAATTGAATACTTAGTAAACACAAGATCATTTAGTAATTAGAGTATAGGCTGGACTAATTTCTGTACCTAATATTTGTTATATGAGATCTATTTTATATCAAAGCCTGCATTTCCAGCTACTCATACACTGAAGGTTTGTATGGTTATTACAAGAGTTTTCATTTTTTACTTTTTTTCAGTCACCAATTCCTGCGGGTCTCATACCTGACATTCCCTTAAATGGCATGCAGGTATCTAAGACTGGTTAACACTGGCAAATTTCCAAGGTCACTGAACTGAGTGAGGGATCTAATGTACAAATGCAGCTAGGATATCTAGGTACTTTTGGTAAAGAAGCAGAAATTTGAGGTCTTGTATATTGTTCTGTGCAATTTTGAAATCATCAGAATGAGAAACATTTAAAAATGCTGAGGGATGTATTTCTGCTGTATTCTGATTCCTTACCCACAGATGGAAAACATTTCATTTTTCTGAAATTAATGCTGAGAAGAACCAAGAAACAAGCAAGGCAGTTAAGACTTATCTACAAATTTAAATGTCTGGGCTTTTTGCCTTTATAATAAGATTATTCAATAATATATTTCAGGGATATTGAGTAAAATGTCTTTTAGGAGGTTGCTTTGTTTTTGCTTGTGGTTATTAGGATATATAGTATAAGTGTTTGAAGTAGCATATTCAGGGGCACGTGGGTAACTCAGTTGATTAAGCGTCCCACTTATTTCAGTCAGGTCATGATCTCATGGTTCATGAGTTTGAGCACCACGTTGGACTCTACAGTGACAGCGCAGAGCCTGCTTGGAATTCTCTGTCTCCATCTTTCTCTGCTCCTCTCCTGCTTGCTCTCTATCTCTCTCTCTCAAAATAAATAAATAAACATAAAAAAAAAAGTAGAATATACAGTATACAAAATACAAATGAGAATGTAGAAATTAGGTGCAAATGACTTAGTACACGATTTATTTATTTTTAAATTTTCTGACACGTATACTTTTTTAAGATTTTTGACCTCTTTAACTGTGCAGAAGGGTCAGTGGTTTCAATAAACACCCTCTTGAATCACCGCGACCGATGCCCTGTAATGGATTCAACTAAGAGGAACCAAATCTGATACTGTCAAATAGGATTAGTAGCCACACAGGCCAGCTTGAGCTGTGCCTGAATGCCAAGTGGATAAGAGTCAATGGGCTTTTTTGGCATCTTAAGCAGCCTGGTTGTGAATTTCATATTCCACAAAGGTCTTTGCTCCGTGGTGGCGGTCCTTTTCTCCAAATTGAATCGATATTCAGTTCTGACATTAGTCTTGTGGACCTTTTTGTTTCTTTGCATGGTAGAGTGTTTCTGATTTTAATAGGTTGGTGATGGAAAACCAAGGAAATGTAAAGACTTTTGTCATCTTGCACTTTAGAAAGGACTATTGGGGAAATCACATAATTCATCTTTTTTGCATTGAATTTTAATTCTCGCTCCAAGGTCTTTAGTGCTGAATACAGGCACCAAAACTGGACATTTTTACTTGTAATATTTCTTGAATTCACTGGGTTTTATTTATAGTAGTTCTCCTGTTTGTCAGTAAAACACATTTTTTTAAATCACTTTAATCTTTTTGTTTTCCATGTCTCTGAGGAAAATTTTAAGTAGGCTGGCTATCTTAACACATTTCAAGTTTACATTTCATAAAGTATTCAAGGGAAGAATACATTTAGGTCTTCTTTGATTTCTTTTATTTGTAATTTTCAGCATATAGATTCTTTACAAGTTTTGTTAGGTTTATACCTAGGTATTTAAATTCTTTTGGAGTGATTGTAAATTGAAAATTGAAATTCAGTATTGGATCATATTTAATTTTGGCAGTTTATAAAATACATAAATTTTTTAAAGCAACTATATATATATTCCTATATTTTCTTTAGAATTGTATTACTGTTATTAAGAACTGTTTCAGGCACATAAAATATAGATAAAATAATAAAACACTTTAAAATAGTATCATGATTTGCAGAAGTTTTAAATTTCACAATTGATTTACCAGTATTTTTTCATTATGATGTATTCTTTCTGTGTCTTTAAAAATGAAACCTTCTGTGCCTCAGTGTCTTAAAAGTATGTTCCTATATTTTCTTCTAAAACTTTTAAAGATTTGCTTCTCAAATATACAGTCTTTAATTCACTGTATATTATTTAATTCATTTCTGTTTATGAGTTAGAGATCTTACCCCCTTCATCAGTATGGGTAGCCAGTTGTTTAAAGACAGTTTATTGAATACTCTGTCCTTTTCTCACTGATTACAGTGTCACTTCCGTTTCCTATATGTATGGGTTCCTGTATGTGTGGCTCTGTGAGCTGGGCTCCCATTTCTCTTGCAAAGGTCTGCTGGTTTATTTCTTAACCAATACCATGCTTTCTGCTTTTGCTTTTTAAAAAATAAAATTTATTGACATAAACTGCATGTATTTAAAGTGTACAATCTAGTAAGTTTTGATGCACACACTTGTGAAACCAGTACCACAGTCAAGATAATGAATGTGTCCCATAGATTTTCTTGTACCTGTTTGTAATCCCTTTCTTTTGCTTTTCTCTGATACTCTTCACTACTCTCCTTCCCCCTCTTTCCAGGCAACCCTTGATCTATTACTGTTCTGTTCTATTACTGTAATTAGTATACATTTTCTAGAATTTTAAATATATGAAATCATATATACTTTTCTTTGTCTAGCTGATAGTGGGATAGTGTATTACAGAATTAGTGGTTAAGATTGGAAGATCTGGAGGCAGACTAGTTAATCTTAAATTGCTGCTCTATTGCTTATTTATAGCTATCTTTTCTAAGTCCCAGTTTCCCAGGGGAGAACGAAGTTCTCCACAGGGAGAATGCAAGTGAAGAAGATATGATGCTTGAGGATAGAGTTGAGGATTTTTAACTTATTGTGTATATGATTGGCAAGCACATACGTGACCATGCAGAAAGGTTCAGAAGTCTGAGAGTAGAAGGAAGACAACCATTTAATAGAGAAGTACAGATTTGTAAAATGAATATGACTAAAATAAAAAGGAGCTGGTATGAGGCTGTGTTTGAATGATGACTCAGGCTGGGAGAAAAACAGGTAAAACCAGAATAGGGATGAATAATAGAAAAGAGATTTTAGATCAGAGGTTATGCTGTGCACAAAGAGTAGATTTAGTAGGCATAGAAGAAAGAAAACAGTTGTGTTTCAGAAATAAGAATTTAAGAGTTTGAAAGTTTAGGTGGACCTTTCCAGAATATAATAAGGTTACCATATTTCATATTAAAATAGAATATGGGAAAATTAGAAGTGAAAGATATTTATTGAGGGGACATGGTAGAGTTTGTGGTAAAGAATTATAAATGGAACCTAAAAAGATTACTTCCCCAATTTCTGGATTGGTGGGACTAATAGCATTGAAGTGGTTGGTAGAAGTGTAGTTTAGCAGAATTAAATTTGGTTTATTTACATGTTTTTCCTTTCCAGCACAGACCATCATGATTTGTAAGTATGTAATGACTTAACTATATCAGTCTCAAATGAGACTAGTCTCATAGGATATTTTCCATAATACTTAGCAGTAAGTATTAACCATACACACAGTTTTGGGTCTCATGCCTTGTAGTTTAGATATTATATTAGATCGTCCTTGAGAGTTTTGGTTTACGCTAAATGTGAGTCATTACCCATGTTACCTGTTTTTTCTTCATGGGTTGGTTAATCCACAGATATCCAGGAAAAATAATATAGGACAAGTTCTAGGTTAAAGATGTTTTATAGAGATATACTTGATATCTTAGTTTTGTATTTTCAGTGTGATAGCCACCAGCCACACGTGGCCATTGAGACTTGAAATATGGTAGTCCAAATTGAGATATGTTGTAAATGTAAAACTTACAGTATGCATTGGACTTTTAAGACTTAATATGAAACAATATAAAGTAAAATATTAATAGTTTTTAATATGGATTACCTGTTTGTAATGACAGTATTGTAGATATATTAGGTTAAATAAGATATATTATTAAAATTAATTTTATCTGTTTCTTTTTTATTTTTTAGTGTAGCTACTAGAAAGCTTAAGTTTCATCTGTGGTTTGCATATAACTTCACATTACATTTCTGATGAATGACACTGTCTTAAGATGAAAGAAATTACCTCTCTGTTTGCTATAATAAATGAGTAACTATTTGCTGAATTTTAAATCCTTAGTGGAAAAGCCAAATAAACAAACAAAAAAACAAGCCAAAAATAAATTTGATGTCTGAGTATGCATAATAAAATTTGCTTTGAGTGGATTTAAAAATATGTACTCTCAATAGGTTTCTAGTTATTTGAAAATTATATTTAGTGAGAGGTATTAAACTTGGGGGAATAAAGGTAATTGGATGTCTGACTTCAGCTGACTGTTCTCAGTTAAAATAGACCTTTGCTTTCCTTTGTACAGTTGTCTCAGTGCATTTTGGGGTTATCTGTCTAAAAAGCATCATATTCTACTGTTAGTTTGTATTATGTATTACAGCAAGTGTCATGCTTAGTGATTGATGCTTATAGTTTTCTTTCTAATTTTAGATTTTCTAAAGCAATGTGGAATCATTTGAGAACTTGTTAGAAAAACTAATTCTTGAGCCCTAAACCCATTGAATCAGACACTCTGGTAGCTGGGCCTGGCAATCTGTTTAAACCCTGCAAGTGATTGTAATGCACCTAAACTTTGAGAAGCATAGTTGTAGATTATACTACTTTTATAGAAGTGACAAAACTCAGTCTCTTTATAACATTTCTCCATTTTGTCCCTTGATTCAGATCTATTTATCCTGATATATCGTATATTTAACTAAAATAAATTTTATTTCTATTACAAAAGTGCTCATAAGGTTTATGGTTTAATTTCTAAATAGCAATAATTATATTTAGAGTGGTATTTTATTTGATTCTAATGAACGTTTACTACATAACTGTCATTTGGGCAATTGTACACATCTATTTGGAAGGAATTACATTCCTTTCTTTTCATTTAATCATTTGTAAAAATGTCCCATTCTTAGGTGGATGCTCTCCGATTGCGTTTGGAAGAGAAGGAAACCATGCTGAATAAGAAGACAAAACAAATTCAGGATATGGCTGAAGAGAAGGGGACACAAGCTGGAGAGATACATGACCTCAAGGACATGCTGGATGTGAAGGAACGGAAGGTTAATGTTCTTCAGAAGAAGGTACGGTGCAGGTGTTCTGAGTTTAGTTTCCTACACCTAGCATACATCTCCATTCCTACCACTAAGTTATACCTAAATGCTGTCAAAGTTTCTTTCTCATTCCACTGTTTATATTTTTATGGTTAGTAAATGAAAATGTTGTTCCAGTAAGTAGATTGTTAAAACTGCTCTGCATATTCAGTTTTTAAAGTAAATGCGCTTAGTGTCCATAGTGTTTTCAATGCTATTGTTTCTGAAAAATGCCTTGTAGATTGCTTTGTAGGTTCCTTGGAAGTTCCTCATTATTGTAAGAGGCTAACTCTGGAGTAAATAAGAAAAGTATCAATAATTATTCCCCTCCCTTTGTTTTAACTTAAGGGGTACTTGAGATAACAGTTATAGTAGACAGTAGTATTTATTGTTCATCTCCGGTGATAGATTAGAAATATTTTATCTTGTTCCAGTTTATTTTTAACCTCTAACAATAGCCAAGGAATAAAACTCTCTTTACTAAACTTCACATTCAGGTCTTATTTATTTATTCATTTATTGAGCGCACATTAGCATGGGAGGGGCAGAGAGAGAGAGAGAGGGAGAGAGGAATCCCAAACAGGCTCCATGCTCAGCTTGGAGCCCAGTGCAGGGCTTGATCCCACGACCGTGATACCATGACTTGAGTGGATATCAAGAGTCTGACACTTAACCGACTGAACTAGCCAGGTGCCCCTCAGCTTTTCTTTGTTGTACAGAAGACCATGTCCTGTATTGAGTCTCTTGTAGGCAGTACATAGATGGGTATTGTATTTTAGTATGATGTCTTTTGATTGGAGCATGTAGTCTGTTTACATTCAAACTAATTATTGATAGATATGTATTTATTGCCAATTTATTTCCCATTTTGTGGTTGTTTCTGGAGATTTTCTCTGATCCTTTCTTGTTTTTCTCTTTTTCATGTTTTTCTGATTTTCTTTAGTGATTATTTGGATTTCTTTCTCTTTATTCTTTTCATATTTATTAGTGGTTTTTGATGTATGGTTACCATTAGGTCTGTATATAACGTGTTCTGCAAATATCAGTCTATATTCAGTTGATGGTCATTCAAGTTAGAACCCATTCTTTTCTCCTCTCCTCCCCCTGTTATAGGTATATTTTATTATATTTTATGTCGTTTGTGTGTGAGTTTCTTGACTGTTTTTTACAGAAATATCCATTTTTACTGCTTTTGTTTTTCTTGCTTTCATACCGTCACTTTTGGTTTCTTTTTACCACTCAAAAAGAGTACCCTTTAGTATTTCCTGCAGGGCTGGCTTAGAGTGCTCATGAACTCTTCTGGTGTTTGTTTGTCTGGGAAACTCTTTTATCTGTCTTTCTATTCTGAATGATAGCCTTGCTGGATATATTGTCCTCAGCTGCAGATTTTTCCCATTCACACTTTGCATATATCATGCTACTCCCTCCTGGCTTGCCAAGTTTCTGTTGAAAAATCTCCAGCTAGCCTTATGGGTTTTCCCTTGTAAATTAATGAGTTCTTTTGTTTTGCTGCTTTTAAAGTTTTTTCTTTATCACTATTATTTTGCAAATTTATCGACAGTGTGTCTTGGTGTTGGCCTGCTTTTGTTGATTTCTCTGTGCCTCCTGGATTTGGATATCTGTTTCCTTCCCCAGATAAGGGAAGTATTCAGCTATTACTTCTTCAAATAATTTTTCTGCCCCCTTTTCTCTCTCTTCTTCTGGGACTCCTATAATACAAATGTTACTACATTTGATGGAGTCACAGAGTTCCCTAAGTCTATTCTTGTCTTGCATAATTCTTTTTTCTCTCTCTTGTTCATCTTCACTGCTTTCCATTGCTTTGTCTTCTAATTCATTCCTCTGCTTCTTCCAGCCTGCTGTTCATTGTATCAGGCGTGTTTCTAGTCTCATTTATTTTACTCTTCATCTCTTATTGATTCTTTTTAACTCTTTTATCTCTGTAGTAAAGACATCTCACTGATGTCTTCTTTTCTCAAACCCTGTGAGTATCCTTATGATTGTTGCTTTCTTTATTTTTTTTAAAGGGTATGTGCATTTTATTTTTTATCTTCGAGAGAGAGAATGTGCAGATGGAGGAGAGGGGCAGAGGGAAAGAAAATCTTAAGCAAGCTTTATGCTTAGTGTGGAATCTGAGATCAAATGAGGAGTTAGGTGCTCAGTTGACTGAGCCTCCCAGATACCTAATGACTGTTGCTTTAAATTCTTCATATATCATGGTCCTTATATCTGTTTTGCTTAGATCTCTGGCTATGGTCTATCTTGTTCTTTCATTGGATAAATTCCTCTGTGTTTGCATTTTGTCTAAGTCTCTGTCTTTTTCTCTTTGTTAGAAAAGCCAGTTAATGTCTCCTTCTCCTGAAAGTAATAGATTTATGAAGAAGAGGTAAGGTAGTGCCCAGGGTCTGGCATATCAGGGAGTGTCTCTGGTGTGTGCTCTGTGCAGTCTACTGTTATGTTCTGGTTGTTCTGTCCTTTAGGCCAGTCATCTGCAGAGGCCCTCCTTGCCTTCTGTGGGCAGTGTTTTGTGTCTGGCCTGAATGTGGTGAGTTTTAGCTAGGCGTGCTCTGGTTTGCTTGTGAAATGAGACCTGTTACCATCTCCACTGTAACTGAGGCCTTGCAAAACTCTCTGGTCCAGAGATGTGGTATGGGCAGGGCTTTGTGCTAGTCTTCTGGGGGAGTGGCCTGCTATGCTTGTATAGGGGCAAGGATGACCGAAAAGAACAGTTCCACTAGAGCCAGGGGCATGGGGCTTGGTGTAAGCAAGTTAGGCAGCCTTTGGGCACTGTGCTGCTTCCTGCAGGTGGTTCTGTGTTTAAGCTGAGGGGGCAGGGGAGGGAAATGGCTCTGTGAACCCCATTGTTCCTGGAGAGATGTCTCCATGAGTGCTGTCTCTCAGGGAAGCGCTCTAAGAAGAGTGAATAATCTCTGCACTGTGTGCCCCAGGTGCTCTTCAGATCGCTGTTTCCATGCTGTCTGCCCCCGGGTTGTTTGCTTGCCTTCTTTCCAGGAGCAGTGCAGTGGGTATGGCTTCTTCTCTCCCTTTAGTTGTGGAGTTTGTTCTCTCAATCTTCAGGTTGATTTCTGGGGAATTTAGGATGATTTGATAGTTATCCAGTTGTGTTCATGGGAGGAGGCAAACCTATGGTCTTCCCTGCCATGTTCGTGCTTTGTACCCCAACGTTTAAATTTTTATTTAATTCTTGGTTGCCCTAGAATTCCTTTGAATAGTTTTTCAAGAAAGGTCATAGGTACTATGTTTTCTTTGTTTGTGCTTATAGATTAGGTATTTATATTATCTTTAATTATTTTTATATTTTATAACTAATTGTTGCAGAGATGCAAGAATATAGAAAATAATAAGTAATGGTAATTACTCAGCTTAAGAAGTAAAACTTCAGGGGTGCCTGGGTGACTCAGTTGGTTAAGAATCTGACCCTTGATTTTAGCTCATGTCATGATCTTATGGTTGGTAAGATTGAGCCCTGTGTTGGGCTCAGTGCTGACAGCACAGAGCTTACTTGAGATTCTCTCTCTCTCTGCTAGTCACCCCCACCCTACCCAAATAAATTTAAAAAACTTAAAAAAAAAAAAAAAGAAGTAAAACTTCCTTATGTTCCTTGGCATATACAATTTATGTTCCTTGGCATATCTTTACATGATAATATTGTCTTCCATTCTGTCCCAGTTGAACACTTAAATTTTTGTATTTATACATGCCCCCATGTATTATTAGCTCAGGATGCATACTTTTGTACTTTTATAACCTATGAATGTATTAGTAAAACATAGGTAATGTGAGAAAATACACATTACAAATAAATATGGGGAGTATTTACCCTGACTGTAACCAGGAGAATATAAAATAAGACCAGATTAACATACAGTTTTATACCTGTACTTTTATGCTATCCTGGTGAAAATTAAGAAGTCTGTGACAGTTTCAAGTGTCGATAAATATGGCAGCTGGATTTCTTGAAGAGCACTGTTGGATTTCTAAATTGGTACAAATACTTTGGGAAGCAGTTATGAAGTTAAACATAAACATACTCTCCCTGATACAGCTACCTTAGATGAACTCCAGTATACGTGTAGGAATGCTCATAGTAACCTTGTTTGGCTATAACAGAACAAAACAAAACTGGGAAATATTATACAAATGTTCATTAAGAGAAGAATGAATGAGTAAATTTGGTATAGTCACACAATGAAACCTATTATTTTAGGGCAAAGGAATGTTTAGGATAAAAATTCAGCAGAGTCATTTCTTCTAGATGTAGGGAAAGCAAGAGAGATGGCATAAGGAGGGATATGTAAGTATCTTAAGATGGATAGTGAGTTTGTATGTATTAAACTTACTAGTCATATACTTCATAACATATGTATATAATAAATATTTGACATAATTTAAAATAATGAGGCAGATTAACTTTTATTAAACTTGCATGGTTGGTACATTTGTGTTTATTAGTTTCTCTTTGTTTGAATATTAAGTTAAAAAAGGCTTAAGAAAAACTCTGTCTCTCTCTATACATATTTGTATTTTCTTTGGAAAAGAACTTTTCGGGGCACCTGGGTGGCTCAGTCAGCTAAGCGTCTGACTCTTGGTTTTGACTCAGGTCATGATCTCATGTGTGCATGAGATGGAGTTGTGCATCAGGCTCTGTGCGGACAGCGTGGAGCCTGCTTGGATCTCTCTCTTCCTCTCTCTCTCTCTGCCCCTCCCTAGCTCGCAGTCTCTCTCTCAAAATAAATGAATAAACAAGAAAAAAAAAGTGTATCTTCAAAAAAAAAAAGAAAAAGAACTTTTGATATATTTGACTTTAAATTTGTTACTAATTTTGTAATTCTAAACTTAGAGCCATCTTTCCCTAAAAGTTCATTTGTACATTTTGAAACAGTGCAATACAGATGTAGAGACTTATTTGATGAAGTTCAGTTGTCTGATTAAAATGTATGAATTCTCTGGCAAATGAATTTATTCATCTTATAGTCAAATATATCTAATGATGATGAATTCATGACTCGGACAGTTTGAGCTTTTATCCTTGAACCAGAATTTGGCTACTTAAAGTGTTTGCTGATTGAGATTAACTTGGGGCCATATTGAACAAGTATAATCCTCCTTCTGTAGGATGACTTTATAGGTATTGAGAGCTGGCTCTCGGATAGCCCTCACATCTTATTTTCCTAGGTGAAATATTTCTGTTCCTCCCAATGTTCTCATTTGCCCTCGTTAATTTTTCCGATGGGAGTTATTTGTCTGAACTTATTTTTCTTCCATACTTTACTTGGCCAGTTGGAATTTTGGATCTAATTGCAAGAGAGATGATTAGAACATTATGAATATTCAGTTCTTGGTCCTAGCTGATATGTGTTATTGGCAACTCTCTGAAACTCACTAACCTTGAGTTTTGTCATTTATAGTCAGGGTATGATAGTTACCTCAGGAGGCTTTTGTTAAATGACGGTAAGGTCTATGAAAGTACCTTGGATCCTGTAAAGTGTTACACACTGTGGATATAAGGTGTTAATATTGTTTATTCTTACTGAATTTTACTTTGCTAAATTCAGCCAATTAGTCTTTGAGGTTCTTTTTGAATCTTGATTTATTTAGTTTGTCTCCTTCAATTTTATGACTTCTACCCATCTATGAGTATATTCTTTTATACTTTCATATAAGTGATAATATGTTGAATAGGTCCAGAAAAGACTTTTGTGGCATATTGTACCTCTGTCAGATATATTTATCAAAACAATTCTTGAAGCTCTTTTTGTTGTCTAAAAATTTTTATTCTTGTAAATTTATTTGTAGGTCTAACCATTTTAAAGATTCTTCCTTCTCTTCCTCATTCAGACTCTTGTAAATCTGTCTTAAAACTCTGAGTCAATAGGGGCTCCTGGGTGCCTCAGTCAGTTAAGCATCCGACTCTTGATTTCAGCTCAGGTCATGATCTCATGGTTCGTGAGTTCGAGCCCCACATTGGGCTTCATGCTGACAATGGAGAGCCTGCTTGAGATTCTCTTTCTCTCTCCCTCACTCTCTGCCCCTCCCCTACTCGTGCTGTCTTTCTCTTAAATAAATAAAACAAATCTGAATCACCTGGAGAGATCACTCTGTGTAATTCTTTCTTATAGCAGTGCCTGGGTTATGAGCCAGTGATATACTCAACTATTTTTGGCTTTTTCAGGACCACTACCCATGCATTTTTCTAGATTTCCGAGCATGGTATATAATTATATACCCTGGACTATCGTTTGCCTTTTCTCCATTTTCTTCCGTACCACATCCACTTATAGTTGCATAGTCAAATTGTGTTTTGTGGCTTCCCAGTCTTCCTAAACTGTCTTCATTCATCCATTCAGTAGAATACCTTCTGCTATATAGTAGGCACCATGCTAAGTACAAAATGAATAAGTGTGGTTTCTGCTCTCAAAGTCTTAGATTTCTGGGAGTCAAAGAAGTGGTGATACAGATGGTGTATGGTGGGGTACAAAGCAAGGAATTTTGGATTTGAGCTTGTGCGAAATTGAATGAACGTTTGCTAAGCAGATGGGAAAGGAGTGAGACATCCCAAGCCAAGAGAGCAGTGTGAATGAAAACATGAAATAGTGTTCCTTTCCACAGTGTCACGCCTTGGAATTCTGCCTTTGCTCTTCAAACATTTTGTAACAGGAATTCTTAGAAGTTTCTGGTAGAGCACTGTCTCAAATGCCTTTTCTTTCTTATTATCAACTCTCTTATACCTGGTCTCTAGGAAAATTATTTCCAGTTCTTACATAAGGAGAAAGTTTTCAGTGAATACACTCATCTTTATTTTCCTTTTAGTTTATTTAGGAAACTAATAAAGAGAGTTCAACTTTTCTTTTCTCTGGCCCTGAAGATTTTCTGTCAAAAACTAGAAATGTGTCTGCAGTGGGGTTGTGAGATAGAACCTTTCATGTAGAACTTCAGCTATTCCCGGAGTGAAGTCTTAGTTCTGCACAACACTTAACCTACTTTGCTTCTTGATACAGACTTACTCCATAAAGAAGAGGGGTAAGTTAGCTCTGCTTTCATCTCTTTTCTTATTTCTGACATCTGTATTCTGTAATCATTTTTTTCATATTTATAATGGTACGTTTAAGTAATATTTAAATATTTTAATATTTAAGGGGGATTGCCAGGAAGCATGTTACTTTGGCATTACTTTTGGCATATTAGATATTCATTTAAAAAATCATTGTTCTCTGAGAATAGTAGCAGCTGTGATAGTGGCTGGATTGTGAGTCCCATACTCTGCACTATTTTTGGCTCTGTCTCAGTCACCTCTGCCCACCCACAGTCTTCTAACTCTCTAGGTAGTGTATGTATTTGTATGCACTGGGATAGCTCTCCGCTCAGAGAACAAAATGGGACAATAGCAGATGGCTAGGCATGCTGTACAATGGGATTAGCATTGGACTCCTCCTTCTCAGGGTTCTCCCCTATGGTTTAAAGTAGTTTTGTGTTACAGTAAATTTCTTATCTTTATAATAAATTACTGACCTGGAAAATGTAATTGAGCTTTTGAATCTGAGCTGCATTCAGAAATCTGTGTTAAAATTGTACAGCTTCTTGCTTGATTGGTTGTAAATGATAATGTTGCTTGGAGTTTAATTTGCCGATGCAGATGTTACCAACATTCCCTTCTGTAACTTCTGTGTATTTTGCCTTACTTCTTCAGTTTCCTTGGTTTTGGAACTTGGTTTAGAGTTTAGATTCGATATACAATTAGAAGGTTGCAGTTTTGGGTTTGTTTGTTTGTTTTTTTTGGGGGGTCCTAGATTGGTTCTTAAATTCTGTTAATTGTGTTTTGGGTAGGAAGTCAGAAAGAATATATATATATATTTTTTTACCCCTAGAAGTTTTATTTTTTTTATTTTTTTTATAATAGTTTATTTTCAAATTGGTTTACATATAACACCCAGTGTTCATCCCAACATGTGCCCTTTTTAATGCCCATCACCCCCTCTCCCCCCTCCCTCATCCCCCTTACCCTCAGTTTTTTTCTTAGTCTTTGAGAGTCTCTTATGTTTTATCTCCCTCCCTCTCTGTGTCTTTTTTTCCTTTCCCCTCCTCCCCTCCCCCTGGTTTTTGCTTAGTCTCACAAAGTCCACCTATTCGTGGAAACATATGGTATCTGTCTTTTTCTGACTGACTTATTTCACTTAACATAATACCCTCCAGATCCAAGAAAGAATATTTTTAATATATTTTATTTGTCTTCTTTGTAGTCTTGACTAAGATAGTGTTCATTTCTTCACTTTTTCCTTATCATAAAATGGAAAGGAGAATATGGTTTACACTAAAAAGAACGTTTAGTAATTTTACTCAGAGAAAGTTAATATTTAAAAAAATTGTCGTATTTTATTTTTAATAAGGATTAATTGCAGTGTTTTCTAAATGTTATTTTTAAGTCACAACCCAGCTGTTAAGCTAAAATTAAGAGAGGACCAAGTCAGTCTCTAATCAAAGTTTAAGTGGGAAAGTTAATATACTTAGGCATTAAAATTTTTCTTTTTTTCATTCTTATACTTAAAATTTTTTAATAGAGCACAGTTTAATTGAAATTTTTTGCTTATGGAGAATATGTGCACCCAAATTCTTGAAATCTTTTATCAAAAAACAAAACATAGGGGCCCCTGGGTGGCTCAGGCGGTTAAGCGTCCGACTTCAGCTCAGGTCATGATCTCGCAGTCTGTGAGTTCAAACCCTGCGTCAGGCTCTGTTCTGACAGCTCAGAGCCTGGAGCCTGCTTCAGATTCTGTGTCTCCCTCCCTCTCTGCCCCTCCACCACTCATGCTCTGTCTCTCAAAAATAAATAAAAGTTAAAAAAATTAAAAAAAAAAACCCACAAAATGTATAGATGAGTCTGATTAATGATGATAATTTTGAGGAGGAATATGTTCCATATGGATTTACTCTGTTTCATCTAACCTTCCCTGTCCCCACCCTGGCCACCTCTTTTTGAAGTAAACCTTAAGGAGGTCAACAGCTAAACTTGGAAAGTCTAATGTAATTTCCCATTTGTTAACAGATAACTATTTTTAAGTGATGTTGTTTTTTATACAAATGACATTTTGTAATGATTGATGAGCTATTCCCTGTGGAAAGTTTCTCTTGTTATAAATTGCTTTAATTATGATATATTCCTGCTCACTACCCCTTCTACTTCCAGAACATTTGTATCTGAAAAATTAAAACAACACAACAATCCTCACCTTACATTCTGATAATCTAGAAACAGTAAACTTCAGATATAAGCAATTAAAGCAACAGTAGCAATAGCATTTTTTTTTTTTTTTACAATAGGTGGAGAAAACCTATTGCTGCATAATGAACTATTTCTAAAGCTTAGTGGCTTAAAGAACTATTTCAGATTGTTTACTTATTTGTGAGTCATGAATTTAGGAAGGGCTTTCTTGAGTAGCTTGTCTCTGATTTGTTTGGCGACAGCTGGGGATGTCTGCAGTTGGATGATCCACTGCCAAGCTGGCTTTTTCACTTGCACACATTCTGTCTAGGTACTTCTTGGCCTCTGGCTACATGGCTACATGACGTCTTTTGCCTCAGGGCTTCTGCATGTGCCGTGGGTATCCCACAGCATGATGGGAGTAGTCACACTTCTTATGTGCCACCTGATTTCCACAGTCCTAGATGTTAGAAACAGAAGCTGCCTGATGAGTTAAGGAATATATGCTATGAATTGGTTTGGAAGTGGCAGAGGATTCCTTTCACTGTATTCTATTTGTTGTAGTAGCCACAGGATTTATCTTGATTTAGGGAGGAGTCAAGAAATAGACTTCACTTTGTAATGGAGGCATGGCAAAGCCCCATTGCAGAAGAGCAGGTAAGGTGGGAGGTATTGTTGTGGCCATCTTTGGGAAATATCTGCTCCAGTTCAATAAAAATGTTGAATAAAAGATTGAGAATATGAGGGGGAGGTGTGTGTGTGTGTGTGTGTGTGTGTGTGTGAGAGAGAGAGAGAGAGAGAGAGAGATGGTGATAAAACTCTTCTCTTTTTTGTTGTCTTTTGATGTTGCAGCCTTATCAATCATAATGGAAGAGGAACTTTTCTATTTCTGTGTTATACTCAGTGTTTGAGTTTCTACTATCATCCATTGTTTCTAACAGAAGTCACTTCAAATCAGAAGAAATTCTAAGCAGTTAAAAATTTTTTTTACCAAGTTCAGGAATTATCATAGTGTATAAAAATATTAAAAAAGAATACAAAGGAACAAGATGTTAAAAAAAAGGAGGGTACAAAGGGTGGACTCAACAGCAGAAGGTAAATTAATGCTACACATTTATTTTAAAGATTCACCTTAGGTGAGAAGTGCAACCAACTGTCTAGATAGGAACTTTGCATATCAGTGCTCTCCTGTGGAAATACTGCCCTCTAGAAGATAATTGGACTGAACATGTGTGTGGATGATGCATTGAATGCAAAAGGATTTTAAGGTCGGTTAGGAATAGAGAAACTTGACTAAATTGTTTTGTGTTATTTGAGGAGTAAAACAGGATAAATCTCAGACTTAGAGTAGTTCCATGCTTTATTGACAGGTGTGTGGAACTCTGACTTTTAGGCTAGCACTAGGGGTTAATTAAGTGAGTTTTAAAAAATTGAGCTATAATTCACATACCATAGGATTTACCATTTTAAACTGTAGAATTTAGTTGTTTGTGTATACTTACAAGGTGTGCAACCATTGCCACTATTCAATTCAAGAACATTTTCAAAAAGAAATCCATACCTGTTAGCATTCATAACCTTTTATCCTCTGGTGATCTCTAACCTATTTTTCTGTCTCTATGGACTTTCCTATTCTGAATATTTTATATAAATGTAATCATACAATATGCAGCTTTTTGTGTCTGGCTTTTTTAAGGTAATGGTTTCAAGGTTCATTCATATTGTTGTACTTCATTCAGCTATCAGTCTTCATTCCTTTTTATGGCTGAATTGGAATGAACATACCACATTTTGTTTATCCATTCATCAGTTTATGGACATTAGGGTTGTTTGCACCTTTTGCCTATTATGAATAAAGTTTTTGTATGACTTGTGTTTTCATTTCTCTTGTGTATATATCTAGGAATGGAAATGTTAACTTCATGTTTAACTTTTTGAGGAGCTGCTAAACTGTTTCTAAAGCAGCTATATGATTTTACCTTCCTATCAGTATCTGTTATTTTTCTTTTATAAATAGCCATTCTAATAGATATGTGGTGCTATCTTTTTGTAGTTTTCATTTGCATTTCCATAATGACTAATGATGTTGAACATCTTTTCATGTACTTGGCCATTTGTGTATCTTTTGGAGAAATGCCTATTCATATTATTTTTGTTTATTTTTAAATTGAGTTATTTATCTTTTCATTGTTGGATTGTGGAAAGTCTTTATATTTAGGAGACTCCACCAATATCAGATAAGAGATTTGCAAATATATCTCCCCTTCTGTGGGTTATCTTTTTACTTTCTTGGTAGCATCACTACTTTTAAATAAAGACACTGCAACCGGCAGGGCAGAGATGCCAGAATTCCCAGGGCTGCCTGCTTGGTCATCAGACTACATCTCTCTGGTGGCTCTCTCATTTCCTTTCGCCTGACTGTCCGTCCTTCGTGGACCCCTAGATCCGCCGGAACAAGGACCCCGGCACAAAAGAGTTTTAAATTTTGATGAAAGCCAGTCTATCAGCTTTTTTCTTGGTTGCTTGTGCTTTTGGCATCGTATATCTAATAAACCTTTGCCTAATTGAAGGTCACGAAGATTTCTCCTACATTTTCTTCAATGAGTTGTATAGTTTTATTTATTTATTTTTAATATTTTTTGAGAGAGAGCTTAAGCGGGGGAGGGGCAGAGAGCGAGGGGACAAAGGATCTGAAGCAGGCTTTGCCTGACAAGCTGGCAGCAGCGAGCCCAGCATGGAGCTTGAATTCATGAACTATGAAATCATGACCTGAGCCGAAGTCAGAAGGTCAACTAACTGAGCCACCCAGGTACCCCTATGAGTTTATATAGTTTTAGATTTTATATTTGGATCTTTGACCATTCCTAGTTAATTCTTGGTGTATGGTAGGGGTCTAACTTCATTATTTTGTATGTGGATATCCAGTTGTCCCAGCACCATTTGTTGAAAAGACTGTTCTTGGGGCAACCTGGGTGGTTTAGTCGGTTAAGTGTCTGACTCTGGCCTCAGGTCATGATCTTGCTGCTCTTGGGTTTGAGTGCTGCATCGGGCTCTGTGCTAACTGCTCACAGCTTGGAGCCTGCTTCAGATGCTGTGTCTCTGCTCCTCCCTCGCTCATGCTTTGTCTCTCTCTCTCTGAAAAATAAACATTAAAACCAAAAAAAAAAGACTGTTCTTTCTCCATCGAATGGTCTTAGGACCTTTGCTTAAAATCAGTTGGTTTTGGACACGTGTGTTCATTTCTGAACTTTTAATTCTTTTCCATTGATGTATATGTCTATCCATGGTATCATACCACTCTGTCTTGATTACTATAGATTAAAAAAAAATTTTTTTAATGTTAGACAGACAGAGTGGGGGAGGGGCAGAGAAAGAGGGAGACACAGAATCTGAAGCAGGCTCTAGGCTCTGAGCTGTCAGCACGGAGCCCTGTGTGGAGCTCATGAACTCATGAACCACAAGATCATTACCTGAGCCAAAGTCAGACACTTAACTGACTGAGCCACTCGGGCACCCTGATTACTGTAGATTTTTAGTAGGTTTTGGTATTGGAAATTGTGAATCCTCTACCTTTGTTCCTTTTCAAGATTGTTTTTGGCTTTTGGGAGTCCCTTTTAATTCCATATGAATTTTGAGATCAGTGCGTCCATTTCTGTAAAAAGGAAATTTGGAAATTTGGTAGGGATTGTGTTCAATCTACTCATTAGTTTGGGGAGTATTGACAGACAGTGTCAAGTTTTTCAGTTGACGAACATGGAGTATTTTTCAACTTCTTTAGGTTGTCTTTAATTTCCTTTGTCAGTGTTCTGCAGTTTTCATTTTATAAGTCTTAAACTTCTTTAAATTTCTTCCTAAATATTTTCTTCTTTTTGATGCCATTACAAATGGAATTGTTTTCGTTTCATTTTCAGATTATTAATTTTTAGTGTACAGATATAGAACTGACTTTTGTATATTGATTTTGCCTTTTTTAACTTTGCTAAATTTGTTTATTAGCTCTAATAGTGTTTTAGTGGATTTTTTAGAATTTTCTGTACGTAAGATTATGCCCCTGTAAAGATATAGATATATTTCATTCTTTCCAGTGTGGCTGCCTTTTAGTTTTACTTTCCTAGTTGCTTTTCCCAAATTGTTCAGTACAATAATGAATAGAGGTAGTGAAGCCTATATCCTTGAATTGTTCTTTCTCTTAGGAGAAAGGCTTTCATTTTTACCGTTAAGTTCGATGTTAACTGTGGATTTTTTCATAGATGCCCTTTGTCAGGTTGAGGAAGTTCCCTTTTGTTCCTAGTTTATTATGTGTTTTTAATCATGAAAAAGTGTTGTACTTTGTCAAATGCTTTTTCTGTATTTATTGTTGTGACCGTGTGGTTTTTGTTCTTTATTCTAATATGACACATTATATTGATTGATTTTTGTATGTTGAACCAACCCTGCATTCCTAGGATAGGGATGGATATGACTTTAAAAAGCCTTGTGCTCATCTGGAAGAAATGTGGAAACTTACTCTACCAACATTACTATGTTGGCAATAGCAGTGGACCTAAGAGAATATAGTCTTTGGCTAAATGCTTTATTTTTAAGTGCTAAAGTATAATATAAATAAAGAACTATTTAGGGGCTTATATTGTAATGCTTTGTACAACATAGAAGTAATTTTGACCCTTATTAAAATACTGATTCCTTGGACTTTTAACTGTGTATGAATACTTAGTGAATTACTTGAGGATTTATGTTTCTCTGGGTCCATTTGCTATTGATAGAGTGCCATATAAATATTCTCAGAGTCTTACAAGCTCTCGTTCAGAGTGCCCTGATTTGTTTTGACTGAGCACACATTTTAAACTGGAAAATGGTAGTTGGCATGCAAATATGAAAGGGTCAGATCTCTGTTGTGATAAAGATTATTCTTAGAGGTCTTTCAGGAGACCTTGTAGCAGGAATTTGTCAGAGTAATAAATACATAGATAAGTATCTAGAAAGGGACAAAGGATTTAAGAAAATACTTGATTAAAGTTTTGAAGCACAGTCAATATTTTCTTGTGCTTAAGAACTGCTTATAATTTGACATGAATTAACTTGCATCGCATTCTCACCTGTGGGAATGGCTGTTTGGATAGATGCCCAGGTACCTGTCAGCTTTAGTTAAGAAGTTGAAATAATTAACCACCTGAAGAAGTTATTAAATAAATCAGACTTCATGGAGTAGCTTTTTGTGCCGTTTCTTCTTTCCTGCCATATCGACAGGTACACCCTAACCAGAAAATAGCTTCAAGCATCAGATGCGTATTTCGTCCTTTATTTGTTTGTCTCCCTGTACTTGCCAGACCTGGCTACTTTTTTCTCCTAACCTTCTTTTTCCTAGAGGAGTTTTTTGGATTAGAAAATTCATCCAAATCTACCAAGGAAAATTTACTGAATCTGGTAAGATCCTTAGGGTTCCATTGCAGATACCAAAGGATTCCATTCTCCCTGCATCTCACCCAGGCTAGACTCTTAGTTTATATACAGCAAATTTGGCAACATATTTTGTTTTTTGTTTTTGTTTTTGTTTTTGTTTTTTTAATTTTTTTAACGTTTATTCATTTCTGAGAGACAGAGAGACAGAGCATGAGCAGGGGAAGGGCAGAGAGAGAGGCAGACACAGAATCTGAAACAGGCTCCAGGCTCTGAGCCATCAGCACAGAGCCCGATGCGGGGCTCAAACTCAAACACCGTGAGATCATGACCTGAGCCGAAGTTGGCCGCTCAACCGACTAAGCCACCCAGGCGCCCCTGTTTTTGTTTTTTAGAGAGACATGTGCACGAGTGCAGGTGAGGTGCAGAAGGAGGGAGAGAGGGGGAGAGGTAGAGAGAGGGGGAGAGAGAGAGAGACATTGAGAGAGAGAGAGAGAGAGAGAGAGAGAGAGGGAGAATCCTAAGCAGACTGGATGCTCAGCACAGAGCCTGACGTGAGGCTCAATCCGGCAGTCGTGGGATTGTGAGTTGAGCCGAAATCAAGAGTTAGGCGCTCAACTGACTGAATCACCCAGGCGCTCCAGTAACATTGTATTTTTTATAAAGCAGCTAAGTGAGCAATTTTAAGTGAAGTGGGTGTTCATTTTAAACAACATTCTGGGTATTTGAAAAGAATGCCACTGATGAATGAGTTTTAACTTCCACTTCCCTTTTGACAATCTGAGGAAAGCTGTGGGTTCTCTCCTTATAAAAATGCACATAGCTCATTTTTGGAGACTGGGACATCATATATCCAGGCCATCCATGAACTCTTGATTAAAAATGCCTACCATCTCTGAAACAAACAAGTTTGAGATACAAAGGTCTGTAGGTTTTACAAACCATTAAGTTATGTATGTGGTTCAAATACAAGATAAATTGAGGTCAATTACAATTTCATGTTAACTGTAATTTAACTAGAAAGAATAAATCTGCTGGATATAGTGTATACTGTGATGAGTGACCCATATCCCTCTTGAGGGTCTAATGATGTATTTGCCCAGATGCTGGAAGTGCTGTTGACACAGTCCCTAGTTGTTAGCCCCTGTGGCGTTTGCCTTGGCTAAAGAGGCCTCCCTTGCATAAGGGCATATCACTTTCCTTGGATGTCCCAGTGATTTATCTCTGTAAGATACAAGGGCTTGAGTCCATTGCTCTTACTTGAGACAACTCCGAAAGATCATCGCAGATTCAGAGCTCCTCACAGGGTCACCTGAATCTTTTGGGACTTTGCGGCAGCTGAATTTCTCCCTCTGCACAACCCTGCTCTCTCTCTACCACCTTCCTTTCCACTGGTATTGATCTTAAGAGTACCCTCTAATAAACTTCTTGAATAGTAAAACCTGTCTCAAGGTCTGCTTCCTGGGAAGCCCAGCCTTGTCACGCTAGGGTTGAGTATTAGTACAAGTTCGCTTACAAGCCATAAAAGGAGACTTGTCTAAAATAAAAGTTTAGTGAGAGCTGCCTGGGTGGCTCTGTCGGTTAGGTGTGACTTTGGCTCAGGTCATGCCCTGTTTCAGGCCCTGTGGTGACAGCTCAGAACCTGGAGCCTGCTTCAGATTTTGTGTCTCCCTCGCTGTCTGCCCCTCCCCCACTCACACTCTGTCTCTGTCTCTCTCAAAAATAAATAAAAACGTTAAAAAAATGAAAAAAAGTTTAGTGAGGTGAACTTGAATTTAGACTCAAAATATGTGAAGCATCTCATTAGTATTCCCTTCACATCTTATATTTCAGGTGGTTTTTGGAAATCTAGGTTTCTTTGAATTCATTAGTTGTTTCTTAGTCTTTTTTTGACCTTGCAGAAAACAGCCAAAGTCTCAGACAGCTTGGTTTGTTTGTCGCACAGTATGAGCCTGTGAAAGGTGGGGTTAAGTAAAGAGTTGCTCACATGCCCTCTAGAACCCCCTAGAGGTTTCCCATGTTAACAAGTACGTATGATAAGGGAACCCCTCTTGTTAGATTCCTAATCATATTCCTTACCACAAATCCTAAGAGTTCTTTCTTGGACAGCATTTAGAAAATTATTGCTTTTGTTTTTATCATTGAAATGATGTATTCTAAATATTTGAAAAAGATGGAAAACCTTATATCAATGAAAGTTCTTTGTAAAACTAAAGTTTTCCCTCCTTCAAATTGGGATAATATTGTACATACTTTTTAATAACTTGTCTTTTTCCTATAATAGCATGTGAAAAGCAGGTTTCCACATCTTCACTTAGTTCTTAAGTATATGAATTGTAATGGTTGCATAATATTCCAGTCAGTGGATAGATCATATGTAACTTAGCTAGCCACTTATTGTTATGTATTTGATTTTTCTCAACTTTGTTATTGTTAATAGATAATACAGAATAATGATTGCTTTTTTTAAAAACTAAATCTAGTATGTCTGCTTTAATTAGTTATTTAAAAATACTGAGTTCTTTTGTCACTAAAATGTAAGACTTTTAAAAAAATTTGTTTAATATTTATTTTTGAGAGGGAGAGAGATGGGGAGAGAAAAGTGCAAGCAGGGGAGAGGCAGAGAGAGAGAGAGGGAGGCACAGAATCCGAAGCAGGCTCCAGGCTCCAACCTGTCAACACAGAGCCTGGCACGGGGCTTGAACTCAGAAATTGCAAGATCATGACCTATGTGGAAGTCAGACGCCCAACTGACTGAGCCACCCAAGGCGCCCCAAGACTGTTTAATTTAGATAGCCATTGTTATTGTACAACTTAAAGGGGTAGCATTCATATGGATGATGTGAATAGAGTTTCTAAGTGCAGTGTTGCCATTATCAGAAGGATTGCCATTGTACATTTATGCATCCTCTTTGTTTGAACAATTTTAGCACAGGAAGGTGAGACAAATTTTTATATATGCCTGCCAGATAAAAAAGAAGTATTTGAGACATTTATATAATTGTCTACCAAGCAGATCTTAACTGGCAGTGACCTTTGGTTTCCCCAACTTTTGTTCCATATTACCCAGTTATTTTAATACAAGAGGCCCCTAGTTTCATTATCTGTCCCAAAGCAGATTTAACAGGAAAGTTATTTTCCCCTCTCAGCAATTAATAAAATCTGTCAGGAGCAGTGAACTCTGAATATATTTTCCTAAAGGTCATACATAGCTACACTTTCTGTATAGTTCAAATTGAACAGTTTTTAAGATAAAATACAGTAGTACGCTGATGAAATTTATTACTTTTTAAATGTTCTCAGCTTCCCCTTGAGAATATAGTTGTATTTTAGGAATGAAGGAATGTTAGTGTTCCTTTGTTTTACAGGTAAAATAATTAGAAAGATCAAGTAACTTTCCCAGTATAGTGTAGCCAGCTATTTTTTCATTACAGTAATCTCCTCTATAACTCCTGTGATGAGAGAACAGTACAGTTGAGAAGGAAACTCAACCAAAGAAATAATTGGTTACCATCCACAACCTTTTGCCGGACATATTAAAGACCATAAACAGTAATTAACAATATAGATATGGAAGCTTTTCACAACCTAAACTGAGTTGAACACATTGGTTAGGTTCGCCCATGATTTTGTTGTGTCTTCCAATCACTAGAAACATTCCCGGACAAGTAAAATTTAAAGGGCAGTATGGTCTGGGCAAAATCTCATTTTGGTAGATTGTAGTTGTGCCTTTGTGGGTACTTTTTGCCAGAGCATAGGGTAGTAGACAATGGCCTAGAAATTAGGGGGCTTTTTGTATTTTATTAATTACTGTAGATCCCTCTTTGTTCCTGATTAGGACCATTCATGCAAACTGCACTTCTGTCATTGATACTGAAAGGTATTATTAACCTAGTAGGTAAAGGTCAGAGCCTTTCTGAGTAACTTGCTTCACACAGTAAACTGATGCCATTGACTACTTAGAACAACTGGGGAGACGTCATCAAAAACATTCTTTAAATGATGTTTAAAGTAGCTAGGTGATTGCAAGAAGTGTTTTGGGGTTCTTTGTCCTTAGAACTATATCCTAGAGGAAGTCTCTCCTACCTTTACTCAGTGATTAGAGCCTCAGAGGCTGAGTAATCAGTTCCACTTGGCTAGGAATAAATCATTCACATTGAAACATGATAGTTCCCGACAACTGGCAACGCTGATAAAAACCAAAACAAAAGATGTCAAGAAATCTGCGCCAATGTGGAATTGGTATGCAGGTTTGATGAATTCACATGTGGCATGTGTTTGGCATTAGTCTTTTTATGATTTCATACATTTTTTTCTCTCTGTAAAATAAAAATTGTATAAGGAGAAAAAGGTTCTATATAGTACAATAATTAGGTTTTTCTCTCTATATATATTTTACAACCCAATTAACAGAGAGATACTATGATTAGAGAGGGCAGTGCACCTTTTTGTAAATAGGTATTTTCAAAAAATCTTGAATTCTTTTTTGTTAGTTCTCTATGGTAAAAAAACTGTATGTGTAAACCTGGTTAATCCCCCCCCTTCCTATTTATCATCAAGAACATGGATATGTAAAATAAACACTAATTCCTTTGATCTCTACAAAATTATACTCCTGCAGAAATTGAATATACACTAATCGGTACTTTATAATCTCTTTCTATATCAGATAAGGTTTGTGGAACGTAGAAAAAAAGCTCATAGAATTATAAAATACATAATTTTCTGTAACAATCATTTATTAATTTTCAGTATAATTAAAAACAAGTAAGAGAAGGAAAACCTTTTTTGCTGTTTCACTGTCAAGTGCTTTCTAGTCCAAACTAGCTTCCTTCTATCCCTTGGAAGTCAGGCTAAACAGGCTATTTTAGTAATATGGTGATACTGAAGTCCTAATTATCAAGTGTCTTTGGCTCTGCCCACTAGCTTTAGTGTATTGTGTTTGGATATATGTTCCTTCCATGGAAGATGTACTTTTGTATTTGCAATGAGTTTGTATCTCCACTGTTCATGCTTTGCTTCAGGAGGGGAGAAGATTTTAATGTAAGGGCCCACAGTAATAATGTACTATGTCTGTTAGTAAACACTATATAATAATAAAGGATAGTTTATGTAAAGATGGCTTGAGTCATTTGTATGATTGTTTTTTGGTCACAGAACATATTATTTATAGCATGA
The DNA here is from genome assembly GCA_030068075.1 of Paguma larvata. NCBI lineage: Eukaryota > Metazoa > Chordata > Mammalia > Carnivora > Viverridae > Paguma > Paguma larvata. The sequence continues at coordinate 101,804,961 of CM057828.1, forward strand.
TGATTAAGAGTAGGATTCTAGTGCTGGATTGCCTAGTAGTTATCTCATAGTTTCCTGGTGATGCTTAAACGGTTGTTATATATAAAGTTCTTAACAGCAGTACCTCACATACATACTCTGTTCTTTTTAAGTGTTAGTAGTCCCTTTTATCACCACTACCTTCTCCTCTTCCTCACCACCACCACTATTATTATTATTATTAAGTTTATTGATTTATTTTGAGAGAGAATAAGCGAGAGCATGTGCACGCAGGGGAAGAGCCCTGCCAGCGTGGTTGTGACATGGGGCTCGAACTCCCAAACAGTGAGATCATGACCTGAGCCAAAATCAAGAGTCAGACGCTTAACCAACTGAGCCACTCAGTCACCCCTTATTATTATTTTTGTTGTTATTGTTATATTGTTGTTTTGTTATTTTAGGGATTCTGTGGTTTCTGTTCCTACACAGTGGAGAGGTTTTGTTTTGTTTTGTTTTTGTAGATAGTCTGTGTATATTTAGGGGAGTTTTTTTCCACTTAACACGATTCCAAAGATCTGTATTGTTCATATTCAAGTATGTGCACGACTGATCTAGTTTTTTCCTTGGCCATTGTATTCTAGATTTTTAATAAATCATTTATTTTAGTTCCTGGGGGTAATTGAATTTAGTATAGAAATAAGAAACTGTATTTTATAGAAATTGCATAATAAATACTGAAATAACATGATTATGGACTCTCTGGGTGATCAGCTTTTACATCCTCAACACTAGATAAGAGCACGATTTTGAATCACAACCAAAGCGAGGATGTGTAACAGCAGCTTTCAGTGGGTCTCATGTTATCCATCGTGTTGCTAGGTAAACTAAAAGAGAAGTATTTTTGTACACACTCCTCCTCCCACATACCACACACAGCATCTTTTGGGTTTATTCAGTGCTTATGCGGCTAGTGTGCACATATCTATGTCTTTTTCAACTCTTCCTTGCTGATGGCAGCTTGCCCAAAGGGGGCAATTTTACTGTCCACCGTCTTTCATTTTGTCAGTTCTTTTCAGCATGGAATGTTTATTCCGCCTCTTTAGAAGTGAATCGCCATTCTTTTCCTCTTCTCCAACTCAACAATCTGTTTAGACAGCTGGGTAATTGAAAAAGAAGGTATCTTAGGGAGAACGTGTTAATGGGGATTTTACCAAGTTCAGCAGCTTCTGCACCTGAATATATTATGAAAAGTTTTTGCCAGCAAAGAGTAATGAATTTCTTTAATAGCTTGAGTACGTATAAATTATAGGAGTGGTATTGTTAGCAGTTTAGAAGCCGATGATGGGGGAGAAAGAAGGGTATCATCCTTATGATGCTTGTAAGGGCAATTTGTATATTAGGTGGGCTCCTAAAACAAATCTCTGTTTTCTTGTATATAAAACTTGGTTGGTTCTGTGAAATTTCATTTTAAATAATGGCTCTTGTACTGCTCTTCCTTGACAAAAAAGTCTAATTAATAGCATGGCTATATCTTTTCTTTGTTTAATAAGGTTTATATGTTAATAACTGAAATGACATGCATAGCTGGTTAAACATGTAAACACCAGGGCATTGCATTCTCTATTGTATACGGAGTATTAGGTTTTTGAGTGGCAAAATTCTCTTTAGCGGTTGTGAGTATACCTAAGTGGTGATCCATATGAGGTTCTAATAGTAGCGTCTGATTAAAGGTAGACTAATGATTTTTGTTTGTGATGGTCTTTTTCTGATAGCAGGTTTTGAACTTTTAATGACATTGAAAAGACGGGAACCCATTTCAAGTATTTCAGTAGCTTACCTCTATGATTGTTTCTTTGTTAGAGAATAAAAATCTAGGGGTGCCTGGGTGACTTAGTCAGCTAAATGTCCATTTCTTGATTTCAGCTCAGGTCATGGTCTTGTGGTTTGTAAGATTGAGCCCTGTGTTGGGCTGTGGTCTGACAACATGGAGTCTGCTTGAGATTCTCTCCCCTTCCCTCTCTGCCTCTCCTCCACTTGTGTGTGCACGTTCCCTCCCCCACATAAAAAAATAAACAAACGTCCAAAACCAACCAGCCAACCTACCTACCTTTAACAACAACAACAAAAAAGAATAAAAATCTAAGCCTTACATAGTATTTATGCTGTTTTACTCTAAATTTACCAAATCTTTTTTGCATAGCTTATTTATTCTTCTTGTCAGAATTCTCATTGACTTTAGAGAGGAACTTGATTCTTTTCTTCCCTTGTAGAATGAGGCAGTTCCTTAAAGAGCTTATATTAAATTGATTACTGCAGAAAGTTATCTGAACATTGTATCTAGGCTTCTTTTATAGTTATTTTCTTGGCAGGAGTTTACATATATGCCTAAATACAGTTTCTGAAAGTGTGAGCTTTTATATTATTCATTTAGTGATTAACGAACCAATATTTATAATAGACTTAATGTGTGCCAGATATGAAGACAGAAAATTGGGGTGGAGGGGCAGGATCCAGTCTACCTGTGGAGACACGTACCAAACAAAGAATTATAATGTTAGGGATTAGTGTTAAAATGTATATGTAGATTGGAGAATAGAGATAAATGTGGTAAACATAGATAGATGAAAGAATGGAGAGAGAGAAAGAGAGAAAGACTGTGTGTGTGTGTGTGTGTGTATGTATATAACATGTATATGTGTAATAAAGTACAAAGAGTATTTTATTCTCATGAAGGTAAGAGCAAGGAAATCTTTTCAAAGGAGATAACATTTATGTTGCTTTTTGAAAGCCATGGAAAGTAAACCAGCCAGTTCTAGTATTAGCTCAAGAGTCTAATCATATTCTCCAACTTGATTTTTCCCACTAGAACTTATTGCCATCCTACATTCTGTATTTCATTCATTCATTCATTCATTCATTGTCTACTGCAGTAGGATGTAATCTCTTTGAGGATAAGCATTTTTGTCCTTTTTATTACCTCTATATTCTCAACACCTAGAAAAGTTTGTGGCCCATAGCAGGAGCTCAAGCATGTGTTGAATGAATGAAAGAAGTTTGCGAGTTCTATAGTAATTGCCTTATTATTTCTTTTAGTTTATTAAGACTTTCTCTTGGGGCGCTTGGGTGGCTCAGTTGGTTGAGCTTCTGACTTTGGCTTAGGTCTTGATCGCACAGTTTGTGGGTTCAGGCCCCATGTTGGGCTCTGCACCGACAGCATGGAGCCTGCTTTGGATTCTCTGTCTTCCTATGTCCCTTCCCTACTCTCTCTCTTTTTCTCAAAAATAAACATTGAAAAAGTAAAAAAAAATAAAAAGACTCTCTCTATAATCCCTTCATTTTATTTTTACTCAGTATCTTTCATTATGTATACTTGAGTCTCCCATGATAACATGCTATCTCCATAATGTTTCTCAAACTCGCTCCCTCTTTTCTATCTCTCTTAGCTCATCTAGTCTTCAGAATCTTTTACCTGAACTGATAAAGTCTAATTGTTTTCCATATCTCTATGTAAGTTCCTTTAAATTTTTTCTCTATAGCCATCAGATTTATCTATCTAAGAGACAGAACTGGCCAGACCATTTCTTTGCTTAAAAACACCTAATGGCTGTCCTCTGTCTAGAATAAAATTGTCTGTCAAGGATAGATCACACACCAGGCCATCCATAGCATGGGTTCAGCTACATAATGTATATGAAGGAATGAATAACTGTAATAAGGAATTTCATTGAAATTGCTTCCTGTTTGGATAAAAGAAGATACAAGAATATATCTTAAAACTAGCGTTTAAGAACATTTTTTCTTTATACAGGTAATTCGTCTTTCTTACTGTCTTGTTCTAATCCTCAATTCACTGTGAAGTGATTTACAGTGTCATGATTGAAGTAATCCAATTTCTCATGTCTTTCCTGTCTATAATTCCCCTCTCCATCCCATCTCTATACGTTGGGTCGTTTCTCTCCTCTAACTACTTTCCTTATTTCTTTAGAGATTATATATATGTGTATGTGCCCATACCTATGCGTGTGTCTTTTCTCTGTTCTGGATATAAATTCAGACTTTAAAGTTTTGCATTCAGTTTTGAAACCCTGAGGATTAAATTATTTCTATTGAACACACTCAGAGATAGCCCTGATCTACCTGTTTTCAACTTAAAATTATTTTTATTGTGACTGTATTTCTCTTAATTTCCTCCCCCCCACCACTCAGATTGAAAATCTTCAAGAGCAACTTAGAGATAAGGAAAAGCAAATGAGCAGCTTGAAAGAACGAGTCAAATCCTTGCAGGCTGACACTACCAACACCGACACTGCCTTGACAACTTTGGAGGAGGCCCTTGCAGAGAAAGTGAGTGACTGGTTTGGACTTTTTATAGACACAAGACACATTTCCTCTGCTTTTTCATTAATGTAAAATTTTCTCTAGTAATGAGACTTGGATATAAAAGGCAGAAGTCCCTTAGGGCAAAAGAGAAAAGAGTTTTCTGTACTATTGCTGACATAGATAGTATAGGGGAAAGAAAATCCACTTTGTTTTTGTCAACTTAAGCATCTCTTGTTAGGCAAGATGGATTCCACAGTAGAGGGCAGTGGCTGAAATTTCTAAACAATAAGCCATATGTTCTCTATTTACTATCTTCTGAAGAAAAAGAAAAAGTTATTTTTATTTATCTCATCAACTGGAATTTAGGGTTGGAGGATATCAGACACTGACCATCAGGAAGCACTATATAATTCTCTTTTACTCTGCCATACCGGTGCCTAGTATAGTCATGGATTCTAGTTATTAATACAGCATACTGGCTATTTTTCTAGTCTTGGCCTTGCCACTGCATTTTGTGTTCATGAGCAAACCTAATTTTTCAGGAATGGTTGACTAAGTAAAGAAGTGGCCCAGCTGGACAAGTGTTTATGTCTTGGAAGGAGGTTTAAGGAATCTTGGTGGGGCATTTTAATTGGATTTTTCTAAAGGAGTAGGGTCACTGTTCTTTAGGCCTCTTGGACTCAGAATGCTTCAGGCTGTATGCCAGGGATCAAGGCTTGATCTCTGAATAAATTCAGAAATAATTCCCGGAGATATACTTAAATTGCTTCAACTTTTAGACTTCCTAAGTATCTGTTGATAGAAGTTTTAATGGCTCCTCTCTTTTACCCTCCTTTTTTATCCTTTAAGCTCAGCGCATCATAATCTCCCCAACCTCCTTCTTTTTTGGTGTGTGAATTGTGAGTTGTTTCCATTGCCTTATGGGCAACATGTGAATTACATTTAAAAAAAGGAATATTTGTTGCCTGTTGCCCTTAGGGTATGTATGTGTATGTATAAAGTTTTTGGATACTTGGGAGTTAAATAAATGGGATTATTCCCAAAGAATACTTTAGGGGATTCTGATACTATTTGAGATGAAAGGAAAAGAAACCTAGGGGAGTCAAAAAGACCAAAGCCACATTTTTGTTATAACAAGATGGGTAGGAGCGATGACTTCTTTAAAAAGTAAATTATTAACAACTTATTGCTGTCCTTTGAATGGAGCATGGGAGTGTGAAATTTTATCAGCTAAAAGCTGAATTACACTCGTATGATATAAGTAGGAAAGGAATTTTCTTATGTATTGATGTGCTCTCTTATAGGAGCGGACAATTGAACGCTTAAAGGAGCAGCGGGACAGAGATGAGCGAGAGAAGCAAGAGGAAATTGATAACTACAAAAAAGATCTTAAAGACTTGAAAGAAAAAGTCAGCTTATTGCAAGGCGACCTCTCAGAGAAAGAGGTTAAGATCACCAAAATAGAATGATTTGGTTTGTTTAAGTTGGTGGATTGTATGTATATGTTGATGGTCTTCACATAATGTATATAAAAATGTATATGATGGAAGGCTGTCTTAATATTCTTATAGCAGGCCTTTTCAGAAGACCTTAAGGGGTATTTGGAGAAGCTTTGTAGAGACATGGTAGATTGGATTGTTCATTTCCTAAGTCTTCTCTCTTTTAATATGTTACGAGTTGGTTTCTTGTTAATGACATTTTTATAGATTCTAAAATAACTGAAGCAGTTACGCATGGAAAAATATTGTGCTAATGGTAAGAAAGGTAATAGATGAAAAGAGTATGCAAATGGAGGACAGCTTATTTATAATAGCTCTTAAAAATTTTTTTTATTTCTAATTTTATTTTAGAGAGAGCACACACGAGTGGGGGAGAGGGGCAGAGGAAGAGAGGGAGAGAATGTTAAGCAGGCTCTACACTGAACATAGAGCCTGATGCAGGAGTCAATCCCATGACCCTGTGATCATGACCTGAGCTGAAATCAAGAATCAGATGGTCAACTGACTGAACCACCCAGGTGCCCCTATGGTAGCTCTTAAGTGCATCTCAGTTTTGGCAGAGAAATCTTAGGTGATTGCTGACCAGTTAGGTGACCTAGTATATTTTAGTCTTGCTTTTAGAGAATCCTGTTATTGTGACCTCAATAGTAAAAATACCTAATGCCTTGTGATCATGTAATAATACATGAGCTTTAGGGACATTCTTGGATTTTCTTTCTTATATCTTTAAGAAAACTTATGGTGAGGCACCTGGATGGCCCAGTAAGTTAAGTGTCTGACTTCAGCTCAGGTCATGATCTCTTGGTTTGTGGGTTTGAGCCCTACATTGGGCTCTGTGCTGATAGCTCAGAGCCTGGAGTCTGCTTCAGATTCTGTGTCTCTGTCTCTCTCTGCCCCTTCCCCACTTGTACTCTGTCTGTGTCTGTCTCTCAAAAATAAACATTTGGAAAAAATTTATGGTAATTTATATTTCTAATGGAACTTCCCTTCTAAAAGGGAAAAGCATTTTATATTTATGTGGGTGAAGCTACCACAGTAACTAGTAGTGACTTCTACTAGTGACTACTTTCATTCACAAAGCTTGATCTCCTTTTATTTTGTGGGAATGGATATGTATTGATAGAACTCTTTAAATCACAATTCAATTGGTATTTCTTGGGAATTCAACTTATTTTAGTTAGGACTTGAAAGCTGAGTCTAACATTGTTTTATATTTCATGAGTATTCTTGAAATGGAAATTTCAGTATATAGTAATGAACAGAAAGTATAAGCCACAAGATAATAAATTAAACATTCTTTATTTCCATTTTGTTTGTAGTTAGTATTTATTCTAGATGTGTATTGTTTTTTTAGGCTTCACTTTTGGATCTGAAAGAACACGCTTCTTCCCTGGCTTCCTCAGGACTGAAAAAGGATTCACGACTTAAGACACTGGAGATTGCTTTAGAACAAAAGAAGGAGGAGTGTCTGAAAATGGAATCACAGTTGAAAAAGGTTAAAGAAAATTTTTCTACTTTTCTTACTTTGCTTTAAATAAGAACATAGTAGAAAGCTCTACAGTGTTCACATGTAATAAATTACCAATGATTGAATAATCCCCTTAAAGTTCAAAGTGTCATTTATACCTTCATCAGTTCTTTTAGTGTTTTTACCCTGTTTTATTTTACTACTGAGAATCCTCAGACTCTTAGAAAAATGACAATTCAGAGGAAGAGTAAAATACGCAGCTCCTTTATGGACGGAGTATAAGACCACAACGTAAAAATCTTAATTATCTGATATTTTTCTCCCATTAGCATAGGGCTTCCTAGGAGATAATTTAGTAGCAATAGTCACCCATACTGGCAAGTATTAGGATTGATATAGACACTTATTATCCATTTCTCTGATTTATTTCTAAGATTTATATGGCAGTTTGGAGGTTTCAGAACACTTTCATATTTATAATCTCTGAGCAATTGGAACTGTGACTTTTGAGCAGTTACATTAACTGGGCCCAATTCATATGATGACTAGTGAAAACAGGTACAGCCTAGTCTTGAGACTTTAAGATTTTTTTTGTTTTTTGTTTTTAAAGTTTATTTATTTTGAGAGTGTGAGAAGAGCACGTGCACACACACACGCGTGCATGCGTGCGAGCAGGGTAAGGGCAGAGAGAGAGGGAGAGAGAGAATCTGCACGGTCAACATGTCAGCATGGGTCTCACGAACCATGAGATCATGACCTGAGCCAAAATCAAGAGTCAGATGCTTAACTGACGGAGCCGCCCAGGCTCCCCAAGACTTTAAGTTTTGTTCTCTTTCCATTATTTGGTGTATTCAACATGATATCCTTATAATGAATACTTCATGTAGGATATGTCTAAAGTATAATTACGTTTTTAAGCTAAAGAGTAGAAGAAAATCCAGTATCTTAAAGTTACTTTTGAAAAAGTAGGAAAATACTATTTGTGATATTATGGATTCTGATTATAACCAATTCAGATTTGATAGTTGGCTTTTTTTCCTCACTGGAAAGGTGGAAGGAATTTTCTAATTTTCTATTTAATACCTGAATATCGAAGGTGAAGCTGTTACATGTATTCAGAGTTATAAAACAGAGCAGTAATTACCAAGAGTAATGTTTTCACTAACATTCTAAACTCCCGTGTTTACGACAATCCAACATTTTCAATTTGTTTACTTTTAATCTTTTTTATCATGGTCTCTTATATCTTAAGCTTTATATTTAGGTTTATGAGAAAAAAGTTATCTTTGAATAGAGGAGGATGATGGCTTTTCCCTACTTTGATTTATTATCTGTTTTAGTAATGGCCATTTTTCTTTTCATATTTTTCCTTGTTTCATTCTGGATCATTGTTTCTTTGATTTTCGTTCATTACTGATATTTTCTTTTTATCCTGCTTCCACAGTTCCCAAGTCCTACAAGGAAGTGGTTATTATAGTTTTTATTCTTTTCGTTTGTTTTTTGCTTTTTCTCCTCTCTTTTTCTACCTTCTCTGGTTTTAGCTAAGCATTTTTATATAATTCAGTTTTCTTGCTACTTTCAGCATATCAGATATATTTCTTCAGTTTTTTCAAGTGATTGCCCTAGAGTTTGAGTATGCATTTTTTTACTTGTCCCCCAACTTTATTGAGATATAATTAACAAATAAAAATTGTATATATTTAAGGTTTATGTGATAATTTACGTATATATTGCAAAATGATTACCACAGTCAAGCTAGGTAGCACATTTATCACCTCACATAATTACTGTTTTATTTTTTTGTGGTGAGAGCACTTTTTAAAATATACTCTCTTAGCAAATTTCACATATATAATACAGTATTATTAAGTATAGTCACTATCCTATACGTTAGGTCCCCAGAATTTACTCCTAACTGAAAGTTGGTAACCTTTGATCAACATCTTCTCTTCTCCACCCTCCAGCCCCCGACAACTATCATTCTGTCTTGCTTCTTTGAGTTCACCTTTTTTAGATTCTACATATAAGTAAGATCATACAGTATTTGTCTTTCTGTATTTAGCCTATTTAACGTAGCGTAATGTCCTCCAGGTTCATCCATTTTGTCACAAATGGCAGGAGTTCCTTCTTTTTATGATTAAATAATAAGTCTTTTTTATGATTAAATAATATTTATGATTAATATATACATAAAGTATATATACACACACAGACACATATTTCCTTTATCCATTCATCTGTTGATGAATACTTAGATTCTTTTCATATCTTGGCTCTTGTGAGTAATGCTGCAATGAACATGAGATTGTAGATATCTCTTTGGATACTGATTTCATTTCTTTTGGATATACATCCAGGAGTGGGATTGATGGGTCATACAGTAGCTCCATTTAAGAATTTCTGAGAAAGCTTTTGTACTGTTTTCCAAAATGGTTGAATGAATTTGCATTCCCATCAACGGGGTACAAGGGTTCCCTTTTCTCCATACTCTTGGCAACGCTCATTTCTAGTCTTTTTGATGATAGCCATTCTAACAGGTGTTAGGTGTTGTCTCACTGTGATTTTGATTTGCATTTCCCTGGTTAGTGATGTTCAGCTACTTCTCATGCCTGTTGGCCATAGTCTGTCTTCTGTCTTCTTTGGAAGAAAATCCGTTCAAGTCTTTTGCCCATTTTAATGGGATTATTTGTGTTTGTGCTATTAAGTTGTAGGAGTTCCTTACATATTTTGAATATGTTAGCTATAAGTTTTGCAAATATTTTCTCCTTTTATGTAGGTTGCCTTTTCATTTGTTGATAGTTTTTCTTTGCTGTATAGAAGCCTTTTACTTTGATGGAGTCCACCTGTCTATTTTTGCTTTTGTTGCCTGTGTTTTTAGTGTCCTATCAAAAAAAATCATGCAGTAAACATTTTTAATCGAAGTTCACTTTCAGGAAATGTTATCCCACTTTGTGTCGCGCAGGTGCCATACAACAGAATCCTCCCAATTCCTTCTTCCCTTCCCTGATGCCATTGTTATCATTCATTCATTTATCCATATGCGATCATCACCCAATACATTACTATTCTTCTTGTAGATCATTACCTCTTAGATGAAGAATAAGGATAATAAAAGATGTAATTTTAGCTTTATTCCTTCTCCAATTCTCTTTCTTTCTTTATGTATATGTGAGTTTCTGACCTATATAATTTTCCTTCTGCATGAAGAACTTCTTTTAATATATTTTTGCAGGGTAAGTCTCCTGGCTATGAATTTCTCAGTTTTTGTTTGTCTAAGAAGGTCTTTATTTCTTATTCACTTTTAAAATATATTGACAGTGGTTATAGAATTCTAGGTTGGTGGACTTTTTCCCTAACACTTTAAATGTTTCACTCTTTTGTCTTCTTGCATGATATCTGATGAGAAGTCTGCTGTAGTTCTTAACATCATTACTCTGTTGGTGAGGTTTTTTTCCCCCCTCTGACTTCTTTTAACCTTTTTTCTTTGTCTTTCATTTTCTACATTTTTAAAAATTTTTTAAATGTTTATTTATTTTCGAGAGAGAAAGAGAGACAGAGCGTGAGTCGGGGAGGGGCAGAGAGAAGGAGATAGAATCCGAAACAGGCTCCAGGCTCTGACTTGTCAGCACAGAGCCCGATGTGGGGCTCGAACCCGCAAACCAGGAGATCATGTCCTGAGCCGAAGTCGAATGCTTAACCGACTAAGCCACCCAGGTGCCCCTCATTTTCTACATTTTTAATATGACATGTCTACATATAGATGCTGAATATTTATATTGCCTGGTGTTCTGAGCTTTCTGATTTGGTGCATGTCCTTAATTTTGGAAAATTCTCAGCCATAAGTACTTAAATATTTCTTTTATTTTTTAATGTTTATTCATTTCTTAGAGAGAGAGAGAGAGAGAGAGACAGAGCATGAGCAGGGGAGGGGCAGAGAGAGAGGGAGACACAGAATCCAAAGCAGGCTTCAGGCTCTGAGCTGTCAGCACAGAGCCCCACACGGAGCTTGAACTCATGAGCTGTGAGATCATGATCCCACCCAGGTGCCTTCTTTTCCTTTTTGGTATTCCAATTATGTATATGTTGCACCTTTTGAAATTACTCTGTAGTTCCTGGATAACTTCTACTGGTTTTTTTATTCTTTTTTATTTTTTTTAATCTTTTCATTTCATTTTGGGAAGTTTCTATTGACTTGTCTTCATGCTTACTGATTCTTTCTTCAGCCGTATTCAGTCTATTAATGAGTTCATCAAAGGCATTAATTTCTCTTACAAGTTTTTTATACCTAGAATTTCCTTTTGACTCTTCTTTAAAGTGTTCACCTCTCTGATTATATTACCCATTTGTTCTAGGATATTGTCTACTTTTTCCATTAGGGACCTTAACTATTAATCAGTTGTCTTAAATTCCCTTTCTGATTAATTCCAACATTTCTGTCAAATATTGAGTCTGATTTTGATGCTTACTGTATCTCTTCAGGCTGTGTCTTTTCTTATCTTTTATCATACCTTGTAATTTTTTCTGTTGAAAGCCAGATATGTTGTATCAGATAGCAGAAACTGAGTTATATGGGCATATGTATGAGGTTTTAATCTGGCTAAAAGTTGAGCTGTATTTAATGTTTGCTGTAACTGTAGGTGCCAGAGGCTTCAGTTTCCCAAAAGTGTCCTTGTCTCTGTTGACTTCATGCTTCTGTCTTCAGAGAGAGTCTGCGTCCTGTAGCTCTTTTCAGATGTTACCCTTTGTTATCATACTAGAGCCCTACTGGTGTGGTGGTAAGATATGGGAGAAGATAAGTTTTCTATAATCTGATGATTATGTCTTGGTCTTTTATGAGTCTCGGTTCCTGGCTGGGATCTTTAGTAAGGTTTTTCCTCTTAGATAGAGGGGGCTAGGATGAGAGGAATGCCCATTTGCCAGGTGGGATAAAACTCTGTTAAAATCGTTGCTCTTGCCATATGTTCCCACGCATAGGTAGGCTTTGGAAGACATAGCAGAGAACCAGGGGGGAGGGGAAGAGGGGAAGGGGGGAAAAAAACCAAAAAGCCACAGAGAGGAAGGAAGACATGACATGAGAGACTCTCAAAGAATAAGAATGAACCGAGGGGAGAGATGGGTGTGGGAGTGGGGAGAGTGGGTGGTGGGCACAGAGGAGGGTGCTCGTTGGATTGAGCACTGGGTGTTGTATAGAAACCAATTTGACAATAAACTATGAAAAAACAAACAAACAAACAAATAAACAAACAAAAAATCGTTGCTCCTGGAGAGTCTGCCTTTGGGTAGAGTATGCTTTGGGCATATTTCACAGTTATTACCCCTTCCCCCCGCCCCCCCCCCCACACCCTTACCGGAACCACAAGGGAATTTTTTGAGCTCTTCACTGTGAGAACCTGGTGAGGTTCCTGAAGGTAAAGCCTGTGAAAGTATAGTGGGTCTGCCCTAAAACTACAGCTTCTAGGGCTTTCTCACTCTCATGCTTGTCCACATTCAGCCTCTAGTATTTCCTCAAAGTTACCATTGAAGTGTTTCTGCCAGCAGCTTTGCTCCGGGTAGGTAGATCTCAACTGTGACCCCCTGAATTTGCCTGTGTCTGTTGATTCTGGAGTTGCAGTTTGCCCTTCGCCCTCAGTTCTCTGATAGGGCCAAGAAAAGTAACTGATACTCAGTTTTTTAGCTTTTTCTTATTTTAAGAATGGTAGTGATGACTTCCAAATGTTTTACGTGTTGGAGCTGAATTTATAGGAGTTTTCCATATAGAACAGCCCTAACTCGTTCTTTTCTTATGAAGATATACATGTGAATTTTGCCATTTAGAATAACATCTAAAATAACCTGCAATAAAAATACAATTATTGCCTGTATTTGGGAATCAGATTTAATTTTATTAATTAATACATAAATATTTATGTAATTAATAGGTGTAAGTTAACAATATACATGTTATAACTTTTTTTAGTTCTACTAGATGTTGGATGAACTTGAATATTTTATATTGTCAAAGTGTTTCTAAAGTCATTAATTTATATTGGAAATTACCTCTCTCAAGAAAGAAAAAAAAACTTTTGACTTTAAAATCTTAGAGTAAATGAGACTGTATTTCCTAATGTAAGATTGAGATACGAGTCAGGCAATAAAATGTAGACTCAGAACAATTGTTTTATCTCATTCTAGTAACAAATACTTCCCTCACACTATTATATTTTAAAAGCAGAGCAGTGAAATAGAGAAAGACAAATACCATATGATATCACTTATATGTGGAATGTAAAAACAAAGTAAAAACCTGAACCCGTAGATACAGAGAACAGATTGGTGGTTGCGGGTGGTGGGAGGTGGTGGTGTGTGGGTGAAATAGGGAAGGGATTCAAAAGGTAAAAACCTATGGTTACAAAATAAGTCCTGAAGATGTAATGTGCAGCATGGTGACTATAGTTAATAATACTTTTTGTATATTTGAAAGTTACTGAGAGAGTAGATCTTAAAAGTTCTCATCACAAGAAGAAAATTATTTGTAAGTTTGTGGTAATAGATGTTAATTAGGTATATTGTGATTATTTCATGATATGCTATGCATGTCAAATCATTGTGGTGTACACCTGGAACTAATATTATATGTCATTTTCATGTAAAATAAATAGAACCAAATAATGTCAGATGGCTTTTTGGTTTTTTTTTTTTTTTTTGGCTTCAGTTTTAATTCTTCTTAATAGCTTATTAGGCCCAGGATTTTGTTATCTTTGTCTTCTGTATTAACATTTTGTTGTTGTTTTATAGTTTATTTGTAGGTTTATTTTTATTTTTTTACATAGATACAGCTTATTTTATTTTTTGGTTATGGGAACTTTTTTTTCATGTTTATTTATTTTTGAGAGAGAGTTTATTTTTGAGAGAGTATTTATTACTCTCAAGCGGGGGAGGGGCAAAGAGCGAGAGAGAGTAGAGAGAGAGAGGAACAGAGTATCTGAAGCTGGTTCTATGCTGACAGCAGTGAGCCCAATGTGGGGCTCAAACTCATGGACCATGACATCACGACCTGAGCTGAAGTTGGATGCTTAATGGACTGAGCCACCTAGGCGCCCTGGTTGTGGGAACTTTTAAAATCTGTTCTATCAGCGGGGTGCCTGGGTGGCTCAGTTGGTTAAGCGGCCGACTTCAGCTCAGGTCATGATCTCACGGTCTGTGAGTTCAAGCCCTGCGTCGGACTCTGTGCTGATGGCTCAGAGCCTGGAGCTTGCTTCAGATTCTGCGTCTGCGTCTCTCTCTGCCCTTCCCCTGCTCACGCTCTGTCTCTCGAAAGTAAATAAACGTTAAAAAAAATAAAATAAAATAAAATAAAATCTGTTCTATCAGGGGTGCTTGGGTGGCTCAGCTGGTTAAGTGTCTGACTTTCACTCAGGTCATGATCTCATGGTTCATGGGTTCCACCCCTACATTGGGCTCTGTGCATACAGCTCAGAGCCTGGAACCTGCTTTGGATTCTGTGTCGTCTTCTCTCTCTGTTCCTCCCCTATTCATGCTCTGTCTCTTTATGTCTCTCAAAAATAAATAAATTAAAAAAAATTTTTTAAAATCTATTCTCTCAGGGTCCCTGGGTGACTCAGTCAGTTAAGTGTTCAACTCTTGTTTCAGTTCAGGTCATGCTCTCACGGTTCTCTCTCTCTCTCTCTCTCTCCCTCTCTCTCTCTCTCTCAACATATATTAAAAAAATCCATTCTTTCAACAATTTTCAAATATACAAAACAGTATTGTTAACCATATTGACCATGCTGTATAATACATCCTCAGAACTTACTCATTTTATAATTGGAAATTTGTATTCTTTGACTGCTTTCATCCATTTCACACACCCCTCTCCCTGCCCCTGGCAACCAACCATGTGTTCTCTGTATGAGTTCAGTTTTTTAGATTCCACATGTAGGTAAGATCATATAGTATTTCTCTTTCTCTGTCTGACTGACTTCACTTAGCATTATGCCCTCAAGATTGATCCATCTTGTTGCAAATGTCAGAATAACTTCCTTTTTTTTTTTTTTTTAAATAGTGAATAGTATTCCATTCAGTACATGTACCACAACTTCTTTATCCATTCATCCATCAGTAGGCACTTAGGTTGATTCCTGTCTCAGCTACTATAAATAATGCTGCAATGAATATGGGGGGATACAGGTATCTTTTTGAAATAGTGATTTTGTTTCCTTTGGAACTATACCCTGAAGTGGAATTCCTGGACGATATATAAGATCTATTTTGAAATTTTTGAGGAAGCTCCATACGGTTTTCCATAGTGGCTATATGAAATTACATTGCTACCAATAGTGTACTAGAGTTCTCTTCTGTACATCCTCACCATACTTATCTTTTTTTTTTCCTCAAACTATTCCAAAAAATAGAAAAAGGAAGGAAAACTTCCAAGTTCATTCTATGCAGTCAGCATTACACTGATACCAAAACCAGATAAAGACTCCACTAAAAAAGACTCCACAGGCCAATAATATCCCTGATTAAATATGGATACAAAAATTCTCAATAAAATATTAGCAAACTGAATCCAATAATATGTTAATAAAAATCATTCACCACAATCAAGTGGAATTTATTCCTGGGTTACAAGGGTGTTTCAATATTTGCAAATCAATCAGTGTCAGTTGATATCAATCTATACATGACATTAATGAAAGAAAGGATAAGAACCATACGATCATTTCAGTAGACGTAGAAAAAGCATTTGACAAAGCGTTCGTAATAAAAACTCTTAACAAAGTAGGTTTAGAGGGAACACACCTCAACATAATAAAGACCATATATGAAAAACCCATAGCTAATATCATCGTCAGTGGGAAAAACTGAGAGCTTTTCGTCTATGATGAGGAACAAGACAGGGATGTCCACTCTCATTTTTATTCACCATAGTACTGGAAGTCCTAGCCACAGCAATCAGACAACAAAAAGAAATAAAAGGCATCCAAGTCAGCAAGGAAGAAGTCAACTTTCACTACTTGCAGATGACATTATGCATGTATAGTGAACCTGAAAGACTCCACCAAAAAACTACTAGAACTGATAGACAAATTCAGTAAAGTTGCAGGATACAAAAATCAGTGTACAGAAATCCATTGCATTTCTATATACCAGTAATTAAACAGCAGAAAGAGAAATCAAGGAATCTATCCCATTTACAGTTGCACCAAAAATAGTAAGATACCTGGGAATAAACCTAAGCAAAGATGTGAAAGACCTGTGCTCTGACAACTATAAAACACTGATGAAAGTAGTTGAAGATGACACAAAGAAATCCATGCTCATGGACTGGAAGAACAAATACTGTTAAAATCTCTATACTACGCAAAGCAATCTACACGTTTAGTGCAATCCCTATCCAAGTACCAACAGCATATTACATAGAACTAGAACAAACAAACCTAAAATTTGTAGGGAGCCACAAAGATCCCTAATAGCCACAGCACCTTGAAAAAGAAAAGCAAAGCTGGAGGCATCACAATTCTGTACTTCAAGTAACATTACAAAACTGTAGTAATCAAAACAGTATGGTACTGGCACAAAAAATAGACACATAGAAGAATGGAACAGAATAGAAAACCCAGAAATGAACCCAGATTTATTTGTAAGTTTATATGAAGTGATATTTGGCATATTTTCTTGCTAAAACCCATAAGAGGTATAAGGTTGGTGTTCTAACTATATTTATTCAGAAGGCTCTGATTATTATTGAAATTTTGAAAGAAAATTTTTTCTCTACTTTTTTTGGAGTAGAGGGAACTAATCTTGAGATAATGATAAATTCAAGTCATTTTTTACTTTTAGCTTAGGAATTTATACCCTATATATGAATTTGGGTGTTTTATGTCTTCAGCATGAGATAATGACTTTTTTATTAAATTAAGTTAAATTATTATTAAAATTATTAAGGACAGTCTTGAAATTCAACTTATGAATTATCATAATTTTAGAAAGTGCTAACTTCTTTTTTTTCTTCCTCTGGGAAGAAATCTCTCTTTCTAGAGAATTTTTTTATTGTGATTTTTTTAATGTATTTTTTAACCTTTTACTTTTTTTTTCTCTTGCTTGTTCTATTCTTGTACCATTTCCTTCTATCTTTTCCTCTTCTTTTCTTCCTGATTCTTCTCCCTTTAGGATCCTGAAAATAGTGTTAAGCCACCCATTCAGACCAGTAAGTGACATGACAGAGTAGTGCCATAAAGCCCTGGTTGATATTTTTTCTGTATTTTGTATGAGAGGTTTTTTACTTCTCTAGAGAAAAGTGAATGTGCAAGACCTCCTCTCTCCCTTCCTCAAGTAGGAACTCTAGAGACTTTTTTAAATGACTCCTTTCTAAAGTATGTTGGAGTGAATACAAAGTGGAAAAGTTTCTGTGAGATCAGAATTTCCCCCCAGACTTTGAGATGTGTTGTACTTCTGCTGCTTTTGCCTCGTTTTATTCTTAATGATTAATTGATTGACAGTTGCCTCTCTTTCCTCCTTTTTTTTCGTTTTATTTGTTTATTTATTTATAAATGCTTATTTATTTTGAGAGAGGGAGAGAGAGTATAGTGTGAAGGGGGGGTGGGGGGGGAGAAGGGGAGAGAGAATCCTAAGCAAGCTCAGTGCTGTCAGCGCAGAGCCCCATAGGGACTTGATCCCACGAACTGTGTGATCATGACCTGAGCTGAAATCAACAGTTGGACACCTAATCAACTGAGCCACCCAGGTGCCCTGTCTCTCTTTACTCTAGATTTTACCCTTGTTGTGGCTTTAAAAGAAACATTTCTTTTTTAATGTTTATTTATTTTTGAGAGAGAGAGCATAAGCGCAAGAGGGGCAGAGAGAGGGAGACACAGAATTCGAAGCAGGCTCCAAGCTCCAAGCTGTCAGCATAGAGCCCGACGCGGGGCTCGAACCCATGAACCTGAACCATGAGATCATGACCTGAGCCGAAGTCGGACACTTAACCAACTGAGCCACCCAGGCACCCTACCTTGTTGTGGCTTTTAACAACACCAGTTTAGGGTAGAACTTTGGCTCACACACTAAAATACATGTCTGCCAGTGGACTCTTTTTTTATTTTTTATTTTTTTGAGACAGAGAACACAAGCAGGGGAGGGGCAGAGAGAGACGGAGACAGAATTTGAAGCAGGTTGGAGCTCCAAGCTGTCAGCACAGAGCCCAACACAGGGCTCAGACTCACGAAACCACAAGATAATGCCCTGAGCCAAAGTCGCACACTAACCACCTGAGCCACCCAAGCGCTCCAGTGGACTCTTTATTAAAGGCCACTGTTAGTAACTGTTATAACTGGTTACACCTGAAACAAAAATTATTTGTAAAGGTCTTAATCTTAGAAGTACAGATTTTTGCTTTGACAAAGCATTAAGCCCAATATTAGAAACATTTCTCAAATTAGTTTAAATCAGAACTTTCTGGATTATTTCCTAACAATGTATATTTACTCCTTTAGTATTTTTTCAAACCTTTTTAAAGAACCAAGTATATTGTATTGTCTATTAAATAAGGGAAAATAAGACATCTTCACCTTTGACCTTTTCATTAAATATCCATATTCAGAAGGAAAATTGAAGACTTGATAATTAGTTTTTAATTATTGAAATTGCTGTGCATTCCATAATGCATTGGAGGTACAAGTTGGCATTTGCAACAGGATTTTGAATAAAAATTTTTTTCTTGGTTCTGAAGGTGATCGTTGACTTCAAACTTTGCTTGATCCATGTTGTCTTGTAAAACCCCGAATCCTTGCCTTAGGAAGGTACCTATGTGTGGACGGCCATTTTCTTAACCTAACTTCATTTTCATGGCAGTATTTCATTTGCAGAATCTATGTGATTGTGTATGCTCCATGTGATTCATACATGCTTAGTAAACAGTATATAGGAAAAGGGAAGGGAAGTAAGGATCAAGGGGGAGTTTGATCTCAGCATTGGCAGTGGTTAATAAGCATTGGATCTCTGGTGATGCCTTTTTGAGAGAGATTGGAGAGATTATCTTGGAGATGTCAATAGTAGTTTAATGCCTTGTTTATATGTCTCACTAGACTCAGAAAAATCTCTTGTCTTATGATGATATTTGGCCTAATAAATATTCTGAGTTGTACAATAGTACACATAAACACAAACCTGTTTGAAATCCATGATAATTATTTCTCAATGTATTACTAATATTTTATCTATATAATATTTAAGCAGAGAAAAACTTCATAAATTGAGGACTTAGCTATTAGATATTTGATAATGCTGTGTTTAAATTGAAATGTAGGGATGCCTGGGTGGCTCAGTTGGTTAAGTGTCTGACTCTGGCTCAGGTCATGATCTCGCGGTTCGTGAGTTTGAGACCCTGTGTCGCGCTTGTGCTGACGCTTAGAGCCTGGAGCCTGCTTCAGATTCTGTGTATCCCTCTCCCTCTGCCCCTTCCCCGCTCGCACTTTGTCTCTCTCTCTCTCTCTCTCTCTGTCTCTCAAAAATAAGTAAACATTAAAAAATGAATAAATAAATTGAAATGTAGATAGTTCTTTGGAACTGTAGTGTCCACTGCCACTATATGTGTCTTATGAAATTTGAACACTTTTCTTTGTAGGCACATGAGGCAACATTGGAAGCCAGAGCCAGTCCAGAGATGAGTGACCGAATACAGCAATTGGAGAGAGAGATTGCCAGGTACAAAGATGAATCTAGCAAGGCCCAGGCAGAAGTTGACCGCCTCTTGGAAATCTTGAAAGAAGTGGAAAATGAGAAGAATGACAAAGATAAGAAGATCGCTGAGTTGGAAAGGTAAGGAAAGGGAAGCTGAATGGTGGTCTCACTATGTTAGAAAGATTAAAATATGGTTTTAATACTGTATACTTTGTGGGGTGGACTTTTTCAGTGTATCTGCCTCTTGGAATTTAGGTTCTTGAGTGCTTATGTTGTTTTTTATCTACTTTTTATTGTAAGTCTTGTAAATTAATTGCTGCAACATCTAGAAGGTGACATAGAATGGAGATATTAGGAAGCTCTGGACATAAACATCATTAATTGGAAAGTGAGAAAGTATTCCTCAATTGAGAAATTGAAGTTTTCTACTGGCTAATCAGGAGAGTACAAAGAGCTACTTGCTTTTTAATTACTTTGGATAGCAAATAAATCTCAAATTCAAGGAGTTAATATTTTTTATTGGTCTAGACCTTTTTTGTTGAACCTGATGCTCCTTTTGCCTATAAATTTTTAGACTTTACACAATTTGTATTTGGGACAAGCATGCCTTTACATCAGTGCACAGGTCAAATTTAGAAGAAGGGACATTTTGAGGACAATTTAGGAGACTTGGATATGATTTTTATGGGTCTCTGACTTTGAATTCTTCAAAATGAGCTGTATTTACAGATCTAGCCAGACAGTTCTCTTGGAATTTTCTGTCTCCCCGCCCCCCCCCCCCCGCCCCTAATTAGAGAGTTTTATACTAAAGATTAAATATTTGTCTTTCGACCTCTTCTTTTACAGCATGTATTTTACATAAATTTACAAGTACATAGAAGCAGTTTTTCTAGTAGGACTTCATTAATCACCCATATTCTTCTAAATAGTCAGAGATGACAGTGATAGAATGAAGTCACTAACCTCTGTAGCTTCTTGGAGCTGATTCCTAGGAGTATTTTATTTTCATGTTCTTGAAGGTTGGGAAATCTGAGACAAAATTTAGGGGTGATCGGTAGACTTGATATTCCCCTAGAATTAATTTTTCTCCTATCCCATACCCATAGAAGGGTACGGAAACTGAGTTTCAAGAAACTAAAACAATAAAGTGTAATCCTCACAATTTTTCTTCGCTATACTGAAAATGTGTTTAATGGCTGATTGCATACTCGTTAGATTCCTCTTACTTTGATATTAACTCTGTTCGTATTTTCTGGGTCTTGATAAAACGAATGAATAGAATTCTTTAAGTCAGAATTAAGAAATTACCAGAGTCTCAAGATTAGATTATGTACCTTTTTCATGTTTGCACTTTTTCCCCCACAAATATTTAATCCAGGACACACACTTACACTTACATACTCACATGGATACATACCTCCCTGCCTTGTGTTGGCCTGAAATTAGCAGCAGTATTGCATAGGTTTTAAAATACAGTACTTTTGATGGATTAGTGACTTCCCACTAAATATTTTAATATTTCAAAAAAGAAATTCCTTGATAAAGTTTCATTTTTCGATTTGTTTTCTTGTATTAAATATCTACGTTGAAATTATTGCTTGTTATTTCAGACAGCTTGCTTGGAGAAACTTTAATTCATTTTTTGATCTAATGCCAATTTTTGGAGATGTGTGTGTCTCGAAAGAGAATAATAAGAAATAGGATTAAATTTATTTATATTTCAGACTCAAAGCACAATAAATAGCTTTTATTATCCACTATATTTCTCACATTTTGAGAAGGTTATAAATGATCTATGCTTTCCACAGAATATAACTTAAAAAGGTTGAAAAGCACTACACAATTTTATCTCTGACCAGGTAGCACTGTAATTTCATTTTAGGATTTGATACAAAGTTTCTTGGCTACCAAAAAAAGAAAGTTTTTAAAACTCAGTTTTTGTTACTAGCTTTATAATTTCTTGCTCAGCAATACAGTTTAAGATATGAATAATAGTCAAAGACAGTTGGGATTATATTATTCCTTTTGTTCCCATATTTAGTACTAAGATGCATGTGTATGGCTGCTGTGTTTCTTACTAACCATTTGCTTCTTGTGTTGCCATTCCACTATTTCCTACGTGTGGGTGTCTGTCTCCCCATAATTTATCATTTGAATTTCTTCACCTTTCTTTTGATTTGTCTTATCATGGTCCTAATCCATTGGGGTTTTGGTCTCTGTGTGTTTTTATGTGTGTCCCCTCTTGGCCATGCTGTTTCTCAGAAAGCCAGTCTCCCGCAATTTGTACCTTCCACGCCAGGTTTCTGTCCCTGCACCGTCAGGGGGGTTTGTTTGGGACTTCCTGGGAAAGTGAGTGTTATGTAAGGCTACAGTTCTGTACTAAACCGAATTGCTACTGCTGCTCTTGCTATTGCTGAGGCTTGCTGGGAAAAATGTTGCTTGATCAGAATTAAAGAACAGCCAGCATAGGTCAAGTCGAACTGTACCTCTTGGGTCCATTGTTTTGAGGATAAAGTATGTGTTCTCTGTGGTAAGATTCAGATATTGTTGATTATGATTGTCTTTGTCTTTGTTTCTAGTCTACCTTGTATGTGGTTGTTCTAATGCTGACATGCCCTTTAGGTAGTGGCCCCCTTAACTAATGTGATGGTAGTTCCACACAATGATTCAGGATACAGAATTCATTTCTAAAGGGTGTTCAGCAACCTTCTAAATGCAAAAAAAAAAAAAAGTGAACTGTTAATGATCGTTGAACTAGAGAAAATTCTCAGTGTTCTTTGCAAATTTCCTAGTACTTATGTAAGGATCTCCAGTGTTAAAAGGTTTAGATTAAATCATAAAGAATTGCTAGGCCTGTTCTTTGTGATCTAGAGAAAAATGAATGGTCCCTTACATTGCTCTTGTAGAACAATAGTAGCTCCTGTGGGGGATAATTCAGTGTTGTACCACTGTTGTACCCGCTGACCTACTGCAGTTTTTAAAAGGATTATGTAAAGGCCACCTGTATATTTGCACATATAAAATACTGTCCCAATTAAGAAATACCATTTCTAAATTAATATTCTATACCGTGGTGTATTTAAGTTGGGAGTTCAACCAGAGGCAAAACTAGTAGGATATATGTCTAAATTTATACACGGAGATTTGAAAGTTTTATTGCAAGGAGGTGTTTTGCATGATTGTGGGGGACTTGGCAAAGAAAGTCAGAAATCTGGATGGCAAGGTGACAGAAAGAGAACATCACCATCAAGATAGAAATCCCTGGGCATGGGCAAAAATTCAGCCTAGTCCACAGGTAGAATTGTTTTTCTATTCTAGAAAAACCTCAGCCCTGCTTTTAGGGGCCTTCCAAACTATTCATTTCTGTCCACTCATTATCTGGCATAATCTCCTTTGCTTGAATGGATTAGATTTAATTATAACCTTCATAGCAACATCTAAATTAGTGTTTGGTTAAGCACTTTAGCCTAGCCAAGTTGACATTTGAAAAAGTTATCACTTGGCGATTTTGAATAGTCTTTACAGATCAATTTAAGGGGGGAAAAAAAGCACAAAAATTAAAAAGCTCTAGAGCTTTACCTGTCCTTACGTAAGTAGACCAGTTAGGAACCCTGAATGTAATTGAGAATTTCTTTTCTAAAGCGATTATATTAGTGTTTATATTTAGATTTATCTTTGGTTAGCTTATCTTTGGTATAATGTTTAAAATATTGAGAGGAGAGTAATGTAAGCGATAGAATTCTGATGTAATATATTTTCAGACTTCTGCAATAATTGTTTAAAAATTTTTTTAATTAAGGAAATTGTTTTTATTGAGGTATAGTTGGCATGTGACATTATGTTAATTTCAGGTATACAACATAATGATTCAATTTTTGTATAGATTGCAAAATAATCACAATAACTGTAGTTAACATCTGCTACCATACACAGTCACAGAAATTTTTTTTTTTCATGTAATGAGAACTTTTAGGATCTGTTCTCATCGCAGCTTTCAAATACATCCTACAGTGTTTTTAACTACAGTCACCCTGCTGTATATGACATCTCTAGAAAGTTTATACCTTTTGACAACTTTACCCATTCACCCATCCTCAAACCATATATCTGGCAACTGCTTATCTGTTCTCTGTATCTAGGAATTAGTTTTTTTTGTGTGTGTGTATATATTTTAACTGAAGTAGAGTTGACATACAGTATTATATTAGTTTCAGGTAGACAACGTAATGATTTGACATTTATATACATTATGAAATGCTCACCACAATTAAGTGTAGTTACTGTCTATCACCATTCAAAGTGATCATAATATTACCGACTGTATTCCCTAGCTGTACTTTTCATCTCCGTGACTTAATTCTTTTATGCTGAAAGTTCGTACCTCTTTTTCGCTTTCACCTATTTCTCCCATTCCTCTGGCCTCCCTTCCCCACCCCTGCTTCTGACAACCACCAGTTTGTTCTTCTTATTTATGAGTCTGTTTTTGTTTGTTTTGTTTTTGGTATTTGTTTTGATTTTTGTTATGGTATTTGTCTTTTTCTGTTTGACTTATTTCACTTAGCATAATGACCATCTAGGTCTATCCTGTTGTCTCAAATGGCAAGATTTCGTTCTTTTTTATGAATGAGTGATATTCCATTGTAAATATATATACCACATCTTCTTTTTCCATCTATTGATGGACACTTAGGTTGTTCCCATATCTTGGCTATCGTAAATAATGCACCAGTAAACATAGGGGTGCATATATCTTTCCGAATTTGTATTTTTGCTTTCTTTGGGTGAATACCCAGAAATGGATTTTTGGTCTTATGGTATTTCTATTTTTAATTTCTTTGGGCAATCTTCATATTGTTTTCCTTAGTGGCTGCACCAGTTTATATTACCACTAATAGTGCAGTAGGGTTCTCTTTTCTCCATGTCTTCACCAACACTTGTTATTGCTTGTCTTTTTTGATACTAGCCATTCTGACTGATGTGAGGCGATATCTCACTGTGGTTTTGATTTGCATTTCCCTGATGATTCATGGCATTAAGCATCTTTTGGCACTTGACCATCTTTATGTCTTCTTTCCATTCTCCGCCCATTTTTTAATTGAGTTTCGTTGTTGTTGAGTTGATGAATTCTTTATATGTTCTTTATATATTAACCCCTTATCAGATATATCTTTTGCATGTATCTTCTCCCATTCAGTAGGTTGCCTTTCATTTTGTTGATGGTGTTTTCCTTTGCTGTGCAAAAAATGTTTGATTTGATGTAGTCCCAATAGTTTATTTTTGTTTTTGTTTTCCTTATTTGAGGACATAGGTCAAAAAAAAAAATACTGCTAAAACTGATGTCTGATGTCAGAGTATTTACAGTTTATGTTCTCTTTTAGGAATTTTATGGTTTCAGGTCATACCATTAGGTTTTTAATCCTTTTTGAGTTTGTTTTTTGTTTTTTTTGTTTTTGTTTTTAAATATGGCAGAAGAAAGTAGTCTGGTTTTACTCTTTTATATGTAGCTGTTTAGTGTTCTCAACATCATTTACTGAAGAGACTGTCTTTTCCCCATTGTATATCCTTGCCTCTTTTGTTGTAGATTGACTGTGCAAGTGTGGGTTTATTTCATGGCTCTATATTGTTTCATTGATCTGTGTGTCTGTTTTTGTTCCTGTGCCACACTGGTTTGGTTTCTATAGCTTTGTAGTAGAGTTTAAAATTGGGATTGTGATACCTCCAGCTTTGTTCTTTCTCAAGATTGCTTTTGAAATTGAGGATCTTTTGTGGTTCCATGCAAATTTTAGGATTATTCTAGTTTTGTGCAAAATATATTGGTATTTTGATAGGGATTGCATTGAATGTAGGTTGCTTTGGGTACCATGGACGTTTTAACAATATTAATTCTTTCAGCCATGAGCATGTTATATCTTTTCATTTGTTCATGCCATCTTCAGTTCAGGAGTATTCCTGAACTCACTTTAGGAGCTTTTCTGAACCTAGACTTCTGTTATGTGAGATAGTATATTTTCATAAATTTTAAGCCATTTTGGGGTGTCTGGGTGGCTCAGACCTTGACCAAGGTTGAGCTGTCTTTGTCTGCTCAACACTTTATGAATCAAAAATTAACTTCCTCACTGTTTTACTTAGTGCCTCAAATCAGGGGTGATTAACTTGTTATGACAATTTTGGCTCTTTTAAATAAGGCAGTACTTTGAGGATACCAGTTAAAGCAGTTATAAATTATTCTACTATGCTGGTATCTTCAGGTATTTGCATACATCTTTCAGTCCTTCATTACCTTGGTTTTAATCCTCCCTTTCTTTGTCTTTCTCTTCCTTTATCCCAACCCACATGCCTGGAACAGATCTTGCCCCTTCACTTTTGGAAAGGGCATTATACAGGAGATTTTTGCCTTCAATCAGGCAACTACTTTAAAGAGTGATAGATTTTGACCTTAAAAAAATATTTTTTAACGTGTATTTATTTTTGAGAGAGAGAGTTTGCACATGTGTGTGCATGCTGGTAGGGAAGGGGCAGAGAGAGACAGAGGATGCTGACAGCATAGAGTCTGTTGTAGGGCTTGAACTCATGAACCGTGAGATCATAACCTGAGCCAAAGTCGGATGCTTAATCAACTGAGCCACCCAGGTGCCCCCAAAACAAATTTTTATTGTGACAGAAATGGCCTTATTTCCTTTGAAATGTGGGCATTACTCTTACCTCATTTGTATTCAATGATCAATTCTTTTTCTGTGCCTTCATAGAAACATTAAAAAGCAAACTGGCACATATTTTGGGTGGAGATTTCCCATAGGAACTCTGCAAGCCTTTTATGTCTTCCTTTTGGTATGTGTCAGGTAGATCTTATTTTTATCTAAGAAAGATGCCCCCAAAATTTTAATGTAAGTTGTTTAATAGCCATTTGTTATTTATCCAAGGGATACAGATATGCTGTCTCAAAGGGGCACATGCACCCCAATGTTTATAGCAGCACTATCAACAATAGCCAAAGTATGGAAAGAGCCCAAAAGTCCATCGATGGATGAATGGATAAAGAAGACGTGGCAAAAATACACAATGGAGTATTACTCGGAAATCAAAAAGAATGAAATCTTGCCATTTGCAACTACATGGATGCAACTAGAGGGTATTATGCTAAGTGAAATTAGTCAGTCAGAGAAAGATAAATATCACATGACTTCACTCATATGAGGACTTTTAGACACAGAAGAGATGAACGTAAGGGAAGGGAAGCAAAAATAATATAAAAACAGGGAGGGGGACAAAACATAAGAGACTCTTAAATATGGAGAACAGAGGGTTAGTGGAGGGGTTGTGGGAGGGGGTATGGGCTAAAGGGGTAAGGGGCATTAAGGAATATACTTCTTAAGTCATTGTTGCACTGTATGCTAATTAACTTGGGTGTAAATTAAAAAAAAAATTTAAGGTAGATCATAAAAAAAATAGTTGCATTTGTTAATTTTTGCTGCCCCTTCTGTATCATGACTTTTTTGTTTGTTTTTGGAAAGGGTTCTTATATAGATTTTAAAAATACAGATAAGGAAGCTGAGGTGCAGACAGATTAAATGACTGGTCCTGTATCACATAAGTAGGTAGGTGGTAATAGAGTTGTGTCTAAGAATTCCAGAGTCTTTTTTTTCTTTTTCTTCTTTCTTTTTTTTTTTCTTCTTCTTTCTTGTTTCTCCTCCTCCTCCTCCTCCTCCTCCTCCTCCCCCTCCTCCTCTCCTCCTCCTTCTCCTCCCCCCCTTCCTCCTCCTCCTCCTCCTCCTCCTCCTCTCCTCCTCCTCCTCCTCCTCTCCTCCTCCTCCCCTCCTCCTCCTCCCCTTCGCCTCCTCTCCTCCTCCTCCCCCTCCTCCTCTCCTCCTCCTCTCCTCCTCCTCCCCTCCTCCTCCTCCCCCTCCTCCCCTCCTCCTCCTCCCCCTCCTCCTCTCCTCCTCCTCTCCTCCTCCTCCCCTCCTCCTCCTCCCCCTCCTCCCCTCCTCCTCCTCCCCCTCCTCCTCTCCTCCTCCTCCTCCTCTCCTCCTCCTCCTCCCCTTCGCCTCCTCTCCTCCTCCTCCCCCTCCTCCTGCCCTCCTCCTCCTCCCCCTCCTCCCCTCCTCCTCCTCCCCCTCCTCCTCTCCTCCTCCTCCCCCTCCTCCCCTCCTCCTCCTCCCCCTCCTCCCCTCCTCCTCCTCCCCCTCCTCCTCTCCTCCTCCTCTCCTCCTCCTCCTCCTCCTCTCCTCCTCCTCCTCCTCCTCTCCTCCTCCTCTCCTCCTCCTCCTCCTCCTCCTCCTCCTCCTCCTCCTCCTCCTCCTCTTCCTCCTCTTCCTCCTCTTCCTCCTTTGCTTCCTCCTTCTCTTCCTCTTCTTCCTCCTTCTTCCTCTCCCCTCCTCTTGTGTTCAAGTTTTTATTAATGAGCTTGCCTTCTAAAAGGGGAAGATAGAGACAACTAGATGATTCCAGAGACTATTCACTTGAAGATCTTGCTGAGGCCAAAGGCTTTTCCCATGTGCTGGGATGCTGTCTTAGAGGACAGGTACTTTGGAAGTGGCATGTGGGTTACTTTGTTGCCAGGTCCCAACAGGTGTCAGTCAGGTGTCTGACTCAGCCCTTCTGTCAGTCTAGACTCAATAAAGAGATAAGTTCTGACCTCAGAAGACTAAGACTTCAACAAAGAGCAGCTGTTGTCTTTTCCTTTGTGATGATGCTAACAGAGGCATCTTTCCACAGCTTATGTAGTAACTGGAGAGTTCAGTGATAAGGTTTCAGTTTGAGATTTGGTTGAACTCTCCTGAGAAGTAATACTCAACATACCCAGTTAACATGTACCCCTGGATATAGGATTATTAAAGAGAAGGAACTTCTTGTTGAACTTTGCACTCTTAAGTATGGTCTCTTAATCTTTAAAATCAATATTGTGGGACGCCTGGGTGGCTCAGTCGGTTAGGCGGCCGACTTCGGCTCGGGTCGTGATCTCATGGTCTGTGAGTTTGAGCCCCGCATCGGGCTCTGTGCTGACGGCTCAGAGCCTGGAGCCTGCTTCGGATTCTGTGTCTCCCTCTCTCTCTGCCTGTCCCTTGCTCACGCTTTGTCTCTATGTCTCTCAAAAATAAAATAAAAACGCTAAAAAAAAAAAAATTAAAAAAAAATCAATATTGAATGATAAAGGCCAGGAAGTTGTTTGGTTTGAAGGCTAGTAGGTAATTTTGGACCCTGGACTTTTAATTCCGGCTCGAGAACTCTGTGTAGGTAAAGACATGAAATAGAGAGGGAAAGCCAGGATACTACTACTGCTACTGTTCTAAGAAAGCAAGAGAATCAGAGACAAGTTTTGTTATTCATTCATTCATTCATACACACACACACTATTAGGCCAGTTCTGTAAGTAGTTATAATGGAGGAAACTTTTTTTTTTTTTACTTTTTTTTTTTTGAGCAAGAATGAGAGTGCTTGGGAGAGGGGCAAAGGGAGGAGGAGAGAAAATCTTAAGCACACGCCATGCCCAGTATGGAACCTGACACAGGCTTAATCCCACAACTGTGAGATCATGACCTGAGCTGAAATCAAGATGCTTGAGTGAGCCATCTAGTTTTTTTTACTTTTTGATGGTTAATTTTATTTTCTTTGCTAACCATCTTTTTTAGACCTCGTCTTGAACTGCTAGTTTTTGGCTTTTGCATCATGATTAAACTTAAATTTTATGGACTAGCAAGGAAACCAAAACTGCATATATTATGTTATTTCCAAGGGACTTGCATTCTGATTTATAAACATTTGGTTTTACTTAAAAAGTGGAATATGATCTAGTCATAAAATTTGGAGCTACTTAGTTGATTTTTGTCCCCCCGTCCATGATTTTGTGTTCTCACTTTGCTCAGAATTTAGGCTCAAGGTAATTAGCCCCTGAATTAGCTGTCCAAGCTGCTAAAGTGGTAACTCTGTCTCATTTTGGTAAGCAAGATAAATCTGTATTTCTGTAGGTCCAGGTCAATGAACTGAGCTTGAACACAAAGAATGGGATTGTTTCTCTATCATTCCAAGAGTGAGATAAAATCTGGGGTGTTATTTGCTTGTGTGTATATGTAAGAGAAAGAACTTTCCTGGGTGGTATTGGAGAAATTAGGGAAGGTAGCTGCTAGGCTTAAATCTCATGGCTCAAGGATTTAGCCTTTTGAGTTTTGATTTGGTTTTTAAAGATGACTAGTATCTGAAATTTTATGTTACAGAAATAGAGTTGTCTTTATTTTTCATAAATCTTCTCAATTGTGTTGACAAATGTGAACTAGTTTATAGGGTGATTATTTTCAATTTTTGGTTTGGTAGTCTTAGTGGAATTATTTCTGTTTTTTGAAAAAAATGGACTTCGAAATTAGAAGATAAGTCCTTTTTGGTTAACTGTTTTTTCTTATTCTTTTCTCTTTGACTAAAATTTTCTCTTTGCTTTTTCTTTTGTGGAAATCTGACCCCTTTTAACTGTTATCTTTTTGGAAAAGAAAGCCAGTTTTACTGACCTCTCTGAGGTAGTAATTTCTCTGTCCTTTATGTGTGCTATCCTTATAGTGTCTATCTTGTTCTGTGTTGTGACTGTACATTATTGAGGGCCTAATCAATATATATTAATACTTAGATACAGAGTTCCTTTCTCATTTCACTATCTAATCATCCCACATGTCTGCCCTTTTTATCTATCACCTGTATATTCAGACCTTTCATCAATCAGACTGATGGAAATTTGCGTCCCTTATCACGTTAGTTATATTGCAAATATTATTATTTTTATATTAATTTCTTCTGTATGTTTGTAATGCGTTTACAATTGTGCATATAATTTTTCTTTCTGTAAAAGTATAAGTAAATTTGTATCTATAAAATATTTTTATATAATTTCATATAATCCAGGGGATTATTTTTTGATCTGTAGGTTAGATAGTAGATATATAGATAGTAGATATATAGAATGTAGATAACCTCCTTCCTCTTTTGTCACAATGAAATACCAACTCTAATTTTGCAGTTTTTACATTTTAACATCTCTGAATCTGAGATACATGTATAAGTAATTGCACAGCATAATTTAATTGGTATAATTTTTTCTTTCTTAGTGATATATAAAGTAGTGGTGCATCTTCTATCTTTGGTGAATTGATATTGAAGATGCATGCAAAGAGGGAATAAAATTGTTTCAGAGAATGTGGGAGTGAAAGAAAGTATTTCCAAATTAACTTTCTTTTGTACCCCCATTTTAAAGGTGTGTGCAACCAAATGAATATATTTACTATTATAATTAGATATTTGACTGTTTTACCTACTTCCTGTTTAGTTATGTAGGTTGACCTAAAATTTTTTTGCATCTTTTCTTTGGAAAAATGGACTTTATGTTTCTGATCGTTTTATATTGGTATCATAGAATATATATAGGCATCTACACAATATAACCTAAAAACGATTATCCACATATTTAGTCTTCATATTTGTAAAATTTTTTGGTAAAGAAATGCCAAATTGATACTCAGTTTAATGTCTTCAGAGATCTTCTATATAGAAATTAACATTAAGTTATATATAGCTTTGACATAAACTAGCATATGATTCATGAGGAAAATGGTTCCTTAGGGGAGAATTTCCTTACTTTTAAATTCATGGTTATGTGCCTTTAGCCCATGAAGTTCAATGTCAGAGAATATGGCCTTCCTTTAGTTTGAGCAGAAGAGAAATGACTGCTGGCTGCGTTGGGGGTTGTATGTTCTTGCTTGAGGGAGAATGGACTGTTTCAAAAAAAAAAAAGAAAAAGGGAAAGAAAGATACTAAAAATATTGTAACTGAAGATGACTGGTTCTTTATCTGATCCTGCTTGCTTCAGCTTGCTTTTTGAGGAAGATGCTTGTTTCTTTCTTCTTTCTCCTTGATGAATTTCACTGATTTCATTTAAAAGAAGAATAAATTACACAGTGTTGCACAGTTCTATTACATCATCTTCCCAAAGTTTCTTGTGGGCACAGCACCTTGTCATTTGTTACTACAGTCTTGATGGGAATTTTTGTTTAGTAGTTACCTTAGGATTTTACTTAAATGTACAAATCTTAGAATTATCTACAGTTATTGTATGTGCAGATTTTTTCCTTCCCAATTAATTTCCCTAGAGCTATACTTTGATGTCAGAGTCAACTATGTGTGACTCAGAACAATAAAATAGGTGAGAAGTTGCTCATTGTTGAAAGGAGTAAGCTTCATTTTTTCCCCCGGGATTTACCCAAGTCGTATTTAAAGACTTGCAACTATAGGAAATTTTACTTAATGTCATTGTTAATCTAAAATTATTCTAATTAATGTGTCATAACCAACAAAATAAAAAAGGTAATTGGAAACCGTCATTTAGAGAATGGTTTTTTTTTTTTTTTTTTTTTTTTTTTGCCTTTGAACATTGTCTGCATTCTCTACTCTTTTATATATGCCAAAGATCCATGGATTTCTTTTATACACTCCCTTTAGGAATCTGTAAGCCTCACAGAACATATAAATATGCCCAGGGAGATGTCAACAGACCTACATTTTTATCCAGGATCTGCCACTTACCCACTGTGTGATTGTGAGGAAGTCATTTTTATTCTCTGTTTTTCATTTCTCTTTATCTTATATAATGGGAATAATAAATCTTGTCATCCTTACCTTTCATCATTTTCACAGTGACTTTTAAAAACCCTGGTTTTTGGTACTGTAACATTAGAAAGCAAAGTACAAATTGAAATGGTGCTTGCATTCAAGAAATAAACCTTTTGTTTTAGATTCTTAAAGTAAAATTTAGATCCTGAAGACAAACTGGATGGCACTGGCCATTAGAAGTCTGAGTATTTGGAGGATAATACTAACTTCAGTGAAATTGATTAATTTTTTAAAAAGGGAAAACTGCCCGTTACTGTAAAAAAGCAATAATGAACCACCAGGGCTACATGCGGTGTAGCAGTACTAAGCATGGCAACTTCGCATCTCTAACTGCTGAGCAATATTAGGAACGGATTGATATTTATAGAGCTATGTATTCTTGTTCATTATTGCTTTTAGATTGCACCATTTAAGGTGGGTTTAGGTAGATTTGGAATGAGAAAAAAAACTAAGTTCTAATTAGGAAAAAATTGTTATTGTTTTCACATTTGGGCCCATTTCAAGTTCTTCCACAGATACTAGAATTTTGTATTCTACAGAATGAAGGTATCCATGTTTTTCTGCTTTTATTATGGATAACTTGGATCCAAGAAATGGAGTGGGGTGGTTAAAGGGGTGGTCAGTTAGAGGGTGGGTATGTATAAAACTAGGGTGATTTAGTTGTGAGATCACACTTAGCAACTTAAAAGGGGAGCTGCTGACCTTCTCTTTTTCTTTACATTTATTGTTTTTTTCTCCTGCTCCAAGAAATGGTAAATTTTAGGCAAATTTTTTCCTTGAAACTTACATTAAGGTACAATGGTGTAATCTAATATGAAAACACACTTGTTGAGTGTTGTAAATCTGAAATTACTAATTTTTAATGCCTGTGCAGAATGTGTGTTAACCTTTCCCTTCTCTATTCCTGTGCTTTATGTTTTGTCTGTGTCTTTGAATAACATTGTTTCCTGAATATTGTCCTTATTAATAATTCTTTCTAACTTTCTCTTTCACATTTTCTTCCTGGATTTGCTGTTTTCTTCAGTCTCACTTCAAGGTCAGTATGCTTGTACTAAAACAATGTTAGTATACCATGCTCTTATCTTTTTCTTGAACTCTAATAAGGAACTGAAATGACAGCATTTACTTCAGGAAAGACATGTCTAGAAATCTAGTTATGAGTGCATAAGATGTCAGAAGTTTTAGGTTTACCAGAAGAGTAGATTCAAAGTTCTGTGCTTCAAAAGATAAAGGAGTCAGAAATCAAGAATCAGACTGAGCAGGTTTTGACTGAGAGCAAAATGAAGATGAAAGGAGCCACCAGGGGAATGAGAAGAAAAATGGCTTTAATGTAATTAAAATTCCGTCAGAGACATAAAATATAGCATGAATGTTGCAGGGTAAGTGCTATAGTCTGTGAGTTTTTAGAAGAAACTTGAAATTATTTTATATATACAAACTTACACACCCTTTAAGTTTTGTTTTTGTTTTGTGATTCTGCTGAATGGTAGAATAAATGAGAATATAAACAGCCACCCCTACTTCTATTTATATGTGCCAGAGGCAGTATGGTAGAACCTTTACATATTTTATTTCCATTGATCTTCCCAGCAAGTATGTAGAGAGATTTATTATTTCCACTGTTTAGGTGAATAACACAAAGGCCGAGCCCATTAAGTAATTTTATCTTTATTAGGAAGAGAGGCTAACAGCACAGATTATCATTCTGATGAGGAACAAAGATTAAGGAACATGATTTCTTTAGGGTCAACCAGTGAGTAAGTAATTGAACCTATATTTGAAGCCAGATCTCATTTTAGCCTCAGGGCTTTATGTATTCTGTGCTCTCTACCACATGAATTAAGAGTATGAGCTATAGAGCCCCAGATGACTTGAAATTTTTTAGTGTCTCATCTGTAGTTTTTTCATCTGTAAAATTGGGATAATTAATCCGAAGGGTTGTTGTGAACATTGAATGAGTTCATATAAACAGCACTTAGAACAGTATCTGATACAGGGGAAACAGATTACTCCTTTTTGCCTTTTGTGGAACCCTGTTTGATCTAGGATATGATAGCATGATGTGATATATTTCAGGTTCTTTGAAACACTATAGTGTTCTTATTGATTCATACCACTGTTAATACAAAGTGCAAAGTAGAATCCCAGTGCAAAGTTATATATGTGTAGAAAATGAGAAAAGAAGGTATTTCTTCTGTAATGATACTTGTCTTAACTCTCCACTAATCTTTTCAGGTGCTAAATTTCTATTATAGGTGAAATATGTATTGAAGCTTTTTAGGAAAAAAGATTCTCTTTCCCATTTCTACTCCCTGGTATTTCTTTTCAGTGTTTAAATTGATGACCTAAATAATATTTCTCAAAAAGTCTCCTTACCTTTGACTCATTTAATAAAGAGTAAATTGTTTTTTTTTTAAGAATAAAGCAATTTGTGTGGGTTGTAAATACATTAAAAAACAAAATAAACCCTTCTTTTGTAATTACTTATACTGCTCTAATTTAAAAAAATTTTAAAGCTTATTTATTTTTGAGAGACAGAGACAGAGACAGAGAGCAGAGTGGGGGAGGGGCAGAGAGAGAGGGAGACACAGAATCCGAAGCAGCTCCAGGCTCTGAGCTGTCAATACAGAGCCCGGCACAGGGCTCCAACTCATGAACTACAAAATCATGACCTGAGCTAAAGTTGGATGTTTAACCTACTGAGCCCTGGCACCCCTATATTGATGTAACTTCTTCAGTCAGATTTACGCTGTCCTCTTCCTTCTGTGTTAGCAGAGGACCTCCCCTCCTTTGCCAGGTAAATAGATCTTTAGGGTATCCGCAGTTTTGAGTTTATATTTTCACTCTTATTAACCTTCCTTTTGTTTCTGTGGAACTAATGCCCCAGCTCTTTTCAAAGGCTAGATTTTCTATTATCTTTTACTTCCTTTTTATCAGTTTTTAAACTCTTGCTCCATAGATTAAGTTCTAATAAGGAGAAGGCTCCTTATTTTCATTCTGTTCCTTTCCACAGGTTCTCCCAAATATAAAACATGTACTAGATTCCCCCATCCTTAAAAAGAAATGTAAATAATCCTTGTCAGTATCTATTCCTTGGTCTTAGTTCAGTACACCATCTTAATTTACCTTTTACCTTTTTATTCGGTTGACTTGCTCAGTTTTTGAAAGAATCATTTATGCTTGCTTGCCTCTACTTCCACTCTTGCATTTATTTTTCACATGTAATTTGGATTCTTCTCTCACTGCTGTGGTAAAATGGCTTCAGGGATATACTGGTTGCCAAATTTTTAGTAACTTTGTCTTGGATCTATTGACCTTTCTGGAGTATTAGATATTATTGATTACCTCTTTTCTTTCTAGGAACCCTTCTTTTGTAGTTTATGTGATACCATTTCTGCTAGCTTGCATACCACCTCACTGACATTTTTCAGTCTATTTTGCTTTTCTTCTTTTACATGTTTCTTAACTCTTGGGATTTCTCATATTTTAAAAAATTTCATTTTCATTTACATTATTGGTTACCTGCCTTATTATTACCACCAAAAACTCAGTTTTATTTATTTTGTTTTGTTTAAGTTTTTATGGAACTTCTATTTCAAACAGTATTTATTACAGAACAAATCTTACATTGTTTGCAATAAAAATAGCAAGCACAAATGCTGCATTTAAAAAGTGATTTTCCCATTTTCTACTGTAAACATTTTCTCCACACATTATAGTAAACCAGTATGGGTACCACTTAAGTAATTCCAAGTATGGTACAGTCTGAACACAATTCAGCTTAAGTAACAAAATACTGTGAAGGCTTTTGCCTTGTGTTTGGAGAACTTTCATCTCTGACTTAAGCATCACGTGGACATATTTTTACAGGAAAGTTTTATCGCTTTTGTCTTTTGTATGACAGGTTTTGATCTAAATATCTCTAAACAAAGCCCTACAGAAAGTCCCAGAAGAATTTGTCTGTGAAAGTCATTATTGTATACATAATTCTGTGAGTTACAGGTTATGTTAATTATAATATCGTTAGCTGGTTCATTTTAGTAATATTTACTCTAGCAGTAAATGCCAATAAGCTATACTTATTTCTAAATAAGTTTATTTTCCAAGGAGTACAAAATAAAACAGGTTTTGTTTTTCCAGTGGCAAAGATCATTTTGGTTGTTGTATGTAAAAAAGGTTTTCTTTGTTCCAGATAGGAATTTAGCGCAGTACTTTTTTCTATACAGAAGCATTTCACCATTTTAATTATGGTTTTGCCACGTTCAGTTGAGCAGATCATTAAGAGAATATTGATGACCTGAGATTGGATTGGATATTTGGATAACTTCATTATGGGACCATGGGCAGGATACTTAATTCTTAAGTGTTTGTTTTAACCACCTGTTTTGTGTTAACAGTAACACTTAACGTAGTGTTTGTTTTTTAGTATCCTCCTCTAAGCATTTCTGGTTTGTATAGATTTATTTGTTTTTTCTCTTTCTTATTCTTTCCTGTTTTCCCCTGTGTCCCTGCTTCCATTTAGTACAGAGCAGAGAGATTTCATTTAGAGCGATGGTGACTGAAGATTCACATTCTCTATTCTTAAACATATATACATGTCTTTAGTGATTATTCAATGACATTATCCCCAGAGAAAGAATACAAAGAAATGATTCCATGACTAGATGAAAATATATGATTTGATTCAGAACTCATTGTTACTTTTTATTTAGCAGCACCTTTGGCTAAAGGCAAGACATTCAGTAGGTGAAGCCTATAAATATCCTCTCATTTACTTACTCCCTGGTTTACACAAATTGAGCTCAATATTATTATTACTCCTATTTTATTTGGCAGTGCCTGTTGCAGACTTATCTTCAAAACAAATGTTTGGAATCTGTGGGATACTCTCCATCAACAGCATTTAGACCAGAGTCTCTATATTGTTATGTAATAAAAGTTAAATATGTCTTGCTTAGATGCGTTCCTGTTTTCGTATAGTCTCTTTCATCTAATTTGATGAAAGAGTTCTACATTGATTTCCAAAGTCTAAGTCAACCAGCCATTTTTCTGACTGCACATCTTAAGACTTTTTTTCATTATTGTCTGACAGGAGGCACTAAAACCTCATAAGAAGTCATTCACAAAAAGAGAAGCCTTCAGTTTTTCTTTTTCCTTTTTCCTTTTTTTTTTAGCTAAAGTGTTCAGGATTTTATAGGTCTAAAAGCGTTTCTGACCTTGTGGGATTTATTTACAAAGAGTTTGATTTATAGGCAAGAGTATAATCTAGGAGAATGATCTGTTGTTGGTTGCATTCTTTTACTTCTACTTGTCATTCTGTTGGCTTTTTTTTAATTAAAATTTTTTTTAAATTTATTTTTGAGAGAGAGAAAGACAGAGTCTGAGTGGGGAACGGGCAGAGAGAGAGGGAGACACAGAATCTAAAGCAGGTTCTAGGCTCTGAGCTGTCAGCACAGAGCCCGATGTGAGGCTCAAACTCGTGAACTGCGAGATCATGAGCTGAGTTGAAGTCAGACTTAACTGACTGAGCCACCTAGGTGCCCCTTGTTGGCTTTCTTAAACAGCCGTATTGTTCAAGAGGGTATTTCCTTATTTTCTTTCCTTTCAAGCAATAATATTGCCTAGTGTTTTTGTAATGGGTCATGCAAGCACATTGTGGCCACAACCTCCATTAACTACATTCTCCTGAAATATAGTGTTATCATTTTGAATGATTCATTGGTAGAAAAAAATGCGTGAACACATACTTGTACTGATCTACCTAACTGTTCTACTGAAAAGTATTGAGTTTTGTGCTATCATCCATTGAGAAGTGGTAAATGTAGTTTTTCACGGTGGCACTTATAGACAATTATCTGACATTCTTTAGCTAAACATAGAGAAGGGAGGAAAGATTAAATTTATAGTTAGGTAAAATTCGAATTTGTATATAATTGCCAGATTTAGCAAATATACATATGGGATATCAGTTAAATTAGTATTTCAGATAAACAGTGGATACTTTTTTAGTATTAATGTCATAAAAATACTGGGACATACTTATACTAAAACACTTCCTTCTCCCCTCAAATAAGTAAATGTTAAAGAATAATAAAACCTCATAATAGTATTTTGAATAAGGTGACAAAAGAGATAATGTGATGATAAACATTAAGGTGCTTGGTATATGATGAGGAACTTATGAAGGTGGTTATTATTAATATTTTATCTAACATAGTGCTAGACTTAACATTCAAACATAGAGTATTCAGTCTCACACACACCCTTCCCACCACCTGCAAAGTAGAAAAAGCATATTCTGTGATTCTGTGCAAGTTAATGATGGGAAGCTTAGGTATTTAAATTTGTGTGATAAAAGATAATAAAGTAGAGAAGGAATGCTTTGTCTATGTTGTATTAAATGACAGTTTTTCTAAAAAAAAAAAAAAGGTAGGTATATGTGTTTGTGTGCATGCATATGCGTGTGAGAAATAATGTCACTTGCTGTGTTCCAAATCCTATGTTGTGCATTTTCCATACATTACCTTATTTATTCCACATAACAACTCTATGAGAGATGGGCATTATTCTCACATCACAAGTTAAAAGTTTAAAACAAAAAACAACGTGAAGCTTAAAGAGGCTAATGATCACCTAGGTAATGGTTAGCAAACCAGGTATTTAATTCAGAGTTCTCCAGCTGTTAAAAGCAAAGCTTTTTCTTCATTACGGTCTTCCCATCAGGGGCTCTCACACCCCTGAAGACTTAGAACATGTTTTGAGATTTATGAGTTTGTCATGCTGATGGGTTATTATTTTGTATTTCCATTTCATTGACAATCTAAAACACAATTTATGAGCATATTTTGGATCATCTGGGTGAAATCCTATAACTAAGTGACATATTTATCCACAAGCATTCACTTTGTGGTTATGATATCATTGTTACCAGGTATTCCTGCTTAATTATGGTCCAATCAAAAAAGAAGATGGTAGGCTTAATAATGGTCCTTTTATTTCCAGCAAAGTTCAGATGATGTTATGATGCACTGTGGGAAGCAAACTTGTTTTAACCAATTTGACAAAGAAAAGTTTGGGGACAGTTTAATCTTCTTAGGTCTCAGAAGCACTTGGACCATAGTAGTGAATATGATAAGTGCACTGTGATCAGTATTTACCATATAAAAGTCAATATTGGCAATTCGAATTTCACTTGTATAGTTTTTCTTTAATTTGTAGCTCTAGAATTAATATTTGTATATTTTAAGTATTCGTGAACAGAGAATCTAGGAAATCTTTTCCTTTACACTTCTGCTGTAATGTACTATGTTGTAGTTCAGGTACAGACTCGTCAATCATGGGGATGAAGCAGTTCTGCTCAGGGGGGTGCTGGAATGCTTTGCCAGCATGCTGCCATTTGAACTTCATCTTGAAAGATGAGTCCTTGTATGCTAGGCAGAGACAGTGTAAGGACAGTAAGACAACTAAAGAGACAAAACAAACGAAAAATACCCCAAAACAAAAAACCTGCAGCAGGAGGGATTGATAAAAATAATGATTCTTAAGGACCTTTGGTGCTAATTAAGGAAGTTTGAATTTTATTATGAGGTTAGTATGTCTCTAACAAACACAAAAAGCAGGGGAATGTAAACTAAACTTTTATAATTCGCTTCTGGCATACCGAATATTTATAAATTAAATCATGTTTTGTGTGCAGTCATATCTGTATTGGTTAAAGACCCCTTGGAAGTGGAGTTTAAATATTTTTGTGATGAAAATACAATGTAGAATTTCAGAGTCGTAAGTTACAGTTTTGATTTTTTTGTTTGTTTGTTTGCCTCCCTTTCTTCCTTTAGGCCAATACTTTATTATTTTTTAAAAGTTTATTTATTTTATTATTTTTTTTAACTTTTCCATATTCATTAAGCAGGTATGGCTCTATTATTTTTTTTTAATGTTTATTATTTTTGAGAGAAAGAGACAGAGTATAATGAGCGGGGCAGGGGCAGAGACAGAGGGGGTGGGGACACAGAATCCGAAGGAGGCTCCAGGCTCTGAGCTGTCAGCACAGAGCCCGATGCGGGGCTCGAACCCACGAACAGCGAGATCATGATCTGAGCTGGAGTCGGACGCTCAACTGACTGAGCCTCCTAGGCGCCCCTAAAGTTTATTTATTTTTGAGAGAGACAAAGAAAGAGCCAGGGAGGGGAAGAGAGAGAGGGAGACAGAGAATCCCAAGAGGGTGCTGCGCTGTCAGCACAGAGCCCTATGCAGGGGTCGAACTCATGAGTTGTGAGATCATGACCTGAGCTGAAACCAAGAGTTGGACGCTTAACTAACTGAGCCCTCCAGGCATCCCTAAGCCAACCCTTTATGAATGAACTCAGAAACTAAACTATATTCTTTCCTCCCATTTCAGTGGAATGCTTTAATGATTAATAATCTTCTCCCCAGTTGATTTAATGATTTTCATTGCATTTTACCCAAAATTTATGAAGAAAACCACTTATGGAGTTTGCTGATCACTAGCTTTTATATGCATCAGAGAAAAACTGTTACCATTATCTCCTTTTTTATTTATTATCTGCTTTTTATGAACGCCTCGTTTCCCAAGGTAACCTCCAGCTATTACCTCTCCATGTGCATGTTACAGAGAAA
Organism: Paguma larvata; assembly: GCA_030068075.1. NCBI lineage: Eukaryota > Metazoa > Chordata > Mammalia > Carnivora > Viverridae > Paguma > Paguma larvata. The sequence continues at coordinate 101,846,145 of CM057828.1, forward strand.
TGTCCAAGTTAAATTAGTTTTTAAACTGCGTCCTGTGAAACCACCAGGTGAAAAAGTACAAATGGCATACTCTTTCTGCACACACAGCTTAATATACTGTTTTGTGGTGTGATTAAACTGTAGTATTCACAGTGCTCGTTACTGACAGAGCCTTGAGGTGCTAAAAGTGAATGCTTTAATATCTACAAAGCACTTTTCAGACAGAAAGAGGGGAACAAGATAGCAGGAAATAAAAAGCTGTATTGTCTGTTTCATTGTTCCGTTCATGCTAGAATGTTACTTTTCCTAGGTCATGGGGCAGCATTCTCTTAGGTCTGACTTCCACCAAGAATGGTTGAATTTCTATGAGGCCTGAGGCATATAAACAGAAAAATATATGAAAGGGAGAAGAAAATTAAATAAAGTAGGGGTGTTGGGGAAGAATAAAATTGAAAAGGGAGGAAAAAATAGAAGTGAGACATGAGGATATGTATATTTCTCTTAGTACCACAGTTTTGCTCAAAAGTGTAAGGTTGTATGTCCTGTTTTAGACAATAATAGAAATTAAGATAATGCATAAAATAAATGGATGCTCTCCATAAAAATGCTTGTACTTTCCTCTGTCATTATCAATAAATCAAGGAGGAATCCAGAGTGAGCAACACAGAGCAGCTTTCTTTAAAGAATTAAAACAATTGGCAGTCTATTTATTCTGTCACAGATCCAAAAAGTCAAGTCAATTTTTTAAGGCAGGAATTTTCTTTGCTTCTCTGTTTCTCTAGCACATATTCAGATTTCTTGGCACACTACGGTCATAGAACTGTGTCATATCCTTGGTCTGCTTTTTTAGACTTTAAAAATTGATTTTAAATATACTGACAGTTGTGGATTCTTATCTTTATACCATTTAGGAAACAGGCATCAACCGTTGTAGTAAAACAGTTCCACAAATTATACTAAGAAACGTGAGAAGGGGTTTTCACTTCTTTTCTCTTCTCCTCTGTTTTGGTGCCATCCCTAAGCAGTGTCTTTTCTTAGGTTTAGGGGATTGTGTACTTGTTCTGGCCAGCATAAAACTTCCCTCTTTCCTTTCCTATGATTTCATAGTATGTGGAGTTGATTTTTTTCTTTTGGAATTCTACACTTTGGCTTATTAGTATGCTGCAAAATACAGTGCAGCTCTGACCACTTCCTATCCTCTCCTGCCTCTGCACGGAAATACTGCCTATTACTTGGAAAAAATGTAACACATCTGTCCCAACAGGTCTCACTGCCTACATATGTATAGCCACATAGTTCAAATGTGCTCCCAATTATACAGGCAGCTCAAATACAAATGCCTATTAAATTAGATTTTACATTTTCAGAGATGATTATATCCTGCTCTCTTTTCTCTCATCAAATCCACAAAATCCCTGCGTCCATAGCTGCTGACTTCACTTCATGTTACATTGAGAAAATCAGAATCAGATGCTACCCACCGTATCTGCCCACCTGTAGATCTCCTGGCTACATGCATCTTTACTGGTGTGTGTGTGTTTTCTTTACAGGAGTTCACTGTTCTAAGTTCAACTTTGCCACTTTTCCTCTTTATTCTATTCTAGTTCCCCAGGTGCTTCCTCAGTTATCCTTCTCTCTGCTTTATTTTTAAAACTTTACTCTTTCCTAGTTCATTATCATAAGCATGATTTAACATTTCCACCCTCCATCTTTGAAAGTAACAAAGTAAGCAGGTGCAGATTTAGTAGATCTGGTGTGAACCTGAGAATTCTGTATTTTTAACAAGCTCCCACGTGATGCTGATGATGTGTGTTCATGGATCATACTTTGAATAGCAGGATGGTGGACCACATCTTATAAAACTTCTTATGACAGAGACCAGTAGAGATCAAACTGTCTACTTTGCCATTTTTGCATATCTCTCTTCTTACAAATTAATTTATTCATATCTTTGTGAGAATGGAGAGAGTTAAATCTATTATTCATCATTTCATTATTTATTATAATAGCTGGAACTCCTCAGTTGAGAATCAGATTTTAAAGGATTAATTCATTTATGAATCTCTCTCCTTTCTCCTTTTCCTGCTTGAAGAATAATAAAAGATATAAGTTCACTTTGAATTTAACCCTAGTTAATTAATTCAGGCTTAATAGCAGTCCGAGAGGGTTAAAAAAAATCTATACTAAGCCATTTAAATCCTTTTCTTTTCTATTTAAGGTATGGGTTTACTAACATATTTGGGTTTTCTTGTCAGTCCAGATTTAAATTAAATTACATATTGATGTATTTATGAGTGAAGAGAAAGTAATTTCATGTTTCACAGATTCTGTCTCAGACTATTTATTCCTAAACATACATTCAAGTAACATCTTTCGTTTTACACTTATGTTGTAATGATACCGCCATTTGTGGTTTTTCCCCAAGAAACAGTGTTGAAAAGGATATTAGGCAAGAAAGTTGGGTGTATTCATCCACTCTAGTTAATTCGGAACTTATATGCATTTGTGTTGTGTGTGCACATAAACATTATACAAGGACGTATGAGGTAGGAGAGACCATGGGAGAGAGATTGATTTAATCCTCTTAGAATTTTATATACTTTTCTTGGTTGCCTGACTTATTAGATAAAATCATTTTATTTTCATATTTAATTATCCTTTAGTCTGTAGAGTGAAAATGTAGAGATAATAGCCAGAAAACTAAGTTAAAGAAAAGAAATTGAAAGTATAAAGAGAAAATGGAGTTGGAAGTGGAAAACTAAAGACCAAAAAAAATAAGGGAAGCTTAAACATGCCATACTGGAACTACTTTCTGTTAGTCTGATATAGATGAAGATCTATTTTGAGGTAAAACCACATCTCATTATTTAAAAACGTAATTTTTAATGGTTTTAAGAAAATATTTTGCCTATTTTAGAAAATTTAGAAACTACAAAAAAATCATTAAAGGAAACATTAAAAACATCCTAAGTTTTTTCTTTTTTAATTAAAAACATTCTCAGTTATGTATGTGTATATGCACACATACATGTTTAGGACCATGCTTTGTATTCACTTGGTATTCTATATTTGTTACTTAGTATTTTATCGTGTCATTTTGGAGTTGATGGAGAGAATCATTAAACTCATGATCAATATTTTGAAGATAAAAATAAACATTTTTTGGTTTTTATTATTATTATTATTATTTTTTATTTTTGAAAGAGAGCACGAGCTAGGGAGGGGCAGAGAGAGAGAGAGGGAGACAGAATCCAAAGCAGACTCCAGGCTCTGAGCTGTCAGCACAGAACCCAGTGTGAGGCTCAAACCCACGAACAGTGAGATCATGAACTAAAGAACCAATTGGACACTTAATTGAGTGAGCCACCCAGGCGCTACAAACACTTTTTTTTTTTTTTTTTGGCGCTTATTTTTGAGAGAGACAGAGTGAAGGCAGGGGAGGGCAGAACTACAGGGAGACACAGAATCCAGAGCAGCCTCCAGGCTCTGAGGTGTCAGCACAGAGCCTGACGCCGGGCTTGAACTCACGAACTGTGAGATCATGACCTGAGCTGAAGTCAGATGCTTAACTGACTGGGCCACCCAGGTGTCCCCCAAACAATTTTGGTTTTTAAATGCATACTACTAGTTGGATTGGAATGGTTGTTGAGATAGGACAGGGACAGTGGGATTTTTTTATTCTCTTTTCTGAAACACCACTAAAAACACCCTGACCTAGTTCTATGGCTTGGGGATAAAGTCAGGATAATAATAAGAATGATAATGAGTGCTGAAGAATGAAATGGGATTTGATTGGATCAGCAGTTTGACCTGTAAAGTTGGCCCTCTAACCAAAAAAAAATACACAGGTGATTTTAATTAGGTGTCTTACTCCATGTGTCATAGTGCTCCAAATAACCAGGTTACTGCTATAGGCATTAGTGGTTGCTAGCACCATCTGGAATAATCCACAGATGCAGGGTGAAAAGAATTTAAACACCATCTAAAATTTTTTTCTCTCTGAAAACAGCAAATAGTTGTATCAGTAAACTAATGTTATGAGGAATTTAATTTTGAGAAAGAGCAATTTGATTCATGAAAAGAAAATCTTGCTACATTTTTTGGTCTTTTCTAATGCAAAGGTCCCAATCTGTTTTTTTTTCCCATTAGGATATAATCAATATCAGATTAATAAAAAAAAATATTAGCACAAAATTACATAGTGAGGAGAATCCAATATAAACATGATTTACACTTTTATTTCTTTTACTGGTAACTGTTTTTATTCTCTGTGGCTAAATTTTCCTGTGGATATTCAAGATGGCAGAAAGTACAGATCTGAAATGTGTCCTCAGCGTAGCTTATTTGTGTGCACTTCCATCAGAGAATGACCTTTTATTTTACCATCTGTGTCACTGATTTGCTGTTTGATTTTGAATAAATTTTTTATTTTTATTATTTTTTAAATGTTTTTATTTTGAGGGCGAGAGAGTGTGTGCACACATATTAGTGGAAGAGGGGCAGAGAGAGAGGGAGAGTGCTAATCTCAAGTAGGCTCTGCACTGTTAGTGCAGAGCCCGATGTGGGGCTTGATCTCACTAACTGTGAAATCATGTCCTGAGCTGAAATCAAGAGTTGGAGGCCTGACTGGGCCACCCAGGCACCCCTCGTTTTTAAAGTAGAAATAATATAATCCCCACTTCATAGATGTATGGTGAAGTGAAGTGAGATGGCACATCGGAAAATGCACAGGGGACACCCAGCAGCTGTTTGTTGCATTAATCAGCTTGGGAGAGCCATTCTTTCTGAATAGAGTATTCTTGGCTGCAGGTGTTTTTCTTTTAGCACTTTGAATATATCATGCCACTCCCTTCTAACCTGCAAAGTTTCTGCTGAAAAATCAGCTGATAGCCAGCCTAATGGGTCCTTTTGTATTTGACTGTTTTCTTTTCTCTTGCTGCTTTTAAAATTCTCTATAAAAAAAAATTAAATTCTCTATCGCTACTCATGTTTTAATTATGGTGTATCTTTGTGTGGACCTCCTTGGGTTGATTTTGTTGTGAGCTCTCTGTGCTTCCTGGATCTGGATTTCTGTTTCCTTCCCCATGTAGGGAAGCTTTCAGCTATTATTATTTCTTCAAATAAATTCTCTTTTTTAAAATGTGTTTGAACTTTAGTTTTGGAGAGAGAGAGACAGAGCGTGAGCAGGGGAAGAGGCAGAGAGAGAGGGAGACACGGAGTCCCAAGTAGGCTCCAGGCTCTCAGCTGTCAGCACAGAGCCTGATGCAGGGCTTGAACCCATGAACTGTGAGGTCATGACATGAGCCGAAGTCAGACACTCAACCGACTGAGCCACCCAAGTGCCCCCAAATAAATTTTCTACCCTCTTTTCTCTCTCACTTCCTTCTGAGATTCCCATATTACCAGTGTTATTACACTTGATGATGTCAGTGAGGTCCCTAAGTCTGTTTGCATTTATTTTTATTATTTTTTTTCTCTCTCCTGTTCAGCTTGATTGCTTTCCATTACTCTGTCCTCCAGGTCACTGATCCAGTCTTCTGCTTCCTCTAGTCTATTTATTTCATATAGTGTATTTTTAATTTCATTTACAGAGTTCATCTCTGGTTTTTTATGTTTTCTAACTCTCTGTTAAGGGTCTCACTGAGGTCTTACACTCTTTTTTCAAGTCCAGTGCTTATCTTTTTGACCATTATTTTAAATTCTCTGTCAGTAAAGAATGGGTTTAAGCTTAAGTGACCATCAACTTAATATAGGCTGGTATATGCATAAGACGTTATGTATAAACCTAATGTTAATCACAAATGAAAAACCAGTAATAGATATGCAAATAAAAAAGAGAAAGTATTTCATAACATTGATGTCAGTAGACTTTCCCTGTTTCCAACATAAATCTCTGAATTGGTTTCTTTTCTTCTGTTATTTCAGACTCTCCCATGTCTTTCTTTTGTTTTATAATTTTGTGCTTCATAAAGTACATGCTTGAACACATGTTTCTGAAACACCATTGTTATCAGTTTGTTTCTATCAGTAGGAAAAAGTTTTGAATTGTTAGAAAAATTTTGCAGCAAAAATTCTTTGTTGGTTTTCAGCTGTTCTTTGGCATCAGTGGTATATATTTGTAAATGGAAATTTTTTTTATGCATATATATGAAAAGCTTGGTTTTTCTCCCCCTTTATCAATAGGCAAGTGAAAGACCAGAATAAGAAGGTAGCAAATCTGAAGCACAAGGAACAGGTGGAGAAGAAGAAGAGCGCACAGATGCTTGAGGAGGCTCGACGGAGGGAGGACAATCTCAACGATAGCTCCCAACAACTACAGGTTAGAACCCGAGGAGAATCTGAAAGGATTGGGTGAAGAGATTGATCCATGATTGCATGTTGTTTTTCTCTTCATCTTTATCCTCCTCTTTTTTCTCTTTCTAACCCTGCTTGCTGCCTTCCTCTGAGACCAACTGTTTAGCAATAAAGGAATGACTTTAAGTAGAAAAGGCAAGTTTTATTCCACAGCTTTGTGAGGACACCTCAGCATAGGAGAAAGTTCATCTTCAAGTTGATCGCATTTAATTGGTAAGTCAATGTCAGTTTAATGAGTGGGTTCTCTTAAGCTTCAGGGTGGTCAGTATTACTGTTTGCCATTTTCCTTCATTAAAGTGCATTGCTAATCTTGGTTACCGTCTGTTTAACTTCATTCTGCTTTTTTATTCTTCTTTTACCTTTATTCCCTCTGCTTTCCCTTTCCCTCTTTCCTTCCCTCCTTTTTAAAAATTCAATTTAGAGAGCATATTTCGCATTCACACAGCATGTATAAACTATACTTTTTCACTTCAGTGGAGTGATAATTGCTGTGTAAACCTAATTTTTCAAAAATTAGGTGTAACTAGACTGCATAACAGTACTAGTGACAATATGGTAAGTTCCTGTTATGTGCCCAGTACTTGAACTTAGGCCTTCGGTCATTCATTATTTCTAACCTTTACATTGATCTTGTGGGACAGGTGGTTTTGTGCACATTTTACAGGTAAGGAAACGAGTTCGAGAAATTGAATTATTTACCTGAATGCACACAACTCTGTAAGTGGCTCAGCCATGATTTTACCTGAGACTTTCTGGATCTGTACCCTGTCAGAATGAAATTTAAATTTTAGAGAAGAATATCTGCTAAGACTCCTAAGCCGCTGCCACTTTGTTTTTCTCTCATTGCAACTTTTAGTTTGGTATGAGAGAGTATTTATGCCACAAGTGCATTATCATGAAATCTTTACTGGAGAGGTTTGGAGGAGTTACTACTATTGAAGACATTTTTATATTTATTTATTTATTTAAAATAATTTATTTTCAAATTGGTTTCCATATAACACCCAGTGCTCATCCCAACAAGTGCCCTCATCAATGCCCGTCACCCACTCTACCCTCTCCCACACCCCCCTCACCCTCAGTTTGTTCTTAGTCTTTCAGAGTCTCTTATGTTTTGTCTCTCTCCCTCTCTGTGTCTTTTTTCTTTTCCCCTCTTTCCCTCCCCCATGGTTTTCTGCTAAGTCTCTCAAAATCCACCTATGTGTGGAAACATATGGTATCTGTCTTTTTCTGACTGACTTATTTCACTCAGCATAATACCCTCCAGTTCCATCCATGTTGCTATGCATGGCAAGATTTCATTCTTTCTCATTGCCATGTAGTATTCCATTGTATATATGTACCACATCTTTTCTATCCATTCCTCATTTGATGGACATTTAGGCTCTTTCCATGATTTGGCTATTGTCGAAAGTGCTGCCATGAACATTGGGGTACACGTGGCCCTATGCATCAGTGCTCCTGTGTCTCTTGGGTAGATTCCTAGCAGTGCTATTGCTGAGTCATAGGGTAGCTCTATTTTCATTTTTTTGAGGAACCTCCACACCGTTTTCCAGAGTGGCTGCACCAGTTTGCATTCCCACCAACAGTGTAGGAGGGTGCCTGCTTCTCCACATCCTAGCCAGCACCTATAGTTTCCTGATTTATTCATTTTAGCCACTCTAACTGGTGTGTGAAGACATTTTTAGACTTCACAATAGATTCATTTCAGACATAAAAATCTGACTTTTAGATTTATTTTTTCATTCCTCTTTAATATAAATTTTATTATACAATGCATAGTCCTTATAGAAATAACACACATCTTCTCAAATGCAGTACCTTTTGATAGAAGCAGCATACCAGTTAACCCTCACACTTGCCGACAACAGTTGATACTATTACTTTTCTCTTCTTCCTCCCTTTTTTTAAAGTGCCACTCTGATGGATGGAAAATACTTAATTTTTGTTTTAATTTATATTTCTCTGTTTACCAATGAGGCTAAGTATTTATTCATGTCTTAAATTTCATTTGTTAATGTAAATCCAGTGTTATCTCACGTCCATGTTGGCCTTTTCCCCAAGGATTTTTTTGGTTTATCTGTTTTGAGCACATATAAATATTTACCTATAAATATTTTTAAGTTGCTCTGGACTTTCATTTTTTACCTTTACTTCTTAATTTAAATTATTTTAGGGCATTTTGTGTGATGAGGGTCTTATTTTTCTTCATTGCTAACAATTTCATTAGATCATTGATAAGAAATTATTTCATTCCTCACAAGTTTGACTTAGCATCTTTATATTTTACGAAATTATTGAACAGTTAGGCTATTTCTAGGATTTCATTCAACCTCCTTTGTTGAACTAGCATCACATTGTTTTTAATTACCGAAAATATTTAATTTATAAGACAGGCACTTGTTTATGTTACCTCCTTACTTTTTTCATTTGTCTTCCGTCCTCAGTGCCTTTAATGTTTTCTATTTCCAGTCTGTCTGTGTAAACTGAAAAATGCCCTTTTAATCTTTTTTCAGTTTTTATGTTATTATCAAAAGAGCTTTCACGTGTAATCTCCTAATTCCTCTTTGTGTGATTTGAGAAATAAGGATATCAGATTATTTCTTTTATATATTACATAGAAAACTAGTTTAGAGTGGATGAATGACCTTTCCAAGGTGTCTCAGTAAGTGATAGATATGAAAGTAATGACAAATGATAGCTCAGGGCCATATGGAAGATATACATGGATGTAGTTCGTTTAAATATAGTGAAAAGAGCATAGGGTTACAATTAGGATATTTTGCATGTGATCGCAGCACTTTTACTAACTAACTCTGCAGCTCACTTCTTAACCATGTCGTTGCAAATGACAACCAGTGGTAGTCAATATCCCTAGCACCCAGACTGTGATCTCTGAATATGGATCTCCACTAAAAAAATCTAGTGATCTTGGAGAAATGGCTAATCAGAATTCATGGGAGTATAATAGTAGAAAAACAATTGATTTAGAACTTGTATTAAAAATAGTTCTTAATACCTGAATTTTTTTGTGTGTTTTAAATTTATGCAGATATATTTGGGTTTGATGATTTTGTGAAATAGGAAATGTAAAGAGAAGGAATTATTTTAGTATTTCCATTATAGGCATAGTAACTCTAGGATTATAGTATATTCTTTATCATGTTAAAAATTCTTTATACTTAATGTTTTCAAATTTGATGAATAATGAATATTTAATCTTTATCAGGTGCCGCCTTGCTTTCCAAAGTTTAATTCTACTGATGATGTTAATAAACACATAGTATTTTTTCTTTTGTTTGTGAAGATTAAAACCTGGTTTAGGACAAGGTTAATTTTCACTTTTTATTATTCAGTGACTGCCAGTTATGGTAGTTCATTGGTGTCTTCACTCTTCCTAGTAGAAGTTACCGTTTGCCACAAAGTAGTGTTAGTACTTTTTAAATTTACCTTTCTTTATTCTGGAAGATAAATATATTATAAAAAAAATACATAAAACACACATATACACACAATGTAAATAAATACATGTAAAGTGTTCATCTCAAGAAATTAGAAGATTACTGGCATCACAGAAATCATAAGTCTACTCCTTCCTGGTCATTTTTTTCTCCTTCCTCTAGAGGAAATTATTATTTTGACTTTTTGTTCTTTGCTTTTCTTTGCAACCTGTGTATATATTAAAGAAAAAGTGTAGGTTAGTTTTGCATATTTTTATTTTATATAAATGAGTCATGTTTATTCTTTTGTGACTTTTGCTCAACATCACGTGTGAGGTTTATTCATGATAGTTGAGTGTAGCATTTGCACCTTTGATGTCTTGCTGTATTGGGTTTTTTTTTTTTTAATTTAAAATCCGATGTTTTATCTTGAAAGTGTTTTGAAAAGATAACTTCATTTCTTTCCAGTTTTCTATTTTTTTTAATATCCAGATGGAACTAAAAGTATTCCTTTTTGGCAGAATGTGAGTTTGGAAATAAGTTGTTACTTTACTCATTGTTCTTGGCTCAACACATTAAAAATGTTCTAAAAAGATTAAACAAATTCCTTACATATGAAACGAAAATGATACCTGAAATGGAGAGAACGTAGGAATCCCGCAGACTGTAAACATTGCCATTGTTTATCATGGCCATAGTTATGAGTGCCCTTTAAGAAAGGACATTGATATTCCATTGTATTCCGTTTGTGAGGAGACAATCTCACATCTGTGCTCTTTCTCCAAAATGTATAATCTTATTCCAGTCTTGAGACAATACCAGACAAATCCAAATTCTGGGACATTTTTATGAAATAACGATGCAGTACACTTTAAAAGTGTCAAGATTGTGAAAGACAAAGACTGAACACTGTTGTAGATGGAGGGGCAGGAACTTAGAAGAAATGTTAACTAAATGAAATGTGGGATCCTGGATTGAATCCTGGAACAGGTACAAGACATTAGGGGGAAACTGTCGAAATTAGAAGAAGTCTTTAGTTTGTAAAGAGTATTGCACCAATGTAAGTTTCCTAATTCTGATCACTGTACTATGGTTATGTAAGCTCTTAACATTAGAGGAGGCTGGGTGGAGAGGTGTATGGGAACTGTGTACTAATTTTGCAGCTTCTCTTTATGTTTATAATTCAGAATAAAGAATTTATTTAAAATTGTCATTGACTGTATTTTCTCAGCACTTTTTTTTTTAATGTTTATATATTTTTGAGAGAGAGGGAGCGTGCGCATGAGCATGGAAGAGGCAGAGAAAGAGGGAGATACAGAATCTTAGCATCATACAGGCATCTTAGCCTGACTTTTAGAGTCTCTCATCAACCAAACCTCTAAGTATTTCTAACCTCATTTAGGTGAGATACTTCCTAGTGTGGCTACTATATTCTAGAGAAGCTATAGTGTTGATGTTTCTTAAATATAGTTTGTTGATGTTCTAATCTATGCTCTTTTTCTGATACAGAATCTTTTCCCTGTGGATTTCCAGTTTTACCACCTAAACATTCTGGCTTAAAGTTAATCTTTGTTGATGATCCCTACCCTGTTTTGTCATTACCTTATCCATTATTCCTCAGCCTATATATTTAATTATACTTTGTCATTTTATACCTTTTAATATATTATAATTGCTTTGGTGTGGTTTAATCACTTTCCCTTCTGTGCTAGTTTATATCTGCCTTAGGTTAAGGACTGTTTTAAATATATCTTTTCAGCCTTTCTTAAATATTGTTTTATATAGGTAGCCATTCACTAACTGCAACTATAATTGTTATAAATAATAAAATTTAAGTTACAAATTAAAAAAAAATTATATGATGCTACAATATTTAGCCTTCTAGTATTCTTTAAAATTTCATAGATTATCCTTTAAGGACTTTACATATATATTTTTTAATGTTTATTTTTGAGAGACAGAGAGAGATTGAGATCGAGTGAGGGAGGGGCAGAGAGAGAGGGAGACACAGAATCTGAAGCAGGCTCCAGGTTCTGAGCTGTCAGCACAGAGCCTGACATGGGGCTCAAACTCACGAACCACAAGATCATGACCTGAGCTGAAGTCAGCTGCCCAACAGAGCCACCCGGGTGCCCCAGGGCTTCAAATATTTTAACAAAGGAAATGTCGTCTTCAGTTAGTTGAGAATATTTACCTTGTATATTTTTATTCTTTAAGCAGTAACACTCATTTTGTCTTTTGACAAAACTACAAGTTTTAGTCATATTCTAATAATAAGATAAAGTAGGGGGGTAGGGATGAAGCTCATATCAATAGTGGTTTGGTGCTTTGTTTTTATTTATAACAAAGATAAGTATTTGAATTTAACCTTGAGAGAGGGTGCTGTCACAGAGATTAATGGGACTGCTGAAAGAACACTGTGACTCTTGTGAGTCAGCTCTCCTGAGAACAACGAATATTAAGAATAAAGTTCAAAGAAAGTGAAAACAATAGAAATAGGGATAGGAAAACTTTACATATATTTAGACATATTCTCTTTTTAGAACCATTATCAGTGAAACTTTTGTGTTTTTCTTTAAAATTTGATTGGATTTGCTCTATCAAAAACAAACATTCTTCCATTTTGGTAAGAGATATTTTTCCTTTTTGAAATGAAGACTACTTATCTTTGGTTTTCACATTAGCCATGGAGATAATTATTTAAGAAAGCCTTTAAAAAATTAAGATTCTCTGATATCTTCCTAGAAATAGTATGTGATGTATCACCTAATATATTAGGTACCTGTAATATATTAATGATGTTTTTATAAAAATCAATTTTAGTTTCTTAACAAATATTCTCCTTGACCTATATAAAGATTTAATACTATGTCATTTCTTCTTTTTTAATTAATTTTTTTCTTGGCAAAATAGATCTTTTTCTGTCTAGAATATGGGCATACATGGGTTTTTATGGTGTTCTTAAGAAATATTAAATGGTCTTAGGGATCACACTGGAAAAGTATACACAAATTATCATCCATTTTTACAACTGTGTGTAGTTGCTGGAATTAATTTGAAAATTTGGCTATCCTGTAGATGAAGCACCTACTCAATTTGTTGGCATGTGTGCAGTTTTTTAAAGGTTTTAGCCCAAATTGTGCTGCTTTTTACCATTTAGAAAACAAAACAAGTCATAAAATTATTTTGAGGAACACTACAGTTCCAACACAATAGTGGTTGAAATGGACTCTACAGATGCTTTGCTTTCTAGCCAAAGTTCAGTTCTATTTGATTGCTAGTGAAATTTACTCAAAGAATGTTTATTGATAATATTCATGTGTAGGTAGCCCATTAAGTTGCTTCTTACTATTAGGTTAGCTCTATTCTTTTTTTTTCTTAATGTTTGTTTATTTTTGAGAGAGAGAGAGAGGCAGAGAGAAAGGGAGACCCAGAAACCGAAGCAGGCTCCAGTCTCTGAGCTGGCAGCGCAGAGCCCGATGGGGGGCTTAAACCCACGAACTGTGAGATCATGACCTGAGCCAAAGTCGGATGCATAACTGACTGAGCCACCCAGGCACCCCAAGGTTAGCCCTATTCTATGGGAACTTTTAGCTTATTAAAAGAATGTTCCCCTTAAAATAATGACTGGTTAAAGTTGCATTTGGCACTAAAATTCTTACAAGTACTGTATCCTCACCTCAGTAAAATGAATGCTTTAATCCTTTCCTTTATATTGTTGTGGAAACTCCTTCTTTGTATTTGGAAAGTGAAATCTCTAATAAGATTCTTATTTTTAAGAGAGAGCAAAAGCAGGTTTTATATATCCCGTTTGCCAACACCTCAAAGACAAAAGTCATCCTCTTACGGACCACATCAGTTACTCATTATTTTAAGTAAAAGGTTATCTTTGGGAATTTTGGTAAAGACTGAAATTTTATGCTTGTTTTTTTAATAAGCATTATATTTTTAATGTGTTTTTGTTTTATTTTGTTTTTTTTTTTTTTTTGAGAGAGAGAGAGAGAGAGAGAGCGTGCATGCATGCAAGCAGGTGAAGGGCAGAGAGAGAGGGAGAGAAGGAATCTGACCACACAGAGCCTGATGTGGGGGCTCGATCTCATGAACCGCAAGATCATGACCTGAGCCATAATTAAGAGTCAGTCACTCAATCAACTACCCGGATGCCCCTTTATAAGCATTGCTGATCAGAGGAGACATGTACTAAGATTAGGCTACTAACCTTATGTCCTTGCTCAAGTTTTTGATACTCAGCAACCAGAATTTTTAGGATAAGAACTTGGCTTATCTACAATTTGTACTATATGTTCAATAAAATTTATGTAGGGGTGCATGCTGTCAGTGCGGAGCCTGCTTGGGATCTCTCTCTGCCCCTCCCCCTCAAATAAATAAGCACCATTGTATATGTATATATTTCTGTTTCTTTAATGAAATGCATCTGCTCTTGTTTGACTTGGTTAAAAATTAAGGTTGTAACAGAGTTCTACACTAAGTGGGGGAGGTATTTGAGGGACTTTGGACAGAAGGGGAAAGAAAATACCTTTAAATTTTATCCCAAAGCATTTCCTTAAAATAAAAAATAGTTGGTGTATAACCAAATTCTGTCTCTGGGTTAGGATAGCTTTCTTTTCATGAAATTGACTTTATCAATGCATCTGTCTTCAGTTTTTTTCTCTCAGCATCTAAGCAGTTGGTAATTGAATTCTGACATGTTGAATGATTCTAATGAAATCTTCTATGTGTGTTTGTATGCTTAGGGGATGGGAAAAAGAAAAGAATAAGCGGTGGGGTTGAGAGTAATAAAAAAAATTACTGTCTCTTTATGTTAAGGATAAGGATAGCAGTTAACATTAATATCTTTCAGAACATGTTAAAGCCTCTCTGATAAGTGGTGTTTATTCCAAAGGAAGCAACTCTTAATATTAACCCAAATAAGTGACCTCCATAACCAAGGCAGAGTCCAAGTTGGGAAAGTGATGTGTGAACATGGGAGGCTGGGTTACTAACTTGGATAATCTTTGTGAGATTTGCAGTGACCTTCTCTCTGCTGCTGACAAAGGGAGAATCTTATCTTAAGATCTATCATTATCCAGTGATTTTTTTTTAATGTTTCATTTTGAGAGACAGAGAGAGAGAGAGAAACAGAGAGAGAGAGAGAGCAAGTGTGAGCAGGGAAGGTGCAGAGAGAGAGGGAGACACAGAATCCAAAGCAGGCTCCAGGCTCTGAGCTGTCACCACAGAGCTCAATGTGGGGCTTGAACTCATAAACCACAAGATCATGACCTGAGCTGAAGTTGGACGCTTAACTGATTGAGCCTCCTAAGTGCTAAGTGCCCCTCAGGTGACTTCTTTTTTTGTTACTGTGGTATTGCACGTTTTTTCCTTTTAATTTGGAGGAAGATGTTTGAAGAGAACAAAAAATTATTTTTAATTGCTGGATTTTTTGTTTGTTTGTTTGTTTGGTTTGCTTTTGCTGTCCTTATTGAGTGGGTGATTTGAAGGAAAGGCTGTGGGGCCTAGAGTCTTAGAGCTGCAGTGGTACATAGTTGATGTGGAAGAGCTGATGTCAAGAAGCAAAGTTCAGATAAGTCTGTTAGGAGAATTAGTAGTATGGGATTTGCCAGAGCCTGGTATTCTTGTTAATTTGCCTGCAGTTACAGTTGTAACAGCTTTTGCCCTAATCTCATTTGACTATAGGAGTCTTCTTATTTAAGGATATGAAGAACTCTGTGGTAGCTTCCCACTTCTTCTCTCCCTCTACCATCCCCCCAAAACTAGTCACACAACCCCCCTGCTTTGACCCCTATATTCTACAAATGAAGTGGTCTTATTAGTTGTAGTGTAGTTGTCATAGTAAATAGGCTTCAGCTCCTAATCTTGTTGTAGGAAAACTGGTTGTTGTTAGTTTTGATGAGTGTAAACCTAATTTATAGCAGTTGAAGTAAAATTCTAAAGTTATTGCTCTCATTTTGAGTGATGCAAACTGTTTAAAATGGTAAAGCATGTTTCTTTCCTTGTCTCCAGATAGCTTTTAAGTGAGTTGTCTGTGGTATACAGTATATTCTAAATTTTGGGTTACCTAAATTAGTTAAATAGAGTGAAATTCCATGGTAGAGCAGGTGAATGAAATTGGATTTTCTTTCTCTATGTGTTTTTCCCCCCACCCTGCCAATTTAATATTTTTTCTAAATAATGAGGGCTAGATAATTGGCTAACTCCAAACAGTACAAATAACTCCTCTCCATGTAATTTTAATTTACACTGTTTTTTGTTTTTGTTTTTGTTTTTTTTGCTAAATTTTGTGATTTTGTTTTCCCCTTAAGAGTAAAATCAATTATAATGAAAATTCATAAAGGAACAGGAGTTTAAAGAGGGTCTTTAGTCAGTCAGGGCCAACAAGACCAGGAATACTTCATTCTCATAATTTCCTAAAGAATGGGTTTATTTCCAAAAGAAAGAAACTTAACTAAAATGTGAGGACTAAACCTTTTAATATTCTCTATTATATATAGCTATTTAAACAGTTGCCCAGTAATTTTTTCAGTTGACCTTTGATTGATTGGCATATCATTGAGTATTCTTAGTACTGAACTACTAACAAATTAAATTGATTAATTTAATTTTTACCATAATCATAAGAAAATATTTCATTAGAGGGGTACCTGGGTGGTTCAGTTGATTAAGCATCCGACTTTGGCTCAGGTCATGATCTCGTGGTTAGTGAGTTTGAGCTCCGCACCAGGCTCTGTGCTGACAGCTCACAGCCGGGAGCCTGCTTCAGATTCTGTGTTTCCCTCTTTCTCTGTCCGTTTCCGTGCTCTGTCATTCCCTCTCTCTCTCTCTCTCTGAAACAAATAAACATTAAAAAAATTTATAAAACAAATATTTCATTGTTTGTTTAATTAATTACTCAATCCCATCACAAGTTTTATTCTGAATAATTTTTGACAAAATGTATATTTTCCTGATAGCCAATGAATATCCCATTTTTGTGAACTCTCCTTAATATTTGTCTTTTACATTTTAGGTAATCTAGTGTTAATTTGGTTCCATTTTAATATACTCTCATAGCAAAAGCTGTGTCTCTGTAGTAAGACCCTGTTATCCTAACAGGTATTCTACTCTGAAGAAGTTATAATAATCACTGTTTTCATGCCTCATTGCTTCATTTGACAATTCAGTTTCTTATACTAAAGGTATACTCAAGCATATTATGATAATCGTCTTCCAAGATGGCCCCAGATCATTGTTACTTTCTGGTGTTTGAGCCCTTGTGTAGCCTCTCCTACGTTGTGTCAGGATTAGGCTGTGTGAACAATAGATAATGTCAGAAGTGATAGTATGTGACTTCTGAAGCTAGATCATAAAAGATGGATCACTCGCTAGGAGGAAAGCCAGGCGCCATATCATAATGACACTCAAGCAGCCCTGTGGGGAGGACCAGGCCCCTTGCCAATAGCTATCACCAACTTCCCAACCATGTAAATAGAAGCAGAGGATTGAATCCTGACTGATGTCTTGTATAACTTCATGAGAAGCCAGAACTGTTAGGCTAAGCTGTTTTTGAGTTCCATATCCACAGAAGCTGTGTGAGATAAAAAAATGTTAACTGTTGTTTTAAGCTGGTATGTTTTGGGCAACTTATTCTATAACAATAAACAGCTAATACCAGACACTTTATATCTTAGGTATTAAAGTGGTATGCCATATGCTGAATTCTTTTTCCTTTAAATCCATAGTTTAGTTTTCTCTGTTGGTGCAGTAGTTAGTGCTATTTGAATTTGGGCTTGGTCCTATGTCTTACACATATGCTATTGGGATATTTAAACTTTATGCATCTTTAGAATATTAGCAAAACTTAATGCAATATTTTATCTCTTAAAAAATGTTGTTTAGAATATACCATCATTACCTAATGACTGGAAAAGAATTTCCGATAATTTTGACCTGCTATGCAAATTATTGGCATGAAGAAATTCAATTTTTGAATAAAAAACCAAGGAAGAGAGTGACTTAAAATTCGTATATTTTTTTCACCATTATCTCTATTTTGAGGTATATTTGCCTGGACTATTCTCTTTCCATAGTAAATAGTTAACCCATATGTTTAGAGTATCCATACCTGAAATAGTTACCACATTTATAACTATTTCCAGAAATTCTTGTAATTTTACTAATTTATTTGCAGTATGTGCTTCTCATTTAACATATTTTTAAGTTTGATATCGAATTTTTTTCTGAACAGTATTTATATCATTTACAGAGTGAAATATACTACATGGCTTACAGTTAATTGTGATAGCCCTCAACCTCATTCTTGTCTAACCTGGATTCCTGCTCCCCTGAGACAACTACTTTCACGTTTTTTGGTTGTTTCTTCTGCTATTTGCTTCTACCTTTTTATACTGTTGTTTTCTTATATTCCTTATATGGATGTTAGTTACCTACTGACTTCTTATCATGAATCATAAGGAATTAGCCTTTTTATGCAAGTCATCATGCACACTTCTCTCCTTCCATCTTTCTGATGTAGTTCTATCAAGTTTTGCATTATTATGTCTCAGGCACATAGTATATTATGATTATTTTACCTTTAGTTTTTCCTCTTGATAATAATAGCTTTTGGCTTTTAAATTTGTTTTATTATGTGTTTGTATACATATCACCAGTTTATCCCCAAATTCCTTTCTCCTACTCTAACACTCCTCTCAATATTGGTACTATTATAGAATACATCGACTCTTATTTATTAACCTCATAATCTATTCATCCACCGTTTTTTCTTAGAAACACCTTTCCTTGAGTATCTGTCCTCTCCATGAAATTGTAGTTATTCTCCAGGCTCATCATTACCCTCTGGGTTCCCTTCGCCACTTATTTCTGGTAGATCCTTTTTTTCTGGATCTCTTGTCTTCCTCTTTCTAGGAGTACTTCTTAAGTCTGATGGAGCACATTCCTACTTGCTTTCTGAGTGAGTCTGTGATGTGAGGTAAATTCTTCCCTTATTTGAATGATAGCTCGGATATAGAACTCTAGATCAGAAAGCATCTTTGCTTCAGAGTTTTGGAGGCATTAGTCTTTTAGTTTCCTAACACGTTTCCAGTAAAAAATTCCAGTACCTTCCAATTTTTTATATTTTGTAGGTGATCATTTTTGGTCTTTCCAAAATTTTAAAAATCTTTTCTCTAGTATTCTAAACTTTAAAGAGAGAGAGAGAAAGAGAGAATACCCATATTATAATCTAAGTATAGAAAATGTATTTAATCTTTGTTGAAAGTATAGCAAGAAGAACAGGAATTATAAATATGATCTATCAGTGTGTTTAGGACTCCAGTATTTGTAGAACTGAAAGGTTCTGTTCATTTTGGGCATTGACTCAATATTTTATTAAATGAAACAGATTCAAGGAGTGTAATTAGGTACAAGGGAAACTTCTTTGGTTTACCTTAGCAGATATCTATTAAGATTCTGAAAATAAAGCTGGAGCCAGATTTTACTCACTAGATGGGTTAAGTGGTTACGGACTTTGTTGTTGGTGTTGAAGGTGATGTCTTCTATCTGCTGTCTATCTGCTGTCTTCATTCTCCTGTTACTATCCTGGTTTAATACATCTGCCTTATAGCAGATGGTTCCATACTTAGTTTTACATTGATTTAAGATAGTATTAAAAGTTATATAATTTATAATATTTCATGAATATTGTTTAACAAGTTTCTTCTTTTTATTTATGGTGTTTCTTGGCTTTTGTTCTTTGTCGTTTTTATGGACACAGATTTTGAGCAAGGCTTTATTTACCATGAAGTCCAGAAAACTTTTCTTTCTTTCTTTTTTTAAAAATTTTTCTTAGGTTTATTTTGATAGCAAGAGAGCCGGGGAGAGGCAGAGAGAGAGAGAGAGAAAGAGAGAGAGAGAGAATCTGAAGCATGCTCCACACTGTCAGCACAGAACCTGATGTGTGGCTCAGACTTACAAACCATGAAATCATGACCTGAGCCAAAACCAACAGTCAGACGTTTAACTGACTGAGCCATCCAAGAGCCCCTTCTGGAAAACTTTGCTTAAGTAAATGGCCTGGTACACTGAGCTCATCTGGTAGACTCTGATTTTCCTACTGGTTTTGATGAAACTTTCAGTATGAAAACCTGCGCTGATTATCTGCATTATGATAAATTATTAAGTATCCTCTTTCTAAAAAAGTTTTACTGATAAAACTGCAAAGCTGTTTTTCAGGCCATGCAGAAATGCAGATAGGCCCAATGTTTGAAATAGGTTCTGGGGAGTTCTTTGGGATAATTTAGATTAGAATAACAAGCCTCTCAGGAGATCTTCAAAAGACGGTTTAAGAGTGAAGAATATATAACAGACTGGACAAAAACACACTTCTGAGTTGTTCACAACCAGTTGATAATAGGAAAGATTAGTGTTTCTTTTTGCTTACAATTTGTAATTCAAAATCCCGTGTTACTACAAATAAAGTTATTCGTTAGAGAGTTTTGAGAGCACTGGACTCACTGATCTGTCCCTTTCCACGTAATCCTTCTGTTACATTTCATTTCCTTTGAATCAAAAGAAACTACCTTGGCCTTTGTTTTTACTGGCATCAGTTCATGTCCCCTGGCATTGTTTTAGGAACCTTCAGCCGTAGCTTCAGCGGTTTTAGAAGCTACACTCTGCTACTCATGGCAAGCCACCTGGAAGCATTACGACTTCAAGAAAGAGCATTTTTTGATACAACTAAACTGCCCTGTATAAGACAGAACCTTACTTATGGGACCAAATCAGGGTATTTTATAACATTTTCTACTAGAAGAATGAACACTTTAAGAAAATGAACATGGCATACATTACTGAAACGTGAATATTCTTTTTTTAAATCTCATTTATTGAGAAAAATGAGAGAGAACTAAAGATTTGTCAGCCTTTTATTACAAAAGATGTTAAATTGTAAGATGCCATTCTTTTAGTACTGGAAGAAAAATCTGACTTACCCTTGACAGATTTCAAGTTCTGGATTTCCGAAGACAGAGTTGTTAGGAAGGACTTTATATGCCTTGCACTTATATGTTTTTATTTTTTTTATTTTTTTTATTTTTTTGAGAGAGATAGAGAGAGAGACAGGTATGAGTGGGGGACAGGTAGAGATTGAGGGGGACACAGAACCTAAAGCAGGCTAAAGCGTGGGGCTCAAACTCACAAACTATGAGATCATGAATTGAGCTGAAGTCCACACTGGCCACTGAACCGACTGAGCCACCCAGGTGCCCCTTGTGCCTTGCACTATAAAAGTGAACTACAATCTAATTAAATGAGTGTTGCACACAAAAAGACAAAATCCTTTGACATCTTTTACTGATGCAGGTATTCTGAAAGTTGGAGAATGTTTTAGTAACTTTTATTCTTTTGTTTTTCATTTAATTGTATTAATAGAAGACGGCACTTTATTTTTAATCTTTTGGTTCTAGAAGAATTTAAAGAGGAAATGCTTATAATCTGATGAATCTGATTCTTAATACTGCTTGACCTTTGCTTCATTTATCCTCATTTTAAGATCTTTCCTTTCTTTCATGTTCTTAAAGTTCTATAGGATTTTGTCTGATAGAAATCCGTATTTACCTTCCTAAGAGTTAATTTTTCAGCTTATTTGGAGTATCAAGGCTAATTGGGAATTGGTTGGCTAACGAAATTACTCCTCCTTAGCCAGATCACTTCTATCCAGTTACCACTTTTAGTTTTCTCATATGAGATTCAGAGAAAACTTTATTTTCTTGAAATCATTAGGAAACATCACCTTCTTTTTCATTTCTTTTTTTTCTCTAAATTAGTTTGCTGATGAGTGTCTACATGAAGAATATAATCTGAAAAATCATGCTGTTTATCTAACTTTTACATCTAGACTGAACTTTGCGGGGAGAGAGAATGTTTTGGTATTGAGTCTTACTACTTAGGCTTCATCAAGGCTGGCTTGAAGCCCAGTTTAGAGAGTAGTTCCAAAACAGCTTTGTGTTTGTAAGTAATCAAGCCCTTGCTGCGTGTGCTGCTTAACACGGTTTTATTCTCTGTGTTACAGAGAACAAATCCATCACAAGTTTCTCTTGCTTAACTAACTTGATGCTTTGCTCTTAATAATATACTTCTTCAACCTCCTATTATTCTTCTTTTCTTCCCTTGTTCTTTCCTCTGTGAAGATCTCTTTCTGGCTTGGATTTACTTCTGAAGGGAAGAATATTTAATAAGCAAATAGCCCTTTCTTGATAAATAGGCCTTCCTTGGGTTAACTAATTAGTCTACTTCACCTGGTCTTCCATCATTTTCCAGGACAGTCTCCGTAAGAAGGATGACAGGATTGAAGAGCTGGAAGAAGCACTAAGAGAAAGTGTACAGATTACTGCAGAGCGAGAAATGGTGCTAGCACAAGAGGAGTCCGCCAGGACCAGTGCTGAAAAACAGGTCTGCAATTTTATACAGTTACTGGCAATCCTGCTGGTTAAACAAAAGGTAAAACCCAACCAGTATAGTTTAGGCAAACTCGGCATATGTTCATAGGGTTTCAAAAGCACTTCATCAGGTATAAGTATTTAGACTTAAATAAGAATTGAAATTCTTATATTTGCATAAGACTTGGCTCGTGTTATTTGACTTATGTTAAAAATCTCTGCATTCATAATTTGGGACTTATTTCACATATATTTATGTAGTATATGCTCATGTACCTGGTGAGATGAAATGGAACCTGTCTGTTGCAAGACTGGTCACAATTCTGCTTTTAAATCGAATGGGAAAACACAAACATATCTGAGTTAAAATGTTAATTTTAAATAGCAGATAGTTTGTTTATACCCTGCCTTGTTCAAAAGAGCAGTTAAAGTTATAATGAGTTAAGGTTAATAGCAAGTATGAAGGACATAGATATCATGACACTTGAGACTAATCAATATGTCTCAACCCTGAGGTGACTTGTTAAAGAGTTCTGTTGCTGTGTGTGGTGTTTGCTTTATGTATTTTTCTGCATCTTTTAGATCCCCATGCAGTAGCTTTTAGCTTTTTTTGTTAGGAGGAATAACTAAAGATGGGAAATGTGGATGGAAAGATGGTTTTAACAAGTGAAGGTTCTAATATCAGTTTCCATTTTGAGAGTATGAATAGAGGTTTTGAATACCTCTTCCACAGATTCATGGCATTTAATTTTTTTAGTTACTGTTTCCTTTCCATTTCTTTGTTGAAGAAATATACATGGTAAAAAGAGTTCATTGAGACAGTAACCTGAATCTTTTGGGAACCCCCATGATGAGACCACTAGTGGTGGTGTGAGTTAAGGTGTACTGTTGCATAGCAAGGAAGAAGGTGCATTCTTAAAGCAGGCATGCTGTATGTGCACCATAAGAGGTCCTTCCATGACTGTTAGTATGAGGATATGTCTTCTTTAGTGCTAAGTATAGAAAGAGAGGCAAACTGATACTTATTAGCAGAGATTGAACTTTTCATGTCTTTCAGTGCCTTGCTCCTACATCAATGCCTTGTCCACTTATAATTTGAGTATTTCCTCATGTACATTTAAGTAGAGCTCGGGCAGTGGAAAGCTTCAGACGAGGGATGGTGACAGTCTTTGTTCCAGAACGAATAGAGATTTTCTTGTATTGATTTTAACCTTTTGTACATTCTTACCTTTATTTTCAAAATGTCCCCATTATTTTCTTTCTGTAAAGATTTTTTTCTGCTTAGGGATCATTATTTAATGACTTGTCTTACATATTAGGGATCATAGATGTGTTAGCAGTTAATAAAAAGTCATGTCATTATGGCATATAAACTGGTATGTGTTTTTCAAAATGTATTATTGTGTGAACTAGTTATAATTTGATTTTTTGGGAGTAGATTTATTTATATACTTATGTGTTTATGTATTATTTATAATAGAGTTATTTTGGGGGAAGTAGATTTGTTTATATATTTATGTGTTTATGTATTATTTATAATAGAGTTATTTTGGGGGAAGTAGATTTGTTTATATATTTATGTGTTTATGTATTTATTTTTAATAGATTTATCTTAGATCAGTTTTTTTTTTTAGTTCACAGAAAACATGAGCAGAAAGTTCATGGAATTCCCATATATTCCTTCCTCCACCTCCATTTTCCTTAGTGTTAACATTGGCGTGATAGATTTATTAAAATTGATGAGTCAGTATTGATACATTATTAACTAGTCCATAGCTTACATTTTGGTTCGCTCTTCATCTTGCGCAGTTTTCTGGTTTTGCCGAATGTATTATGTCATGTATTCACCATTACAGTGTCATACAGAATAGTTTCACTGCCCTAAATGTCCCCTGTGCTCTGCTTATCCATCCTTCCTCCATCTCACTAATACTTTGTCTTTTTCCTGTCTCTGTAGTTTTTCCTGTTTCAGAATGTTGATATAGTTGGAAATACAACAGTTTGTAGCCTTTTCAGACTGGCTGCTTTCAGTTAGCCTCTGCATTTAAGGTTCTTCTGTGTCTTTTTTGTGGCCTGATAGCTCATTTTGTTTTACTTCTGAATAATATTACATTGTATAGACATGTCACAATTTGTTTATTCCTTCACCTACTGAAGAACATCTAGATTCCTTCCAGTGTTTGGCAATTATGAATAAAGCTTCTATAAACATTTATGTATAGGTTTTTGTATGGACAAAAATTGTCAACTCAATTAGGTAAATACCTGGGAATTGCTGAATTGTGTGGTAAGACTATATTTAGATTTGTGAGAAACTGTGAAACTGACTTCCAAAGTGGCTATATATAATTTGCTTTTAATTGCATGCTTTTTTCTTTCTTACTTTCCTGTTTATCCCCCCCCCCCACTACCACCACCATTCTGCTACTCACTGCCTATCTGAAGCTGTTGAGTGAAATATTGCATGAGACCAGTCATTTGGGCTTTAAGTGGTTTAAGGTATGAAGAAGCCGCTTTCATGTTTGTATTTCTGAGGTCATATAACCTTCATCCACTGTCCCTTCCTGCTCTCATCTTCTGTTCTTTTACTTTTATCTCTTTCTGTCTTGCAACTCTGCTGTGAATTTTCCTTATATGTATTAATTGTATATACCAGTGCAATCTAGACATTTTCATTTGAAATGTCTTAAATGAGAAAAGCTTTTTTTTGGCTAGGAACATTATTCTTATTATCTTACCAGGTCCAAAACTTATCTGTCTCTTAAATTTAGCCTCTGAGAAGAAATAATTCCCTCTCCTAGAAGGAGAATATCTGCATCTCTTGATTTCTTAAAGAGCAAAGTAAAATTGGGAACAATCTCTCTTACTAAAATAAAATACAGAGCCTTTTAAAGTTTGAGAGGGAAAAAAATGTCAAAGGAAAACAGTTCTTACAGGATCCCCTTACAGTTTTGATCTCCTTACAGTTTTTTTATTCCCAGTACATGCTGTTTCATACTGAGCCCATGCCCCAAAATATAAAGAAGTTGTATAATGCTCCAGTGAAGGAAGAGGTCCTATAACCTGTGTTGGCAAACGGAGAGGTGAGAATGAATATAATCCCACGGAGGGAAACCCAAAGCCTCCTTTTACTTTTGCTTTGTACTTTTCCACATGGATTTTCTTTTTTCTGAAACTTTTCTCTGCTCAAGTTTTAGCAGGTTTTGTGTTTTGTTGAATATGAGAGTCCATTTTCTTAACATGAGAATAGAGTAATATTGGCTCTCATAATTGTGAGGTGGTGGGGGAAATATCTTTAATTCAGCAGTGCTGCTATAAGCTTAAATTTTTGAAATACTTTTTTTTTTAACTTGAAAAGAATGCTTTAAGTATCTTCACTAAGATTAAGTTTATTTTTTGAAGAAGTCTTTTGCAACTACATTGCTAACCAAGGATTTTAAAAACCCCTCTAAATAAATAAGACATTTTCTTGTGGCTCAGTGAGCTGGATTTATATGTTCCTAAAGAGTATTAATGTTTTGAGGGATAAAAATATATCCTCTCAATATAACTAACATTTACACATGAGTTCTGACTTTTGTCAGATTTTTAGGATTTTATCTTAAACATTTTTATTCCAGGTATTATGCATTCCAATAATTAAACTCATTTGAACAACAAAAAATGGCACTCTCGATTAAACTGCATTTTACAGCCTACGGGATATCTTGGACCAGCTTGTTTTTACTCTGGATCTCACAGTTGTCCTATCCAGCGTCTTCCTTCAACATGCAAGTTCTTTTCCTTTCTTGCCAGCTAGACAGACAGGTCGGAGAGACAGGCTTGGCCTTCACTGTCAGTAGTTCTTGATTCTTTATTGTGAAAATGGGCAGTAGAGTCGTTTAAACTTGGTCCAACTGCTTTTTATCATGCAAAGTTAAATAGCTAAAAAAAGTAAAATAAGGCAGTGCTTGTGGAATGTCCAGTGCATATTGGTGACGCATGCTTGCTTCACTATGATTCACTTACTTCTACTGTTGCCTTGTTTCTTTTGTGTTTCTGTCTTCTTCAATTTTGACTTAATCAAATTTCTTATCTTCAGTCATGTCTGGTTCGTCACACACAGATGTGGAGGAAGTGGAGCAAGGCACACGAGTGAGTGGGGCCCAGTCTGTAATTGGCAACTGTCAGGTGTCCCATCCCTTTTTTTTTTATTCTTAAAGATGTATTAAATTCCCTATTGGTTACAAATCTATCCAGTCAGTTACACAGCATTTATCACCACGATACCCAGATACTTTCTCAAACAGAACAGTTGCCACTACTGAAGCGTCACTGGTAACTGGGTAGCGTAGAGAAGATGATGTATACTCATCAGAGTGTAATTGTACTCTTCAGTCTTTTCCATTGCCTTCTTTACTTCTAGCGATTCTCAGAGTTGACAGTTTCTTCTTTGGTCATATGAACGTAGTCTTGTACTGGTCTGAATATTTATAGTAGGTTATATTTCTCATTTTTTAAATTAGGTGGCAGTAATGCTCAGAAAATAAAATAATGACCCTTTTACTTATATTGCCCTTTCTACAAACATTTATTGAATAGCTTGTAGTTTTCCAGATGCTACAGTAAACACTGGAAATAAAAAGGTAGTAAAGACAGTCTCTGCCTCAAGTTCATAGTTTATTTGGAAAGACTGAAGAATGAATCTGCAATTATGGCTCAGTTTTGGTAAGTGCGGTGGTAGTGATCTGAATAAGAAGAGGAGAGACAGGCATGTAATCAAGATTGGAGAGATCCATAGAAGGCTTCCTGGAGGAGATGGCCAGTGTATGAGCCGAATCTTAAAAAGAAAGAACTAAGCAAAAAAGAGGTGGAAGGATCTTCACCATATTCCATGCAGAGGGATCAGCATATGTGAAAGCTGGAAGCATCCAGGAAACTTTAAATAGTGGTTAGTAGCTATAATTTAGGATTAATATGTATGGCATGATCTGTGGGAGGGAGGCCTGCGGGAGGGATAGGGACGTGCCTGCAATCTGATCGTGCTTAAGCAAGTTTAGTCTCCTGTTCTATACCAGCATTTCATTTTATGTTCAAGGAAGTGGAGAACTATTGAAGGAATTTAAGCAGACGATATTTTTTCATGGGTTTGCCTGCTCATTCATTCAACAGATCAACATATCTTTACTGAGTATGCAGTGGTGCCGTGGTAGTCTGGGGTGATATATCATGATGAATAAAGCAACTGTGGTCTCTCCCCTAAGAGAACTTACAGTCTGCAGAGGGATGCAGACCCTAAACCAACAAAAAAACCCATTTAATTACAAGTTATCACAAAGTGCTATAAAGAATAGGAACAGACTTTCTGTAATAGGCAATAACTCCAAATAGGAATTTGGAGAGGTTAGAACCTATTTTTGATTGAGTGCTCAGAGATCATTCATTCTCTGAGAAAGTAACATTTAGCCTGGGTCTTTTTTTTTTTTTTTTTTTGAGAGGGAGAGAGAGTGGGAGCAAGTGAGCGAGTGGCAGGAGGGAGCACGTGTGCAAGGGGAGAGGAGCAGAGCTTACCTGATGCGGGGCTAGAGCTTACCCCAGTGTGGGACTTGAACTCATGAACCGTGAGATCATGACCTGAACCAAAGTCAGATGCTTAACCGACTGAGCCGCCTAGCCACCCTAGCCTGAGTCTTGAAGGGTGAGAGGCCTGCCATGTGGATAGTGGGGAGGAATCAGTGTTTGTGACTGCAGGAAGGTGGAAAGAACTAGACGTGTGTGAGGACAACTGGTGTGACTAGGGGGCGGGAGCAGTGCAAGGTATGCGGGGCCTTATGTCAGGGGTGGACAGAAGTTTGTGGTTGTTTTTTTAGAATGGTGGAAGCCATTAAAGAGGTTTAATCAGTGCATGACATTCTCTGATTTGTGGGGGTTTTTTTTTAAAGAAATTTTTTTTCTTTAAAAAAAATTTTTTTTTTAATGTATATTTCTTTTTGAGAGACAGAGAGAGGCTGGAAGAGGAGTAGAGTGAGGGAGACAGAGGGTGTGAAGCAGGCTCTGCATTGACAGCAGAGAGCCTGACATGGGGCTTGAACTTGCGAACTGCGAGATCATGACCTGAGCCGAAGTCGGGCACTCTACTGACTGAACCACCCAGGTGCCCCTTAAAGAAATTTTTTAAGTTTATTAAGAGAGAGAGTGCATGAGCATGTGCGAGTGGGGGAGGGGCAGAAAGGGAAAGAGAGAATCCCAAGCAGGCTCTGTAGTATCATTGCCCAGCTTGATGTGGGGCTTGAACCCATGAACTGTGAGATCATGACCTGAGCCGAAATCAAGAGCCAGACACTTAATCAGCTGAGCAACCCAGGTGCCCCTGATATGTGTTTTTAAAAGATTGTCTAGTTGCTAGTTCAAGAATGGATACAGATGAAGTAAGAAGATCAGATGAATTGTTAGAATAGCCTGGGCCAGAAGTCTTCAAACTGAGGGACACATAGACTTGGAGATGCACTAACATTTTCCAAAAGGGAGCACGGGCACAGGTCTTCAGCTTCTAAACATACTTTTCCTTCAAATCCATCCACCTAAGAAGGCACCTAAGATGTGCAGATTCTCTTTTTTCACTTCACTTTTCACAGTGTGCATGCCTCACTTTACAATAAGTGTACCCTGAATCTTAGTATTCTATATTCATCTAGAGAGAAAAAACCCTCTGGAACAGTAACCCAAACAGATAATTCCAAATATTAGTGTTAAGAAAATGGATCAGAAAAGTCAGTGGACGCCTGGGTGACTCAGTTGGTTAAGCGTCCAACTTTGGTTCAGGTCATGGTCTCACAATCCATGGGTCCGAGCCCCACATTGGGCCCTGTGCTGACAGCTCAGAGCCTGGAACATGCTTCAGGTTCTGCATCTCCTCTCAAGCCCCTCTCCTGCTTGCACTTCATCTCTCTCTCTCTCTCTCTCTCAAAAATAAATAATCATTAAAAAAAAAAACCACCTTGGTTCATTTCTAATTCTTTGTTTCCAATAAAATTGAATGATAATCTAATTAAGTTGCCAGCTGATAGATAATTACAAATAATTTTTTTTAAATGTTTATTTATTTTTGAGAGAGAGACAGAGAGAGGGTAAGCAGGGGAGGGGCAGAGAGAGAGAGAGACACAGAATCTGAAGCAGGCTCCAGGCTCTAGCTGTCAGCACAGAGCCCGACGCGGGGCTTGAACCCAAGAGCTGTGAGATCATGACTTGAGCCGAATTCTGGCACTTAACTGACTGAGCCACCCAGGTGCCCCACAAATAATTTTTAATGATAGGCTAATATGTGATTTGGGATATGTAATTCTGAAGGAGTGCAAAATATTGAGATATATTGCTACAACAAAAAACTCCTTCCATTCCTATTTATTTATTTATAGAAAGGTTTCTTAGTGCTTACACGTATGAAAATGTAACATACAATAGAATTGATACTGAACCCTGGGTCATCTAGCAATAAGTTAATATTCATCAAGGAATATCTAAACAAATAAAATAAAGGTTTCATTAGTTACATTAAGATAAATGTTTAATCATGATACATTTTAAAAAAATTTACTTTTACATTTTATAGTATTCTTTCAAAATATCAAATATGTGTATTAGTTTCTGTTGAGTCTATGTTATTAGTAATTTCTAATGATAACTCAGTTTGAAAGAATTAACTAATAGAGTTATGGCCACAGGAAATTTTGTAAGTAAGAAGTTTAAATTTATGTATGTATCTTTGATGCAGAAAAGTATGAGAGAGAATCTATACAAACAGTCTAGCATAAAGTAAATTATATCAGTATAAAATTTTAGGAAGAAATGGAACAGAGACATAAAGTCAAAGAGGAAAAAAATTGTAAATTTTCAATTATTTAAGAACAGTTTATCTTTACAGTTAGTTTTAAAATAGATAAAAGTAGATATCAAGTCTCCGTAGTATTTACATTTAATTGGATACTTTGTTTTTTGAAAAAGAGTGATACTTCATTCTTTAAAAATAAATTTAAAAAATTTTTTTTCTTAATGTTTATTTAATTTTTGAGAGACAGAGCATGAGTGGGGGAGGAGCAGGGAGAGAGGGAGACAGAATCCAAAGCAGGCTCCAGGCTCTGAGCTGTCTGCACAGAGCCCGACGCGGGGCTCGAACCCACAGACCGCGAGACCATGACCTGAGCCGAAGTCGGACGCTCAACCGACTGAGCCACCCAGGCGCCCCTAAAAATAAATTTTAAAATACCTAAGAAATCAGGGCACCTGGGAGGCTCAGTTGGTTAAGCATCCAACTCTTGATTTTGGCTTAGGTCATGATCTCACGGTTTGTGGGTTTGGGTACCTTGTGGGGCTCTGTGCTGACAGTGAGGATCCTGCTTGGGATTCTCCCTATCCTTTCTGCCCCTCCCCCGCTCACATGTACGCATGAGTGTGCTCTCTCTCTCTCAAAAATAAATGAACATTAAAAAAAATACCTAAGAAATCACATTCTTTGCAACTCTTTTAACTCATAATGTTAAAAGAATAGATAGCAAGTTAAAATCATAGTTACATAAACTTTTAGGAGGTATAACAAGCAAAAATCATGTAGGCTTTTGGTTTAGGCAAAAAGTTGTAAATTAGGTAATAGGTGAGTAAGTTACATAGTGGCAGTGGGGATGGAGAAAAGTAGACGGATTTAGAATGTCTTTTGGAAATAGAGCTAAATAAAAGATAGTGAATTGCATATCTGGGTAAGGATGAAGGAGGAAATAAAGATGATTCTCTGATTTCTGGCTAGAATGCTGGGCAGATGGTAGTTCCATTTTCTGAGATGAGAAAGCCTGAGGGAAAAACTTGTTTGAGGATAAGACCAAGAAATTATGCTAAAGAAATGATAGCTACATTATTAGTAGTAATAGAATTGTTACCATATCAGATTTATATATCAATCTAGTTTTCTCTTTTGAGGTCCAGACTAATGAAGTAGACAGTTGTATACTTCATATCAACTTCATACCTTTTTTCAGATATTTCATTGACATCTCAACCTGTAACCATTCACATCCAGAATTCTTGATTCCTTGCCTCAAACCAGTTTTTTCCTCAGGTTTTTTCATCTCATGTGAAAAAACACACTTACCCTATAAAGCTGAAATTAGTCATGGTGAGTGTTAGGAGAAGCAAGTCTGAGAAAGGCAGAAGTGATAGGTTAGGTATAGAGATTGTGTACAACTCTGGTTCTGTAGTTCAGAAAGCTACTCCAGAACTTTAGGGAAGCTCTACTACGTAGCTAAGAAAGTGGGTTCTGGGTTAGAATTCTTGCTGAGAATTATGCTTCCATCACTTAAAAATTGTAATTGCAGGAAGGTTACTTTTTTTTTTTTTTAAAGTTTATTTACTTTTGAGAGAGCGGAGAAGGGGCAAAGAGAGAGGGGAACAGAGGATCCAAAGCGGGCTCTCTGCTGTCAACAGAGAGCCGGATGTGGGGCTCAAACTCACCAACTGTGAGATCATAACCTGAACTGAAGTCAGATGCTTAGCAGACTGAGCCACCCAGGTGCCCCCAGGCAAATTATTTGTGTTGGTTCCCTGAGCTGTCAAAGATACTTACTATATCTGCCACACTAAAGAGAGGGTATATGTATAAAGTGCTTAAAGTTGCATATAGTAAGCACCCAGTAAACATTACCACTACTGAAGCTTCTGTTGTTACTACCATGGCTCTTGATAGCTCTAACGTAAGGGGTGACTCTGACCAGCTTAAGGCCCCAGAGAAACTTAGTATCTATAGACCCACCTGGTTGAATCAGTACTGGAGATAATATGCTTTTTGTTTAAAGTTCTCATTTCATATATCAAGTTTTAATCCTTGTGACTTTAAGTCACAAGTTTTAATCTATTGCCCAGCCTAAAATGTGTAATATATGCATCACCTGGGAATGCCATAGCCAGCTAATAAGTTAGTCAACTAGGTATTGTTCTCGTCACTGGATTATTCAGCCTCTGAGAGTCTGTCTTAGGTTAATTCAGTATTTTAGTCTGTCCTTTATTTTCTAATTTTCTTTTAGGCTGTCCTCTTAAAAATAATTTTAGAGGGGCGCCTTAGTGGCTCAGTCAGTTAAGCGGCCGACTTCAGCTAAGGTCATGATCTCACGGTCTGTGAGTTTGAGCCCTGCGTCGGGCTCTGTGCTGACGGCTCATCAGAGCCTGGAGCCTGCTTCAGATTCTGTATCTCCCTCCCTCTTTCTGCCCTTCCCCTGCTCACACTCTGTCTCTATGTCTCTCAAAAATAAACAAACATTAAAAAAATTAAAAAAAAATAATTTTAGAGATTTAGAAGATGGCTACAAATATGTGCTGCGAAATTGAATCCTAATGCTATCTTTTAGTTTTACAAAGTCATGTATTACTACTCTTTGATTTCCTTTAGGAAGGAACGTAGGGAGGGAAAGAAAAATAACTCTTTAGCACAATTTAAAACAAAATGTGGATTTGAGAACATTATGCTTAGATCTTATTCCTAGAAGTAAGAAGATACAGAAAATTTAAGATTAAAAAAATTTGTGCTTGATCCTCATAATCTTGAATTGGAAATATCTGTTTTAATATTTGTGTCTTTTTTTTCTCTTAAACTCTCAGATGCATTTGCACACACATTTCCTGTGTACTAAAAGTACCTAAAAAAATTATTTCAGTCACAGTATGCCCTTCTAGTGATCAGATGTGATATCTAAATACCATTCCCTATTAAAAAGACTTGAATTCCAAAAAGAAGTTACTTTTTTTCTTTTGGTATAAAGTGAATTCTAGGAATAGACATTTTTACTCACAAGTGCTTATTCATTACCAGAGTCTCTGGCAGTCTTCATAGCAGCACTAGCCAGTAGAACTTTGAGAAAGTGGAGATGTTTTATATCTCTTCTGTTCAGTGTGGCAGCTCCTAGCCACACATTTCTGTTGAATACTTAAGATGTGGCTAGAGCCCCTGAAGAACCAATTTTTTTTAATGTTTATTTTTGACAGAAAGGAAGCTTGAGTAGGGGAGGGGCAGGGAGAAAGGGAGACAGAGAATCCAAAGCTGGCTCTGCACTGACAGCAGCAAGCCCGACGTAGAGCTCAAGCTCACAAACCATGGGATCATGACCTGAACCAAAGTAGGATGCTCAGCCGACTGAACCACCCAGGAGCCCCAAGAATCAAAGTTTTACATTTATTTAATTTCAATTAAATTTAAATGGCCACATCCAGCTACTGGCTGCTGTATTGGACAGCTTAACTCTATGTTGTGTTGGATAGATGGATACTTCCACTTACACATGTGTACTTTGCAATTACCATTTAATTTTTCCTCCTGAGCCTGACAGTTTTGTAGTACTGATAATGTAGAAGGACAAGCACTGATGTAGTTGATCCTTTTTTAATTTTAATTTTTGAAAAAACATCTGTGGTCTAAAAACCTGTTTGTCAAGAACATTCCCTTTAAGAAATAATGGTGAAATATTAGGTTAGTAAAGGACTAGGTCACTTTCAAGAGATAATCATAATTGTGTGTGTGTGTGTGTGTGTGTGTATTACTCATATTCCTTTAATACTAGACACTTCAATTTGTAGCATGCATGATAGAATTAGTGGAGGAAAAAGGAGTAGAAAGGTTATAGAAGTGAGAAAGAGGTGTTCGTCTGTAGAGAGAATATGCCACCCCAGCATGAAGAGTTTAATGGCCTCAGAGCTACCATTTATTCCATTACTCTGTTATACATTCAGTTAATGCTTATTGAGAGTCTATTATGTGCTAGAAACCCGGAATACATTAGTGAACCAAAAAAAATACGATCCTTTCCCCCTGGTGTTTGTATGTTAGGGAGATTAATCACATGATCACAGGCATAAGCCCACTCTTCAAGATTATGATATAGGCAAATAAAAGTATAGTATTATAAAAAGTATAACAAGGGGAACTTATTTAGAATGAATGGTCAAGGAAGGCATCTCTAAGACACAGGTATTTAAATTGACACATGAAAAGTAAATAGAAATTGGTAAGATTCAAAATGTCAAGAACTTCACTTCAGTGGAAACTACATGTGTGGAAACCCTAATAATGGGAAGACAATGGTATAGACATGCTATAAGAATGAAAAGAAAACCACCAGTTAGTGGAGAATATTGAGTAGAAGTGAGTTGGTGGCGAGTGGGTAGGTAGATGAGTGAGTGAGCAAATGAAGGAGTGAAAGAGCAAATGGTATGACTGAAACTGCAGGGGTGGACAGAAACCAGATTATGTAGGATGGCAACATCAGTGATTTTAGGTTTTATCTTAATCATAATGGTTTACCTTTAAATCATTTTAAGCAGAATAATGATAAAAATCCATTTTATGTTTTAAAAAGATTATTCTGGCTGTTATGAAAAATGGATAGGGGATAAATAGGGAAAAAATAAATAAGGGTAGAAGGGGGAACACCTGTTAAGAAGATATTGCATAATCCAGGAACATAGTAGGGTGTTGGCAGTGGAAATGGAGAGATTTATTTGGAGACAGATGTAATAGGATTTGCCGATGTGTTGTATGTGGATGATGAGGGAGAAGGAGGTGACAGGGCTGATGCCCATGTTGTCTGTCATGAAAGTGAAGTTGATGGTGGTGGTGTTTATTGAACTATGGGGAAAGCTGGAGGAAGAGGAGTTTAGGGTAGCGATTCAACTATGTGTATGTTAAATTTGAGATACCTGTGCCTTGTTTCTCATGAGGTTGTCCAGCAGGGAGTTGGATACATGGCTTTAGCTCAGAAGTGTGCTATGAGCTAAAAAATATGAACTTGTTCCAGTCACTCTCAAATACACACAAATTGGGGAAGTACCTCTTTACTCTCTATTATTACTAGAAAATATGACACAGTGAAAGTACATAGCATCTTACTCTTAATACAATTAAAAGGCTCGATATATTGACATTTATTGATTACCTATTAACTGCTGGTCATCATGGTAAGTACTTAATAGTATTTAAGCACTTAACCAAATTCTTAGCTGTATTAATGTTTCCTAGAGAGAAAAAGAACATTAGTGCTCATTGAGTCCTTTTGCAGAAGAATGAAGAATAGTTTGCATTTATTGAACTACATGTTCCCTGTGAGTGAAGCAGTGTCTTCATCTTTATTCCATTCTCTTATCTGGATAAATCCTACTTCTCCTTCCATAAAACCTTCTCTTATCTCCCAAGTCTGAGTTACATGTCTCTCCCATGTTTTTCATTTTTTTTTAAATTTTTTAATGTTTATTTATTTTTGAGACAGAGAGAGACAGAGCATCAGTGGGGGAGGGGCAGAGAGAGAGGGAGACACAGAATCTGAAGCAGGCTCCAGGCTGAGCTGTCAGCACAGAGCCCGCCGCGGGGCTCGAACCCACAGACCGCGAGACCATGACCTGAGCCGAAGTCGGACGCTCAACCGACTGAGCCACCCAGGCGCCCCTCTCCCATGTTTTTCAGCTGCACTCTACTAGTTGTTTGACAGCACTGTGTTCTTATTACTTGTTCGTTGTCTGTCACTTTAAGAGATTCTTTCCATCTTCTCCATTAGAGTGAAAGCTCCTTGAGGGCAGGGATTGTGTCTTGTTTACTATTGTATCCTGAATACTTACCATTATATCTGGTACATAGTGGCATTTAGTGAAGATTTGTTGAGTGAATGAATTTATGAGTGAGTGAATGAAATTTTATTCTGATGTCCTAAATCTTTACATTCCTGGTGACAGAAGCATCACTTTATTTACTAACCAATGTAAAGTTCAATGGCAATTTTATGAGTTTTACATTAATTAACAAAAATATTTTGAATTATTACAAAAATATGTTGAATTATTACAGAAATATTTTGAATTGTTTTTATTCTTTCTTTCAACTCTTATCTATAGGATTTGATGAAGGACTTTGTTATCTGACCAGAAAAATTCAAAAGATTTTGCAATCATAGATTTAAAGAACTAGGATAGATACTATTATTTGAAAGCTTATTTTTTGTGGTAAAGAGTATTTGATTTTAAAGCATGGTAGATCAAAAAATAAAATATAGAAATCCTCGTTTTCCATGACCTGTCCTTCAGTGGGAAATAAGAGGACTTACTGTGTCTCATGGGATGAGTGTACAATACTCTGTTCCACTGTGGCTGATCTTTCAGATAGTAGGAGCTACCTAAAAGTGGGATTCTGTATTACTTAGTCTTCAACTCTGAAATAGCAGTAAGCCATGTCATAAAAACATGTAACATTCTGGGGCACCTGGGTGGCTCAGTCAGTTGAGTGTCCGATCTTGGTTTTAGCTCAGGTGATGATCTCACAGCTGTAAGATCAAGCCCCATGTCGGGTCACACCCTGGGCATGAAGCCTGCTTAAGATTCTCTCTTTCTCTCCCTCTGCCCCTTACCCTGCTTGCACGTGCTTGCTCTCTCTCTCTCAAAAAGAAAAAAGAAAAAACATTCTACAGAACAGATATAAACTGTGATCAAATTAGGATGAAAATGTTTTTGATCCTGCTTTATTTCCTTCCAGTGGAACTAATACTTCTGATTATCATTGGTGAACTTGACATTAGGTTTTTCAGGATTTGTCTCATCTCTTCTGCCTTAAAGATTGATTTGTAATTTAAGACTGTTTCCTTATATACAGTACTCTAATGGGTTACATTTATAGTTAATAAAAGTTTCTTAACATACCATTTTTTTCACTGTTTATCCTTTTGTCTTAAACTGGTTTCTGTGTTGGTAGTGATGGGAATTTTTGAGATGAGTCACTGAGCTGTCTAAAAGTATTATAAATACAAACATGTTTCTCAGAACTATATAGAATCATTCAGTCTTAGAAGAAAATCCAGTTGTAAACGAGCAGTATAAACTGCTTTTAAAACAGATTACTGATTTCTGCAGAAGTCTTCATTTTTAATCAGTGCAAAGATTGAAGGTACTATTGTTCAAAGATGCTTCATTTAAAACAAGATGTTATTAATGAACCACTTTATTGTTAAACATATGGAAAGTACATTTTTAATATTCCAAGAATCTTAGATGGTGACAGTTAAGTTCACAATCATTTTCTCATTGCCTTTGTGTAATCATTTCAGTATTTAAATCAAGCTCTGTCAAGAGGAACTTAGTAAGTTTCATTGTAGACTTGCTCTAATGTCAGTGAGTTTGAATCTCCTTTGTTATGGTGACTGGTTATGAAATCAGTCACTTGACAGACCCTGAAGTGAGACTGCTGGAAATACGTCATGTCTGCCTTCATGGTGACAGCTGGCTACAAAACAAACCCCACCAGAGCCATTCTGCAATTGACAAGGGACTTCAAAGGCCAACAGGGCTGCCACTTCAAAGAGAATTCTGCCATCTCTGGCTTGTTGAAAGAAGAAGTTAAATGGCTATACCCTGCTATAGCAGAAATCTCCATGTTTAGACTTCTCCTTCTTTTGATCTCAGAAAGATGTATGAAATGGGCTTTAAGTTAAGGGTATGATATAGTCTGTAGCAATGGCAACCCAATGTTATTCTGCATTTCAATCCACTTATTAATGGAAATTACCCAAATATGTTCAAATAGACAGCAGGTCTAAAAACTCAAATGTCTCAGAGGAAGAATGTTCAAAAGAAGAACTGAAACTTCGTATTAATGTTGTAGCCACTTTTACAAATGTGGAATAAGTCAGATGGTAAATAAAATAGAGTTCTCAATGTGTTTTAAACACCCTCCTTCAATATCTCCTTGTATTCCCCCTTGGTAGGATAATATTCTGAATATTGATAGTAAGAAGGGCAGACAATGAAAACCTGTAGTCTCAAGACCAATTTGCATAGTTTAAACAGACATTTCTCCCCTTTTAGTGACTCTGTACTTGAAGTTTTAAACTATCTTGTACTGTTTAAAATGTTACTCCCATCCAGTTTTGTTGGAATTGATTTTGAATTAATTACCTCATCATTGTATTACAGAAAAGAGCTCAGCGTTTTAATAAAACTCTTCCAATAAAAGATCAGAATATTAACAAGCATCTTGAAGAATAACAATGAAAAGACAGCACGTGAATTCTCTTGTTTTGAATACTGATAGCCCTGAAACATGTTCATTTGATGGAGTCATGTGTAGTACACTTGAAAAAGAAGGTGGCAAACTTTATAAATAACAGAGCAGTAAAAATATGGAGATTTTATATATGGTATGGGAGAACTTAGCCTGTAATAATTTAAAATTGTTACAAGTCAGTGGCATGACCTTTTCAATATTACATGTTTTTCCGTCTCATCCTATGTATTACAGAGGGATAAAGCTAAGACTCCTTAGATTATTTTGTCCTGATCTTCTCTTTTCTTTTTCTCTCTTAAAATGTCCTCTTACATAAAATAAAAGAGTTGGCTTGGCAGCAGCTTTAGGCACTATAACTTCCTCTATAATTTTGCCAGATGGGGTCAGTAGACAACAAGAAATTCTGAAGAGAAACTGAAGCTCCCAGGAAATAACACATACGATGGTATGACCAAAAAGAAATCTTTTTACACATGAGTGGTTTGTAACAGTAGTTTTTACAGTAATGTATTTGTGTTTGCCTTTTTAATATAATTTTTACTCTTGAAAATTATTTGATAAAATAGTACATGATTGTATTATCCCAGAACTTTCAGGAACTTTCTAAACTTTGGCTTGATTTTTTACTTTTCCTGCAACAAAAGGACCACATCTGTGTTTTCAAAAGTTATAATCAAATGAAAAATTAACCGAAGTGGAAAAGAAATAAAACCTTGGCACAACCCAAAATTGAACCACAGAGATGAGTGCCAGAGTCTATAGATACTGGTTTTCAAAATAGACATGTTTTTCTACTTCTGACTGAACTGCATAACCACGACTGCACTGGGAAGCACTTTTGGAATCTATGTGGCAGGTCTGTAACAGATGATATTTAGTTTGCTTGTAATGAGTTCTTGGGGTGTTTGGCCCTTATTCTGTTATCTCCTACTGAGAAGTTTGATAAACCAAGTTATTGACGATAGAGGCAGTCATCCAAGATACCGCTGAAGGTGAAGTCATGAAAGCCAGATGGCGTCCCACTGATTTTTATATGCAGTTTATGTTCTCCTTGGCTGCACCTTCCTGGATGTTTTCAATAAAACATATTTTCCTAGAGAAATGTGCACAGCAGGATTTATCCTATACAACAGTTTTTGTGTGTGGCATGTCTTAGGCTCTGTTTTGGCACTCACTTGTCCCTTCCTCTTATCTCCACCTTTTTTTAATGAATGAATAAGAAAGAGGTAACAAAGGCCAGTATAAAGTGCATTGAACCAGAAGTCAAGTGATGTGGATTCTAGTTCTTCCGTTTACGAGCTGTGATTTAGGGTGAGGTTCATAATCTTTCTAAGCCTCTAGTAGAGTGAAGTAAACTATTATCCCCACAATAGTTTTGTTTTGGTAGCCTATAAAAGCAGTATACAAATGCTGAGCATTATTATTATGGCCAAAATAATCGCGTGTGTGTTTGTGTGTGTGTACATACACACTTACATGATGCTTATGAGTTCTCTCTTGGTATTCTTGGGTTTCCAGACATTAAATCCCACCCTTTTATTTTTCTTCTTTGGCTAATAGTAAATTTTTGGTGAAGTAAAATAGCTGTTATTTTATTTGCCATTTTTTTGGGTAACCATTTTCCAGGGGTTATATTGAAATAATGTTTTCTCCATAAAATATATCTGTAATTGATGAACTATCACTCCATTTACGTATAGGTAGCTATTTGACTTTGTTTTTCCGGCTATGCAAATGACAAGGATTAAAATTTTCAGTTAAAATGCCAGTAAACTTTTATTATTGAAACGGAAGGAAAAAGTATGAGGCTGTTTTATTCAAATTATTCATTTGATCTTAGAAAAAGGGCGCAAGCCTTTAATGCTCTGTTCTCTGTTGGTGACCTTATGTTGGTGAGGGGATTGCTGTTTTCTATGATGAAATAAAACGAAAGTTTTCTCCGTGTGAAATGACCAAATGATTTCAACTACAAAGGAAATTTCTTTTCAAAAACTGTACAGCTTGTACAGCCCTCCTACCATGTACTTTATCCTGTTGTCTTGACTTCCCAGTAATGCAGGAAAAAAAATACTTTTTTTCAGAAGAGAATTAATTGACTAGAGCCCGAAGTTCAAGGGAAAGCCTTGTCATTCCATCTCTATTTGTATTTCCCTGATACACTCATTTGTCATAACTAATGAGATATAAGGAGGTCTCAGACCCAGATGCAGTAGCGTGTAAACTGATGGCTGCCACATCTTTGTTGCTCCTGCTGGAGAAAGAAAATGTGATGTTGTTTAGATTATTTCTGTCCTCTTTTCTTCTAGGAGTAGAGAAGAGCCATGGAGTCTATGTGAACCCTGGCAACTATTAATTTTTGTTTTACTTGATTCTGGTGTGAACTCTTTGTTGCTGAAATAAGCAAATTATTGGAGATATTAATCAAGTAACAGTTTTCTTTAAAAAATAGTTTGGGGTGTTCTAATTCATATTTTTAGTTTTTTGTTTGAATGCTTTGTTACCAAAAAATCACCTAATGAATTGGCAGTGAGATAAACATTAGCCCCTCTTAAAGCTGCTTTCCAACCTCAGTGACACAAATTATGAGATTCATAGCAGCAGGGGGACGTTTGCTTTGCTTCGAAAATGTGCACCCACATTTTATTGATGTCTGATTTTTAAAGCACCCCTTAGGAGTGATGAAGGCTTATTATAGGATTTATCTTCCCAAGCTTTGTGAGTTGATAAAGAAAAAAGAAGAACTGAGATGGCTTGGGGGGGGGGGGAACATTTCTTTCACATGGTTGTGTTTCTACTCTTCTTAAATTTTTTTTTTAATTTTTTTAATGTTTATTTATTTTTGAGACAGAGAGAGACAGAGCATGAGTGAGGGAGGGCAGAGAGAGAGGGAGACACAGAATATGAAACAGGCTCCAGGCTCTGAGCTGTCAGCACAGAGTCCGACGTGGGGCTCGAACTCACAGACTGTGAGATCATGACCTGAGCCGAAGTCGGATGCTCAACCGACTGAGCCACCCAGGTGCCCCTTAAATTTTTAAAAACAATGAAATTTTGCCATATGCAACCACATATGGAGATAGAGTGTATTATGCTATGTGAAATAATTTGCAGAAAGGCAAATACTGTATGATTTCACTTATATGTAGAACCTAAAAAAACAAAACAAGTGATCAAAACAAAACAGAAACAGACTCATAGGTACAGAGAACAAACTATTAGTTATTAGAGTAGGGAGGACTTGGGGTGGGTGGGTGAAATAGGTGAAGGGGATTAAGAGGTACAAACTTCCAATTATAAAATAAATTAGTCATGGGGATGTAATATACAGCATATGGAATATAATCAATAATATTGTAATAACTTTATATTTGTACGGTGACAGATGGTAACTAGACATATTGTGGGGATCGTTTCATAATGTGTAAAGGTATTGAATCACCATGGTGTACACCTGAAACTAAAAGGATATCGTATGTCAATTATACCTCATTAAAAAAAAATAAGCACCTATCTTCAGCTGAAGATTTATTACCATAGCACAGTACTACTGGAAACTTAAAGGCAGTTGGCAGTCAGGAAGGATAGCCAATCAATGTGCACTTACCTCCTCTAAAAGTCAGTCTTAACTCTGTGGATTCTGATAAACCATAGGCTTTTATAGAAATACCCAGCATTGTTAAGTGTCTTATGGGAATGTGAGCCATATTTTGAGGGATGGTAAAGACATTTTGTAAATTCCTCACCCATGGAGCACATTAATTATTTAAAGTGTCATTTGCTGATTTTATTAACCCTCACAAACCTTGGACAGTGTTGACTTATTAGAGAAATGCACTATTATTTAAAAAATCAAGAAATCTAATGTCTCCAAAGTTGAAGTGTAGAAATATGGTTTCTTTTCTTCCTTCCTTCCTTCCTCCCTTCCTCCCTCCCTTCCTCCCTTCCTTCCTTCCTTCCTTCCTTCCTTCCTTCCTTCCCTTCCTTCCTTCCCTTCCCTTCCTTCCTTCCTTCCTTCCTTCCTTCCTTCCTTCCTTCCTTCCTTCCTTCCTTCCTTCCTTCCTTCCTTCCTTCCTCCTTCCTTCCTTCCTTCCTTCCTTCCTTCCTTCCTTCCTTCCTTCCTTCCTTCCTTCCTTCCTTCCTCCTTCCTTCCTC
Source organism: Paguma larvata (assembly GCA_030068075.1). NCBI lineage: Eukaryota > Metazoa > Chordata > Mammalia > Carnivora > Viverridae > Paguma > Paguma larvata. Next base: position 101,888,552 of record CM057828.1, read on the forward strand.
CTTCCTTCCTCCTTCCTTCCTTCCTTCCTTCCTTCCTTCCTTTCCTTCCTTTCCTTCCTTTCTTTTGCTATATATGTGACTCCTACTCATATTTGGGTTCTTCATAAAGTCAGGAGTAAAAGATAGCAGTAATACCTTACAATTCCTAACTTGAATGTATTGCTAAATTCAGTGTACCTGTTACCATTAGGTTGCTTCAGGTATCACTTAGTATATCTTATTTTCAAACAGAACAGAAAATTATAATCAGTGCTATCATATAAGTCCTATGCATTTATTTTTTTTTAATGTTTATTTTGAGGGCGAGAGAGAGAGAGCACACGTGCATGCAGGGGAGGGGGAGAGAGTGGGGGAACTGAGGATCCAAAGTGGGCTCTGTGCTCACAGCAGAGAGCCTGATGTGGGACTCGACCTCATGAATTGTGATATCATGAGCTGAGTTGAAGTTGGACGTTTAACCGACTGAGCTACCCAGGCACCCTAGTCCTATGCATTTAAATGAAGACTAAAAGAAAATAATTCATAGTTCTTACTTTGGTATCATCTGCTTTATTTCGATTTATGGTCCAATGGGACTAGTGCCCACCCTCTTCAAAGAATATAGTGGAGTTAATTTTACTGTGCCTTTCATTCTAGATTTCATTAGACATTGCCCAAAAAATAAGCTTCCATCTATACTACACCATTTTCTCTATCTGTTCAGTACTTTCTTGCCTTAACATATTCTTCAACTGTTCTTGTTCCTCCTACATCTTCCTACTGAGTTACTAAAATTCACAAATTTGTTTGTCTTCATTCATTCATTGATTCACCAGATAGTTATTATCCACTCTGTGCCAGGCCCTGGTACATACATTCTTAACTTTTTCCTACTCCTCATATAATTAACAAATGGTGTTGTGTTAGTTTTAGATATACAATATAATGATTCAACAATTCTTCTATTACTTAGTGGTCATCATGGTAAGGGTACTCTTCATCCCCTTCCCCCATCCTCCACCCACCTCTCCTCTTGCAAGCACCAGTTGGTTCTCTGTATTTAAGAGTTTGTTTCATTGTCTCTTTTGTTCATTTGTTCATTTTGTTTGTTTGTTTCTTAAATTCCACATATGAGTGAAATCATGCTGTATTTGACTTCCTCTTTTCCCTCCTGAGCCAACTTTCACCCACTGTGCCAGGAGTAGAATTTGGCCTCTCCCCTGGCAACTTCCAACAACTCTTTCTGGTTTGAAATATGTGTTTATTCCGAACCTCAGGGTTAAAGGTAGGACCCTCATCCTTCTTGTTTCCTGTTATACCCACAGACCATTATTCCATCACATTCTTAAGGTTAGAACCCCTACTTCTTTTAGTCTCATGCTATGCAGGTAGTGCGTTGAAGGCTTTCATTGAAGACTTTGTTATCTGACTGACTTCAGAATCTTTGTGGATAATTTGTTACTTTGTCCTTTCAGTTCCATGTCCAATAGCCTTTGTCTCTCTTGACTTTTTTCATCCCGTATTTGGCATTCTAAACCTTGTAATCTAGCCCATCTCCAGATTCAGTCATTACAGTCTCTTCCTCTCTAAACACAACTGCCTGTTATTTTAGCTTTCTTGTTCATTTGAACTGTCTTCCCATATCATTTGAACTTCTTTTCCTCTTTTTACTTTATTGTAATCTGTTAGCCTTGTCTTTCCTTCCCTCTGCATTCCTTGTCTTTGTTTCCCTCTCTATTCAGCTTATATTCCTTATTCCATTATTTTAGAAACTCTCATTTTTCACATTCTGAATCCTCTTGCTTCTTTATTTAATCAGATCCCATTGGTACCTTTCTATTGCATTTTGAGATGAAAGCCAAAATTCCTAATAATGGCCTACAAGATCCTTCTGTACCTAGCCCCTTCCTCCCACTCCTGCCACATTTGCACCCTTCTCCTTATTCTCAGGCCTTGTATCTTGTATCTTCTCTATGTGCTTTCCCACTTTAAGGCTACATACAAGCTGGAATGCCCTTTGCCTCCCCATCTCCTCTATACTTTCTTGGGGGAATTGTCTAGGCCCCCAAAATACAGATCAAGGCCTCATGTTACTTATTTTCATGGTGTTATATACAGTTCATAATTAAATATTTATAAATGTTATTAATTAATGACTATATGTGTGTGTGTGTATATATATATATATATATATATATATATATATATATATATATATGGACTCGGAGCTCAACAGCTGTGGAGCAATATGTCTGTTTTGTTTTCTGTTACACCTTCAATGCCTAACACATAGCACCCGGCACAGGGTAGGAATTCAATATTTAGGGGATAGGGGAAAAGAGGGAGAAAGGGAGGATAGACAGATACAAAACTGGGCATGGGAACACTTCCCAGAATGATTTATTAGATATAATTTGGAAAGCTGTTTTAGAAGACTGATACATTGTAGCAAAGCAACATTAACTCTGAATGCAGTGAAGTCTGACGGCCTAGCTTGGAATCCTGGTTCTGTCTCCTCTAGCTGTATGACCTTGAATAAGGCACTTTAACTCTCCAAACCTGTATTGTCTTCTGCAAAAGTGAGATAATAATAATAGCTAATATCCAGAGTCATAGGATCATTGTGAGGATTTAATGAAACAATACCTGTAAAACACTTATTAGAACACTTCAAAGTATTCAAATTATGTAAGTTGCTTTTGTCATTATTATTACGATAGCTCTAGCTATTCCCTATTCATAAACTATTGAACAGTTGGTGTCTATCTTGTCAATTACCATACACTGACAAAAAAGAACATAATGGGAAAAAGAGAAGGTTTCTAGTATAAATGCTAGCATACATCCGTTTTAGAAATTCTGAAAATTTAAATTCTCAATAGTAGTGATTGTGTGATACCTAAAGGAATTTGTTGGGAGAGGATGATAGGGAGTATATATGTATATATCTGTAAGTAAGCTCTCACTAATACTTCAGAAATGCTTGTCAATTCAGAAGCTGGGTAACAGTTTTTTCTTTTGAAAAACATTTTTTGGTAATTGTATAATAGAGTGGGTCATAATCTAGAATTTCTTTGAAATCAAGAGGGCTAGTGGACTTCTCAAATGAAATGATTTCTCTGATGAATGTTTAACCTCTAAGTAATCTTCTTTTGTGCACTCCTTTCTTCTAATCACTTCATTCCTTTGGAGACTTATGCTTCTTACCCTCCTAAGAAACTATAGCAAGATTTTCCACAAGCATCTTGGAAACTACAGAAGAGTATATTCCTCTCGGTTGGAAAACAGAAGAAGGTGGGAAACTTGAAGATGAGGTCTCTGCCAGCACCTGAAGCACCTAATTGCTTTGCTTTCTTAAGGAAAATGGGTCTGTGGTAAAGCCATAATTTGTTCCTTCTTATTCTGAGTAAAAGTTTATTAGCTTGTGATTTAAGCAAACCATCTGGTCCTGCTGGCACTGCACACTATCAAGCCCTGTGCTTTCTCTTAATATGTTACTGGAGGCAGTTAAGTTACATACTTGAATCCCAGCTCTGGCCTGGGCTTTTTTTGTGTCTTAAAACATATGTTTTTGAAGATCATACTGTGACCTGGAGCACATTTTTGAATGGTGGAGAATTTCTTCATTGTTTAGTGCGGTATATATCTCTTCTTTTCTTCTACTCAGCTTGCGTCTCTCAGTGACCATACCTAAAACTGTACAACTGCTGTGTGGTAGGCATGTGATGGAATAGATACAGATGAAGGCACTTGAGTGTGTTCTCTGGGGTTGTGGAAAAGTAACAAAGTATTTCAATTTGACCTTGAAACTATTTCCCTGGCTGGAGCCCAAGCACAAATGAGATAATTATTTGGAAATCCTGGCCTGTGGTACCATTCTAGCCTTAAATATAAAAATGCTTTAAAACGTATTTGGTTGTATATATAATCTGAGGTAGGAATACCTTGAGGTTCTGGCACTAAAATGGATGAGAAAATTAAGCAACCTTTAAGAAAGTTACATTTCACCAACAAGCAAAATTCTGTAAGTGAAAGTATGGAAGCCAAAATATGTCTGTAAACACAGCAGACTAGATGCTGGGAAAATAACTGCCACAAAAAAATTGAAGATGGTTGATAAAATACGTATCTAACTTGGCAAGAAAGTAAGAAATTTTCAGGAGATGAATAGACAGGAAATTCAAATATAAGTACTTGATAAGCCGTGTACTTGAAGATTGGGCTTTGTATCTTGGCAGAAAAGAAGAAAAGGTCCATGGCAGCCCAAGGTGGAGACCCTAATAGACAACCCACTTCCCCGCCCATTTTTTTTTGAGAGAGAGAGAGTATACATGAGTTGGAGAGAGGGGCAAAGGGGGTTGGGGGGGGAGAGAGAGAGAGAGAGAGAGAGAAAGAGAGAGAGAGAGAGAGAGAGAGAGAGAGAGAGAGAATATTAAGCAGGCTCCACGTTAGTGCATAGCCTGACACAGGGCTCTATCCCATGACCCTGGGACTGTGGCCTGAGCCAAAATCAAAAGTCAGATGCTCAACTGACGCCCCATTCCACCCTTTTTAAAAAGGATACACAATGCCCGAAATTGGTCCTTTGAGAACATTAAGAAAATTGACTGGCCTTTGGTAATTAATACTAAAAGATGAACAGTCTTTGAAGGGATAAAGAGCTCCTAACTACAAGTCCTGCAAGTCTTAAAAAGATACAAGGATATTTTTGACAGTACATTTTAAATTTAGACTGAATGAGAAAATGCCAGAAAAAATGAAACTTAGCAAGAGTAGCTAAATGTGAAAACCTGAAAAAATGAGTGTGTAATAAAATTTTCCCACAAATTTCAAGCCTGGAGAGTTATACTGGTGATTTTTAATAAATGTACAAGGAACATATAATTTCAGTTTTACAGAAAGAATTCCAGAAAATAAAAAAGAGGCAGTAATTAATCACCGACATACTTTATAAGATTAGCGTAATTTCGTATCAAAACTTGACAGAGATAATACAGGAAAGGAAAGTTTCCTTTCTCAACAGTGAATATAAATGCAAAAATTTCTAAACAAAATATTGCCAACTTAAAGTTAGGGGCGCCTGGGTGGCTCAGTCGGTTGGGTGGCCGACTTTGGCTCAGGTCATGATCTCGCAGTCTGTGAGTTCGAGCCCCGCGTCGGGCTCTGTGCTGATTGCTCAGAGCCTGGAGCCTGCTTCCGATTCTGTGTCTCCCTCTCTCTCTGTCCTTCCCCTGTTCACGCTGTGCCTCTATGTCTCTCAAAAATAAATAAACATTAAAAAAAAATTTATTAAAGTTAGTGTATGTGGGAACGCCTGGGTGGCTCAGTCAGTTAAGCATCCGACTCTTGATTTTGGCTCAGGTCATGATCTTGTAGTCGTGGGATTGAGCCCTGTGTCAGCTGGGCTTAACGCTCAGCATGGAGCCTGCTTGGGATTCTCTCTCTGCCCACACCCATCCTCAAAATAAATAAATAAACAAACATTTAAAGTTACTGTATGTGAAAGAGAAAAATATGCCTAAAGACATTTTAGGCCTATTCCAGGAGTCAAGATTGGTATCATTAGAAAATGAGTCTACCACATTAAAAGTAGATAGGAAAAAAGTCATATGATCATCTCAAGAAATGCAGGAACTTAATTTTTTTAAACTAGCTAGCAATAGAATTTTTTTAAGTTTTTATTTAAATTGTAGTTAACATGCAGTGTATTACTAGTTTCAGATGTACAGTATAGTGACTCTGCACTTCCACACATCACCTGATGCTCATCACAACAAGTACACTCCTTAATCCCCAACACCTGTTTAACCCATCTCCCGCACCAACTTCACTTCTGGTACTTGTCAGTTTGTTCTGATGGTTAAGAGTCTGTTTCTTAGTTTACTCCTCTCTCTCTTTTTTTCATTTTGCTTGTTTGTTTCATTCCTTAAATTCCTTATATGAGTAAAATCACATGGCACTAAAATGGACGAGAAAATTAAGCAACTGTCTTTCTCTGACTGATTTATTTTGCTTAGCATAATACTCTGTAGCTCCATCCACATTATTGCAAATTTCAAGATTTCATTCATTTTTATGGTTGAGTAGTATTCCATTGTGTGTGTGTATATATATATATGTGTGTGTGTGTATGTGTATATATATATATACACAGATATATGTATGTACACATATATACACATGACATTTCTTTATCCATTCATCAATTGATGGACACTGGGTTGTTTCCGTAATTTGGTTATTGTACGTAATGCTGCATGTAAATGTAAACATTAGGGTGCGTGTATCTCTTTTGATACCTAGTAGTGCAATCACTGGATCATTGGGTACTTCTATTTGTAATTTTTTTAAGGAACCTCCATACTGTTTTCCAGAATAGCCGTACCAGTTTGCATTCCCACCAACAATGTAAGAGAGTTCCCCTTTCTCCACATCATTGCCAACCCCTATTGTTTCTTGTGTTGTTGATTTTAGCCCTTCTGAGAGGTGTGAGGTGATATCTCATTGGAGTTTTGATTCATATTTTTTTGATGATGAGTGATGATGAGCCTCTTTTCATGTCTGTTGACACTCTGTATGTCTTTTTTTGGAAAAATGTCTAAGAAGGAAACTTTTTTTTTTTTTTAGAAGGAAACTTCTTAACCTGATAAAGAATATCTATTAAAAATATCTATTAAAAATCATGCTATAACTTAATTTATCCAGATAATTTATACTAAAATTTATGCAGATAAAACCGTTAAAGCATTTCTTTTAGGATGAGGAATAAAATAGGGTACATACTGTCGTCGTTTCTGTTCAGTGTTGTGGTAGACATTATAAGCAATGCAGAAAGGCAAGTAAAAGTAATAAATATAAGGATTGGAAAGAAAGATAATGATTGTTTTCTTATTGTACATATGCTATGGTTGTCTAAATAGTAAATTAAAAACCTATAGGTAAGAACATTTGAGAAGATTGCTAGAGACAGTGTCAGTATATAGTAATCAGTTGCATTTCTATAACCTGTATCAAAGAGAAAATTACATTTTTTAAATAGTTGCTATTTACTGTAACATTAAGAAAAGCATATAAAGTGTCTAGGAATAAATATCATTAAAATGTTCAAGATTTTTCTGCGGAAAATTATAAAACTTTTTGAAATGTATTATAGTCCTAAATCTATATCTCTCATGAACTGTTGTAGAACAATGCCTGGCCTATGGTAGACTCAGTAAATATTTTTTGCAGAAATTAAAAAATAATTAAGAAGCTTCTGAGAAGAGACTTGTTCTACTAGATATTAAACCTTATAAAGCTATAGTAATTAAGTAATATTTTGGTGTAAGAATGGACAAACTAGTGGATCATAATAGAAAGCACAGAAATATGGCCATACTTATGAAAATACTTGATGAATGTCAAAGATTAGGACAGAATGGGTTGTTTTAAAAATGGACATTGGATGTCCCTATGGGGAAAAATGAAATTGCCCCTCTACCTCACACCATACACAGAAAAGCAATTTCAGGTAGTTTAAAGATCAGATGTTAAACACAGTACTTAACACTCTGGGATAACTTTTCTGCCAGATACTGTATTACAACCACAAAATAACAGCAAATTGTGATGGTTAATTTTATGTGTCAACTTGCCTGAGACACAGGATGCCTAGATAGCTAGTCAGACTTAATTCTACTTGTTTTTGTGAGGGTGTTTTGATTGAGGTTAACATTTAAATTGATACACTTGAGTAAATCAGATTGCCCTTTCTAATGTGAGTGGCCCTCATCCTGTTTTATTCAGGCCTTCCTGTCAGTTGATTCCCCTCCCCCAAGTAGGCGTAAATCCTACCTAATTGTGTTTGAACTGGGGTATTATTGGCTTTTGCCTGCCTCTGGACCCTAATTGGAACACTGGCTCTTCTGAGTTTTGAGTCTGCGCCAGTCTTTAGACCAGAATTTCACAGTTATCTCTCTTGGGTCTCCAGCTTGCCCATTTAGTTGCAAGTCCCGGCACTTGTCAGATTCCATAATCTCATGAGCCAATTATTATATATATATGTGTATATATATGCTTTATAATATGAATATTATACATTTTATATTATATATAATTTCTTATAAAGTACACATTTTGATATATGTGTAACATCTTATATATTAATATAATTGTTGTAATATGGTATAATGTAATTACATCTAATTATATTAACATATAGTTTATATATTTATTTATTTATTTATTGGTTAGGTTTCTCCAGAGAAACAAAACTAATGGGATATATATTGAATGCAATGTGTGTGTATGTATATATATGTATGCCAGTTTGGTTCCAGACCACTACAGTAAAGTAAATATGCCAATGAAGTGAATCAAATGAATTTTTTAGTTTCTATGTGTGTGTGTGTGTGTGTGTGTGTGTGTATAGTGTATATGTATATATGTGTATATATAACATGTTTATGCTATAGTGTAGTTAATTAAGTGTGCAATAGCATTATGTCTAAAAAAACAATGTTCTTGCCTTAATTTTAAAAACTTGCTAAAAAATGCTAACCAGCATCTGAGCTTTCAGCATGTTGTAATATTTTTGCTGGTGGAGATTGCTTACTTTGATACTGACGGGTGGACTGGTCAGGATGGTGGTTGCTGAAGGTGAGGGTGGCTGTGGCAATTCCTTTTTCTCTTTTTTTGTGTTTTTTTTTTTGACAGGTATCCAAGAACTTTATTAATAGGTACTTGCTGTTTTTTTACTTTTTTAAAAAAACATCAAGTTGTAATCTTTTATCAAAAACAGGAATGAGGCTTTTAAAAATCTCAACTTGACCAGATATGAAGCAATTTAAAAACCTTTAAAGGTGTACTGAGGAAAGAAAAAAAAAAAAAGGCTTTTTTAAAGCATATTTGCCATTACTAAAAAGAGACGTCTTTCAGCAAGAATAATAAAAACCCCATGATGCTCCATAGATAATGCAGATAATTCTAGTTATCTGGTTAATGAGCAAAAAGCAAGCACTTAAAATCTTCCACTCCAGTCTTTTGTTCATTTCTTATTGCTGGAATATCATATTCTTTTCTTCTTGTTGGATAACTAAACCAGATGATGGTAGAGATGCTATACTCGCATTTACTCAGCCCTGCCCTAGTCAGTGGGGTGGGGGAGGCAGGTGAATTCTTAGCTGGTGGATCACCTGCTTTTGTCTCTTGCCACCTTGTCATTTGGAGTTTTTCGGGCATATGTATAGGTAATTGAAATTGTAGAGGTAGCGATGTCGAGGTGACTACTTACCTTGGGTCTCATCTCCCATTTCATTATTTATGAAACCATATCCATTTCTTGATTTCCTTAACTTTTTCATTGCTGTTCTCTCTAGACTGTCTCTGGTGAGGAGGCCTCTGTAGAATTGTTGTCTGTAACCCTGATACATATTCTGTCTCATTGGTCTACCTGTTCCCCTGAATTCTGGGTGTCCGAACCTTCCAGCACTTTACCCTGCACAAGCAGGTTGGAAGACAGTGGTTGATGCCCACAGGGTCTCCACATGTAGTAACATGGGAACTCTTGCCTGCAGTAGGGTCTGGCCTTGGGAGCACTTTGATCTCTCATGCTTTCCCCACTGTTCTGGTAATTCTGCTGGTAATTGATGGAGGACTCTTGCCCTGTGGATAGTGTCTATAATGCTAAGGTCTGATGCATATTTACAGCTTCGTAGTAGAGCTTCACTAGGGCCTGTAGCATTTGCTACCTCCTCACCTTTTCTCTTCCAACCACATCAAATCCACAGTCTCTTCATCTCCCACATTATGAATATCTTGGGGTTATTCCTCTTTATGTATGTATTTAGGTGTACAAATACATCTTCCTTGGTGTCATTATTATTAATGAAACCATATCCATTTCTTCAATTGAACCATTCTGCTGTTCCCAAAACCTTCTTATGTGTGCTGGTAGGCACCCTGTTGTGAGCCACCACCACCAGCTGTGGAGTCAGGCTTGGTGTCAGCAGTGCTGGGGCAGGGCAGGGGCAGTGGTTGGGTGACTGGAAGGTCTCCGCTTTGCTGCTCATAGTTGCCGTGAGGGTAACGGGGCTGGTTTTGGCAGCCGCCGTCCTTCCTGGGGTGTTGATGGTGACAAGGCTAGGGTTGGTGGGGCTGCTCAGAGCTTTCTGAGGTCTGCTCTTTATGCCCACCACCTATTGCAGTTTCTTCAAACATGAAAACAGTGAAGTTTGCCATATCAGTTCTTTTTTCACAAACAATTTCTCTCTAGCATATGATGCTGTTTGATAGCATTCTACCCACAGTAGAACTTTTTTCAGAGTTGGAGTCAGTCTTCTCAAAGTCTGCTACTGCTTTATCCACTAAGTTTACATAATATTCTAAGTCTTTTATTGTCATTTCACCTGTTTTTACAGCATCTTCAGAAGGAGTAGATTCCATCTCAAGAAACCACTCACTTAGCTAATCTAAAAGAAACAACTCATCTGTTCAAATTTTATCATGAGATTACAACAATTAAGTCACATCTTTAGGTTCCACTTCTAATTCTAGTTCTCATGCTATTTCTACTCCATCTGCCATTCCTTCCTCCACTGAAGTCTCGAACCCCTCACAGTCATCCAGGAGGATTGGAATCAACTTCTCCAAATTCCTGTTCAGGTTGTTATTTTTACCTCTTCCCATGAATCACAAATGTTCTTACTGGCATCTAGAATGGTGAATTTTTTTTAGAAGGTTTTCAGGTTACTTGGTCCAGATCCATAGAGGAGTTCCTATCTGTGGCAGCTGTAGCCTTTCTGAAATGTATTTCTTAAATAATAAGACTTAAAAGCTGAAATGACTTCTTGATGGGCTGTAGGATGAGTATTGGTTTGGTAGGCATGAAAACAACAATAATCGCATTGTACATCTCCATCAGAGCTCTTCAGTGAACAGGTGAATTGCCAATGAGCAGTCATATTTTGAAAGGAATCTCTTTTTTTCTGAGCAGTAGATGTCAACAGTAGACTTAAAGTATTCAGTAGACCATGTTGTAAATAGATGTGCTGTTGTCTAGGCTTTGTTGTTCCGTTTATAGAACACAGGCAGAGTGCGTTTGTGATTCTTAAGGGCCCTAGCATTTTTGGAATGGTAAATTAGCACTGACTTTGACTTAAGATCATCAGAAGTTAACCCCTAATGAAAGAGCCTATATTTTGAAGCTTTGAAGGTAAGCATTGACTTCTCCTCTCTGGCTATGAAGGTCCTAGATGACATCTTCTTCTAATAGAAAACTGTTTCATCTACATTGAAAATCTGTTGTTTTGTATAGCCACCTTTATTAATTATCTGAGTTAGATCTTCTGGATAAATTGCTGTAGCTTCTACATGAGCACTTACTGCTGCTTCACCTTGCACTTTTATGTTATGGAGACAGCTTCTCTTAAATAAGTGTTCGCTAGAGTAGCACTTTTCATTTCCTTCAAGAACTTTTCATTTGCATTCACAGTGTGGTTGTTTGGTGCAAGAGGCCTGGCATTAGGCCTATCTCAGCTTTGGACATGCCTTCCTCACTAAGCTTAATTATTTCTAGCTTTTGATTTAAAGTGAGAGACATCCACGTTGCTGCACATGGCCAGATTTCATTCTTTCTCATTGCCACGTAGTATTCCATTGTATATATAAACCGCATCTTCTTTATCCATTCATCAGTTGATGGACATTTAGGCTCTTTCCATGATTTGGCTATTGTTGAAAGTGCTGCTGTAAACATCGGGGTACACGTGCCCCTATGCATCAGCACTCCTGTATCCCTTGGGTAAATTCCTAGCAGTGCTATTGCTAGGTCATAAGGTAGTTCTATTTTTAATTTTTTGAGAAACCTCCACACAGTTTTCAAGAGCATCTGCACCAGTTTGCATTCCCATCAACAGTGTAAGAGGGTTCCCGTTTCTCCATTCCTCGCCAGCATCTATAGTCTCCTGATTTGTTCATTTTAGCCACTCTGACCGGCATGAAGTGGTATCTCAGTGTGGTTTTGATTTGTATCTCCCTGATGATGAGTGACGTTGAGCATCATTTCATGTGTCCATTGGCCATCTGGATGTCTTCTTTGGAAAAGTGTCTATTCGTGTCTTCTGCCCATTTCTTCACTGGATTATTTTTTTTTATGTATGGAGTTTGTTGAGTTCTTTATAGATTTTTGATACTAGCCCTTTATCCGCTATGTCATTTGCAACTATCTTTTCCCATTCTGTCTGTTGCCTTTACTTGTCGTGATGAGCACTAGGTGTTTTATGGAAACCAATTTGACAATAAGTTATATTAAAAATATATATATATATGTATATATATATAAAATAAAGTGAGAGACATGTGCCTCTTTCCTTTACTTGAACTCTTAGATGCCACTGTAGGGTTATTAATTGACCTAATTTCTGTATTGTTGTATCTCAGGGAATAGGGAGGCCCAAGAAGAGGGAGAGTGACAGGGGAGCAGACAGTTGGTGGAGCAGGCCAGAGCACACATTTGGCAAATAAGTCTGGTATCTTATGTGGGTGCAGTTTATGGTGCCCTCAAAAGAATTATAGTAATAACATCAAAGATCACTGATTACACATCACTATAACATAATGAAAAAGCTTGAAATACTGGGAGAATTAACAGTGTGACAGACACAAAGTGAGAAAATGCTGTTGAAAATATGGCAACAGGTAGATTTGCTTGACACAGGGTCACCGCAAGATTTCAGTTTGTAAAAAATGCAAGGTCTTTAAAGCGCAATAAACAGAGTATGCCTGTACACACACATATACTGTATTCAGTATATCCCATTGTTTCTCTTTGTCTGGAGAACTCTGACTAACACATCTATAATAATCATTTATTTCTTCATTCCATAGACTTGAAGGTTAGTATAGTTGGCTTTGCTTTAGTTGTTGACTGGGTTGGCTGTGCCCATGTGGCTCTTTTGAGGACCCAAATGAAAGGCAGCAGCTACTTAGAGTGTTGTTTCTTCGGCAGTGGTGGAACTACAACGTAACCACACATATTAAGAGCCTCAGCTTGTGTCTGAATTGTTAACATCCCAATGCCCAAAGCAAGTCACATAGGCAAGCCAAAATAAGGGTCATTAAAGGCAATACTCTGCCCATGATGATACTATGGGAAGGATGTGGATGAATACTAATAGTGTAAGTGTAATGAATAATTGGGACTGTTAATTCAGTGTACTGAAGGCAGTACCAAAAGCGGGAAATATCATATGACACTAGGTAGAAGAAGGATTTCTTAAACAGGATGTAAAAGTCACAAATCTTAAAGGCTTAATGAATTTGTTTATATTAAGATAGTTTTGATCATACAAAGATACCATAATGAAAGGGAACACATAACGCACAAAATGGGAGAAGAAATTTGCTAAACATTTAATTGATGAAATGTTGGTTTCTGAGAATATATGTTAATGTGCGTGTTTAAAATTCCTCCAAATGAACGAGAATAAGAAAAGCCAAGTGGAGGTGAGTTGTGGGGGGAGGGGCAAAGATTTGAGTGTCAAGCAAGAAGCAGCACATATGGTCCCTAAACAAATGAAACCTGTTTGACCTTACTGGTTATTACTGAAGTGATAAAAGAACTTGATAAAATATTTATTGAAAAATTTATAAAGAGGAAATCAGGTTATTGCTATCTGAACCCACTGATCAATGTTATTGCTAAAGTTAGATAACCATTATGTGTCTCTTCATATGCTATAACATGAAGTACACAGTTTTATTTGTGGAGTACTATTGTTAAAAAGACAAATTGAATCTCATTCTAATGAAGACTTTATTTTTTTATTATTTTTTTAATGAAGACTTTAGATATAACTTTCATTTTTATAGAAAACATGAGGACAAGAGGAGCAGCATAAATAGCACCATAAAGAAAAATAATCCATTGAACCCAGTATGTGGGGCATTGTATAGGACATGTGACTCAATTTTGCCATGAAGCTAATGACATGGAAAATTAAAAATGTTAAGCAATATGGCAGCTGTCCAAGCACCTTTCATTCAGAAGAATATCCTTTCCTCATTGAATTGCCTTTACACTTTTGTCAGATAAAATTGCCATAAAAGTTAGGGTTTATTCCTTGACTCTCAGTTCTTTTCCATTTATCTCTTTTTTCACGCTTATGCTAGCACTACCCTGAAGTTTTGTAGTAAGGTTCAAAGTCAAGAAGTAGGAGTCTTCCAATTTTATTTTTTTTTTTCGAGATAGCTTTTCTTGTTCTGGCTCCCTTTCATTTTCATGTGAATTTGATCAACTTGTCAATTTTTGCAAAAAAGGACAGAGTTTTCATAAGGATTATGGCAAACCTGTGGATCATTTTGGGGGGAGTATTGTCATTTTAACAATATTAAGTCTTTCAGTCAGTGAATGCGATACTTTTCCATGTATTTAAATCTCCATTAATTTCTTTCAGTAATCTTTTATAATTTTCAGTATATATGTTATGCATTTTAAAAATTAAATTTATACCTAGCTTTCTTTCTTTTTGATGCTGTTATAAATGGAATTGTTTTCTTTCATTTTTGGAATGTTTGTTGGTTGTGTATGGATAGACAATTGATTTTTGTGTATTGATCTTGTATTCTGCAACCTTTGTATACTTGTTGATTATAATTTTTTAGAGGATTTCTTAGCATTTTTCACTATACAGGATCATGTCATTTTCAACCAGAAAAGTTTTGTCTTCCTCTCCAGTGTGTGTGCCTTTTAATTTTTTTGCGTATTCTAATTCTCCTGGTGATTACTTCCAGTACAATATTAAACAGAAGTGGTGAGAAAGGACATTCTAGTCTTGTTCTTGGTGCTGGTCTTAGAGGGAAGGCATTACGTTTCTCATCATTAAAGATTATATTAGCTGTGGGTTTTTCATAAATGCCTTTTATCAGGCTGAGAAAGTTTTTTTTGTGTGTGTTTTTGAGAGAGCATGTGTGGGGGCAGGGGTGTTGGGGTGCAGAACGAGAGAGAAAATCTTAAGCAGGCTCCACACCTAGGAAGGAGCCCAATGTGGGGCTTGCTCTCACAACTGTGAGGTCATGACCTGAACCAAAATCAAGAGTCAGATGCCTGACTGAGTCACCCAGGCACCCCAAGAAAGTTTCTTTGTACTTTCTTGACTGTTTCTATTATGAAAGATTGTAGGAAATTGCCAAATGCTTTTTTTCTACATCTACTTAGAAGATCATGTGGGTTTTTTTGTCCTATATTCTATTAATATGGTTTATTACATTTATTTTCTATGTGTGAAACCAACCTTGTATTCTTAAGATAAATCTCAATTTTTATATCTTACTGGGTTTGATTTTTTAGTACTCAGAAGGTATATTCCTATGTAGTTTCCTTATTTCCTTTCTTGTGATACATTTTTCTTATTTTGTCATAAGGATTTCTGTGTCATGATCCCTATTTGCCATGATTCCCATTTCTCTTGGTTTCTGGCATAAGTTGTGCAAAGTTCATCTTTTGTACATTTCTTGCCCCAAATCTAGAATCAGCTGTATTTTTAAGGAGCTCTTTCAATTTAGTGGGAACCTATAGTCTGGGGCTGTGGTGTTCAAAGTTGTTGGCTCTTGTTGCTTTTAATTCCTGAGTCGTGAATTATATAGGTATATGTTGTCATTTTGGTTCAGAAATACACACATAGAGTAGGCCCCTTTTTTTATATGAAAAAACATAATGTTGGATGAAATAAGAAATCTGGAGGTTCCATTTATACAGTGTTCATAAACTAATAGAATAAAGCAGCGATTTATTTTGGAATACATATCAAAGGCAAAAATAAAGAAATGGAAGGGATTGTATAACAAATTAAGAATGGTGATGACCTATCATAGGGAGCTTGGGGGATGCAGCTGGATAATTGCACTTGTAAAGCTAGCGAGTATAAAAGATATAAAGTATAAAAGATGGTATATAGATGTGTGTATTGCTCTTGGTTCTGGAATATATACATATTCCTTTTTTATATCCATACAACATTTCACATTGCTTATTTATTTAAAGGTGTTTATGTACAACGAGAAGCATTGTGAAATCATCTTTGCTACAATTTGTTAGTTGTCATTAAATAATTTCTGCTCTTTTGCCATGTAGGCTGAAAGTGCCTTCCTCCCGTGTCTGTAAAAGTCCTCCTGTACATAGTGCTGAGTTAGTTGGATATACATATTGATAAAAATGAATTTTGACCATTACACTGTATTTATTCAGTTGCATATATATTATAACTCTAAATGTGAAACATGTAATTTAATAAAAGATTTGGAAGAAAGAATATTTCCGTGATCTTGTGGTAGACAAAATTTTCTTATCCAGTATACAGAAAGCTCTGAACATAAACAAATATAAATGAAAAAAATTAGTTAGCTAAACCCCACTAAAATTAAAAACTAGTTTTTAATTTTGTTTAATTAAAAAAATTAAAGTGTGGATATACCTACCTTCCAGGTATTATGCTAAGTGAAATAAGTTAGAGAAAGACAAATGCTGTGTGATCTAACTTATATGTGGAATTTAAAACAAAACAAAACAAATACAGACTAACAGAAAAAGAGATGAGTCTTGTTACTAGAGGTAGGAGGTGGGGTGAGTGTGATGTGGAGGAAGGTAGTCAAAAAGTACAAGCTTCCAGTTATAAGATAAAATAAGTAGTAGGGATGTAACGTACAACATGATGACTAGAGCTAATTGTGCTCTATGATAAACGTAGGGATGTTGTTACGAGAGCAATTCCTAAGAGTTCTCATCAAAAGGAAGAAATCGGGAGGCGCCTGGGTGGCTCAGTTGATTAAGCGTCTGACTATGGCTCATGTCATGATCTCGTGGTCTGTGAGTTCGAGCCCTGTGTTTGGCTCTGTGCTGACAGCTCAGAGCCTGGAGCATACTTCAGATTCTGTGTCTCCCTCTCTCTCTGCCCATCCCCTACTCACACTCTGTCTCTCTTTGTCAAAAATAAATAAACATTAAAAAAAATTCTGAAGAAGGAAATCGTTTTTTCTTCATTCTCTTCTTTTTATTGTATTTATATGTGATGATACATGTTAGCTGACCCTATTGTAATCATTTCACATATAAATATGTAAATCCAACCATCATGCTCTGTGCCTTACAACTACACAGTGATTGATGTATGTCTATTATTTCTCAGTAAAACTGGAAAAAAGCTTTTTTCTTTTTATCAAAAGCGCCTTCAGTAAATTTTGCTATTTTCACACAGTGGAATTCCATACAGCTAAGAGAATTATACAACTATAATTATACCCAATAACATGGATGAATCTCATGGACATAACACTCAGTGAAGAAAATCTGTACTTAAAATTACATTCTATGTAATTCCATTTGTGTAAAGTTAAAACAAATAGGCAAAACTAATGTAGAATGCTAGAATAATGGTTACTCTGCACCTAGAAAGGGGATATGAGATACATTTCTGGGGAACTGTTAATATTCTTTTATTGCTCTGTGTTCTGTTTACATCTGTGTGTTCAACTTAGACAAGATTCTTCCAGTTGCATGTTTATCATTTGGGTTTTTCTGTATTTGTGTCGCATTTCAATAAAAAAGCTTACCCCAAATTTTAGATACATAAAAGTATATATAAAGTGGACTTCCTTTTTGTTACAGAGAAAGGAGGAATAACTTGTTTTTACATGCTTGCTTATGTGTTTATCTAACATCTAAGTTATATAAGAAACTGATACATGCCTTGCTTGGAGTAGTGAAGGATGAGAGGGAGATTTTTTGAAATTCGTTTAAGGTGAGTTCATCAAAGATGGACACATAGGACACTTTCTTTGAGCTTCTATAAAGGGTGCTGTCCAGGACTGATTTTCTGTTACAAGAACGTACCTTGGTATATCATTTCAGTTCAATTTTAAATAAGATATTACATGAATTAAACTGATTAAAATGGAATCATCCTTATTGGTAGTTTTCTAAAGGGTGGATGGTGATTTATGTTTATGTAAAGCTTGTAGTTATGTGTATATGTATCCGAGGAGAGCTGTATAAAAATATATATATTTACAGCAGTACTTTCACAGCTATTAGCCGAGAACATTAACTTGATCACTTCTGAAAATATACGCAAAGTAAGGCGACTCAGGTGCCAAAACACTAAATGTGTCTGTTTGCTATCACTGTTTAGCAGCTGTTCCCAATCAACGTGGAAAACTGTGGTTGGGTATAAGGCACTAACATCCTGGGGTCTGTTAACAACTCTGATTTGTTATATTGCAGTTTTGTCTCTACACTGTTCTCAGTTTTAGTATCACACAAGTTGGTTTTATGTAGGAGTCAGTGAATGGCAAATCCCCCACCTCTTCCTCTGAAAAGGCTTGTTGTCACCAAAATTATTTCTTGGCAAGCAGCAGCCTGACATAAACTCTTGTGATTGGTGCAGTTGGCTGGTTGCTTACCTGGTTCAGATTGGTTTTTGGTATTAACACATTTTTGCCAGCATATATTTTGCTTCCGAATTAAAATGAACATGTCTATTTAAGTAATTCTGATTTGGACACCACCCAGCATGAGTGGAAAGATGGATGAAGTACATACTGTGTTCTCTTAGTTCCTTGTGTTTTAGAGTTCTGTCTTCTTTACCTCATGATTTTTTTCAAATCTTTTTAAAGTATCCTGTCTCCTCTCTATGTGGTCATGTATTTTTTTTTTCTTCCTGCCTTCCTTGAGAAAACTCTACCTACCTGCCTTTACAGCAAGAAATTAAATTCTAGCAATTTTTTTCAAAAAGAAATTCTTTTTAAAGGTGTAAAAAGAAATATCTTTGGATGAATAAAAATGACTTATTTATGTTTATACTGAGTGTTATTAGTCAAGTTTATGTCCTAAAATCCTTCGTAGGATATTTCGTATGATTTTGTACCTATATTTTTATCTGTGTTCTGATGTTATTTCCATGAGTATTTGTGGACCACTTCCAAATCTTCAAACGGGACTGACTGTGGCAGAGTGTAACTTCTTGAACTGATGCCTTATATGCACTTTTGTTTATCAAAAAGGAAATGAAGTTCTTTTTGGTGTAATCTGAAAGGAATTACAGTGGAGAGAAGACCAGAGATTTATTTCTTTATCTGGTATATTGTCTCGATGTATATGTTTGATCCAGAAAGAGTACAGAATTTTTGATATGTGTGTGTTTTTTAATTTGTAGACCCAGGAATTGCCCATTACTTTGCTCCTCTGTCTTTACTTGATCAAAATGTTTAGTTCTCTTTTTCCATACTTACCATAGGTGGAGGAGTTACTGATGGCCATGGAGAAAGTAAAGCAGGAACTGGAGTCCATGAAAGCAAAGCTGTCCTCTACCCAACAGTCTCTGGCAGAAAAGGAAACTCATTTGACCAATCTTCGGGCAGAGAGAAGGAAACACTTAGAGGAAGTTCTGGAGATGAAGTAAGTGTTTATAATCTTCCTTTTCAGGTGTATGCGTAGTAGGAAACCTGTTTCTCGTTTGTTTCATCCTCTGGCCTTATTTATTACCCCCAACACATTTAGCTTAATTTTAATGCAAACTTGTATTTCTCACTCCCGAGAACAAATTTGGAACAAATTCTGGTCAAAGTAGAATTATTTTTGCCTCTTCATTGAATTTTAAAGCCCTCGTGTGTGTGTGTGTGTGTGTAACCGTTTCCAGTTGCATCTCTGAAATTTCTAAAATCTTATGGAAAGCTCAGCCATTATTGTTGAGTTTACTGAGGAACATGACTGTTGGTCCTGAGGTCATATAATAGGTCGGCACTTTATAAAAACATTTTTTATTATAACCACCTCCAAAAGTATGTAAAAGTAGAGAGAATAGTGTAATGAGCTCCTCTATACTTATCCCCCTACTAGTCCCACGTCTCGTGGCCTCTTGAGAGCATCTGTAGTGAAGCATGTGCACAGCTGCTGGTACATTAGAGATGCTTCTTTTTCTTTCTTTGGAAAGCTCTGGTTTCTCTCTCTTTAAGAGAAATATCTCTTTTTGAGAGTTCAGTAGTACTTTCGCCTTTATTATTTCCAACCCTCACGCGTGTGTTGTCGTCCTGCTCCCAGGATTTATGAAACAAATTTATCCTGGGGTAGCCCAGTTACCTTCTTTACCTCAACAGTTACCTGTATTTTTGTTGTCGTCCCTCTATTTCTGAAGAGCTGCTCTCTCTACTTCATAAGAGCAGCTTCTGGTCTCTGTCACAGATTTTAAGCCCAGCACCCCAGCTCTGCAGCCTTCCTCAGTTAATTTTCTCTTGCATATTCTGTGGCCACTTTATATTAGTGTCTTCCTCTCTCTCTGCATACATACTGGGTCTCTTTGACCTACGATAAACTTCTCAGACCATCTAGTGCTTAGGGTAGTATCCATATTATAGGCTAGAAGAGGACCTTGCCATTATACCTTAGTGTGAATTTTCACAGCACATGTGGTATTCTGATAACAGCCCAAGAGTCAAAGCAGTTCTTGCGGTGTCACCTGCATTTATGGATTTTTTAGGCCACAGTGCAAGGTTAAGAAGTTCTAACCTTCTAGAAGAGCATTACAGGTGACCTGCACTTGGAAGTGATGCTTCCTTGAAGCCAGAAACAAATTGACACACTGGGAGAATGCAGAGAGAGGTTAGGGTTCTGAGTATCATCCGGAGAATAAAGCTTGTGAATATGCTTCTTAGGGAGCAGTTAGTGAAGGAGGTGTAAGACAAGTTTCTGTTACTGGAGGTTAAAATTCAAAGCTTGGTGTTTTGGAGATGGGGTACTAGAGGTAACTTTTGGGCGATAAAGCATAAAATCATACAAGGTGAAGAGGTCCGGGACCCATTCCTAAAAACATGGTAGGAGATAGAGGAAATGGCCGAATGATGGATATAGTGTTGTGGAGAACAAAGTATCACATGTGATCTTCCAAAGCAGAAACAGGCCTCACTAAAGTAACAGTGTATAAGTATTGTTTTGTTTTCTCCATGTACTCGACTTCGCCTGTCAGATCTTTCCTAAGTACAAATATCTGTGTATAGCAAAATAGTGATGTATTTGTATAGATATTTTCCTTTATTATTAGGACCTTGAAAAGATACGAAAGGAGTTTTAAAAGAATGATTTCAACGATGAAAAGGGAGTTGTAATTTTTTTTTCTTTTTTGATACCACAGTTGTACACTCTATTTTGAACTTCGCTTTCCAAAACAGGTCAGAGATTACATTTCTGAAAAATACTGTGATTAACAAAACTATTTTTGGTGACTCCAAGCATTCACATCATAAGGCTTGGAATAAATGATTAAAGTATGTAGAGAAATTCATAACTAGTATAGAAGTTTAGTAAACATTAAATGAAAGTTCTAGAAATAAAGTGCTAAAACCTGGCTCTGATAGATGACTTATCTTTTTTTTTTTAATTTTTTAATGTTTATTTATTCTTGAGAAAGAGAAAGAGAGAGAGGGAGAGAGACAGAGGGGAAGAGGGGGAGGGGCAGAGAGAGAGAGTCTGAAGCAGGCTCCAGGCTGTCAGCACAGAGCCCAACGCAGGGCTCGAACTCATGAACTGCAAGATCATGACCTGAGCTGAAGTTGGATGCTCAACCAAACGAGCCACCCAGGTGCCCCTATATGACCTATCTGTTAAATCGCCTTCTTCCATTGCTCAGAATATATTCTGTGGTATCATGATGTTCTTAGTCAGATTTTTCTAAGTTTTGTGTCATGTGGATTTGCCAACATAAAGGTTTAAAAGTAGTCCTTGCTTTAATTTGCACTTAAATTTCCCCTCCTTGTCTTTCAATTTCATATGTTAGTAAAATTGTTTACTACCTCCCTTTTAATAAGTTATCTGAGCACATTAAACCTAATCCTCTATCCAGATATTGTTAAGAGAGCGGTGGTTTTCTTAACAGATCCTCTCTGTTAGCACTGCTCTGTAAGCCAACACGACACTATCAAGTCTGTGAAGGAACAGATCTTTTATTCTTTCCCCTAGAACAGTGAATTGAATTCCCGAATTTTTTATTTTTAAATGTAGATTTCCAGGGGTACCTGGGTGGCTCAGTTGGTTAAGCATCTGACTTCAGCTTGGGTCAAGATCTCACAATTCATGAGTTTTAAGCTCTGCATAGGACTGTCTGCTGTCAGCATGGGGCCTGCTTTGGATCTTCTGTCCCCCTCTCTCTCTGCCCCTCCCCTGCTTGTTCGTTCTCCTTCTCTCTCTCTCTCTCCCTCTCTCTCTCCCTCCCTCTCTCCCTCTCTCCCTCTCTCCCTCTCTCCCTCTCTCAGTAAATAAATTTTAAAAATGTAGATATCCAAAGTATGGCATACAAATATAAAGTAATGATTCATAAAACCTCAGCTGAAAACTACAACCTAAGTGTAATTAGACATAAAACTCTATGGATGACAGATAGTGGGTTCTAATGCAACGAGCTTGATTCCTTTTCACTGTGTAGCTGACCAAGACAATAGCTTTTCTTCTCTCTTCTGGACTCCTTCTCTCCATATGTCGAGCCAGTTCTGCTAATCTCTCCTCATTTGAGGTTATCTCAGTTTCTACAACTTTGCTCAGAATTTACTTCATTCTTTTGTCAGTGGGTAAGATGTTTACTCCCTCCAACTAGTTCTACATGATATCTGCCTCTAATTACTTGTGGCAACTAGAAAGAACAAACATCCTGGAATAAAAGAGCCTGAATCAGAACTTACTATTATTATCTCTATGACTTCAGCAAATTCTTTAACCTCACGGGGTCTCCACGTGCTCATTTTTAAAATGGCAAATAATGGGGCACCTGGGTGGCTCAGTCGGTTAAGTGTCCAACTTCAGCTCAGGTGATGATCTCATGGTTCCTGCATTTGCACTGTGCATCAGGCTCTGTGGTGACAGCTCAGCGCCTGGACCCTGTGTCTCCCTCTTTCTCTGCCCCTCCCCACTTGCACTCTCTCTCTCAAAGCTAAACATTAAAAAAAGGCAATAATAATTGTTCCTGCTTCATAGAATTTTCATGACAATAAAATAAGAAATTAAAAAGGAAAAAGGTAATATCTTTCCTGTGGATATTGACAGTGATAACCAGATTCTTCACTCTAATCATGGCGGGACCCACCATATTTTAAATGTTTACAGTGTTTAATTATTGATCGTTGAATATATGAAGAGTTGTTCATTATAACCAGAGAACTTGAAATGCAGAAGAAATATGAGAGGAATGCCATGTACAAAAGACTGAAACATGCGTATGTGTGACTCCAAATCTAGAGTAAGAAGTCTTTTCTCCCCTGAGGAAAATGCAGCTGGCCTCTATATATAAAAAATACAGAAAATTTGCACTAGAATAGTCTAGTTTTTTGCAGTAATCCTGACCACATCAGACCAAATGGAATGACCTAATCTTTCGTTTCCAACCCTCGCATTTATGATTGTAACTTTTGAGCATCTGTTACAAACAAATGGTGACCATCAGTTTTTGGAGACATATGAAACTGTTCGGTTGGTAGCGTGCCAGTGAGTCAATAAAAACATTTGAGCGGGTTACCCAGCCTCGAAGCAACATTTTTATTGGCAGATCCCATGTTGGTTCTTCTTTCACTTATGCTGTGGTTTTGTTAGCCATTATTTTTTATTCCACTTTTATATTAGTCTCTTTCCCTAAGAAATGAAGGATGAATTGGAGGAAGGAAAAAATAACAAAATAACAATTCTAATAACCATAATAAACTTTAAGTATCAGTTCAGGTCATGAGTTTGAGTAGTAACATCTAGATGTCAGGTCATTCTCCACTGCCTTGCGCGCCCACTCCTGCTGCTGTCTCACCTCATGCCAGCACTATGAATAAAAAGACTCATTTTTTATTTTTAATAAAAATGTTTATGAAACTATGAATTTGACTACCCTGAGAACAAGCTTATTTGGGGAAGTGGTGGAAAATCTCTTTAGTTTCTTTGAGAATCCAGAGTTGTTTGATAAGTAGCATTCCATTAGTAAAGTTGGCAGAGAAATTCTTCTTCTGGGGCTAAATTACATACTCTTGAGATACCTTTTGGCTAAAGAAAGATTTAACTTGCCACAAACAAAATACATTTTTGCATGTACCTAGAAGGAGTCCAATAATATAATCTAACTTCTGACATGTTAAGAATCTTTGCCTTTTAAGAGAGAAAAATAGAATATCTTTAGAATTTAAGCTATAGAAAATGGTTACTTAAAAAAGTTCAGGCTTTTTTGCCTGATCCTTGGGGGCTAGTATGAGTTAGGTGTTAATCGATTATACTTTGAATAATTAAAATTAGTTTGTATTATAAATTATGTTTTGTATTATAAATTATTTTTATTTATTCTGATATCCTGTATTATTTCGTTTTTAAATTTATTGTAAAGTTGCTGAGTTTAAAAAAAATCCCATTTGGAGATTGATGACAATCTTCCGAATTAACCACAAAATTGGGAAGGTGCACAAATTATACTCCCAGGAGCAGTCGTACCCTAATAACAAATTGAAATGCATTCTAAGTTACAAAAGCCACGTTTATCTAGTTCCATCCCATGCTTATCTTCGAGGCAGTAGACATATGATGAAAGACGTAGTGAAGTTGGAAGCATTTTTCACAGTGGCCTAAAATACTGACGTTTTTTTCTGTAGGAAATCGCATAAATTAATTTAAAAATTTCCTACACTTGAAGTGAAAAAGGAAACAAAGTGTGGTGTACAGCATAACTATCAACAACACTGGTGGGACCGATCCTGTTGAAATGATAAAACAGAGTGTGTGTCTGTAATCAACTATCCCTAGGGACTTCGGGTCTTCTTCTCTAGTCTTGAATAACTCCTTAATTTTGCCCGCTTTTTTCTACCCTCATCTCTAGTTCACTTACACACCCACCTTATAGAATGATCTTAACTGTTCGTAGCGTCTTTTCTCATCAGACTGATAGTTTACTTCTGGCTGGCTCTAAGTTGTTATAGAACAGTGGAAGAAATGGCTTTAATAAATATAGTAATCGTTAGAATTTTTTACCTCTTTCTGCTCCTAAATTTTGATCGTGATGCTCAGCTTCTCACAAAAAGTATTACAGATGTTTTTCTCCAATCTTTTTATTTTTTTGTGCCCTGAATTAGACTCAGTTACAAGTACATCACCCCAAATATCCCATGCCTTTCTCCTCCCATAAAGCCTTAATCCACCTTTTTGCCATTTAGAGTCAGATGCAATGTGTTTTTTTTTTTTAGTGTTTATTTATTTACTTTTTTTTTTTTAATTTTTTTTTTCTTTAACGTTTTTATTTTTTTATTTTTGAGAGACACAGGGACAGAGAGTGAGCAAGGGAAGGGCAGAGAGAGAGGGAGATACAGAATCTGAAGCAGCCTCCAGGCTCTGAGCTGTCAGCACAGAGCCTGATGCGGGGCTCGAACTCACAGACTGTGAGATCATGACCTGAGCTGAAGTCGGTCGCTTAACTGACTGAGCCACCCAGGCGCCCCTATTTATTTACTTTTGAGAGAGAGCGCAAGCACAAGTCGGGGAAGGACAGAGGGAGACATACACACAGAATGTGAAGCAGGCTCCAGACTCTGACCAATCAGCGCAGGGCTCGAACCCCTGAACTATGATATCATGACCTGAGCCAGAGTTAGAGGCTCAATAAGACTGAGCCACCCAGGTGCTCCTAGATGTAACTTCTAAACAGAAGAAACCATATTCTTGAAAAAACTAATGCTTCTTAATCATGTTTTTCATGTACAGAGCCTCAAATGACTGGAATAATCTCTAAGTAGCAAGTAAAGCATTGAGCTTTACAGATAAAGGCCTCCAAAGCATCTTTCTTTTTCGCCTTTTATAGTGCTTTCTCTGCCCCATCAGTATATATGGTTTGTATGTAAGAATGTCCTTACCTTTGCAGGAATGAAATTAAGAATATATGTCATCAGGGCACCTGGGTGGTTTAGTCTGTTCGGCAACTGACTTTGACTCAGGTCATGATCTCGCAGTCTGTGAGTTCGAGCCCCACATCGGGCTCTGTGCTCAGAGCAGCTCAGAGCCTGGTGGCCACTTGGAGTTCTGTGTCTCCCTTTCTCTCTGCCCTTCCCCTGCTCACTCATACTTTCTCCCTCTCTCTCTCTCTCTCTCTCTCTCTTTCTCTTTCTCTTTCTCAAAAATGGGTAAACATTAAAAAATTTTTAAAAGGAATATAGGTCATCTTTTTCCCAAAAGGGAAAGGAGTGGGATGATTTTCCTGCTTCTTTTCATTTTCTCCTCTACTGGATGCACGGGGTCAGTCCTGGTCCCTTCTATTAAATACAAATGCATCAGTTTAAGGCCTAACTGTTGCAGGTAGGGAAGCTAATCCCTTAACCTAACTGCAATACCTGTTTTGAGAAAACGTTATATAATATACCTGTATGAGTTTTTTTTGGTTTGAGATTAAAAAAGTACGTATATCTTTTCCTTTCAGGACCGATCTTTACAGTGCCCTCTATGTAGGTAATTACTCATTCTGTAAATGAGTGTAACCTCTGTCAAGCTTTCAATGTAGGGTGATAGTAATCACCCATTTAATCATAAGCTCTTCCTATCAGAGGATCCAAGTGTGAGTATTGTAAGCATCAGAGGTGGTCCTTGAAACCAAGAATGTGTTTACATTTGAGCCAGTTTGCTTGCATATAAAACAGGTATAATAATACTTAGACCCACCACATGATATTGTTGTAAGGATCAAGTAAGGTAAAATAGTGGAAATACTTTGAAATTGATGAAGCTGAATATTTGCAAAGCAAGATCATTTGGACTTAACTTTTTAGGTTTGCAGTTTTCTTATTCGGAAATAAAAGGGTTTCTTAAATCTCTAAACCATCCCTGCAACCCAGGGATGAATCCTACGTGATCGTGGTGGATAATTCTTTTTATATGCTGTTGGATTCTCTTTGCTGATATCTTGTTAAGAATTTTTGCATCCATGTTCATCAAGGATATTGGCCTGTAGTTCTCCTTTTTTGCTGGGTCTCTATCTGGTTTGGGAATCAAAGTGATGCTGGCTTCATAGAATGAGTCTGGAAGTTTTCTTTCCATCTCAACTTTTTGGAACAGCTTGAGGAGGATAGGTATTAACTCTGTTTTAAATGTCTGGTAAAAATCCGCAGGGAAGCCATCTGGCCCTGGACTTTTATTTGCTGGGAGATTTTTGATAACTGATTCGATTTCTTCACTAGTTATGGGTCTGTTCAAGTTTTCTATTTCTTCCCGTTTGCGTTTTGGTAGCATGTGGCTGTTTAGGAATTGGTTTATTTCCTCCAGGTTGTTCAATTTGATGGCATAGAGTTTTTCATAATATTCTCTGATGATTGCTTGTATTTCTGAGGGATTGGTTAAGGATAAAGAAGATATGGTACATGTATACAATGGACTACTACGTGGCAATGAGAAAAAATGAAATCTGGCCATGTGTAGCAACATGGATGGAACTGGAGGATATTATGTTAAGTGAAATAAGTCAGTCAGAAAAAGACAGATACCATATGTTTCCACGAATAGGTGGACTTTGTGAGACTAAGCAAAAACCAGGAGGAGGGGAAGAGGGGAAAGGAAAAAAAGACACAGAAAGGGAGGGAGATAAAACATAAGAGACTCTCAAAGACTAAGAACAAACCGAGGGTGAGGGGAGTGAGGGAGGGGGGAGAGGGGGTGACAGGCATTAAAAAGGGCACGTGTTGGGATGAACACTGGGTGTTATATGTAAACCAATTTGAAAATAAACTAGTATAAAAAAAGTTTTTAAAAAAGAATTAAAAAAAAATCTCTAAAAACCCGACAGTTCAAAAATTATATAGTTCTTTGACTAGGTGACCTTCTCAGGTCACTTGGTTATGTAGTTGTAAATGTTCCCCAAAATAACTTATGTGTAAACAGTTTACTGAAAAGAAGTTGGGGGTCAAATGTCCATGATCTTGGCTGAGGACTAGGCTGCACATTCATTGGATGAGGCTACTCAAGGTTTACCAGCGCTTGACTGCCACAGGGATGAAAGTGGAATTGTGATACTGAAGGTAGGGCAGTGCTTGGGAATTTGGGGTTTCAACCAGTCAGAGTGGCAAAATGCTTTTTAACACTCTGGCATTTTGCTGAAGTAACAGAAAGCTAGGTTTTAAGAATAGGGACTGTGACCTACAATAAAGTCTACTCTAGATGCAAACCAACAAAACTTAAAGTTCAAGAAAGTCTACAGAGACGGTTGATATGGAGGATGAGTCTTACCTAGATAGAGAGGTCTGGGAAATACTCTGAACTTTCAGCAGATCAGCCTAAAAAAGGATAAATTCAAGCCTACAAAAGTACAAGGAGATCAACTATTAACTAAGTTACCTCTAGAATAAAAAATCATTGCTCTTCGGAAGAATATAACGGAATCCAGAGTCTTTACAGTGTATCATTTATAGTATCCTGTATTGAGTACAGACATGCAGAGAAACAGTAACATATGACCCATAATGAAGAAAAGCATGCCGTAGAAATCAACTCCAGGAAGGCCTATGTATCAGAGTTAACAGATAAAGACTAAAGTCACTCTTAAAAATAAGCTTCAAGGACCTAAAGGAAAACATATTGATGATCAAGGAAATCTTAGCCACCTAAGGAAAACTCTTTAAAAAATGGAAATTTGGGGGGCACCTGGGTGGCTCAGTCGGTTAAGCGGCCGACTTCAGCTCAGGTCATGATCTCACGGTCTGTGAGTTCGAGCCCCACGTCAGGCTCTGTGCTGATGGCTCATCAGAGCCTGGAGGCTGCTTCAGTTTCTGTATCTCCCTCTCTCTCTGCCCTTCCCCTGCTCACGCTCTGTCTCTATGTCTCTCAAAAATAAAGAAACGTTAAAAAAAAAAATTAAAAAAAATAAAAAAAAAATGGAAATTTGGAAACTGCAATTTAAGTGAAAAGTTCACTGAGTGGTCTTAATAACAGATTAGAGGTATCAAAAGGAAAGAGTCCATACATTTTAAAAGAGATCAATAGATACTTTCCAATTTGAAGAACAGGGAGAATGAGAGTTTTTACAAAAGGAACAGAGCTATAGTGCATGTTGGATAATAGCAAATGCAGGTAACTGGAACACCAAAAGAATAAAAGAGTAAGAAAGGCAGAAAAAAATATATTCGGGAAAAAAATGGCTGAAATAGTTCTCTAATTTGATTAAATACACAGATTTAAGGGTTATATGGGAAATCTCTGTTCCTTCTTCTCAATTTTTTTTGTAAACCTAAAATTGCTCTAAAAAAAGTCTTTAAAAAAAACACGTATTTACATATCCTATCCTGGAAACTTAGTGAAATTTAGGAGGATAAATACAAAGAGAACAACATCTGTTAACATAGTAATTCAATTGCTAGGAAAAAAAACATAAGGAGAAAAACCAAAGCAACAAGGGAAAAAAAGATACCCTGCATGAAACATTGGAGATCTGGGTGGCTCAGTCGGGTAGGTGTCAGACTTCAACTCAGGTCATGATTAGAGCCGCTTATCGCTCTGCTGTCAGCACAGAGCCCACATTAGATCCTCTGTCCCCCCTCTCTCTGCCCCTCCCCCCTCTCAAAAATAAAAACATTAAAAAAAAATTCGAGGTCAAAAGAAAATGAAACTTCTTTTAAAGTAGTGGAAAAAAATTATCAGTGTAGAATTTTATGGCCAAATAAAAGACTCTTAAAAAAAGTAGGGTTAAATATAGACATTTTCAGAAAAACAAACATGAAAGTCTTCATTTGTAGAAAACATACTCCATAAGAAATACGAATGGATGTTCTTCTGGCTGAGAGGAATGAAACCAGATGGGAACACAAATCTGTAGGAAAGAATAAAGAACACCAGACCTGGTTAATTAGTTGATATTTATAGAAACTTATTTTTTCTTATCATTCTTTGAAAGATAATTGACTATTTAAAGCAAAAGTAGTAGCATTATTTGGTGGAGTTTATAATGTATATAAAAGTGAATATGACCATAACAGCACAAGAGGTTGGGGAGTAGCTTTATATTTTAAGGTTGTTACCTTTGTGAAATAGAAAGTAAGAAGTATTAGTCGTGAAGTTTTATAATTTCTGATCTTAATGGACTGTGGTAAGTTAAGGATGCATACTGTTAGCTGTAAAGCAACTTCAAAAAGTTAACCACAAAAACAGAAATAAAAAACAAGCAACCTCCCCTAAAAATTCAATAGAGGAAATAAAACATAGTACTAAAACTATTTCATTTACTCTGAAGAAAAAGGACAGGAACAAAGAATAGGAGGGATAAATGGATGATAGAAATTCAGTATATCAATACTTATGTCAAAGTGAAATGGGCTAAAACATTAAGGACAGAGATTATCAGAATGGATTTAGAAAAAGAAGCAATGTTATCTATAAGGCATATACTGTAATAAACACAAATATGAAATTAAAGAATGGAAAAAAAGATGGTCCTTGTAAACAGTAATCTGTAAGAAACCTGGTATGGCCGTATTAATATCAGATGAAGGAGAATTAAATAAATTGATAGGCCCCTAGCAAGACTCATCCAAGGAAGAAGGAAGACACAAAAATTAACAGAATTTGAAATGAGAGAGGGTTTAAGGGGTTTCAAGATTCTAAGGACATTTGAAAAGACAATAAGAATATTTAGGGGCGCCTGGATGACTCAGTTGGTTAAGTGGCTGTCTTCTGCTTAGGTCATGATCTCAATGGTTTGTGAGTTTGAGCCCCAAGTTGGGCTCTGTGCCCAAAGCTCAGAGCTTGGAGCCTGATTCAGATTCTGTGTCTCCCCCTCTCTCTCTCTGTTCCTCCCCTGCTCATGCTCTCTCTCTCTCTCTGTCTCAAAAGTAAAACAAACATTTAAAAAAAATAGTTTTTAAAGGAATATTTAGAATAAGTTTATACCAATAAATGTGATAACTTAGGTATAATAGACAAATTCCTTGAAAAATAGTTTATCAGTACTGGCTCAAAATTAGGAATATAAAATCAACCAGCCCGCATCTATTAAAGATACTGAACTTATAATAAAAAACATTTCCACAAATAAAACTCCAGGCCCAGATGGCTTCACTGATGAATTATATAAAATATCTAAGTAAGAAATAATAATAATCTTTTTTTAATGTTTATTTATTTTTAAGAGAGACAATGCAAACAAGGGAGAGGCAGAGAGAGAGGGAGACACAGATTCTGAAGCAGGCTCCAGGCTCTGAGCTGTCAGCACACAGCCCGACACAGGGCTCGAATCCATGAGCCATGAGATCGTGACCCGAGCCGAAGTTGGACAGTTAACCAACTGAGCCACTAGGCGCCCCAGAAATAGTAACAGTCTTACAGAAACTCTTTAAGAAAATAGAGACGAAAATACTTAATTCACCTTATGAGGCCATAATTCGCCCCACACCTAAGTATGGCAAAGACATTACAAAAGGAGAATGTTACAGGTTCATCTACCTCATGAATATTGACATTAAAGTCCCCCAAAAAGTCTTGGAAAATTGACTCTAACGTAAGAAGAAAGCTGACATATTAACAACCAAGTTAGGCTTATTTATGGAATCTAAGTTTTGCTCAGGTATCAAAAATGAATTAATTAAATTCACTGCATTAAGAGAATAAAAATGATACAATGATCAGTACACTGAGAAACCTTTCTTGACAAAAGGCAACATCCATTCATGATAAAAACTCTTAACCGACTTGGAGTAGAAAATAGTTTCTTCAGTTCAATAAAGAAAAAACATGAAAAATTCACAGCTCATGTCCCACCTAAAGATGAAAGTTGAACACTTTCCCTGTAAGATTGCAAAGGACATAAAGATGTCCACTTTTGTAAGCGATGAATCACAGGAATCTATCCCTGAAATCAAGAGCACATTGTATATGCTGTATGTTAGCTAACTTGACAATAAATTATATTGAATAAATAAATAAATGGGGAAAAAGATGTCCTTTTTTATCCCGCTGTTCATAATTATATTGGAGATCCTAGTTATGTAATTATGTCAAGAAAAAGAATAAAATTCAAAAGGTAGTACAGTATTCTTTATACACAGAATGTATATACATGATTAAGGAGGGCAATACATAAAAATCAGTTGTATTTCCATATACTGACAGCAAATAAATGGAAACTGATACGTTAGAAAATATTATTTATAATGGTATCAAAATGCATAAAGTATTTCAGAATAAATTTAACAAAAATTATACAAGACCTCTACACTAAAAACTACAGACCATACCGAGAGAAAAATTTTAAAACATTTACGTAAATAGAGACATAATCTAGTTCATGATTTGAATAAGGAAACTTTAAGATACCTATTTTCCCCAAATTGATTTATATTTGCACCTCAATCACAGCCAAAATCATCTGGGGGTTTTGGATAGAAACTGACAATTGGAGTCTAAAATTTATATGGAATTGCATTGGATATGGCAGGGCGAATCCAATTTTGAAAAAAACAGAGTTGGAAGACTTGCACTACCTAATTTAAACTCTTCCTATAAAATGACAGTAATAAAAAATATGGTATTGGCATGAAGACAGGCATATAAAACAATAAAACAGAATAAAAAATATAGACATAGACTTACCTATTAACAATCAAAGGTATCAATGGAGAAACAGACATCTTTTCAGTAATTGATGTCTGTACGGTCAAGATGAGGTAAAAACCTCATACCATATGCAAAGATTAATAAAAAATGCACCTTAGACCTAAACATAAAGGATAAAACCATAATCTTCTGGAGGAAAACAGGAAACTTTGGACTAGGCAAAGATTTCTCAGTATACAAAATACACCTACCATAAAAGAAAAAATTGATAGATGATCAAAATTAATAGCTGTTCTTCAAAAGACACCACTAAGAAAATGGAAATAACTAAATGTTAAAAAAGTATGTGTGAAAAGTATTTTGTACAGAACTTTACAAATGATGTTAAATATCTATTGCATGTGTGTTTGTTGTAAAATTTTTTTAATGTTCGTTTATTTTTGAGAGAGAGCGCATGAACAAGGGAGGAGCAGAGAGGGAGACACAGAATCCAAAGCAGGCTCCAGGCTCTCAGCTGTCAGCACAGAGCCCAAAGCAGGGCTCAAACTCACAAACTATGAAATCATTACCTGAGCCCAGTTGGATCCTTAACCAACTGAGCCACTCAGGAGTGCCCCCTACATGTGTAAATTTGTATAGAATTTACCCCAATGTGTTACAGTCATTTTTTGCAGGATTTGTTTCAAGAAGTTGTAGCTTATTTTGACTTTCTGAAAATAAGCCTGGAACCAAACGCATAACTGGCACTCAGTAAATATTTTTTAATTGTACTGAATTATTTTTATCTTCAAAGTAAAAGTATTCTAAAAGAATATAAAGCCAAATAACTTTTTAAAAATAGCCTTTCTATTATTTGTCTTTTCTATGAGTTAGATCTTCAGGACACACTGAACATTGTTTAGGCTTTATCTTTTCCCTCTGGTTTAATAATCTAGGACATTAAATTAAAGATGCTTATTTGGGGGGCTCCTGGCTGGCCCAGTCAGTAAACCATCAGACTCTTGATCTCGGGGTTGTGAGTTCGAGCCCTACATTGGGTGTGGAATTTACTTTTTTAAAAACGATCCTTTTTTGGTTAGGAACTGTTGCTATGGAAAATATTTGTGATATTTTAACATCAATTTTAGACATAAGTCATTCTCAGAGGGAAAACAGATGAACCTTTTATTTTAACCTTTTAAAAGGTATCTTTGCTGTGCATATGAAAGCAGTTGTGGCTGGATTCATTCTTTGTCTTTTCTTCCACATAGTGACATTCTTATAATACCCCATCAACACTGGTATAATTTTCCACTCAGAATGAAGTTATTCCTTCTCAATGTGTTTGTGACCATGCATTTTCTGGTTAGAGATACTATTGCTTTTTAGAGCTAGGTTGTTGGTTACTATTAGAGATAGCAAACCCTTTTGGTCTTGAAATTGAGCTCGAGTTTCACAGATGGTAATGTACACATCTAGAATGGACTTACCAGAATATAACTCCCTCTTCAGGATTCTGGCGCCATGTTTGGTGTTAGCTTTCAAGCTCAAAGTACCCACAAATACTGCAGTTCTTTGGTATTCCTTTGTCTTTGGGTACATCTATCTCATACCACTTTTCTTTTCTTATTTCTTGGGGTTTTGTTTTTTGGGTTTTTTGGTTGCCTTTTGTTTTTTGTTTTGCTCTCTTATTCTTTTTCTTTGTGTTTGCATTTTCTTAGCTCATTTATAAAACATTTGCAATCCTTAAGATTATCAAATTGCCTTTATCCAATGGTTAAATCTGGAATTGGTCATTAAAATCATAAAAAGACCAAGACAGTGCCAATAAGATGATTCTCTTCTCTCATAAAAGTGTGATTGATTCAGATGTGCTTATGGATATTATTTTCAAAAAATAATCAAGATCTCTATCCACTGTTACTTTTTTCTTTTGTTAAAAGGCAGATATTAGAAATATTCATTTCATACCATGGTTCCCAGCTCCCATAACATGAAATATAATAAAAGTTTCATGTTACTGCTTTCGTTTTCTTTTTTTTCATCTTCAAGACTGACTAGTATAATGCATATTACTGAATCAAGTATGAACTAGATAAAAGTACTATCATGACCTTTCTAATATCCAGGTGCTTTTTTAAATGTTTGTTTATTTTTGAGAGAGCGCAAGCAGGGGAGGGACAGAGAGAGGGAGACAGAGAAATGGGCTCTACCCTGATAGGCTAATAGTAGCAAGCCCAATGTGGGGCTCAAACTCATGAACCACAAGATCATGACCTGAGCCAAAGTTGGACCCTCAACTGACTGAGCCAACCAGGTGCTCTTAATATACAGGCTGCTCTTTGAAATATTTATTTATAACCAATCCCCACTTTTATTGAGATCATATATCTAATTATGTTGTACTTAAGGTTTGTCTTTACAAACCTTTAGAAGGTCATATTTCAATCAAACCTGTGTAATTTTGTCTCTAGATAAATTTCTGCTTTTCCTTCCCTTTATACTTTTTATCTTCCTTCTCCAGAAACATCTCATTATTCAAATTTACCTTATATTCTCCTTCCCCAAATACTTTTGCTAAAATCATTCTTCAGTCTTAAATGCTTTCTTCATAATTCTGCCTTTTTATGGTTCTGCTTTTTTCTCATGGCTTACACCAGATCACATCTGCTATAGAGAAACCTGCCTAAATCTTGCTCATCAGCCCTAGTTCTCCTAAACTTCAGTCTTTGTTTTGTTTCTTTTGTACATTTTACAGTATTTATGCCTTTCTGAAATTGTGCTAAATATGGTGGATAAAGTACTCATTGAGATATGTGTTTCCTAACTTCACAGAACTTAAAGGCCTAAACACACACAATTTTTTATAGAATGAGGCATAGGGTTCTGTGGGTGAATATAAAAATAAATGGCCAGTATGACTGAGGTGCATCCTTTGATAAGACATTCTGGAGGAGATCATGTATTTTAATAGAATGGGTTTTATATGTGGAAAGTTTTGTTTCTACGTGTAAGTCTAATGTATCTGAATTGTTTGGTGTGAGGAACATGTTTTTAGTTTTTCTCCTATGGAAAGTCAGTTATAGTGCCATCCATATAACATAGTAAGTTCCTGCTTGAGTCTGTTTCTGAACTCTGTACAATTTTCCATTCACCTATTTGTTATTGCTGTGCTAGTTCATTATGATTTTATTTACTGCTTTACTTTTAGGTTCTGGTAGTATGGCAAAACAAATCTCTATTCAATGTTCTGTGTCTGAATTGTCTGGAACCCTTACTCTCTTCATATTAACGCTATTTTTTTTTTTTTTTTTTGGTTAAATGCTCTGATTTTTATCGCTGGTGTGCAAAAGGGTTATTTTTTTAAAAACACATGTTGCTATTGTATACCCTATTACCCCTTTATTAGTTTTATTAGTTAGAGTAGCACAAGCTGTTGTAACAAACTCACCCCAAACTTTCTCTGGCTTAACACAATAAAAGTTTATTTCTCACTTGCCTAACAGTTCGGTGCTATTATTTCTGATTAGTGGGCACTTTGAAAATCTATACTGTATTTATGTCCTGTTTTCATTTCATATACTTTTTAACTTTTTTCCCCCAGTGTTCAGTGTCACTAGAAGTTTGTCTTCTTTATATTTCTTTTTAAGGACCCAGATTTGGATGTTGTTCAATATCTATTTGTTTTTACTCCACTAGATTCTCTTCTATTATGATTTCTTTCTATTTTTCTTACATTTACAATGTTTGGTTTTTTTCAAGTTACTGTTTTCTTTTTTCTTGTTTTTTAAAAACTGTTTTTCTTCCTTTTATTTCTTTTTTTCTTTTCTCTCTCTCTCTCTCTCTCTCTCTTTTTTTTTTTTTTTTTTGAGAAAGAGAGTGCATACGAGCTGGGGAGAGGGGCAGAAAGAGAGAAAGAGAGAATCTTAGCAGGCTCCACATTCAGGGCACAGCCTGATGCAGGGCTCAATCCCATGACCATGGGATCATGACCTGAGCCGAAATCAAGAGTTGAATGCTCAACCGGCCACCCAAGCACCCCACAAGTTACTT
This sequence comes from Paguma larvata, assembly GCA_030068075.1. Lineage (NCBI taxonomy): Eukaryota > Metazoa > Chordata > Mammalia > Carnivora > Viverridae > Paguma > Paguma larvata. The sequence goes on from CM057828.1 coordinate 101,925,114, forward strand.
GAATTGAATATTTTTAGTTATTATTGAATGCTATAATTTTTTTTCTAAGACTCCCATTAGCTATATCCACAATTTGATATATAAAAATTTCTCTTTGTGTATTATGAGAGTCTTTTGGTTTCCTGAGCATTTCTCCTTATTCCGTGTGTTATAGAGGGTGGGGTGGTTTCATTTCATGAAATTATGGAAAAGCACTTAGTGTTGGTTTCACAGTATTATTGCATTGTAGTGAGAAAGCATAGTCTATAAAAGGTAAGCAAAGAAGGCATAAATATAGCTATGGTAGAAATGTTTAAAATTATCCCTGGCCTTAGACTGTATGTTGATTGTATTCTTAGGCTGTTACCACGATGATTCCAACCATTTTCAGGTGTTCCTTAGATATAAGAACCACTTTTTCAGAATCTTCTCCTGCCTCCTCCATATAGGCTTCCCTTCAACATGCATTTGGTCAGCCTGAGTCACATGCCAAGTGAGTGGGAAGGGAAAATAGAATTACTGTTTTTGCCTTGTTTTAATTAGAATCTACCTGTGAGGTCAAATAGGGTTTTATCTTTGAGTCACGCTGTGGAAGGAGTGAATACATTAAAAATGTTGGAAGGAAGACAGTAAGAGGTAGGACTTTGGATGTTGGTTAGACATCCCAATATAGTCTTCTGCAATTGCCTCCTACTTGCCTCATTTCAGTATGCCTTGAGCATCAGCAAATTTATTGGACGGGAAAAAGAGGATGTTGATTCATCTGGAGAGTCTGATGCATGGCATTCTGTTAGGAAAGCTTCCATTATTTCTTTTTAAATGTCTTTTAACACAGTTCAGTTATTTCCAATTTTTACAATGTGAATTCTCCAGTTTGTTGTAACTTTTACCTTTTTCTATGAGCATTTTTCTTACATATGGTTTGTAATTTTTGATAATGAACTCATCTTCTGTGGGACTACTTTTCTTAGGAGTCTTATTTCTTTAGGTCAGCTTTGTGTTTGTGCAGGGACCAAATACATTCACTGTTTCTGGATCAATTTTTATATGAAACTGTGCGTGGAATTCTGTGTATCATGTGAACCTGATGATTTTTAATGGATGATTATTTTCCCACCCTTAACTGTAGACTCTGCTGCTCCATTGACCTGATAGGCAGAGTTTTCGGGTCCCCATTTACAGATGGAACCAACCTTTGTGACTTTCTTTAGCTTTATGCACATAGGTCATTTCCATCTCTCCCTGAGCCTGAATCCTGGAATCCCCTCCCTAGTCCTTATCTATTAAGGCCTGTAACCCAGTTTTTTGTTACCCTTCATGAGCCATTTCACTTAAGCTCCATCAGTGCTTTGACTTTGAGTTCTGTCTTCATTGTTGGGACTTCTTCTGGTTTGGCTCATACTTGATACCCGATTATTTTCTATTTTATGAGTAATTTCATGAGTTTGGAGCAAGAGGAGAGGGTCTTTTTATATTGGCTTAGTTCATAATATTAATCAGAATTATAAGTTCCATTTAAACTAAATTTATTTTCAGTATGTTAGTTTTTTTTCTCCTTCTTTCTTAATTTTTGCTGGCCTTTATTTTTGTATACATACTTTTCCTTCCTGAAGTCTTCAAAATCCATAACAAGTGTTTTGATTGCTACTTTTTAGACAAAATACGTGTTTCAAAAATTTTGCTTTTTCTTAAGGGATGGAGTAAATTACAACTCTCTTCAACCAAAATTTTATGTGGAAAGCTAGCCAGAGGCGATGATGAAAGATGTGCTTGCCCCTCTTCATCTGTATTTCTGAAATGTTATTTTGTTCTCTTTGGGTTTTTATATGGTAGGGATTTACTTCTGCTTAAAAACTTTCTTCTTTACCCAAACTTTGTGTGTCTTATGGAATAGTTTATTTTTCCAATATACTTTAGAGGAAAAAAAAAAAACCTTTCTGTTCCCAGCCTGCTCATGATATCCAGCTCCTGTTGGTTTGGCTCAGAGTTCCATTCTACCTCATGATAAACACCTTCGTATCTCATTATATCTTAAACTCTGTAAGCTCTAGGAGCAGACTTATAGAGGAAACTTACTGTACTATCTAAATGAGCCATGACAAGCCTGGGAGTGGAATTTACTGCTGGGAAGTAGACCAGGTGGTATTAAAGGGGTTTGTTCCATGTGGTAATTGCTCAACCCATTAATATTGAAGTAGAAACTGGAGGAGTAAACCTTTTTGGCTACTAATTTCCTGAAGAGATAAGACAGTCACACTGTGCTTGTGTATTTCTATCTCTCCCTGTAAAAATCGTGTTCCTTAAGGACTTTTCTTGTTATTTCTAGGTTTGATTTTTTGTTTTACTTTTATTGGCAGGCTTAATGTAATTAAAACCCTCAGTATTAAAATTCTAAGACACCAGGACGTGGGTTAAATTGTTATACTATTAAATAGACTCTACAGCTCTTCTCACTAGGGATGAAGCCCTGCTATGATGAAGTAATATTGTTCAAAGATGTCAGTAATTTCCAGATGTGGAAGAGAGACTAATCAGAGTGTTTCTTTACCAAAACACATACACATATTCTAGTTGGGTCTGTGCTAATTAAGAGTTTTTTCCTCTCATTTTATTGTTACTCCATTGGTTACAAAGTATCCGAATAATTGCACTACACACACACACACACACTTTTATGCATTTATCACAAACAATAGAAATATTTTGACATGGTTGTTTTGGGGGAGGTTTCATATAGGGATAATGTGGATAAATACTGTGTTCTTCCGAGTCACCATCCTGGACGGTACTGATGGACTCCAGAACAAGAACAGCCCTAGAGACCATTTATAACCCATCTCTTTCAGCACTAAGTCGAGAGCCATTTTAGCAAATGGCAACTGTTGTCAGTTTCTTCGGATAGAAAATAAGTTAATTCTGTTTTTGTCATGCAGATAGTTAATCAAGTCACTTAATTTTGAGCTAATAAATACAGAAGGAATAGGGAAGTTTAGTGTTTCATAAAATAAGTTCCTTATGATTTGACTCTCAATTGAGGTATTTTCTTCCTTTTTTTTAACCCCAAAATCTCTCCATCCCCTCTTCCCCCACTTTGTGATTTTGAACAGAATGCTTTTAGTGAGTTCATAGGCCCAGGAATCATGTTTATCATGTTTTAGTACTTGGGATTGAGTAGAATTTACATACTGAGTTTCGAATAAAGTGACTTCCCTTTGAAGTTAACTCAGGGTGTCATCAGTTTGAAGGAGTTTCTTCTCATCCTACTGCTTTTTAGTTTTTGTGCTTACCTGTTGCATCTTTCTAATAATTACATCTTTGTTTTCACTTTTAAATCATAAGATAGTTCCAGAGCGGTGTTTGGTCCTTATTTTTTAACTAATACCAGAGTACCCTTATAGCCACCAGTCACTGTTTAGGTAAGTTGATGGTTCCTTTGTTCCACCCAAGATTTTTATTTAAAATCGAGCAGTTAGTAATTTACTTGCTTTTTAGGTCAGAGAAATCCTATCCTCCGTGGTATTCCTTTTTCATCTCCACTTCTTAAAGAAGTGCTATAAATAGAGGCTTTCAACTTAGAAACCACTGTGTATTTCATTGACTAGAACTGAACTGAACTGTAGGCTAGTAAAAAGTACCAAATGAAAATATTATGGTATCTTATTGCATTCTATTGTAGGTGTAATGTAGTGTGAACAGTAGTAGCTTTGATTCATTGTAAATCCCACCTGAATACTGACAACGTGGTTAAAAATATCAGGAGATAAATCCCAAAGGTCACATTTGTGGGAATGCTCATTGTGCATATGTGAGACCTTATTTCGTTATTTAAAAAATAGCGGTATAGCTCGTTAAGGTAGGGCAATATTCTAGGCTCTGACAGGGATAGAGGGAACATGGGAGGTGAGTGGCTGCTGAATTATAATAGTTTTGCAGTTGAGATTCTTTTTCTGTTTTAACTATAAGCTTTTTTGCATGAATAGTAGTGATCACTTCATAGGCAGTTTCCCCTTGGATCCCAGGGTTTTGCAGCAGATTAGAAGCTGATAAAGACCTGAGATTCAAATCGAGCTCTCTTTCAATTATATTAAAATGAGGAATTTTTAATGAAAAACAAAGACCATTTATGTTGTTCCACATGTACAAAATGAAGGAGTACTTGAAATTTCTTCAAACTTACATGCTAGGCATTATCTTATAACTTTCCTAAAGGAAGTCCATTTATTTATAGTAGGGCAGAGGTACCCAAACTTTCTTGGTTTCAGTGCAATCAGTAAATTTTTCGTGACCCCTTGGCCAAAATAAATACCTTACAGTTCCCAATAGTGATTAAGTTCACACAATTGAAATATTTGTATTCTAATAATTTAACTTATTACTTAAAAAATAATAGAGATAATTTGAATGAAAAAATAACATTTTAATTTCATCCCTAAATCACTGCTGTAAGTTACTAATGGGGTGTGTGCTTGTTGGGTCCTGCAGTTTTTCGTCTCTTAGTATCACTGTCACCTGCTATGCTTTTAATCTCAACAACCATCAAAAACTCAGTCTCACAAAGATAAATTGTCACGAAAAGGTATATCATGATCTAGTGTTGAAACTATGAACTACATTAAGGCAGTAATTTTCATGTTGTCTGACAGATGTCACTGTGTTTCCCCCACAAATTTAAAATATTTTGCAGTGCCCCTGTGAGTTCACTGGGTGCTTTGGGAACTAAGGTAGTATCATAGAGAGTAAGATTAGCTAATAATAAATATTGATAGCATCTTATTAGTTCAAGAGTAACTATGCCCTGCCAAACTGTAGGGGAAATGGGTAAATTGTATAGTAGGCAATTAACAGACTCTTCATCTACCTATGGGGAGACAGCATGACATATTAATTAAGAACAGTGGCTTTCAAACTCCTTTGACTTTGACTCCAGTAAGGGTGACAGGCATCGAAGAGGGCACGTGTTGGGATTAACACTGGGTGTTATATGTAAACCAATTTGAAAATAAACTATTATAATAAAAAAATAATAAAAAAAATAAAGAGAGGTGCAACCACGTTAAAAAAAAAAAAAAGGAAAACATTTTACATCTTCTACCTTTCCTGTTCTCTCTTCTTTCCCTCTCCTCCTCTCCTTTCTCCTCTCTTTCACTCTCATATACACACAAACACACATGCTTAACGGAAACATGCATTTAACGAAACAGTGCATTTACTACGTACATTGATATTTTCTATTTTTTTTTTAATTCTTGTTTGTTTTTTAAATCTTGTTCCTCAAGATTTACCAAACTGAAGAAGACTAGTTAAACTAATAGACTCTAGGACCCAGTTTGGTTTTAAAATAGCCTTCACCATTTCCTATCTGTGCCATAAGCGATACCATAATAAACAAGATATTTAACCTCTCACTTACTTAGTTTCCTCATTTATAAAATGGGAATTAATAATCTACAGTGTTGAGGGGATTAAATAAACTAATATATGTGAAACACTTCTAACAGACTGGCTATTAATTACTATTGTATTATTACTAGAATATTAATTGATAATCTCAATAAATAATCCCCAAAGATCTTACTTAACGAGGTTAGGACATCAGGGAATTGGAAGAAAACCATCAGTTTCAACCTCTGAAAATGGTACTATATATAAAAGACCAAATTTTTTTCTGGATTTTCACTCCTGGGCAGATAAATTTTGTATCACTTACCAAAGATTTTCTGCGTTTATCTTTCTGAATTTGGATCCAGTTGAGAGTTAGAGAAGTCAGAAAAGGGAGATGAAAATATTATCTTTATACTGATGAAGCTGATAAGAATACATGACTTTATATTTCCAGCCAGGGGGCCTTTCTAATACTTTACTCCAGAATTAGATCTACCCACTAGCACAGCTGAATGACTACATTTTACTACATGGCAGAGAGCAGAACAGGATGGCTTTCTACATAGACAAATCAGAGGAAGGGAGAACACAGGGGGCTGAAACACCATGACCATCTCTCTTCCTTCTGTTTCTTTGTTTCCTTTCTTTTTTTTCCCGTCTTTTAATAAATGTCTAGAATAGTACCTGTGTCTCAGGAACCATACTGGACATTAACAATATAATTTGAACAAGATGTATTCAGTCCCTTTCTCTAAACCCTGGTAAGGAGAGGACACATTACACAAATAATTTAATTATGATTGTGATGTCTAACTAACAAAAAGTATAGTATTAAATGAAATTTATAATAGAGGGTCTGAACTAATTTGCAGTGATCTTCTTTATGAAGTGGCATTTAAAACCTAATGAATGAGACTGATGTCAGCAAAATGATGGCATAGGAATTTCTAGCACTCTTGCCCCTGCCAGAGATACCAATTCGAATAACTGTCTCTGTGCAAAAATACCTTCACAGGAACCAAGGATTAATGTGAGGGCTTTGAGCATTGTATAAAGCACAGAAATCAGAAAAGACACACTGAGGAGGGTAGGAAAGATAGATTCACACTACTCCCATCACCCCTCTTCCAAGCACTGGCAGTATGGTACTTGCATGAAAGCAGACACACAGAACAGTGGAACAGAACTGAGAGCCTGGAAGTAAACCCTTGCACATACAGTCAACTAATATTTGACACAGGAGCCAGGAATACTCAATGGAGAAAGATTATTCTCTTCAGTAAATGTGGTTGGGAAAACTGGATATTCTCATGCAAAAGAATGAAATTCATTGGATATCTGTCCTGTACCACACAATATTAATTCAAAATGAGTTAAAGACTTAAGTGTAAGACCCTAAAGTGTAGAACTACTAGCCAAAAATGGGGAGGGGAGCACGAAATCCTTGGCATTGGCCTTGGCAATGATTTTTTTTTTATGTGATGCCGAAAGCTCAAGCAACAAAAGCAAAATGAAAAGGCAACCTTTGAAATGGGAGAAAATATTGCAAACCATCTATCTGATAAGGGCTTAAATATATAAGGAATTCATATAACTCAGCGGCAAACAAAACAATCCCCCCAGGACAAAGTGTCTGATTTTTTAAATGGAAAAGGAAATGAAATAAACATTTTTCCAAAGAAAACATAAAAATGGCCAATGGGTACATGAAAAGATGTTCAGATCACTGACCATCAGGTAAATGCAAATCAAAGCCACAATGAGATATCATCTCATATTGATAAAATGGCTGTTAATAAAGGTAAAAGAAGACATACAAGTGTTGGCAAGTCTGTGGAGAAAAGGGAACCCTTTTGTACTATAGACAGAAATGAAAATTGGTACAACCATTATAGAAAGCAATATGGATATTCCCTAAAATATTAAAAATAGTATGCCGTATTATTCATCAGCCCTACTTCTTTGTGTATTTTCTGAAGGAAACGACACTATTTCAGCTTAACGATAACCCACAACTCTTGGACCAACTTGGAAACGACACTATTTCAAAGAGCTGTCCATTCCCTCTTGTTCATTGCAGTCTTATTTACAATAGCCAATACATGGAAAGCATCTCAATATGTGCATCATCAACGGACTAGATATAAAACATACGGAATAGGTATATACAATGGAATGTTATTCAGCCATAAAAAGAAATTCTCTCTTTTATGATCCTATGGATGGACCTTGAGGACATTATGCTAAGTGAAATAAATCAGGCAGAGAAAGACAAATACTGTATGTCCTCAATTTTTTGTGGAATCTTAAGCTGAATTCTTAGACATGAGAGTCAGAATGGTGTTTGTGGTAATCATTTTGCAGTATACGCATGTGTCAAATCATCACGTAGTACATCTTAAACTTATGTGTTATATACCAATATTTCAGTAAGCTGAAGAAAATACACATTTTTAAAGATTTAGATAAAAAAGACCCGAGGAATGAGTAGGAGTGCCATATGACTAGGGGGCCATAGGGGATTAGAGGAGAAGAGTATTCCAAGCAAAGGAATCAACATGAACAGTTGCCAGTGGTGGCAATGAGCTTAGTTTATTTGGAGACCTGAAAGAAAGCTAGTGTGGGTAAGTGTAGAAAATGGGTTTGAAAATATCCAAGATATGTGAAGATGGCAGGATTTACATCATGCAGGATCTTTTAGCCTGGGTCAAGGATTTTAAATAAATCCTGAGATAATTGGCTTAGTTTTAGTTTTCTGCTCCATCTTTAATGTTGAATTTTACCATTTTGATGTAATACTATGTGTTGACTTATATGGATGTACTATTTCTGAATAATTTATTTCCTTTTCCATTTTCCCATTGAGACTTTGTTCTTTAAGAAACACAGTGAGGGGCGCCGGGGTGGCTCAGTTAACCCTCCGACTTCGGCTCGGGTCATGATCTCGCAGTTTGTGAGTTTGATCCCTGCGTCGGGCTCTGTGCTAACAGCTCAGAGCCTGGAGCCTGCTTCGGATTCTGTGTCTTCCTCTCTCTCGGCCCCTTCACATTTGTGTTCTTTCTCTCTCTCTCTCTCTCTCAAAAATAAATAAACATTAAAAAAAAAAAGAAAGAAACACAGTGAAAAGTCTCTGGTTTTATTTGGAATTAATTAGTCTTTAAAGTTACTGCTTTCAGCTGCATACTGGGTAATTGATTATTGTTATTGTAAGTCTGATGTGGCAGTGATTATTGGTTTGCATATGACGTGACCTTGCTTTAGAAATTCTTGGAAATGGTATCTGTGGCAGAAAATTTACAAGCACTATTGCATTTTTTTTTTTAACTCAAAAAAGAGTGATTGCTTTCTTGTATAGAGTTAGCAAGTATCCTTCTGGCTATTGCACTTGAACTAGTCATGCTTTACTTTTTCCTTTGGAGCTATATAGCCCAAAATAAGGGTTTTCAACAGCTGAATGGAATTGTATTTCATTAGGTGTGAGTAATTTGAAAACTTTTCTGTTGGCTTTATACGATTGAATTTGTACTATGGAAAATTAAGCCAAATATTATTTATGCTTCCCAAAATGCATAATTGCATTGTTTGAAGACTATGTACCCCTTCCCCCCACCCCAAACATAATTTTGTCTTTCGTGTCTCAGTTCAGAGGTTGAATATCATATTTTCTTCTCTTAGCAGTACATTTTCTCCTGTCTGTGGCTACTATTTGTGTTATTTCATCAGTAACAGGAATAAGTGGGGCTCTTTATTTGTAGTCAGGAATATGGTTATATACCCCAGTATGGAGTTTTTGTTATAAATTTAGTACTGCTGAAGGTACTCGTAGTACCTTGATCTTCTCCCCTGGTCTTAAACCTGAAAGGTGATAGAAAAAAAACATTTGTGGGGGAGAATGATATGTTTGCTTGTAATCCACAGACACACTGAAGGTGATAATGACTTTTCCAACGTATTTGTCTCTCAGAGAAGTAAAGCAGTTGTTCATTTTAGAAACAGTTAATATATTAATTTTGGTTGATTCTTTCTTCTGTCCTAAAATAATTCCCTCTGTCTGTTAAATTACATTTATTTTTAGGCTTGAATCGTCCACCATGTATATGAATTGGTCCATTCTATCACATGAATTCATTTTGAAATATTTTACTTGCAGAGCATCTTAAGTTTGTGTTTCCTTTTCTGTTTCTGCTGCAACCACTTATATTTTAGCATTGAGCGTGTTATCCCTGCCTGGATAACTGCAACTCATCTTCCCAACTCTCCTCTCGACTCCGAGCCATCTGACATGTAAATACTAGAATGATTTTTCTCAATAATTACTTTTGGCAGCTACTTTAATATAATTTAGCATTTTCTTCATTTTTAATGAAAATCCAAATAATGCCCTTATTTCAATAAAGTATAAGAACATATTAGTAGAACAGGGTTTTATTTTTCTCCCCTAACAAAAACCATGGAGGAAAGCAGTCTAGTACAGCTTTTGTGGTTCCACCATACCAAAAGGGCCTGGGCTCTTTCTTTCTTTTCCACCCTTCTTTAGTACATGCCTTTTCTCCTTACGCTTGTAAAATGGCTGGGTGCTGCAGCTTGGGGCGTGTGTTGCAGATGATAGGAAAGACATACAAGGGGCAAAAGGTATTTGCCAACTGAGTCTAACTTAAAAACCCACCCACTAGATTTCCTTTTATTTCTTATTGACAAAGGAGTTTAGAAAATCATGTTTTCATTGGGCAGGGACTCTCCGATTCAGAATCTAGATTCCATTAGAAAACAAGGATGATGGAATAGATATTGAACAGGTGACTAACAGTGTCTACCAAAGCCTCCTGTTCAGAAAAATCAGTTTGCCTAGCATTTTAGACTCTTCAGCTGAGATAGAGTTGGAAGACCAGAGTCAGACATTTAGAGGCAGTAAACCACTCAGAATAAAGAGGGCAGTTGCCTCCCATATGTAATTCAGATGTTATCATAAATTAAAATATGTGTAAAGAGGATCAAAAATGTTCTGATGTTGCCCATTACTGTTTTAGTATTTTCTTCAAAAATAACATGTTATTTTTAAAACTTTTTTTTTCCCTTTTTTGAGGTGGTAGTGGTGGGCTAGAGGGTATTATGAGCCTACATGCTAAGCTTACTGCCAATCAGTATTTCAGCAGTACTTCCTGTACACCTGTTGTATTAGAAAGATGCAAAAATTTTAACCTCAGGGGTATGATTAATTCACTGTAGAGCCTTAAGGAAGTTATTTAACCTGTCTGGGCCTCTCGTTTTCTTTTCTTTTCTTTTCTTTTCTTTTCTTTTCTTTTCTTTTCTTTTCTTTTCTTTTCTTTTCTTTTCTTTTTTTCTTTGCTTTGCTTTGCTTTGCTTTTCCTTTTCTCTTCTCTTCTCTTCTCTTTTCTTTCTTCTTTCATTTCTTTATTTGACAGAGAGAGAGAGGGAACAAGGGTGGGACGCAGAGAGAGGGAGAGAAAGAAAATCCCAAGCAGGCTCCACACTGTCAGTGCAAAGCCTGTGAGGCTTGAACTCACAAACTGTGAGATCATGACCTGAGCCTAGGTCAGGAGTCACATGCTTAACTGACTGAGCTACCTAGGTGCCCCATCCTTTGTTTCTTTATCTGTGAAATGAGAACATTGGTCATCTATGAAATGAGAACATTGGTCTTAAGAGACAAGTAGGCAAAAACATAAATAAGTAATTCACAAAAGTAGAAATGCATTTGGCCAATAAAACTATTTTTAAAATATTAAGCCTCACTTATGACAAAAGAAAATTTAATTTAAAAGATGTCTTTCTCAAACATCTAACAGCAGAGATAATACCCTGGTACGGTAAGACTATACTATGTATTTTTTTATATTATATATATATATTTTTTTAATATATTTATAAAGAGAAAGATAAGAAACATGTTGTAATGGAGTTTACAGAAAGGAAGGTGAATCATGGCTCCTACTTCTCATCGCTTTGTAAAATTGATAACTACATTATCTCTGGAAACACAAATTCACAGTTCAACTGGTAAACATCTTTTTTATGCTAATTGGCACTTTGAGACCAACTGAACACTGATAAATATATAAGAAACTCTTGTGATCAGTTTGCCCTTAATCCTTAAATACTTGTTAGATTAATTGAGCCTTTATTTTCACTCTGTTAAAGATACTAATAGAATGCCAGAACAGCTATTAGACTACTCTCAAATATACTCTGCACATCTCATTTAACCTTTTGAGTGTATGATTGCTGTACATTAGTTACGTTTGTTTACATGCTTATCAAGACTATAATTAGGGGTGCCTGGATGACCCAATTGGTCAGTTGAGTGTCCAACTCTTGGCTTCATGATCCCAGGGTCATGGGATCGAGCCCCGTGTCTAGCTCTGTGCTGAGTGTGGAGCCTGCCTAAGATTGTCTCTCTGTCTCTCTCTTCCTTTGCCCTTCTCCTTGGCTTGCACTCTCTCTCTAGAATAAAATAATAATAATAATAAATTTTTAAAAATATATTGTTAATTACAATATCAAGAATAACTGGAATAAATGTTTTTATTATTACATATTTTTTTATGAAACTGAAGCTAGGGGCTTTTGGGTGGCTCCATCAGTTAAGTGTCTGACTCTTGATTTTGGCTCAGGTCCTGATCTCATAATTGGTGAGATCTGCTATCAGCATGGAGCCTGCTTGGGATTCTCTCCCTCTCCCTTTACCCCTCCCCCTACTCGCTCACCCTCTCAAAATAAATTAAAAAAAAAAAAAAAGAAACTGAAGCTAAATATTGTAGCAAGAGAATACAAGGAAGTTATTTAAAAGTCATTGTTGAATTATTTAAAAGTGAGATAATTATTAGATAGTGAGGGAATTGTTTAAATCAGCAGGTGTTTTAAACTGAAATTCCTTTCAAATATCTTTAGATTCTAGTCCTACTTTAACAAAATGAACTGGACAGGATAGAAAAAAGTGCACAATTTAAGTCAGTGGATTATGTGGTGAGAACTTTGGATCTTGCCTTCACAACTAAAATATGTGAAGCAGTGTACAGTTAGATATATAATTTTATCATTCTTTAGTGAACTTCCTTAAAATTAATCAACAAGTAGAATTGAGTGTCATATAAAAGGGCATCTTGTATAGTTTCTTATAAATAATTTGTTGATTCTGGGAACCTCAAAAGGGAAAGTTTTTATATAGAATGTTGTATAATATAAATTATTTATAAAAATGTTATAAATACCTGATTCTGAAGTGATAACTAACTAAAACCTACAGCACCTTTGCTATGATGTAGTATCTTTAAGATTCAGTACAAATTAGTTTAAATTTTTTCATATAGATTTAGTTTGAATTCCAAAGACAAATTTATCCATGGATATTTTAATTTTTTACATTCTAATTTTTTTTCTCAGCCCTCACAAAAACTAATTCTAATCCTTGGGAAGTCAGGGCAGCTGCATCATGATATGACTTGCCTAGGTTTGATATTTTACTGAGATACCTGCCAATTGGAATTAAGACTCTATGGGTATAATCAGGATAGACTTAATTATTGGCTTACTATATTTAAATCAGAATGAACAGCTTACAGAATTTTGTACCCATACCCTGAAAAAATGTGAAGCTGTTTTGGACTAAGATTTCATAGCTTTTGTGGCTAATGAGGCATGAAATAAATTGGCAAGCTCAACCTGCTCAGAATACAGTGGTACAGTGTGCATTTTCTAATTCCCAGCCCTTGGGATTCCAGCAAAGGTCACAAATTAAACAAAGTCGGGATTAATCAAAACTACAATCAAATAAAACCCAATCATTAATCCTCTCCTGAGTTACAATGGAGTGATTGTGTAATTGTGTGAGAAGCACTGGAGAGGGCTCTTTTGTAGTATATAGGAAAATCAACATTAAGGTGTCAAGCAGAAAAATGAAACCCTGCAGGTGAAGCTGTCTCTGGAGCCAAGAGAAACTGGCAATTTATGCAGAGTTGCAAGTGAACCTTTGGAGTATTGAAAAGGGTGTTGGCAGTAGCTGTAGAACATGTGGGACTCTCGGTGGGGCCCTCCGTAGAGATTAGTTTATGGGCCGCAGCAGGCCCTGTTTGCTGAGAAGCTTAGTGTTTGGGTGTAGCAGCTCCAAGCAACAGTCTCTCCAAGGTTAACTGCCAAAAATCTACTGTGTAATTCTCAGCTCTTTGTAATTTTGAAAAAGAATTTATAGAAAAGCATTTCCTCTGTGGGAGTAATTAAGTGTCAGAATATGTCATTTCTCAACAAAAAGGAAAATTCCCAAAGAAGAGAATTTTGAGCCCATATTTCTCCTATGTTCCTGACTTTTGAACTTACTGATGCTTGCTTTATGATTGCTGTCTTACTATTTCTGCTATTTTATACTCCACAGTGATTATCTTCTTCCTTTTTTCATTCCTTAGCGTCAAGTCAGTGTCCGTTTTGCCTATTTCTAAGTCAACAGTGATATTATCCAGTTATTCTAAGATTATAATTTAAGAAGCAATTTTACTGTTTATCCTGTATTGTTTATGGTACAGATGGGTATATTTTTGCATGTGTGCTTTAAGGATAGCATTTTGTCTTTGTTGGTTAACTTTCTGCTGTTTCACATCTCAGATAGAAAAATCTTAAATCATTTACTCCATCTCTGATCTGGCATCTGATTATTAAAGCCCCAAAACAGATGATTGCCTGTTATTACATGACTCAGACTGAATTTCTGTATTACAGAATTTTTGTTCCTTAACCTTGTGTTGTTTTGTTTTGTTGCCACTTGTGTTCCTTTTTTTGAAAAAAAAAAAAAAATGAGAGAGAGACAGACAGAGTGTGAATGGGGGAAGGGCAGAGAGAGAGGGAGACACAGAATCCGAAGCAGGCTCCAGGCTCTGAGCTGTCCCCACAGAGGCCGATGTGGGGCTCAAACCCACGGAACCATGAGATCATGGCCTGAGCCCAAGTCGGTTGCTTAACCACCTAAGCCACCCAGGCGCTCCATGCCATTTGTGTTCTCAACCCTTCATATATGCCAAACAGTGTGAGGTGCTATATGATATATCTGTTCTTTTCTTTCAAGTAATTTACCAGTTAGGGGCCATGTATACTTATAGCTGGTTAGTCCCATAAACTTGTGTTACTAAAAGAATCCCTTGGGTTTTGTTGCAAGAATTTAGTGTAACAAGGTATTATTTCAGGTTTCCTCTTTCCATTTAAGATCTTATATATTACATTTTTATATCATCACTAAAACATCACAAGTTGAGTTTATCATTGGAAAATAAAGGACTTGGAATTTTAATAATATGATTCTTGTTTTTACACTTCTGGCCATCACAAAGATGTGCTTGGTGTGTTTAAATTCTGCATTTCTTTATTTAATTATTATATATTTTCATGTTCAAAGTAGCTAGAGATTAGGTAGAAATGAAAAAGTGTATAGGATACTTGTGTATCTGTTTATGTTTTTGTGATGGGGTAGTATTCTTGTTTCATTTTATTTTACATTTGTGTTTCTGATTTTATGTGTATTAAGATCTGTTATATTCTGTTTAACAACTGGTTAGTGTTCCAGTATATAGATGTTACATTATTTTTTAAAATGCTTTCTCTGCTGAGGGCCATTTAGATTCTTTCCAGTTCTGCAATATTGCAAACAGTACTGCAGAGAACGTGATTATATTTGCATCTTTTCACCTGTAAGCATCTCTCTCTAGAATAGATTCTTTAGTGAAATTGTTGAGTCCAAACATTACGTATATTTATTTTGGTACCTGTTGTTCTCAACAAAGGCTCTGCTACATGCGCTTTCACCAGCTGTGGGTGAGAATGTATATTTCCCCACACTGTTGGGCATACTGATCTATCTTCTAAACCTTTGCTGACCTATTTTTATATTTGGGATATCTTTCCATAGCATTACTGTTTTTTCTCCAGTAGTGTAGTATTCCTTCGTATTGTATTTAATTAGTTCTCTCTTGTTGGGCATTTAAGTTACTTCTAATACTCAGCTACTTTACATACAATGCTACAAAATAATAATAAATTTGTAGTAATACAAAATTTGTATAAAGATACGAAAAACCCAGTACAAAAGATATTTTGCCTGGATGCTGGTATATCTGTAGGATGAAGTCCCAGAAGTGGAAATGTAGGGTTAGATGGCATATATGTCCATAATTCTAGTTGATATTGTTAAATGAAAAAAGCAAAATGGAAGACAGTGTGCATAGCATGCTGCTATTTGTTTAAAAGAGGGAGGCGTAAGAATATACATATGCAGGGGTGCCTGGGTGGCTCAGTTGGTTAAGCTTCTGACATCAGCTCTCAGGTCATGCTCTAACGGTTCATGAGTTCTAGCCCTATGTCGGGCTCTATGCTGACAGCTCAGAGCCTGGAGCCTTATCAGATTCTGTGTCTCCCTCTCTCTCTGCCCCTCCTCTGCTTGTACTCTCACTCTCTCTCAAAAAACAAAAAAACATTAAAAAAAATGAATATACATATGCAGACACACATACTTGTTATTTTCTGGGTCAGTGAAGGACAGAATGATGGACAAGGGTAAGAGGGACATTTTTCACTCTACATACATACATATATACATAATTTTGAATAATTTAACCATGAGAATATATTACATATATAATATTTTAAGTATTTTTTAATGTAGTGATAAAAGCCTGAACTTTCAAGTTAGAACTAAATTTAAATGTGCACTGTGACCTTAGGCATTTAGTTTACTCTGGATCGCAGCTTCCTCGTGTGTGTATATGAAACAAGTGAATGCTGTCTTGTAAAGTTAGGAGACTGAAATAAGAAATTGTATGGGAGAGCATATACACAGTGGCCAGCACTTGACACATAAAAGTAAATAGAAAGGTCTTTTAGATTTCTTTTACTCCTTCTGCCAGAGTTATTCCTGCAATATGAAATTCTGGGAGGTAATGTCTAAAGGAATGAAACTTAGTCACAGAATGTCTGTTGTCAATTCCACTCTATTTAAATGTGAACATGGAGGCAGAGGCAAACCATTTGGTTTACTAGGAAGGAGGCCTTTACCATGGCTCGATTTTTGTGACAGTGGCTTCACTTATGTTACCAGACAGTGAAAAAATGAACATGAATGGAAAACTAATAAATATGTATACACATACACACACATAGAAGAGCTGTTCCGTGCTTCTTTCAGTAACACAGTTACTCAGAAGCTGTGGTCGATGCAGGCAGTCCTCAGGCCAGGTTCTTACGTAATCAGGCATGTATGTTACAGTCTTGCATTAATGTGCGTGCGCGCGCGCGTGTGTGTGTGTGTGTGTGTGAGAAAGAACTGAATCTACTTATGAGCCACTAGAATTTAGTCAGTGATAACTTCTAGGATATTCTATAAAGAAATAAATTTTGAATTAGTGATGTATATATACACATAATAGAAGAATATCAGTTTTTTGAAATAACAAGTACTACAGGAGTGCCTGGCTGGCTCAGTTGGTAGAGCGTGACTCTTGATATCAGGACTGAGAGTTCGAGCCTCATGTTGGGTGTAAAGATTAGATACATACATACATACATACATGTGTACGTATATATGTACATACATGCATAAAATAACAATTATTACATATTATCACTACAATATATTTAAATGCCTTATGTTTCTTCCAAATTCACCTCATTAATTTTTACTTCTAAATCACTCATACCTCAAAGACTTCAAAAAACTTTTCTTGTCAGGAATGTCAAATTAGAAAAGATTGCTGACAAGCTTATTTCTATGCCTTGGGCATAAATCTCCAGCGTCAAAGAATTGAAGAAGTCCTAAATGAAATTCTTTTTGATGTTGTTGTTTTCTTTATGCTCTTCCTAAAATTTTGTATCCTGTACACTAATTTTCATCTTTTTTTTCTCTGCATCGGTTTGCTTGGGAGTGCCTCAGATTACCTGGTTCACCCTCTGCCACTTTGGATGATCAGCAACTATAAAAGATAAATTATTTGCTAACACAACTAAATGTGTAGCTATGAAAGTCTCTCTTTTTATATTTAAGAGAATAGAAAATAATTTTAGGTGATTTAAATTGACTTGGTAGGATATTAATCTAACTGTTCTCTAGATTTTTCTTTGAAATGTTATAAGAATTCATATTCAGAGGCATACTAGAGCACTGTAACTTATTCTAGAATTAACTTGCATTCTACTTTTTCCCCATAAGTCTTTGGATGACCTTTGCTCAATTCAGTAAAATATCTAAACATGTAATACACACATTGCATTCTATCTTACTGAAAATAATTTCATTTAATGATGCTTTCATTTTCAAATGCAGAGCATCCTGATATTTTATATTGTTTCACTTGTTTTATTATAGTTAGAGCAGCACCAAGTTAATGGATATCTTACTGTGTTCTTTACTTTGTTTATCGCAAGTTCCGGTGACCGGCATTTCTAACTCTTTAAATATATTGTAATACCTAAGTGGCTTTAAGTAGTTTCCTTATAAGGTCAGCCTGGACATAAGCTGCTTTATTTATAAGCATAGTTTCTACATGTGGACTACCACATACACAATTATGCAGCAGCTCTGTAGTTTTCTATTTGTATCCCATTCTACCTATATTATATGGAAGAACCATCCAATTTATAGAACATTTGAAAACACTTTTGAGTAACTTTTACAATTTCTATTTCAGAATTTTTTTTTTAAGTTTATTTTGAGAAAGAGATCATGAGCAGGGTAGGGGCAGAGAGAGAGGAGAGAGAGAATCCCAAGCAGGCTCTGCGGTATTGGTGTCAGAACCTTAGGCAGGGCTTGATCCCACGAACTCAAGATCATGACATGAGTCGAAATCAAGAGTTGGATGCCCAACCAAGTGAGCCACTCAGGTGCCCCTATTTCAGAATTTTTTTCATGTGGCTGCAAAACTTGGCTAACAATAAAAGTTGGTTTTTTACTTTTTTTTTAAAGAGTATTTTAATATGACAAAAAATACTGCAAAGAATAAAATGCCTCCTGCTCTTTCCAGAATGTTTTCTGAGATTCATCTTTGACCTTCCCTTCTACTCACAACCATTTTAGCTCTGAGTCCTTTTGACTCTAACATGCTTGCTTTTCATGTCATTTTCTTTTTAGCACAACTGCCTCTACTATAATTTGTACCTTTGTGATGGTTTTTGCTTGAATTTCCTTAATTGCCTCCTTCATGGTCTTCTCGTCTCATTGTAATACATGCTTCATATTGCCTGCTCTAATGCCTGATATACATTCAGATATGCTGAATCTTCTACTTAGAATTCTTCAGTATCTGTCTCCTCTCCTTATATCCCTCATACACAAAAATATTTTTCTTCGTACGGTTTTTAGACCTTAATGATCTCTTTCTTGCATTCTGCTTTACCTACATGTGGTTCAAGTTCATCTACTCATTGCTCTGTAGTATTCCCATCCATGACTATAGCACTTTATCCATTCGACCGTAGATAGAAATTTGGGTTGTTTCCAGCTTGGAGATGATACAGCTAGAACAGATGTTTTCTTTGCCTCTTTACATATAGTCTCTTCCATACAGATCCTGAATTTATTAAAGTCCTATATCGTTTTTATCTTTCTAATTCCCAGCACATTTCTAGCACATTACATGGCATGTAAGTGTTTTTGAAAGAATGGAGAGAGAGGGAGGGGGAATGTTACTCTACTGTTGTAACACAAACCAGACAATACCATTGCCCTTCTTAGAATGGTAATTTAAAAAAAAATCTGCCCTATATTTCTCAGGCTCCTTACTGCAGCTGTGTTCACTCATAGGCCTTTATAATGGAGAAGCAAACTGAGTATCTCTTTTAAAAAGTTTAGGAATTTAAGTGGCACTCTAAAGAGTGATATCTCCTTATCTATACTCAGTAAACCTTTCTGCTGTTCCTGTGACTATTGAGCACATTTTCATTTCTCTTAGAGACAGAGTCGTCTACATGAAATCTGGTAGAGTATTCGTATATACAGTGAAGCTGGTAGAATACTTGATGACATGGAATCAAATCTGCCCCCTCTGAACATTTCCATCCTAAAAATCCACTAGCAGTGAATGAATTAGCCTTACAGTTGGCAAAAGAGCATCTTTCTCATGGATTATAATCTGAGGACATAAAGAATTACGAATTCCAGTTTCTTCAGATCCGTTTATAAACTCAATCTTTACTGATTTTATCCGTAATTTTATTTGCATGTTCTTATTCAGGAAGGTATGATGATGTGATTGAAGCATGGTGAATAGGTATTTTGTTGTAGATTTAGTTTCTTGATATGCTCCTATATTCCTTATTTTCCAAACTGAAAGTGAAAACTGAGGCAAAAAAGGAAGCCCCTTTCTGATCATAGTCACTCTGATAGGAATCAGGATTGAGTAACTGGGTAGAACATAAAAGTTTGTTTTCCTTTAATACATTTGAGAAGCAATACAGTCAACCCTCATTATTTGGGGATTCTGCAAATTCACATGCTTGCTGAAATTTATTTTTAAGTCCAAAATCAGTACTTGTGATACTTTCACAGTCATTTGTGGACATGGACAGAGTGGCAAAACTTTATGAACCACCATAGGTGCCCATCACCAGCTGAGGTTGAACAAAGTGATGTTTTGCCATCTTGTTTTAGCTCCCAAGCTGTAAACAAGTGTCGTTTTCACATTCTGTTTAGGCCACATATTTCACACATTTGCACGAAGTGCTGTTTAGTGTTCCTACGAGACAAAGGCTATGATGTACCTTATAGAGGAAGTATGTGTGTTAGTAAACCTTCATTCAGCCATGAGATATAGTGCTGTTAGTGGTGAATTCCGTGTTATTCACCGTTAATGAATATATATATGAGAATATGTAGCAAAACAAATTTAAGCTTGAGATAAAGTTACATATATTTCATATATGTTCATATATATATACATGCATATATATGTTCTTAAATTTATTTGCTACATATTCTCATATGCGACAGGTATCTCTTCTAAAAGGAGCATTCACTTGCTGCACATGTACCCAGTGGAGCCTGACTGTCAATGCTGGTTTTATTTAATCAGTTATACTTTTAATTGTCAGTTTGTGTGTGTGTTTGTTTGTGCTCAATAAGATACCTTTAAATAAGAACACACAGGGCGCCTGGGTGGCTCAGTCGGTTAAATGGCCGACTTCAGCTCAGGTCATGATCTCACAGTCTGTGAGTTTGAGCCCCGCGTCGGGCTCTGTGCTGATGGCTCAGAGCCTGGAGCCTGCTTCATATTCTGTGTCTCCCTCTCTCTCTGCCCTTCCCCTGCTCACACTCTGTCTCTATGTCTCTCAAAAATAAACGTTAAAAAAATTTTTAAAAAAATAAATAAGAACACACATAAAGTACAGTTTTGTGATGAAAATGTTGTAACCAGAGGCTTAACCAATCCTGAGTCTGTATTTCCCTTAGGAGCACAGTTTTAGTATTTGCTATTTCAGTGTTTGCTGCTACTTTATACAATATAACTACTGCAAATAAGGAATATTGACTATACTTGATTGCCTTTTACTCATATTGTCATCTACCTAAATTTATTCCTATTTTTTCAGTCATTTTCCTCCAGCACTTACTATGAAACAATTGCCCTTCAGTTTGCTCTTAATATATGTAACTTTATCTCAAGCTTAAATTTCTTCTGCTACATGTTCTCATATGGGACAGGTATCTCTTGTAAAAGTAGCAGTTGCTTGCTGTACATATACCCACTGGAGCCTGATCGTCAATGATGGTTTTAATCAACTATGCGTTGAATTGTCAGCATAGAAAATGCTGCTTCTGCTTTAAATTATGTTTTACTTCAGAGGATAATTTCAAGGCAAAGTAGCTTCATTCCTAGAAACTTGAGACCTCTAAAGCATGTTGTATTCCTGATGAATGTTCTCTCTGGGCCCTTCAAATCAGAGTATTTTTTACCCATGGTTTTAGGTGATACACTGGGAAAGCATGCAGTTGCCTTAGAAGCCTTTATAAATAACACTCAAGTATTTGTATAATAAATATTTCTCTTCCTTTAACATTTCCTACTCCTATAAATTTATTGAATACAGTGTCCTCAGCTGCATGGTATTAAGCACTTCTCTCCTGAAAATTAAAGATGAAGATTCACTCTCACATTAATAGCGTATTCCTAGAAATAAGAGATTATTTCTTTCCATATTACATTCAGCAAGGCTAATCCTTTTAGAACCAATGATCAGAGCCATTTCTGTGTTGTACTGCTTTGAGAAGTAGTCATCTTCTTCCAGGTTTCTTATAGGAGATTGAATAAATGTCCCTGTGCTCGTAGAGGATTGTATACTTGAATTAATACCTACCTATCAATTAAGTGATCTAAGTCCCCCTCTGTTAAAGTATTTGACACTTGAATTAGTCATATCCAGTGTTTAGAATTATGGGAATTTCTAATCTACACTTGGGGGGAAATACCTAACTGGAGAAACCATCTTTTCCAATGTGAAATTGCAGAATTTGTTTATTTACAAAAGTTAAGGACCAAACTTTTGGTCCTCATTCTGTGTGGATCCTCAGTAGTATTTGTTACCCTACCAATTCCTACCACCACCTTTTTTCCTTGAAGGTGTTACCTCCCTTCAACTGTATGATACCTCACTTTTGTGATGTACAGACTTCTTGTTTCTCTTCTGTTCCTTTTAATCCCCTGATAATGGACATTATGACTGGAGGTTAGGAGGAAAGTTAGAAGCATGCTATAAAAACATTAATATGTGTTTCCAAAGATTTTGGATTTTCTCTATGTTTTGAGCTTTCAGGCAAGGATGTAAAAACAAGTTTGTATCTCTCTGGCAGATCACTCTGGTCACAAAATGGGAAGTAGAAGAAGGAGAGTAGAGATTGGGGCAGGAAGAACATGTTAGGGAGCTGGTACAGTATGCCAGAAAAAAGGTCTTCAGTAAGAAAATGGCAAAAGAGATGACATATTTCTGATCAGCAAAACATAGAGAATTGAGGTTACTAATTCCTCTTGAGGCTGTTAAGAAGCATCGCAACATATATATTTTTTTAAATCATGGACTTCAGAGTCAAGTAGAGCTGGACACACAATTCTATAGGTGTGACTTCGGGCAAATTCTTCTCTTTGAATCAATTTTCATCACTTACGAAAATGAGAATACTAACTAATTCACAAAGATGCTATAAGCATGAGATGAGTGTTGTCAACATGTGAAATAACTAAGAATCCATGATGTACATCGTAGACTCTCTGCATGTTGGTTTCCTTTCTTCTTTTCTATTCTTTTAGTTTACATTTAAGGAAACAAGCATTCAGAGTGGCTAAGTAATTTGTGCACAGTCAAAAGGTCAATTTAGTGACTGAACTGGGACTAGATCTGCAACTTGGATTGCCCATAGACTCTTTCCACTATATCAAGCAACATTCATATTCATTCATTGTCATGTATGCAATTTTCAATGAGAAAAAACAAAAACTGGTGCCTCATCTTTTTTTCTCTCTTTATAAGCTCTAGTAGTACTTGTAGAAATTGCTAAGATTAAACGTTCATTATACTAACCCCATTCCAGAAAGGTGGGTGTTGAGTCCCAGCATAATTGTCTTCACTAGTGATAATTGCACAATTCTCAGCAGTTTTTTTCTTAGGTTCACGTCTTCTCAACTGATGAAATTGACTGTATCTGAATTTTTATCCTTAATGAAAGGTGCTATAATTTGCTGAGTAGTCATTTTTCCATTTTGGGCATATTTCTATTTTCTAAACTTTCACTTCTAACTTGGTTTTCCAGTTTGCTAAACTCAGTTTGCCCATCTTAGAACAGCCAAACTATCCCTGATTTCGCTAGATTAATTCAATAATATCTGACTTCATTTTTCACATCTGGTTTTCCTTAATCTTGCTGATTCAATTTTAATGTGAATTTGTATGCCTTAATAGTAGATTGATAAAAAGAAAACTTGAGGAATTAAGAAACCCACTCTTTCTTGCATTTGTCTTAATCCTAGGCCCCTTCAGCATCACAAGATGCAGCATTTTAATAGGAAAAATTGCATTTGTAAAGTAATTTTGTATCTTAAAAAAGAGGGCCCAAGTTGATAAATAGTATATATTTACTGAGTAATATGAATATTTAACTTTTGACAAATAAGTTTGGACAATGTGTGAAGTCTAGAATAATTCTAATTTTAATGTCAACATGCTTGAGGACTTGAATTATGAGGCTGGTAATAGAAAAATGAAAGCTTACGAGCAAAGATATCACATTTATAGTTACTGGCAAAGTGTTCTGCCTTCACTTTGAGGATTAGCTTTCCCTCCTGCCAACGTAAGCTGTTAAATTCTTCCATTTATATATTATAACTTTTCAGAGCCCTTTTATATACTAACTGTGTACATATGTAAATAAATGAAATTATATTTCAGTGTAAAATATGGTCAATATTTTTTATTCTTTTACTGCCACACTATTTGAAAAAGACTTCAAAGCTTATTGTTCCATGCATATTGTAAACATTGGGAATCATATGCTATATTTGTATAAGAAAAGCATAGTCATATCTAGAATACTCTAAAATATGTTTTTTCAGTATTTTTTAAATAAGTTTTTCTGAGTATGGGCAGAAAATGTAGCAAATTAATTAGAGATTAGATTTTTACTAACTGTGGCTACATTTTACCCAAAGAAAAATTGAAAACTTGAACCCACATTCCAAGGTAGAAAAGGCATTGGGAAAATATTTTGCTTATACTGAATGACTGCTTTTGTTGTCTTCTCTGAAAACAAACAAACCAGAAAACCCCACATACTCTTCATTTTAAATGTGCAACATGTAACCACTTCTTTTCTTGAGGCCTATATTGTTTGCTTTTCTACTTGCTAAGATACTTCATTGCCTTTACTGGGATTTCACTTCTGCTGTTTTACCTTCTGAGTCTCTTCTGTGAATCTCTGTCAGACTTGACCCCAAGTATTATTATTATATCAAAGGTAGGTTAATGCATTTTTCTCCCCCAGGTTACATCTGGACTTTCTTGCTCTTAGTTCTGATAATAGAGTATTTGGTTTAATTGCATATCTGGTATTAGTCATTACCCACTCTGAGTTGAGTTAATTGATCCAGTAAATTACAATGAATAAATAAGGTATAGTAAGCTTAAGAACTTATGAATTTGTTTTGCTTTAGAGAAGTCAGAAGGTCCGGCGGTTGGTGAGTGGCTTCGTCTTCTCTCACCATTGGCAACTGACAGACATACTGATGAGGTGATGATGAACTCAGAAGTCTGAGCAGTGCCTGAGTGGGAGAAGAACCTGGACAGTAGGCATGCCTCATTCTGGAGCCTGCCAAGATTTTTACTTTTTAATAGAATACATTTCAAGGTTAACAGGTAGACTTTCTTGGACATTTGTCAGAAGTGTAACTTATCATTCATGGATACCAAAGACACGTTATCTTACTCTGGACAAAGCAAGTCAGAGGTCTTAGTTACAGTCACTGGGGGTAATCCAGTCATAGAGAAAGCATCAGAAGTAGGATTCAAATAAGTCCACGTGTGTGTGTGTGCAGACACGCACATGTGTATGAAGGAGAGAATTAGTTGCAAAGAATTAACAATGGCCACATTTTGCAAGGTGTTTGAGATAAATATGTATGTCATCTCTGTGCTGACCTCCCCCTCTTCAGATTCCCAATGAGCTGACTCTTCCTTTGAGCTTCCATACAGTATCTTATGCATACCTTTACAAGATATTATCACATGTATAAATCTGTGTATCTTTTCCTTCCATTAAGAAATTATCTGATACATATCGTATGCTAAATTAGACATCAGAATTATTAGCTACTCCTATTTGATTTCTGAAAATGTTTTCTAACAATCTCAAAATCAGTTCAAAACAATGTCAATATCCAAAGTAAGTGTTTTGGAAGTTTTATTTTCATTATGAGTGCTGGTGAATCTCTTAAAATCCCAAATTCAGTTTATACTTCCATTGACCCTCTTTTTTTCAGGTTTCACAATAGTGAAGTATTTAATACTTCTATCCCCCTTTACATACTCTGCCTCCACTGGGAGAAGCCCCTCATACACATAGGCTTTGTAGCCCAAACAGTAGGTAACTTGATGTGAATGTACAAAAATGTTTTTAAGTTAATTACTGGATGTGTACAGAACATGGAATATTGATGGACTTTGTAAGTCTCTAAAATTTAAAAATATCAATTGTATGTAGTACAAACGTAAATATTTTATAGTGTATGATACTATATATTACTCAATGTTTCTTTTATAAACAATCTCGTAATAAAATATCTTACTTTACAATAGGAAAACTTTCTCTAATGAGTTGAAATGTCATCTCCTACTTAGACAAGAAGAGTTGCTTTGGCAACTGTGATTTTTTTTCTTAAATAAGCCACTCAAATGAAAGTATAAGGTGGTTTTTAAATTTCTGATACTTAGTGTATAATTCAGATAATAACATTTAATCTGATTCCAGTGTTTAAGACGTGGGCTTTTTTTTTATATATACTATGAAAAATTTTAAACATATTCAAAAGTTGAACTAATAGAACAGCAAATCTCTGTATTTACCTGTCATTCGTCTTCAACAATTATCAACTTCTGGCTGATTTTATCTATATTTTCACTTCTCCCATTCTGTTTTATTTTGAAGTATATTATAGACCTCATATTATTCTTATCCTAAATCTTCCGGTATTTATTCCTAAAAGATGAGAATTCTTTTTAAAAACATAGCAACAGTACCATTATCACAACTAAAAACTATTAACAGTAATTCTTTATTCTCACCAAAGGTAGTATTAGTATTTCCAAGGTTCTTCCTTAAATATTTTGTCCTCTTGATTATTTATTGTTTATTGAGCTTGGCATCAAAATCAGTCTGCGTGTTTCAGTTAGTTCATGGGTCTCTTAACTGTATTTTAAATTACCCTTCCAGGGTGCCTGGGTGGCTCAGTCAGTTAAGCAGCCGACTTCGGCTCAGGTCACGGTCTCACAGTCTTTGAGTTCCGGCCCCGCGTCGGGCTCTGTGCTGACAGGTCAGAGCCTGGAGCCTGCTTCGGATTCTGTGTCTCCCTCTCTCTGCCCCTCCCTAGCTCACTCTCTCTCTGTCTCTCTCAAAAATAAATAAACATTAAAAAAATTTTTTAAATAAATAAATAAGTTATCCTTCCATCTTTTTTACCTCTTTTAATATATTTGTTGGGAAAAAAATTCTTAGCTCTGCATTCTCGAGTTGCTAATTGCATCACTGTGAAGACATTTAACATATTCTTCCATTGTATTTTCTGTCCATTGATTCTTAGATTTACAGACCTATTGCATTCAATTGTTGTTTTCAGTAATCATATTCTTCTGGGTAGTACTGGTATTTAAAGACAGAGGTCAGGGGCACCTGGGTGGCTCAGTTGGTTGAGCGGCCGACTTCGGCTCAGGTCATGATCTCGGGGTCTGTGAGTTCGAGCCCCGCGTCAGGCTCTGGTGCTGACAGCTCAGGGCCTGGAGCCTGCTTCCGATTCTGTGTCTCCCTCCTCTCTCTGCCATTCTCCTGCTCGTGCTCTGTCTCTATGTCTCAAAAATAAATAAATATAAAAAAAAATTAAAAAAATAAATATAAAAAAAATAAATATAAAAAAAAAATAAAGACAGAGGTCAAAATTAGAAAATCTCTGCCACATTTTTGGATGTATAAATATGAACAAGTTAATTAAATTATCTGTGTTAATTAAATTATCTATCTCTAACATGAAGATAATTACAACTATCTTTTTGGGTTTTGAAAATTAAATCATTATCATTATTGTCTGTGGTTGTGGCATTCATGATCATAGTAGTCAAAAGATTCATCAATGGCTTGAAATTGGCCCACAGATTTCAAGAAACATTTGATAGAACAATGTCCTACCATATAATGAAAAATTTGTCTTTTTGGTATTTGTAAAGAAGCTCTTTGGCTTCCCTTTTCCAATTTTAGGCAAAACATGAAATTTGGAAAGTTCAAAAAAATCATCTTATTAATACCCATCCAGTTTTCCCTTTGTCTTTAATCTGCAGTACTGGTCCAGCAGTTGAGGAGATTGATAAGGAAGAAACAGAAAGTGACCTTTTTGAAAAGAAAATATTCTGATAAAAGGAATTTGCATCATTGTGTTTGGAGTCTATATTGATGCACATTTCCAAAATGCCAGTCTTTCTTGTTTAGCCGCCATTGATAAATTTCAAGGCACCTGTCATGTACTGTTTTAAACTAGATTAGAGGTTGAAAACAATGCCAACTGATTGTGTCTGGAGGTTTGGTCAAAGTTGCTGATCTTGTCCAAGTAACGCCTGGTTTGACTTTGTGTCTCATTCTATTTAATTAGCATTTTCTACCATAGGAAAACCTCAGAAGCTAAAACAATTAATTTTATTGTCAAATGTATAAATGAGGACATGTTTCATAGTACTTGGTAAATTTAACATTAGAAGGACATCAGTTGGAAAAGCCTGTTCAGTAAAAAGAATATTATAATTTTAACTTCTTCAATTCCATGAATTCAATTTGCTTTTCAGATTTGATTTTTATCTTTAAATAATTTTTTAAGGGGCGTCTGGGTGGCTCCGTCGGTTGAACGTCCGACTTCGGCTCAGGTCATGATCTCGCGTTCTGTGAGTTCGAGCCCCGCATCTGGCTCTGCGCAGACAGCTCAGAGCCTGGAGCCTTCTTCAGATTCTGTGGCTCCCTCTCTCTCTGCCCCTCCCCCACTCATGCTCTGTCTCTCTCTGTCTCAAAAATAAATAAACATTAAAAAAAATTTTTTTTTTAAATTTTAGGTGTTTATTCATTCTTTTGAGAGATAGAGAGACAGAGCATGAACGGGGGATGGGCAGAGAGAGAGGGAGAAATAGAACCCCAAGCAGGCTTCAGGCTCTGAGACATCAGCAAAGAGCCCGACCCAGGGCTCGAACTCACAGACTGTGAGATCATGACCTGAGCTGAAGTTGGACACTCAAATTGATTTTTAAAGATTACAATTCTTATAATTGACCTGTTCCTCCTTCTTGGGAAAAAAATGAAGGAACAAAAATGTGTGGACATTAAAGAATAAGGATAATAGGGCTTTTTTTTAGTTTTTTTTTAATGTTTATTTATTTTGAGGGAGAGAGACAGAGCATGATCTGGGGAGGGGCAGAGAGAGAGGGAAACACAGAATCTGAAGCAGGCTCCAGGCTCCGAGCTGTTAGCACAGAGCCCGATGCGGGGCTTGAACTCACAAACCGTGAGATCATGAGCTGAGCTGAAGTTAAACACCCAATCTACTGAGCCATCCAGGCGCCCCAGGGTAATAGTTTTGACTCAGCATTTCTCCTTTCATGAATATAGCTAATTCCTTACCTCTTTCATAATATAAGATATGGAATAATTTGTCTACTAATTCCTCTTTACTCCCCCATGCCTGCTTGCTTCTTTGGGGCTTTCTTTCTTTTTCTTTCTTTCCTTCCTTCCTTTCTTTCTTTCTTTCTTTCTCTCTTTCTCTCTTTCTCTCTTTCTCTCTTTCTCTCTTTTTCTTTCTTTCTTTCTTTCTTTCTTTCTTAATTATTACTACATTATGCAGTTATTTCAATTTGATATTTGCTTAATTTTATAATATGCAAAATCATACTGAAGTCAAACCTTATCAGTTTCAGGGATCTGCTTGTGATATGAAACAATCTTCTACTTGGATATTCATGAACCAAAGGCTTCTCATTTTACTCAAGACATTTTACTCAAAGCCTGTTAGTTAAGGAGGAGTAAGTCAGAGTTTGGCCTAACAAGTCCTTGACCTGACAAATTCGATTGAAGAACTAACTTCATTAAATCCCATTATTCCCTCTAAATTGCCTGATCATCAGGTGATAACTTCTAGACAGCCTTGGGATAATCCTGAATCTATAAAGCTAAAAGTATTCATAATAAAAGGTCACTTTAGTATACTGCCTTTGAAGCAGAAAAGCAATTAATCCAGAAAGGATACAAACTAAGTTTTGATCCTGCATGATAGTACTGTTTCCAAATTGAACTTTGTTAAAACATTCTTTCTCAAAACCAGAAAGGTTATTTGCAAGAAAAACTTGGGACAGACGAGGTGCCGTAATTCTCTGTTTGAAATGTGAGATTTTAGAGATAGAGCAAAAACTCTCCCATGAATTTTAATAGGAACTACTTATAAGGGCAAATGTTTTTGGTTAAGAATCCAAGTGTTTTTGGGTTTGTTTCCTGTTCATGAATAATTCATAGGGTAATATCTTCAGTCATTTAAAATTATTTCTCCCTTTATTGAAAAGGTTAGGAATTGCCAACAGAAAGTAAAACTTCCTGTTTCTTTTCGTTTGTTTGTTTTGTTTTTTTTAATAGTTTATTTTCACATTGGTTTACATATAACACCCAGTGTTCATCCCAACACATGCCCTCTTTAATGCCCGTCACCCCCCTCCGCCCTCCCTCATCCCTCTCACCCTCAGTTTGTTCTTAGTCTTTGAGAGTTTCTTACGTTTTATCTCCCTCCCTCGCTGTGTCTTTTTTTCCTTTCCCCGCTTCCCCTAAAACTTCCTGTTTCTACATGTCCTTTTCCAAAATGAAAAATATGGCACAGTCACATTACACCAGGCTCAATTTTTCTGTAATCTTTTACTGTGAGATTTTTTTTTAATTAATTTCAAAAGCCTGTGGATGACATGTAATAAGATTACCTACATTCTACTAAAACTAAGTTATTTCCATTGTTAACAAATGCACAGCACCTATCATGGTTAACTTATGTATAGTGTCCATAAATTCTGGGGGTTTTGTGTAGTCTTTTTATATCTAAGTTGAACATCAACACAATTTAATTATTTCATGGCCTGGTTTTAGTTCTAAATCCTGTGTCCTAAGTTTTCTAGTTGCCTTATTACTTCCAATTTATGGGCTCCCCCTTTTTTAATGGCCAGTTACTCTGGAGAGGAAACCATAAGATGTTTCTATTAAAGTAACAATGATTTTTACATGACTTTGTGGACCTATCCCTTTAGAATCATTTCTCATATCTTTATGTCATAACAATGAACTTCTTCCAGATTATTTTTAGTACAATAAATATATATCACAAGTATTTTAGTTACTTAGAGTAGCATTTAGAGGCCTTTTACCTTCATGAATATAAAGCATTAAATAATATCTAGCCTGAATAAATTCTTCTATAGAAAATTCTTCACATTGCTTGAAGATTGATCTTGGTTCTTTTAATTACTTATCCTCATTTTCTTCCTACCTCTTTGGCCATTTTTTAAAGGGCTTTTCTTTCCCTTAAGGTTTATGCTCCCCATGAGTCCATTTTTAGCTCTCTTCTACTTCCCCCTTATATTTTCTCCTCAAGTAATTTTAACTGTTTAATGGCTTCTACCATCTGTATGTGCTGATGACTTCCAAGTACAATAGATGTATACATAAACCAGCTCATGTCTCACTTCCAGGCTTTGGACATTTGTATCAACAGCCAATTGTAAATGGCTACTGAACATTCCAACAATCTCAACGTAGCTAAAATTATGCTCATGATTTTCTTTTACAAAAACACTCTTGGGGTACCTGGCTAGCTTAGTGGTTAAGCACAGAGCTCCTGATATCGGGGTTGGGAGTCTGAGTCCCACACTGAGTGTAGAGATTACTTTAATATAAAACAACAACAACAGGGTTGCCTGGGTGGCTCAGTTGGTTAAATGTCCAACTTTGGTTCAGGTCATGGTCTCACAGTTCGTGAGTTTGAACCCCATGTTAGGCTCTGTGCTAACAACTCAGAGCCTGGAGCCTGCTTTGGATTCTATGTCTCCCTCTCTCTCTGCCCCTCCCCCACTTGTTCTCGCTCGCTCGCTTGCTCTTGCTCTAGTTCTGGCTCTCTCTCAAAAATAAGTAAACATTAAAAAAATAAAACAACAACAACAAAAAACCACTCCTACTCCAGTGTATCCAGTAGTAATAAATGTAATCCATTCACTCAGTTGTTCAGGGCAGACTAGTAAATACGTACTGATGGCTTACTTTCTCTTGCCTCCCCCCCCCCCCCACAGCTTTTTCAGTCCTGTGTCTTATTGATCCGTTGAATTATAACTCCACATCGTATTGCTTCTCTCCCTGCAGCAGTTTTTCTCTTATTGCTTTTGTTTTTGCAACAGCATCTTAATTAATTGACCCTCTTAACTAGACTTCCTTGGCTAGTTCTTCTGTTTCTTCCAGATTAATACTTTTTAAAACACATGTGTGATCATGTTATTTCCACTTAAAATTTTCCAAAGGCTGTTCATTGCTTTCATGATAAAATTTAGGCTCCTTAGCATGTTCTTCAAAGTTCTTAATCTGACCCTTTCCTTTTGTTCTCCATTCCACAGTCCTCAGTACCTTACTTTCATCCTGTTTCTTCCTCCCTAACTCCTCCCTCTGTTATTTTTTCTCTCTCCCTTCATCTACCCTTCTCTTTCAATTTGGTACCGCAGCAGGAAGTAGTCACCATATTCTGAGTTTGATCTGAACCTCTCTTACTGTCTTATCATTTTCTACCACCAATTGAAATGATCTGTGTGCATGTTTTCTTTTCTATTAAATTATAGACATTTTGAAGCAGTGTTAGGAGCTGTTTTATATCCTGGCAGTATAACTGTGAATAAGACACAATCTCTGTTCTGAAGGAGTAGTGGAGGGTTCTTTTTCATTCTTGGAACTCCTCAAGAGTTCATTTGATTAATGAATAAATGCCTATTTAAAAGATAACTTTTTTAAAATCTTAGGAAAAGTATTATTTTTTGTTTTCTATATACATCTAATATTTCAAAAATAATTTTATAACCAAAACTAAATATTCAGTGATAGCCCTCTACAAATGAAATCCTATTTGGTATGCAGAAAAGTGCAAATAAGTACTACAACAACAACAACAACAGTATCATTAGATTATTTCACATTTTCTGAATGTATACTGTGTAAAGTTCATTTATGGAAGCCTTTCAGCAGCCTGTGAGAAAGCTGCCTTCAGTGTACTCCTTTAATTGAGGAAACTGAGGGTATTATAAAGTGAGAGTAATTTTGCCAGTTATACTAAGAAATGGAAAGGAACAGAGCTAAACTTTGTTTCCCTTTTGCTATGTAATGCTACTCTTATAAATCTTACCTTATTGAGGAGTGGGGGGCATGTGAATAAGTAAGATACTGAAAAAGGAGATGTTAAAGTAATCCAGGGAAGAAATAATGAATTAGGGTTGTGTTAGAGGGAGACAATAAAGAAAATTTGAGGAGGCAGAATGAACAGAAGATTTAATGACAATGGGATATGTGGACTCTGAAAGAAAGGGAGGAGTCAAAGATGATTTAAGCTAAAAGCTCCCAAGACTTTTGACCTCAGTGTTCTGGTATGCTTGGTTTCTCCTTTAAACAGACTGGAGAAGAGTTTAATAGTTCCCACTAGCAGCAAATTATAAAACCTTGAGATGAAGGTATTTATTTATTTAATTATTTCGCTTGTCTCATGAATATTTATTCTCTCACTTTCTCAAGCCAGAGATCAATACTCTTCTCAACCAACACCTTAAAATAATGAAGCTATATCACTATTTATTCATTATTTCCACTTAATCATATTCTATCACTCAAAGCCATCCTCTTTCTCTTAGGTAAACTTCTGCCTAAACTTACATTCTTGTTTTTTCTTTGCTGTATTTCTGCAAATTTTCTAGTCATCTATCTTTGTTCTTTTCCCATTTAGTTCGGTCTGCCACTTGCTGCTTGAGTGAACTTTTCCCAATGTAAAGCTAATCCTGTCTCTTGACTGCTTAAAGGCTTAGCATGGCTCATTCTGACTTTCAAAATAAAAATTAACTACTTGGCAATATGTGCCAGGCCCTTCAGTATCTGCATTGCGCTCATCTCTGTAGCCTTTTTACATTGACCTTTCTTCACATCACGTTATTTTTGCCGTACTTTTTCAATTCCTAGATATGGCTGTTTATTTTAATATCCTCAAATTTTATTTATTTATTTACTTATTTATTTTTAAGTTATCTCTGTGCCCAGTGTGGGGCTTTGAACTCATGACCACAAGTGTCATGTTCTACCAGCTGAGCCAGCCAGACACCTCTCGACTTGGCTGTTTAAATTTAAATTAATTAAAACTAAATAAAATTGTAAAATTTGTTCCTCAACTCCTGTTTTGGACAACACAGATGAAGAATATTTCTGTTGTTATGTAAAAGTTCTAGTGGCTGTTGCTCTTCTTGAGTATATTAAGCTCTCATTTCTTGGGGCATTGTGGTGGCTCAGTCAGTTGAGCATCAGACTCTGGATTTCCGCTCAGGTCACAATCGCAGGGTCGTGGGTCAAGCCCCACATTGGGCTCCCTGCTAAGCGAGTAGCCTCCTTAAGATTCATTCTCTCACCTTCCATCCCTCTCACCCTCCCCTCTCACCCTCCACACATGCACTCGCTCGCTTTCTAAAAGAAAAGAAAAGCACTCTTTTCCTTGTGTCTTTATGTATGCTGCTCTCCTTTTCTAAATGTGTAATGTGCCCTTTCTTGTTTGGGCCAATCTACTCTCTTTTTCCATCAGGACTCAGTATGGGTGTCACCCATTTCTAGAAGATGATCTAACATATTTTTCTGTCTCCTCCAACCCTGAAGCCCTAATTCTTATCTTTTTTGCCTATATATTACATTTAAATTCAGTAGTCAGTGTTCAGTAGTAAGATTCTAGCAGATACAAATTACTAAGTAGTTTTAGTCTCTCTATATATACATTTTTTAACTTTAATTTTAATCATCTGGTACTCATTATGACCAATGCCCTCCTTAATCCCCATCACCTATTTCACCCCTTCCCCTTCCCGATTCCCCTCTGGTAGCCACCTGTTTGTTCTCTGTAGTTAAGAGTCTGTTTCTTGGTTTGTCTCTCTCTTTCTCTCTCTTTTATCTCTTTGCTAATTTGTTTTGTTTCTTAAATTCTACACACGAGCATAATCATATGGTATTTTTCTTTCTCTGACTGAGTTGTTTCACTTAGCATTGTAGTCTCTAGCTCTATCCATGTTGTGGCAAATGGCAACAACATTCTTTTGATGATGAAAGAATGATGGGCAACATCATTCTTTTTTATAGCTGAGTAATTCTCCATTGCATCACATCTTCTTTATCCATTTATCTGTCATTGGACACCTAGGCTTCTTCCATATCTTGGATATTGTAAATAATGCTGCTACAAACATAGGGTGCATGTATCTGAGATGGAGATACT
Source organism: Paguma larvata (assembly GCA_030068075.1). Taxonomy (NCBI): domain Eukaryota; kingdom Metazoa; phylum Chordata; class Mammalia; order Carnivora; family Viverridae; genus Paguma; species Paguma larvata. The sequence goes on from CM057828.1 coordinate 101,959,766, forward strand.
TAAATCCTAGAGTCAGGGGTAGTGGGCTCAGTGCTGAAATTTTAAGTAGTATCTTTTGTTTTATGGCTAAGAATCAATATTCTCTATAATGTAGCTAGAAATAGCAACTTCATTTTTTTATAGGAAATTAAAAACCAGTGGTATTTTCTATTATCTTCTTTTGTGAGATATGTAATTAACATGGTATATGACCACAGTGCAAAATCAAATAGTACAAAAGGACTTAGGGAGAGCAACAGTACTGCCTTTTCTGCCCCTAGTCCTACTTCCTGGAGTGCATTATGTTTTCGTTTTGAAGTCTCTTCATCACTCTACACTCAGTACCATTTTTTCTTACTCCTTGCTTCAAAGGTCAAGATTTAGCTCAAACTGCTGCCTGCCTTCTCCCACTCTCCCAATGTTTATACTAGCATAATAATTGTTTTAGTGCTGCTATTTGTTGCCTGTGTGACTTTGAATTATACACTTAAAACTCTAATTTCTGTTCTCTCAACAACTTCTAGGTTCTCTGATGAGCTACTATGCAAAATAAGTTCATCAGTACATCTACTCTTCTCTCCACTTCTTTCCCCATCTAGCTTTCAGGTCCTAAACTTTGACAGTAGAACTTTTATTGTTATTCATTTTATATGAGACTTACAGCAGTGCTTTAAAGTTGAAAACTTGGGGCACCTGGGTAGCTCAGTCAGTTTAGTGTCTGACTCTTGATTTTGGCACAGGTCATGATTCCAGGGTTGCAGGATGGAGCCCCGTGTTGGTCTCTGTGCTGAATGTGGTGCCTGCTTAAGATCTCTCTGTCCCTTACCTCTCTCCACTACTTGCACACTTGCTGTCTCCAAAAATTTAAAGTAAAAAAAATCGAAAAATAAAATAATAATTAATTTAAAATGTGTTGAGTTTAAAAAAATAAAATTGTAAAATTGGAAACTCATTTTTGTTTTCTATTTTGGGAAATCAGCAACAATTATTTATTGAAATATTCTTCCTCTGGTCTCTCTAGAGTTCTTTTCTTCTGCAACTCCTAATAGACTTATATTAGAATCTCTCAATCTTTCTTCCATGTCTCTTAATTTCTCTGCCTGTGTTTGTGTCTTTATTTCTCCTTTTTGTGTTCTGAGTGAATTCCCAATACTATCTCCCAATTCATTTATTCTGTCCTTCAACTATGTTCAGTGGTAAGTCTCACACTTATTTAGATTTTGTTTTTAATTTCAGTAACTTACTTGTTAAGTTCTTTATTGAAGTATATTACACTTATAGGAGAATATATTTTGTTTAGTTCACTACATTTTCACAAGTTGAAAACTTATATAAATTGGTCCCAGTTCGAGAAATACAATATTACCAGAACTTCAGATGCCATCTTTATGTTCCCCTCCAACCAGTAACATCTCCCCTCAGTAACCAGCATTCTGACTTCTGAAAAATATATATTGATTTTACCTGTTTTTGTATTACATTGTTATACAATGTAATAAAATAGCATGAGACTGGAAGAACTATTAACTATGTGGAACAAGTTGAATAAAAATGTAAAATGAAAGATCCCAGACACAGCATTTACTTTATAATTCCATTTTATATGACTATCACTTATTTATCTAGCACTTATCTGTCTAATAATTCCTGTAGTGTTGATGGAGACATAGATTATTTAGTTAAGGGCACTTAAAAACAGTGGTACCATGAAAATTTTTAGTATAATGGTGGTTCCTGACCCAGCATGATATTGAAACTTTTACAAAGATCAAGTCATAGAGCCAGTAAATGCCTTGGTCCTGTTTCTGGTCTTGAGTCTGTCTTCTTAATTCTCTATGCCCTAATCCTAGTGAGCAGTTAATTATTGGGAAGGGTGAGGGATGGGAATTTTGGCTTCTAGCTTTAAGTAATGAACTTACACCTTCCATAAACTGCTTTTAGAGCCATCATCCTAGGGGACCCAAATTCCATCCACCCCAGCCTAGTTGCTGATCCAGATTCCAGGCAGGCTACGTATCTGGCCCCTGCATATCACTTTATACTTCTGATCCATTTCTGATCCACACATATGTTTAAATTATATTTGATCCCAGCTATAGCTTTTTAGAATGCTCCCTATTTTATCCATCACTGCTATATATTTTATGCTGAAAACATGAATTTTACTAAAACATCTTGACGAGAAGTCTTTCTTTGAAGATTCCTGGGTTTTGGAGTATATCCATGTCTGTTTTCCCCCCTTAGTTTAAGCTCAGAAAAGTTCTAGTATTAGTTCCTTGGCCATTTCCTTTCCTTTATCTTCACTGTTCTTACCTTCTAAACCCTCTAGTAGTTGGATTTGGGATCTCATGGGATTATTCCTCCGTTACTCTTACATTTTTAACTCTTTGTTTTCTTCCTTCAGTTCTGGTTTTATTTCTTCACTCCTTTTGAATTTTTTTATTTTGGTATTGAGATTCTAACTTTCTAATAATATGAATGTTCTTTTTCATGGCCTTCGAAATCTTGTTTTGTAGCTTTAATATCTTCTTGAATTTCTTTAAGAAAAGAAATTCGATCTTTTTAAAACTGTTTTGTGTTCTGAATTGTTTTTCCTCCTACTTCAATTATTAAGGTTTAAAAATTTCTCTGTCATTTTAGAGGTTTATCATATATATCTGATGATCCTTAATTGTCATTTATATTTAAGAACTGAGTTGATCGTAGTAGGTGGATGAATTGAGGTTCCTTTGTTGGTGTTTGTAGGTTTATTTCTCTGCTAGGTCTCTCCTCTGAATCAGTTAGCGGACAAGTAGTTTCATATATTTAAGCAGAACTTGTCAACTGGCAGAGATCCGTTTAGGATGGATGGGCATGGATCCAGCTGTTAGGTTGGAGACTATCCCCAAATCCAAGAATGAAAAATTTACTCAGGGCCACCAACCTGCAGCTTGTATCTCCCCAGCTAATGTATTTAGTTTCATAGAGAAGATCTCTTCAAATTTCTTGGCCTGCTTGTTATAGTCAGGGAAAATAACAAGCTGCTTGTCCAGAAAAACAGATAGGAAAGTGAAGAGGAGCATTACAGCTAGCTATTCAATAGATAGACTTTGAATGGAATCCCTTATTTTTGGCTTCTCATTTCTATCCCTCACATGTGTGGATTTTGAATCCTAAACTTCTTTGGAGTTTTGCGGGGGAAGGTTTGCTCCCATCTCAACATTCGTCCTCTACTGCATGAATCTTGAACTGTAGTTCCCTCTATTTCTGTTCCTCTGTCAGCCTACTCCCTTTCTTGTTATTTCTTCCAGAAGTGTGTTGAACTCCACCATCTGATATTAATACTAAAGAAATACAAATATGAAATAAAATCCAAAAAGAAAAGCTGTTACCTTTTGTATGTCTTTAGTATCATTTCCATGGGGTCTCCATTGGACTAGAAGAGCTTTCCAACACCAAGCCAAAAGGGATAATTGGAAACTTACTATCACTGTTGACAAATGATGCAGTTATTTAACATCAGTTGATTCATTCACCAGTTATTAAATATCCCTTATGTGCTAGAAACTATTCTAATATCAGGAGATACACGAGTGGTTAACACACACAAGGTCCCTGCCTTTATGGAGTTTACATTTTAGTGGGGAGAATGGAAATAAAATAAGTAAATAAATAGTTTTAGACAATGATTAAGTAACAGGAAGAAACTATAAGAGTTCTTTCATAAAGATAGACTGCTAGAGCAGTTTGATAGTGTGCTGGGAAAAATTTTAGATGAGAAAGTCAAGGAAAGCTTTTAGGTCATGTTTTAAAAATTTAATTTGAATTCCAGTCAGTAAACATACTGATAGTATTAGTAATATTAGTTATGTTATTACTAATATTATTAGTATTGGTAATATTAGTTTTAGGTGTATAGTATAGTGATTCAATACTTCCATACATCACCTGGTGCTCATCACAAGTGCCCTCCTTAATCCTCCATCACCTATTTAATCCATCCTCTTATCCCCCCTCCCCTCTGGTAACCATCAGTTTGTTCTCCATAGTTAAGAGTCTCTTGGTTTGTCCCTCTCTCTCTTTTTTTTTCCCTTTACTCATCCATTTTGTTTCTTAAATTCCACATTTGGGTGAAATCATATGGTATTTGTCTTTCTCTGACTGACTTATTTTACTTAGCATTATACCCTCTAGATCCATCTATGTTATTGTAAATGAATTTCGGTATTGCTGATAATGCTGCTATAATCATCGGGATGCATGCATCCCTTTGAATTAGTGTTTTTTTTATTCTTTTGGTAAATACCTAGTAGTGCCATTGCTGGATTGTGGAGTAGTTCTGTTTTTAACTTTTTGAGGAACCTGCATAATGTCTTCCATGGTGGCTGCACAAGTTTGCTTTCCCACCAAAAGTCTAAGGGGGTTCCATTTTCTACACATTCTCATCAACATCTGTTGTTTCTTGCGTTGTTGATTTTAGCCATTCTGAGAAATGTGAAGTAATTTCTCATTGTAGTTTTGATTTACATTCCTTGATGAAAAGAGATATTGAGCATTTTTTCATGTGTCTGTTGGCACTCTGTATGTCTTCTTTGGAAAAACGTCTGTTCAGTTCTTCTGCCCATTTTTAATTAGATTATTCATTTTTTTGCATGTCGAGTCTTACAAGTTCTTCATATATTTTGGATATTAACCCTTTATTAGATATATCATTTGCAAATATCTTCTCCCACTTTGTAGTTTGCCTTTTAGTTTTGTTGATTATTTCCTCCGCTGTGCAGAAGCTTTTTATTTTTATATAGTCCCAATAGTTTATTTTTTTAATTTTGTTTCTCTTGCTTCAGGAGACATATCTAGAAAGAAGTAGCTATGGCCAATGTCAAAGAAGTTACTGCTTGTGTTCTCTTCTAGGATTATTATGGCTTCTTGTCTCACCTTGAGGTTTTTAATCCATTTCGAAATTGTTTTTGTGTATGGGATAAGAAAGTGGTCCAGTTTCATGCTTTTGCATGTGACTGTCCAGTTTTCCAAACACTATTTGTTGTAGAAACTGTCTTTTTTCCCATTGCATATTTTTTCCTGACTTGTCAAAGATAAATTGACAAGATAATTGTGGGTTTATGTCTTGATTTTCTGTTCTGTTCCATTGATCTGTGTGTCTGTTTTTGTTCTGTACCATACTGTCTTGATTACTACAGCTTTGTAATATAACTTGAAGTCCATTTGTGATGCCTCCACTTTTGTATTTCTTTTTCAAGGTTGCTTTGACTATTCACAGTCTTTTGTGGTTCCATACAAATTTTAGGATTATTTGGTCTAGCTCTGTGAAAAATGCTGTTGGTATTTCGATAGAGATTGTATCAAATGTGTAGATTGATTTGAGTAGTATAGACATTTTAACAATATTTGTTTTTCCAGTCAATGAGCATGGGATATCATTATTCGTATACAGAAATGCAACAGATTTCTGTACGTTGATTTTTGTATCCTGAGACTTTACTGAATTTGTTTATCAGTTCTAGCAGTTTTTTGGTGGCATCTTCCAGGTTTTCTATATACAGTATTGTGTCATCTGTAAATAGTGAAAGTTTATTTCTTACTTGCTGTCTTAGATGATTTTTCTTTTTATTACTGAATGCTGTGGCTAGGACTTCCAGTACCATGTTGAATAAAAGTGGTGAGAGTGGACACCCCTATCTTGTTCCTGATCACAGAGGAAAAGCTCTCAGTTTTTCCCCATTGACAATGATATTAGCTGTGGATTTTTCATGTATGGCCTTTATTATGTTGAGGTATGTTCTCTCTAAACCTACTTTGAGAAGATTTTTATCATGAATGGATGTTATACTTTGTCAAATGCTTTTTCTACATCTACTGAAATGATTATATGGTTCTTATCCTTTCTTTTATTAATGTGATGTGTTATATTGATTGATTTGTGACTCTTGAACCATCTTTAGGTCTTTCTTGAATTTTATCTCCTTAATATTGAAAAGAAATAAACCATGTGAATATCCGGGGTAAGAGCATTCCCAGTAGAAGATGGTACAAATGCAAAATCCCTGAGGCAGAATTAAGCTTAGACTATTTGAAAAAATAGGAAAAAGACTGTTGAGTACAATAAAAGAGGGGTTTCATAGGAAATGTGCCCAAAGAGGAAAATAGTACATAGGAAATACATCCAAAGAGGTTGGAAAGACCCAGGTCATTTAAGGCTTTAAAGGAGTTTGAATTTTATTCTAAATGGAGTAGGAAGCCATTGAAGTACTTTAAATGGGGTTTGGCATGGTCAATTTTATGTTTTTAAAGCTTATAGATCTCAAATATATTTTGTAGGTTGAGCTGTTAGCATTCTCATGGATTGAATATTGAGAATTAAGGAAACAAAGGAATCAAGAATGGCTCACTTGTTTTTGGCTTGAATAATTGATCCTGCTTAGTTCTGGAATACTCCTTATTTTCCTGTGGTACTGTGTGCCCTGGGTGGCTCAGATTTCTGCTCTGGCCTCAGTGTGACCCCTACAACCATGATTTCTAGTTTATACTCAAATTCTGAGACATTTATTTGGCATATCCAGAGTGGATAAGGACTTAAGGGCTTAGCAGTATGCTATAGTAGAACTAGTCTTCTCCCACCACATTGTCATGTTTTTGAATTGAAATTTTTTATTTTGATTTTTTTTTAGATTTTTTGACATTTATTTATTTTTGAGAGACAGAGAGAGACCAAGCATGAGCGGGGGAGGGGCAGAGAGAGTGGGAGAGACAGAATCTGAAACAGGCTGAGCTGTCAGCACAGAGCCTGACATGGGGCTCCAACCCACGAATTGTAAGATCATGACCTGAGCCGAAGTCGGACCCTTAACCGACTGAGCCACCCGGGTGCCCCTGAATTTACATTTTTAAGAAGCTGTGTGAATGTAAGAGTACACTGTTAAGTCCACGTAAGAAGATTCTGTCTTGGCTGTTTGTTCTAGTTTTTCAATCTTGTAAGCCTGTAAAAGCAAATTCAGATGTATTCAAGGACCAAACAGATTGTATAAATTACTGAAATGAGACATAATATAATAATTGAAGTGGGACAGTCTAAGGCACTCAAATTCATTGAAAAACAAAACAAATGCTCTGCAAATAATAATGCAGGAAACATATTTATACCACAGAACACAATTTCTGATATCTCTCTGTATTTTTTTTTTTTTTTTTTCAGTTCTTGAGGTTGGGCAGGGGGCAGAGTGGAAAGACAGAGAAGTAATGTCAGCTTTGTGGCTGTGTAAGATGTTTCTCATTTTAGTCCTTCCCACACACCCCCAACAATAAACACTTGGCATCCATACACAAACAAAAGTGCTTTTGTGGGAGCTATGGGATTTCCTACTGTACACTAAGGGGCCTGGAAAGAATCTTGCCCACCCATGTATCATGTAATAGGCAGAAAGACCTTGTTCCTGTCTGTGGACACTGAAGTGATCCATGAATCAGCTTCAGTCTCTCTTAACCAAGGTCTGGGAGCCTCTGGAGAACACTAACTTCGTCACTAACAGAAAAGAAAGCCTTTGTGGAAGTCTAGGTGCACAGAGACTTCACTACTCCATTGGAACAAACAAAATATGAATTTGTAGTACTGGTGAGGGATGTGGCTCCTACTTCAAAAGTGAAGACAAATAAAACTCAAAGGAACATCAGTAAGCAAGTAAACATGACACCACCACAGGATCATGATAATCTTCCATTTACCAAACCTGAAAATACGGAGATCTACAATTTATGCTATGAAGAGTTCAGAATAACTGTTAACAAGGAAATTCAGTGAACTACAAGAAAAATTCAAGAAAACACAGGAAGACAATTCAACAAAATCATGAAAACAATGCACGAACAAAACAAGAAGTTTAACAATGAGGTAGAAACATGATATGGATCCAGACAGAAACTTCGATGCTGAAGAATTCAGTGAATGAATCGAAAAATGCATCAGTAGCAGACTTGATCCAGCAGAAGTAATCGGTGAAAATGAAGACAGGAGCTTTGAAACTATCCAGTCAGAGGAGAACACAGGAACAAAGAAGGAGGAAAGTCTACATGGTCTATATGATACCATCGAAAGGACCAATTTGTGAATTACTGTAGTTCCAGAAAGAGAAGAGAATGAGAATGAGAAGGGGACAGAAAGCTTATTTAATGAAATAAAAACAGAACTTCTAAAATATGAGGAGAGATTTAGATATGCAAGTTCATGAACCTTGTAAGTCACCAAACAAAATTAACTTAAATCTGCTTCCTATGCAATAGTACTGGAAGTCCTAGCCCAACAAGTAGACAAGGAATAGAAATTAAAGGCATCAGAATTGGAAAGAATGAAGTAAAATTGTCTTTATTTGTAGGTAACATACTTTTTTATATAGGAAATCCTAAAGATAACCACCAAAAAGTGGTTAGATGTAATCAACAAATTCAGTAAGGTACAAAATACAAGAGCAACATATAAAAATTGGTTGTATTTCTATCACTAACAGTGAATTATCTGAAAGAGAAATAAAACAGTCCCATTTACAATAGCATCAAAACAATAAAATAGTTAAGAATAAATTTAACCAAGGAAATGAAAAATCTCTGCAGTGTAGACTACCAGACATTGATGAAAGAAATTGAAGACACAAATAAATGAAAAGATATCCTGTGTTCATGGGTTGGAAGTATTACTATTGTTAAATGTCCATACTATCCAAAGCCATCTGTACATGCAGCATAATCCCCACCAATATTCCAATGGCATTTTTTACAGAAATAGAAAAATAAAAACCTAAAATTTGTATGGAACCACAAAAGACTACGAATAGCCAAAGCGATCATGAGAATAAACAAAGCTAGAAGTCTCACACTCCCTGATTTCAAATGATATTACAAAGCTATAGTAATCAAAACAGTATGATGTAGGTGTACAAAATGATTGGAATAGAAGTGAGAGCCATATATTAACCTACACATATATGGGAAATTAATTTATGACAAAAGAGCCAAGAATATTCACTGAGGAAAACACAGTCTCTTAGTAAATGGTATTGGGAAAACTGAACCACTATCATACTATACATAAAAATCCACTTAAAGTAGATTAAAGACTTGACCATGAGACCTGAAACCCTAAACTTCTAGAAGAAAACATAGGGATAAGCGCCTTGACATTGGTCTTCGTAATGATTTTTTTGTATTTGTATCAACAAAAGCAAGGGAAACAAAAGCAAAAATCATTAAGTGAGACTACATCAAACTAAAACCTTCTATACAACAGAAGAAACCATCAATAAAATGAAGAGCAACCCATGAAATGGGAGAAAATATTTGCAAATCATACATCTGATAAGGGATTAATTTGCAAGATACACAAAGAAGCATACAATTCAATTGCAAAAAACAAACAACAAAAGCAAAAACAAACAAAATAACCAACCCTAGATAATCCAATTAAAAATGGGCACTGGATCTGAATAAATGTTGTTCCAAAGAAGATATTCAAATGGCCAACAGATACATGAAAAGATGCTCAAGTCACTAATCATCAGAGAAAAGCACATCAAGACCACAAGAAGATAACACCTCATGCCTGTTAGAATGGCTTCCATCAAAAGGACAAGAACTAGAAAGTGTTGGGGAGGATGTGAAGAAAAGGAAAGTCTTGTGCACAGTTGGTAGGAATGTAAATTGGTGCAACCAATACAGTATCAAAACAGTATCGAGTTCTTCAAAAGCTTAAAAATAGAACCTACCGGGGCGCCTGGGTGGCTCAGTCGGTTGGGCGTCTGACTTCGGCTCAGGTCATGATCTCGCAGTCTGTGAGTTAGAGCCCCACATCGGGCTCTATGCTGACGCTCAGAGCCTGGAGCCTGCTTTGGATTCTGTGTCTCCATGTCTCTCTGCCCCTCCCCCACTCGTGCTCTGTCTCTCTCTCTCTGTCTCAAAAAAAAAAATAGAACCTACCATATGATCTAGCAACTTTATATCTGGGTATATATCCAAAAAGAAAACAAAATCACTCTCTTAAAAAGAAACACCCTCATGTTCATTGCAGCATTATTTACAATAGCTAAGATATGGAAACAACTTAAGTGTTCATCGACAGATGAGTAAATGAAGAAAATGTGGTAGATAAAAATACAATTGAATATTACTCAGTGATAAAAAAAAAAAAAAAAAAGGAAATTCTGCCATGTGCAGCAGCATAAATGGACCCTGAGGGCATCATGCTAAGTAAGAGAAGACTCTGTGATACTCTATGATCTCACTTATATGTAGAATATAAAAAAACCAAACTCATAGAAAAGAGAGAAAATATGTGGTTTCCAATATGGGGAAAGGGGAAATTGGGTTGGATTAAGATGTTCAAAAGATACAAACTTCCAGTTATAAGATTAATAAGTACTGGAGATACAATGTAATGTACACCATGATGACTATAATGCTGTTAATTTTTTCTCTTTATAAAAGAGTGCTAATATATTTAAACTCCAAGATAAATATTTTAAGAAGAAATGAAAATCACTTGTAATCCTACTTAGAGCTAATTAATTGTTATGTAACTTCAGACTTCATTCTGTATCCTCAGAAAAAGAATTTTCCAATTTAGCAATAAATATGAAAATCTTTCAGGGATGCCTGGCTGGCTCAGTTGGTGGGGCTGGTGACTCTAGATCTTGGTGGTTGTAAATTGGAGCCCTCCGTTGAGTGCAGAGGTTACTTTAAAAAAATTAAATCTTGTGGTACATATGTACAATGGACTACTACGTGCCAATGAGAAAAAATGAAATCTAGCCATGTGTAGCAACATGGATGGAACTGGAGGGTATTATGTTAAGTGAAATAAGTCAGAAAAAGACAGATACCATATGTTTCCACACATAGGTGGATTTTGAGAGACTAAGCAAAAACCAGGGGGGAGGGGAAGAAGGGAAAGGAAAAAAAGACACAGAGAGGGAGAGAGATAAAACATAAGAGACTCTCAAAGACTAGGAACAAACTGAGGGGGGTGAGGGAGGGAGGGAGGAGAGGGGATGACGGGCATTAAAGAGGGCACGTGTTGGGATGAACACTGGGTGTTATATGTAAACCAATTTGAAAATAAACTATTAAAATAAATAAATAAATAAAATAAAAATAAATAAATTAATTAAATCTTAAAAGAAATCTTTTAAGATCAACTAATGTTGATCTATATCATTAATTTCAATGGTAACATAATATTTCTCTGACTGATATACCATGAATTTTTTTTCGGCATCCTTATGTTAAGGATATAGTGTTTTCTATTTCATGGTATTTTTAACTCTAAGTGATATGTTGACACTTTATTCCACCTCTGTCTTTACTGTTCTCCCAGAAAAACAAATGCATATTGGTTTAAAACATTAGATACTAACATTTCTATTTTCCCTTGAAATTGCATTCATTCTATACTATATGAAATATGTGACAGGATTTGTAGATTGAATGAAGATTCACAGAATTATAAACTATCTCCCAGAAATATACATTATCTGCTAGAGAAATTTAGTTATTTAACATATTCAGTCATTAAAACCGTTGAGTATCTACTATGTATTAGGTGTTGCTCTAAAGCAGACTCTCATAGTCATTATATGTATATTTTTTAGCTTGCAGTTGTCTTTTTAATGAAGTTTATTCATTTATTTTGAGAGAGAGGGTAGGGGGAAGAGAGGGAATGTGCACGAGCGGGGGAAGGGCAGAGAGAGAGGAGGGGAGAGAATCTTGAGCAGTCTCCATGGTTAGCATGGAGCCCCATGAGGAGCTCAGTCCCATGACCTGAGGCAAAATCAAGAGTCGGATGCTTAACCAACTGAGCCACTAGGCACCTTGCAGTTGTCTTTTTAATTCAAGAGATCTTTACTGAGATTAAAAAAACACATAACATAAAATTCACCATTTCAGTGAGTTTTAATGTACAGTTCCCTAGTGTTATGTATATTTACACTGCTTTAAAACTGATCTCCAGGTGTTTTTTTAATTTTGCATTAAGCGCTTCTTTTCCCCTTCCTCTCTGCCTCTGGTAACCACCATTCTACTTTCTATTTCTGTGATTTCGACTACTGTAAGTAGAGTCATAGAGTATTTGTCTTCTTGCAACTGGTTTATATCTCTTAGCATTATGTCCTCAAGATTCATCCATGTTGTATCATGTGACAGGGTTTATATTTTTTTAGTAGGCTAGGAATTTGAGGCTTTGAGATTAGCTTGGCATACCATAGATATTTCTATCGACACGTTTATCTGAATCACAGAATAGATATTCTGAACTGAACTTTAGAAAAATGTTTATAGGAACTTCTTATATTTCACAGAATGTTAAACAGTTTGCCAGTTCTTATCTTTTGGGAGAATTCATAGATGAAAGCCCTAGAAAATAGGAAATCATAATATATTGTAATGATAGATATAATGGAGATATGAACATGGTTCAATGGAAGCTTGAAGAATGGGAGGCACCCAAGTCTACCTGGAATTAAGGTAGGCTTCACAGACCCTTTTGCTGTTTCTTAAGGAGAACTGAGAGAAGAAAGCATTGGAAGTTTTGTATCCTTAATAGAGAAAATAGAAGATGAAAAGTCACAAATGTGTTAAATATTAAGATATATTCAAGGTGGAACAAATAATATTCAGAGTGAGTTCTGAAGCATAAAGCTGGAAGGGTCTTGGGTGCTATACGACTAATTAAAAATTTTATTCTATAGGCTTAGGGAACAGGAAAGTGACGTGATCCCATCCATATTTCAAGAAGGTAATGGTGGCTCTGTTAACAATGGGGAAAGGCCAGTAAGGAATCCATCCATTAGATGGGTCCAGAAGGGAACACTCTCTAAATTTAGGAAATAGGCACATTCGTAGAATTTGAATGAAATAAATATCAATATACGTGTAGTCTGTCTTTTTTGACTGTCACTCATGCTGTCTATAACTCCTGCCAGCCCCTAAACTAGCCAGTCCTGCCACTAGACAGCTTTGAAATGTTTGTTAAGAAAATGTCTCTGTTTTGACAGACAAGAGTAGGAGCACCTGGACTTAAAGCCGACTTTACAGCTCCTTGGGGATTTCTCATGTAGGCAACACAAGATCAACAGAGCCCTGCGCAAATAAGCTTTATAAGCAAATGACCATTTTTTTCCATTATAGATTCCATCACTCCAAAGAAAGTACCATTTGTTACAACTAGTATTTCCCCTTTTACCTGTATCATTGATTTAAACTATTTCATGGTACATTTAAATTAAAAAAAAAAATTATAGCAGCTTTGTTATCAATCTGTATTTTACAGTTCCAGGACTCTGCCGCTCATCATTTTGGCATGAAAATATCACATTCAGTCATCATGCTGCTTTTAATTTAAATGGTTCCTATAAGCTACATTAAGATTGTTGTATCTAGCATAGAAACTACATGTCCTTTCCTCATTGAAGCAGATTGTAACTTTAGAGTTTATTTATGTTGGTATTGATATCATTCATTTTTCAGGGAGTTATGTGGTTACTATCAACTCATCACTTTCATCACCCCCCCCTTTTTTTTTCATCACTTACTTTCTACCCTCTCTGAGCATCTGTGTCTTGCATCTTCTTCACTGTCTCCCAGCTCAAGTCTCAGATACTTTTATTTCATTCTCTGCAGTGGGAAAGATCAGCTCATATAGAATCCCTGATAGTGCTGGGCTTCCTTTTAATAGTGCTTCTAAACTACATGCTAGTATGCTTAAATAACCTGGATTCTGAAGCTTATCTTTTAAACACGGATTTCATGTGTAAAAACATTTTTATCTTTGTTCATAAATAAAATATGTAACTATAGTTTCATAGAACTGAAGGCAGGGAAGTGTCCACTTTTGGGGGATGGTCTTTTTTTGTCTCTCTTTTTTTTTAAGATCACTGATCCACTCCTGTGTGTTGTTTTGTGTGTGTGTGTGTGTGTGTGTAGTCTGTTCTGTTTTGTTATTTTGCTAATCATGACCGTATTTTCAGGATGCAGTAGATCCTGTCAGCATCTCAATGGGGAAAAGAGATTTTAATACACTTTAAATATATAATATTTTGTTTGCTTTGAGTCAAGAAGATACGGATTTCTCAGCAGGAGAAAAAACTCTGGAACCATATGATAGTTTATATTTTGAAACCCGTCAACAGTACGTTTTGGTCATCATGTTATAACAAAGCAAACAGTCCTTAGCCACATGAGTCTGGGGAAATAAGACTCATGACTCAAGGACTCTTGAGTAGAGGTTAAAAGATATAATTAGAGAGAAATATAAAACCCAGGTTATAATTGAGTTTCTTCTTTCTGCTTTTGTTCTCACAACCTGAACTCTCTAAGGAATATTAATATTTGTTAAGTTCCTACCATGCGGCAGATTTACAGTCATAATGAGGCATATAATTTGTAACTGCCTCAGTCTTAACTACTGTGGGAAGTTTAAGAATTTGTATTCCCATTTTATAGATAAGAAAAATAAAGTTCAAGAAGTCACTTGTCTTAAGTCACCTAGGTAGAATATGGCAGCATTGAAGTCCAAAGCACGTGCTCTTGTGTCTGATCGTGCACCTCAGGTCAGAGTTTTTTATTTATCTCTTTGTTATTGTTCTTTTTAAAAATTTAAGCAATAGCAAAAGTAGAAAAAATAAGGCAAAAAATAGCTCAAAAGTCAAGTGCTTAGGAAATAATCATTATTTGTACTAGGTGAGTACTGATTCTTGTCATATTTCTATGCACATATACAAAAGGGAAAATAGGGAGAACATAACAGAATTATAATCACACACCAGCTTGAATATAAATTGAATTTAAATTTAACAGAATGAACAAATGGAATTTCAACTGAGTATTTCTTTACCATACAGGAAAATAATTTCCAAGATACCCTCTCAAGGGTAAGGAAAAAGGTTAAGAGATTAGGGTCATGTTTTTCAACAACATTTAATCAAAGTGTTAATTCATTCCGTGCTCTAAAAACTTAGGAAATGAACACTTCTTCCGACAGTACTTAAGGGTTTGTTTTTTTTTTCATTTCGGCCTCACCAGGTTTATAACATTTACATTTCATTTTATAACTATAATTCCCAAAAATTTACTTAAGTCTGGGTTCTACATTTAAATTCAGTGCTTACTACTATCCTTTATCACATTTTCTCTTTACTTTCCTGAATTCCTTGCTTTGTTTCTTTTTGTTTGTTTATCTTTAATTGGCTTTTTCAGGAAAGATTCATGGATACCAAATTCTTTTTGTTTTTGTGTTTTTGCATGTCTGATGATGTTAATTTTGCTATTATACTTGAAGAATTATTTAGCTGGTTATGAAATTCTCGGATGTGTTTTTTCTAATGTGGGGCAAGTGAGTGTTCACTGATATCTTCCCTACCCCCACCTTATCTGAAACCTGGTTGCTTCCTCCTTCTAGACAATAGCCTGAGGACTCCAAATGATGGCCATCTGCTTTTCTATAGCCTGAGGCATGTAAGGAGAAGGGACAGCCCTCAGCCAGGGCCCTGCACAGTCTTTGTTGGGCCACCTGGGCTCAGTTTTTTGTCTTCTGAAATTTGATAAAATATCACATATTCATTTTGGTAGGAGTGAGGAGGGTTCAGATTCATATGTGAAATTCTTTAGTGATCCCCAGACAACGACCTATCCAGGTAGTTTCTTTTGCCTGTACTAAGGCTTCTGTAGATAAGTATTTCCTTTGATTTTCATTTCTTGAGCTGTCAATTCATCTTTCAATCTTATTTTCTCCAAATTTGAAATTATTATTCAGAATCCTCAGCATTTTGTTACCTCAATTCTTTTTTTTCTTTTTTTTTTCATGTTTATTTTAGAGAGGGGGTGGGGCAAAGAGAGCTGGAGTTTGAGGATCTGAAGCTGGCTCTGTGCTGACAGCAGAGAGCCCATTGCAGGGCTCAAACTCACAAGTCATGAGACTATGACCTGAGCTGAAGTCAAGAATCGGTCGCTTACCTGACTGAGCCACCAAGGCACCCCTGAAATTGCATATTTTAAGTGTTTGTTTAATCTGGTTGTATTGAAATTTTAGCACATTCAATAAGTGTTTATCAAATACCTGTTTTAGATGCTAAGGAGGGATGTATAAACAAATATATTAAAGCATGATCAAGATAAAAAGTAGAAGCATATACATGCTTGTGTGTGGCCACATTGTACCATTCACATATTGACTACAACTCAAATTGTACTGTGCAGTTGGCTGTGTATAAAAGTAGTACAGAATTCTGGCAGTTGTCAAATTATATGAGAAGGGACATAGGAATTGATGGGCAGGGACAGCTTTAGGAGGTTGTGATGTCAGAAGATGATTTTGAAAGCTGGATAACAGTTGGTAAGACATGGAGAATTACAAGTGACTGAGTAATATGGAAGCATAAATTCAAATGTTAGGAGAGAGACAGACCCATAATCATAGCTCCTGAAAAGACTTATGTACCATAAACTAAGGAATTTAACCATTATCCTATATTAGCTGTATATTTCCACATAACATGCTATCCCAAATTTATTTACCTAAAACAAAAATTACTATCTCAGCTTCTGATGGTCAGGAATTTGGGACTTAGTTGTGTGCTTCTGATTCCAGACCTAATGAAACCGCAATTCAGATGTCAGCTCAGGCTGCAGTCATCTGAAGCGCGATTGTGGTTTCAAGGGCTTTGGCCAGGCTGGCAAACTTACATAGCTGTTGAGAAGAGTCCTCATTTTTTCATTGGCTATTTGCAGGAGACTTTATTTCCTCACAGAATGGGCCTCTCTGTAGGGCTGCTCACAGCATGGCGGCTGGCTTCCCAGAGAACGAGGGATCCCTGGGTGAGCAGACACTGAAGACAGAAGCCACAGTATTTTTATAACATGATCTTGGAAGTGATTTACATCACTTCTGCCATCTTATATTGGTCACACAGATCACCATTGATATCATGAAGAAAGAAGCTACAAAAGGGTATGATTATCAGATTGTGGGGGTCATTGGGGGCCATATTGGGAGGGTGGTTATCTGATTATCCTAGAAGCTATAAAGAACTATTAAATATTGTGAGTGTAGAAGCAACATTTATATTTGTATTTCACATATATGATTCTGCTGTGAAGAATGAAGTATTAGAGGACAAAATTAAAGTCATGGAAATACTGTAGTAATCTGGAGTTTTTGAGATCGTAAAATAAAGCAGTGCTTATGAGATCTAAGAGATTGAGAAATATTTAAAAGACAGAAAAGACAATAATTTATTGGTTTTTTATTGGACATGGTGAGTTAGGAAGTAGAGGAGTTAAGGATGGCTGCTAGGTGTCTGGGTTGAGAAATGAAATGGCTATTGATGTGGTCCCCTGAGATGCAGGACAGTAAGATAGATATAGCCAGATATAGACATTTGGATATCATAGATCTGAAACTCAAACAGAAGGGAATGTAGAAGAGTATAAAATGAGAAGAGGACCTAAGGTAGGTCACTAGGGAATTCAACATGTGGATGAGAGGGAAACGATCCAGCAAAACGAAGAAGAAATGTTATGAGCTAGATAGTAAACCAGCAAAGTCTGATTTTAAAGAAACCAAGGGAGAATATAGTGTTGAGGAAATAAGGAAGTATACCTAACCTATAATCATTAAAATGAGAAGCTCAGTGAAGCTCTGAAGTATAGTTTGGAACGCCTAAACTAAATGCTTTAATTTAATGAGTTAGCGTGATAACCTTAACCTCAGTGTGAAAACAAAATATAAATAAGTTTTTCCAAGGTAGTATTGTTAGGATCTTATGATACCATTTCCATTACTCCCTCCAAAATACACATACGCGCACACACAAACACACACACGTGTACATCCACCCTCCCACAGAGTCCACATAACTTTACAAGACAAAATTAGCTTCTTCTCCACCTCTTCCACATCATAAGACAATGGACAATGAAAGGAGTCAGCAAATTTTTTTCTGTAAAGGGCCAGATAGAAAATATGTTAGGCTTTGTAGGTCATATGGTCTCTTTTATAACTGTTCAACTGTGTCATTGTTGTAAAAGCAAGCGTAAATAATATGTAAATAAATACAGGGAGTGTGTAACAGCTTTATTTACAAAAACAAGTGGCATAGCAGTTTTATTTCTAGGTATATACCCAAAAGTACTGAAAGCAGGAATTCAAACACATATTTGTACACGGTGGTTCATTGCAGCATTATTTACAATAGCCAGAGGTAGAAGCTACCTAAGTATTTATCAACAAATAAGTGGATAAACAAAATGTGGTGTGTGTGTGTGTATACACAGTGGAATAGTACTCAACCTGAGAAGAAATGAAATTTTGACATGTGCTACCACAGGGGGGAACTTTGAAATTATTATGCTAAGTGGGGGACCCACCTGGGTGGCTCAGTCAATTGAGCATCCAACTTTTATTCAGGTCACAGTCTTGCCATTCATGGGTTTGAGCCCTGTGTGGGGCTTTGCGCTGGCAGTGTGGAGCCTCCTTCAGATTCTCTGTCTCCCCCTTTCTCTGCCCCTCCCCAGTTTGTGCACTCTCTCTCTCAAAAATAAATAAACATGTTTAAAAAATTTTTTTTAAAGAAATCGTCATTTTAAGTGAAAGAAGCCGGACACAGAAGGACAGATATTATATCTGAGATACTTAGAATAGGCAGATTCTATTCTAAGTTACCAAGAGCTGAGCAAGTGAGGAATGGGGAATTATTGTCTCATGGGTGCAGAGTTCCTATTTAAAAATATGAACACATTCCAGAAATGGATAGTGGTAGTGGTACAACATTGCGATATACTTAATGCCACTGAATTGTACACTTAATGGTTACAGTGGTAAGTATTATGTACATTTTACTACCACTACTACTACTGCTACTACTACTCCTAATAAAATAGGCAGAGGGGTAAATTCGGCTCCTGCGTTACAGTTTACCATTCCCAGGACCGGGAATTCTTGAGTGCAGAGACTGTGTTTCTTTTAACTTATATCCATAGTGTCCGACACCTGCAGCTGTTTTATTGAAGATATACAGAAGTTCAACATGAAATGTAGCCAAATGAAATTAAGAATTTGGGTCTTCCTTTTTTACTTGTTTTTTACTTTATTTTCATAGTCTGTTTAATGTTTATTTAGTACTTGCTCAGTTTTTTATTGCAGATTGAATACATTTACTCTATGATGTCTAGAGATCACAGGAGAAAAAAAATATATTTTTGTCATTAAACATTAAATGACTCTGATTTCTCCGTAGAATTGTGAAAAATGTCATTTCTAATAAGCCCATATTATACATAAAATGTTTATGTTTTCTCTTTACACATATAAATAAAAGCCTTACGTTTTGCACAGTAACTGACTTATTTTTTTTAATGTTTTTTATTTTTGAGAGAGAGAGAGTGCCACGTGTGAGCGCGTGCACAAACAGGGGAGGGGCAGAGAGAGAGAGACACACAGAATCCAAAGCAGGCTCCTGGCTCTGAGCTATTAGCACAGAGCCTGACATGGGGCGTGAACCCACGAACCGTGAGATCATGACCTGAGCCAAAGTCAGACACTCAACCGACTGAGCCACCCAGGCACTTCATCTGGCTAATCTTCATGGTAGAATCAGTGACAGTAAGTAGTCTGGTGAGAAGTGGACCTGACTGACAAGAATAGGTTTGTCTTCTTGTGTACCTGCATGTCAGTCTGTAGAAAATCACTAATACTGGAGAGAATATCCGAAGAGTTTTTCTTAGATGAAAACCTGTACTTTTTTCACATTACATTATATCCTTTACATTTCTTCAGTGCTATTTACAAATATTTATTAATGTTCATATTTTTTTAATATAGGTCCCTCTTTACAAAAGAGGAAACTGAGAGTGTAAAACTTTGTAAACTTTAAAGGGGATCATAGTCCTTAGCAACAGGAGGAATCTTCATGTTTCAATTAAAAACCTTAGTCATCTATGGCCCAACTCAAAAAATTGGCAATCCTCCTTTCATTTCTAGGAGAATCACTGATTGATTGACCCTAACAGAGTAAGTAGGTACTATCAGTTAGCTGATGCTCAGGAAACAGAGTATGTTGTGACATTTGTGTTTGTTGTTGTTGT
This sequence comes from Paguma larvata, assembly GCA_030068075.1. Classification (NCBI taxonomy): domain Eukaryota; kingdom Metazoa; phylum Chordata; class Mammalia; order Carnivora; family Viverridae; genus Paguma; species Paguma larvata. The sequence continues at coordinate 101,979,857 of CM057828.1, forward strand.
TGTTGTTGTTTGAGCAATAGGCAAAAGTTTATTAGAGTATAAGATTAGAAAGTTAAGAATAGTATGAAAGCTCTCTTTACAGAGAGGAGACATTTGAAAGTGAATGTCCCTGACATTTGTTTTTTTAATAGATGTATGATTTTGAAGATTTTTGCTTTTTGTTTTTTTAGTGTTTTTTTTTTTTTACCAGACTCGGGGCCAGAATCAACTAAGGGTGGTATTTTATAGTTCATTGTTTAAGTAGAATTGAGACAAACACAATTGTTCATCTTTAGGTAGACTCTTGGCAGTTTTCAAATCTATTTTCTTAAAATATGTCATTGAAATACTATATTTTTGTGCCAGAACTAGTGTACTAGTACCAGAGTTTACTTTTTCAAACTGTGCTTAACTTATTAGTCAACTTAAAATGCACTCAAATCAAGGGGTGCCGGCGTGGCTCAGTCCGTTGAGCGTCTGACTTCAGCTAAGGTCATGATCTCATAGTTTGTGAGTTTGAGCCCTGCATCAGGCTTTATGCTGACAGCTCAGGCTTTGTGCTGACAGCTCAGAGCCTGGAACCTGCTTCAGATCTGTGTTTCCCTCTCTCTCTGCCCCTCCCCTGTTCACACTCTGTCTCTCTCAAAAATAAATTTTTTTAACATTATTCATTTTTGAGAGAGACAGAGTGTGAGCAGGGGAAGGGCAGAGAGAGAGGGAGACACAGAATCTGAAGCAGGTTCCAGGCTCTGAGCTGTCAGCACAGTGCCCGGCATGGGGTTCGAACTCATGGACCATGAGATCATGACCTGAGCCGAAGTCATAGGCTTAACCAACTGAGCCACCCAGGTGACCCCCCCAAAATTTTTTTTAAGTGCACCCAAATCAAAATTAACTACCTTGAAGAGGCAAATTGAAACAATATAGTAATTTCTGTGTAGAGAAATTCTGTAAAACTCAAACATGTCTGTTTTGGTGATCCTTAAGAAGTATTTCCTACAAAATACTAAATAAATTTTCTGATCTTTATCAAGTTTCACATTACCCCAGAAAGTATGCATTTGCTATCAGGTTAAGGGTTCAAGGCTTATTTAGAAAAGAGCTTTTTTTTTGGACAGTTTTAAATATATTTCTCCAATTTGTTGATTCTCTAAGAGTGTGATCCTTTTTTTTTTTCCATCAAGTTAGTTAACATACAGTGTAGTCTTGGCTCCAGGGGTAGAACCCAGTGATTCATCACTTACAGCACCCAGTGCTCATCCCAACAAGTGCCCTTCTTAATGCCCATCACCCATTTAACCCACTCCCCTACCCCCGTCAACCCTCAGTTTGTCCTCTTTACTTAAAGAGTCTTATGGGTGATCCATTTTAAAGCTTATCTGCAGTGTTTATTTACACTGTCTGGCAGGCCATGAAGGCTTGTGGCATTTCCTAGTGAGAAACAACTCCATGACTGATGTAAATGATCTGCCAACTGCCTCTTCCTGATTTGCGTGTCTTTTCTAGCAAGACGCAGATGCAAGAAGTGAGCCCGGGGTCATTAAGAAGGAACCTATCTGGCCCTCTTATTTACTGAAACTTTAATATTTATTAATTAAAGAACTTTTATTATTGAATTCTTTCTAGGAAACTTGTTCAACTATATGGTCAGTGGTAAAGTATCAGCTTAAGGGGAAAACATGTATAATGTCTTAAAACATAAGATGACAAGATTTACAAAGACCTGTGTCCCTTGAGATTTATGAGCAATCACATTGTCATCAACATGTAATTTGTTTGTAGTTGCTGAGAATTCCCTTAGTCCTTTCTTTTGTCTTTTTGATTCACTGGAAAGCTTTTGCCTCCATAGATCTATGAATCTATTGTTGTAGTTTGCCTTGATCTCCAATTGCCACGTGCAAATTTTTGAATACCTCATGCATGTATACAGTCCAGTCATTTTAATGACTTGGGAAGGTGTGAAGAGGCTAAGGAGCAAGACTCCATGTTTTCTTTTGGTCCGTTTCTTATTGCAAAGGAATGTAGTAAAGCACTGCAGCTTTTTGTGTCTATTGGCCGCATGTGCCCAAAACATAAACAGTCAAGTAAGTCTTTATTGAATAAAAATAAATTTGCCTCAGTTGTTTCACAGAAAGTCAGGGTATTGAGGTCAGTTCTGTGGTCATAATAGGGAGTCTCAACACTTTTTCTCCAGGGTTTCTTCAAGAAGAAGTATAAAACAATATTAGTTTGTGATGGGTCTTTGGTTTGGAAGGTTCAGTAAATTCACAAACTGATATTGATTGTCTAGCTCTAAACTGTTCGGCATCTTACTCAAAAGTAGTTCTTTTTGATAACTAGGAATGTGGTTTTGTTTGTTTTAGTGACTTTAAGCATTTTATTCAAAGAGTTGAAGACCTAAAAAGGTAACTTGATGATTATATTTAGATCCTAATGTAAAAAGCCCTTAGGAGTTTAACAAACATACCTTTTACAACTGGTTATATTTTCAGTTTTCCCAAACAAGAGTATAAAAATATCGCCAGTCTTGGTTTAAAGTATATATATGATACCGGTATAAATCATACTGATTGCAGAATAGGTCTCCAAGCTGAAAGAATGCCCTGGCAACTTTGTCTCTATGATTCCTCTAAATGGTACTCCTTATTGAGTTATCTAGAGAGAAACTAGATTCAGTCATTTGCTTTTTGATTTTAGGTACCAAAAGGTGCTCTTCTTGCTTTAGAAGTTTTAAAGCCTGGGAAATTTGACACAGGGAATATTATTTTTTGAATGGGTAAATAAAGTTAGGAGAAAACAGGGAACAAAGGAGATAAAAGGATGGGATGCATTTAAATTTATTCTTTAGTTCTGTTACCATAATAATTCACTCAGAGGAGATTCATTTTGAATTTAGTATTTAATATTAAAAGGAACAGAGCTGGGGCAAGTGCAGGCCAGCACTAAGTAACAATGGTGGATTGAGATCTGTTGTATTTTTTAAGTGATTCCAGGGCTGTCCAGGTGTCCTGATTTAAAGGCTGCTTCTTGAGTCAGGAAATTGTATCTTGTTCTGAGGTTTACTGTAATAAAGTACACAGTCCTAGGGGATGGTACTGCTGGCTTCATGAATCACTTTACAGGCTGGCTGTACTGACCCAAGCCCCGTGATTTATTTATGTCATACCAGAGTAGGAATGGCAAATATGTAAGGCACACATGGTTTCTGGGATGGCTCTTTAACAAGAAAACTGTCGTAAATCCATAAAGTGAGATAGGGCAGAGCCAGCCGCAGCTCATGTCATGTCCAGGAGATCTCTTCCTATTTTATAGGGATGTATAGTTCTAGAACTGGGTAAGTTTAGCATTCTGCTTGGAATGTGTCCTTGGGCTTTTTGTGTGCTGTGTTTTAGTCTACCCAGTCTTGGATTCATTACTTACATCATCTTCTACATCTAAGCTTGTGATTGCCAGTATTGCAACAAGATTAGAATTTTACCTAGCGTTTGAACTTCATTTGATTCCCAGCACTAACAAAGAGATGCTCTTAGAATTGCACTTAGGATTTGTATGGCTAGTCAAATATTGAGCCAAAATGGACAAGATAATAATTAATTTTTCACCTTAATCTGAATGAAATCATGTTATTTTAATTAATCTTTTTGTTTTGAGATGATTGTAGATTTTCTAATTCACATATAGTTGTAAAAAATAATACAGAGAGATCCCCAGTTTCCCCAGCAGTAACATCTTACGAAACCAGGATGATATTTTGTACAACATCACAGCCAGCATATGGACTTTGATATAGTCAAGATACAGAACATTTCTGTCACTACAGAGATCTCCTTCCCTCTCACCCGCACCTTCCTTGTTCCTGGCAGCCACTAATCTGTCCTCCATTTTTACAATTTTATCATTGCAAGAATGTTCTATAAATGGAATCATACAGTATATAATCTTTTCGGATTGTTTTTTACTCTGCAAGGTTATCTGGAGATTAATCCAGATTGTCGCATCTATCAGTAGTTCATTCCTTCTTATTACTGGGTGATACTCCGTGGTATGGATGTGCTATGGTTTTTTTTACCAGTCACCTGTAGAAGGACATCAGAGTTGTTTCCTGTTTTCATCTATTATGGAAAAAAACTGTGATAAATATTTGTGTACAGGTGTTTGTATGACTTGTGTTTGTTTTTCTAGAATAAATGCCCACGTGTGCAGTTGCTAGATCATATGGTAGTTGCATATTTAGTATTTTAAGAAACTGCCAAACTGTTTTCCAGACTGGTAGCACCATATAACATTCTCAGCAGCAGCGTGTAAGTGATCCTGTTTTTCCACATCCTTGCTAGCATTTGGTGTTGTGTCTGTTTTTGTTTTGTGTAAAGCTAGCTCATTGTGGTTTTAACTTTGCATTTCTCTAAGGGAGAATGATGTTGACTGTCTTTTCATGTGGTTATTTGTCATCTTTATATTCTTTTCAGTGAAATAGTTCTTAATGTCTTCTTTCCATGTTCTAATTAGAGAGTTAGTTTGTTTATTGTTGAGTTTTGAGAGTTCTTTATTCTAGTCTTTTGTCAGATACGTGGTTTGCAAATATTTTCTCCCAGCCTGTACCATCCTCTAAACAAAGACTCTTAACTGTGACTTTAGTTACTGAATATATTTGTTATATTAATTTTATTTTTTAGGGCAGTTTTAGGTTAATAGCAAAATTGGGTGGTAAGTACAAAGAATCCCCATCACTGCCATCCCCTTGTGTACACAATCTCCCCCATCAGTCATGGGTACCAGGGTGGGATATTTATTACAGTCAATGAAACTAGGTTAATACATCATTGTTACTCAGTCCATAGTTTATATTAGAATTCACTCATAGTTTTGTACATTCTGTGGGTTTTGAAAAATGTATAATGTCATGTATCACCCACTGTAGTATCATATAGAATAGTTTCAGTGACCTAAAAATCCCTGCGCTCTGATATATCTCTCCCTTTCCCTGGCCCCTGGATATCACTTATCTTTTTTTTTTTTTTTTTTCCTTACTGTGTCCATAATTTTGCCTTTTCCAAAATGTTGTGTAGTTGGAATTTTATAGTACATACCCATTTCAAAGTGGCTCCTTCATTTAGTAATATGTATTTGAGTTTCTCTCACATCTTTTTATGGCTTTTATAGCTCATTTCTTTTTAGTGCCAAATAATATTCCATTGTCTTGATCTACCACCATTTACCTACTATCATTTACTGCTACTATCATTTACCTAAATCATCCATTTACCTACTGAAGGACATCCTACTTGTTTCCAGATTGTAACAATTATGAATAAGGCTGCTATAAACATCCCTGTCCAGGTTTTTGGATGTAAGTTTTATGTGAACATAAGTTTTCAGTTCATTTGGATAAATACTGAGGAGCATGATTGCTAGATTGTGTGGTAAGAGTAAGCATTAGTTTTTTGAGCAAGAAACTGCCCAACTGTCTTCAAAAGTGGCTGTGCAGTTTTGCATTCCCACCAGCAGTGATAAGAGTCCTTTTTATTTTCACCAGCATTTGATATTGTCTGTGTTTGGGATTTAGGCCATTCTGATAGGTGTGTAGCGATACCTCATTAGTGTTTTCATTTGTAGTTCTGTAATGACATATGATGTTGAACGGTTTTTCATATGTATATCTTCTTTGTTTTGCACATATTTTCTCTCAGTCTGTGGCTTGTCTTCTCAATCTCTTGATGTTCGAAATTTTTAAACACACGTGTTTTATGAAATAATGGTATATGCTTATTTTACAACAGAAGTATCCAGAATACAAAGACTTATATGCTTAAATTAAATCATTTAAGATTCTTTTGTTTTAAGGGAGACATATTATTAATGCAATGTAGGAGAAATAATTTTTAGATACACATATTAACCAAATTTGAGAGTTTATTTTCCAGTTTTATAAGTGTCATTTACAAATTTCTTTTTAGAAGGAAACAAGCAATTCCTTTTTAAAATATGACTGAAGAGTCAATAGATAAATTACTACTTGGTATACACTGCCTCAAAAGGCCTCAAAATCCATTAGGCCACCAATTTCAACCCAGCACAGCCTATTGGAATTCCCTATTCTCCCCAGAGTTTCAAAAGACCTAAGGCTTCAACTTACCTTATTGTCTCACACAGTTCTTAGGGCACTCCAGGCCCAGGCTACCAGCAGACTTCACATGTACCCATATTCTGTTACCTAGATTTCTCAGGGCAACATTTCAAGATTGAGGCCTTATCTTGGCTCAGTGCTTAATGTGACTTTTGTCACATACAAGACTTTTGATGAATGTGTACTGAACTGAGCTGAACCAGCAAGGGCAAGAGGGATAAGAAGACTGAATTTTAAGTGAAAAGGATGAAAAACGCGCTAAGAAAGGAAAGTATATATTTGGGAAACATGATAATTTTCAAATGACTAAAGCATCAGGCTGGAACATTTGGGTTGTAGCCAAATTGTGAATGGTTTGAATGTTGTGTAGTTTGTAAATTTTTGTACTTACTTTTACGTAGAATGGTGAATTTTTATAGCTAGAAGGTATTTAAAATTTATATAATTAATCCAAAAAATATCAAATTGAGATCTGTCAGTATATCCTCATAATTTTTCCTTCTCCTGTTCCTTCAGTTTTAGATTCTTTTTTTTTTTTTAACGTTTATTTATTTTTAAAAGAGACAGAGCATGAATGGGGAAGTGGCAGAGAGAGAGAGGGAGACACAGAATCCGAATCAGGCTCTAGGGTCTGAGCTGTCAGCACAGAGCCCGATGTGGGGCTTGAACTCAAAAGCTGTGAGATCATGACCTGAGCCGAAGTCGGATGCTTGACCAACTGAGCCACCCAGGCGCCCCTCTTCAGTCTTAGGTTTTTAAAGCAGGTATTCTTAAAGCAGGTATCCTCAAGTATACTGGCACATGCAACCAGAATTCACAGAAGCTTGCAAAACCTAAAAACACATAATTAGAGATTATCTGGGATATTTTTTTGAGACTATAACACTTGCTTGTGTTGCTCTCTCTCTTTGTTTCTTTCAAAGTACATCCAAATAAAACTTCTTAGGTTCATCATCTCCTGTGTAAGACAATGTGTATTTACAGTAGGACCGTTTTGAAATATCTTCTTTTTGACATGAAATGTTAAACGCCAGTTCAGCATGTGTACTCAATCCAGTCTCTTAGTTCTCATCGTGATAAAATTCTAGGATATGAGAAGCAGTTAAGTCTTCTTACACAGATGTGTTTGGACAAATCAAATAATCAGCTTTACAAATTAATATATAATATTATATTGTTGTAGTTGTTTTTACAACTTCACAAAAAGCTTTTAATTTTCTTCAATTGCTAGAAGAGTAGCAGAGATAAAGTGTATTAAGAATTCCTGTTCTGAGGGTGCCTGGGTGGCTCAGTTGATAAAGCATCCAACTCATGATCTCAGCTCAGGTCTTGATTCAGGTTCATGAGGTCAAGCCCCACATTGGGTTCCATGTTGGGTGTGAAGCCTACTTAAAAAAAAAAAAAAAATTCCTGTTTTGCCAGAGAATGTTACAGAAACTACAATACGGGTACCTGGTGGCTCAGTCAGTTAAGTGTGTGACTTCAGCTCAGGTTCATGAGTTTGAGCCCCGCATTAGACCCTGTGCTGACAGCTCAGAACTTGGATCCTGCTTCAGATTCTGTGTCTCCCCGTCTCTCTCTGCTCCTACCCTGTGCATGCTCTCTCTTTCTTTCTCTCTCTCTGTCTCAAAAATAAATAAGCATTAAAAAATAATAATAATAAAAAGAAACTACCATAGAGCAGGTAACAGAACTCTGAGCCAATCAATAGATAATAATAAGCCTCTTTGTCAGCTGTGATACAATTCACTGGAAGTTATTTCATTTTGCCTCCTCTGACTCAAGCAAGAACATTCCCCAATAATGTAATGTTTTAATCTCTATAAAATTTAATAGTATAGTCTAAACATGAAAGAACCATAAAAGAGGCACATTTGTTGTTTGTACTCTTTATAGTAATTTCTTAAGCCTTACTCTGATCTCCAGAATAATCAAGGGAGGAGTTCCAAATTCAGTTAACTCTTTGTTTAATTGAGATCATAAGAATAGACTTTACACATGAACAGCTTACAGAGTGCTTTAAATAAAATATCAGGGAAAGGGAGTTGAGTTCAAGATGGTGGCATAGGAAATTCATAAATTCACTCCCATGGACAACTTCATATGGAAAAATTTCCTCTGGAAATGAACCAGAAAACTGGATGAGCAGAGCCTTCACAAAAAAGGAGAGCATCAAGATGAGTAGAAGAGGCAGAGACTCTGTCTTGGCAAAAATGACCCATCCCATTTGGAGCAGTTCTCAGTCATGAGGGATCTCTGATGATGCTCACATCAGACATGCCACCTCTTAGATTCTGCACAAGAGAGATAAGACCCCTAAATGCCTGGTTTTGAAAAACAATGTGTCCAAGACAACCATAGATCTGTAGGGAACAGAGACCTCCCCCACCCCTTCCCCATTTAAAGGGCTCACTCACAGACTCCTTCTCCTTGAGACCTCATTCAAAAATACCAATTTGAAAAGTATGTAGACTGGATGTGAAGGAGACTAACTTACTAATCTTAAAGTGTCTACTGGAGAGGTAGGAAACTTTGGGACTTTCTTCATGGGTGGAATCATAGGCAGATGCCATATGTGTAATTTCATCCTACCTTGCCATTGTCACAGCCAGTAGGTGCTATTTTGGAACTGTCCCTCTATCCTACTGGAGTCAGTGAGTGTGCCCTGCTGAGAACTCTGCCCCACATCCTCAGTGCAAGGATGTGTCACAGACAGGTTGGGTGACAGCCTAGCCCACATCTACTCTTCAATGTCGGTCACATGTTGCAGCTGGACTGGACAATAGCCTTGCCAACAACTACACAACAGATATGGTCACACCTAGCAGATGGGAGTGCACATCCCACACAGGAGACATCCCTTGAGTGTCTTGCTTTGGGCGTCAGAGGGGATTGCATTTTTGGAATCCATATACCATCTCCTTAAAAAGGTGACTCTTTTAAGATTGGGAGCGATACATCTTTTGCCTAATACATAGAAACAAAGTCAGGCAAAATGAGGAGACAGAGGATAATGTCCCAAGTGAAAGAACAAGACAAAACATTGGAGAAAGACATTAATGAAATAGAGGTAAGTCATCCAGCTGGTAAAGTGTTTAAAGTTATGGTCATAAAGATACTCACCAAACTCAGCAGAAGAAGGAATGAACACAGTGAGGTCCTCAATGAAGAGAGAGAAAACAGAAAGTTTCAAACAAGTTACAGAGCTGAAGAATATAATGACTGAACTGTAAAGTACAGTAGAAGTTTAACAGCACACTGGTGAAACCGAAGCTCCGATCAGCAACCTGGAAGACAACGCAGTAGAATTTACCCAGATAAAGCAGGAAAACAGAAAAAGAATTTTTATAAATGAAGAAAAATTCACTTTGGAGACAGTGTCAAGTAGAGTAACATTTACATTATAAAACTCCCAGAAGGAGAAAAGAGAAAGTTAGGGCCAGAAAACTTATTTGAAGAAATAATGGCTGAAAACTTCCCTAATCTGGGAAACGAAATAGACATATAGGTCCAGGAAACCCAGAAAGTTCCAAAAAAGATGAACACAAAGCGATCCACACCAAACACAAAAATGGTAAAAGTTAGAGTGAATCTTACAAGCAGCAAGATAAAAACAACTTAATACATACAAGGGAAACTCCATAATGCCATCAGCAGATTTTTCGGCAGAGACTTTGAAACCAGAAGAGAATGGCACAACATATTCAAAGTGCCAAAAGGAAAAAAACTTCCAACAAACAGTTCTCAACCTAGCAAAATTATCATTCAGACTTGAGGGAGAGATTAAGAGTTTTCCAGACAGATATAAAGATGGCAGCTTCAGTAGGGAGAGACTCAATGGCACTGTAGCTTCTGTCAGAAAAATTCCCTGGACTGCAGCCTTGAGGGAGCTGAGAGAACACTTTGCACAGTTTGGCCATATATGAAAGTGCACTATACCTTTTGACAAAGAGACTGGATTTCACAGAGGCATGGGTTGGATTCAGTTCTCTTTGGAAGAAGAACTTCAGAATGTTCTACAACAAGAAGACCATATTATTGGTGGAGTAAATCTCCATATTCAAGCTCAAAGACCAAAAGTTTTGCAGGGGGCTCAAAGAGCCGATGAAGAGAAGGATTTTTGAGACTATTACTACCCATAAAATAAAGTAAACAAAAAAGTAAGGAAAAAAAAAGCATTTTCCAGACAAGCAAAAGTTAAAGGAGTTCATCACTACTCAACTGACCTTACAAGAAATGATAAAGGGACCTCTCTAAACTAGTTGAGAGGAAGGGAAGCACTAATTAATTAAAAGAAAGCATAAGAAACTAAAAATCTCACAGAAAAGATAAATATGTAGTAAAAGTAGTGGCTCAGTCACTTAAATGTGAAAGTTAAAAGACAAAAATAGGAAAATTACAACTACAGTAATTAGTTAAGTTTTGGCAATAAGGGATGCTCAGATTGAAAAGATGTAAAATGTGACATCAAAAAAAGATTACTTGTGGAGGAGGGCAGGAATGTAAAATTTTGGACTGTGTTCCAATGTAACTTGCTGTCAACTCAAAATAGATTGTTCTAGTGCCTGGGTGGCTCAGTCACTCGAGCATCCACTTTGGCTCAGGTCATGATCTCCAGTTCATGGATTCTAGCTGTGCATCGGGCTCAATGCTGACAGTCCAGAGCCTGGAGCCTGCTTCAGATTCTGTGTCTCCCTCTCTCTTTGCCCCTCCTCCACTCACACTCATACTCAGTCTCTCTCTCTCTCTCAAAAAAAAAAAAAACATTTGAAAAAAATAGATCATTCTATACATAGGAAGCTATATGCGAACCTCTCAGTAACCACAAAACAAAAATACCGAAAAGCACACAAGAAAGGACAGATAGAAAGCAGGTAATAAAATGGCAGTAAGTACATCCCTATCAATAATTATTTTATTACTTTATTATATATATATATATATACATATATATATATATAAATGTTTATTTTCTTTTTTATTTATTTTTATTTTATTTATTTATTTTTTTAATGTTCATTCATTTTTGAGAGACATAGAGACAGAGTGTGAGCAGGGGAAGGGCAGAGAGAGAGGGAGACACAGAATCCAAAACAGACCCCAGGCTCTGTTGAGCCATCAGCATAGAGCCCGATGCGGGGCTCGAACTCACAGACGTGAGATCCTGACCTGAGCTGAAGTCGGCCACTCAGCCAACTGAGCCACCCAGGCGCCCCTTAATGTTAATTTTCAAGAGAGAGAGAGAGACACAGTGGGGGAGGAGCAGACAGAGAGAGAGAGACAGAGAATCCAAAGCAGACTCCGTGCTGTCAGTGCAGAGCCTGATATGCTCAAACCCATGAACTGTGAGATCATGACTTGAGCGGAAGTTAGACACTTAACCGACTGAGCCACTCGGGCATCCCATTAATTACCTTAAATATAAAGAGACTAAACTCGAGTCAAGAAATTGAGAGGTGAGGGGGACCTGTGTGGTTCAGTCAGTTAAGCATCTTACTTCAGCCCAGGTCATGACTTCATGATTCATGAGTTTGAGCCCTGCATTGGGCTCTCTGCTGTCAGCACAGAGCCTGCTTTGGATCCTCAACCGCCCACCTTTCTCAGCCCCTCTCAAAAATAAACAAACACTAAAGCAAAAAGGAATTGAGTGGTGAATGGGTAAATAAAAACAACATCCATCTATATGCTGCTATAAGAGACTCACTTCAGAAGTAAGGACACATAGAGACTGAAAGTGAAGAGATGTAGAAACTATGCAAATAGAAACATAAAGCTGGTATAGCTATACTCATAGCATATAAAACTGGTTTTGAAACAAGACTGTCATAATAAGAATATTACATAATGATAAAGGGGTTAATCCAACAAGAAGGCATAGCATTTATCAATATATATGTACCAACATGGGAGTACTACGATATATAAAGCAAAAATTAAGGGACCTAAGAGGAGAAATCGACAGCAATACAATACAGGACTTTAATCTTCCCTTACATCAATGGATAGATCATTTGAAGAATCATTGGCCTTAAATGACACATTAGACCAAATGTATTTAATAGATTTATACAGAACATTCTATCCAAAAGCAACAGAATGCACATTCTTCTCAAGTGCATATGAAACAGTCTCCAGAATAGATCACATGTTAGGCCACAAAACAAGTCTCAACAAATTCAAGATTAAAATTGTATCAGGCATCTTCTCTGAACACAGTGGTGTGAATCTGAAATCATAAAAAAAGTGGAAAAACCACAGAAATGTGGAGATTAAACAACATTCAACTGAACAACCAGTGGGTCATCAAAGAAATCAAAGAAGAAATCAAACTTATCTAGAGATAAATGAAAACATAAATACAAGAGAAAAATCTTTGAAATGAAGCAAAAGTGGTTCTTAGAAAGAAGATCATAGCGATACAGGTGTAACAAGAAACAGGAAAAATCTCAAACAATCTAACTTTACACCTAGAAAAATAAGAACAAATGAAGTCCAAAGTCAGTCAAAGGAAGGAAATAATAAAGGTCAGAGCAGAAATACATGAAATAGAGACTCAAAGAAACAAACAAAAAAAAAAGACCAATGAAACTACAAGGTGGTTCTTTGAAAAAATAAACAAAATTGACACACCTTTGGCTAGGCTAATCAATAAAAAATATAGAGCAATCTAATAAAATCAGAAATGAAAGAGGAAAGTTAAACTGACACCACAGAAATGCAAAGAATCATAAGAGACTACTATGAACAATTATATGCCAGAAAAGCTGGAATACCTTAAAGAAATTGATAAATTCCTATAAACATACAATCTTCCAAGCCTGAATCATGAAGAAACAGAAAATCTGTATACTAATAAGGAGATCGAATCAATAATCAAAAAACCCAACAAGCTAGAGTCCAGGACCAGACAGCTTTACTGGTGAATTCTTCCAAACATTAAAAGATTTAATACTTATTCTTCTCAAACTGTTGCAAAAAAAAGGAAGAGGAAAGAACATTTCCCAACTCATTTTATGAAGCCAGCATTACCATAATACTAAAACCAGGCAAGGTAACACACACACACACACACACACACACACACACACACACACACACATTACAGGCCAGTATCATTGATGAACATTGATGGAAAAATTCTCAACAAAATATTAGCAAACTGAATTCAGTAATATGTTAAGAGGACCAAATACCATAATCAGATGGGATTTATTCCAAGGACGTAGGGATGATTCAACATCCACAAGTCAATCAACTTGATATACTACAGTAACAAAATGAAAGAAAAATACCATGTGATCCTCTCAATAGATGCCGGAAAAGCTTTTGACAGAATTTAGCATCCATTTGTGGCAAAAACTCAACAAACTATATATAGAATAAACATAATCAACATAATAAAAGCCATATCTGACAGACCTACAGGTAACATGATACTCTGATGAAAAAGCTAAAAGCTCTTTCTCTAAGATCTGGAACAAGACAAGGATGTCCACTCTTACCTCTTTTATTTAACATAGTGTTGGAAGAAGTCCCAGCCATAAAAATTAGCAAAAAAAAGGAAAAGGAAAAGGCATCTAAATCTGAAGGGAAGAAATAAAACTGTGACTGTTTGCAGATAACATGAGACTATATATTAAAAACCCAAAAGACTCCACCCAAAAACTGTTAAAACTGTTAATTGAATCCAGCAAAATAGCAGTATACAAAATCAACTTAAAGAAATCAGTGGCATTTCTACATACTAATAATGAATTATCAGAAAGAGAAATTAAGAAAACAATCCCATTTACAGCTACATCAAAAAGAGCAAAATAATCAAGAAAAAATTTAGCTGAGATGAAAGACCTGTATGATGAAATTGAAGAAGACACACATAATGGAAAGATATTCCATGCTCATGGATTGCAAGAATTAATATTTCTTCAATGTCCATACTATCCAAAGGAATCTATGGATTCAGTGCAATACCTATCTAAATTCCAATGGCATTTTTCACAGAACTAAAACAAATAATTCTAAAATTTGTATGGAAACACAAAAGATCTTGAGTAACCAAAGCAATCTTGAGAAAGAATAACAAAGCTGAAGAAATCACACTCCCTACTTTCAAACTATACTACAAAGCTATAGTAATCAAAATAGTGTGATCTAGGGCATAAAACAGATATACAGATCAGTGGAATGGAATTCAGATCCCAGAACTAAACTCACACATATATGGACATCTAATATACAACAGAGGAGCCAAGAACATGCAATGGAGAAAGGACTACCGTTTCAATAAATAATGTTAAAAAAAACTGGACAGCCACATGCAAAACAGTGAAACTAGGCCACTGTCTTACACCATACACAAATATTAACTCAAAATGGATTAAAGACTTGAATGTTAAATATGCAAACATAAAATACCTGGAATAAAACATAGTTGGTAAATGTTGATATTGGTCTTAGTGATATTTTTGTGGATCTGACTCCAGAGGCAAGGGAAACAACCAAAAATAAATAAATGGGATTATATCAAACTAAAAAGCTACAGTGTGAAAGAACCATCATCAAAACAAAAGGGAAACATAGTCAATGGGAAAAGTGTTAGCAAATCATATCTCCAACAAGGGATTAATATCCAAAATATATAAAGAACTCATACAACACAACAACAAAAAACAACCCAATTAAAACTGGTTAGAGGTTCTGAAAAGATATTTTTCCTAAGAAAACTTAGAGATGGCCAACAGGCACAGGAAAAGTTGTTCAATATCACTAATGATTAGAAGAATGTAAATTAAAGTTATAATGCAATATTGGCTCATACCAGTTAGACTGGCTATTATCACTATTATCAAAAAGACCAGAAATAATGAGTGTCGAAGAGGATGTGGAGAAAAAGGATATCTGATACACTCTTGGTGAGAATGTAAAATTGGTATATCCACTGGAGAAAACAGCATAGAGACTAATTAAAAAAAATTAAGAATAGAACTATGATATGAACCAGCTCTTCCACTCAGGGTACTTACTCAAAGAATTCATAAATGCTGATTTGAAAAGATATATTGAAAAGAGGTATATGTTTATTGTAGCATTATTTACAATAACTAAGAAATGGTAACAACCTAAATGTTCCTTGATGGAGTAATAGATAAAGAAAATATATATGTGTATACACACACAAAACACACACACACACACACACACACACATACATATAATTGATCCCTTTACTAATTTTGCCCACCTTTCACCCTCCTTCTCTTCTGGTAACCACTAATGTGTTATCTATACCAATATCTATCTCTATATAAATTTTGTTATGTTCATTTTTTAAATTTTTTAGATTCCATATATGGATGAAATTGTATGGTATTTGTCTTTCCCTGTCTCACTTATTTCACTTAGCATAACATCTTCAAAGTACATTCATGCTGTTGTAAATGGCAAGATTTCATTCTTTTTTCGTGGCTGAGTAGTATTTCAGTGTGTGTGTGTGTGTGTGTGTGTGTGTGTGTGTGTTTATTCCTCAAACTTTTTCAATATGGCTTCTGCTCCCAGCCATGAAACTGCTTTCCATAGTAACTAGAAATACTCTAAAAGCTAAATCAAATGGAAATTTTGCATTCTTTATTTCAACTTATGTATAAACACTTTAAAGTGATCATTTCTTATTTCTTGAAACATACTTTTTTTGGCTTTCAAGATACTGTTGTCTCCTTCTTTTCTTCTGTCTCTAAGACTATTCCCTCCCTCAGTTGTATATAGACTTTTATTCCACCAGTGTGCTATATGCCTCCTCTTCTGATCTTGGTGGTTTCATCATATCAGCTATCTTCTTTACTGACCATTTCCACATCCATCTTTAATTCAGGGCCTGGCTCCAGGCCCATCAGTACAACTGCCTACTAGATATCTCTTCTCAAATTCATAGGGTTAGTGTAAGGATTGAATTACTTAATCTATTTAAAATGCTTAACAGGCTCTGTAGTAATCATGTTGGCTGTATTGATCATGGTGAATTTTTTCCCGGTGCATTCATATTCTTTTATTCATTCTTTTGAGTTCCATTGGCTTATTGTTCAGTCATCATTTTCCAAACTGTTTTCTTGGAATACTAGTGTGCCTCCAGGTGTTAATTAGGATTCCCCAGGAAGTAGGGTTCCATGGACACCTAAGTTTGGAAAATGGCTTATAAAAGGGTTGGCAAGCTTTTTCTGTGAAAAACCAGATAGTAAATATGTTGAGCTTTGGGGACAGTTTGGTGTCTGTCATAACCACTCAGATTTTTCTGTTGCCTTGCTAAAGCAGTCATAGAAAATACATAAACAAATGGATATGCTTTTTCCTATTTATAATTTGTTTATAGACACTGAAATTTGCATTTCAAATCATTTTCATAAAATATATTACAAATTACATTAGATCATAAAAACTACTTTTCTTGGGGCACCTGGGTGGTCAGTCGGTTAAGCATCCGACTTCAACTCATCATGATCTCGTGGTTTGTGAGTTCAAACCCCATGTCGGGCTCTCAGCTATCAGTGCAGAGTGTGCTCTGGATCTTCTGTCTCCTCTCTCATCATCCCCCTGCTTGCTCCTCTCACTCTCTCAAAAATAAACAAACCTTTAAAAAATAAGCTACAGTTCACATAACTTAAAAGGAACCATTTAGAAAAAAATAATTCTCTTTTTGTGTTTTCAGCCACTTAAAAATGTAAAAGCCATTCTTTGCTCATAGACTGTATGTCAACAGACGATTAGTCAGATTTGGCCTGTGGGCAGTATTTTGGCTACCCAATTTACTTTTTTAATTTACATCCAAGTTAGTTAGCTAATATAGTGCAACAATGATTTCAGGAGTAGATTCCTTAATTCCCCTTACCCATTTAGCTCATCCTACCCCACCCCAGAACCCCTCCAGTAACCCTCTGTTTGTTCTCCATATTTAAGAGTCTCTCATGTTTTGTGCCCCTCCCTGTTTTTATTTTTTTTTGTCTCCCTTCCCTTATGTTCATCTGTTTTGTATCTTAAAGCCCTCATATGAGTGAAATCATATGGTATTTGTCTTTCTCTGACTAATTTCACTTAGCATAATACCCTCTAGTTCCATCCATGTAATTGCAAATGGCAAGATTTCATTCTCTTTGATTGCCAAGTAATACTCTATCATATGTATATACCACATCTTCTTTATCCATTCATCTATCAGTGGACATTTGGGCTTTTTCCATACTTTGGCTATTGTTGATAGTGCTGCTATAAACATTGGAGTGCATGTGTCCCTTTGAAACAGCATACCTGTATCTCTTGGATAAATACCTAGTAGTGCAATTGCTGGGTCATAGAGTAGTTCTATTTTTAATTTTTTGGGGAAACTCCATTCTGTTTTCCAGAGTGGCTGCACCAGTTTGCGTTCCCACCAGCAGTGCAAAAGCGATTCTCTTTCTCTGCATCCTCGCCAACATCTGTTGTTGCCTGAATTGTTAATGTTAGCCATTCTGATGGGTGTGAGGTGGTATCTCCTTGTGGTTTTGATTTGTATTTCCCTAGTGATGAGTGACATTGAGCATCATTTAATGTGTCTTTTGGCCATCTGGATGTCTTCTTTGGAGAAGTGTCTGTTCACGTCTTTAGCCCATTTCTTCACTGGATTATTTGTTTTTTGGGTGTTGAGTTTGACAAGTTCTTTATAGATTTTGGATACTAAACCTTTATCTGATATGTCGTTTGCGAATATCCTCTCCCATTCTGTTGGTTGCCTTTGTGTTTTGCTGATTGTTTCCTTCACTGTGCAGAAGAAGCTTTTTATTTTGATGAGGTCCCAATAGTTCATTTTTACTTTTGTTTTTCTTGCCTCTGGAGACATGTTGAGTAAGAAGTTGCTGCGGCTGAGGTCAAAGAGATCATTGCCTGTTTTCTCCTATAGGATTTTGATGGCTTCCTGTCTTACATTTAGGTCTTTCATCCATTTTGAGTTTATTTTTGTGTATGGTGTAAGAAAGTGGTCCAGGTTCATTTTTCTGCATGTTCCTGTCTGGTTTTCCCAGCCCCCCTTGCTGAAGAGACTGTCTTTATTCCATTGAATATTCTTTCCTGCTTTGTCAAAGATTAGTTGGCCATACATTTATGGGTCCATTTCTGGGTTCTCTATTCTCCATTAATCTGAGTGTCTGTTCTTTTGCCAGAACCATACTGTCTTGATGGTTACAGCTTTGTAATACAGCTCAAAGTCCAGGAAATCTTTTTTTTCATGGGACATTTGTTAATATCTCTTTCCATACTTCTGTGGAATACACTTTTGAGAAATACTGACTAAAAGAATAACTGTGTACTAGGGGTGAAATTTGGGGCTATGGGACAGACTGGAAATAAGAGAAGATATCTTGTCTTTATGACTCCTTTGATCAGGTTAGCTAACCAGTCATAGAGAGGATGCACTATGGAAAATGGAATTACCCCTCTAAGAAAGGCACCAGTTAGGCACGATAACTGAGTCAGATTGGCTGAGTTGAAGGTAGACTTGATAACATTTATGCCATGAATCAGCTTTCAGAAATAGGGAAAATGAGTATATTGCTATAACATAAGACAAAATAGAAGTCTCTAAGAGAAAATATTCAGTCGAGGAGGAAGAGGCCCAGAGGCCATAAACAAAATATAATCAGTAATAGTTATCATTTTCTCTAGTTTTAAAATCGTTACTATTCTTTTAAAGTAGTGAGCAAAGTTTGAAAGTTTTTTTAAAGATTTTAGTTTTAAGTAATCTCTACACCCAGTATGGGGCTCAAACTTACAACTCTGAGATCAAGAGTCTTAACACTCCACTGACTGAGCCAACCAGGAGCCCCTCAAAAATTTTTTTATTTAAGTTTACATATAGTAAAATCCCAAAACTTGTTTTGAAATAATATTTTCAGTGGTCATGTTGTATATCGTTGAGAAGTAAATGTGTGACTTGGTAGGCAGTGATGGTTATTGCTTTACTACTTTTGAGTAATATTTTTCCTATCAAAAATAATACTATTGCTATGCTGAAAAACAAAACAAAAACACAAGATTCTGCATTTCCCATTTTTTTATGCCTACTGTAATCATGTGTCCCTTATATACATACACACACACACACACACACACACACACACACATACACGTGGGTATATATGTGAAGGAAAAATAGGTGTAATATATAATGCTTTCCAACTTATGTTTGACATTTTACAAGTAGCTGGAACCAAAGAAGAGATGCAGAGAAGGTGGGATCATCCAAGCTGGCAACAATAATAATTCATCTGCCAAATGCAAGCACAACTCCTTGCCGATTTTTATTGAATTTCTCCACCAGATGTTTCATTGCAAAGCTGTGTAGGAAAGGAATTGGTCTTATAATTTTTGCCAATAAATTAATAGCAGATGGATAGTAGAATTGTTGAATAATTAATAGAGGAAGGTAATAAATTATTGAATTTGTTTTCATCTGTTTTGGCCAATAAATGCTTTTGGTCACCCTCAAGATCTCAGCAACCCCAGTGTCTCTAGTTCCCTCTCAGCACACCTCACATACTGATCTATATGCCTGCAGATTTTATATGCTTCATCTATAACCTGTGGAATATCGTGGGTCATTGGAACAGTACCTACTTTTTTTCAGTCAGTGTACCACCAATTCAAACATTACATGTTACATATAATGTTGGATATTTTGTGAAATCAAGACACACTTAGCTCTTGATTATTCTGCAAGGTGGAGACATGAGTGCCATGATACCACTGGCATTCTTCTAGCAAATGTCATAGCAAACAGACTTGGAATGCAATGGAAACTTAAAAAAAAAAAAAAAAAAAGAAGGCGGCAAGCTTCCACGGTAGCACAGTGTGGACAGCTGGTATGGACATGTTATCCATCTATGACTGGAAAAGGTTAACTAAACAGTGGGACAGTGACAAAGTACAGGGATTAATTGCTTAAAGCATTCAATAATTCTTAAAGCAGACATCTAAATAAATGGAGGTATTCTGGAGTTTGAATTCTGAGAAACAATGTAAGAGTTTATTTTCCTTTGGAAATAGAGACATCCTTAAGAAGACAATAAATGGTATAGCCTGAAAGTGTGAGTAAAACAATAACAGGTGTGCCTTACTACATCTTTATAAGAGAAGTTTGTATTCTGAAATTTTCTGTTCATATTACACCATTAAACTTGAGGCAGAACAGACATATTATTATGAAATAGTAAAGACAAAATGAAAGAAAAGGCCAGTATAAATCTTTTTGTACACATCATCCCCAGATGTTACTGTGAACCCACCACTTAGCTTCATCTCTTGAGGCTCATGCTGAGCTGTTCTCCACTCCCCCCGCCCAACATTTCCAACAGAAATCAGTGGGTTTAAGAACATAATTCACTAGGGATTTTGATAGGATTTGAATAATCCCCAACAAAAACTCCCTTGGCTGCCAGCTATTTTTAAAGGCAGAGATTTAGGAAGCAGAAGATTCTAAGTTCACCTGTCTGTCTTGTGATGGCCCTTGCCATAAAGGAGGAAATTTGCCTATGAATGCATTATAAGATGTTTGCCTAAACCTTTTTTTTAAAAAATTGTTGGATAGAAGTACACTGCAGAAGTCATCTCTGCATGTTATTTCTGAGTCTAGTGATGGTCAATATTATTAATGTCTGCAGTATCATCAGAATTTAAGAGCTTAAAATAACTGGTTATTTTCACTATAGAATTAGAAGATTTTTTATGTATTTATTGAATTAGCAACAGTAAATGCAAATCCTAAATAAAAATTCAGTCTTGGCAAGGATGTGAGGAACCAGGGATACCTATAATACCTTACTCTTGGTCTTTTAAATCAGTTCATCTTTCTTTAAAGTAGTGGGTCTCAAAATTACCTGGATTGCTTCTTAAAAGTTATAGATGCCCATCCTCTGAAATTCAGATGTAATAGGTCAGCAGTAGAGCACAGACTTCCATTTTTAAATATTTATTTTATGTTGAAGAACCATTATTTGTAATGCAAGTCTGAAACATTTTTTAAAGTCATACAACTTTCCACAGCTATTGACCTAATCATTCTTGAGCTCTTCTTGAGTTCTACAGGTAAATCTATTTCCCTTTCATAGTTGTTTCCCTCAGTAGACACTTTGGGTTGGTTTTCATGGGCTAAGAATTTGCTTATCCGTTTTCTCTTCATATAATACTTTGCCGTAACATAACTCTTATATTTTCAAGGATAGGATTTGTTTCTGTTTTTTGTTATCCTGATATTTGAGAGTGATTTTTCTAAAGGAGAAGGGAGCTAAGAGGTTTTTGTTCTGCCATCTTGAAATAAGGAATCCAAATTTTAATTAGAACTCTATTAATAGAGTTTTTAAAATTTTGACCAGGAAGGGAAAAGTGAAGTTATAGAAGTTTAGGGTAAAGTAGGGTCAGTGGAGTCTTTTTTTTCCTTTTAAGATGAGATAAATAATTGTAGCATGAGGAAGGTCTGAACAATGAGTCATTTTAGATCAAATAAAACATATATTTTTATTCATATGTGTTCTCTCTGGAAATAGCTGGGCATTAGATAGAATCAGGAATCACTTCTATACAGAACCAGAGATAGAGACAACTTACTCTAATGAACTATGACTATGTAGAGAACAAAGTCTAAGACTCTTACCTAAATGATATTGTTTTCCTTTCTGCTGTTTCATTATAAGCTGTGATAAGTTGTGGTTCATTTTAATTTTATTGTGGTAAGTATACCTTTTTTTTTTTTTTTTAAGAGAGGGAACAGGAGCAGAGAGAAAGAGAGAGAGAATGAATCTTAAGCAGGCTCCGTGTTCAGCACAGAGCCTGACATGGGGCTTAATCCCATAACGCTGGGATCATGACCTAAGCCGAAATCAAGAGTTGGATGCTCAATCAACTGTATAAAATATTGAAGGGAGTTTTGATCTCTACATATTTGGGTATCATAAGAAGTACATCATTCTCTAGAATCCTTTAATATGGAGAATATGTAGATACATTTTATATACAGTTTGGTAATTGACTAATTTATAGCTCTAGATTCCTTTTAAAGATAGATAGGTACTATGTACCATTATTTTACAAATTAGTGGGAATTCTGTAATTTTTGGTGGATTATATTCTAATCAAAAGTAAAATGACACATTAAATGAGTAGATATTATCTTAACAAAGTAATTTTTTTTTCTAGAATTTTTTTTAAAGAATGTATCCTGAGGGGGGTGCCTGGGTGGCTCAGTCTGTTAAGCGCTGACTTCAGCTCAGGTCATGATCTTGTGGTTTGTGAGTTCGAGCCCTGCATCAGGCTTTGTGCTGACAGCTCAGAGTCTAGAGCCTGCTTCAGATTCTTTGTCTCCCTCTCTCTCTACTCCTCCCCTGCTCACACTCTGTGGGTCTCTCTTACTCTCTCAAATATAAATAAACATTAAAAAAAATGTATTCTGAGACTAATTCTGATCTCTTAATTTCTCTTCTAATTTTTAGCTTCCAGGTATATGGTCTGTTTTACTATTCATAGACTTTTCATGAAATTGGTTTTATAAAAGTGTCTCCAGGAAAGCAAACCTCTGGAACATTGGACCACATAATGCATCATTTCTACTACTGAGATTATTTATTTATTAAGTTGAAGGTATAGCTTTTGAAAGCTTTATACTTATTGTCAGCTAATCAGCCCCATAAAAGATGAAACTAATAGCTGACTCTTCATTACGAAACATGGGGAGAAAGAATGAAAGAATGTCCAAAGATTATTGAGACCTTATTTACAGTTAGGGACACTGCATTTTATTTAAAATATTCATGGAAGAGAAGCTGGATTCCGGTGTTTCTTAGAAGAAAGCCATTCTATTTTTGCATGAGGTTCTTTATTAGACATTTTATCAGATCGCTTTATTCTGTTGCTAGTGCTTTTTCAGGTGTTGTTGTCTTATATAGCTCCAGAGAGCTTTTGTATAGTTGAATATTTTTTTCAAGTTTAACCAAATATTAGAACTTTTATAAATGTTACCTT
Source organism: Paguma larvata (assembly GCA_030068075.1). Lineage (NCBI taxonomy): Eukaryota > Metazoa > Chordata > Mammalia > Carnivora > Viverridae > Paguma > Paguma larvata. The sequence goes on from CM057828.1 coordinate 102,002,991, forward strand.
CTATTTTGAATAGATTTTCAATATTACTGTAAATGACATTTAACATTCACAGAAAATAGTTTGTTCACAGAAATTCTAAGTTATGTCCAGTCTATAGATACAGTACTGAAGCCATGTTACTATATTATACTTTTAAACTAGACTTAATAAGGGAGAGCAGAAGGCCAGTGCCATTCACTAAGTCCCATCGGTTCTTCCACCTTAGACCTTTCCCCATCTATTCAGTCCATCTGATTTGGCCTGTTGCCACCAGCACTTCCTAGTCCAACAATGACTGAATAAAAGGCATAGATTCTTAGAGATCTGATTTTCTTGTTTCGAAAACATTAGTAAAGAAAAGGAGTTTGAAAGAAGAGTTGGGAAAAATACTTAACAGTGTCTATTTTATCTTAAAAGTCACTTACATTTGGGGGAATAAAAATACATTGTATTTAAAGACATTATACTAAAATGAAATAAGCCAAATACAAAAAGACAAATACTACCTGGTCCTACTTATCAGGTCCCTGGGGTAGTTAAATTCATAGAGAGGAAAGTAGAATGGTGGTTTCCCTGGGCTGGGGGAGGAGGGAATGGGGAGTTAGTATTTAACAGATACAGAGTTTCAGTTGGAAAAAAACAAGTTCTAGAGAAGGATCATGATTTTAATGGTTGCAGGACATTATGAATATATAGTGCCACAGAATCATACACTAAAAAATGATTAAAGAGGTAAATTTGATGTTATGTATATTTTACTGTAACGAAAAAATACACTGCACTTATTGTTTTCATGTTTGCTGTGTAACATTCCTCATTCAGAAAATCTTAATGATTTTAAAAATAACTTTATTGAGTTACAGCATCAATGCAACAAAATGTATACATGTTAAGGGTATGGTATGGTGAGTTTTGACAAATGTATACACTGTGTAACAGCCACCATAGTCAAACTATAATACATGTCCAGAAAGTTCTCTTGTTTCCCTGTCCAGTCATTCTGCAACCCCCACCTCCAACCTCTGGCAACCTCTGATTTGTTTTCTGTCTCTTTGCAGATTAGATTATAATTAATTTTTATTTTCTTAAATGCAAAAGATATAAGCTTTTGTTTTTTCAAACAAATGTAGATACAGACGTCAAGTTTTTTGCCAGTCTGAGAAGCCTGCAAAGCTTCATAACAGAAGTGTCAATATTACAGTAGAACTAAGTTTTCCAAACTTGTCATAATCTGTAGTGTGTGGAGATATCAAAACACTCTAATTTCAGAAAAAGTGAGGAGAAAAACTGAATACAGATTTTCCATGCAAAGTTTTGTTTGATCAACATTACTTACTAAGCTATATACCAGTTTCTTTTAACGTAGATTCTTTTCAAGGACTTCTGAAAAATAAGGCAGTCCATATTGAGATAGCTTCTCTACCCATGCTTATGTCAGTGTATTTCTTAATATAAATCAGCTTTCTTCTCATTTCAGGAGGTAGACATAAAGCAAGAGAAGACTGAGGAGATTCCACATTGTTCTGGGCAATGGCCTGGCTACCATACTACAAGAAGGTTATACAGGGCAGGACCCCAGCATGCACCATTGGATCAAATGTCCTAAGATAGTCTCTATTTGGTGACATTTGAAAGTTACTTTCCAGCATCAAAACATAAATGTGATACTTATTTTATATTTCATATTCATTGAATAGTATATCAGTTTATCATAGTTCCACATATGATTCTTGAATCCATAATTGATCATTTTATTCTTTGTTCCTTAAAAATTATTTTTCTAGGGGCGCCTGGGTGGCTCAGTCAGTTAGGCGTCCAACTTCGGCTCAGGTCATGATCTCGCGGTCTGTGAGTTCGAGCCCCGCGTCGGGCTCTGTGCTGTATTCTGTGTCTCCCTCTCTCTCTGCCCTTCCCCTGCTCACACTATGTCTCTCAAAAATAAATAAACATTAAAAAAAATTTTAAAAAAGACATTTAAAAAAAATTATTTTTCTAATAGGGGAATTCTATTCATAATACATCTCCAGCAGTAGCATCCTGACCTTTCTGCTTTGAATATCATCCATTCCATTCTCCCCTCTTTGCCTCTAAATCAGTCTTTCTAAACCTCTACTTTACTTTTCTGGTGCTTTTGATGCTTCCATATAAGCAAAATCAAGTTATTCTTTATTTAGCATTTTGAGTAACCCCTATTTGTCAAGTTTTGGTCCGAGCCCTCAAGGATTTCATAATCCGTGTTTATTCCTTACTGCTGTTCCAGACCATCTCTACTCCTATTCAGAGCCACCTTTTCAGCTTCTTTCATTGTTTCCCCTCTCCATAGAAACCCTCTAATCCAGTTATGCCGTGTGTCTTCACATATGCCTGTGCTCTTACACTTGCCACTTTTTCTGGCTTTTTCCTTATCTCTGTCGAAATAAGGTCCTGCTCAATTCCCCCATCCTCAGCCTAAGGGGTGATTTCTTTGTCTACTGTATTACTTGAGCATCCACCGTCCATATGATTTATTGGCAATAAACCTAACCATTTATCGCCTCATCTCATTAGTTATATTGAAATCTTACAGTTAAAGAGGATAGACATACCACTTAAAAACAAAACCATTTTTACAGTATCTATAATAAGCTCTTTAAACACCCAGTCATGGAAAGCTCTACCAATTTTTAGGCCTCCCAATTCTTCTTATCAACAAGAGTTAACACATTAAATAGATGTTCATTTTATATTAACGGAAATCTCTTTGTGACTTTCCTCCCTTCTGTGCCATTTGTGCCCTCTAGAGGAATACAGATTAAATATCTTATTTCTGTTATTCCTGCTCTTGTTATTCGAACAACCATTATCATGTTGGATAAATCTTTGTGGATTAACATGCCCTTTTATAACTCCATCCTGTCACCTTCCTTTGGATACCCTCTACTTCGACACTGTGTCTTAAATTATGTCATCTAGAATTGAGCCTACAACTCTAGTTGTCACCTGTCTCCTTAGGTAAAATGAATCTTTCTTTAAGTGAAATGTAAATCAGCCAAAGTTAGCGTCTCTTTCCAGTCTTGGTTTCTTTCATGTTTTCAAATTTTTCCCTATTCTCTCCACTCATTTGCCTTCCATGCTACTGGGACCACCCCCTCCCAAAAAAGAAACACTTTAAAGATACAGTGAAACATAGCTTCAGAATAAGGGAATACATTGGAACAATTGGGAAAACAAACCACCACATTGGGTAGAAACGGAATCAGAGTTGGAAGAGGCATTGGTTCACAATACATTTGTGAAGTGCCTGCTCCATGCCAGGAACTATTCTTGGCACTTGGGGCACATTAGTGAACAAGACAGATGAAGATCTGCTTTTATGGAGCTTGTAGTCCAGCTATTTCAAAACAAAGACTTTAGGCCAAAAGGAAGACTGGCAAATAATCGCGGAGTATAGAGAGTAACTCATACCAAAAAAAAGAAAAAATTGTAAATGTTTTAGGTACATGAAATACAAAAAATTAATTATACTTGCAAACTTATGATGTTCAAAGCCATGAATTAAGACTCTAGAAGGAAAATAGTATATTTAAAAAATTAAAGATAGGGGTATTATTTACAATAGCCAGAAGTCCATCAGCTGATGAGTGGATAAACAGTGTGGTGTATACGTGCAGTAGAATATTATTCAGCCTCAAAAAAGAAGGAAATTCTGACACATGCTGCCCATGGATCAACCTTGAAGACATGTCTAAGTGACATAAGCCAGACACAATAAGACAAATACTGTGGGATTCCCTTTATATGAGATTCTTGGAAAGATCAGATTCATAGAGACAGAAAGTAAATGGTTAATGCCAGAAGCTTAGTGGGGGAGACAGAATGGGGAGTTAATAGGTACGGTTTGAGTTTTGCAAGGTAGAGTTCTGGAAATTGGTTGCACAACAGTGCGAATGTACTTGACACTACTGAATGTACACTTAAAAATGGTTATAATGGTAAACTTTATGTTATGTGTTATTTTACCACAATTAAAAATAAAAAGTTAAAAAAATATTTTAAGTTAGTGAGCTAATAAATCGAAAGACCAACAAACCCATAGAAACATTAAAAGAAAAATTTAAATATATAAGCCATAAACATAACATTGTTGGGGGAGCAGACCCTGCACATGTAGAAGAATTGACAGATATTTACAGAGCGCATACCTGTTAATATTATTTAAACTGTGAACGTGCTGAAAGGAAATGCTGAATAGAGAAAAGTTAGCAGTCAGGTGAGCAGTCATGTTTTAAAGGAGAGAAAACTACAGGCATTTCAGGTAGAAAACAGCATAAACCTGAGTGAAAACAAGTAGTAACTCAGTGATATAGGGTCCTTGAAGGACAGCGAAGAAGAGAAATGGATTGAAGATTGTAGCTGGTTAAATACTAAACCAAAGCACTTGATGTGATAAGAAACCAGATGAAAGTGAATTGGGAGAGTTGGACATTATACAAGGCCTGGGAAATCAGAATGGGTTCAGGAATGATATTGACCCATGATAAAAGGATGATAGTGACTATGATAGTGAACCTGCGGACACAAAGCCACAGTATCATTAAAAACTACTAGAAAGGAAGAACCAGCAAAATGTGAATATTGGTTATGGAGAGCAAAGAACTCAAATTACTGTTGTCAGCCTGTGGATCTAGGAATATGGTGATTTAATTAACATTGAAAGAGAAATTTGTTATCGTAGATGGAAAATTTTATATAATGTTGACATTCTACATTAAAGATATTTCTGGGGGTACCTGGGTGGCTCAGTCGGTTAAGCATCCAGCTTCGGCTCAGGTCATGATCTCATGGTGTGCGAGTTCAAGCCCCACGTCGGGCTCTGTGCCAACAACTCAGAGCCTGGAGCCTGCTTCGGATGCTGTGTCTCCCTCTCTCTCTCTCTGCTCCTCCCCTACTTGCACTCTGTCTCTCTCTCTCTCACTCTCTCAAAAATAAATAAACTTTAAAAAATAATCATAATAAAAATAAAGATATTTCTGGGTACCTACAGTGGAGATAATAAGACATTGACCAAAGCTTGAAAGGTCAGGCATTTCAGTCAGGCTTGCACCTGAGACTGGTTTTTCACTGAACTTAATTAAGGTAGTGCGTGTGCCATGCCCTGAGACCTCTGTAAGTAAAGTTGGAAAAAATAATAATCAAAAGGATTTTTTTCTTCCATCTTACTGATGGAAGAGTGGAAGAAATATCCCAGTCATTTACTACTCACTCTGGATAGTTAAATGGTTAAATAACCAGTAAAGAAGGCATTAGAATCAAGGAGGCATCGATAAGAGAATCTAGATTTCAGATTTATCTTAAAATTGAAGTAGATTAGGGGCGCCTGGGTGGCTCAGTTGGTTGAGCGTCCGACTTCGGCTCAGGTCATGACCTCGCGGTCTGTGAGTTTGAGCCCCTCGTGGGGCTCTGTGCTGATGGCTCAGAGCCTGGAGCCTGTTTCGGATTCTGTGTCTCCCTCTCTCTCTGCCCCTCCCCTACTCATGCTTTGTGTCTCTCTGTCTCAAAAATAAATAAACATTAAAAAAAAAATTGAAGTAGATTAAACTATGCTTACATGTCCATGACAATAATACATCCAAAGCAAGTGACTTATTCTTGCTTTCATCTGATCTCCCAATGTTTTCAGGAGTTTATGAAACTCGCTGTATAATCATTCAATTTGAAATACCCAGTTGGAAGAAGAGGGGAAAATAAAGCTTGGTGGCATCCCTTCATCCACACTCCTTTTCTATCTGACACTTCTACTAAAAACACATATTTGGGACTCAGATTGTTAACCACCATCATTCCAAAACTGATTATATTTCTTATTTACTAGCGATAGCTGTCTAATGTTTTGTTGTCCTCAAGAATTCAGACATTTTCAAAAGGATTTTGAGCTCCATTTGCGTTGAGTATTTGCCTCCTGTTTCCAAAATTTCTCCAAAGGGAGAAGGCAACCAAGGAGGTGGTCTTACTATTTCTTGAAGCTCAAATGACACAGAAGAGTACTTTTATAGACATCTTGATTCTATTAGAATTTTCAGGTCAAAGGGCAGGTTCAACTGTTATGTAGTTTAAAGCACCAGGGATGGAGTGAAAAGACCTCTTTAATGACTTAAAGTTGGGTTTCTGCTACTACCCACTCATTATGCAAGTAATATGGCATGTTGGTCAAGCAGTAGGGGGTCACTAATCACTTTGAAAGGTTCTGTGTATACATTTTCTTTTTTTTTTTTTTTTAACTGAGGGAAGGACATTAACAGAACAAGGAGAGTAATTTAGCAGGAAGAGCATTGCAGTTCTTATTTTGCTCTGGGCTTGTGGCATACATATATTACCTTTCATATTATATGTGCTTGTATTACTCCCTCGGGGCTCATGGGAAATGAAGTCAGAATGTGCCTCCCTAGCAAGTCTTCCTCTTCCGCAGACAGACTTGAGTTGGTTAGTAAGGCTCTTAAAGCAAATTGTTAATCCCCATCAAGGTTCATTTTCTTTAAAATAGCCATATTTGACTTTGAATAGGCGACTTCCACATCTCAAGCAATTGACTCTGATTAAAAAGGAGCTATTTCTGATATTTTTATTTTCTTTATAGTTTTCTGTATCTTCCAGTTTTTCTTCCATGAAAGCAAATTACTTTTATCAGAAGTTACCTTTTTTTTCCCCCAAAGAACCAGAGTTATATTTAAGAGTTAGGTGGCTACTGAAATAAGATCCTTTTTGTAATTTGCTTTTTTTTTTCCACGCTGAATTCCATTCCCTCTGAAAAGCAGGGTGTTGGCTAAAATTTTTTTGTTTTAACACTTTTGAGTGCTGTCTGTAAAACTTAACCACATAAGTTCACAGATACCATATGGACTTTTCTATCAGATGTATTGAGAGAACAACAATTTTTCTTATTCCCAAAAATTAGATGGCTGCTACTCTTTATTACCTTTAATATTCTTGCCTGTCTTTGGAATTTTTTCTTCCAAATTTTTAATGACGTTTTTCTCCCCTATAGTTGTCCATTTCAAATTTACCAAAATTGTAGACAAGAGAACAATCCTATCATACTTTCTTTCCAAAAACAAAGGAAAAAATCTAAAAGCTGATGTACTCATTAAAGATACATTACCTAAAGTTTATTTGTTTATATGTGCAATATATAATAAAAACATTTTATTCTCTTGACTATCAGTTGCCTTGTTTAGGCACATGCACAAGTAGAAATTAGTATCAAGGGTATACTTTTAAAATGGAAAGGACATGGGGCTCCTGGGTGGCTCAGTCGGTTGAGTGGCTGACTTTGGGTCAGGTCATGATCTCGAGGCCCCTGGGTTCGAGCCCTATGTCGGGCTCTATGCTGACAGCTCAGAGCCTGGAGCCTGCTTCGTATTCTGTGTCTCCCTCTTTCTCTACCCCTCCTCTGTTCATACTCTGTTTCTCTCTCTCTCTCAACGATAAATAAACATTAAAAAATTAAAAAAAAATAAAAATAAAAAAATAAAATGGAAAGGACAGTGGTATGCTAAACTGTTAAGGAATTTTTAGTGGTCATGAGCGATGGGTATGGGAGAAGAAGTTTTATTCTGTGCGGTGTGTAGTATATTATCAATGCTCGATAAAAAAATAACATAAATGACATAATAAAATTTCAATTTGAATTTTATATAAAGAGAAAAAAACTTAAAATGATATATCTTAGTAAAAAGGCATTATTATAGTGCCTCTGACTCTAATGCCACATCCTTTATTTTAAAATTTAGAATCTGAATTGTCACCTGTTATATCATATTGCAGTTTGGGAATGTGACATTTTACCCCAGAGATTAACTGTACTGCACTAACTGGCCAAGCATATCATTTCTAAAAGAATTTGGAATTCAGTCAAGATGCTTCACTAATGTAAAATAATTTTTACTATTTCATGTTATGAGGCTTTCCTTGAGCACAGAATGGAACTTAGATCCCATCACCTTTGTATCTTGCATTTTGCAAAGGTGCTCATTACTCGATCTAATTGCATAGAGTCATTTATCTTTCATTCATCTTCTGTTATTTGCCTGCTACTAAATGTGTAATTCCGACTGTTGGTGCACAGAAATGCTGCAGCACCCTTATTGAGAAAACACATTTCTCATTCCAGCGTTGTCAGTCTTTGAGCTTCCCCAAAGGGAACAGATGACAGAAATCAGCAGGAAATTGTGCATAGTGGGACCAACTTGAACTCCTCCACCTTTAAGCTCATTTCACCACTTAACATTTTTTTCAAGTGGTCAGTGGATATATTTAGACTATTGTTATCCCTTTGCTGTTGATTAGAACTTCATGAGATAAGCCATCTGCCATTTTTTAGAATTATATAGAGTGTGAGGACAGTGGAAAATTAGACTGGGGTCATTGAGAATCTTCTTCCCTTCCAATAGCAAAGACTGGCTAAACAAATTTTCATTTCCATGATATAAGCTGATCTGTATCCTCCATTTATTAGTACAACTTGTTCAGAATTCTCCAGGCCTACCCATCCAGAAAACAGAAAATCCTTGTCAGAATATGCAAAAGATAGTCTTCCAGTTTGTGGCTAAACTAAAACTCTTCCAGATGACTGCTATTGAAGCATAATTATCTTAACAAAAGACAGAAGCAAGGTTAAACTTGGGCAGTTCATTCTCAGATTCCGCATTTCCTCAGGTCAAAAGCTCAGGCCACTTAAAGAGTTCCTGTAAATCAAAATCTGCCTTCTTCGAGATGACTTAAATAAAAGGTGAGCTCTTGAGGAATGCATTTTTGACTATGAGACTAATTGCTCACCAACTTCTTTTGATTATTTTGTAAATTTCTCGTGTTCACCCCTCTTTTAAATCCCACCGTCTTTTCCTCTGGATGTGAACCAAAAAGTAGTTAGCCAAACCACAAGGAATCTGTAAGGTTTAAGTTATTGTTTCAAAGTGCACAGATCATTGCCCAATAAAGCCATGACTGGAAACTTATTTGCATTGATGAGAGAAAGAGAATTGTAGATGTTAGAATGTCCCAAGAACAGATGGCTGATTTTCTATATCCTATTTACTAATGTTTACAAAAAAATGTTTTCAGTTTCAGTAATGCCTCAGTTTCCCTGGAAGGTACCAAATGCTTATCAAAAGAGTAAGTTAAATGAGTAAAGTGTATGGGTGACGTGACAATATTATTCTTAGTTTTAAGAAGTCATTAGTTGTGTTTACTTTTTGAGTTTAACTATATAACTATAGGAACTCTTTATTAAGATCTCTGTATAACATGTGATAAAGACATTAGAGCCAGAGAAACCTGAGCGGAATTCCTGGCTGCGCCATTACTTGCTGTGAACTTGGGCAAGCTATGTAAGCTCTCTGAGCCTTGGGTTCATCCCCCATAAAATGCGGGTGATAATAGTAACTTCAAAGGATTGTTTTCAGGATAAATGAAAGTCCTGGAATTTTCTTTATTTTGTAGGCAAGAAGCTCTTCTGGCTGCCATTAGTGAAAAAGATGCCAACATAGCTCTTCTGGAGCTTTCATCCTCTAAGAAAAAGACCCAAGAGGAAGTGGCTGCACTGAAGCGGGAGAAGGATCGTCTGGTACAGCAGCTCAAACAGCAGGTATTACTAAATGCCGGGGAGCACCCCCCCGCCCCGTGGAGGGTCGATAGGACCAGCTTTCACACTGTTCCCTACCTTTATCATTGCCAGGTTGTATTTTAAGGTCTCGGGTCTCGTATTAGACATCTGATCTTTGTATCTAGTTCGTTTTCATAAGCAGAGACTTTAATCTTCACAAATCTCTGGCTATATCTAGGAATTGGAGAATGTTCTTGGTAAGAGCGCTGGTTTAGAAGATATCACAAGTCTCTATGAGAGCGTTTTTTTGTTTTTGTTTTTGGGAGGAAGAGAGGGTGCACATGCTCAAGCTGGGAGGAGCAGAGGGAGAGAAAGAAAATCTTAAGCAGGCTTCATGCCCAGGGCAGAGCCCAACCTGGGATTCAGTCCCACAACCATGAGCTCATGACCTGAGCCCAAATCAAGAGTTGACTGCTCAACCAACTGAGCCACCCAGGCATTCCTGAGAACATTTTTTAACTTGTGCAATGGCTGGATGAAATTAATGAAACTCTGCCCACTTAAAACGACAAAGCCTCATTTCTTACATCCAACCAAAGCCCCACTGTAGAAGGCATATTTTTACTTAAACAGTTTCTACCTCCTCAGAGCTAAGTATGCTCTGAAGGTAAGGGCCAAGTTTCGCCATTTTCTTTTCCAGCCTAAATCCTCCCCAAATTTAATGCTTAATATTTATGTAAGACCTGTGGAAATAAAAGCTAAATACTTTCCTTTTGTTGATGGTTGGACAACAATGTAAATGGTACTGAGTGGACAGAAATATACACTTAAAAATGGTTAAAATGATAAATTTTATGTTGTATATATGTTATCACAATTTTAAAAATTGTGTGTGGGGGGAATCTTTGAAAATAAAGAGAAAGCTGAATCTAAGTTCCCTGCTTTATCTTTACTGACCGTTCCTGTACTGTTTGTAGCATCCACAGGTCCTGTCTTCTCGTATCCTCTCCTTCATTCTCAGACACGTTTTCTGTGCATTGTCTCTGCCTGCATTCATTCTTCTGCCTGAAGTAATAAGACTGGGAAAGAGTTTTTCACGTGAAGGAATTTCTTTTCTACTCTAGGGGATCAGTCATCAGTTGGTAGCGTTTTTTACATAATATTTAATGTTCAAATTAACAAGAATCAGTATTTACACAATAAAAATAATTCTGTTTGTAGACCATTATTAAAACTAGGTTTTATGTTTATGTGGCCGGCTTTACTGAGAAAATACCAAAACATGTCCCTTTTCTACAGGATAGATAAATGACCAGCAAACAAAACCCCAAACCCATTGCTCATTTATAAGCAAAAGAAACTTTTCTAGTGTCCTGAAATAATTTGTCATAAGAAGAGGACAATCAGCCAGTATTTGGATACCTATTAGGTTAAGCAGGAAGAATGTGCTTAATTTTAAAGACATCTGGGGGCTCCTGGGTGGCTTAGTCGATTGAGCGTTTGACTTTGGCTGAGGTCATGATCTTGTGGTTCATGAGTTCAAACCCTGTACCGGGCTCTGTGCTGACAGTTCAGAGCCTGGAGCCTGCTTCAGATTCTGTCTCCCTCTCTTTCTGCTCCTGACCTGCTCACACTCTCTCTCTCTCTCTCTCTCTCAAAAATAAATAAACATTAAAAAAATGTTTAAATTAAAAAAAATTTTAAGACATCTGTCCAGTAGTTCAAAACTGAAATTTGGCTTATCAAAGCTGATAATATGATTTGAATGGTGGTTGCAGTGGCCTAGGAGGGTAGGGGAAATGTGGAGATGTTGGTAAAGGGTATGAAGTTTCATTTATGCAAGATGAATGCTTTCTGGGGGTCTAATCTACATCTTGGTGTCTAGAGTTAGAGTGGTTACGCATCCAACTCTTGATTTTGGCTCAGGTCATCATCTCACACTTTGTATGATGGAGCCCCATGTGGGGGTCTGTGCTGACAGCATGGAGCCTGCTTGGGATTCTCTCTCTCCCTCTTTCTCTGCCCCTTCCCCACATGCTTATGCTCACTGTCTCTCTCTCTCAAAATAAATAAACTAAAAAAAAAGGTAACTGAGAGGTGATAGAAATGTCAATTAGTTTTTATTAGTTTTATTGTGAGAATGATTTCATAATTTGTACATATATTAAAACATCACATTGTGCACCTTAAATATGTGCAATTTATCTTTGTCAGTTATACTTCAGTGGGGAAGCTGCTGATATATGAAAAAGAGGGTATTGTTGAAGAAAGGCGTTCACTAGTTTGTGATTATGTATATGTAGCAATATCAGTTCTCCTAAGTAGTTAGGCCTAAATATATAGACATAAGATTTAAATAGTTAATGGTCTCTCTGCTCTAAGACACCAAAGTAATAAAATGTCTAACAGACTAGAGTACTGCATCTCTTTCATGGTAGCTTTTGATCACTCGGTTCTCAAGACTATATGTTTTCAGTAGGTGAAAGTTAAGGATGTTAGTTAATCTATGAATTTGTAATCTTTAAAATAATAGCTTAATGTCTTTACAGCTAACTATATGCCCTGAATATCCTATAGTGATGTGATCTATGTAAGGAGAGAGATAAATGTAGTTCTTGGGAGTCCTTCCTAATGGTGTTTTCCTGTCTCCTTTCCATGTAAAGTTTCACATTCCTGCCGTCTCAGAGTGTCTAGGATGCTATGAGCAAGAAGGAACCAGTCTTGCCAAAGATATTTGATTCTTTAATTTTTCTGTGTGTGTACTAACTTTTAGACAAGGGAGAGGCCTTTTGGAAAGAGGATATGGCATCAATATTGTTTTAATTTAAAGCTTCTAGTCCTTGAGTTGCTGGAATGTGCCTCAACCTAAAGACCATTTCCTAACAAGGAAGCAGTCAGTGTTGACCAGGCTTTCCAGTAAACGGAGCTGCCACTGCCTGATGGGCTCTTGGCATTCATGTGCAGTTCCTATTGTCAGAGATGAAGCAACTAGGGATTTACAGATTTGGGGGTCACCCTCTAAGATGGTCGCAATTTACATACCCACCCCAGGGTAACTTATTTCCGTGACTCATTCACGGAATGAGCAAAGCAGTGCTTGGAGAGACTGCATCAGAGGAAAGGGCCAGAGCCAATGAAAAAAATAAAACCTAAAGGTTGTCTAACAAACTCCAGATGTGCTGTGGTGGGTGCCAACCAGTGTGTTCGGATTATAAGTCATGAAGAAGCCCCTGCTGTGATTGTCAAGCACCCACACTGGATTTAATGTAAACTCACACGGAACCCTGGAAAGCATTAACACAATCTGTTTAGCCACAGCAGCTGTCACAAGATGGCCTTTCTCTCAGCATTATTTTCGTCTTTTCACCTCAAGAATTTTATAGCCTCCATATTGTATTTGCTGTTAGTGCGAAGTCTGGCTCTGCCCCTGTGTGCTCTATACAGATGTGCCGTGGGCAGATTGGGCTTTTCAAGACAAGCTACATGGTTGGGTTTATTCCGTTCTGTTCTGTTTTGTTTTCTGTTTTTTTTAAAGGTCAACTATAACATTATAAGAGTAAATGCTACAAACTTAAACCGATGTGGTTTGAATCTAGACAGTCTCATTTACAGCTATAATTTCAGAATCCTCTGCATTAGGATGAAGTGTCAAACAGTATATTCTTTTATTCCAGCATTATAAAGACACAGTACTTGCCTTAAAGAAGAGGCTCACAGTGTAGTGCTTAAAATACTAGTTGTTCTAAACATTTGGCAAAACCATTCTGTAGAAAGTAGTCTTACAATCATTTCCTGCTGACAGCCTCAGCAAATCATCCCTGCGTTACATGATTTATTTGTCCATTCATTTCAGATTCTTTGAGTGTCTACTGCATGTCAAATATTGTATTAATGGAAAAATTAATGTCTTTCTTCCTAGTTAACAACCTGGCAGAAAGCTAATCAGACCTACATTGTACCTCTCTCTAGCTGTCTGTTTTACCAAGGAGACAAATTATTTCTCTGAGATTCATCTATAAAATTTGGATAATGTTACCTGCCTCACAGGGTTGGTATGAAATTATATAACACAGCAAACCGAAAGCACTTAGATTTCCACTGCTATTCCCATTCAAAGATCCCTGTTTCACGGTGAGAACTGTGCTGTCTGTGGGCGATACATGCTCCATCGAGGGAGAGGGAAGCTTCAGTAACTATGGCTGTCCTTCTCAGTCATCTCTGATAACTATTTACTTTTCAGTATGACTATTGTATTCAGAATTATATAGCCAGCACATTGTGTTCTACTCCTGTGAGGAAGAACATATTGCTCAGAGGAGTTAGGAGAATAAGTCATACTTTTTATCCTTCCTTTTTTTTATCTGTTTTTTTCAGTGATAGAACTATATAATACAGCATTTTTCAAAAATAATTCTAATATATCTTTTTTAAGTCTTACAGTTTCATCATCGAAGAACATTGTTTAAATGCCCACCTGCCCGAAGTTGTCAGTGCTAGGAATGTTATCACACCCAGACATGTATTCTCACTCTCTAGTTCTGTGACTTTCTGCTTGCATGCATGCCTCTTCTAGCCCTGACTCCTACGACTTCTCAGAAATATGTGAAAATAGGATAACTACAAAAATAGCTACCACTTATCAAACGACTATAATTTGTGGGGCACACTTGCTTTATATACATCGTATTTAATCCTCACCACAGTTCTGTATGGTATTATTTCCATATGTAAATGAAGCACCTCAGACCCTGGAAGATTGCATTTCTTGGGTAAATTTCCACAAGGACTAAGTGGAGGGACCAGAGCTGATTCTCTTCTTACTCTTGCGATCTTACATGGAAATTCCAGACAGTTGGTAATTAGAAAGGTTGTATTGGAATTAGAATAATACAAACAACAATAGTACAAACAATATCATAAGTTTTTATGACACTTGTTTGTTCCCCTGAGAGATGGGGAAGGGTATTTTTTATATTCCAGTCCTTCCCCCCTCTTCCTCTTAAGAACCGGAAACAAAAAAGAAGTGTGATTTGACTCTGTTCTCCAAAATACTAAGAGAACTGATATGAACTTGAAGTTCCAAAAGTACAGGGAGGTATAACTTAGCTTCTTTTTCTGTCTTCAGAGATGGCAGTACTCTAGCAGGACTAAACATGCTGTTGTTCTAACAGTGGGTCTTCACGTCCTGCCTTCTCTGAACCGTCTGCAAACAGCTCCTAAAAGCACCAGCTGGGAGCCAACCTCCCAGAGACTTTGACCACTCTAAGTGTTTGGTCCCCTGGATCCCTGACGAGTAGACGGGTAGTGAAGAGATATTCTGACCCTGCACCTGTCCAGCAGGTAGCTCGTGTGGCCAGTATGTTTGGCCTTTACGTGGGGTTAAGAAAATTGTCCACATAAGCTCTGATATCCCTGAACCTTTATCACGTGTGAACATGACGTCAGTGCATGAAATAAAGAGCGATTACAGTCTCCTTCTAAGAGCAGGCAGGCAGAGTAGTCATTTCAGGGTCCTATGGGTTTAAAACTATTGTTCTTAAAAAATATTTAGTTAACTACCTACTTGAGATTTAGACAGAATTAATTTAGTTGCTTTTTGGGTTGAGTTTCTTTTTGAAGAAAACAAAAATTAGAAAAATAATCTGTAGTAACTACCTCTAAAATATTAATTTTTTCATAATCACTGATTACTCTGGAAACTTGATGGTATTCACTGTGAACTTTTCAACTCTTGAGTTCTGTAGGCAAATGCTCTACTTTCTGTAATGGGATAATGCTAAATTAGATCTAAGTAAGATAAGTAGGTAAGTCAATTCACTCATAATGAGAAGCCCAAAATTTTGATTGGTTGCTTTTTTTTTTTTAAATTTAATGTTGTTGTTGTTTTTTAACATTTATTTATCTTTGAGAGACATAGAGACAGAGCGTGAGCAGGGGAAGGGCAGAGAGAGAGAGACACACACACAAAGAATTGGAAGCAGGTTCCAGGCTCTGAGCGGGCAGCACAGAGCCCGACACGGGGCTCAAACTCACAGACCGCGAGATCATGACCTGAGCCGAAGTCGGCCACTTAACCGACTAAGCTACCCAGGCGCCCCTCAATCACTGCTTTTCAGTTATATCACATAAAATGTTTTAGGCTTTAACTTTTTCTTCTCAAATTTTAATTTCTCATATTTATAATTTATTATGAAAATTATTGTCATCATTAAACCTGTGTCTCTTTATACCTTCTATATTCCCATTCTCCTGCAGGACCTGAACTATTCTCATTGATGATATATTAAGACAACTATCAGGAAATCTCCTCTGTGGTGTACTGACATCAAAAATCAGTTGAGTTTTAAAAAGATCTTTATAAAGTGAGAATGGCCTCCCATCTTTGATTACACCCTCACATTTGGCTATATGTGATATGGAACATTCATCTTGCTCCCCTTTGGTGTGTTTGCAAAATTTTGTCATCATTTTCTAACAACATCTCCTGTGAAGAAAAGAGGTCATTAATAATGTAGTTCCAGGGGCGCCTGGGTGACTCAGTCGGTTAAGTGTCCAACTTTAACTCAGGTCATGATCTCGCAGCTCCTAGGTTTGAGCTCAGTGTCGGGCTTTGTGCTGACTCCTCAGAGCCTGGAGCCTGCTTGGGATTCTTTGTCTCCTTGTCTCTCTGCCCCTCTCCCGCTCGTGCTCACTCTCTCGCTCTCTCAAAAATAAACATGAAAAAAATAATAATGTAGTTCTGTTTCACAGAAGGTAAAATCAAGGCCACTGATCAGCTAATAGCGTAAATCAGCTAGGTATCAAAGGCTTGTAAGAAGAGCAGATCTGTACCTTAGCACAGATAGCATCCACCGTCATATCAGTGTTGGAACTAATTGGAACTCTGCAGCTATAATTCAAGACAACCCTAGCATTTTCCCTGCTGCCCAGGAATGTCTTCTTCCTTGACCCACACCCTTTACTATTAACAGATCCTTCTAGACACTCACCTAAATTAATTTAGCAACATTCACCAATTATTATTTAGTGCTTACTGTGTACCAAGCCCTCTCCTAGGTGCTGGTGATAGAAGGGTAAGCAAACAAGCACGGTTCTTGGAAACTTCTCTTTATTGCATGTTCAGCTTTAGCATTTCTAGGTATTTTGTCATGTAAGAATTTTCAGGTCAGCCCGTGTGGCAAAGAAGTGTTCTTTCTTTCATACTACACAAGAAAATTGAGCAAAAACATGTAGCAGTGATTTGTCCCACAATTTTACATTGCTCAATCTGTCTCTTTTTTTTTTTTAACGTTTATTTTTGAGAGACATAGAGACAGAGTATGAGCAAGGGAAGGGCAGAGAGAGGGAGATACAGAATCTGAAGCAGGCTCCAGGCTCTTAGCCGCCAGCACAGAGCCCGATGCGGGGCTCGAACTCACAGACCGTGAGATCATGACCTGAGCCGAAGTCGGCTGCTTAACCAACTGAGCCACCCAGGCGCCCCTCAATCTGTCTCATTTTAAGAACTCTAAACTAATTTTAATTTGTTCTTACATTATATATTCTGAACAAATTGTCAGTTTCCAAAATGCTGAAATGGAAGAATTATAAATAGATTAAGGATAGCTAAGTTCACTAGCTGAGTAGGCCTGAAGAATCATAAATAATGCATATATATAGTTTAGTGGATACAGAAAAACCTTGGATAAGTTGCTCTGTATCTGTGCTTCATTTCCTCCAAGTAAAATGAGTATTATATCTCTCTTGTTTCTGTTCAGGAAGTTTGAAGATCAGTTAGAACCAAGATCTTCTGGAGAACAGTAGTATATAAATACAGAGCTGTGTGATGTGTATATGTACCTGCAGAAAGATGTCTGTCACTCGGGGAAGCTAGCTGACTGGGAGCAGCTTACTAATGATACTAGTGATGAGGTTCATGTGCACAGTGCTCAGCTCACCAGAGGCCTGCTCCTGATCTCTTCTTATTGTTCATTCCCTATGTCACCTTTCTGTTCACACAGTCCTTTCCCAGTTGTTCCAGTTCTGCTGCCTTGCAGTTGTACCCAGGTGATCCCGGTTGATACTGAAGGTGATCCTATACCCTTCAGTCAAGTGTTTCCATATACTTTCTTACTTTTCTGTTGTGTGTATTTTATTTGTTTAAGCCTCACAAGACCGCTTTATTTCTCTCATCTCTAAGTTATTGATGGAAACAGGTTGCTTCAGTGTTGCTCCGAGTATTTTCAAGACGTACAGTATGAAAAATATCTGAAGTGAATTATACTTTAAGTAATTGTCTTTTATTAAGTTCTGCCCACTTTCTAGATAAGATTTTTAGTCTCTTGGAAGGAGCTACATATGACATACATAATACCTTGCATGATACTTTCATTTATTGCTTTATTGGATAAGCCTAAGGACTTTGACGGCCACTAATTAGGCCCAGGAAACTGGCCTATGCTTTGAATTGGCACTGACTGCATCTAGAGTATACCTTCATGCATTCGTAAACCCACATCTATACAGTCTTCAGACTTCCTCATCGTTGTTAGAATGCTGGTCACTGATAATGACAGGATTCAGTGTTCTACCCACATATCTCACTCAGAAACAACTTATTCTATAATATAGACTTGTTCTCTTTTGCTTCCTTTATTTGGGTTATTTTATTTCCTTTGTTACTGGTAGACAGAATGTATGTCTAGGTTAATGCCTTTCTTATTTTGACTGTAGACCCCTTTTCTCACATATAAGGCTGACCATTGGCCCAGATGACAAAGAGAAATATGTCATCTCTTCCTCCTCATAGCATTGAAGGCTACCGTTATAGTAGCATGCTATGCTAACTGTGAAGTTATAGCTGAAAAGGCACCTATCATAACCACTCCAGGCATTTGGAACTTTCCAAATAAACTATCCTTTGGATTAAATTTCTCATGCTTATTCATGATCCAAAGGAGAATAAATTTTTGAAAGTTCAGTAAATTCCTTTTGTTTGGTACTGAGGGTTAGCACAAAAAAATATCATTTGTTCCAACTCCAACTTTGATGCACATTTTGTTTTGTTTATTGCATTTTCAGTGAAAGAAAATGCTGTTTCAATATTGATTCTAAGTAAGTCAAGCTTAAATAATTTTATTTTGAAGTGTCTTCCTCTACCTATCTTACAGTTTTGTGTAAAGAATGTAAATCTATTGTTTTGTATGTAAAAATGTGATTGGTTCTTATTTACTAAGTTTTGGGAAGAACCGACTCAACTTTGTTCTGAAAAACAAAACTATGGGTCAGGTACATTTGGGGAAAAAAACACAACTCAGATTTGGTTTTCATGTTCTTAGCCTCAGGCCCGACCCACTTACTGAAGTAATATTTAGAACTACTGAGTTGGAGCATGACAAATAAATAATTGTATTCTTACTTGTCAGACTTCTTGTTGGTCCTCTGTAGTATGCGTAGGTTATTTCTGAACAGAGCTAAAATAATGTGAGGACATACTAATAACCTACTAATATGAACCCAGTTTAGTGAAAGCCATGACTCTGGGTTTATCATTTTCTTTTCCTAAAAGAAAAAAAAAATTTATGAAAAATCCATTTAACTAGCCAGAAAATAGACATTTCAATAGAGTACTTACTTATGTAAAGACTTTTATTTAGGAACGAAATTCATCATGGGAAGTATGCTGCCAGTGGGTTTATTATTTGTTAAGTTCCCAATAACATATAAAAGGACCAAGCTGTCTTTGGAGTGGACACATTAGTCCTTTTCTTTCCTCTTACATAAGAAGCAAGAAGGAACAAAGATACACCTTCAGACCTCTAGTTGAAAGTCTCCTTAACTAATCACTCAGTTCATTAAGTGCAGTTTTTTACTTTCAACATTACAGCTGGTAATGTTGTTGCTGAACTTTCTGCTCCTACTTAAGAAGGATCCCTGTAACATGTTGCTCACTTCTCTTGAGGACCCCATTGATAGCCTCATCAAAACCTGTATCTCTACTAACAGTCTATCCAAAGCACCTTACAGTTTCACTAACACTCTCCTCAAAATCTTTTCAGCTCTTCTAGCTTCCACCCCACTGCCCAATTCCAAAGACATTCCCACTTTTTAGGTTTTTGTTGTTGCAGTTACCAAAATCTATTATCTGTTACTGCATAAAAAATATCTTGAATTTAGTGTCTTAAAACAGCAAACACATAGGGTTTCCTGGCTGGCTCAGTCAGTGGAACATGTGACTCTTGATCTCCGGTTGTAGGTTGAGGCCCCATGTTGGATGCAGAGATTACTCAACATAAAAATAGAATCTTAAAACAAACACATACACACACACACACACACACACACACACACACACACACACACACACATTTATTATCTCACATTGTATCTGACTCGGGGTCCCTTATGAATTTGTAGTCAGGCTATTGGCTGGGTCTATAGTTACCCGAGTGAGTACTTGACTGGAACTACGAGATCCACTTCCAGATTCACCCATATGACTTTTGGCTCTATATCATTTAAAGGTTTTCTAGAAGGTTACTTAGTACATGGTAGCTGGCTTCCCCTGAGCATGTGATCTAGGAGAAAGGAAGAGAGCAACAAAGATGGAGGCCACAATGTATTTTGTAGTCTAAACTCAGAAGTGACATACCATCACTTCAACCTTATTCTATCGGTCACATAAACCAACTGTCTATGATGTGAGATAGAACAACACAGTGGTGCGAATACCTTTAGAGAGGAGTCTTTGAAGGTTGGCTGCCAGCCCGGGAGAGCATTTACGTACGCTTTTGTCCACCACACGTATATGGCGCCAGGTATCTTTTGCTTGATGAGGCAGGCATTCTTTGAGAAGACATATTTGTTAGGTACTGCTGGAAAACCCCTTGATGTTGCACTTGACTGTGCCTGCTTTCTCCTATATTTGCTGTATACACATGTGCACTTCTCAGCTGTCCTGTATGACATTATCTCCTGATAGTGACTGTTATTTTGTGATCAGAGAAAGTGAAAACCTCCTGTCTAGTTAAAATACACAATAATCAGACTTGCCAGAAAAGAAGATTGCAGTTCAATCGCTATTTAATGATGCAATGGCCCTTTCTGATTTGGTCAGATAAAAATGTTAATCTCTTTTTAATTATCCTATCTCCCTTCAACTCTAGGGTTTTTTGTATTAGGTATTCAGTATACATACTTCTTTCTCTAAACCACTACAAACATTAAGATCAGCTAGATTTTTCCTGCTGATGGTATCCAGATTTCTTTGAAAGGAACTGGATACAAGGCATTTTCCATTCACTGTCCTCACCTCTGGAATTGCCTTCTATTTCCTCATCTTAATCTCTACTTTAATCTTCACTTCAAGACTTATCTTTGTAGTTTGGAATTTCCTAGCCATGAAATCCTTTTTTTTTTTTTTAATCATTAGCAAAGTCATTCTGTGCCTTTTTTCATTCACATACTCATCCTCCTTGGGGTATGGGTTGAAAGTTGAGAGGGGAGGAGAAAAGAAAAAGAAATTCACTTGTACTACAGTTGTTGTTAATGTTATATATTCTAAGAGAATTTACGCTTATTGGTGTGGCTGTTTCTTCAAATATAGGAATTCCCGTTCTATAACTGTCGCTGTCTGGTTTTCTTGTTTGTATGAAGCCATGTGGTACAGTAGAAATAGCACCAAATTGAGTGTCAAGAGACCTGGGCTCCAGCTCCAACTCTATTGATAACTAAGCATATAATCTTAAACCATAATAATACCAGCTAATGTGCACAGTTTACAATTTACAAAGTATTATTCAAATACCTTATAGTACCTAACCCTGTGGCTAAATGGGCCAGGCCAAAATCATAAGTTAAAGAGGCAAGTGAATTGTGTAAGACAATAAGAGAGAGAGACTGTGACTCTAGGGGCTATGTGCTTTTTCTGTAAAAGCAGCCACATTTTAGTTTTTTAATATAATTTATTGTCAAGTTAGCTAACATACAGTGTGTACAGCGTGCTCTTGGTTTTGGGGGTAGATTCCTGTGGTTCATCGCTTACACACAGCACCCAGTGCTCATCCCAACAAGTGCCCTTCTCCATGTCCATCACTTCTTCTCCCTTCTCCCCTGTCTAGCCCCCCCCAGCAACCCTCAATTTATTCTCTGTATTTAAGAGGCTCTTACGGTTTGCCTCCCTTTCTGTTTGAAACTATTTTTCCCCTTCCCTTCCCCCATGGTCTTCCGTTAAGTTTCTCAAGTTCCACATATGAGTGAAAACATATAATATCTGTCTTTCTCTGACTGACTTATTTCACTTAGCATAATACCCTTCAGTTCCATTTCCAGTTGGAAATCGCAGGATTTCATTCTTTCTCATTGCCAAGTAGTATTCCATTATATATATAAACCACATCTTTTTATCCATTCATTAGTTGATGGACATTTGGACTCTTTACATAACTTGGCTATTGTTGAAAGCGCTGCTATAAACATTGGGGTACATGTGCCCCTATGAATCAGCACTCCTGTATCCTTTGGATAAATTTCCTAGTAGTGAAAGCAGTCACGTTTTAATTCTGACTTGTGGCCACGCATGATAAGAGCTTCATGTTATGCAGGCATCCCTTCTTTTCTTCAGAGGCCACAAATTTATATAAGTTTCTTTTCTTAATTGAGATGTAATTGACATAGAACATTATATTAGTTTTAGGTGTGAGCACAATTTGATATATGTATGTACTGTGAAATGATTACCGTGATAAGTTAACATCCATCACACATACAGGAACACATTTTTTTTCTTGTGATCAACCATCAGCAACTTCCAAATATACAGCATAGTACTGTTAACTGTGGTCACCGTGCTGTACATTACATCCCCAGGATTTATTTATACTGTGACTGGAAGTTTGTATTTTTTTGATGCTCTTCATCTCTAAATCTCTCAGTACTTGAATGCTGGCATTTAATTTGTTCATTTGTTTTTTATATAAGCCAGGCCATAAGCTGCCTAACTTACTTCTCTGTGTTTTATCTTCCTCATTTATAATACTGTATAGATAGATAAAAATAATTTTGAAGTCTAAAGTTCTTTATTTTCTATGTTTTGGCAAATTAATTAGAGTGATATTATCCGCTAATTGCTGACATTAGGAATATTTTCAAAAGAAGCAAAAGCATAAGAAAACACAGACTGTTTAAATCTGTCTATATGTAGAGATTTGCTTATTTTATGAAAGTAGTAAGTACTGCACTTTGCATTTATTTTAAAAATCCTGGTTAGTTAGTATCCTTTTAAAGCCTTTTTTGTATTCTACAAAGAAATAGATCATCTTTTGATGAGTTTTGCTTGTTTGGAGCTAAGTGAAGTCCAGAGGTTTGGAGATGTGGGGAAATCTGGATTCCTCCCAGTCTCCTTTCATCCGTCTGTTCCATCTTTTTTGTCATCAATTCCAGATGTAGGAAAATTCTTCACAAAAATTTGATAAGACTCTTTCTTCCCCTTTTTTCTAGCATCAAATCTAACTTGCCCTTCCTATTGTCAGACTGCTGCCTTTTATGATGCAACAGGGAATTTATAAATCTTCTGAGTTTCCTGATCCCTCTCGAATTGTCTCAATGCAAATAAATCAGCCTAGGCTTCCTGCCCCATGCTTGTACCTCTCCTATTCCTGCTTCTTGTTCTATGTCTGTCAGGTGGCATGATTTACAACTGTTTCTTGTGCTCATTGACCTTGGTCTGAGGATCTCATTAAGCATAAGTAGAACTTAAATTGGTTTGAGGATGTTTCCCCTTTCCTCTACCAAACTTTTCTTGGTAGGAATCAGTCAGACCAGTATCTTCCCACAGAACATATTCTTACTGCCTTTTTGGTCTCTTTTGAACTAACGTGAATACTTATTAAAAGTGAATATGGAATTAAATGATATTTATATTCAAGAACAGGAAAAATGATAGTAGATAAACTACATTTGCTATCACAGAGTGCCCTTTATTTGGGCAGTTTACACAACCAAGTTAAATCATCTGTATTGCTGCACGGCTCTCTAGAAAACAGTACTAATTGGGGACGCCTGGGTGGCTCAGTTGGTTAAGAGTCGACTTTGGCTCAGGTTAGGATCTCAGGGTTTGTAAGTTTGAGTCCCACATCAGTCTCTGTGCTGACAGCTCCGCTGCTTCAGATTCTGTGTCTCCCTCTCTCACTGCCCCTACCCAACTCACCCTCGGTCTTTTTCTCTGTCTCTCAAAAATGAATAAACTTAAAAAAACAAAAAACAGTACTCCTGCCATTAGTCATCACACAGATAATAATATCTAACATTTATTGAGCTAAGCTTTGTTTTGAGTGCTTCACATGAGTTAACTAATCTTTACAACAACCCTGTTAAGTGAAAATCCTCATTTTCCTAAGGAGATCCTGAGAGAGAAAGATGTTAAGTAATTTCCCCCAGTTTACATGGCTAATGAGTCACTGAACTAGGAATCATAACAGATCCTATCACTCCAGTGCTGACACTGCTAATCACTCCACCAAAACATGTTGCCATCACTACGTGCTTTTGGTTAGAGATTTCAGTAACCTTCAGCCATTATTAATGACCCCATAATTCTCTCATGATAAATATTACTTTAATAATCTCTTACTTATTTGTTAATTAACATACAGTGTTTTCTTAATTTCAGGTGTACTGTATAGTGATTCAACAACTATATGCATTTCTCAGTGCTCATCATGATAAGTGTACTCTTAATCCCTTTTACCTATTTCACCCATCCCCCACCCTCCACCCCTCTGGCAACAACCTGTTTATTATCTGTACTTAAGAGTCTGGTTTTTGCTTGTCTCTTTTTTTGTTTGTTTTGTTTCTTAAATTCCATATATGAATGAAATCATATGCTGTTTGTCTTTCTCTGATTGACTTATTCCACTTAGCATCCAGTATACCCTCTAGATCCATCCATATTGTTGCGAATGGCAAGATGTCATTCTTTATTATGGCTGAGTTATATTCCATTGTATATATACATACCATGTCTTCTTTATTATTTCATCTATTGATGGACACTTGGATTACTTCCATAATTTGGCTATTGTAAATAATGTTGTAGTAAACCTAGGAGTGTATATCTCTTTGAATTAGTGTTTTTGTATTCTTTGGGTAAATACCTAGAAGTGTGATTACTGGATCATATGGTAATTCTGTTTTTACTTCTTAAGGAACCTCCATACTGTTTTCCACAGCGGCTGTACCAGTTATCTTCCCACCAACAGTGCACAAAGTCTTCTTTTTCTCCACATCCTTTCCAACACCTTTTGTTTCTTGTGTTGTCGATTTTAGCCATTCTGACAAGTGTGAGGTGGTATCTCATTGTTGTTTTGATTTGCATTTCCCTCATGATGAGTGATGAGGAACAGCTTTTCATGTGTCTATTGGCCATCTGTATGTCTTCTTGAGAAAATGTCTGTTCATGTCTTCTGCCCATTTTTAAGTAGGATTATTCATTTTTTGGATTCTAACCCTTTATCTGATATGGCATTTGCAAATATCTCTCCCATTCCATTGGTTGCTTTTTAGTTTTGTTGATTATTTCCTTTGCTGTACAGAATCTTTTTATTTTGATGTAGTCCCAATAGTTTATTTTTGCTTTTGTGTCTCTTGCATCTAGGAAACATATGTAGGAAGAAGTTGCTATGGCCAACACCAAAGAAGTTATTGCTTGCATTCTTTTCTAGGATTTTTATGGTTTCAAGTCTCACATTGAGGTCTTTAATCCATTTTGAATTTATTTTTATGTATAGTGTATAGTCCAGTTTCATTCTTTTGCATGTAGCACTCCAGTTTTCCCAACATCATTTGTTGAAGAGACTGTCTTTTTCCCATTGCATATTCTTTCCTCTTTTGTCAAAGATTAATTGACCATAAAATCAAGGGTTTATGTCTGGGATCTCTATTCTGTTCCATTGATCTATGTGTCTGTTTTTGTGCCAGTACCACACTGTTTTGTTTACTATAGCTTTATGGTATAACTTGACATCTAGGATTGTGATACCTCCAGCTTTGTTCTCTTTCAAGATTTCTTTGGCTATTCATGGTCTTATGTGATTCCATACACATTTTAGGATATTTTTGTTCTAGTTCTGTTAAAAATGCTGTTAGTATTTTGATAGGGGTTGCATTCAGTCCATAGATTGCTTTGGGTAATACAGACATTTTAACCATGTTTATTCTTCAGTCCATAAACGTGGAATATTTTTCCATTTGTTTGTGTCATTTTCAATTTATTTCATCAATGTTTTCTAGTTTTCAGAGTACATGTCTTTTTTTTTTTAAGTTTATTAATTTTGAGGGAAAGAGAAAGTGAGCGTGCGCACACATTCACATGCAAGCCAGGGGAGGGGCAAAGACAGAAGGAGAGAGAGAGAATCCCAAGCAGCTCCACCCCAGCAGTGCAGAGCCCAATGCAGGGCTTGAACCCACAAACCATGAGATCATGACCTGAGTGGAGATCAGGAGTTGTCTGCCCAACTGACTGAGCCACCCAGGCACTCCTCAGAGTACATGTCTTTCACCTCCTTGGTTAAGTTTATTCCTAGGTATTTTATTATTTTTGGAGCAATTAAAATATCATTGTTTTCTCCCTCTCTCTCTTTCTTTCTCTCTCTTTTAATGTTTAGTTTTGAGAGAGGAGGGGGACACACACAGGAGCAGGGAAGGGGCAGAGGGAGAAGGAGACAGAGTATCCCAAGAGGGCTCAACATTGACAGCAGAGAGCCTGACATGGGGCTCAAACTCCACGCTGAAGTCAGACAGTTAACTGACTGAGCTACCCAGGCACTCTGGATTGTTTTCTTAATTTCTTTTTCTGTTACTTCATTATTAGTGTATAGAAATGCAACAGATTTCTGTATATTGCTTTTGTATCTCGTGACTTTACTGAATTTATGAGTTCTAGTAGTTTTTAGGTGGGATCTTTAAGGTTTTCTATGTATGGTATCATGTCATCTGCAAATAATGAAGGTTTGACTTCTTCCTTACCAATTTGGATGCCTTTTATTTCTTTTTGTTGTC
Organism: Paguma larvata; assembly: GCA_030068075.1. Lineage (NCBI taxonomy): Eukaryota > Metazoa > Chordata > Mammalia > Carnivora > Viverridae > Paguma > Paguma larvata. The sequence continues at coordinate 102,029,581 of CM057828.1, forward strand.
TGATTTCCGTGGCTAGGACTTCCAGTACTATGTTGAATGAAAGTAGTGAGAGTGAATATCCCTGTCTTGTTCCTGACCTAGAGAAAAACTCTCAGTTTTTTACCATTGAGTATGATGTTAGCTGTGGGTTTTTCCTGTATAGCCTTTATTATGTTGAAGTATATTCCCTCTAAAGCTACCTTGTTGAGGGTTTTTATCATGAATGGATGTTGTGCTTTGTCAAATGCTTTTTCTGTATTTGTTGAAATGATCAAATGGTTTTTATACTTTGACTTATTGATGTGATGTGTCATGTTGACTGATTTGCAAATATTGAACCACTCTTGCATACCAGGAATAAATCCCACTTGATTGTGGTAAATGATTGTCTTAATGTTGTTGGATTTGGTTTGTTAATATTTTGTGAGGATGTTTGTATCTGTGTTCATCAGAAATATTGGCCTGTACTTTTTTTTTTTTTTTTTTTGGTAGTGTCTTTATCTGTTTTGGGGATCAGGGTAATGCTAGCCTCATAAAATAAATGTGAAAGCTTTCCTTCCTCTTCTATTTTTTGGAATAGTTTGAGAAGAATAGGCATCAGCTCTTCTTTAAAATGTCTGGTAGAATTCACCCGTGGAGCCCTCTGATCCTGGACTTTGTTTGTTTGTTTGTTTGTTTGTAGTAATCATCTCTTATTTTAAATACAGTAAAAATATATAAATTACCATAAAAGAGTACTCTCAATTTTGAAAAATTATTCAGAATCTTGACAGGTCAAGATCTCTTTCCCATCTTACATGAAAAGATGTCTTCTCATTTCAGCAAGAATCTTAGAAATTGTTGACTAGATTAATAAAGCTAGAGGTCAGAGAGTTCTGATTCAGAGAGTATTTGAAATCAGATAGCCAAGTTTGAAAACCTGTGTGCTAGTAATCCTAAATTACCATCACAAATAATTCAAATATTGAAATACTATTACTGCCATATGTGCATATATATGGAAATCTGGTCTCAAAATATGATACACCATTTATTAAAATAGCTTTTGTTCACCAAAGTTTTTTAGTTTTAACAATCAATAAATTTGCATTCTCAGGAAGGAGCTTATAGAGCTGAGAGATTGAAGAGTTGTTATCGAACACCCTCCCCCAAATTAACAACTGGCAAAGACTAAACACTGCATATACCTGACTGAGCTCAAGGTTTTATCCCCTCGTATTTCCAGTTTTATAAAATATAAGAGTTTAATTAACTAAATAAGTTGCTGAACTTTCATACAAAAACAGTATTGTGATAGTTGGTTTTCAATGCTTAAAATGAAGTTTATAGTCTTACCAGTCATGTTTCTGAATAGGATATTCTGAATTGGATATGATGGCTTTCCTGGACTTGTATAAAATTGCAACCTACTAATGGCCAAATCTAAAATTCTGGAATCTCTGAAAACAATTTTGAACATGTACCTTCTAGGCCTCCCTAATTTTTAACTAGCTGATTCATCAGAAATACAGAGAGATTGAATTGATAGTACTATGTTTAAATATATATATGTTCTCTTAACAAGTTTACCCAAATTGCGTACCTGAAACCAATACCAAACTGTCTATTAACACTCACAATGAATATATTTAGGAGCCTAGTTGACTCTTCATTGGCTCTCAGTCACTGGCCTGAATCCAGTGAAAGCACACAGTTGTACTATATCCCTCTAGTCTGTATTCAGCATTTGTTAATATCAATCATTGCTAAATACGTGATTCTTAAAATCCAGTTACCTTTTGTAATGGTTTTCCCATACTTGACTCTCTATCTGCCTTATTATTTAGAAAAAAACAAGCAGAATTATACGGTCCAGGAATTGCTGGTTGCACTTCAGCTGATTGCCATCGTTGACTCTGTATTTAGACATTGAAACAATGGTCACAGCAATATTTCCTAATCCCGGATTATCATCTCGAATGGTAATGATATTACTAGCTTCCGCCCTGCAGCTGTTCCTATGGCTTGCACTGAAATAACTTATTTCTCTTAATATATAATAGAAGAAAGCTAAATTATATCTTTTAATCTGAGACTAAGATGGGTTTCTCACTTTTATGTCTGTTGGTGAGAGCAATCATAACTTAGCATCTTTTCATTACCATAATATTATAATTATAGAAAAGAGAAAACATGAGTTATAATTGAATGAAATGACTCTCCGTCAGAGATTATTTCCTCTCTTGCTTAAAGCTTCTTGTGATACAACCTTTTGAAAAAATCTTATTAAAATATAACAACACATAGAAAAGTCACATCATAAGTGTACTTGTTAGTGAATTTTCACCAAGAAACATATTCATGTAACCAATATGTACATCTAAAAAGCAGACCATTAACTACCAACACCCCAAAAATTAGCCCTCATGCTGCCTTCCAGACACTGTCCTCTGCCTAGACCTGCAAGATAATTGCTCTCCTGACTTCTAATAGTATTGGTTAGTTCTACCTTAAAATCAAGACTTTCAATTTAAGATATTATGTCAGTGGAGCTGCTCCAGGTAGGGGGCCAGTGGAGCCAGCTCATGCTCAGAGGTCAGAGCTTTGAGCCACACAGGCTTATTAAAACTTAATGGAATTTGTTCTGCTGGATTTCAAACTTGCTTGGGACTGATGACTCCTTTATAACTTCCAATTTTTCTCTTTTGGAATGGAAATGTCTATCCTGTCTATACCTGTCCTGGCATTATAGTTTGGAAACTGATAATTTGTTTTTTACTTTCACATGTCTACAGATAGAAAATAATTTTCCCTCAGATGGATCAAACCCAGAGTATTCCTGACCCGATTTTGATGATGATATTTGAGACCTGAGCTGATGGTATTTACATGAGATTTTAAGGGTAGTATTGATACTATAATAGATTAAGACTTTGGGGGATGTTGGGTTAGAGTGAATGTATTTTGCATATGAGAAGGATGTAATTTTAGGGGGTAGAGAACATGCTGTAATAGGCTGAATGGTACTCTCTAAAAGCATATGCCCATGTCCAAATCCCTAGAACCTGTATGTGACCATAAGGTCCAAATAATTGGAAAAGTGGTCTTTGCGGATGGAATTAAGTTAAAGATCTCAAAATGAGATCATTCTGGATTATCTGTATTGGTTGATCCCAAATCCAATAACAAGCCCTTATAAGACTCAGAAGAGAAGACAGACACACAGTAGAAAGTGATGTAAAGGCAGAGGCAGAGACTGGAGTGATGTGGCCATGAGCCAAGGAATACCAGCAGATACCAGAAGCTGAAAGAGATGAGGAAAAATTCTCCCCTAGAGCCTTCTGAGGGAATATGGCCCTGCCAACTTTTGGACTTCTTGCCTTTTAGAACTATGATAAAATAATTTATATTGTTTTAAGCCACCAAGTTTGAGGTAATTTGTTATGGTAGCTTTAGGAAACTAATACATGGGTGTACATGATACAGCTTCTTGGGTTCTTCATGTTAACATTTTTATTCTCCTATATCTTCAAGGTTCTATAATATATAAATAGAACTGGTTATTAAAATATATAACTTTTTTTTAATATTTATTTTTGAGAGAGAGTACGAGTCAGGGAGGGGCAGAGAGAGAGAGGGAGACATAGAATCTGAAACAGGCTCTAGGCTCTGAGCTGCAGCACGGAGCCTGACCACGGGGTCAAACTCGGGAATGGAAAGATCATGAGCTTCCAAAGTCGGAAGCTTAACCAACTGAGCTACCCAGGGATCCCTAAATATATAGCCTTTTTAATGTTTATTTATTTATTTTGAGAGAGAGAGTGCACATGTATGTGGAGGAGGAGTAGAGAGAGAATTCTAAGCAGGCTCCACACTGCCAGCACAGAGCCAGATGTGGGGTTCAATCCCACAAACTGTGAGATCATGACCTGAGCCAAAATCAAGAGTTGGACACTCAACCGACTGAGCCACTCAGGCGTACCCAAAATACAGAACTTGTAACACTTATATTCTGAATTTTATTTTGTCTCAAGTTTACTCTGGGATGTAGAGTAGGAATCCAGTTTAACCATTTATTTTATGCCAAGCATTTTTCTAGGTGTAGAGATACAAAGATGAATGGGACAAATTTGTTGCTTTTGAATGTGTTGGGTTTGCTCTTTATTTGAAAGAAAAATGTACATTATTTCTGTGTGATGATTAGCATTCATTAATAGAGGTATGCATTCTATCAGTAGGCATTGTTGAGACAACCAGCAGGCAGCCAGTGTCAAATAATATTTTCTGAGAAAGGAGAATCCTAAAAAACAAAAAGAGGTAGCTTCATGGGAAGAAAAAAAAAAACTGGAAAAGAATCCTTTTTAGGCAGAGGCATCAACATGAACAGGAGTGCTAAAAGCAGGAAGCCTCATGAGATCAGAGAACTGTAAGAGATTCGTTATGACCAAGTATATACTGCTCATGGGAGTGACATAAGATGAGACTTTAAAAAATTTTTTTAACGTTTATTTATTTTTGAGAGACATAGAGACAGAATATGAGTAGGGGAAGGGCACAAAGAGAGGGAGATACAGAATCTGAAGCAGGCTCCAGGCTCTGAGCTGTCAGCACAGAGCCTGACGTGGGGCTTGAACTCACAGACCGTGAGATCATGACCTGAGCTGAAGTCGACCGCTTAACCAACTGAGCCACCCAGGCGCCCCATAAGATGAGACTTTAGAGCTAGAAAAGAATATCATAGAAAGCCTCGTATCGACAATGCTTAAGGTTAGTTTGGAATTGATCGTGTAGGTAATGCCAAGCTATGGAGAGGTTTTTAGTCTCACCGATGTTTTCAGAGTATTGAGGTAAATCACTGTGGCAGTTAATAGAAGTTTGAGGGAGCCTGGAGTGATAAGAGGATGATAAGGTTAAAAACAGGCAGAATAAGAGTCTTTTCCAGTTATCCAGATACGATATGATGTAACTGAGAATACAAGGCAGAATCAAGAGGATTCTGGTAAGATGGCATAGTAGGAAGCACCAGGAATCCCCACCAAAACAGTTGCACTGGCAGAATCTGTGGATTTAACTTATTTGGAACTCTGGAGTCTGTTGAAGGCTTGCAGTTTCCAGGAGAAGACTTGGTAAATTATGGTTACTTACAGTCAATTTCAGCTCTTAGCAGACTAACAGCTACCCATCCTCCACTGCCAGCCATGTGGCAAGCAGCTGTGCATGTGTTCCTGGAGCAGCTTGTGCACAGCTTGCGGGAGGCAGGATTGGCAAAAAGGGCCCTGTCCTCCAAATTCTTGGGATCTGTGCTCTGATCACCGATTGCTGCTTCTGATCACTGAGGTGCAGACAAAGAAGCAGGTAGCTGTTGTTATTGTTTCTTCGTTCTCCCCATTGTTGTAAGGCCCTCCTCCTCTGGCCGAAATGTCTTCCAGGGACCTGCCCAGCTAGCACCATTCTCTCCCCTTTCAATCTTTTCATTTTCCCCTATTGGGGGCCAGACTTTAAAGACCAGACACCAAAAACAATTGGATATACAGGGAAAATTAGAAAATGAACCATGCGTGTTCAGGGAATGGCTCAGAAAAGACCTGAAAAGATCTTGAGTTTACACCTCAGGCTCATACACAACAGAGAGAGATCCTACAACAATCAATCAATCAACCAATAAAAATATTTTAAACATAGAAAAAAAAATTAAAAACCCTAGGGAAGTGGGAGAATTTAATTTCCAGAGTTACCGCATTAGCAGATTCAGATGTCCAGTATTCAGCAAAGAAAATCGCAAGGCATACAAAGAAATAAGCAAAGTATGTGCCAAAGGAAAAAAGTAAACCATAGAAACTGTCCCTGAAAAAGATTTAGTGACTGCTATATTAGACAAAGACATTAAGTCAGTAGTCTTAAGGATGCTCAAAGAACCAAAGGAAGATGTGGGAAAAGTCCAGAAAAGTATGAATAAAATGAAAATATCAATCAATAAATATAAAATGTAATAAGAAACCAAAGAAATTTTGGAGCTGAAAAGTACAATAACTTTTGTAGTATAATAAATACAATAAGGCAGAAGAACCCGTGCACTTGAGAATAGGACAGTGGAAATTGTCAAGGCTGAGGGACAGAAAGAAAAAAGATTGAAGAAAAGTGAGCATAACCTAAGAGATATCAACAAATGAATGAACATATATGCAACAAAGGCATCCCAAAAGGAGAAGAGAAAGGATTAGAATATTTGAGGAAATAATGGCTTGAAACTTCCCAAATGTGATGAAAGACATGAACATAAGCATGCAAGAATCTCCACAAACTCCAAGTAGGATGAATTCAAAGAGATCCATACCTAGCCATATTATAATTTCAAAGGATAAAGAGAGAACCTGGAAAGCAGCAAGAGAGAAGTGAATCATCATATACAAGGGGTTTTCAGTGTGATTTTCAGCAGATTTCTCATCAGCTTTGGAGCCAGAAGACAGTGGGCCAATATATTCAAAGAGATAAGAGAAGAAGGAGGGGGAGGGGAGGAGAATCCTCTATCTGGTAAAACTGGCCTTCAAAAATGAGGGAGAAATTAAGACATTCCCAAATTAAACAAAAGTTGCAGAAGTTCATGGCCACTAGACCTGCCCTACAAGAAATACTTAAGGGAGTCCTGCAAGGTGAAATGAGAGGACACTAGACAGTAACCTGAAACCCTGCAGAGAAATAAAGATTTCAATATAGGTAAATAAAAGGGGACTTTAAAAATCTAGTATTATTGTAACAATAGTGTGTGACTGTACTTTTTGTTTTCTGTATAATTTAAGAGGCTAATACACTTTTTAAAAACATTAATGTAAAAGCTCATATTACTCTTTGGTTTGTAACTCCACATCTTGTTTTCTTTGTAATTTAGGAAAGGAGTTAAAATTTTTTTATTAGTTTATTTATTTTTTGAGTGAGAGAGAGAGCAGGGCAGGGGCAGAGAGAGGAGGAGAAAGAGAATCTCAAGCAGGCTCCACTCTGTCAGCACAGAACCTGATGCAAGGCTTGAACTCACGAATTGTGAGATCATGACCTGAGCTGAAATCAAGAGTCAGATGATTAACTGACTTCTGAACCACCCAGGCGTCCCAAGAAAATGAGTAATTAAAAAAATTGCTAGTTTATATTTTCAAAGGTACATAATATATAAAGATGTAATTTTGTGTATCAAAAACTGAAAAGCTTGGGGACACAGCTGAAAAGCAGCAGAGTTTTCTTATGTTATTGCAGTTAAGCTAGCATAAATTAAAATTAGAGTGTTACAACTTTAGGATGTTAAAATGTAATCCCCATGGTAGCCATGAAAAAAAACAGCTATAGAATATACACAAAAGAAAATGATGAAGGAATTTAAACGCTTCACTACAGAACAAAAAATAAGCCAAACACAAAATAAGAAAGTAATGCAAGAATTGAAGGATAAAAAAGCTATAAAGCTATATGAAAAACAAATAGCACAATGACAGAAGTAAGTGTCTCCTTATCAGTAATTACTTTAAATGTAAATGGATTAAGCTCCCCAAAAGACAGATTGGCAGACTGTATGAAAAACATGTGAAATGGCTATGGGCTGTCTACGAGAGACTCACTTGAGATCTAAAGACAACACTTTATTATATTTATATATATATTTAACAACAAATTATATATATGTTATATATAATACATATTATATATATACTTAACAATAAATTATATATATAATATATATTACATATATTATATATATACATAACAATAACAATTGGTTATTAACCAATTTCTTTACTTTTTTAAAATATAATTTATTGTTAAATAGGCTTCCATACAATAACCAGTGCTCATCCCAACAATTGCCCTCTTCAGTGCCCATCACCCACTTTCCCCTTTCCCCCACCCCCATTAACCATCAGTTTGCTCTCTGTATTTGAGAGTAAAGACAACAGTTTAAAATGAAAGGATGGAAAAAGATGTTACATGCAAAAAGTAATCAAAAATAGCAGGGTCGACTATACTAATATCAAATAGACTTTAAATTTTCTTTTTAATGTTTATTTAGTTTTGAGAGAGAGAAGAGAGAGACAGCACGTGAGTGGAGGAGGGACAGAGAAAGGGAGACACAGAATCCAAAGCAGGCTCAGGCTCCAACTTGTCAGCACAGAGCCCAACACAGGCTCAAACTCAGAAACCATGAGATCATGACCTGAGCCGAAGTCAGCTGCTTAACTGACTGAGCCACCCAGGTGTCCCCAGACAAATAGACTTTAAATAAAAATTTACAAAAGACAACAAAGGACAAAAGGTTCAATACAGCAAGAAAATATATAACAAATATAAACATTTTCACACCTTATTGACATCAATATATATATAGCAAAACCTGACAGAAGTGATGGGAGAAATAGACAGTTCTACAATAATAGTTGGAGACTTCAATGATGGATAGAACAACCAGGACAAAATATAAGAAATAGAGTATTTAAACAGCACAGTGGACCAACAAGACCAAACAAACATAAAGAGCACTCTACCCAACAACAACAACATACACATTTTTCTCATGTAAACATGGGACATTTTCCAAGACAGACCATATGTTAGATCACAAATTAAGTCTCGGTAGATTTTAAAAGATACCATGTGAGGTATCTTTTTTGATCATAACATGAAGAAGATGGAAATCAATAACAAAAGTAAAACTGAAAAATTTACAAAATTGTGAAAATCAAATAATTTAAACAATAGATCAAACTGGAAATCACAAGTGAAATTAGAAAATACTTAGAAATGTAGACACAACATAGCAAAACATATGGGATAAAATGACATCAGTGCTAAGAGGAAATGCTTATTGTGAAAAACAAGAAAGATCTCAGGGCACCCAGATTGCTCAGTCAGTTGACAGTCTGACTCTTGATTTCAGTTCAGGACATGATCCCAGGGTAATGGGATCAAGCCCTGCATCAGGCTCCATGCTGAGTGTGGAGGCTGCTTGAGATTCTCTCTTCCTTTCCCTCTCTGTCTCTCTCTCTCTCTCTCTCCCTCTCCCCCCCTCCTCTCCTCTGCTCTCATTGTGTCCCTATTAAAAACAAGCAAAGAAACAAGCAAACGAACCAAAAAAACAAGGAAGATCTCAAGTCATCAACCTAACTTCACAACTTACAGAAGTAGAAGAACAAACTAATCAAAAGCCAGAAGAAAGAAGAGAGGAAATAATAAAGATGAGAGCAGAGATAAAAGAAATAGGGAATGGAAAAACAATGGAAAAAAATTAATGAAACCAAAAGTTGGTTCTTTGAAAAAGTCAACAAAATCGATAAACCTTTACCTAAAGGGACTAAGAAAAAAAAAGAGAAATCTCAAATTAATAAAATCAGAAATCCAAGTACAGACATTACTACTGATTCTACAGAAACAAAATGTATAAGAAGGTACTGTGAAAAATCATATGCCAAAAAATTGGATAACATGCATGAAATGGACAAATTCCTAAAAACACAACACCTACCAAGACTAAATTACAAAGTAGAAAATCTGAGCAGACCTGTAACTAGTAAGAAGATTGAATCAATAATCAAAAATCTCACAGCAAAGGGAAGCCCTGGTCCTGATGGCTTCTCTTTTGAATTCTGTCATACATTTAAAGACCTAATGACTATCCTTCTCAAACTTTCCAAAAAAAGTAAAGTTGAAGAAATACTTCCTAACTCACTCTGTGAGGCCAGGATTACCCTGATACCAAAGCCAGACAGGGACTACAAGAAAACTAGAGACCACCATCCTTTATGAACATAGATGCAGGAATCCTCAGCAAAATACTGGCACATAAAATTCAGCAGTACACTAAAAGGATTATGTGCCATATCCAAGAGAGATGTATTCGTGGAATGCAAGAATGGTTCAACATACAAAAATCGACCAATGTAATTAATGCACCACATCGACAGAATGAAAGGCCAAAAACCACATGATCATCTCAATTAGTGAAAAACAAATATTTGGCAAAATTCAACACATTTTCATGATAAAAACACTAAACACCTAACAAAATAGAAATAGAAGGAAGCTACCTTCACATAATAAAAGCCATTTATGAAAAACCCACAGTAAACATCTCATAGTCAGTGGTGAAAGACTGAAATGAAAGCTTTTCCTCTCAGATGAGGAACAAGTAAAGATGCCCACCTTCACTATTTCTATTCAATGTAGTACTGGGAGTTCCTTGGAAAGGAAGATTATGTTTGTGTGCAAATTATATGATCTTCTATGTAGAAAACCCGGAAGACACCACTCAAAACAAACCTGTTAAACTAATCAATGAATTCAGCAAAATAGCAGGATGCAAAGTCAACATAGAAGAATCACTTACATTTCTATATACCAACAATGAATAATCTAAAAAGGAAATTACAAAAACAATTCCATTTACAGTAGCATCAAAAAGAATATTTACCCAAAGAAAACAAAAACACTAATTAAGAAAAGACATATACACCCCTATGTATATTGCTGCATTATTTACACTAGCCTAATTATGGAAGCAACCCAAGTGTCTGTCATTAGATGGATGGATACAGAAGAGATGGTATATATATGCATATATACACACAAACATATATATACAATGGAATATTACTCAGCTATAAAAAAAGAATGAGATCTTGCCATTTGTGACAACATGGATGGGGGAAGGTCATATAAGTGAAATAAGTCAGAGAAAGACAAATACCATATGATTTTACTTGTGTGGAATCTAAAAAACAATAAACGAAAATACTCTTAAATACAAAGAGCAAACTGATGGTTGACAGAGAGGAAGTAGGCAGGGGTATTGATAAAATAGATAAAGAGGATTAAGAGGTACAAACTTCCAGTTATAAGATAAATAACTCATAGAGATGAAAAGTACAACATAGCGAATATAGTGAATAATATTGTAATCATGTTGTTTACTGACAGATGGTGACTCTCCTTGTCATGGTGAGCACTGAATGTTGAATGAATTATGTTGTACACCTGAAAATAATATAAAATTGTATGTTAATCAGACTTCAATTTTAAACAAAGTAAAAAATGAATATAATTTAAAAGAATAAGATATTAGGAATTAACCAAGGAGAAAGACTTATACAAAGAAAACTACAAAAAACGTTGCTGAAAGAAATTAAAGAAGACATAAATAAATGGAAACACATCCCATATGCATGGATTCAAAGACTTAATACTATTAAAATGTCAGCAATACCTGAAGCAATCTACAGATTCAATGTAATGTCATATAAATTCAGTGATGGCTTTGCAGAAATAGAAAAATCCATTCTAAAATTCATCTGGAATCTCAAAGGACCTCAAATAACCAAACAACAAATCTTGAAAAAGAACAGAACTGGAAGACTCACACTTCCTGATTTCAAAACCTATTACAAAACTATAGTCATTGAAACAGTGTGCTAAATGGCAGAAACACAGATATATAGATCAATGGGATATGGACCCCAGAAATAAACCTTTGCATATATGATCAAATGATTTTTCTCAAGGGTGCCAAGGCCATTCAATGGGCAAAGAACCATCTTTTCAACAAATGGTACTGGGAAGAGTAGATCTCCACATGCAAAAGATGAAGTTGGACCCTTATATACAAAATTTAATTTAAAATAGATCAAAGACCTAAGTGTAACACATAAAACAAAACTCTTATAAAAGCTTTATGAAATTGGATTTGGCAACGATTTCCTGGATATAACACCAAAAGCACAGATAACAAAAGAAAAAAAAGTAGACAAATTGAACTTAATGAAGATTTTTAAATTTGTATACCGAAATATATTATCTAATTAGTAAAATGGCAATGAACAAAATGGAAGAAAATATTTGCAAATCTTATGTCTAAGGAATTAATATCCAGAACATATAGAGAACTCCTAAAATTCAACAACAAAAACAACTCTATTCAAAAATGGACCAAAGACTTAAATAAAAATTTATACAAAAATATACAAATGGCCAAAAAAAAAAAAAAAGAAAAGATGTCAACATCACTAATTGTTAAGGAAATGCAAATTAAAAGTACAATGCAATAGGACCTCACATCAATTAGGATGACCACTATCAAAAAAAAATAGAAAACAAGTGTTTCCAAGGGTACGGATAAATTCGAACACTTGTGCCATGATAGTGGGAATGTAAAATGGTATAGCTGCTGTGGGACACAATATGGTGGTCCCTCATGAAGTTAAAAATAGAATTATATATGATCCAGAAGTTCTGCTTTGGGTACATACCCAAAAGAATTGAAGGTAGGATCTCAAAGAGATATTTGTATTCCCATGTTCATAACAGCATTATTCTTAATAGCTAAAATGTGGAAGCAACCCTAGTGTCTGACAGGGGACAAACGGATAAGTAAAGTGTGGTATATACCGTTGATCTTCAACAACATCGGTGTGAACTGCGTGGGTTCCCTTATACATGGATTTTTTTCAGTAAATATGGTATCATGAATGTATTTTCTTTATGATTTTCTTAAATTTTTTCTAACTTCCTTTCTTGTAAGACTACAGTATATGATACATGCAACATATAAAATATGTGTTAGTCTGCTCTTTATGTTATCAATAAGACTTGAGGTCACCAGTAGGTTACTGGTAAAGTTTTGGGGAGAGTCAAAAGTTGTACGCAGATTTTCAGCTGTGTGATAGGTTAGTACCTACAACCTCCATGTTGTTCAAGGGTAAACTGTATATACAATGAAATATTATTTGGTCTTAAAATGGAAGGAAATTCTGCAATATGCTGCAACATGGATGAAGCTTGAGGACATTATGCTAAATAAAAATAGCCAGTCACAAAAAATCAAATACTGTATGATTGCAGTTATATGAAGTGCTTAGAATAATCAAAATAATAAAGACAAAAAGCGTAATGGTTAATTGCAGGCACTAGGGAAAGGGGAGATTGGGGACTTACTGTTTAATAGGTATAGAGTTTCAGATTTACAAGATAAAAAGTTATGAAATTAGATGGTAGCGTTGGTTGCACAACAGTGTGACTGTATTTAATAACCCTGAACTGTAAGTGTAAAAATGGTTAAAATGGCAAATTTTATGTATCTTTTACCCCAGTAAAAAAGAGTAAAAGGTCTTAAGTTTTAGTTTTTTTTTTAATACAGGGTAGTTGAGATGAAGAGATAGTATATACCATAGGCTATCACGTGGTAGCAAACACCACATAATCTCAGTGGTTTAACACTGTAAAAGTTAATTTCTCAGTTATGCAGAATCTGCTGCATTTCTTGCTGACTTTGAGGTGTTGCTCTTCATGCAGCAATTCAATGATGTCAACCCACTTAAGTTTTATAGCTTAACTCTGTCACTATAAAGTCTCCTTAGTCATTGCGGCAAAGGGAGAGACAGCTGGCAGATTGAGTGCTGTTTCCTCTATGCTTAGGCCCTGAGGTCACTTCTACCCACACACCATCCGCCAGTCAAATGTCTGTTTTGTGTGAGTAAGTGGAGGTAGCTCCACTAGTTGAGACAGTTATTCCAGAAGACCATATATGGAGGAGAACATGGCACATTCCTTTTCAGTAGAGTTGAATGTAAGGTATCTGTGGGTTATACCCAGGTAGGGGTATCAAGAAGACTATTAGGCTGATAAGTATGATGTTTTGCATAAAGGTGAGAACTAGAAATTTTGGATCATCAAAACAGAAATGCCTATAGTTAAAACTACAAAAATAGATTACCTTCCTCAAGAGAAAATACAGGCAAATTTTGTTTACTTTCTACTGTTTCCTGAGACTTACATTAAAATGTTAATTAACAGATGCCATTCTTTTCATCCTTACATAATATAACTCAATGAACATATGCCCTCTATATAACTTATTGTTAACTAATTTCAGAATTTACTTTATTGGATATGAACTGCTACAGGTTTTTAATGAGATTTCAGGGCTTTTAAGATCTTTTTTCCATGTTGTATGTCTTAAAAATGCCTTAAACATTTATGGCATAATATATCACAGGCAGTTGTGATATTATGTACCCCATAGCCATTTCATTGTTTTGACATTATAAATTTAATATGTTCCAAAGAGGTTGGGGGTATAAATGCTACACTTAACATTTCAAAGAAGTAAATTAAATGTAGGCCAAAAACATTCCTTAAAATAATTCAGTCCAAATCCTATCAGCTGCAGGTTACTTTCTCTGTTTTCCTTAAAGCATCTGAAGTTTTCAATATTTCTGGTTTCAGTTCCTTAGCAAAACTATGTAAGTCCTTTTGTTTGTTTGTTTGTTTATACTCTTGGGTAAGATAACCTATTCATTTTAAGTCCCATTTAATTCTTTAATATATTTGAATAGTCACTTGAATTTCAAAATATCAGTAGAAGTTTTTTTTTTTAATTTTTTGGTAAATTATTTCCTTCTAATCATAACAAAAATTCTATATTATGAATGGTAAATAGCTTATAAAAAAACATTTTAGCAGAGATAAGTCAGCATGTTTGGTGATGAACCTGTCTCTTGATACCATTAGAACTAATCCTCAGCCAGTAAATTTCTGCATATTTCTAGAACAGTATAATCCCCAGTAACATAAATTAAGAGTTTTTTTAAATCAATTATATAGTAAACACCAAATGTCCATTAACATTAATAAGTCAACAACTTTAAAAACTAATAAATTTTGAAGTTGATAAAAGTAAATATTAATATATTGATAAATTACTGACTTGCTAAAATTAGTATTTATTGTCATTAATCTAAATGGGAAGTAGCTACATGTGGGACAAAGAAGGAATTTTTTTAACCTAAAACAGGAAGGAAAATTCACAGTACCTAAACATACTGAGGAAGCCCAGAAGTATTGTCAGTTCTTCTGAAAGGGTGTGTAGGACACTTAATTATAGTAAATCCTTGGTTTGCAAGCATAATTCATTCCAGAAACATGCTTGTAATCCAAAGTACTTGTACATCAAAGCAAATTTCCCCATAAGAAATAATGGAAACTCCGATAATTCATTCCACAACCCAAAATATTCATATAAAAATGATTACAATACTATAATACAAAGTAATAAAATACAAAATATAAAGAAAAATAAATTAACCTGCACTTACCTTTGAAAACCTTCATGGTTCATGTGAGGGAGACAAGAGGAGGGTTATTGTGTAGGATGACTTTCACTATCACTAACGGAATCACTGCTCTCTATTGGCTCAGTGGGATCTTTCTTTTCATGCAACTTTAACAAGGAACCTATCCAATGACACTTGCTTTTGCCTCCTTTTGAGGATTTTGTGGAAATGTGACATTGCATTGATGATCACCCACAATTCCTCAGCGAGGAAGCAACAGAGAGGGACGGAGAGGAGGGAGGGAGAGAGAAAGAATAACATTGGCTCAGGTGTGATCATGGCATGTTTGGCATTCACGTCCTGCTCTTTCTACTTGTATTGCAAGACATTGCAAGAACACTCGCAGAACAAGTTACTCATGATCCAAGGTTTTATTTTACTGTACTTCTAAAATGACACTAATGTCAAACATGAGTTTTGGGTGATTAGATGAACCCAGTTGCAACAATAGGACCATAGTATTTTTCTGTGGTCTTTGGAGTCAAGTGATTCTTGTCTAAAATTTTTGTTTTGCTACCACGCCCCTTTCCTTTCTAGATCTGTTGCTGGAGAACAAAGGCTTTTGGTGTTTGTTAACAGTTGGCATTTCCAGGTTGTTGGATATAAGAACAAAAAGGAAATCCAAGGAACTTACCATTGTGTCATTCTTTTGGGTCCTAGTCTCCTTAATCAATCTACTATCTTTTTTCCACCCTTTTTATGTTTGTGTGGGTTTGGGTTTGTGTGTGGGTATAGTTTTATATGTATACATATGTAGTTTAAAGCCAGTTTTTAGTTGTACTTTTCTATTTCTTATAAAGTTCAAGGAAAGTATGTCTGCTCCATCTTCTGGAAACAGAAGTTAAAGCTAACTTTTTTTTTTTAATTTTTTTTTAATGTTTATTTTTGTGAGAGACAGAGCATGAGCTGGGGAGGGGCAGAGAGGGAGACACAGAATCGGAAGCAGGCTCCAGGCTCTGAGCTGTCAGCACAGAGCCCGACGCGGGGCTCGAACTCACGAACTGTGAGATCATGACCTGACCCGAAGTCAAAGTCGGACGCCCAACTAACTGAGTCACCCAGGTGCCCCCATCTATTCTTGAAGTAAGACAGGCAAAACTCCTTTTCTATTTAGGAAAACAAAGGTGTATTTTGGGTTGATATATTTAAGTAATCAATTGGCTAAATTGTAGTGCTTATATTTTAGATAATCCAATTTTTTTAGAATCATCATTTCATCACTACCCCTCCACCAGCCCCAGTCACATATTTATGTGTCTTAGAAAACGTTACTTCTAGTAGCAGACAAATTTTGCTGTCTAATATCATTAATTTATTCAGTCTCCAGTTTCTTTTCAATGGTCCTTGATCGGTTTCCATTCCTTCTTAGTATCTGTATACCTACTGCTTCTTATTTCTAGAAATCAAAGTTGGTTTATTTTTTTTTAAAGTAATCTCTACGCCCAGAGTAGGGCTCAAGCTTAACAACCCCAAGACCAAGAGTCACATGTTCTACCGACTGAGCCAGCCAGGTGCCCCTAGAAATCAAAGTTTTTTTAAGATACTTGAGTTTATCGGACAGTAAGTGAATTATTTGAATCATGAAAATATGAGATCACTTAAAATACTTCTCTATAATTTAAAAAGTATCTTTTCTTGTACTTTTTAAATTATAGAATGGATAGGACACCAAGAATCATCATATACTAGTTTTAACAATTTACCCACATATAAAATTTTATACAGTCACATACATAGAGAGAAACCCTTTCATATTGAATTCTCACAGAATAGGAAGAAAAGATAGTATTGCAGGGTTTGGCCTTAATATCAGTTGCTCTCAGTTTGAATGGTTTCCAGTAAGAATCTGAATACTTTTATGTCCCCTGGGTTTATTTAAATACACTTTTGTCTACATGCACTTAAGTGGACAATTCGTAGATAACTTATATTTTGAGACAGTTTCATTCTTTACTTTCCCACACATTAGCCATGATTTTGTAAAAAAAAAAAAAAAAAATTAATTTCCTCAAAACTTACTACTTTAAGGATTTTTGATTCACATTATCTAAAGTGTTTTTTTTTTAAATATAATTTATTGTCAAGTTAGCTAACATACAGTATATACAGGGTGCTTTTGACTTCGGGAGCAGATTCCCATGATTCATCACTTAGATACAACACCTAATTCTCACCCCAACAAGTGCCCTACTCAATGCCCATCATCCATTTTCTCCTCTCCCCTGCCCTGCCATCAACCCTCAGTTTCTTCTCTGTATTTAAGAGTCTCTTATGGTTTGCCTTCCTCTTTGTTTGAAACTATATTTTTCCCCTTCCCCTCCCCCATTGTCTTCTATTAAGTTCCTCAAATTACACATATGAGCTTATCAATTTTGTTTATTCTTTAAAAAAAACAGCTCTTAGATTCATTGATCGGTTCTACTGCTGTTGTTTTTTTGCTTTGTTTTGTTTTTGGATTCTATATTGTTTATTTCTGCTCTAATCTTTATTATAATTTATCCTCTTCTGCTGGCTTTGGCGTTTCTTTGCTGTTCTGCTTCTAGTTCCTTTAGGTGTTAAAGTGCTTTTTTTTTTTTTTAAAGTCTTTTTGATTACATGCAAAGAAATTTAGTGCCGCTTCTCTTTTTTCCTGGCCTTCTGTAAAACTTTAACTGTATACTCAGCCACCCAGATGGCCTTAGCCATAGATAAAACTCTGTGGTAACTGTTCCAAAATCCTGGCCTTTTTTGATTCCTGGAATAACAGAAAATACCTGCCTCCATTTTCTTCTTTCCTTAGGTATGATGGTGATTCTCATTGGACCCAGCTAATATTTCCCTTAAACATTAGGACTGCTTTCCAGAATGTAGAGTGACCATCTCTTTGAGAATGAAAACAGCTGGCAGAGATGATCATGATGATATTAAAACTGGAATAGGGTTGCTTTAGACTTCTTACAAGGATGAGGAAATATGTGCTAGAAAGTAAGGTAGTGATCAGGATTAAAACTTCAGTCGTACTTTGTTTTTGAACAGCCTCATTTTAGACATTAGTTTGGGTCAGTATAGGTGGGTGTGTGTGTGTGCATGCGCACATGTGGCTGTGTGGTTACATAGCCATGGAATGTCGGGAAATCTTTGCAATACACACAAACTGGTAACAGTTACTTGAAGAGGAACTGTCGAGAGTAGGAGGTAGACATAATTTTATGGTTATAAATTCTTGTACCACATGAATGTACAAAAATAACTCAAGAGAGGTGCACCTGGGTCATGATCTCACGGTTCGTGGGTTTGAGCCCCGCGTCGGGCTCTGTGCTGACGGCTCAAATCCTGGAGCCTGCTTCAGATTCTGTGTGTGTCTCTCTCTGCTCCTCCCCAACTAGCACTCTGTCTCTGTCTCTCAAAAATGAATAAAACGTTAAAAAAATTTTTTTAATAACAGGGCAGTGATGGTCAGTTTGGGTTGCTGTAGCTGAGATTCTTTATGGTTTCATTTTTCTTGGTGCATAATAGAAAGTGTTGGCAGGATAATAAGCTTCAAGACTTCATCAGTAAACTGAAAATACTAATCGGGATCAAAATTAAACTACCAAACCGATTTATTTAAGAGTCAAAACAAAATCGGTGGAAAATACACTTCACTGTTATAGAACTTAAATGCCAGTTGAGAAAATAAAATAGGATGTAAAGGTAATCTGACTATGACAGCTGTTGGGCTAAATTCAGCACAGATTTTTTTTTCTAATTCTATTGCCATCCCCTTCCTATTGCATTGCCTCACATTGTTCTTTCAAAAGCTGTTCAACCAGTGGAAAACAAACTTTCCCAGTTACAAAGATAATCCTCAGTCATTTGTGTATAAAAAGACAAATATATAACACAACTCAAGAATACTTATGAATGACTGGGGCCCGTGGCTCATTCGCTAGAGCATGCAACTCTTGATCTTGGGGTTTTAAGTTACAGCCCCACTTTGGGTGTAGAGATTACTAAAAAAATAATAAAATCTTTAAAATAATAATGACTAATATATATTTTTTTTCATGATATGAAGTTTAAAATAAAGCTTAAAGGTAATCTGTTGAGATTTCATTAAATGTATAACCAACACTGAATTTGGCACACCTAACTGAAATTGTTAGAGGTTATGCTTTTTTCATTTTGTACAGATACCAATATAACTAATTAAAGTTTAATAACAGTTCACTATGATAAAATTATTTCCAAGGTTTAACAAATGTATGCAGAAGTAATTTTAATATTTCCTTAAAGATAAGTATAATTAGGGGCGCCTGGGTGGCTCAGTCGGTTGAGCGTCCGACTTCGGCTCAGGTCATGATCTCACGGTCTGTGAGTTCGAGCCCCGCGTCGGGCTCTGGGTGACAGCTCAGAGCCTGGAGCCTGCTTCGGATTCTGTGTTTCCCTCTCTCTATGCCCCTCCCTGACTCATGCTCTGTCTCTCTCTGTCTCAAAAATAAATGAACATTAAAAAAAAAAAATTTTTTTTTAAAAAAAGATAAGTATAATTGGAAATAACCCAAATTAGGGTAAAATTTATTCCAGTGTGTTTTCTAAAATATCTCAGAATATTTCCAACTATTATTATTTCTAAAACTTATTTAGGTAGGTTAATAAAATTATCACAAACTGAAAAGCAAAGATTAGTGAACTAGATAACTCTGGTTGGAACTTAAACCTTTTCTTTTACTGTCTGGGTTCAAATAACTAACATACACCATTTCTTACCTTAACTAAGTATTTTTCTGTGAAATACAGTTTCTCTAATGCCTTGTTTGAGCACTGACATCTTAGTCTTACAGAATAAATAATGAACTCCTTTTCCTCTGAGTGGGTATGTATACCTATATACATACATATGCATTTACAACTACAGAATTTTATTTTAGTAAGTTTCTTCCTTCCTTTTTCTCTCTTCTTTTCTTCAGACAATCTTATTCTTTATGTCATTGAGACCAGAGGAATTTAACTATCTGCACATGCACATGGCATGGTTTAAGAGGGAAAGTATCTGGATATAAAATACCTTTCATGTCAGTAAAACATGAAGGACTTATTCCTTTTGCTTGTTGATCTTATCTTTAGAAGAGCAAAGTCCAAGAGCTCCTTAGGAGCACAGAATCATTTATACGGTCTGTATAATTTCTCGTGTTCTGTGAGCTGTCAGTATTTTAGAGCTCAGCCTCATGACTATGCAGGGGAGCAAACTTAAAACCAAATTTCTGAACACTAGACATAGAAACACTAAACTTTGATCATCATCTTCATGTCTTATAGAAATGGAGAACTAAGTTCTTA
Source organism: Paguma larvata (assembly GCA_030068075.1). Taxonomy (NCBI): domain Eukaryota; kingdom Metazoa; phylum Chordata; class Mammalia; order Carnivora; family Viverridae; genus Paguma; species Paguma larvata. The sequence continues at coordinate 102,049,977 of CM057828.1, forward strand.
TGACTATGTCATAAGACTATGTCTTCATTCACTTACATGTATTAAATAAGTAATCTTTGGTGATCAGTTCCTTTGGGAGGATTTCATATTCTTTCCTAAGAAATATATGAAATAGATTCTGCTTTCAAAGTGGATTTGTATGTTTTCTATTAGCACTGCTTTTAAGTTTTTAAACTTAAACTAGGTATCACATATTAAAGATTAAGTGGCACGTTCAGAGAAAATAACCAGCCAAGTTCATTTTCGGTCCACTTTACTACTAAAATCAATACGAAAAAGTTTCTTAACCAAGTGAATGATGTGCAAATGTTTTGCTCACGTCCCGGGTACACCTCTTTGCCCTTTCCTCTCTCCTGCCCCCTTTCCCAAGAGCTGCTTTGTAGAAAACTTTCCATTTGTCATGCAATACCACATGACATAAGGAAAATTACCCTATATATTTCAAGGTCACCTTAAGTCACCTCAGAAAAGAGAAATTTGGTTAAGTATTTTCTTTGCTGTCATTATATATTAGAGGGAGGAAACAACTTACTAATGTGTATATATTATTAGGTAAAAAATGTGGAGAATCTAAATGCCCAACAATATGAGACTCAGTAAGCATCCATTCAACTGAATACCATACAGCCAGTTAATATTATATTTTAGAATAATTTTTTTTTTGCTTTCAGTTTTTTTGTTTTCATCATGATAAGTGACTCTTTAATCCCTATCACCTATTTCACCCATCCACCCCCAGCCATCTCCACTTTGGTAACCATCAGTTTGTTCTCTATAGTTTAGAGTCTGTTTCTTGGTTTTTCTCTCTCTCTTTTTTCCCTCTTCATTGCAAGAATAAATTTAACATAGTGAACATGTCAGCCTATTGACTTTTAAAAATTTTATAACTCACATTTTTGCTTGTAATTTTTTTTTTGTTTAAAGAAAAAAATTTTTAATGGTTACTTATTTTCCAGAGAGAGAGAGAGAGACAGAGTGTAAGTGGGGGAGGGGCACAGAGAAAGAGAAACACAGAATCTGAAACAGGCTCCAGGCTCCGAGCTGTCAGCATAGAGCCCAACGCAGGGCTTGAACCCACGAACAGTGAGGTCATGACCTGAGCAGAAGTCTGGCGCTCAAATGACTAAGCCACCCAGCTGCCCCTGCTTGTAATTTTTAAACCCTATAGAAGGAACGCACAGTTCCATGAATATTTTCACATTATAAGATGTATGTAATAAAAATAATAAGTTAGATAACCATAAGATACATAAAATAAATAAGACTGTGACAGTGCAGAGAATAGTAATATCTGTCCATATACTCACCAAACAGATTAAGAAATATGTGTGAAACTACTAGAGATAACTGTGTCACCATTCCTGATAACATACATCAATCCTTTACTCTTTCCCACCTTCCACACCACTAACATCTCCTTTTCTAGACACTTGTACTGTATATGTACATATTCCAAAGCAGCTGATACTATTGCTTCCTATGCTATTAAGCTTTATGTGAATGGTATCATGACTTCTAAAACATGTTGTATCTTTCCATTTTGAAGTTATTCTTTGGTGCTCATAAGTACTCTTTTGTGATTTCATTCACAGATCATTTTTGTTTAGAAAGATAGGTACTTTCCTAAGTTCTTCATATTTTACTAGCTATCTCTATGTTTTTTTTCATAATACATTTTTACTTGGTTAATACTTATATTTAACAGTCATCTGTCTCATAGTTTGTAGATCTCATGGATATTTTGGCAGTGAAATAATGCAAATATTGAATGTTTTATATTTTCCTTTTCAATTTCTATACCTTTGATTTAATTTGAATTCCTTATTGCCCGGGTTAGGACCTTCATTATAATGTTGAATAGGATGGGACACCTGTGTGGCTCAGTTGGTTAAGGGTCCAACTTCAGCTCAGGTCATGATCCCATGGCTTGTGAGTTTGAGCCCCGCATCAGGTTCTGTGCCGATAGCTCAGTGCTTGGAGCCTGCTTCGGATTCTGTGTCTCCCTCTCTCTCTCTCTCTCTCTCTCTCTAAATAAACATTTAAAAATATTTTTATATTAAAAAAAATAATGTTGAATAGGAGCAGTGGTAAAAGATAGCCTGTTTTTGTCCTTCAATGTAATGCCTTCACTTCAAAACTGTCACCATTACGCAAAATGTTTGCTCTCTAGTGAAATGAGAATTCATTTACTGTTGATTTATTAATATTTAATATTCTGCATCATTTTTGGTAAGTTATTTTTATGAAAAGTTTCCCCTTTTTAACTAAGTATTCAAGTGTGTCGGCATACATATAGTATTTGATGGTTTTTAAAATCTGTGTCTATAGTTATGCCCTCCTATTTTGCTTTCTTTTATTATAGGTTTGTGTCTTTTATTCTTGGCATGTTTTGCTGAACATTTATCTATTATTAATTTCAAGGAAGCTGATTTTTATGTTGTTATTTCTATTTTTAGAAGTTCATTGGGGTACCTGGGTGGCTCAGTTGGATAAAGCATCCAACTTCGGTTCAGGTCATGATCTCATGTTTGTGGGTTCGAGCCTCACACTGGGCTCTATACTGACAGCTCAGAACCTGAAGCCTGCTTTGTATTCTGTGCATGTCTCTCTCTCTGCCCCTCCCCTGCTCGTGTTCTGTCTCTCAAAAAAATAAAACGTTAAAATTTTTTTTAATTGTTTAAAAAGTTCAGATAAACAACATTACACCACAAGGAACTAGAAAAAGAAGAAACTTAGCTGAAATTTAGTTGAGGAAGGAAATAACAAAGAAAAACTCAGAAATAGATAAAATAGAGACCAGAATAAACAATAACATAACATTGAAAGTAATGACCAGTTAAAAAAAATAAACAAAATTGGCAATGCTTTAACTTTATTAGTTAAGGGGAAAAAAGAGAAGACTCAAAAACCAAAATGAGAAATGGAAGAGAAAATAATAAAACAGATAATCACAGAAGTACATAGTGTAATAATAGATTACTATAAACAGTTATATACTAACAAATCAGATAACTTAGGAAAAAAACATAATTCCTAAAAACCCAGAAGTTACCAATAATGAATCATGAATCTTGACTCTAAGAAATAGCAAATCTTCTTAGACCAATAACATGAAAGAATGAAAGTCGAATTAGGAAATCAGAAATCTCCCAGCACAGAAAAGCCCAAGCCTACATGGCTTCATTGGTGAATTCTACCAAACGTTTAAAAATTTTTTTAAAACTGGGGCGACTGGGTGGCTCAGTCAGTTAAGTGTCTGACTCTTGATTTCAGCTCAGGTCATGGTATCACTGACAGTGTGAAGCCTTGAGATTCTCTCTCCCTCTCTCTCTGCTCCCCCCTCAAAATAAATAAATTAAAAAAAAATTTTTTTAAACATTAAAAAAAATAATGACAGTGGTGCCTAGGTGACTCGGTAGGCATCCAACTTGTGGTTTTGGCTCAGGTCATGATCTCATGGTTTATGAGTTTGAGCCCCAAGTTTGGCTGTGTGCTGACAGTGCAGAACCTGCTTGGGATTCTCTCTCTCTCCATCTCTCTCTGCCTCTCCTTTCCTCTCTCTCTTTCCCTCTCTCTCTTTCTCTCTCTGTCTCAAAAAAAAGTGAATAAACTTAAAAAAATAAGTAAAAAATAAAAATAATAATGACAATCTGGGTGGCTCAGTCAAGCGTTCAGCTCTTGATTTCAGCTGAGGTCTCTCTCTGTCTCATTCTGCATCACAAAAAAAATAATAGACAATCTATATCAAAATCTTAACAAAAAATGGAATAGAGGAAACACATTCAAAATCATTCTATGAGGCCAGCATCACCCTGATACCAAAGGAGAATAAAAACAATACAAGAACAAAAAAGCCTAGTTTGTTCAGTATAAGAATTGCTAGACCAGCTTTCTTTTGACATCCACGTGCATGATACATGTTTCTCTACCTTCAATCTACAGGAGTCTTTAGGTCTAAAATGAGTCTCTTATAGGCAGCATATAGATGGGTCTTGTTTTTTTTTTTTTTAACCATTCTGACATCCTTTGTCTTTTGATTGGGGTGTTTAGTCCATTTATATTCAAAGTAATTATCGATAGATATGTATTTATTGCCATTTTATTACTTGTTTTGTCATTATCTCTGGAGATTTTCTCTGATCCTTCCTTGTCTTTGTCACTTCTGGTCTCTCCTTTGCACTCAATGAATTCTCTTTAATATTTCTTGCAGGGCTGTTTTACTGGTCACTAACTAGTTTTTGTTCTGTCCTCTTCTAAATGATATCTTTGCTGGATAGAATGTTTCTGACTGCGGATTTTTCCCATCTAGCACTTTGAATATATCATGCCAGTCCCTTCTGGCTTGCCAAGTTTCTGTGGAGAAATGTCCAGCTAGCCTCTGAGCTTTTCTTTTTAAGTTAGGGACTTGTTTTGTCTTGCTGCTTTTAGGATTTTTTTCTTTACCACTATATTTTACAAATTTAATTACAATATGTCTTGGTATTGGCCTGCTTTGTTGATTTTGATGGGAGTTCTCTGTTGCTCCTGGATCTGGATGTCTGTTTCCTTCCCCCAGATGAGGGTAGTTTCCTGCTATCATTTCTTGAAATAAATTTTCTGCCACCTTTTCTCTCTCTTCTTCTGGGACTCTTATAATATGAATGTTACTATGTTTGATGGAGTCACTGAGTTCCCTAAGTCTATTCTCGTGTTTTATAATTCTTTTGTTGAGTTTCTTTATTTTTCATTATTTTTTCTAGGTCACTAATTCATTCCTCTGCTTCTTCCAGCCTGCTATTCATTGCATCAAGCCTGTTTCCAATCTCATGTATGGCATTCTTCATCTCTGATTGAACTCTTTTATCTCTGTGATAAGGGTCTCACTGATGTCTTCTATTCTTTTCTCAAGCCCCGTGGGGATCCTTATGATTATTGCTTTAAATTCTCCATCAATCCTGTTTACTTACATCTGTTGTGCTTAGATCTCTGGCCATGACCTTATCTTGTTCTTTCATTTGAGATAAATTTCTCCATCATGGCATTTTATCTAAGTCTCTGCCTTCTTCTCTGTGTTAGAAAATCCAGTTATGTCTCCTGCTCCTGAAACTATTGTCCTTGTGAAGAAGGGGTCATGTAGGGTCCTAGGCCTAGCACTTCAAGGAATATTTCTGGTGTGTACTGCATGCACTCTGCTCTTGTGTTTTGGCTGATCTGTCCTTCAGGCCAGTCATCTGCAGAGGTTTTCCTTGCCTGCTGTGAGCAATGTTGGATCCCTGGCTTGAATGTGGCAGGTTTTAGCCAGGTATACTCTGGTCTGCTTGTGAAATAAAACCTGACACTAACTCCACCAGAACTGAGGCCCTTTAGAACTTTCTGGTCGGGAGATGTGATTTATTTTGAAAACCTGAATGTTTATTGATGGCGTAAAGGAAATCTATTGAATTTTATATATGTAGCTTCTTTCTGATCATCTCACTGAACCTTATCATAAGTTGTAATAGTTTTTCAGTTGATTCTCTCAGATTTTCTAGGTATATCATCTTTTCATTTATAGAACTTTTCCCCCCAATATTTATGGTCTGTATGTTATATAACATCCTCCCAAATTGAATAGTTGTTTAAAAAATGAGTAGTTTTTGTAGTAACATGGAAATATGGGTCCTAAATATCCTGAAGTAAAAAAATAGAGTTACAGAGTCCTATCCTAGATACAGTATAATCCAGTCTTTATTTTATTTTATTTAAGCTTTTTTTTTTTTAAGTAGACTCTACTCCCTCGTGGAGCATAAATTCACAAATCTAAGATCAAGAGTTGTATGCTCCACCAACTGAGCCAGACTGGCACACCATTCCAGTCTTTATTTTAAAAAATAAAGCAAGTACTGCATAGAGGGCTTAATTTGGGGAGATGACTCTTTCTCTCCAAAATATCTGTACTAATTTTGGTGCCTGTCGTAGTTTGCTTGGAGTGCATCCATAGACTGGATGGCTTAAACTGCAGAAATTTATTTTCTCACAATTCTGGAGCCTGGGAAGTCCAAGATCAAGGTGCCAGCTGATTCACTTCCTGGTGAGAGGTCTCTTCCTGGCTTGCAGAAGCCAACTTAATGGTCTTCTCCCATAGTAGAGAGTGGAAGTAAGGAACGAATGAAAATGAGAATGATCTCTTCCTCTTCTTAAAAGGCCACAGTCCTATCAGATTAGGGCCCCACCTTTATAGCCTCATTTAACCTTCATTACCTCCTAAAAACTCTAGCCAGATATAGTTACATTGAAGGTTAGGACTTATACATGAGTGGGGACAGAGGAGGGGTGCACAGTTCAGTTCACGGCAGTGCCCAAATTTTCTTTCCCCGATATCTTCAGATATCTGAAATCTGATGTTAATTTTATTTCAGACAGAATTAGTTTGTTTCTTATGACATTTTTTTTTCTGTATTTTTTTTAGTGTTTATTTTTGAGAGAGAGAGAGAGCATGAGCAGGGCAGGAGCAGAGAGAGAGAGAGAGAGAGAGAGAGAGAGAGAGAGAGAGAGAGGGAGAATCCGAAGCAGGCTCAAGGCTCTGAGCTGTCAGTACAGAGCCTGATCGCGGGGCTCGAACTCAAGAACTGCAAGATCATGACCTGAGCCAAAGTCAGACACTTAACCAAAATGTCTTATGACATTCTTAAGGTACTTGTTACTTTTCAGCGTGTCATAGAAATTTTTATCTCATTTTAACTTCAAGAATCATTTCCTCTTAGACACAAAATCGAATGAAGCTAATGGCAGACAACTATGAGGATGACCGCTTCACGTCCTCCCGTTCCAATCAAACCAATCACAAACCCTCCCCAGACCAGGTAAGACTTCCTTTGATGTTTTATAAAAAGAGATGAGCTTTTATTTTCTTGTATTTTATACCAGCATGTTACAAATTCCCAAGTATAAGTTAGAAAAATAAAAATAAATCATCAGTTCTGATATCTCCTTCAGTCATGTTTTTAAACACAGATTCAATTTTTATATAGGAAGGTGGTGGTGGATGATTCTGAATATTTAAAGAGGAGATGCTCAAAAGACTTGAGGACTATAAAAAAATCCTTGAATTGGGTTGAGAAAAAAATCTCAGAGATCTATACTAATTTGTAAATGTCCTACTTATTAAAACAATGCCTTATTTTAAAAAACTCTTCTGAGTTCAATAAGGCACAACTCTGTTTAGAGATAACTATTATTTAATTGCAAATTTTAAAATCTCTGATCTGAGCCTGGCCGGTTAGCTCAGTTGGTTAGAGCGTGGTGCTAATAAAATCTCTGATCATCACCTATTATAAAGAATGAAAATTTCTCCTCTCCCATTTCCTTGGTTGATCCCTCCCGTATTTGTCATTCTTAAGGAAAATTGTTGCCTTCAAATTCTCATCAATGCAAAAGAGGCATTGATGAGTCTGAAGGGACCCGTATTCAACTCCAGTCTTTTGGAAGAACTAAACTCTCCCAAGATCTTGAAAATGATGGATGGGGGAGAGTGGTGAACAGATTACCTCATATCCCATTGCCAAAAATCAGATTTCAACATCTCCATCACACTCAATCTTAAAATGTATTGCTGAAGGAAAAAAAAAAATAAGTAATTACATCCATATGACTAAAGAGTCAAGGGAAACTCCCCCACTAAACATCTTTACTGAATGATAGCAATGGCATTGTCTTAGAAAAAGAAATATTGCAGGTGAAAGCAGCAATAGTATCCAAATTGCAATTTTTCCTAAAATTCAGAAGGTATAGTCATAGTGTGATGACATTTACTACACCAGTTGAGGCAAGCCTTATATTTTAGAGGGAAAACAATACTGATCTTAATGTAGGCAGAATGGAGAACTGTCTGCCCGAGGTTAGCAAGTCTTTCTTTGCCAAGAAATCCTTTTGCTATCTCTGCCTGTTCTTAATATCCAGTATTAAATTTATGCCAGTGTGTACATAAGATGAGCATTAGATCCTTTCCTTGAAACAGGTTTTGATAATGTCTAATAAATACAAGGAATTGGATGCCTGGGAGTAGTGGGAGGCAAACAGGAATGGGGAAAGTTTGAAGAAAAGACAAAAATAAAGAAAAGCCTTCAATCTGATAATTTTGCCCAGACCTAGCCCTGGAATAGAGAGTATCCTGGAAAGGTAGGAAGAGTAGAAGTGTAATGACAAACTAATTACTAATTTGGATAGGTTAGGGAGTTTAGGGAATTAGAATCTAATATAAAAAGAGTCAAGAAATTAGAGACCATTTTCTTCTACTACATTATGCTTATGTCTTTGTTTTAAATACTAACCAACTCTTTTTCATTCCCATGCTGCTCTGGGGCATTGTTCCCTTTGTCAACTCTCTCCCCTAGGATGAGGAGGAGGGTATATGGGCATAGCCAATCAGATGCTCTTAGTTCAGCCATTTTGTTCAGAACGGTGAGAAACACCTTTCCTTGACTATAGAAATGTTTTCTGTTTGTTTGCTTTCATTTTTTTTTTTCCACAATCATTCTCACATCTTGTTTCTTTGTAATTCATGAAATTGTTTGGTGTGCTTTCTGTGTTCTCATTTTCACATGACTCCTGTGTGTGTTGCTATGCTTCTGACATAGTGGGGTTGGTTTTGTGGCTTTTTATTTCTTGTGTGTTAATAGTCACCTTTATGATTTCTTTTTGTACGTTTTTGGGAGAACTTCCAGGGCATATAAATAAATTTCTCCTTTTGTGATTTTATTAATAAACGACCTTATCTAGTGTGATTTAACAGTGTCCTGGTAAGGTTCAGAGTGACTTATATCAAAATGGAAATAGAAAATTGATCAAATATTCTGCCAGTAGGTTCAGATATACTTTTTATGATAATTAATTATAAATATATGTCTTTAAAAGAATTGTACTGTGAACTAAAACCTTTTGTTTCTATCCGTAGAAGGATACTCTGAATTCCCAGGGTCAGTGGTTCTTATAGAGTGCCTACATCCCCTAGGGCTTGGACATTACTCTCAGACTGTCCTTTAAGAAGTAAAGAAGTAAAGGAATCTTTCAAAAAGTCGGTCTAAAGAATTCTTTCCCTCTCTTTTATGGATCGCTGCTGTGTTAAACAGTTGCCAGGACACTGTCTAGATTCTCCTTTCCAGGCCAATTGGCTGGAAAATACAGTCCAGCTGTGGCAGTATCTCCCTTTGATCTGATGCCCTGGAGGTTTGACTAAGGAAATCCTTTTCTTAGAAAAAAAATAATTACAATTAATAAGTTCACACATATTGGTGGCCTTGCACTCCCTGGATTCACCGCCCTTGCTTATTGGTGATCTCACTCTTCTGGAGTCAGTTCTCCCTGAAAAATCTGTGTCTTGGTGTTATACTTCTTAAAATGATGAGGACATGTGTAGACCTCTCACTAGCAAACACAGCCAAGAAGGATGATGAGGTAAGTTGTGGAAAGGGGCATATACTGTGAAGATGGGAGGCTTTCCAAATGACTTTATCCTGAGGGTGTAAAAGGCAAAATGTATACCAGCCAGAAACCTCTCTGAGTTAGAGTGTTGCATGCCAGACAGAGCTAAAACTGAGAAAAGTAGTGTGCTAATTCTCTTTATCTACACTACCCCCCGTAAGGGTAGCTATTTGTCATCATGAAGGATGTAGGGGCCATACAGCAGTTGAATACAGTTTACCAGTCCCCTTCTTCTAAATGAACCTGCATGTCTATTTTGGCAGAACATAAGAGCCTCTTGGCATGCCGTAGCAGGAAGCACGTCCCTGACATATATGAGTACAGTATGTTGGTTGTATACCCTTTTTCTAGCCAATCAGAAGAAACAAGTTAGTGTTACAGGAAAGAAGGCCTATAGGTAACTTCACCAGGAGACTGAAAAATGAACAAACCTTTACGTACACTTTTTCCTAAAGTCTCCTTTGTATTTTCTCTTCTTCCCTAATAGAATAACTCCTAGAGAGAGTTGAAATGCTATTGATTTTGGGGGTTTTTCCCCAATTATTGCACTACTGAGCATACTGCACTAAAATGTTAACTGCCATTGGTTTAGCACAGTGCTGATCTTTAGCAATAGGCTGATCTTAAGTGGAGTTCCTATGATACAATACTTCAAATTTTGTAAAATGTGCTATAAATGTCATAATATCATAAGGGTTTTTAAGAAATGCATGAGTGACCTCTAAAGCACTGCAGAGGTAATGGCTTGATCTCAAGTTTTCTTCGCTTGTTTTCTTGCTAATTCTACAGGGAAAAGATTTTCCGAACAAAATTTTAAACTTTTGAATTTGATGATTTACCTTATAAAACTTATGAATTGTAAATAATGTTTTACATCTCAAACATTTTGTAAAACACAGTATGTATCAGTAGCAAAGCCTGGGTCTTACTGGATATAATCAATACTCAGGAAGAGAATTATAGAAGTATGGAGCCGAGAGGGGTCTAGGCAATTTTATAAGAAGTGGCAGAACATGATGGTTAAATTAAGACTCTAGGCTTTGGAGCAGAATGCCTCTGGTGAAATCTTAACACCACCATGTATTAACTGTGACTTTGGACAAGATGTTTAAACTCTCCGTGCTTCAATTTCTTCATCTTTCAAATGGGTATTGTTGTGAGAGGGAGATGAGTTGTGAGAGGCATAAACTTTGGAGCCAAGACAGCACAGCTTTCCATGTAGACTCCTCCACCTTCTTTGTAGCCTGGGGAAATTAAGTTAGTCTCTGAACCCCAGTTTTTTGTAAAAATGGGCTTATTAATGTCCTACTTTGTAGGGTTGTTGGACAGATTAATAAGTTAATGTATGGAAAATGAACAGTGTCTTCCACCATGTACTCTGCTTATGTTAATATGTTTGTTGTTGCTGCTGTCGTCATTAACTTGAATCCATCTCCAGGAAGTAGCATTCAGTAAGTGTTAGTTACTATTTTTATTAATATCTATTCCAGTGCCCTCATTTTATAGGCAAGGGTGCAAAAAAAACAAAAACAAAAACAAAAAGATTTAGATGTGACAGTAAGGCCCCCAGGCATTTCAGTGGTATGGAAAGAGGAACTAGTACTGACAGTGAAAGAGATAAGCTAAGACATATTGTTGATTATATCTCCCTTCTGTCCCCAAAAATTTAATCTCTTAGATGCGGAGGGATTTTTTTCCCTTGAGAAAACACCTTGAATTTTTCAATAAAAGAAATTTATTCACTGAAACTTTCTTTGAAAGAATTTTCTGTCAAGAAACCCTCCTCAGACACAGACACAGAATAAATACCTCCAGTTAGAAAGCATGAGGGGCCCGGGGCACCTGAGTGGCTCAGTTGGTTAAGCGTCTGACTTTGGCTCAGGTCATGATCTTGTGATTCATGAGTTTGAGCCCTGTGTCACGCTCCGTGCTGATAGCTCAGAGCCTGGAGCCTGTTTTGGATTCTGTGTCTCCCTCTTTCTCTACCTCTACCCCACTCATGCTCCGTCTCCCTCTCCTTCAAAAGTAAATAAACATTTTTTAAAATAAATTTTTTAAAAAAGCATGAGAGTCCCTTCTCTCTCTCCTCGACCTATAGGAAATCCATGTGAAATGTGTTCCCGCTACTTTCTATCCCTTTAATTTGTTTTTTTCTTTCTTGTTTTTCCCTTACAATAGTAGAAATTAGTCCCCATGGGGACAGGGACTTTAATATGTTTACTTTTATATTTCTATCATCTAGAACAATGCCTAGTATACAGTAGGCTCTCAGTAATTTCGTATTAAATTAATTAACTTCTGAATTCATGAAATCCAGAGAAGAAGTGTAAAGTTTACGTTGAAATGAAGACCATAGAATTAGCCGTTAGCTTTAATGTCAGCATTACTAGCACAAGAAAGGGAAGTTTTTAAAAGGAAGATAGGAAAAGTGTCTCAAAACAAAAGACCTGTAAAGAGAAATGTTAAGAATTTAAAGGAAAGCCATAATTAAGCCCTAGAATCTGGCTCCTATAATTTCATCCTGAATAAAAAAGAGTTGGCTATAATTGAAAAATATTTTCTGTTGAAAACTGAACATCCTTCAGGTAGAAACTTTTCTCCTAGAACCTGTGGCTCATAGCCATTAGGAAGAATCTGGACATAGTAGGTACCACGGCCATGTGCTCTTTGTATACTTCATTCTGTGGAAGCGCTTTGTGTAAACTAGCAACAAACCCCCTCAAATAAAGGATGTACTTGTCAGGAGACTTAGCAGTTGGTCTTGGAATAAGACCATTCCACTGACTAAAATCTGGAAATGAGTTGCAGGACTATTAGATCAACACTATAGCATCTCAAAACATGATTTGGACCAGTATGTTATAAAACTTTTCTTTCTTAATTAGAGATGTCACTGTTAAAATAAACTTTTAAGACAAATGTTTAATTTTTTTTAATGTTTACTTATTTTTGAGAAAGAAAGTGACAGGAGGGAGGGAGGGAGAGAGAGAGAAGGAGATACAGAATCCAAAGCAGCCTCCAGCTATCAGCACAGAACCTGATGGGGGTCTTGAACCCACAGACTGGGAGATCATGACCTGAGCTGATGTTGGATACTTAACTGACTGAGCCACCCAGGCACCCACATATTTTTTTAGTATTTTTAATATTTATTTTTTATTTTTGAGAGAGAGAGATAGAGTATGAGAGGGATAGGGGCAGAGAGAGGGAGACACAGAATCTGAAACAGGATCCAGGCTCGAGCACAGAGCTCGATAATGGGGCTTGAAATCACAAACCACAGGATCATGACCTAAGTCAAAGTTGAACACTAATCCGAATTAGCCACCGAGGTGCCCCCAGAAGTTTTTTATTTTAATAAAGTCAGGCTTATCAATTATTTCTTTTATGCATCATGCCTTTCATGTCTAAAAAGTCATTGCCTAAAGTCATGTCTAAAAAGTCACTTGGGATTTATCCTATGTTATCTTCTAGGAATGTTATAGCTTTGCATTTTACAGTTACGTCTGTGATCCATTTGGAACTGATTTTTTGAAAAGTGTAAGGTTTGTGCCTAGACTGATCTTTTTGCATGTGGATGTCCAGTTCTAGCATCATTTGTTGAAAAGACTTTGTTCAATTTTATTGCCCATGCTGCTTTGCCAAAGATCAGTTGACTCTAGGTATGTGGGTCTGTTTCTAGGTGCTCTGTTCTTTCCCACTGATTTGTCTGTTCTTTGTCAATACCGCACTATCTTTGTTATTGTAGCTTTATAGTAAGGCTTAAAAATCAGGTAGTATCAGTCTTCTAACTTTGTTTTTTCCTTCAAAATTGTGTTGACTATTCTGTGTCTTTTGGCACTCCATGTGAACTTCAGAATCAGTTTTCTGGTATCCACAAAATAACTTGCTGGGATTTTGATTAGGATTGCATTGAATCTAGAGATCAAGTTGGGAAGAACTGACATCTTGACAATATTAAGTCTTCTTATCCATGAACATGGACTATCTCTCCATGTGTTTAGTTTTTTCATTGATTTCATTCATCAGAATTTTGTAATTTTCTTCATATAGATCTTGTACATATTTTGTTATCTTTATACCTAAGGATTTCATTTGGGGGGATGCTATGTATATGGTGTTGTGTTTTTTATTTCAAATTCCACTTGTTTGTTGTTGGTATATCAGAAAGCAATTGACTTTTTTATATTAACCTTATACCCTACAACCTTGCTATTATAATTGCTTATTAGTTTTAGAAGTTTTTGTTGTTGTTGTTGTTCTTCATTCATTTGGATTTTCTACTAGACAATAATGTCATCTCTGAATAGAGACAGTTTTACTTCTTCCTTCCCAATCTTTGTATCTTTTATTTCCTTTTTTTGTCTTATTGCATTAACTAGAGCTTCCAGGACAATATTGAAAAGAAGTGGTACAGAGACCGTCCTTGAATATACCTTATCTTCGTGGGAAAGCCTCAAATTTCCCACCATTATGTATGATGTTAGCTTTATATATTTTTTGTAGCCATTCTTTATCAAGTTGAGGAAATTGCCCCTCTATTCCTAGTTTATTGAGAGCTATTATCATGAATGGGTGTTGGATTTTGTCAGGTATTTTGCCCACATCTATTAATATAATCATGTGATTTTCCTTCTTTTGCCTATTGATGATCATGAAGGCTTACACTAATTGATTTTCAAATATTGAACCAGCCTTGCATACCTGAGATAAATCTACTTGGTTTTGGTGTATAATTTTTTTTGATGTATTGTTGGATTCAGTTTGCAAAATTTTGTTGCGGGCTTTTGCATCTATGTAAATGAGAGATTACTGGTCTGTAGTTTTCTTTCTGATGTTTTTGCCTGGTTTGGTATTAGGGTAATGCTGGCCCCACAAAATGAGTTAGGAAGTATTCCCTCTGCTTCAATCCTATGAAAGAGATTGTAGAGAATTGATATAATTTCTTCCATTTAAGGAAAATGGGTAAAATTTATCAGTTAACCCCTCTGATGCAATTACTTTTTTAGATATTTACCTTAATCTTTGTGATAATATATCTTACAGTTAGTAGACTACAAATGCATTTTCCTTAAAAAATTATAAATCCTAGGGGCGCCTGGGTGGCTCAGTCGGTTGAGCGTCCGACTTCGGCTCAGGTCATGATCTCACCATTCCCGAGGTCAAGCCCCGCGTCGGACTCTGTGCTGACAGCTCGGAGCCTGGAGCCTGTTTCGGATTCTGTCTCTCCCTCTCTCTCTGTGGCCCTCCCCTGCTCATGCTCTGTCTGTCTCTCTCTCTCAAAGATAAATAAACATTAAAAAAAATAAAAAAAAAATTATAAATCCTAGATAAATTTCTTTATGTAGATATCTCTTGTTTGCTTTAAATATCGCTAACGTGTATTACAGAAAGACTCTAATATTATAAGGCTGTTTTAAACCTGGTACTCCCATCCTGTTATTATATGTAATAAGTCATCTCCATGCTTAAAGAAGAGTCCCATTCTTGGGGAGAAATTTTGTTTTCTGTAAAATAAATTTCTTCATTGAAATTCATTTTTTTCAATTATTTTTCCATATCAAAATAGAAGCTCGGTTTTTAATCTGATTTTATTCAAGGTTAGAAAAATTTTTTTTAAAACAGAAGCAGTGAAGGAAGTGGGGAGTTGTTTAATGGGTATAGAGTTTCAGTTTGTAAGGTGAAAACTGTGGAGGTTGTTTGCACACCAATATGAATATACTTAACACTACTGAACTGTCCACTGGTTAAAAATAGTTAAATGGAAATTTGTATGTTATGTGTGTTTTACTACAGTTTTTTTTTTAAAACCACAATTTAAACAAAGTTTTTAATAAAAAACAACTAATGATGATCTTCTGGCAAAATATGTTCAAAATATGCACTATTATTTGAAACATTATATAATTTAGTGAAGTGAAAAAGAGAGGCATCCTTCTTTCCCAGATAAATATCTCAAAGTTTTGAAATGGAAAAGGATTGCCTTTCAGCTTTTGTTTAGCTTTTTGTTCTCTACTTGGGAACAGGGCTCTTGATTTTAGTAGTTGAACTCTTAGCATATTAAATAATTTGTGCTGTTTGAGGGATTTCCTTGAGTTGAGCTACTTAGGATAGGAAGCTCCTTTAAAAGGATCATTTACATAAATTGTTATTTTTAAATATGTTCACACTGGGGCTTACTTTAACAAAGGTACACAACCATACTTATTACCAAGACTTTATGTAGCCAACCTAGCAACTATAAGCTGAGTTTTTAAGTGAGTTGAAATCTAAGTAATTTTACCAACTTCAATTAAATGGGATCTTTGCTTTTTTTTTTTTCCAGCCTTTTATTATAAAACTTTTCCAACATAGAGGAAAGTTGAAAAAATTATATCTTAAACCTAGAGTCTCTAATTAAGATTATTATGTTTACTTTATCACATCTTTCCATCTGTACATCAACCGATGTCATTTTTTCATGCATTTAAAAGTAAGTTAGAGACACTTGTATCCATCACCCCACGAGTATTAGTTAAAATTCAAAATTAGTTTATGGGTTTCTTTTTTTAATTAGTGAAATACACAAGTCTTAAGCTATACTATTCTATGAGTTTTGTGACCTACGCTCCTATTAAGATATAGAAAGGGGTTAACAAACTTTTTTTAAGAGTCACATAGTAAACATTTAGATTTATATAGCAGCTACTTAAGTCTTCCACTGTAGTGAAAAAGCATTAGTGAACAATAAGTAATTAAATAAGAATGATTCTGTTCCATTCTTTATTTATGGTCATTGAAATTTGAATTTCATAGAATTTTCATGTATCATGAAATAGTTTTCTCCAACCATTAAAAAAGCAAAAACTATTCTTAGCCAACAGACATACAAAAATGACGGCTGTCTGGATTTAGACCATTTGGTCATTGTCGTTTGCCAGGTCCTGATACAGAATATTAACATCTCCCAAGAAGATTTTCTCTTGCCTCTTGCCGTCTCCCAGTCTGTACCTACCTACTCACACCTAGAGGCAAACACAGTTAATGTTTGTGTGTTTGTTTGACATAAATTAGATTTCCTGTTCTAGAACCACATATAAATGGAATCATACAGCCTATACTCTTGTGTAAGATTTACTTTACTCAGCATAATACATTTAAATTTCATTATTTTTTTTGGAGTAAGGACCTATATGTCAGACCTGAAACCATAGAAGTCCTTGAAGAGAGCGCAGGCAATAATGTCTTTGACATAGAATGTACCAACATCTTTCTAGATATGTCTCCTTAGGCAAGGGAAACAAAAACAAACTATTGGGACTACATCAAAATTAAAAGCTTCTTCACAGCAAAGGAAACAACTAACAAAACTAAAAGACATCCTACTGAATGGGAGATGTTTGCAAATGGCATATCTGATAAGGGATTAGTATCCAAAAGATGTAAAGAACTTACACATAACTCAACACCAAAAAAAAAAAAATAATAATAATAATCCAATTAAAAAATGGGTAGAAGACATGAACAGACATTTCTCCAAAGAAGACATCCAGATGGTCCACAGACACATGAAAAGATGTTCAAGATCACTCATTATCAGGGAAATGGAAATCAAAACTACAATGAGGTATCACCTCACACCTGTTAGAATAGCTAAAATCAAAATCTCAAGAAATAACAAGTGTTAGCACAGACGTGGGAAAAAAAGAATCCCTCATGCACTGTTGGTAGGAGTACAAACTAGTGCACCCACAGTGGAAGAGAGTACAGAAGTTTCTCAAAAATTAAAAATAGAGCTACCCTGCAACCCAGTAATCACACTACTGGGTATTTAGCCAAAGAATATAAAGCACTAATTCAAAGAGATATATGCACCCCTGTGTTTATTGCAGCATTTACAACATAGCCAATTATGAAAGCAGCCCAAATGTCCATCCATAGATGAATAGATAAAGAAGATATGGTGTGTATACACACACACACACACACACACACACACACACACACACACAGAGTAGAATATTATTCAGCCATAAAAAAAATAATGAAATTTTACCATTTGCAATAACATGGATGGATCTAGAGAGTATAATGCTAAACTAAATAAACCAGTCAGAGAAAGACAGATGCCATATGATTTCACTCATATCTGGAATTTAAGAAACAAAACAAATGAATAAAGGAAAAAAAAGAAGAGGAGACAAACCAAAAAACAGACTCTTAACTATAGAGGACACACTGGTGGTTACCAGCAGAGAGATGGGTGGGAAGATGGGTCACATAGGTGACAGAGACGAAGAGTACACTTAATCATGATGAGCACTAATATTACAACACTGTACGTTAACTACACTGGACAAAAATAAAAAATAGAATCATTCATTTTCTTAATTGTAGAAGTAGTTTGTTCATTTTTATTGCTTAGTAGTATTCCATTGTGTGGTGACTGATTACAGTTCATTTGGATCTCTTGGATGTCTGGCCTATTCCCAGGTCGGAGCTATTATGGGCAAAACTACTCTTACACATGTCTTTGGGTGGACATATGCTTTTATTTCTTTGGGTAACTACCTACAAATGGACTTGCCTTAGTTATATGATAGGTATCTATTGAGTTTTATAAGAAACTGCCACTTTTTCAAATTGGTTATATCATTTTTTTGCTCCCACCAGCAACACATGAGACTTCTGGTTGTTCCACTTTCTTTCTAAACATTTGATACTTTCCATTTTTTTTAAATTTTGACCATTTTTGTGGCTGTATACAGGTATTTCATTTTGATTTTCATTTTAATTCTGTCACTGATTAGTGATGAGCACTTTGTCATGTGCTGACTGGCTATTTGTATGTCTTCCTTTCTGAAGCATCTGTTCAAGTTTTTATTTTTAATTGGATTTTTGTCTTATTAAATTGTAGGCATTTTTATATGGCTTAGATACCAGTCCTTTTTGAGATATATATTTTGCAGATATTTTCTCCTAGTCTGTGGCATGTGTATTCAGTTTTTTAATGTTATTTTTTCATTATCAGCAATCTTTAATTTACTGAAGTCTAATTTATCAGTTTTTAACGGTTACTACTTTCTAGGTTCTAAGAAACTTTTGCCTAACACGTAAGAGCTTATAGGGGGTCAAGGTTCTTTTTTTTTCCCAAATGAATATCCAGTTGTTCTTTTTTTTTTTTTTTAATTTTTTTTTAACGTTTATTTATTTTTGAGAGACATAGAGACAGAGTGTGATCAGGGGAAGGGCAGAGAGAGAGGGAGATACAGAATCCGAAGCAGGCTCCAGGCTCCGATGAGCCGTCAGCACAGAGCCCGACGTGGGGCTCGAACTCACAGACCATGAGATCATGACCTAAGCTGAAGTCGGACACTTAACCGACTGAGCCACCCAGGCGCCCCCTCCAGTTGTTCTTAAATACTGTTCTTTCTCCATTGAATTCCTGTGCACCTTTGTAAAAAAATCAAAGGTGTAAATATGCATCTGTGTTTGTGCCTCTTCTGTTTTATATTACCACACTGCCTTAATTGCTTGTTACATTTTCATAATATGTTAAAGTCAGATAGTGTAAGCCTTTCAAATTGTTAATCTTTTTTTTTTAAGTTTATTTATTTATTTCGAGAGAGAGAACACAAGTGGGGGAGGGGCAGAGAGAGAGAGGAAGAGAGAGAATTCCGAGCTGGCTCCACACTGTCAGGCCAGAGCCCAACGCGGGGCTTGAACTCACAAACTGTGAGGTCATGACCTGAGCAAACTCAAGAGTTGGACACAACTGCCGCATCAAATTGTTAATCTTCTTAATGTTGTTTTAGTTATTTCAGGTCGTTTGCATTTTCATATATATTTCAGTTTGTCAGTTTCTACGACAAATTATGCAGAGAGGTTATTGAGATTGCATTGATTCTGTAAACCATTTTGGGGATAGTTGACATCTTAACACTATTAAGTCTTTCAAATCATGAACATAGATCGTATAGTTCTCCATTTAATTAGATCTTCTTTAACTTGTATCTACAATGTTTTATTTCAGTTGTTTGCTGTGAATATATAAAAGTACAGTTGATTTTTTTTTATATTGAAATATCTTTCAGTTTTTCTTACCTCACTTATCCTGGCAGTTTTATTATTATGTAGTTTAAAATTCTTTCTCTTTTTCCTATAGATTTGCAAAAGTGTCTAATTGCAAATTGGGTCATATTTTTATTGATTTCCAGGGGAATCCCATTGTAATCAGAAAATGAACTTTGTATTATTTTAATATTTTACATTTTCTGAGGCTTTTATTTTATGTCTCAGGATACAATCCATGTTGATGAATATACATGTGTCACAGAAAGGAATGGTATTCTTTAGTTACTACATATAGTGTTCTATAAATATCAGTTAAGTTCAGGTGATTAATAAAATTGTTCACATATCCCATGACTTTACTAAAAACTTATTATAAGGTGGAGGAGCCCTGTCTATTAGTTGCTGAGAAAGAAATATTAAAACATTCATGTATAATTGGAATTTTTTTATTTGTCCTTTGAATTCTTCAAGTTTTGCTTCATATATTTTGACATTGTTATTATTTGCATACCTGTTTATGATTGCACTCTTGTTAAACTGTTCTTGTCATTATGAAATACCTTTATTTCTAGTAATACCCCTTGTCTTTAAATTATTAGTCTTAAATGAACAGGGAGCAATGTGATGTGACAGTAGAGGTCACTTAAGTGTTGTCTGGCAAATTAACAGGCATTCAGTGAATGCTTCTTGAATATTGACTTTCTCCAGCTTTAATTTTTCTCAAGATTGCTTTCTTTTGTTTATTTTTTAATTCATTTTTGAGAGAGAGAGAGTGGGGGAGGGGCAGAGAGGAGGGAGACAGAGAATCCCAACCAGGTTCTGCTCTGTCAGCACAGAGCCCAACATGGGGCTGAAATTTACAAACTGAACCATGAGATTATGACCTGAGCCAAAGTCAAGAGTCAGAGGCTTAACTGACTAAGCCACCTGGGCATCACGCTCAAGATTACTTTTAGAATATTCATGGCCTTTCATGGGTCCATACAAATTTTAAGATTATTTATTCTGTTTCTGTGAAAAATGTCATTGGAATTTAAATAAGGATTGCATTGAATCCATAGATTCGATTGCTTTGTGTAGTGTGGGCATTTTAACAGTATCAGTTCTTCCAATCCTCCATGAGCATGAAATATCTTTCCATTTCTTTGTGTCTTCTTTGGTTTCTTTCATTAATGTCATATGGTATTCAGTATACAGGTCTTCTTGGTTAAATTTATTCCTAGGTATGTTATTCTTTTTGATGCAATTGTAGACAAGATTGTTTTCTTAATTTCTCTTTCTGATAGCTTATTATTAGTGTATAGAAACACAACAGGTTTTCGTGTATTGATTTTGTATCCTACAGCTTACAGAATTCATATATTCTAACAATTTTTTGGCACAGTCTTTAGGGTGTTCTATATACAATATATCATCTGCAAATAGTAACAGTTTTACGTCTTCCTTTTGGGTTTGGATGGCTTTTATATCTTTTTCTTGCCTAATTTCTTTGGCTAGGACTTCTGATACTATGCTGAAAAATGTGGTAAAAATAGACATTCTTTTAAATATTTATTTTTGAGAGAGAGAGTGTGTGCAAGTGAGGAAGGGGCAGAGAGAGAGAGAGACAGGGGATTCAAAGCAGACTTTGTGCTGACAACGCAGAGCCCAACACAGGGCTCAAACTCATGAGCTGTGAGATCATGACCTGAGTTGAAACTGGACACTTAACTGACTGAGCCACCCAGGCACCCTGGTAAAAATAGACATTCTTGTTTTGTCTTGATCTTCCAGGAAGCACTCTCAGCTTTTTGTCACTCCATATGTTAACTGTGGACTTGTCATATATGGCCTTTATTATGTTGAGGTGTGTTCTCTCTATACCCACTTAGTTGAGAGTTTTTAATCACAAATGGATGTTTAATATGGTCAAATGCTCTTTCTGCCTCTATTGAGGTTGACCATATCATCATTTCATTCTTCATTTTGTTGATGTGGTATATTGCTTTGACCGACTTCCAGGAGTTGAAGCATCCTTGTGTCCCTGGAATAAATCCCACCTGGTCCAGGGGTGTGATCCTTTTAATATATTGTTGAATTCAGTTTGCTAACATTTTCTTGAGGTTTTTTTGATGTTTATATTCATCAGATACATTGGCTTATAATTATTTTCTTTCTTGTGGAATTTTTTTTCCTAGTTTTGGCATCAGGGTAATACTGGCCTCATAAAATGAGTTTTCAAGCATTTCCCTTCTTCTGTTTTTTAGAAGAGTTTAAGAAGAATTGCTGTTAATTCTTTAAATGTTTGGTAGAATTCACCAGTGAAACCATCTGGTCCTGGGCTTTTCTGGGGGAGATTTTTGATTGCTGATTCAATCTCCTTACTCAATATTGGTCTGTTTAGATTTTCTGTTTCTTCATTATTCAAACTTGATAGGTCATATGTTTATGGGAATGTATCCTTTTCTTCTAGGTTATCCAATTTGTTGGCATATAATTGTTCCTAGTAGTCTCTTACAAGCCTTTGTATTTCTGTGGTATCAGTTGTAACGTCTCCTCCTTTATTTCTGATTTTATTTAAATCCTCTCTCTTCTCTTCCTTGGAGAGTATAGCTATTGTTTGTCAATTCAAAACACTAGCTCTTAGTTTCAGTGATCTTTTCTATTGTCTTTTTAGTTTCTGTTTCCTTTATTTCTGCTCTAATCCTCAGTATTTGCTCCTTCTATTAAACTTTGGCCTTTATTTGTCCTTTTTCTAACTCCTTGAGGTATAAAGTTAGATTGTTTATTTGAGACTTTTCTTGTTTTTTGAGGTAGGGATTTATCACTATGAACTTCCCTTTTAGATTGACTTTAACATTTTAAAGAGAAATAAAGTAAACACTGAAGTAGTCCCCTGTGACTTTCTTTACTGGCCATCTGCTGAAACATTATGTCTTGAGAAGAGCTAATGATATATATACTTCACAGGTCAACAGTAACTCACTAACCCATAGCCAGGGAAAATACCAGAATGGCTTGGGACCTCAAGAAGCTTTTATTTGAATCTTTAAAACCTAAGAAACTTTTCTTTCTGTTGAATTGGTTGTTAATCTCTTTTTAGCTTTGGAATAGCATTTTTCTGCTTGGACTAGAGGAAGATTAGGATTTTTTTGCTGCCAAGAATTATTTCTTTCAAATTCGTATTTCTCTTCTATAAAGGGCACTTGTGTATAATTTTACTAAGGCACTTTTACTGGACTATGTTTAATAGTTGGGAGTGAGAGTACTTTTTGGTATGTGATTTTGCTACTTCTGTGGTGATAGTAATAGTTTCTTGCAAGAGTAGATGGTACCCACTTCTACTTCCTGCCTTCCTCTTTCCTCCAAACTTGTAAGAGCCCTTGATAAACAGAGTAGGGAAACAAGCATTGTATACCAGCGTTCTCACCACCCTCACCAGATCCTGACTGTTTCATTCAACTAAGAGAGGTGCCAGTCATCTATACCTGTCCAGCCTTATCTCACAGCAAAGAGTGAAACAGAGAAAGAATTGGTTACAAAAATAATCGTTCCTCTGTGAATAAAGGTCTCAGGCACATCATTCCCCCTTGATGTGTTTCAGCCTTTCAAGAATAACTGTGGGACAGTGTTGATCTGTTTACATGACTTGGACAGAGCTTTTAGCTTTTTAGCACAACCTTTCAACTGCCAAAGTTGTTTTTCTCTGACAGACTTTCTAGGATCAACTATCATTTTTCTGGCTCTAATGCACTGAGATACTAAATTCCTTAAAGTTCAAAATATGTCCGTTTTTCTGTTTCACATGAATTATCCAAGAAGAATGTAGACAGCTGTTTGATATAATTTAAAAAACATTAAATTAAGGTCAGAGACTTCAAGTAATTCATTAACCTCTTAGATCCTTAGTTTATTCATCTCTAAAATGAGTGTGATGATAACCGTCCTGTTTCTCTTAAGGCAGTGTAGTGAGTGTGGAAGTTGTCTGTAAAATCCATAATCTGCTATGCAAACAGCAGGTGTTATTGGGTAACCTGCACACAGCCGGCATTGACCTCATATAGCTTTTGCATGGTATTTGAAGTGTGGCACAGGCAGTCTTCGTTTTTAGTTTTAGAACATTTTTTACAGATACATCAAAGGAATGCTGATGGGAAAAAGATATAGTTGTTTGACACCAAATCTCTGTATTTTAAACACCAACTTTCTGTATTTTTAGTGTTAGTCAACATTTCCTGAAGTCCCTGTGCTTTGTGATAGCCTGCAGATGCTCTCAGAATTCTAGAACCTGTGCTCTAGACTACAGTTTTTGCCAAATTCAAATTACAACTATGTTATAAGCTTTGTGGACTATAATAGTTGATATAGTAAGATAAAGTAATGTGTACTAGCTACAATATGAAAGCTCTATCAATATTATCAGAGAAATAGAATACTACTTTTATTTCCCAACTGTAATCATTCCCCAGTTTTTTGACTATGTTTTGTCTACCTTTGTACTTCTAAATTCAACTTACCATTCTTTTTTCCTTCGTGATTTAGAATGATTTGTGACTGAACCAGATTTTATCTTCAACTTTTTTCTTCTTTCCTTTTTTTGAAGTGTGATTTACATTTTATTTATCTTCCAGAGGATAGCTTTTTTCAGACTTAAAAACTCAGATCCTTACATTGGCTTTGGCAGAGGTGATAGGGCAGCACCAGCAGATCTAAATCCCGTTGGGGGTGTTTGGGCCTTATGGGCTTCACGAAAGTCATTCCCGACTACCTTGCTACAAATGGCACAACTCCTGCAGTAATGTAGTTTCATTTACAGCTCGAGAAGCGTAAAGGTGTCAAAGACCTTAGCTTCAGAAATGTCCTCCTGATGGCTGTAGCCTCTGCTGTGTTTCAAACCATGAACTTTTTAATGGCCTAGTCCTTGAGCACACATCAGGCACAGTGGGTGCAATGAATAAGCTGCACATAAGGTTGGTGGCCCTTTTCTTCATGATAATTATTTCTTTTTTCCTTGGTCATCTTGGAAGCAAGCACCCAAGAGGTCCACTTTTTCTTATGAAAACATTTTTCTGCTGTAGAGGTATTATAACTGTTGGGATTCCTTCAAGATGACTGCCTCTGCCCTTCTTCTAAAAGCCCGCTAGGGTATTTAGGCCCCCAGGAGCCACAACACATTGATACTCTGGGTGGATTTACATATCTTCTTCCCAATTAGGATTTCTCTGATAACTGGTCAGCAGCCTAGAAGTATCTCAGACCCTCCTCCCTCACTTTCACTGCCTTTTTTTTTTTTCTTTTCTTAAAGCCTAGACAGAGTCTTCCAGAATTGGATGACCATCAAGATAGAGGCATGCCCAATCCCATTTCCCCATTCCAGCAGCACTCAAGAAAGAAGGAGGCCTCACTATATCTCCTAGATTTATATATGCTCTCTTCTCTCTACTTGTCAGAATGCACACATAGTGCACAAATGACTATGTGGGGACTTCCTTTGTGTGAGACCTCGGTGTCTTAAAGAAGGCAGATTCAGAAAAGGCAGATTTGTAGTCAACACTAATCACTTACCTTGGAAAAGGGAAGAACTACCCATAATCCCACCACCCTGAAGCAATCTCAGTTAACATTTTGTTGTCTCACAGTCCAGTGTTACTGTTTTTCTTAGGTATTTTCTTGTGTTGTCATAACTGCGATATATGCACATTAGTGCACTTAAAAATTTCTACTTTATTAAAATGTACTATTATATCCCACCTATGAAACTGACAAAATATTTTTTCTTTTGTGTCTCTTATAAGGCAATTATATTATTTTTATGGCCTTTTAGCTTGGTGGTAAAGTGTTGTCTTTAGACCTAATTTGAATGCTGCTTTGTAGCTGTGTAATTTCCCACAAATCACTTAACCTCTTCTCTGTCAGGTTCCTCGTTTGTTAAATGGCAATAATAAAACCTGCAGCAAAGGTTATTGTGCAGATTAAATATAATAAGGTATTTAGTGCACTTAACCCTTTGCCTGGCACATAAGAAGTACTCAATAAATGATAGTGACAAGACATTCCTAGTGGCTATGATACGACCCTAGAATATTTATGAGATCCATTGATGCCACTATTTTTTTTATCGACTTTTCCTGTCTCCTAAGAGAGTAACAGTACTTTAATTGCACAGGTAACGCACAATCCTAGTAATTATTTTTTCCTGCAGCAAAAGAAATTAATATTCTTTTCTGAATCTCTAATTGAATCATTAAAGTTTACCAGTGGTGCCTGAGCAACAATATAGGTACCTCTCCAGGGCCTCAAGGCATGGGATGTGAAGCACCCCATGATGGCAGGTGACTTTTTCTTCTGGAGTCTTCTGACCTGAAGGTGATTTTCAGGCAATAGTAAGAAATAGAAGCCAGCACCTCTATACTGTGAGTCTAAAGTAATTCTGGACATGCTTGACGGTTACATAAGCTCCACAGAGTCAGGGACCTCTTAGACTACATGAGAGAGTTGTAAGTAATTTAGGGAAGAGAACTTTCTCTTAATGTATTCTTAAGACATCATTTATACGGTTTCACAGGTACATCCTACATTTTTATAGTTTCTGCTGAATGATTTAAGGTGACATTGTCCTGTGACTCATGTGATTTATTTCGTAGACTCAGAGCTACGGTATTTTAAATGTTTCTGGAACATATGCTCTCAGATCCTTTTAAAAAAATTTTTTTAATGTGTTATTTTTTTTTTGAGAAAGACAGAACACAAATGGGGAAGGGGCAGAGCGAGAGGGAGACACAGAACCCAAAGCAGGCTCCAGACTCCAAGCTGTCAGCACAGAGCCTGATGTGAAGCTCAAACCCACAAACCGCAAGATCATGACCTGAGCCAAAGTCGGACGCTTAACCGACTGAGCCACCCAGGCGCCCCACCATTGGTCCTTATCTTAATGATTATGAGCATTTGACTAATGAGGAAGAGCTGTCTTTCCCCTGTTTGGGGTATAATTTGTGATTGAGACATTCTTCCTGGACAATAAAAATATCCTTACATTTTGTGCAAAATAAAATTTTTCACATCAGTTGATTTTCACAGTCATCCGAAAATGTGGGGACCCTGCAGAACTCAGTATATATTTATTGACTGAAAAAGCTGGTGAGTTTTTATCGTAAAGGAAAGTTGCATGTAATTCGCTTAAGTTTTTAATGCAAATCTTCTAACTTCTTCTGTACCTTAACACGTTATTTATCCTGTAATCTGACCCTGTTCATGTGTAGCAGTTTCCCAGACTCAGCTCCATTCAATATCTAGTGCACATTCTAGACTAGGTCATCGAGTTCACCATGCACACCCACCAGTTACCATATGATAGGACCCCTTTTTAATAGTTTTGGAAGACAGGCCTAGCAGTTGCCCATTATATCACATTTTTATTTTGTAGAGTTATGTTTTGGAGGAGATGATTTGAATCACATTTTATCTGAACTATTAAACAACAATCTTGTTACAATAGGATTCTACAGTATTCTTTTCATTAACTTGTCCTCAGCTTCTCACTAATTTGTTATTTTCTATACATTCTCTCTGTCTTTAGGATTACTATCTGTTTTGGGTTAAAAGAATATTTTCTCAAATACAAAAATGCATCATCAACCAAAACAAAAGAGTTATTCTCCATTGATGTGTCTTCCCCCTTCTTCCTGATCCGAGGATGACGAGGCTAAAGTTTCCAGCTGGATCTGGCAGTTAGCATTTCTGGGATAAATTAAATGAGCACACTTGATTGAGGTGTAGCTGGACTGTATCACTGTCTTCCTATTATCCTGGGAGATCAAAGCAGAGCACAAAATGGGGCTTAGTCTTTAAAATATTTGAAACAGATGGCTGGTTCTTTTTTGGTGAAAACTCAGGTTTTAAGGCAAACCACTTGTTAGCAAGACTTCATTTCTTTTCATTGAAAGATAGTCAACATTGAACATATACCACTCTTTCTTCCTCAATTTCAAGACTAGAATCACAAACTTTTTGTATGAGGAGGGATTTGGCAAACCTAGAAAGCACTTGGACTGTCTGGGTTCCTTTTCATGTAAATATAAAATAAGTTATTCAAATTTTGCTTTTGTCATTTTGGGTATTAAATGAAAACATCTTAAGTGCTTAAGTTTTCATAGTCATTTTGTTGGTGGGTCACTGTTTACAGTCTAGCATTCCTATTGTTATATCTCCCAAAAATTGAGTCAGAATGTTTATCCCTCACTTCATGTTTTAATAAACGGAAAAGCACATTCTCCCCACTCCTTTATCATTGACATCTGGGTCCTAAGTTCACATAGAATAATTCCGTAAGTGTGGTTTGAGGTTTTTATTGTTTGGTTTAAAACTGACTGAAATGAGAAAATTAAGTCAAAAATATTTTGGGGAAGTCTACTCCCAATCCAAATACTGCACTAGGTATATGGATTAAAATATATGTTTCAAGACTGTTAAACAAATACTAAACCACATTTTCTGCAATAGAAAAAATTATACAAGGTACAGTAGGAAAACCCAGGCCTCCCCAAGAGACTCGGTTTCACAGAGAAGGTGACAGTTGAGTTGCCTCTTCAAGGAGCAGTTGGCATTTACCAAGCAGATATAATTTTAGACAAGGAGGCATAAACAGCATAACAAATCTGGTATACTCTTAGTAGTTCACTATGGATACTGCTTAAGGTATAATAAATTATTTCCATATAACATATTAACCCCAACTTGGCAGCATAAGAAACAATAAGCCTTTATTATCTCAGTGGTATCTGTGGGTCAGGAATTCAGGAGCCACCTAGCTGGATAGTCCTGACTTAGAGTCTCTCATGAGGTTACAGTCAAGATGTCAGTTGGGACTGCAGTTATCCAAAAGCTTGACTGGGAGCAAAGCGTTCAATTTCAAGATGGCTCATCCACAGTTCATGTTAGCTGTTGGCAAGAGCCTTCAGTTCCTCTCTGTATATGAGCCTGTATATGAGCCTTCAGTTTACAAGGCTGCTGGAATATCCTCGTGACATGGTGGCCAACTTCACCCAAAATGAATGATTCTGGAGAAGAGACTAAGGAAGAAGCCACAGATGCCTTCTATGAGCTAGAATCAGAAGGTACATACCAGCACTCTTACCATATCCTGTTTCTTTTTTTTTTTTTTTAAACGTTTATTTATTTTTGAGACATAGAGACGGAACATGAGCAGAAGGGCAGAGGGAGAGAGAGAGATGGAGACACAGAATCTGAAGCAGGCTCCAGGCTCTGAGCTGTCAGCACAGAGCCCGACGCGGGGCTCGAACTCACAGACCATGAGATCATGACCTAAGCTGAAGTCGGCTGCTTAACTGACTGAGCCACCCAGGCGCCCCAGCCATATCCTGTTTCTTAGAAGCAAGTCACTAAGACCATCCCACATTTAATGGAGCAGAGTATCTCAGGCTCTACTTGTAGAAGAGAAGCATGTCAAAAGAATTTGTGGACTTATTTTAAAACACTAGGGAGTATCAGGGTAGGAGGAGGACAAGCATGAAGCTGGTACAGTCAGCAGGTAGATCATGAAGACCCGAGGATGCCATGTAATCTAGGATGGACAGAAAGGGGAGAATACTGGAAACGAGAAGGTCAGTTAAAATTAGCTTCTTATTTTGTCTTGGAGAGTGATGCTGAAGGCCCAAATAGATGCAGTGATGGAAGAGCTAGTGAAGTGGGAATATACTTGTTACCAAGAAACTTTGGTGCTTCTAAGAAATGTCCCCAACTGTTTCCAGTCTTCTGTGGGTTAGAAAATAGAGAACATAGTATAAAAGCCCAGTTATGGTTTAGGAAGTTAACTCGCCCACAGGAACTATTCAAATAAAAAGCAGTGAATAAAGCCAAGGTGAGAAGCATCAAACTGTGATCCACGGCCACTGGCTGAGGAATATAGCTACTAACCATGTTTACAAGTCAGGTTACCTCTCCAGGTCTTGAATTTTTAATTTAGAAAGTAGGGCAAGGAGAGGGGGAATAGATGACCTACATGATCTCTAAAATTCCTCCCATCTTTTATGCTTTGTACTAAAAATGAGTACAGGATGCTGTTTGGTCCAATTAGTGTTTAACACTTGTTTAACCTTGAGAATGTTTGACTCTATAGAAATATTTGACCTATTCACAAACATTTAAATCAGGATATACCAGTGTTAAGGAATTTTCACTGAATTTTTGCGGGAGTTGAAACCAAGTTAATTCTGTTTAATTTCGTTATCAGTTTTCCATACATGTAACTGAAAATGTCTAACATTTTCAGTATTCTTATTTAATATTCTTATTCTAATATTTTGTTGAATAATTTTAGTATCATTTCTTTTCTATTTAAATTTTATAATGATTCTATTTATCATTCAGAGTTTTGCCCATATCAGATTTTTTTTCGTTGTTGTTGAGAGACATAGAGACAGCATGAGCAAGGGAGGGGCAGAGAGAGAGGGAGACACAGAATCTGAAGCAGGCTCCAGGCTTTGAGCCATCAGCACAGAGCCCGACATGGGGCTCGAACTCACAGACTGTGAGATCATGACCTGAGCCAAAGTCGACCGCTTAACCAACTGAGCCACCCAGGTGCCCCCAGATTTTACTAATTGTAACTTTATGCAACTGTGAATTTTCCTTCTGTGCCTATTACCAAAATTCACTTTCTATTTTGTCAATGTTTTATGTTAATAGTATTGTTGATGCAAATAATATTATGAATTAATTCTTTTTTATAAATTTTTTTTTTTTGTATCATGCTAAGTGCACTCTCTTTAAATCCTCATCCCCTATTTCTCCCATCCCCCTTCCCCCTACCCCTCCCCTCTGGTAACCATCAATGTGTTCTCTATAGTTAAGAGTCTTTGTTTTGGTTTGTCTCTCTCTCTTTTCTTTTCCTTTGCTCATTTGATTTGTTTCTTAAATTCCATATATGAGTGAAATCATATGGTGTTCGCCTTTCTCTGACTGACTTATTTCACTTAGCATAATACTCTCTAGCTCCATATAGGTCACTGCAAATGGCAAGATTTCATTCATAGTAATAGTGTGTGTGTGTGTGTGTGTGTGTGTGTGTGTGTGTGTATACACACACACCCCAGTTCTTCTTTATCTATTCATCTGTCAGTGAATGCTTGGGCTGCTTCTGCAATTGGCTATTTTAATAACGCATGTATCCCTTTGAATTAGTTTTTGTATTCTTTGGAAAAATACTCAGTAATGTGATTACTCGATTGTAGGGTTGTTCTATTTTCAGTTTTTTGAGGAACCTCCATCTGTTTTTCATACTACTTGCACCAGCTTGCGTTCCCACCAGCAGTGCACGAAAGTTCCTTTTTCTCCACATCCTCGCCAATACTCCTCTCCTATATTCTTGATTTTAGCCATTCTGACAGGAGTGAGATGATGTCTCATTGTAGTTATGAATTGAATATTTTAATGGTAATTATTATTTATTTCTTAACTGATCTCTGGGAAAATTATAAGAATCTCCTAATATGTTACCCCACTGTCTGGAATTGATCTATTGTAGGGATTGGCAAAATTTTTGCTAAAGGTTTGTATATTCAGCTGTTCAGCTCTGCTGCTGCAGTGTGAAAGCAACCATAGGTAATATGTAAATAAATGAGCATGACTACAATCTAATATAACTTTATTTATGGATGCTAAAATTTTATTTTTATTTAATTTCCATATGTCACCCAAATATTCTTCCTCTCACTTTTTTCAACCATATGAAAATGTAAAACTCATTCTTAGAGGATGGATTACAGAGAAACAGGCAGCGGTGTTCAGTTTGGTCCACGGAATGTAATTTACCAACCTCCGGTCTATTGCTGATCCAGTTCCTCTTTGTTTTTCTCATCACTCCCCATCCAGTGATTGTCTCACCATCCACAGTTGTTGGTGGAGCAAAGCGTGGTGATAGGGTTAAAATATTTTCAGGGTCAGAATGTCAGCTCAAGTTATCAAGAATAACTTGTATTTTACATCTATTCAAATCTGTTTTATAGGTGATGAAACAGATTCTTGAAAATGGTAATAGTAATTACTAAAGAAGTTTCCTATGTGGTAGACACATGGGTTATTACAATCACATAAAATATACTGTCCCCAAAGTAGCTTTTCCTGGGTCTCATAGCTAGAATGTTGCAGAGCCTGGAGTTAAACCAGTGTGTCTCCAGAGCCCATGCTCTTAACTACTGCACAGTATTGCTCCATAATTCTGCACTTCCTAACAGAGTTATCGATACAGTGCAGACATTTTATAGCACATAATGTGAGCAATACAAATCTGTCTCTCTGGTGAGGGAAGCATCTGGGTAAAAAAACCTTTTTACCAGACTTTGAAACTGGATGCCTGGTAATTAACATTACCAGCCAGGGCCTACAGCTTATGGCTACAGGGTTTGAATGAGTCATGCTTATGGCCACAGCCAGCTACACTACCTTCCCTGGCACTAAAGAATGGTGACTACTCTGTCTGCTTGGAATGTAGTGCTATAAAGTGTGAGATGCCATAGCAGCTTTTGCTAGAGAAATATTCAAGTTGATAAGATTCTTAGTAAGATTATAAGATAAGACCATCTAAGTTACTTTAATTCCATGGCTAACTAGCAAAAAAATGTCATGAGTGAAGTTACTAACATGAGAGCAGGTAAGGCAAGCAGCCAGGCAAACAACTGTGCTTTGCTAGAAGGTACAAGTTGTCATTGCCTCAGGAGACACTGGGATGCAAGAGTTCCAGTTCAGAGGAGCCTGGCCCCTATAGTCAAACCACATAGTGTGTGTGTGTGTGTGTGTGCCTGATGATTTATTGTTGAGCACAGAAAAGTATAATTGTTTAGATGGGCATGTTAATGAAATCAGGGAAAGCTGAAAACCTTCGGGTACATAGAATGTACAGCACTGAACTCAAAAGATAGTCTGTGACACAAGTGTCAGCCTTAGGATGGCTTTGCAGTATTCTTTGAAACGGTATATCTGGGGAATGGTATATGGATGGTGTCTTAGATGAATACAGAAGTACACCAGACCAAATGGCATGAGATCTTATTGCTTAGATGAAGATGGCAGAGAATTTCCTTCCTGTGGATGATCTAGGGCTTTCTACTTCTTGTCAGCAGTAGCATCTCATGTATGAGATTACAGCTGCTGAAGCCTATAAAGCCACTGAGTGTAAAGAATCCCCCAGAATTGTGGGGTGCATGTATTTGGGCAGATTGCTTGAAGCATGGAGAGAGCTGTTCCTCCTGTTAGTTGCTGTGTAAGTCTGTGACACTGAAAGTATACTGCCTGGAAAGAGACCAAGGAAAAGCACGAATGACATGAAGAGAATAACATGGTAAATAAAAGGTGTGTTCTGCATTCTCTTGTCGCTTTTCCTCTTTGCTTGATTTTAGGGTTGGAGTTTCCACTGCACTTCTTCATTCTGTTTCCTATTTTCTAAACCCAATAAAACCTTAGGTATTCTGATTATATCAGAAACATGGTCTCTGTCCTTCATATTTTCCACTAAAACTGCTACAGAATTGGATGTGGGTCCATATGTATGGTAGCTTTTTCATGTGTACCAAAAACTGGGGCTAGAGCCTCGTAGATAAAACGAATATGAAGCTTCCATAAAAACATAATTTGTCCCCCCACTGTCAAGTCACTTTATAGTAAGAGCCTCCTTACTCTGTTGTATCATGTAGCTTCACCTTCTTGCCATCTAAGATTGTACCCCCATTTCTGATTCCTTGGAATTTTCTCCCTTGGCTTGCTGGCACTCCATTTTTTTTTACTTTGCAAGTACTCTGCTACTCTTCTCTCAGGATCCGTCAGCTCTGTCACAGCGCGCGTGTTGCTCTTTCTGACCACTCTGTTCCTCACATTCCGGGAGGACCGCCGCACTCCGCCGCTGTGCTTCAGAGTTGATCTTCAGTCGACACTTAATGAGCTCTGTGTTGGATCAGATGGGATTTAGGCACATGGATCCTTCTTCCAAAAATTGGGTCATATACATGAAAAGGCTTGGTTTGCCCCAGGTTACTTAATCCTGAATTCCTCTGGCTATTAATTTATAACAGGATTTCTGGTATTTCTGCGCCGAGCCTACTTTGTCATAGTAACTTTTCTATCTTCAAATAATAAAAGCTTTGCTTAAGCATCAAATACTAGTAACAATGTAATGGTGGTATCTATCAGAGTTTGTGTTTGGCTAAGCAATTTTAACTTTCAGAGAGGGGGAGGAGGGGAAATTAATTCAGTGACTATTTAGGAGGCTTTATTCTGAAACAAAGAAATGAGTAGAGAAAACCATCGTCCTAATTTTTGTTTTTCTCAAATCCTTTTTTTTTTCCACCCAAAGCCTGGGTTACTCCCAAGGTAAAAGGGGTAATGTCTGGAAATCGTTAATCCATGGGATTTGTTCACGGTGTATAAAATTTTCAGAAAGAATTTGCTTTTTAAATATGATTTCCTGATTGACTACAGCAGACATAAATCCAGGAAGGACGGCTCTCTCAGAGCAGCCAAGATCGCTCTCCAGTTCTCAGCTATCTGACATTTTTTGGTGTGCATGTGTGGAGTAGAAATACAGATTCTTCGTGTGGGTAGGTCAGGAGGAGAGAGGGGTAGAAGAGGAAAGGAAGAGAATGATGGCGCTACTGGGGTTAAAGTAGAGGACCTTTCCAGGAATTAGCCGTTAGCTCACTGGGGACCTAGCTTTATTTAATGTATAGTAATGAGAGGAAGAAGTTAAGGAGACAGACACCCTTGTGCCTCCTGTCCTGGTACTGGTTTCAGTTCTTGAAGTGCTCTTTTGTAATATTCAGAAACACTTCCATCCTCTCAGTTTGCAGATTTCTAAGCTGTGCTAAACCTGAATATAATGGCTAAGGGCCATTTTGCTCAGATCTTTCCTTCCATCTTGCCCTTGCCACCCTCTTCCCACTGCAAGGATTTCCATGTGCCTTCTTGTACACACCAAATCCCATGTCTCCAACCTGTCACAATTTGTTTCCTGGTTATTTCTAACTTTAGCATTAAGAGATCAAATTCCTGTATATAAATCAGTCCTTCTCTAAATAGCAGAGATACCCATTTCTGATATTTCTCCACAGCTGCAAGTTACATTTATATTTTCTCTTGCATTCCAAGTCATACGTAAACTCTCTTCTCCCACCTGTACCCTCCTAGGCCATTCTTGTTAATGAGTAGCCTTGTCTACCATGTCTGTCTTCAGACAGAATGAGCCCCTCAGTGGCCACAGCCTATCGGCGAGCACTCCACAGTAGACTTCTAACTATCTGCATGGTCCTGCTCTGTTTGATTTAACACTAGAGTTGAAATAATAATGTGACTAATGGCAAAGTATCTCTGTCTACTCCTCCAACTCTTTTAGGTGTTGTATGTATGCACGCGCACGCACACACACACACACAGCTTTAACCCGACCTTAAAATAAGCTAATCACAAAACAGTCTCCTCCAGAGACTGGCCTCTGGGAGCCCTTATACAGATAAGTTATCACATCTCACAGTTACTAGATAATCATACTTGGCTCTTTTCTTCTCTGTATTCCTGTAGACTAGACTATGAGAAGGAGTTGGTGGATGTGTTCCCTATAATGTAGATTCTTTGTTAAATCATTCCCTGTTTATTGACAGTCAAGGCTGGGCGTTTCCTTTTGTTTACCCTGGGCACCTCCACTTGGCCTTCTCTTGCACTTCCAGTGCAATTGGTACATTGCATTAGAAAGAGAAGAAAATGAAATGTTGTGATAAGGTTGTTATTGTGGTTTGCCCTGCAGCCAACAAGCGTGTTGCTGTTTTTAAGATCCATCTGTCTAGCAGACATGTAATAATGCCAAGAAGTGTTGTTGTGCTTGACTGCAGCAAACAATTATAGCAGGGGTACTTTAGGCCCCAGACCTCAGAGGATCAGAATGGAGTGTAAGTTATCAATTTCAGCACTCAGGTAGGTGCACAGGCATGCAAGTAGTTGAGGCCATCATTTTTGCTTGTGGCCAACTGCCCAACTAGTTTTTTCCTTTTAAATACAGTGTCAGTAATCATTTGGCTCTCCTGCTCCAAAAGTATGAACCTCTCTTCTCCCTCTTCTGCCTCATTTTTCTCCCCGATGCCTAGAATTTTTTCCCCATAATTTCTCATTCATGAATGAATAGCCATGGAACTTTACTATAGAATGGGGTAGTCATTCATCTGTTTTATTGTGAACACTTTTAGGTGCGTGCGCGCACACGTACACACACACACACACACAAATGCTTAACCCCTACATTGTTCACTAAAATACGGTAAATGATTTATTGTAGAGAGGCAAGGCTTCAGCCAAAAACTGAATTGGAAATGCTTTCCCATCTTTATTAGCTCGTAAGAGTGAGGAACACACAATTTTGGAACACACATCTATTCTTAGCATTTCTTAATCTAGCAGAGTGGTTGGTTTTCTTAATTCTACTCCTCTTTCTCTCATCTGACCATATCTTCAGGGTGCTTATGTGTCCTCCTGATTGGGGAGTTTGTAGTAGCTTCTGTGCCTCATAGCAGCATTCTCTCAACCTAATGTCCATTTATCTGCACTTATTCATTTGTACATACTTGTCTGCCCGCTTATTGGTAAATGATCTTATTTTCATGTATCTTACAAGTTTCCAAGTATTAAAGCAGGTACTTGAAATACCTACAGCCTTTAACATCCTCCACGAGCATATGAATAAAGGGTCCCAGTGGGGGATTTCCTTCCCTTACTAGTGGGCAGGCCCCCAACACTCTGCTGTATTTGAGTAGCAGCATTTATTATACAACATAAAATAGGATAAGTTTTAACTAAATAAAGAGTAACTAGGCAAAATATAGTTAGCAGCTCTGTAGTTCAGATTTCAAGATTCATTTTATTCTGTACCCTGTTTCCTGTCTCCTTACAACTTTGGTACAGATTTTTTTCTCTCTGTATCTGGAACAAGAAGTAGAGGATGTTTTGTTTTGCTGAAGTAGTAATATATACTTAAAGAAAAGTTGACAACAGATTTCTGCGCTATAAAACTAAAAGGAAATGACCACATGTTATTAAAAAAATTTTTAATGTTTATTTACTTTTGAGAGAGAGAAAGAATGTGAATGGGGGAGGGGCAGAGAGAGAGGGAGAAATAGAATCCAAAGCAGGCTCCAGGCTCCGAGCTGTCAGCACAGAGTCTGACGCAGGGCTTGAAACCACAAACCATGAGACCATGACTTGAGCCCAAGTCAGACACTTAACCAAGTCAGCCACCCAGGTGTTTTAAAAAATGATTGTAGCATTTTTATTATAGTACTTTTATTTGTACTTCAAAACCTGTAGCCTTTTGCAGTTTTGATAGGCACATTTAAACTTTAACAAACCATAAAGCCCTTTTAAAATCTAAAACCTTCGGAGAGAGTTTTTACTTTAAGAACTAGATATTTCTGTTTGTAGTAAGATTTCTGATTAACATTTATTCATCTCAGTG
This sequence comes from Paguma larvata, assembly GCA_030068075.1. Lineage (NCBI taxonomy): Eukaryota > Metazoa > Chordata > Mammalia > Carnivora > Viverridae > Paguma > Paguma larvata. Next base: position 102,086,950 of record CM057828.1, read on the forward strand.
ACCCAGTAGTCCCTGAGCCTGAATACCTAGTGATAACTGAGTATTTACTATTCCTTTACTTTATTCAAGACCATTGTGACAGGGATAGGAAGGAGTTCGTGGAGTTGTTCAGTGGAGAGAAAGGTTGTGCTTAACAGTCTTTGATTTGAATACGATAAGGAAAACCGGGCAAGAAGCAGGGTTGGGGTCAGTGTATGGACACTTACCAAGAAGAAACGTCAGGGATAAGGGCGCATTCTGGCTACACTGACCTAATAGGATCCTTGCTGAAGGCAGGCCAGTGTGATCAGACATCACCTGGAGAATGGTGAAGGATGAGGAACCTAATCACATATTGAAGGTGATCAAATATCAAGGCCAAGAGATTCTTGATAAACCAATTTAGCGGAATTCTTGATAGAGCTAGACAATGTAGAGATGAACACAAAAGCCCCAAAATTAGGGCCAGTTGAGAAGAGAGTTCAGGGAGAACCTAACTAAAGTTTGGTTAGAGAGAGTCTTTGTCACCAGTATATAGATAAGGTAATGAGAGGGTTAAATGAGTCTAAATGATTCCCCAAGTCCAAATACTTCATTAACTGTAGTAGTAATAGTAGCTCATCTGTAAGGAAGGCCAAAGAAGGGATTCTGCCTACTATAGAACTCCTACTTTAGGTACTTAGAAACTGTTTATGATACAAATAGTATTCTGGATTGTTTTGCTTTTGTCATGATTTTTATTTTTGGTTTAGGAGATAAATGCGGGAAAGTCACATTCTGTAAAATGTGAGGAGTCAAATAGTTAAACCTGAAAAATAGTTATGAAAAAAGGGTTAGGATTTGGAGCCCTTAAGTTTCTTGCCTTTAGCTGTAGTTTATCTGTTAATTTTTCTTGAAATATTGGAAGTTTACCGACTTACCCCTAAAAGAAAGGCGGCTATGCTGTACTAGAATTGTTTTTCAGTTACTAGCCTTCTAAGCACAAGATACGTCTAAAGCTATTCTATCTCTTGCAGGAAAAGTGTCAAATGAGGGCCATTCTGAAGAATGTATTTTTTTCTATTTGGTAGGGTTAAAAATGGGTAAGGACTGTACCACCAGAAACATTTAGGGAATCCACTAATTGTCCTTCTGTTTGGGCTTCAAATGAGAAGGCTAATTAAGAAGTTGGATCTCAGAGACCGTTAAGAATAAAAAACTTGAATTTTATAACCTTATATATGAAGACGAAGTTAAACTAAGCTTCATATCATGACAGAGAGGTTTATTTAGCAATTTGTTTGCCTGAAGTAGACTTCCAAAGTAAACTTAAAGATAAATCATGAGCTTACACATTTTAATTCTTATATACACTCAACACATTAGTTCCATTATTTCATGATTTTTTTTTAATGTAGAGTAGAACCATGCCTTGTTCTTAATATTCCCACCAGCTGAAACTGGCTGCGGCATGGCACAAAGGCATTCACTAAATGTTTGTTAGGTGAATTATATTTTTTGAATTATTTATTATTTATTATTTTCAATATATGTCATTTGATATACTATATTTTTTCAAAGAACCCTATTCTTTCACAAAATAACTGCATTTAAGTGAGAATGTAACACAAAACTCCAAACTTTTGTAGAGACTAAACACTAGCCTTCATCTTTCTTATGCTGAAGTATATAATTAGCCAACAAGATAAACTTAGTTATTGAGGGAAAAAAAACTTTGAGACTAGATTGATGAATATTATTTTCTTTCTTCTTATTTTACTTTTCAGAGTTAGCCTTCTGCTGGACCCTCTAGACAAAAATTCAGTTAAGAGACTTAGGGCACCTCGGTGGCTCAGTCAGTTAAGGCCATGATCTCACAGTTCGTAGGTTCGAGCCCCGTGTCAGGCTCTGTGCTGACAACTCAGAGCCTGGAGCCAGCTTCGGATTCTGTGTCTCCCTCTCTCTGCCCCTCCCCCGCTTGTGCTCTGTCTTTGTCTCTCAAAAATAAATAAACATTAAAAAAAATTTTTTTAAAAAGAGATTAATGTCTCTGGTAAGTTAATATGTCAGTTGTTCTGGGACTTTCTTGATATACCTCCATTGGGGGACAGAAGTGTAATGGTAACCCAATGAGAAATCAGAAATACCACTAGCATCTTTGCCATTAATATATGGGCAGGTTAACCTATCTCTGAAGACTTCAGCAGCAGGATACAAAGAAGAACAAGAAGATTTTGTAGCCAATTAAGGGTAGTCAGCTAGCCACAGAAGAATCACAGTAAATATAAAAATAATTTGCCAGGGAACACTGTAAATGATCAATAAATGTAAGCTTTTTTAAAAATGGCATCTGGGTGGCTCAGTCAGCTAAGCGTCTGATCTCATGGTTCTTGAGTTCAAGCCCCACATCAGGCTCTCTGCTCTCAGTGCAGAGCCCGCTTCAGATCTTCTGTCTCCCTCTCTCTCTGCTCTTTCCCCTACTCACTTGCCTGTCCTCTCTCAAAAGTAAACCTTTTTAAAAAAATGACATCTTGGGATGTCTGAGTGACTCAGTCCATTAAGTGTCCAACTTGTGATTTTGTCTCAGCTCATGATCTCATGGTCATGGGATCAAAGCCCCACATTGGGCTTGTGCTGGGCATGGAGCCTGCTTGAGATTCTCTCTCTCCTTCTCCTTCTGTCCCTCCCCCGCTCATACTCGCTCACTCTCAAAAATATTTTTTTAAATGGCATCTTCTTGGGGTGCCTGGGTGGCTCAGTTGGTTAAGTGTCCAACTCTTGATCTCAGCTCAGGTCTTGATTGCAGGGTCATGAGTTCAGGCCCCACGTTGGGCCCCACACGGGGTGTGAAGACTACTTTAACATAAATAAATAATAAATAATAATAAATGGCATCTTTCAAACAACAAAATATTAGTTACCAACCTTAAGTTCCAGATAATATTCAGTACCTATTTATTTAGCCTTTATGATGAAGCTACACCATTCCTTTTTAAATGAGTGCTTAGGGTGGGTGCCTGGGTGGTTCAGTCAGTTAAACTTCTGACTCTTGATTTCAGCTCATGATCTCAGTTTGTGGGTTCAAGCTCCAGCATCAGGCTCCATGCTGGCAGTGCGGAGCCTGTTTGAGATTCTCTCTCTTCTCTCTCTTTGTCCCTCCCCCGCTCATGCTCTTGCACCTGCTATAGATAGATAGATAGATAGATAGATAGATAGATAGATAGATAGATAGATTAAATAAAAAAAATAAAACCAGTGCCTAGAATGTGTTACAACGAACTAACCTATACTTAGAGTATGTGTCTGACGAAGAAACAGTAGAGGGGGAAGAGAAAAGCAGGCTAAATAATGGACTGGTTAAGAGTCTTTCACTCTGCACATTCCATCCTGGTATTGAAGAGTCAAAAAGAAAGTGTGTTCAGATATCATAGATAAATGGGTTGCAGAAATGGAAGACTGCGGAATTTTCAGTTACAATCTACATTGAACAATACAGGAGCAATTCGTCTGTCTTCCAAAAGACCTTTACCCATCTAATCTCGCTTAAGTGGAAAGGAAGTTAAAATAAATACCTTAGAAGATCACTGTCCTCTGTCACCATATGTCATCAAATGCTGGCCTCTGAAGTTGGTGTGAGAATCTAGTACATAAGCAAATAAATCCTTTTGAGAAGAAACAAAGCTATCAGTATGTCAATCAATAATACCTTCTCCCTTTTTGTAATTTTCATTATTTTCCTTAACAATTTGGTAAGTATAGGATTAAGGGAACATTGCCTTTTGGCATTTTATTTGATACAAGCAGAAATTACCTTGATAAGTTCATTTTTTAACTTCTTTTTGAAAAAATAAAAGGTATATAACTATTTTTCTGTATAGCTGTGGAACTAAGCTATGGGCCTGACCACATTTCTGGTAGTTTTTGGTAGGACTTCTTGCCAATGTGCTGAGGTTGTATGTGGACAGAAGAGTAATTCACAGATCCTGTAAGGCATCCTCATTCTACTTGACAAGTGTCCCTCTTCCCTCTTGAGATTAGGCAGTGGCAGTTCTACCTTGTGGGAAATGCAGTTTCTTTTCTAAGTGACCCGCCCAACTCAGATAGAGGGGAAAAGGAAGAGATAAGGGCATTTCCCACATGATTGACATGCTTAAATGTGTCCCAGAGAGCCCAAAGTGATTTTTTTTTAGAGGGTAGATTTGAGAGCTGTGCTAGTTGGGCTGCTTTCTGTGCTTTCACATAGTAAGCTCTATGAGTTTAGTTTGGTTTTGTTTTGTGTTTTTAAAGCAATTCCCTTTGCCATGGGAAGAAAGGACAGACATCTGGGCTCTGTTGCATGGAATGAATTTTTATCCTGGAAAGAACTTCAAATTCCATCATTTTTTAACTTTTCAATTTAGACTTTTAAGAATTATAGAATGCAAAGAACTATCGTGTTTTTTAATCAGCACTTCAACATGAAATGCATTTAAATCAGTTTAAATTTATCTTTAAGAACAAAGACCTGAAAAATAAGTTTTTTTCATTTCAAGTCATATAGTAGTGAGGTAGTATTTTTCTAAATGTCATTTACTATAAGAAATTTGACTTTTCCCTTACTACCATTTATCGCATTGTCCCCTTCCTGTTCGGTCATATTCTTTCATGCCAATTTGCTTATTCAAACTGTAATTATCTAAGATATCAGCAGATATATACAGATGCGATAACATCTATAGTCACACACACACATAGAATGGGAGTAAGTGGAAATCCCTAACATGAATTCCCCCTCCCCTCACCACTACTTTTTATCAATGGAAGACAAGGCCAAGGTAAAACAACAACAACAACAACAACGAAACAGGGCTAGTTGCGTGGAGGCCTCAGGGATGTAGTGGTTATGGTTCTGTTACCATGAGTAGGCAGTTTAGTTTTTGAAGTGCAAAGTGTGCATGCATTTAAGGGAATACTGCTTTTAAATTGCTTTTTAAGATTGTGCTTTGGAATTCTTTATAAAATTTTCTGCAGTAAGTATGCATTTGTGGTCAAATAAAATATAATTCCTTTTGAGAGATTGGTGATGTTAGTGAAAAATTATCCAACTTCTCCACTCTTTAAAACCTCTGCTTCATTGAAACAGTCCCTTCTTCCTGTGATTGGCAGTGTTAATATGTCTATCATAAGTAGGAAATGCCAGCACAAACTGGTACCATGAGCCTGCTGATTAGCGGTCTCTTCTAGAACCCAAGAGCCTTCCATACCAGCACCTAAGTGTTTACCTTTATCCTTATGGAATCGTCTGTATGAGTTTAAAAAATAAAATAATGCTAAGTTAATTTACTTTCTCTGGTTTGTCTAGCCAGCCTTCAACTTCTATAATATGTGATACTAGATAGGCCTAAACCCTAAACTCTGATCTCTTTAGTAAGGCTAAAGATTGTTTTAGCCACTGTGCCCTGACTCTTCCCTCTCCTTTTTTTTAAGTTTTTATTTATTTATTTTGAGAGAGAGAGTACAGCCTGGGGAGGGGCAGAGAGAGAGGGAGAGAGAGATCCCAAGCAGGCTCCACACAGTCAGTTCAGGGTTCAAACCTATGAACCATGAGATCATGATCTGAGCCGAAGTTGGATGCTTAACCTACGAATCATGAGATCATGATCTGAGCTGAAGTTGGATGCTTAACCTACGAATCATGAGATCATGATCTGAGCCGAAGTTGGATGCTTAACCTACGAACCATGAGATCATGATCTGAGCTGAAGTTGGATGCTTAACCGACTGAGCCACCCAGGTGCCCTTGGCTCTTTCCTCTCTTAATTATTTCATGGAAATAATATTAGGAACAGGGGAAATGTGATATATTTATAAAGCCACCATTAAAAACCACATTTTTTCCCCTACCAGGAATAGGTAATGTTTGAATAGTACTCGTAACGTTTATAACATTAAGTGGATAAACAGTGTATCAAGCAAAATATGAAGTGTGATACTGTTAAAGTTGATTTATATAAATTTATTAGAAAACTTAAAAAAAAATCAGTGTTACAAAAGGCAATACGTATTGCCTATTTCGTTATTTCTTTTTTACTTTTTTCCCCACGCTTTTCAGACTAAAATATGTATTGATTTCATTTAAAAAAGTATAAAACTTAATTCATTTAAAAAAACTCTTAAAGAAAAATAAAGGAAAGCAGCAGGAGCAGGCCTCTGAGGAAGCCAGAGAGAAATCAGTGTCACTTTTGAAAGTAATCCCAGTCCTTGTTTCTGTAAATGAAGATTATTGAGTTCCTTTATTCATTAGGTAGGTCAGAGGTGTCCTGTGCATGAAAAATGCCAGCCTAGTGTCATGCAACAGGTGCAGACCTCTGCCTGGTAAGCCTTGGGAACATTTTGAGAATTGCCAGCATTTTGGTGGAGCTTCACAGCCCTCACAGCTGCTATGTGTCAAGCAGGTGCTGCTCTAACATTTCATTGTTCTGAGATGTGAGATCTGGCCCAACTCTTCCTAAACACACCAGGCTTTGACCAGCTACCAAGTACCTGACCAGAGTGTTGTCTTGAGAGCTGTCAAATGAAATTCTGGGGCAGAAGTCATCTGTCATGTGCTTCCAAATGGAGTCAAGGGATAGTTATTCATCCAGCATAAGGGGAATACCAGAAAAATGCAGGACCGTTTTTCAAGAAAAACATTAAACCAGTGTTACAACTGAGAGAATTTCAGAGAGTCCTTGGCTGTGAGTCAGTGTTTGGTGTTATAAAAGGATTTATCAATCACCGTTTAAAAAGAATATCGGATACCTCTGTGAAATGAACGAGGGGAGCTTAGGCCAGGATAAGGCAGCTTTAGTAATGAGTTCACTCATCACATCTCATGGCCAAGAAAAACCTGCACCTTCTCCAGAGACAGAATTTTTCTTCCATTCCAGGAGGTGAAGGAACACATGAAGTATATGTTGTCCAGGCTTTCAGTGAGCAAATTTCACAAGCGTGTTTTTTTGTAACCACTCATAAATAAATGAGAAGAGAAATCATGAGGTAACTGGAGTCTTTCTGTATCAAGAATGTCATCTCTGTAAAAACAAGTTAGTCCTGTGTTTAATCCCCTGCCTAAAGACGGAACTCCCAGTTTCATGTTGATAGACTAAGTCAGCAGTCCCTACCTGTCTCCCAGAAGGGGGTTGGGTGTGACAGTGTAAATGTGCAAGTGTGTGGAACTGTATCTTTGTATAATCCTGAAGATTTCAGTGGTGATTAGAGGAGCTCGAGTCTTCAGTCAGTTTTCTTTGACTTGAGAGACATAAAGATACTTGAACTTCTTGTTTCAGATTGACCTTGACTTTCCTCAATTTTTTCACTTCAGATCATCCAGCCCCTCTTAGAACTTGACCAAAATAGAAGCAAATTAAAGTTGTATATTGGACACCTGACAGCCCTCTGCCATGACCGAGACCCCCTGATCCTTCGTGGACTCACTCCACCAGCTTCCTATAACTTGGACGATGACCAGGCAGCATGGGAGAATGAGCTGCAGAAGATGACCCAGGAACAGGTAAGTCTCTCTCACTTGAACTTTGACAAGATCTGGTTAAAATTCAGCTGCTATCTAGATTGATACAGTAGGAGCTGCCTTGGGAAATTCAGTGTCCAGATTCAAGATTCTTAGCAAAGGGTAGTTCTTCAACAGATAATGGGAATTAGCATTTACAAAAAGTACCACTTTATTCTTCCTCAGTGTGACTTGCTCAAGTATCAAAAACAGCTGCTAGAAAGGAGAGGGTTAGGGACGGTCTGCTAACGTGCCATATGTTACTTCGTAGAAGTGATGGCCACGGATAATTAGGGCCGCTGAAGGAAAGTCTGAGTTAAAGATACTTGGGTAAAGGATTCTTGACAAGTCAGTAGCACATAGCTTCTGTTGTCTCTAGGGAACAGTGGATTACGATACACTAAGTTTTTAAGTAAAAGAACTATTAGATGAATTAGTTTATGTTGTTTCCCGTGGTACATTTTCTACCTGCCGTTGCCTGTAAATATCCAGTGATTCTCTTTTATTCATATTGTGATTTTATTTATTTATTTATTTGTTCAATAAGGAAAAGCTAGCCTGGACACAAAAACTGTGAATAAAAGAAACATAAAAATGAATAAGGATAGCTATAGACAGCAGACATGGAAAGTGAAGGAAAGAAAAATTGAATAAACACAGGGAAAGAAAGAGAACAGTTTATAAAGTTTATAAAACATTAACTCTAAGCTCTTTTTATTCCTAGTTTACAGATGGGGTTGATGGTTGGTAATATTCCTAACTAGGCTGTGATCATACCAACCAAGAGACTTAACTGCCCTGGTGGTATAAACTTACTAAAATTCTCCAGAATTTTGAAGCTGTATGCTGTTGTCCAGCTAACTCCTTGCTATTTGTTAAGCACTATTTGTTTACTCATAATGTGTGAAGGAAAATTGTGTTAAATACAGCTACTTCCATGGTGTAATGTTAAAGAGAGCAATATCAACCCACAGATCAAGAAATGCAGACTGGAGTCTTACAGCTGTACTTACTTCCCCCTGACACGGATATTGCCTCATAATATACATATTTAACAGTCTAATTAGTTACCTACCTTACTTATTTCATGAGTAAAAAGGTAAAGCCTGCCTCTCAAATGTAGCATGTTGCCATAGAAATTTTAATTTCTCTCTTCTTGGAAGAGAGAAGAAAATCCAAAGGACAGAATGAAATTGGATTCCTGATAGCTCCTTTGGATATTAATAACCATGTAATGCAGATTCAGCTGAAAGCCCACTGGAAGCAGAATGCATGGCTAGTTAAATTTCAAAACATTTACTTCAGGGGTGCCTGTGTGGCTCAGTCGCTTAGGCATCTGACTTCAGCTCAGGTCATGATCTCACAGTTTGTGAGTTCGAGCCTCAAGTGAGGCTCTGAGCTGGGAGCCTGGAGCCTGCTTTAGGTTTTGTGTCTCCCTCTCTGTCTGCCCCTCCCCCACTCATGCTCTGTCTGTCTTTCTCTCTCTCTCTCTCAAATAAACATTAATTTTTTTTTACCTTAAAAACTTTTACTTCAAAATTTTACAGAACAATGCTTCTTAAAGCTCTGATGTATCAAAGTTTAACTGGCATTAAATTATTTCTTTGTATAACAGCTTGTCTTTGAAATGAAAAAAGTATTTTAGCTTAGTTCCATTTTTCAAATATGCTTGAATGGACTTAACTCAGTCTTTCTAAGGTAAAAAAAATAACTCCAAAATTGAAAATTTTGAACTAAGAATTTTTCAAAAAGTTTTGAGTGAATGAAACCAGGAATTTACTCATAGACATGCCATTACACATGATGTTACTGTAATCACCAAAACAATTTTGCTCACATTCATGAATTGTGTTAATATGTTTCTTCTTGATTGAAAATGTGCTTTAGTCACTGAAGTTATTGCTTGAGGGGTGTGAAGTTGTGTCCTTAGCAGGCTTCCCTAGAAAACCTGGGAAACAGGGGGATTTAGGATATCTGTAAAGGAATACAGAAACCAACACTACCATCTATAAGATTGGTGGAGAAACCAACCAATTTTCTGCTGCCTCGCTGCAAGTAAGACTTTACGGGAACAGTGCAGGCTATTGAGAAAGATGACCCCCAATACTACAAAATGATTTGTCTATGAAAGTGTTGTGATCAAGGTTTGACTTTAGTGTTTGAAGCCCGAGAAATATATGACCCAAATCACTGCCAGATACGCCCACTGGTTTATTTTACGGGTATGTATTCTGTTGACATTTTTGTTTGGGGGATGTGGAGTCTTCTGCAGCTGACATTTGTTATCCACCTCTGTGTGTCCTGTGTATTGCACTATACCTTGCTCCCCACAGAAACACCCAGCAAATAGTATCCACTCAGTAAATATTTGTTGAATGAATAAGAGACAGAAGAAGACAGGTGGGGTAAATTTCATACTCCTTATCACATCCTTCAGGACTTTCTTTCATTTGGTTTGTTTATTAAATATACATCTCTTCTCATCCTAGCCCTGCAGCATATCCAGCCACTTAGTTTTAAACTATTTACAGTTTCTGTACTTTTGCCCTTTTGCTCATATTGATCCTTGTGCCTCATGTGCCCTTCCCTACCTTGTCTCCCTAGGCAGTACCTAAATGGGAATCTGAGTTTTTTGTTTTTGGGTTTTTTTGTGTGTTTATTCATTTTTTAGAAAGAGAGTGCAAGCAAGGGAGGGACAGGGGGGTGGGGGGACAGAGGATCCGAAGTTGGCTCTGCACCAACAGCAGAGAGCTCTGTGCAAGGCTTGAACTCCTGAACTGTGAGATCATGGCCTGAGCTGAAGTCAGACGTCTAACCGACTGAGCCACCCAGGCGCCCCAGGAATCGGTGTTTTTAAGCTCAGCTCAGACATCGTTTCTTCTATGCATCCTTTCCTGAAACCCCAGGCAGAATGTGCCGCTCTCTCTTCAGGGTTTCTGCAGTACCTTTGACACTTCCACTTACTTGTTTTCATATCTGTCTTCCCATTCTAGGCTTTCTGTCTGTTGAAGACATGAACTATATAATTTTCGTCTTAAAGTTAGCACTACATCAACAAATACCACTTGCTCTGTAACTTAAATGAGTGAATGAATTCTAGTGAGGTCTGCATAGTTTGCTAGTTCGTATTTCATATTTGAGATTCTTATTCTCCAACTAGGAAAGTTCTTTCACTATTAGAACCATGTCTTCTATTTCTAAAGTGCCTAGCAGAATACTACGTGTATAGAGAATGTTTACTATATACTTAGCTGATTATTTGGCAACCCAAGACAGTTTCCTCGGTGCCATTGAGTAGCTTTGGGTAATCTGACTATTGATGTCAGGAACTCTTCAGACTCATCCTGAGTCATAAGGCTATAAATCTGCAACCACCTGGCCTATAGAAATATAACCTTATATCTGAAGATTTCCTGGAATTGTTTTGTCTCCTTTGCCTTCTTAGAAGCTGGCTACCATACGAACTAAATATATGGAATTGCTTATTTTTCTTATTTACTGGTTTTGCTTTATGTATCCCGAAGTTCTGTTATTGAGTGCATGTATATTAACGATTATCATATCTTCTTGATAAATCAATTCCTTTATCATTATATAATGTCTCTCTCAAAATCTGGTGGTATTCCATGCTTTGCCTGATATTAACATAAATGTTCTAGCTTTTTTTAAGTTAGTGGGTGCACTGTATATCTTTTTCCATATATTTGCTTTTAAGCTATCTATGTCTTTATATGTAAAATGAGTTTCTTGTAGACAGTATATATCCCACCAACGCAGAGGGCACAGGTCTAGGAGGAAAGGCTGTCTCTTCCTCCTTTGTTCCTGAGGGCAAGGCTACCTCCTAGGTTTCGATAGGCTAGGCTGTCACCCAGGGCCAGAGGAGTGGAGTTGCCACCCTAGTGGGCCTGGAGGACAGAGCATCTAGCCAGAGAGGATTATTCTCAAGCCTTAAAATCTAGTGGAATTTGCCCTGCAAGATTTTGAACTTGCTTGGGACTCATGATCCCTTCTGGAATAGGATTGGCTAGCCTATGCCTGTCCCACCATTGTATTTTAGAAGTAGATAACTTGTCTGGTTTCAACAGGTTCACATCTAGAGAGGAATTTTTGCCTCAGGGTGAATCATACCTTGAGTCTTGTCCACATTTGATTTAGATAATATTTAGATGAGATTGGCGATTTTTTTTTAAATATTTATTTATTTTGAGAGGGAGAGAGACAGAGTGAGAAAGGGGCAGAGAGAGAGGGAGACACAGAACTGGAAGCAGACTCCAGGCTCCGAGCTGTCAGCATAGAGCCTGATGTGGGGCTTGAACTCACTAACTGTGAGATCATGACCTGAGCTGAAGTTGGATGCTTAACTGACTGAGCCACCCAGGCGCTCCGAGATTGGCGATTTTGAGTTGAGGCTGAAATGAGTTAAGACTTTTGGGCTGTTGGGGGATGCCCAGCTGGCTTAGTCGGAGGAGTGTGCAACTCTTGATTTTGGGGTTATAGATTTGAACCCCAGGTTGGGTATAGAGATTACTTAAAATCTTTAGAAAAAGACTTCTGGGCTATTGGGATGGGGGTAAATGTGTTTTGCACTTGCAAAACGCGTGGAGGTAGGATATTATGGACCGAATTATGTCTCCCCCAAATTTTTATATTGAAGCGCTAACTCCCAGCATGTGACTGTTTTTGGAGATAGAGCCTTCAGTGAAGTAATTAAGTTAAAATGAGACTGATAGTGCGGGTCCTAATCCAATCTGACTGGTTCCATATAAGAAGAGGAGATTAGAACATATGGAGAGACACTAGGGGTATGTGATCACAGAGGAAAAAAACATGTGAAGACACAGAAAGAAGGCAGTCATCTTCAAGCCAAGGAGCGAGGCCTCAGAAGAAACCAGCCCAGCCAACACCTTGATCTTAGACTTCTAACTTCGAGACCTGTGAGAAAATATGTTTCTGTTGTTAAGCCACCCAGTCTGTATCAGAGATATTTTGTTATGGCAGCCTTGCAAACTAATATACCTTCTTTTTGAAAGATATTCTTCTCTGGATATGGAATTCTAGATTGACTGTTCTGTTTTTTAATTTTTTAAAGATAGTGTTACATTTTTTTCTGGCTTACATAGTTTCAGATGAAAAGTCTTTTTTATTTGTATGTATACTCTTTTTTGGTCATGTTTCTTTTTTTCTCTGACTGCTTTCAAGATTTTCTTTTTATCTTTTGTTTTCAACCATTTGAAAATAATGTGCCTAATTGTGTTTTTCTTTGTGTTTCCTCTTTGGACTAAAATCCTGTTTCGGATCTCTGAGTCTCTTGAACCTGCATTTTGTTATCTTTCATTAATTTTAGAAAATTCTTGGCCATTTTCTCTTCAAATATGTCTTTGCCCCTTTCTCTCTTCTCCTTCTATAACTACAGTTGTATATTTGTTAGGTCATTTGATCATGTCCCACATTTCTTAGATATCTGTTTTATTTTGTCTTTCGTGTTATATTTAGAGATTCCTACTATCAATTTGGATAATTTCTGTTGATTTGTCTTCAAGTTCACTTGCATTTTTTGTGTGTTTCACAATTTTTTTATTAAATGGTAAACGCTGTATGTAAAAGAGCAGTTGAAACTCATGTCAATAATATTTATGTCTGGAAATAGGCATTCCTCTTCCATGAGGCCATTAGCGTTGGGAACTGAGTCAAATAAGTCAGTAATTGAGCTAGATTTGAGTTTTGTTTTTGCGGTAGTTACTTCATTGCACCACAGGCTTTAAATTTTCCAGTGAATTGCCACTATCATATTTTTAACATAAGTTCTAGAATATTGATTTTTTTTGTTTTCCTACTTTGTTCTCAGCTTTCAGTAGGTTCCTCATGCCTTATTCCTCTGTGTCACACAGGCTCTCTCTTGATACTCTTGCCCTTCTCCAAGTAGCAGACTGCTCTTGTTACTCAGTCCAGTATTCATGGTTGGGTCAGGGGAAGTTTCTTCATTTTTCCGCTCCAGACTCAGTCTTAGGCAGCCTCTGTTTCGGTGTCCCTGCCCCACCCCAGTGACAGACAGTTCTCCCTACTCTTCAGTGCAAGGTCTAGATTGCAGATAGATTTTCCTGCTCTCTCCAGGAGCAGCAGACTTCTGCTTCGAATCAGTTCAGAATTTGGGGGCATAACGGACTTCCTGTCTCTTCTCTGGTGATAGATTCCTTTGCCTAGTGTCAGTGCAAGAGATAGGATAGATTTTTTACTATTGTAGTGGCAGCCAGTCTTGGCCTAGGAACAAGGGCCATGAGGTTTCCTGCCCCGCCCCCAGCACACACTGCTTTTCTTGTCAAAGCAGGATCACGCTCTAGGCCTCCCTTAGCACTTTACTCTTGCTGTATATCTGAAAAGAGTCCAGGGTCCAAGTGGGTCTTGTGTGCCTGTCCTCTCGTGGCAGCCATCGCCACTTGTGCTCCAACAGAGTGTAGAGTATGGATAGATTTCTGAAGTGCTACTGCTCTACCCTCAAACCTTGCCAGGCCCCACTTCCTGTACCAGAAGGGCTTCCCGTAGCCCTGTAGGGCTATCTCTAATCTTTCTAACTTACACACTGTACAGCCAATAGAGTTAGGAAGTAAAGTCTTATCATTGTACAGAATTCTCTCAGGGTCCATTTAGGAAATACAAGAATAGATGTCATTTTTACTCCTCATGCTATGTTGACAGAACTGGTATGGATTTACTCCAATAAAAACATCCCTTTTTTGAAAGGCAGAAGATTATGTATACCCTTAGAACTATTAAAGTTTTTTTTTTCAACCTATCAATAGGTTGGCAGCTTAATGATAATTATAGAATAGCTAGATGGAAGAATGTGATGTATTCTTTCTAGGCTCTGCTTGAAATTCTTCATAGCAGTGACTTATAATTTGAGAGGTTTCGTAAGTCTGCCCCCAAATTTTATACTCTTTGGAGTTGTCTTTGGGTGTGATAGATTAGTTTTGAATGGCTTGAACTTGATGGATGGCTACATGGATGACAGGCAAGCATAAATACATTAGCATCATGTGCTACTCATGTCAGCTTCATGGGAGATGATAAATGGTAGGTGATAGTTATTACTATTTACATGTCATTATTTTCAGTTAATATTTTACTGAGACTCTGCCTGTTGAGTTCCACATCAACCTTGGAATTTTCCCTTGTCCTAGAATCTTGAGCACGAAAAAGTCTGACCCTAAATCTCTAGTCATACCTGTGCTTTCTTGAAATTTCAAGCTTCCTATCATTGTGTATCCATGTTGTCATCTAAGAAAGCAGTCTTAAGTATCATATTTTAGGAATCACAAAATGTTTTGCAGAAGATTGAGAAAACCTACAGTTGCCATTTTTTATATAATACATATTTAATTGCAGCTTTGGTCCATATGTTCTTCTTTGTGTGTGGTTGTACCTAATTATTTTTAATGAAAGATTTTAAGCTTTCAGAAAAAGCATAGAGATTAATGTAACATTAGCTTTATGCTCAGAATTAACAAACACTACGTTGTTATATTTGATTTAGGTTTTTGTTTCTGTTTCACGTTTTTATTTAAATTCTAGTTAACATGTAGTGTAATATTGGTTTCAGGTGTAGAATTTAGTAATTCATCCCTTATGTATAATACCCAGTGCTCATCACATGCCCTCCATAATACCCATGACCCATTTAGAGCATTCCCCTCCCATTTTCCCTCCATCAGCCCTCAGTTTGTTCTCTGTTGTTAAGAATCTGTTTTATGATTTGCCTCTCTCTCTCTCCCTTTTTCCACTATGTTCATCTATTTTGTTTCTTAAATTCCACATGTGAGCATATCATATGGTATGTGTCTTTCTCTGACTTATTTCACTTAGCATAGTAGACTGTAGCTCCATTCACGTTGTTGCAAATGGCAAGATTTCGTTCTTTTTGATGGCTGAGTAATACTCCATTGTATATACATACCACATCTTCTTTATCCATTCATCAGTCAATGGCATATGGCCTCTTTCCATAGTTTGGATATTGTTGACAATGCTGCTATAAATATCGGGATGCATGTACCCCTTTGAATCTGTCTTCTTGTATCATTTGGGTAAATACCTAGTAGCACCGTTGCTGAATTGTAGGGTAAATACCTAGTAGCACCATTGCTGAATTTTAACTTTGTGAGGAAAATCCATACTGTTTTCCAGAGTGGCTTCACCAGTTTGCATTCCCACCAACATATAAGAGAGTTCTTCAGGGCTTCTTTAATTTTTTAAAAAATATTTATTTATTTATTTTGAGAAAGAGGGAGAGAGAGAGCACAGGGGAGGGGCAGAGAGAGAGAGGGAAAGAGAGAATCTCAAGAAGGCTCCGTACTGTCAGCACAGAGCGTGGATGCAGGGCTCCGTCTCAAGAAATATGAGATTATAACCTGAACTAAAATCAAGATGCTGTTGCTTAACCAACTGAGCCACCCAGGCACCCCTTCAGAGCTTTCTTTAATGCTAAATATAGTTAAAGTCTTCATACCTCGTCTCAGTTTCATTTTTCCTGTTTCATCTGTAATGGCAACTGCTATTTGAAATTGGTGTGCGTTTTTACAGTCCACATTTTTACCTTTTTTATAATGTACATATTTGTTTCCAGAAACAATATGCAATATGATTTCGTATGATACAAATTTGAAATAAGTGGCATCGTACTACTTAGACCATATTTCTGTTCTTTATTGTTTACTGATCCCAAGTTCTAGTCACTTAGTATTGGAAAAAGAGACATTGTTGAAATGTTTTCAAATAAGTATAAATCTTCTACCATTTTACATATGGTTCTGGAGCCCTGAAGAAGCTGTCTTTGAAAAAATAGATTGAGGGGCGCCTGGGTGGCTCAGTTGGTTAAGCGGCCGACTTCGGCTCAGGTCATGATCTCACAGTCTGTGAGTTCAAGCCCCGCGTCGGGCTCTGTGCTTATGGCTTAGAGCCTGGACCCTGCTTCAGATTCTGTGTCTCCCTCTCTCTCTGCCCTTCCCTTGCTCACACTCTGTCTCTATGTCTCTCAAAAAATAAAATAAAAAAAAAATTAAAAAAAAAATAGGTTGAGATAGTGTCAAGTAGGATGCTATTATGGTACAAAGTGCCTAGCATTAAGAAAAAGTTTTATTAAGTTAAATTTTAGATTTGAACATCTTCTCTGTTTATTTTAGTCCCATATTTGACCACTGTCTGTTATCTTCCAGAATCACAGCTTACAATGGAAATTACAGGTCTGTATTTCCCACAATACACTTCTAGCTTCTTCTACATAAGGTGCCTCCATTTCTTTCCTTTCCTTTCCTTTTCTTTTTTTATGTTTCTTTTTGAGAGAGAGTGGCAGAGTATGAACAGGGGAGGGGCAGAGAGAGAGGGAGACACAGAATTTGAGGCAGGCTCCAGGCTCTGAGCTGTCAGCACAGAGCCCAGTGTGGGGCTCGAACTCATGAACCACAAGATCATGACTTGAGCTGAAGTCAGACACTTAACCGACAGGCACCCAGGCACCCCGGGTACCTTCATTTCTTTGCCACATCGTCTTGCTAACTCTTAGGCAGGAAATCTTGTTAGTGTCTCCATGAATCCAGCATTGATACTAGCTAACATACAACTAACATCTACTCAAGGAGTTAGATTATTGGTTCTTAGGGCAAGTATTATAGAACTGTGTGAAAATTGTGGAAACTTTTCAACTAAACCTTTTCAGTAAATGCAGACAATATGAGGCTATAAATTTTCAGATTTACTTTTTTTTTTAATTTTTTTTTGACATTTATTTGTTTTTGAGAGACATAGAGACAGAGCATGAGCAGGGGAAGGGCAGAGAGAGAGGGAGACACAGAATCCGAAGCAGGCTCCAGGCTCTGATGCACCATCAGCACAGAGCCCGACGTGGGGCTTGAACTCACAGACTATGAGATCATGACCTGAGCCAAAGTCGGCCGCTTAACCGACTGAGCCACCCAGGCACCCCCAGACTTACTTTCATAGAGCTTGAGAATTTGGGTCTTGGTGTGTTTGGGAGGGATAACAATGAGTTTAATATAAGTATTTATATGTTTTTAAAAGGTTATATTGCTACATAACAGTTCCTTGTTTTCAGAAAGATGTAATAAGGTGGGACACTCCAGATATTTGTAGGTGCAGATATTAGAAAGACCACACTCCTATGTATAACCATTCTCATAGGTGCAAGTGATTGTGTTCAACTTTACAGTGAGGTCAGGAAACATTTGTAAGTCTCCTATGGCTGTCTTATTCATGCACTTCTGCTTTGTATAACATAATTTCCCTGCAACAATGAACAACTTTTCAACTTGTCACCAGCACAATGACTCATATAAAGTCAATGTGGTAACCAGGTTGGAGCATAATATTGTTCATGGATCAGAGTATCCTGGCTTGAAGAAATTGTATGTATTGTGATTTTACACACACTGGCCAGAGTCAGTATAATCATGGAACACTAAATTGATTCATTTGGGAATACTTATAGTTAATTGTATACACTTTCAGTATTTTGGTTTGCGGGTGAATGGATATATGCAAGTTATATTTTGAAGACTTAGCACTTGGGTCATATTCCTTTGTTTTTTTATCTCTACACTTTACCAGGCATACGTTGTTCGAATAGTGAAATTAAGGCCATTTCATCTCTAGCTATGATCTTGTCAAGTTCCAACAACCAAGTAAATTTGGTACAGGTCACATTTGAGATAGTTTATGGCCAAATAAGGCTTGTTTTTAAATATCTTGTGTATACAAAAGAACAACCATTATTTTATCTTTCAGGTAATTTTTTCTAGCTCACATTACGCATTTTTACTTCTTATCATATAAAATTAGAAATTATATTCACAGTATTGTATTCGTTCAGCATTGAGTTTAAAGGGAAGCATGTTCCTAAAGGATGGAATGAATGACCAGAAACTCCGGCAGTTCTACACCTTACTGTACTCCAAATTGGGTGAATAGTTCTGGAGCAACACTTCTCTGAAATGAGAGAGGATATCAGAGTCTCCTAAAGAACTGTCCTCTACTCTGCATTCCCATCTTCATGGTTCTACTAATCAAGGGGAAATGAGGTGAGAGAAAAATAAGGTGAATCCAGGAGTGAGCTCTCAGGCACTGTCAAGAAAGAAAATCGGTTAGTTACATAGTTTGTAGGATACTGTAAGATTACCTACCAGGAGCCCCCATGGGTCCTCATATAGAATCAGATTATAAGCAACATCCTTCACCGTCCTTCCAGCACATACATCTATGAGTTCCATAGCCTTTTTTTTTTTTAACATCTCAACAATATCATAACACCAGAGTTCATTTCAATAGAAATTATTGTAAGGACACCCTAAATATTCCTGCCCAAGGACTCAGGTATTCAGGACTCCTTGGAGACATGACAGAGTCTACTGCTATGTGTGGCATAATTCAGCATAAATCCAGAACATCTAATTATACCAGAAAGTGTTCCAAGAGCGGTGGTATATTTCAGAAGGACGTGGGGCTCTCAATGGCAAAATTTTGAAGACTTTGAGCAGCAAAATAAATATTGACAGCAGATTATAACCCATTGAATAAAATAGAAATCTGTGAATCTATACTGGTATGAAGAAATGAATGAATAAACAAATGGGGGAGAAAGGAAAGCCGTATCCTATAGTAGAATGTGAGCTAGTAAAGATGGAAAGAATGATATAATTAGAGAATCGCTATTTAGCAACCATCATAGTAGTAACTGCTTTGGGCAAGAATCATCAATAAATACGAAAAACAATAGATATAAGTTTGTATTTACATAGTCTGAAAGTATCTCTTCACAAAAAAAAAAAGTATTTCACTTAATTAGCACAAAATTCTTTTAGTTAATTTACATTGGACAAACCTAATAGACACCATGTAAACCAAGTGACTAAAGTTTAACATCACCATTAGTTACAGATCAACATTGTATGCTTTTGGATTATATGCACTGAGAAGACCATAGGTGTTTTTCTGCCAAACAATATGTTATCGGAATTTAATAATTAGGAAACATATAAAGTTATATAGAGATACAGTAAATGAATGATAGAGGCAAAGATAGCAAAATGTTAGCAGTTAAGTAATCTGGACGAAGGGTTGGAGAGTTCTTTGTATTCTTACAACTTTTCCGTAAGTTTGAAATTATTTCAAAATAAAAATTTTTAAAATCTAAGTCAGTAAATATGGGCTTCAGATTTTCATCATATTGTGAAAATGGAGATGCTGTAGAGTTTTGAAAATATTAAGAAGTGTCTTAGTCTAGACAACTCCAAAATATTACCCATGGGCAGCAACTAGATGACGCAACCAGTTACAGAATGAATTTGGGGGAGTGGGGGCATGGCACCTGGCTGGCTCAATGGGAGGAGCATGCAACTCTTGACCTCGGGGTCGTGAGTTCCAGCCCCATACTGGATGTAGAGATCACTTAAGTAAATAAAACTGTGGGAAAAAAAAGAATGAACATTTTATATATAGACTAATTATGTAACCCCACAACCAGTGGGTAGACATCATAAGGCAGATTTTAGTTTCACAGAAAGAAAAACCTACTGGATCAGTCAGCAAAAAAAAAAAAAAAAAAGGACAGCCATATATGAAATCAGTTCTTCACTGGAGGAGAAGCTGTTCACTTGAATTGTAGAAGGAATTCAGCATTTGGAGATTATTTGAGTCAGAGTATTTCCAAAGTGTTCCCCCCTCCCCAATCCTAGTTGTCTGTCATTGTAGTGTAAAGGAAATGCAAACAGCCCTAGCGCCCAAAATTTTAGAACTGTATTTGAATGTGACATTGTAGCTCAAACTCAAAAAATAAATTAGGTAAAAGACTTGAAAAGCAAGAGGTAGGACTATTTTAAAAATAAACAATCGTTTCAAAAGGGCAGCTTACATAGAGAAATTAGAGGTACAGAACTTAATTATAGGGTGAAGGCTATTGTCTAATTAGTGAGGGCCCAGCTCGCTCCTTTTTTCTATTAATCTAAGGGCAGAATGAGAGAGTATATTAAATTACAAAAAGGAATATTTCAGTTAAACATAGGGGGGAATCTGTGGACATGGAATAAATTTCAAAGGGATGTGGTAGAATTTCTTTTCAGAGAGATTTAAAAACTGAAGTTGAGTCCCAGACACTTAGTGCCCCCTCCCCAGCCCCATCACACTTGTCAGTATTGTGCCCATTCGATACAGATCCTCTACTGCTCTCAGTAAATATATATAACCTATATGTTGAATGCGAATATTTTTGAAAGTACAACTTTCATTCTTAAAACTTTAGTAGCCCTGGAATTTTAGGTAAAGCCTGTGTTTTTGGTTCTAAAATTGAGCCTTTGTAAACAAAGATTAGCAATGGGTAGTTTTTTTAGGCCTTAATAAAGAAGCGTGTTTTAATTTCAGATGTTCACCAAATGGCCCATCCATAGCTAAAATTACCCCCAATTTGGCAGACATAGGAAACATAAAACACTAAGTAGAAGAGAAAAATGAAAAAAATTGGGCTTTATCAAAACTTTATACTTATTTTTTTTATAATTTGTACTTTATTTTTTCCCAATTTATTTATTTTTATTTTTTATATAATAGTTTATTCTCAAATTGGTTTACATATAACACCCAGTGTTCATCCCAACACGTGCCCTCTTTAATGCCCATCACCCCCTCTCCCCCCTCCCTCACCCCCCTCACCCTCAATTTGTTCTTAGTCTTTGAGAGTCTCTTATGTTTTATCTCCCTCCCTCTCTGTGTCTTTTTTTCCTTTCCCCTCTTCCCCTCCCCCTGGTTTTTGCTTAGTCTCACAAAGTCCACCTATTCGTCGAAACATATGGTATCAAAACTTTATACTTATGCTCATCAAAACATTCACTTTATTTGAGGAAAGGATTGCTATCGCAAAGATATTTTAAGAGTCGTTAACAAAACAACAAAACGATATCTTTTTAAATGGGCATTTTGTGAATAGAAAATTCACAAAAGAAGATACACAAATTAACCACATGAAAAAATGCTCACACAAATGAAAGCCACAATGAGATTGTGCTACAATCCCACAAAAATGGCTAAAATTGACAAAACTGGTAATACCACTTGTTAGGTGTCGAACCACTGGAACTCTGATACATTGCTGGTGAGAATTTAAAGTGGTACAAGACTTTGGGAAGCCATTAGGCAGTTTCTTATTACATTAGATATACTCCTATCCTGTAATCAGCAGTTCCCTTCTTACTCAAGAGACGTGTCCACAAACAGATGTGTACACGAGTGTTCACAGCAACTTTATTTGTAAAAGCCCAAAACTGGAAACAGTCTACATGTTCATTAGCAAAATAGATATTTTTAATTATTTTATATCATGAAATGGAATCCTAAGCAGTAAAACAACAATGAACTAAATTAGGCAATTTTATGAACGAATCTCAAAAACAAAATATCAAACAAAAGAAACTACATACAAAATAAAATGTAGTTAATGTACGATTTCATTCTGAACATGATGACATTTATGAACAGGATAAACTAATCTATGCTGGTTAAAATTAGAACACTGATTACCTGTAGGAATTGACTGAAAGATAGTACAAGAAACTTTCTAGGATGTTGGAAATGTTCTGTATGTTGATTGGGTTGATGGTTATGTGGGTATACATATTTATCAAAATTCGTCAAATTGTACACTTATAGATCTGTACATTTCACAATATGTCAATGAGTTAAATTAAAATGAAAACAGAGGGGCTCCTGGCTGTCTCAGTTGGAAAAGCATGTGACTCTTGGTCATCTTGGGGTCTTGAGTTTGAGCCCCACATTGGGTGTAGAGATTACTAAAACAATAAATAAATAAACTAAAAAAAACTTGAATGAAAACAGAAAAATCATTCCCCACTGCCAGTCTCCTTTTTAACTTTTTAAAGCAGTTGGATTGATAAGCAGATCCTGCTAAAACTTAAGATGGAATTTCTCCCTAGAGTACAAAATTCCTTTTCTCCACCATGAATGCCAGCCTCCCATCAGGGGCCCGACCACACTGGAATGAACTTGTATCAGCCAGCCTGCTCTGTGGGTCATGGAGCTTTGGATTCCAGCTCCTTTTCCCAGCACTCTGTCCCATTTTTTCATTTCCAGGGAAGTATTGTTCCAAAACTTGGCTCAGACCTTGTCTTCTCCCTGGATTCCTTCTTCCATTTGTTTTCTTGATTTTGATCAATCACTCTTTGGCATGTATCCCTCTCTTTTCAAGGTGGTGAATCAGGGGGGTTAAATGCTGGGGCCAGTATTGGGCACAGGACCTGAAAGTCCTCTCTCTCACTCAGGGAGTGCATCAGTCATCAGTGACAACATGACATTTCATCCTCCTGTCTTGAATTCATCTGCACAGATTGCTGTACCACACAAGTGAGCCAAATGGACTTATGAGCTGTTGGGGGGCAAGGGACAGGGGGCAGCAGCAAGAGAAAATAAGAAAGAAAGAACAAGAATGGTTCTTTGTGGGGCAACAAACTTTGTTCTGGTTCCCAGCCTGAATGTTTCTGGTCTGGTTTTCTTCTTTTTTGTGATGTTTGAACTTGTTTCCTTAGCTCCGATGTTGAACTCTCGTCCAAAAAACTAAGAGCAGCAGAGTGTGAGAGGCTGAGAGAGGCAAGACCAGCAATCCAGCAAAAATAACTGCAGAGCTGCGAAGATAAATGTGTGTCTGTATCAGGACTGGGCTTGAGAAGAGTGTGTGTGTGTGTGTGTGTGTGTGTGTGAACAAATTTATGTGAAAAACCCTGTGGAGTAGCCTCACTGTTTCTCTCCTTTCTGCTCTCACACAGTCTGGCACTTTCTCCTCCTCCTGACAGCTGCCATTAACCTTTTTCTGCAAAAAGCAGAGTATCTTGCCAATTGGATGTTGAAAATTTGGCAGAGAAAAGCTTGTTAAAAAAAAAAAAAAGGAAAGGAAGATAGGGAAGAACTGGGCAGACACCACGAGAGAGGACAGGGGCTGACAGGGTGCGAAGCCGGGCCATAGGACACAAAACTGCTGCCTTAACTGCTGATAAAATCCCCAAAAGCTGAGTTGGGGAAAGGAAGAGGAAATGAGGATTTGAATATAAAAGCGATAAGGACCTCTTTTACATAGTTGAAATTACACAGATATTAAGCATTATCTGCAGCTCGCCCCCACTACAAGAATAGCCTTATGGTGTGCACACGAAAGGCTTCACTTAACTAGGGACAAAACTACAGGCAGGATGTGGAATAATCTTGCTTGTGGGTAGAGAGAAGGTTAAGAGACCTTGCTAGACCAAAGCTGTTTTTGATAGAAAGGATACCTCCAACCTGTCTTTTTTTAACTTGCCTCAAAGAAGGGGAGTTCTCCTGACTCTGTTTTGTGTGCAGGTCTTGCCCTCCACTTCTTGCCTAGGATAGCTCTTGGTCCCCATTACTGGTGCCTACCCCCAACGAGCCTGAACTAAATAAAAGTGAACATAAAACACCTACTCTGAATTCAGGTCTCATGTGTCCTTGGCTTTGCAGCAAAAAATGCAAGAACTTTTTTTTTTTTTTTTTTAGTTTTTATTAGCTTGGTCTTGCACTAGACTCTTTAGAGTTCCAAAATATGAATATGGGATATTTTTTAATTACAAAGCTCTGTATTTATAGAGACCTTAATATTTTCTAGCTGCCCTAATTGCATTTTTCCCTTTATGTTTAAAGTATTCCCATGGGAGAAGAAGTTAGCACTCCTGATTCCCTAGAGCTCCTGCAGGAGCAACTATTTACCATCTTGGAATTTTAATGAGTCTTGACAATTACTACAGTCCAGTACATTAAACACGGGTCTGTCGTCTCCATTGTCATCTTGCAGAGATAATGCTCCCCCAGCTAAGCAAAGAAGAAAATTAATGCCGTGGATACCAAAAAAAAACATGACTAGCACAGGCACTGCAAACTTAAAGCCAGTGGAACTTAGGAACTTTGGAAATGACAGTTTTTTGGTCTAGTCAGAGCATTTGAAATAAATGGTCCTTAGCTTTCTTCCAAACTGTTTAATGCTTTACCAAAGGTTTGGTGGGACGATCCAGAAATAGAAGTAACTTCATTTTTTATGGGCAGAGTATCTCCTCTGATGTGTGCCAGGGGCTCACAGCCATGTCTCTGGCCCAGCATACCAGAAGGATTCAAAGCTCCTATAGTAACGGTGGCTAGGTGCAACAGTAGTTCTCTAAGGGAGACCTATTTAAAGTTAAGAAAAGATGAAAGATGTGGGACCAAACCCCTCTCCCGGTGGGGCATGACTTAAAATCAAAAGGGTGCTGTGAAATGTGAGCAGTCTTCAGTTCCCATACAGACAGTACTGCCACTCCTGGCTTGGCTCTCCTGTGCCCCGTATCATAAAGCCCTGGTTCCCCCAGAGAGTACAGGGGAAGTGCTGCCACCACCTCCTTTCCTGTATTATTCACTTGTCTGAAGAGTCCCTGCTACTCAAATGACCTAGCCCTTCACAACAGCCACTAGCTATTATTGCTGTGATTCCCTCAGCCTCTAACAGAACCCCCACCCCCACCCCCCGCACCCCTCATGAGAACATCCTGCTGCTGGAGCCACTGCCGTAGATGTGAGGTTTTCTGCTAAGTCGGAAAGATGGGACTGGGCCACACTCACTTGCCACTGTGGCAAGCGAAGATGTATTTCTGATGTCTGGAGTTAGAACTCAGAAGGCATCTCCTAGTACATAAAACGTTATGAATGGTGGTTAAGTTCTGTGACCCCGTACACCAGCAATGTTGTATTAGTTTGCGAGGCTGCCATCACAAAACAACACAGCCTGGTTGGCTTGAACCAGAGTAATTTATTTCTCACCATTCTGGGAGCTAGCAGTCCAAGATCAAGGTGTTGGCAGGCTTGCTTCCTCCTGAGGCCTCTGTCCTTGGCTTGCAGATGGCCACCTCCTCACCGTATCCTTACATGGCCTTTCCTTCGTGTACACGCATCCCTGATGTCTCTATGTCCAGATTTCCTCCTCCTCTTCACTAAGACACCAGTCATTGGAATAGGACGCACCCTAACAGCCTCATCTTAACTCAGTTGTCTCTTTAAATACACCTCTTTAAGTCACATCTCCACCTGCAGTCATATTCTGAGGATATGCGATTAGAGCTTCAGCATGTGAGTTGGGGAAGGGAACATGAGTCAGCCTGTAACAAACGTTATGGGTCAGTAGTCTCATGGGGACTACTTGGGAACCTAACTACTTCTTAGGTAATTGTTTCTGGGTTTCAAACAACTGACTTTCAAACAAACTCTGGAAATGGCATTCCAAATAAATCCTAGGGCCCTGCCCATTAAAAGGTAGGGGGTGCTGCCCAGTCTGTTACTCACATCCACTAATTACAGAATACGCCCTTAGGGGAGTTGCAGGGCGTGCTGGTGACTTCGATCCAGAGTACTACGTGAAAAGAACTTAGCAACTGGACCTTTCTTTAAAAGCTGTGTAATAGACATAAAGGCACCAAACATGAAGCAGACACTTGTTTAGTGAATGAATAAAATCAGAAATTTTCTGGAAGTGTTCTTCTGCACTGTGTGAATGCTGTCTTATTGCTTTGTCTACTAATTTTTGTACAAAAGACCACCTAGGCACAAAAGAAAATCTCCCTATCTAGCCTATGCTGTCCTGCTGAAAGCGAACCTTTAATTTTAACACTGAACAGATCTTGCTGTAAACTGTAGTGAGGCTTGGTAGCCCTAAAGATTAGGTTTTGATTGATAGATTAGGTTTTAATGTTATCTGGCAAAAAAAAAAAATCTTACCCTTTTTTAATGTAAACCCTAAGCCAAAGCTCAGACGCTAACATCCTATTGCTAACTTAACAGAAAAGCATGTTATGGTAGTGGCTTAAAAGTAGTATCATGGGATGTTTGATAAAGCTCCTGCCTGATTTCATCTGTTCATAAATTTCACTGTTCAGTTTATTCCTTTGAATCAAGTATCCCTCCAAGGTGCTGCCTTTTTAAATGCAGGTATTTCTAGGAAGGATAGCATGTTGACATTGTCAGCTAGCGTGCCTGGGGTATCTGAATGCCAGAATGATTAGAATAGTGAGTAACTGGGAAGAGTTCAAAAAAGGACCAAAATGCCAGATTAAAAACCAGATTAATCTCCTTCTCAGTGTAACCCAGGCCTGATGATAAAGAAGGCATCATTATACTTTGAATTCTCTGATTTTCAGCTATTTGATACATCTAGAGTATATAGGAAATCACACCAACCTTTTAGGAGTTTTTAGCCTAAATTTGAGCCAATAGATACTATTCCTTTAAAAAAAGTTCAGGGTGCCTGGGTGGCTCAGTCAGTTATGATCTCATGGTTCATAGGTTCAAGCCCAGTGTTGGGCTCCACGCTGAGATTCTCTCTCTCCCTCTCTGCCCCTCTCCTACTTGTGTGTGCGTGCTCTCTCTCTCTGTCTCAAAATTAATAAATATTAAAAAAATAAAAAGAAAGAAGATTCACCACAGCCGGATGTGAGGATGCACCTAGCAGGAAGGTAGGGAATCAAAAAGATGAGGTACTGGGTTTTCTCGGGCATCCTATGATGAGACACAGAAGGCACAATGGGAAGTCCTCATGAGAGCTGAAAAACTCCTCTAACTAGAAATAGCCTGTAGGCTTTGAGTTGGGGATCACTGTTCTAATGGTGTTTTATCAGGAATGAGCTATATTTATTCACAGACTGATTATTAAAGCTGGAGAAAACGTAGAGATATTTGATGATAAAGCTTAGTGGCACAGCTGGGACTGGACATCTCCTTCCATTTCAGACATTTTCCCACTGTTGCACCTTGTAGAAGAAAATGTTCTTAGCCCCTCAGAGGAAGCTCTAGTAATAACTGTATTCTCCTATAGTGATGTTAAATCATCTGCAGGGTGCGGCAAGGCCATTTGCCTTCTAGCCCAAGCAGAGTGTGTGTCAGCAGTGGATAACAGCACATAGATACCTGTCTGTTCCTTGCATTGTGCACAGACTAAGCACTGTGACTTTCTTCGGGGGGAGAAGTAAATAGTAGATAATTTAAAATATCTATTAAGAAGTTTCTTTAACCTCCTTGAGTGCCGTAGCTTTGCCACCTGCCTTGCACCCTGCACACTCCATCGGACCCTTAGTGTCTGGCTCTTAAGTACCATCTAGGATACCGCAGCCCACGGGCAGCCCTGTAGGCACCGGGGATAACTGGAAAGAGCCACATGATTATTAAAGCTGGAGAAAACTTAGATGATAAAGGAGATACCGGGGCTATTTATTTGGCCTCCTGGCGTTGTGTGCAGTGGGCGATTCCTATGACTTCTCCATCTTCTCTCACGTGGCTGCTTCCGAAGGCTGAGCTCATCTCTCTCCAGCTGCTTTCTCAGGAAGAGAAGTAGAGAGAAAAGATCTGGTGATCCTTCTCTTCAATGAGCTAGGTGAAACGTCCCAGAAGCACTTGCTTTGGACTTTCCTTCTCAAGCTTGGTCATTCCTCCCATGTGGGAATAAAGCTGGGTGAGGCCGTTTGAGCTCTGGACTGCCATGACTTTGCCCGCACTTTCCGGGGGAACTGTGCTCATGAGCATGGTGAGCCTCAGCATTCACTGAGCCAGGCTGGCCCGGAGATGTCCCTGGAGTCTCTCATTCTCACCTCTCTTGACCTTAGTAAATACTGACCGCAGAATTCTCTGAACATGAGGGGGCTGTGGGAATATTTGTCTTTCAAGCTTTCCAGTCACATCACCTACTTTTCTTCCCTTTAGCAGTCCAAAATTAGTAAGATACAACTCCAGACCCCCACCTCATCCTCAGCCTTCTCCATGTCACATGAGACCCAGGTTGCCCTATCACTGTATTACGCTTGCCTGTCACCACTGCTCATGATCCTCCATAAGCTGGCCATGTGTACCCAGGGGAGTCGCTCAGAACGGCCCACACGACTCCAGAGCCTTGGTCAGTAATGGCACTCCTTCCAAGGCCTTTCTGGATTACTGGGCCAAGAACTTGTGCCACAAAAAGGGTTGTTTGTCATCTCACCAAGGAGTCAGGAGACACCACGCAGGGAATATATCAGGTTGGCAGTAAAAAAATAAAAGCTTGGGGCGCCTGGATGGCTCAGTCCACTGAGCATTCAGCTTCGGCTCAGGTCATGATCTCACATTCATAGGTTCGAGCCCCACATCAGGCTCTGTGCTGACAGCTCAGAGCCTGGAGCCTGCTTTGGATTCTTTGTCTCCCTCTCTCTCTGCCGCTCTCCTGCTTACACTCTGTCTCTCAAAAAATAAAAACGTTTAAAATTTTAAGGAAAGAAAAAAACCTCAAGATACGCAGTTCCCTGTGGGAGGCTTTCCAGTCTCCCTGCCACACTCCCCCCAGAATCAGATCCGTGTGCTGGGAATGGCACACAGCAGTCCTGGACATAGAGTGTGCACTGAGCACGTGCCACTGTGGTGGAGGAAATTTCCTTCTCTCCTCCTGCTTGACCAGAGAGATTCGCTGCAACTGGCTTAAGCTTTGTGCTGGTTTAGCAGTAAAATCTCAGCTGCAACAAAGCCTTGCTCTTAACCGCCCTGACAGTTTCAGCATTAGATTTCATATTAGTTGTTTGGGTTTGAGTTTGTTTTGTTTTTTTACTCTCTCCCTTTTGACACTTTTCTTTTCTGAGAGCCAAACCAAACACACTGGACTGGCTAGCTAGCCTGTCTGTGTCTGCGATTCCCAGAACTCTGCTGCTGTTCTGATGGATCCCTTTGGCAAAGAGGGAAATTTTTCTCCATTTTGATGATGACAGGCCCTTAATTTTAATGTCTCTATTTACATCACTTAACAGATTTGTAAGAGATAACATGAGATACTACCAAATCAGCTTAGGCAACCGTATTAAAATTCTGCCTCACTGGAAACTATGGTTCTTTGTTGATTACGCTCTATCCTTTCTCCAGCCCCATGTATTACCTCCACAAGTCTTTGGACTGGGAAAGCCTTGTGGACACCATCCCATTCATCTCTTTGCCTCAGGAGTGTGCTTCACGGGAGCACTCCACCCAGACGGGTAACTGGCTTATTCTTTTTCTCTTCAGCTTTACTGAGGTAGAACTGAAAAAATTGTAAAATGTTTAAAATGTACAATGTGATGACTTGATATATATACCTATACATTGTGAAAGGATTTCCCCCCTTCGAACTAATTTACAGTTCATCACTTCACATATTTACCTTCTTTAAAGTCCTACTCTCTTAGCGAATTTCAGTTCTACGACACAGTGTTAGCAACTCTAGGCCTGTTCTTTGAGGGGACGGTACATCACAGTTCCTTTGATGTTCCAGGAACATTTTGCACTAAAGATGATATCCCATTCTCTTGTATCAGGGACCAGGCAGACCAATGTAAATCTCCTGTTGGGTTTTATGGGGGGCTTTCTATGTCCACTCTTAACCTTTTGCAGTCACGTCTTCTTTTTTCTTGTCATACTCTGTCTCTGTTCACTCCCTTTACTTGCACAGAGAAGATATAACACCTAAATCAAGATACAGTCTTTTAGGAAAGACGGTAACCTGAGAGGTTCTTATAGGCACAGAATACCACATAGAAAAAACTCAAATTATCTCAGCCAGGGAAGAATGCTTTAGGCAGGAAAGCAGCAGCCAGCATGTTTGAGGTGTCTAGACATAAGTAGCTTAGAAATTAAGATGTCAGTGACATCCGCAAATACAACATAGAGTTACCCGAAAGCAAAAGTTTGTGCTGGTTTATGTACGGATAACTTTCTAAATCTGGACTGCTACATCCATTACACTTGCCTGGTTCCAGCTCCTGCTGTATGTAAGGAGATTAATTTAGAGTGGCAGGTGTTAGCAACCTGTGTTTTGGTCCCTTAGATAGCCACTGACCCCAATTCATTTTACTTGGGTGACTTGACCTCTCAGTTGTTGCCTGATTCTAACTTTCAAAAGAATAACAAGCAACAGTGAGCAATATGACAAATCTTAAGAGGTCTGATAGTTAGCTAGCAAGACCACATTTCTCCTAGAACTTTCCTCTGAGGCAGGGGAGGCTTCCTCTTTTCTCTGGAGACCTTGTGCCTCTGGAGGCAGTAGAGTTTGATGCCCTAGCATCACTGGTTGGGCTTGAAGGATGATACGTAAGTGTTCCTAAGGCAAACTCTTCTGTGGATCTAAATTCTACTGGCCACTTTATCCCCTTAGGCTGTGGTTGTCTTACTTACAAGGCTGGAGAATTGAACTGGTAGTTCTTAGCTCCATTCCAGGTTTATGAATCTGAATTTCAGAATCAGTAGTTCTACTGTTTGATACTTTGTTGGGGAGGGAGTTAGTGTAGAAAACTAGTTTTATGCTTTGTATTAATATAGACTCCTTAAAAATCTTAACTCTTTATTTCCTTCAGAGTTAGGGAGCTGCCAGCGTAGAACTGCAAAATTTGCAGAGCCGTAGCTAAGAGAGAGAGTAGCTCAGTTGCTTTGTTCTTGTTTTCTTTCTAACCTTTGAAAACTAAAGGTAAAAATACATAATGGTATTACACTGAAAAATCTGTCTACCCCAAGGCATATAGCATGCATTCATTCAATAAATGTTTAGGGAGCGCCTAATATGTGCCAGGCATAACGTGTTCTTGAAAATACTAGAAAATAGTAAGACAACGTAATTTATTATTTTCTTGCTCTGAGAAGCTTAAGTACCTGAAGTTCCCTCCTACGTTGATGCTTCTGTCATAAAGGAATGAAAGGAGGAAGTTCCTTTAGTGATATAAAACCAAATAAATCTTGGGTAGATCACTTTAGAACATCACACTGTTCAGGATGGAATTTTGAGTGTGGACGATGTATATATACAGGTCCCTTGCTGGAAGTGAGCTACACTTTTATTATGCCATTTTATTTAAGATTAGTCATGGAAGAGAAGCCACATCTGTTTACTTTGGGCCTAAGCAACAAAAGCCTTTTCTTCTTATGAGAACAAAATCAGATATTGCCTAACAAAGGAGTTCATCACACGCTAGGGAGGAGGAGGCCCCATAGTAACCTCGTGATCATTACCACTTCCACTCAGCGTTACCCAGAGCTGAGGGCCATGGTGGCATTTAGGCTCTACATGACAAGCAGCTGGAGCGGGTGGACACTTTAGGAAGAAAACTGGGAGATTCAGGCTGCAAACTCAGACTTGAAATACCAAGGAAGAGAGGATTTTGGAGTTGGTCTTAATCTGTGGGAAATAATCATAGGACAGATACTTCAAGAGCAACTTTAGTTTTCCCTGTTACTAAATGCCAGAGGGATTCTACAGAGTGAAAAAGGGGCCAGATGCCTCTAGACAAGTAAATGACTAGGCAAGAAATACTCGCTGTGTGCTCGCGTCCCTCTGACCACATACATTTTATGTTCTATGAACAGATATGGCAAACTGCATTTCATTTTAGGGACACCTGGGTGCCTCAGTTGGTTAAGCATATGACTCTTGAGTTCAGCTCAGGTCATGATCTTCTGGTTTGTGAGTTTGAGCCCCGCATCGGGCTCTGCACTGACAGCACAGAGCCTGCTTGGGATTCTCTCTGCCCCCGCCCCCCTTGCACACACTTGCTCGTGCATGCTCTCTCTCTCTCAAAATGAAGAAACTTAAAAAAAAAAAAAGATACCAGAACAGTGAAGGACACTTTCAAAAAATGCATTTCATTTTCTTCTCATCTCTTGAAAATCCAAACTCAAAAGTTATTTCATGACTTCATGTCTCCTAAGCAGATGTGGTTGAAGAGCCTGCTGATTTGGGCTGGGGGACTCTAGCCAGATTTGGCCAGGGTAGAGGACCTTTTCAGCTTGATCCATCACTGCCAAAAGGCTCCAATTATCACGCCAATGACCAGCTCAGACCTCATGGCCTATGCATCCTGAGACCTAGCTGTTAAAAACCTCAAGTTCAGATTCTTATCTGCTTAAATCAAACTAAAGCACCTCTGTATACTTTCCTGCCCACCATAAAACTTATCTCTGGAAAGAAATTAATCTGAGTCCCTGCCAACCACAACTGAATTTATTCAGTTACCTCTCTTGTAACCATCCCTTCTTTATATCCATCCATACATCCTCTTCTTTCACCTCGTCCCCTATGACTGTGAATAGAGCTTTTTACCTTGAAATGAGGCTGTTTTCTCTTCTTTAAGACTGCCGAATTAGTGAATTTCTGTCCGCTCTCCCTATGCCTTGCCTTGGCTGTGGAGAGCTGTGGTAGCTCTTCTGGAACCCTGACCTGTGCTGAGCAGGGGCAGTTTCCCCGAACCAGTCAGCCCACCTCTCAGCTGCACTTCTGTTCCTCCATCCAGTCCAGCTACGTTCCTTATTCTTCCTCACACCATCAGCTCTGTTCTCTGACAGAGAACAGTCCTAACGTTGAAAGCAGGAAGGGAACTCCATTGGTTTCCCTTGAAGCTAGCCTTTCATAATGATATTTTTGGTGGATGTGAGGTTGTAGAACATCGTCTCGGAAAAACCTCATTCTGAGCTTCTTCTGCCCGCTGGTCCCCT
Source organism: Paguma larvata (assembly GCA_030068075.1). Taxonomy (NCBI): domain Eukaryota; kingdom Metazoa; phylum Chordata; class Mammalia; order Carnivora; family Viverridae; genus Paguma; species Paguma larvata. Next base: position 102,119,996 of record CM057828.1, read on the forward strand.
GAGCGGTGGTGGAGGCTGAAGCGTTCTCTCCTTCCCTTGTGTTCACACACTTCCAGCGTGTGTTGCTTCGAGCATTCAGATTGAGTTGCTTTTGCATTTGTGATTCTTGGCTCCAGTCCCTCTAGAAATCATATTACTACTCTGAGTTCAGGGAGGGCTGGAATAGCTACTAAGAACAGAATACATTATAATAACATTCAGCAGACAAAGCCAGAAAATTCCTGCCAGAGACCACCTTAGTATCCTTTACTTGGCCCATATTCCTTCTTTTGAGAACTTTAAACAAAGTGAGATGCACAGTATATGGTGCCCTGCTATAAGGTCTACATCATCACACAGTCTTGATGTTGAGATGCTTCCCATTTTATCTTAAAAAGCTCTTTGAGGGGCACCTGGGTGGCTCAGTCAGATAAGCGTCCGACTTTTGGCTTCGGCTCAGGTCATGATGTTCGGTGCGTGGGTTCAAGCCCCGCATCAGGCCCACTGCCGTTTCAGAGCCTGCTTGGGATTCTCTCTCTCTCCCTCTCTCTGTGCTGCTCCCCTGTCACCACATTCTCTCTCTCTCTTTCTCTCTCTCTCAAAATAAATAAACTTAAAAAAAAAAAAACTCTTTGGAAAGTTCTTAGTGCCTCCCACCCACCCAGGATTAGGATGCGTTCCTTCGTTGTATACAGTCATTTCTCAATTGCCAGTTATGTGCAGGGTATTTTGGTAGGCAGGATTGGTATGTAAAAAAGAATCCATCAAGGAGTGTGAAGAAGAGTTGAGGAATTAAACAAATAGCCAACCCTTGAAACTTGAGACAAAATTAATACTTCAGCAATATTTACCTCTGAAGAGAGAAGGCTTCGTAGAGAGAAGAGCCAGTTGAGCTCAGTCATAAAGAATGAGTAAGACAGGGAAGAGAGGTGTGTAGGAGGGAAGATTATCCACCTTCTAGGATGAGGGAACCACATCAAAGTAAAAGCAAAGACAAGGGCATACATCAGGACATTATTTGTACATGGCAAGGCTACAGCAGAAGATGAAATTGGGAGAGTAGGATGGAGCCAGATTGTGGCTGCCAGGCCAAAGAGATTGGCCTCCATGTTGTAGGTAGGAAATCATTTAAGACACTGGAAGAGGAGGTGGGAACCTAATCCGACCTGTTTTTAGAAACAGTGCTCTTAAACTGGATGATGATCAACAAATTATACCAAATATATGTTTACAGTATGATTTAAAGTCTAATTCAGACCAGGGACTCTATTTTAAAGTTCACTTGAAATAACACTGGGTTTTAATTATCTCACAGGGGAAAAAAAGTGCAAAAAAAAAAAAAAAGAAACAGTGCTGTTACAAACCAGGGTTGATGTGCGTGTGACGCTATTACATTAAGCAGAAGATCAGGGATAAGATAGCTTGTGTTAGGGAAGTGACCACAAGATCAGCAAGGAAGAAACTAAACCAAAAGAAACATAGCCTGGAAAGGGCGTTAGCAGGAATTTCACAGAAGAAGAAATGGCCAATAAATATATTTATGAATGTTTTGCCTCAATTTTTGGCTTCACTACAAATGAAAAGAATTACAAAGAACTGCAAACGAAAATAGCCCAGTCATATCTGCAAGGTTGGGGTGTACGTGTGTGCATGTGTGTCGCCCCAGTGAATTGAGTGGGTGGGGAAATGAGCACCCTTATTTGTTGTCTGTGGGCTGAAAATTAGTACAGCTTTTCTGGAACAGTTTGTAACATGTCAGAAGCTTTAACCCTTTGACCCAGGAATTTAAAGAAAACAATCATAAATACGCAAATACCAGCAAACTCCACACATTATTATTTATAATAATGAAAAATTGAAAACAAACTAAATTTCTAATAAGGGAATTATTATTATTTAAATTATAATCTATAAAATCGATTACAATATGACCCATTTAAAAATTGTGTTTTAGAAGGATATTTAATCACATGAAAAACTCCTTGTGGTAATTAAGTAAAAACAACAGTTTATTAAACAGTATGAACAGTATGGGTTGATATAGAAGTGGAACACTCACAAAGAAGTGTTAATTAAGCATTTGAAAACTATGAGTCAAATTCAGGAGAGAGAAGGAAGTTAGAATTATAATTACGTTGACATACCCTGATAATACTCAAATTTAGGTCGTGTAAGGGTTAGTTTACTATTTTCTTCTGTGTATATGTGAAATTTTCTATGCTTAAAGTTACTCAAAACCTACAAAAACCTACCTCAAAAGAAATAATTAAATGGGCAAAGAAAGTAGATTGTGTTAGTGCACTAAAGCACTTAGAATAATACTTGGTCCACAATAGATGTCCAATAAGTGAGTTGCTGTTATTATTACCACTTTAATAGACAAAAGACAGACAAAAGATGACGAACAGAGGAATGCCTCCTAGAACTCGGGTTCTGCATGTGTAGGAGGAAGCAGAAAGAAGAACAGCAGCAAGACAGAGAAGAAATATAGGGACAGGCAGAGAAGAGCCAGAAAGTCAAGTGGGGAGAGATTTTAGAAGGAGGTATCTCAGAACAAGTATCACAGAAGAGCTCAAACAGGATGAAGACAGTTAAGACCATTGGATTGTGCTGTTAGGTTTGAGGTGTGTGTGTTTTTTTTTTATAACATGCACACAGAAACTACACAGATCATAAGTATGCAGCTCAGTGAGTTTTTACATGCCCCTATAATGAGCACCTGAAGAAGCAGAAGTTACCAGCACCTCAGAAATCTCTCGTCATGCCATTACTCCACCCTCCATGGGTAACCTGACTTCTAACCCTGGAGATTCATTTTGTCTTTTTTTTAATTTTATATACCTGGAATCATAGAGTGTGTCTAGCTTTTTTCATTCAACGTCATGTTTTTGAAATGTGTCTATTACGATACACATATATGTTCATTCTCATTGCTGTATGATACTCCATTGTATGAATGAATATACCTCAATTTATCCTAGTTGTTGGTGGACACTGGGGTTATTTCCAGGTTTGGGCTATTTTTCTGGATTCCCTTGTATGCTCCATTGGTCTATTTGCCTGTTCTTGTGCCAGTAGCAAACTGTGCTAATAACTATGGCATGATAGTTCTTCATGTTTTTGTAACTTTGTTGTTCGAGATTGCTTTGGCTGTTCTTGGTTCTTTGCATTTCCACTTACACCTTGAGTTAGCTTGTCAGCTAAGACAAGAGTTTTTCTTTGGATTGAATTGAATCTGTAGATTAGCTTGGACAGAATTAATTCTTTATACTATTGAGTCTTCTGATCCGTGATCATATTGTATTCCTCCATTTAAGATATCTTTTATTTCTGTAAATAATGTTTGACAGTTTTCGATGTGGGGGTATTAGTAACCTTTTGAGAGAGTGGTTTCAGGGAATAGCAAAAACTAAGTTCTTAGTTGCTGAGGAGGAAAATGGAAACAGAGGTAGCAAATATAGACTGTTTCAGGATATGAGCGTGCCCTCTGAAGCCATGGTGAAAGACCGGGGGAGGGGAGAGATTGGAAACAGAGTTAATTGAAGGGACAGAGTCACAGAAGGGTGGCTCCAGGGTATCCTGGAGAAGAAATTAGGAACAAGGAGTGTCATGAGGTTGTTTTGAGGTGTAGTGTGTTTCATGTCTCATGACTGAAACTGAGGAAGCAGAAGTTACCAGCACCTCAGAAATCTCTCGTCATGCCATTACTCCACCCTCCATGGGTAACCTGACTTCTAACACTGGAGATTCATTTTGCCTGTTTTTTAATTTCCTCAGACTCACTGGTTGCTTATACAGTGAATAGTACTCACCCATCACAAGTGCTGTGTATGCCCTTTGTCACTAATGGCACCAGACCCCACGTGCAGAATGTTTGGAGCAGCAAGACTAGCTGCCCTCACAGTCATCCCTAATCCACATTTTCAAATCCCTGTTTCATTGAGCAAAGCATATTATTCTATGTTTACTGTACATACCTATTGATCTATTATTACAATAATCCCTTCCTCCAGAGTGTCTTCATCAAATTAAGGTTAGTAGAAAGGGGCTTTTCCACTAAATCTTGAGGTACCCCAGAGACTTGAGGAAGATTTTGTAGTAGATATTTTATATGTGGAGGAAACGAGGGTGCTGAGATCAGGGATTTAATGCTTAAGTTACAGCAGGACCCTTCATGATTTATGGGAACAAATCTGTTTTGCAGTTTAGTGGAAATTATTTTACCTTGGAAGTGTTTTTAAGTTTGTTGTTTGCTTTAGATGCAAAACTTTCTATACATACACAGAAAATTGATCTTTCTATCTAGAGAGGGCATCTTGCAAACTTAGGTGCTGCATATAATTATGGTGTTTTAAGAAAGTAAACCAAGAAGACAGTATTTTTCACGGCAGTACTTGCAGTGGTGGAATTAGCCTGCCAGTATTAGAAAGTAGAGAATAGGAAATAGAAGGTCTTATTGGATTACTCAGTCCTACTATCCGCCAAGTTTGGATATGTAGCTTGAACAAGGAAGGGAAAAAGGGAGGGGAAAGGATTTAATTCATAGCAGCTAGGATGTAATAAGCATTTCCATTAAATCCCAAATATTACATGTTTGTGCTTTTTGGGAAATTCTTTTCTGATGTTAAGTCTAAAGGGGCCTTTTGGGGAAGAGGTGAGAGTTGAATAGGCAGGCCTGGCAGCAAGGTGTGGGCCGTGGGCAGGGGTAGAGGGAACAAGAGTGAGATATCTAGTAAATTACACTTCAGAAGCTAGAACACACTTTCCCAGTCTATCCACAGGACCCACTGCATACTGATACCGTATTAAAACTTCCTTTTTTAAACATGTGATGTGTATGCTAAAGAAATATTTTAAAATAACGAGGTACTAATACACTTCAAGATTTGTTTTCACACCTGTGCTGTATGACACATCTGTCTACATTTTTAGTTTGATGGCTTCACATTGCCTTTCTTTCCTAAGTGGTCTTTTTTCCTCTCACACATTCCTATACTCCTTTGACTTAAGAATGACTAAAGCTTTGCATTTCGAAGTCAAAATAAAAATCCTCGTTTTAACTGTAATTCCGGTTTCACACGAAAAACTGATCTTTGAGATTTTTTTTCAAGACAGGAAATTTTAGCATATAATGGATCAAGGGCCAATAAACTCTTTCCCTGCTCAGCCATGCCCGCATCTAATACTGCTTTCAGATAAAATGCAAACCATGCATAATCCCTGGAGAACAGAGAAAGCCCCACCAGATGGAAAGCAACTCCAGCTAATGAAGGAACACTTCCTTCTCTAAACCTTTTTTTTTTTTTCTTTTCTGAACTTTTTGATTCTTCTGATCCTCTCTCTTTAAACACCTTTTCCCAGGCAAACCATTCATTAGCCCTTGGAAAAAGCAGAGTCTTATAGTCTGCCTCTGGTTTTTTTTCCCCTAATCTTTTTCTGTCACTTCTACTTCCTCCTCCAGTGCTAACCCACTCCTCCCACTTCTGTGTACACGCTCCTGACATTTGTAGGTAATAATCACATTCCCTCCCCTTAGTCTTCAGCTAGTTCAGGTCTACTACTTAGTTCTTCTAATCCTGCCCCATAAAATGATCCTTTCAGCTTCTTAGTCATGCCTGCCATTTTCCTTTGAACTCATTCCAGTTTGTCTCCGTTTTTCTGGGAACGAGGTGCCTGAAATAGAATGCAGTGCCCTAGGTGTGGCTTCAGTGAAACCATGTAATGGAGTGAGGGTCCTCGGAGGGCTGGTGCCCAAGCCTAGCCAGCCCAGGGACCTTTCGTCACCTTCAAAGAACTGGTACTGCTTCTGTCAAGACCCAGTAATTCCTGTATTCCTGACCTTCAGTGAACAGCCAAGCGCATGTCCTCCTCTGTGCCTTACTAGTTCGTACTATTTCTCCATTTAGAGTGACCCTCTTTCCTGTCCTCTCAGATCAACAACCACATTCTTCAAGAAACTTTCTCTTCCTTCCCTCCTTTTTTTTCTGTCTTTGCAGTTTTACTGAGCTGTAATTCACACAGCATGCAATTCACCTATTTAAAGTGTACAATTCAGTAGGTTTAGCGTGTTCTCAAAATTGGACAACCATCACCACTTCAGTTCGCAAACGTTTTCATCATTCTAAAAAGAAACCCATACTCATTAGCAATCACTCCCAATTACCCCATCACACCCCAGCCTTAGGCAGCCACTAATCTATTTTCTGACTCTGGATCTGCCTATTCTGGACATTTCATAAAAACGGAGTCATACAACATGAGGTCTTTTGTTGACTGGCTTATTTCACTTAGTATAGTGTTTCATGGTTCATGTTATACTGTGTATCAGAACTAAATTCCTTTTCACTGGCAAAACAATCAATACTTTTTGAATGAATATTTTATACGTTTCTATTTGTCCCTTTTCAGTCTTGGAATATCAGAATTACATGTTTAAAAATACGTGCAGCTTTGAATATTTATATTATATGTTTTTATCCAAATTTCTCATAAAATTGGTGTTGCTTGTGGTATTAAACAATATAGGAGTACATAGAGTAAACAAAACTAATTAAAGACCAGAATTTGAGACTAAAACTGTTAAAATGCTAAGAGAAAACACAGGCGGTAATTTCTTTGGACATTTGCCTTAGCAACATTTTTCTAGATTTGTCTCCTCAGGCGAGGGAAATAACAGCAAAAATAAACTATTGGGATTACACCAAAATACAAAGCTTTTACATAGTGAAGGAAGCCATCAGCAAAACAAAAAGGTAACCTGCTGAATAGGAGAAAATATTTGCAAAGGATACATCCAGTAAGCGGCTGATCTCCAAAATATATAAAGAACTTGTACAACTCAACACCAAAAATAAATAAACAAATAAAAATAAAAAGTTATCTGATTAAAAATGGGCAGAGGACTTGAACAGCCGTTTCTCTAAAGAAGTCATACTGAAGGCCAGCGGACATGAAAAGGTGCGCAGCATCACTGATCGTTCGGGAAGTGCGACATGATGAGATGTCACCTCACACCCGTCAGAATGGTTAGCATCAAAAAGACAAGAAATAACAAGTGTCAATGAGGATGTGGGGAAAAGGAGACCCTTGTGCACTCTTGGCAGTAATGTAATTGGTACAGCCACTGTGGAAAGCAGTATGGAGACGCCTCAAAAAAATTAAAAATAGAACTACCATATGATTCAGTAATTCTGCTACTGGCTATTTCCCCAAAGAAAATGAAAATACTAATTTGAAAAGATACATTCTTCCCTATGTTTATTCCAGCTTTATTTACCGTAGCCAAATTATGGAAGCAATCCAAGTATCTGCCAATAGATGAATAGATAAAGAAGATGTGACACGTGAGAGAAAGAGGGAGAGGGAGTGAGAGATGTATCTACACGTATATATAAATATATGTATATAATGGAATATTACTCAACCATAAAAAGGGAATGAAATCTTGCCACTTGGAATAATATGGATGGACCTAGAGGTCATTAAGCTAGGTGAAATAAGTCAGACAGAGAAAGACAAATACCATATGATTTCATTTATATGTGGAATCTAAAAAACAAAACAATTGAATAAACAAATAGAAAGCATAAACAGACCCATAAATACAGACAACAAACTGGTGGTTGTCAGAGGGGATAGGGATGGGTGGCTGAGCAAAACGAATGAAGAGGAGTGGGAGATACAGGCTTCCAGTTGTGGAATAAATAAGTCATAAGGATAAAAGGTACACCATACAGAATATAGTCAGTAGTATAGTAATAGAATGGTGACAGGTGCTTCACTTGTGGTGAGCAAAGCATCACATATAGGTATGTTAAGTCACTCTGTTGTCCACCTGAAACTAATGTAATACTGTGTGTCAACTATAATTTTTTTAAATAAAAGTATAGAGAGTAAAATTGAAAGTCCCTCCATCCATTTGATACTAACAGTATCAAAGTACCCACTTCCCTAAATCTATACCAACACGGATTATTAACAGTCTTTCAGAAACTTTTGCCAGTGTGATAGGGGGAACAAAACTCTATCTTGTTTAATTTGTTATCTCTTTAATTACTAATGAGGTTGAGTATTTTTTATGTGCTTATTATTAACCATTTGTATTTCTTCAGTGAGTTTTTTTGTTCATATCCTCTGCCCATTTTTCTATTATTAGGCTTGTATGCCACTTTCATAATACATTGATCCCAATCCTTTGTCTTTTTTTCCTTTATTTTAATTTATGTTGAGGTATATTCTCTCTGTACCCTCTTTGTTGAGAGTTGTGATAAATGGATGTTGAATTTTGTCAAATCCTTTTTCTACATCTGTTGGGATGATCATGACTTTTAGCCTTCATGTTGTTACTGTAGTGTATCACATTTTACTGATTTGCAGATATTGAACCATCCTTGCATCCTTGGAATAAATCCCACTTGATCATGGTATATATCCTTCTAATGTAGTATTAAATGCAGTTTGCTAATATTTCATTGAGGGTATTTGCCTCTGTGTTCATCAGCAATATTGGCCACAATTTTCTTTCTTTGTGGTGTCCTTTCTGATTTTGGTATCAGAGTAATGCTGGTCTTGTAAAATGAGTCTGAAACTGTCCCTCCTCTTCTGTTTTTTGGAAGATTTTAAGAAGGATTGGTATTAATTCATTAAATGTTTGGTCGAATTCGCCAGTGAAGTCATTTGGTCCTGGGCTTTTGTTTGTTGGAAGGTTTTTGATTACTGATTCAGTTCCCTTGCTAAGAATCTCTTTTGATTTTTTATTTCTTCATGATGTAGTTTTGGAGGTTGTATGTTTCTAGGAATTTATCCATTTCTTCTAGGTTATCCAATTTGTTGGCATATAATTTTTTATACTAATCTTTTTTGACTCTTTGTCTTTCTCTGGTACAGGTTATAACATCTCACCTGTCATTTCCAATTTTATTTGAGTTCTCTTACTTTTTTTCTTGGCAAGTTTAGCTAAAGGTTTGTCTATTTTGTTTATCTTTTCAAAAAACCAGCTCTTAGGTTCATTGATCTCTTCTATTGTCTTTTTAGTCTCTTTGTTATTTTGTTCCTGCTACCAACTTTGGGCTTAGTTCTTTTTCTAGTTCCTTGAGGTATAAAGTTAGATTGTTTGGGATCTTTCTTGCTTCTTACTGTAGGTATCTATCACTCCGAGCTTCCCTCTTAAGAACTGTTTTTACTGCACCCTATAGAATTTATAGATTTGGTATATTGTAGTTCCATTTTTGTTCCCCTCAAGTAAATTTTTTAAGTTTATTTCTTTATTTTGAGAGAGAGAGTGCAAGCAGGGGAGGGCAGAAAGAGAAGGAGAGAGAGAGAATCCCAAGCAGGCTCTGCACTGTCAGCACAGAGTCTGATGTGGGGTTCAAACCCACAAACTGTGAGATCATGACCTGAACCGAAACCAAGAGTCAGATGCTTAACCAACTAGTCCACCCAGACACTCCTCAAGTAATTTTTTATCTCTCTTTTGATTTCTTTCTTGGCCCCTTGGTTTTTCAGTCACATGTTGTTTAATCTCCAGATATTTGTGAATTTTCCAGTTTTCGTTTTGTAACTGATTTCTAGTTTCATACCATTGGGGTTGGAAAAACTGTTTGATGTTATTTCAATCTTAAATTTATTAAGATTTGTTTTGTGGCCTCACATATGATCTGTCCTGGAGAATGTTTTGTGTGTGCATGAGAAGAATATGAATTCACAGTATAATTTTTAAATTTAGATCTTTAGGTAATTTCAAATTTATGTTTACGTATGGTATGAGCAGGAATCCAGCTACAACTGGGCCCAGTTGACCTAATATAATTAATTGATTTCAGATGCCTTCTGATCATATTCTAAATCCCATTGATCTAATTTTATCAGTACAATACTCTTCTAATTAGTGTCTTTTTATAGTATGTTTTGTAATCTGGTAAGCCAGTCCACACATTATTTTTCTTCCTTTAAAATATTTTCTTGGTTCCTGTTAACATATTTATACATAGGGATCAATTTTAGAATTAATTATCAAGCTTTGAAAGAGCCTTTGGGATTTGGTCTGAAACGTATTTGTAGTATGTTTTTAGGTGAAAACAAAATCCGCTCACAAATAATCTATATACTGTCATTGCCATTTTGTTTCTAAAATTACGTGTGTGTGTGTGTGTGTGTGTGTACTAAAAGTCTCAAAGAATACATGACAAAATATGTAGCAGTGGTTATCTCCTGATGCTAATATTGCAGTTGATTTTTATTCTCTGTGCTTTTGTTTTCAAAATTTTCTACAATGCATGTGTAATACTTTTTGAATTAAAAAAAAAAAAAAACCTGAAAAAAATATTAAACTAAAATGTATCCATTAGTAACTTCGTGATTATCTTCTTAACAGAAGCCAAATTGGAATACAAAATATTTCACAGGAAACAAATATGTGACTTGTAGAGAGTGAAGTGCAGATACCCGGCTCACAATATAAACCAGAGATGTCTAGAATATTCCTGGGAAGGACTGAGATGGGAAACTGAAGCAGTACAACCTCACAACCTCCTCTGTTACTTTGTGTGGTTGACTTCGGTTCTGTTCAAGAGACTTGAGAATAGTGACCTTTTCACCTAGCAGTGTTTCTGGGTTATATTCTGTGCAGCTGTAATTAAAAGGTACTTTTGCTTCTTTGGTTTCCCCATTTCAGAGATTCACATTCATATGACACAGTCAGACCTTGAGATGCGTCAAGACTTAGAGTAGTCAGAATCTGGTCCTTGCAGTGTCCTAGTGTTTCAGTCAACATTTAACAGAATGAAGATCACAAAATCTGTTCCCAACTCTTTGATATGTTTGAAGACGCAGCGTAGCATGTAGATTCTGTCAGTACTGAAATTAAAACTTGGTTCTTAAAAAAAAACAAAAAACTTGGTTCTATTTGCTTTTTTAATCTACATGCCCTGTCTGGGTAATCTTACCTATTTAACAATAATTATAACAACATCTAACATTTATCATTTTCTGTGTGTCAGGCATTGTACTGCAGATTATATAAGTAGCTCATTCAATCCTTAAAACGGGCACCTGGGTGGCTCGGTCGTTGAGCGTCTTACTTTGGCTCGGGTCATGATCTCACAGCCCGTGAGTTCAAGCCCTTCATCGGGCTCACTGCTGTCACCTCAGAGCCCACTTCACATCTGTCCCCCTCTCTCTTTCTGCCTCTCCCCCACTCATGCTTTCTCTCAAAAATAAACATAAAAAAATAAAGTAAAAATAATAAATCCTTAAAACAACCCTATAAGTGATATTGCCCCATTTTATAACTGAGAAAACTGAGGCTCAGAAAGGTCCAGGTCATACAAACTAGTAAGTGCCAACTGACATTGAAATCCTGGCAGCAGCCTGACTCCAGAGCCTGGGTCCTCAGTGCACTGTAAACTCAGTTTTTAATCGCTCTCCTTTCCTAAAACATGCTCTGCTTCCTGTATTTTCAGTTTTATTTGTCTGATTTCCCCAGCTACATCTGTCAAAATGATTCTCCATTCCCTCTCATTTATTATTATTATTTTTAATTTGAGAGAGGGAGGGGCAGAGGGAGAGAGAGAAAATCTTAAGCAGGCTCTATGCTCAGCACGGAACCCAAAGCAGGGCTCGATCCCACAAACCTGGGACCTGGGCTCATGACCTGAGCCAAATTCAAGAGTCAGATGCTCAGCTGACTGAGCCACCCAGACACACCCAATTCTCTCTCATTTAACTTCACCTCCTATCATTCCTGCCTTTGGGAAGACTCATGCTCATCCGTTATCCTCCATGTCCTCTGGTCCTATCTCAGTGTTAGCCCTTTTTTTTTTTTTTAAATGTTTATTCATTTTTTAAAAAAAAATTTTTTTTTATAAATATTTTTTTATTAGTTTTTATGTTTTTATTTATTTTTGAGAGCAGGAGAGACAAAGCATGAATGGGGGAGGGTCAGAGAGAGAGAGGGAGACACAGAATCTGAAGCAGGCTCCAGGCTCTGAGCTGTCAGCACAGAGCCCGACGCGAGGCTCGAACTCACAGACTGTGAGATCATGACCTGAGCCGAAGTCGGACACTCAACCGACTGAGCCACCCAGGCGCCCCTAAAAAAAATTTTTTTAACATTTTTTAATTTATTTATTTTTAAGAGACAGAGAGAGACAGAGCATGAGCAAGGGAGGGGCAGAGAAAGGGAGACACAGAATCCAAAGCAGGCTCCAGGCTCTGAGCTGTCAGCACAGAGCCCGCCACGGGGCTCAAACCCACGAACTATGAGATCATGCCCTGAGCCAAAGGTGGATGCTTAACCAACTGAGCTGCCCCGGTGCCCCAGTGTTAGCCCTCCTTAACTCTCACCTGGGCTTGCCACAAAACTTCCCACGGCTTAGTGTTCCCTCCACTCAGGCTAACGTGTTTTTATCTTCACAGGTCTCTTCTAAAAAAAAAAAAAAAAAAATGAAGCTGACCATGTTACCACACTGTTTAAAAACTCTTCCTGTTTCTGTGTGTTTCTTTCTTTGTTTTTTAACCAGATTCAGTCTGAACTCCTTAGCTTTACAAACCGTCTGGCCCTGGTCTGCGTCCTCAGCTTCATTTTCTATCACTCTCTACCTTGTCCTCTTACCTTATGCTCCAGCCATGCTGAGAAGCTCCCTCGTCCCCAAGGCCCCAAGCCGTTTCTTAGGCCCATACACCTACATTTGTTTCATATGCCTGAAAGCCTCTTCTGCCTTTGACCTCCCGGCAAACCCCCACTCAGCCTTCAAGATTCGCACCATATATTGCCTTTGGTAGCGTCTTCTCACGTTCATCCGGGAGGCAAACAGTCCTATTATGTCTTCCACTATAGTGCATGTTCAAGCCTCGGGCGTGCTATAATTATTGTGTGTTTTCTTCCATTAACTTAAATGGGTCTTCAGGACAAAGACCAGATCCACTCCATCTTTCAGCACCTCGCAAGTACTAGGCCCTCAGTAAATGTTGGTTTAATGCTTGAAGGAATGTCCAAGAGAATGTTTGAAACAACAGGACATTAGAATTATACTTCAAAGCATCTTAACGTTTCTCAAAATAATCTCTTTAGCTAAATGAGCAGGCAGTCTAATGTCCTGAGCAAAAGTCGTATGTAGCAAATGGGGAAAGTCTTTTAAATTAGAAGTTTCCCTATGACGAAGACCATCACACAAGATTAAGATCCTACCTGAGGTCACGATGTACCCCTCTCCCCATCCTGGGCAGAGGTGCAACATTGGGACACAGTGGAGGGAACATTCCACCTGGAATGAGGGGACCGGAGCTGGCGCCCCAGCTCTGCAAATTCCTCGGGGCCTAGTCACCGCTTCACGAACAAACACTTGCTGTTAATGTTTACACTTTCCTGGTTGTTAGTGTTGATGCAGGAAGACTTCACATAGAAAGCGCCTCTCTTTTGTTTATTTTCAGCTCTATTAAAGTTTAATTGACAAATAAAATCGTGATATATTAAGTGCACAGCATGATTCGATAGACCTGAAGATTTCCACAGTCGAGGTGATACATCTGTCCTCTCACATGCTTCCTTTTTTCCCCTTATGAGAACACTTAAGTTCTCTTAGCAAATTTAATTCTACAATACGGCGTCATCAACTGTAGTCATCGTATTATGCATTAGATCCTCGGGCCTTAGTCACGTTATAACTGAAAGTTTGTACCCTTTTACCAACCTGCTCCATTTCCTCCACTCCCCCAACCCTGATAGCAACCTGTGAGTTTGACTTTCCCCCTCCCCCCATCTGACTTACAAGTGATACCACACAGTATCATCTTTCTGTCTGGTTTATTTCACTTAGCGTAAGGCCCTCCAGGTTCATCCATGTTGTTGGAAATGCAATTTCTTTATTCGTGGACAATAATTCTTAACCGAGTGCAAACAGGATCATTTTATTTTATCTGAAATCCATCTTTTCTTTTCCTTTCAGCTTCAGAATGAGCTAGTAAAAGGTGAACGGGACAATGCAGAACTGCAGGAGTTTGCCAATGCCATTCTCCAGCAGATAGCAGATCATTGCCCCGACATCCTGGAGCAAGTGGTCAACGCGTTGGAAGAGTCGTCCTGACCCCTCCTTACGGGGAGTAGCCAGCCCAGCAGCCTGCCGCAGTGAGTCCGGGGGCCAAGAAAGAAGAGCTGAAAGGAACAGGCACCCAGGAGCTTCTTGGCACCCAACACACACTACAGACTGTATCCTATCTTGGTTGGTCCTTCAAGTGTGATTCCAGCACCCTTTCTACAGCTGTCATCTGAACTCTGCCTTTCTACTTTGGATATTGTCACTACACTAATTTTCTTGATGTCCAGGGTGGGTCAGTGGCCAAGTTTCCATGAAGAACTGCCATCCGGTCATCAGCAGTGGAGGACCGTGGAAGCTGGTGGCTCTGCCCTTACAGCAGGGCATGGAGCAGAGAGCCTATGTACCCTCTGTCCTCGACATGAGAACCAGATCTGGAATCTCCTTGGAGTTCAACTATTGAAAGAAACTTCCCAATGGATCAGAGAGCTGAGTGTCCTAATATCACAACAGGTGCTTTCTCCTAAAAGGGTTAAAAATATATATATATCTTAAAAAGAGAGAGGGGAAGAGAGAGAACAGGGACAGAGAGAAACTGGCTCTTCTGTTTCTTTCGCTCACTTTCACATGTAATGTTTTATGCAGGGGAGCTGCGAGCAGGCCTCATGAGGGCTTAGTGAACACGAATCCCACAGGTTTGGAGTCTTCACCCAGTCCTGTCTGTCTCCCTCATCCTTGCTCTTCTCAACCAGTTAACAAGAGGATGGTGCGAACAGTTCTCCCCTGGTCCCTCTCGTTTAAGACCTTTGACCTTGTTTACTTAGTCTGCCAGATCATGTGCCTCAGTCTGAAAGAGAAGAGGGTTTGACACAAGGCCTTGCCGTCAACCACCTGCCGCTCTGCTTCCGTAGAAGATGACTGCTCTTTGGGCCCGGGCCGGTTTCTCCTAAACATCTCCCTCATCGGCATTCTAGGCCCCTGAGCCCCAAAAGAATACTTCTGCCTTCCCACCACCCATGTTCCATGCTCTTGTGGCCCAGCGGTTGCTGAAGTTTATGACCAACCTTCTACCCTTTTAGCTCTCCTCTTGATGTGCGCTCCCCGAACCAGAGCCCCGCGCATTGAATGGAACCTCCCTTCTGGCACAAATGAATGTTTCTCATCCCACACACATTCCTTCCTCCATTCTTTCATTCAAATAATATGTGTGAAATGCCTACTATGTGCAAGTCACTTCCTTGGAAAAAAGTCTCTTTTTAGTGAGGGAGAAATGTAAAGGATTTCCGGAGACATACTTTGGTTGAGTCAAAGCAGTAAAAGACAATACCTTTCCTCTCCCTACTCCCTCTTAGTAGAAGTTATCTTTTTCAGAAACGATCTTTCACAGATCTCTCACGATAATGTAGTTGATGAGATCAGGGTCAGGGAGCTGAGTCACTTACTTGCCTGCAGGATCTTATTTGGTGGTTCAGGATTTTTCTTTGTTGTGTTACCCTACAAGAGTGTAGTGTTTAGAGGGCTGCAGTAGTGGATAGTGTTTTCTCAACACATCTGCGTACACCACGTGGAACTTGTCCAGCTCCGTGTTGCGGATCAGAAAATTGACCCCAAAGTTGCAAATCCAGTCGAAGGTATTGGCATTTTGAAGGGCTTTTTTCCCAAGCTGAGACAGTGGCAGTCATAAATAATCAGGCACCAGGAAAGCGACCACTTAACCCACATGTAGCCCTTAACCAGCTCTCCAGCCAGACGCCCACCAGCTCCTCACATCTTCTGATAAGAGTTGCTGGGCTAAATGCTTTTGTCTTGCATTTTCTCTTTCCTCCCCTCCCCAGTTACTCACCCAAAGAATGATGCTGCCTGTAAAGTCATCACAGCCTTCAGTCCAGTATCTTCCCACCAGCAGCTCTTGACTGTCCCATTAACTTATATGGTCATATCTCCAGCTGCCCGGATTCCCTGCCGTAAAACAGTCTCTCCCGTGAGAAGCTGTAGAATGTTTCTTATCGAAGGTTTAAGTGGACTCTGCTCATAAACTTCTTATTGAGATGCTTCCTGATAGCCAGGCTGGCCAGAAGTGGGGGAAGTGGGAGATGTAAGGGTTAGATAGTAAGTAGTAGTCGTTTGTGGTCAGTCACCTCAATTCCATGTGTTTATTGCACTGCCCATAAATCATGTAGGTAGCCCCCAGTATTTTAGGCCTGGAGTGTTAGAATCTCACTTTATCTACCATAATGTCAAGAACCAAGGTATGATAATACCCTTCACAGAACTACAGCAGAACAGAGAAGACAGGAGAAGAGGCCATCCCCAAAGAAGTGGCCCGGTCCTGGCTGGCCATTCTCTAGCAGCTTTGGCAAAAGAAGGCATCAGGCAGGTCTCCCTGGATCCTGCTCATTCTGTCTTTGCTGTTCAAATACAGCACCTGTCACTTGGCCCACTCGGTGCATGACTCACTGCCTCTCCTTTCTTCCCCTTTTCATTTCAACCCTTCCTGTTGCTGCTCCTCCAAACCTTTATTGAAGTCCTCTGGACAAATGCTTCTGATAAGAAAAGTCTCTGGGGCAAACACTGTCTGTGTGGTATCTCTGAACCATAGCAAGGATCTCCTCGATTCCTCTTGGGTGGCCATCCTAGCATCTCAAATGGTTCTGGGGACTTTTGGGTTCTAGATGAAAGTAGATTCTGGCTAAGCTTTAGTAGTGAACATGACCTGACTTTATATTATAGGGACAAAGTTAATACAGTGTCCAGCACTTAGAGTATTTTATTAGTTGAGATCAACCATTGAGCCAACTTTTACTAAATGCCCTATTCCCATCACACGAAGACTTATCGCTGCATGACACTCTTCTGGTGTTCATGGTGTCACTAGGTCACTCCACTGCTGCCGAAAGTCTGTAGCCTTGAAAACGTACTGCAGGTTGCCTATTATGTTCACCAAACTCATCCATTCCATTGGCAAGTCTAGTTGCCCCTTAGCACCTAAAGATCTGTGCCCCAAATCAAGGTCATCATGAAAGGGGACAAGAAGAAGAAGTGGGTGGAATCCAATGTGGGGCTGAAGAAATACAATGTGATTTTCTCATCTTTTCATATACCTCTATCCCAGGTACTCCTTGAGTTCTTGATGAAGTATCTGAATTGAGATTTACAAGGACTTGATACTGTTTGAAATGGAAAAGATTTTAAATAGGCTTAATATATTAAGAAATATGAATGGGACTCCCCGAATCCATCTCAGCTGTGACCTTTAACCTAATACCTTATAACCTAACAAAGATCAAAGTGCTTCTCTCTCTTCCTTACACTTTGTCTTTAGAAATGTTAGTGAAGCAAACTGGACCCAAGACTGCCTTCAGTGTCAATAGTGCTGGTGGGACTTGGCACCTTTTGTCAATAAAAGTCTTTGGTTTTCCACGGGAGCTTGTGGGCTCACCCACTCCCAGAGAGAAGAGGAAGTCATCACAAAGTTTTAGTCATCCCTCCTCTGTGACATTCAGGGTTGGCATTTGGATTTGCTGCTAGAGAGTTCTGCTGATCCCAGAACCGTCCTGCCCTCCCCTTTGACCCAGCAGTGAAGCATAGACCTGCTGGCCACCTTCCAGGGGTTTTGAGGAAAGAGCAAATCAAGGAATAAGTTGCCGCATAGAATGTGACCCTCATGTGGCACTTCCTAAGTTACAATGGGCCCTGTGTCAGCAGCATCGGTAAGGAGACAGTAGATGCGGTATGGACGCTACCCTTTGCAAGCCTGCAAGGTCGACCCCTCCATCACTGCCAGTCCCTGGGCTTCTCAGGACAGCGACTTGAACTGGTCAAAGAAATGTTTTAAAAAGAATCTGGCGTTTTCCCCATGCGGACCAGGGGAATGTTTGGGCAAGAAAAACACACACACGTTACAGGGAAATCCTTCTGAACAAAATGGCTGTCTTTATTTACTCTTTTTAAGCGAAAACTGTTTCCAGACTTTTTAGTGTCAAAACTGTAACCATGCGTCTCCTGATTTCTTCCAATGTGTTTGGTGAGTGCTGTGACCCTATTGTAGGTATTTCTTCTGACTCTTTTGGGGGAAAGGTGGTTTTAGGGATTGATTTGGGGGGGAGCGGATTTTTGTCCCATCCTACTCCTCTTTGTTTCTCTGCTTGTCGATATTGTCCGTGTGGTTCAGAGCATTGGGGCAGTTACATTGTGTCCATTGTTGAGATTATTAAGATATTAAAAAGTAGTTTGTAGAACTGAAAAGTTAAAGAGCTGTGTTTTTAAAAATGCAAAACGATATCATGTTAATAAAGGAATTCAAGCTATGGGGCAGCCAGACTCCTCCCCCTCCTCCCAAGTTGGCTTAGGTGGCACCTGGGCTAGCCACTTGGGAACCATTCCCACCCTCTAGGCAGGGGACTGCCTGAGTGAAAGAGAAGACTGCTGAGTGAAAGGAATTGGAATCTGGGGCTCAGAGAGTCCCCACCGTGCCGGAGATCTCCTATCCATCCTCAGGACCTCTGGGTAGAGGTTTCAAATTTTGTGACCCCATAACCACCCTCAAGCCCACATTGGTCCCAGCTCAGTGTGCCTAATACCGCGTGGCAACCCGGGCTTGCCTCGGAAGCCCCACACCCGGCAGCCCTGTACAGGCCACAGAACCTCCTTCCTGCCCACTTGGTGCTATATCATCCAGTGACCCATCGTCTATGGGCCGAGCAGTGGCCAGCCTGGAGCCTGCAATCCAGGTGAATGAATTATACTCAGATCTCCGTTCCTTCTGGCTTCAGTCCCTAGATTCCTTCCCTTTAAGCTTTTTAGACCCTCCATCTCCCAGGCCCAGGCTGTCTCTCTCAGCCCTAGAGATGCCCTGATCAGGAAAGGACAGAAACCCTGCTGAAGCCAGAGAATTCACCGCGGGCCAGAACAAGCGCTCTGAGCCCAGCCCTTCTTTCCACACCGCACCAGTATTGCATTCACGCTCCAGTGCAGCTAGACCTATGGAGGGCGCCACACCACCCATTCTGGCCTGCCTGCCCGCGCAGGTCCAGCCGACTAGCCCAGGAACCTGCTGAGCGCACCGGGATGTCCAGGATGGGGACTCGGGGGTCTCCCCGGGACTTGCCCCCCTCTGCTTTGGAAGAGGGGTGCTGCACTTTAGTGAGGAGCCGAGGAGCACCTGGCACTGACTCCTAGCTTGAGTTCCTTTTGGTGACAGTAGCAGCCGCAATGATGGTGTCTGTGATGCAGATGCACCCGCTGCCTTCAACCGTGTGTGCGTGCGTGCGTGCGTGTGTGCGTGCGTGTGTGCGTGTGTGTGATGGCCAGAGTCATGTTACTGACAGGATAATGACATTACAAAGAAATTGTGTTATAGTCAACTTTGCCTTGATAATTATTGTAAACACTTTGTCCATTTTTTTCTTTTTTATTCACAAACTAAATCCATCAGGAAATTATAAAGTTATTTAAAAATTGTGTGCTGTGTCTTTCTTTGAGTCTTCATTCAGTCTGATAATCCAAGTGAGAGGAGTCCTTCAATGCCGGAAAAGCGGGGAGAAGCCAGTGGCCTCCCAGAGACTAACACCGTGGTAGGTAAGCCGAGAGCCAGTGGGGCCCGGGGCTAAGGTGGGGGCGGAGGAGCCCAAGGCGGGTGCAGTCCTGACACCCTGGCGGGGTGACGCCCTCAAATGAGTAGGCCTCCTTCAGGCCCCCATCTGAACTCTGGATTGTCGGCCCCCTGAATTCCTTTTCTTTTTTTTTTATTTAATTAAAATAGTTTTAATGTTTATTTTTCAGAGAGACAGAATATGAACAGGGGAGAGGCAGCGAAGGAGGGGGAGGAGACAGAATCGGAAGCAGGTTCCAGGCTCTGAGCTGTCAGCACAGAGCCCATCGTGGGGCTCGAACCCACGAACCGCAAGATCATGAGCTGAAGGCAGATGCTCAACCGACTGAACCACCCAGGCGCCCCTGAATTGCTTTTCACAGTCAATTTCCACCTCCCTTTCTCCTTTAAAGATCCACGAGCTTTCCCAGATGTCCTGGAAAAAGCCCTGGTCTCCCAGCCCGGGGCCCTTGGCTGTCCTGTGCTGTTCACAGGACTGGAACCCTGAGTCAGGTTCCCCATATCGCATCTAACGGAGTTTCTGGGGCTCATACTCAGGTGAAGGAGCAGCCAGGGCAGAGCTGAGGGGGTTTCATTCAGGACTGGGACTCGGGGCGCCTGGGCGGCTCCGTCAGTCGAGCGTTTGAGTCTTGATTTCAGCTCAGGTCATGATCTTACAGTTCATGGGATCAAGCCCCAAGTCGGGTTCTGCACTGACGGGGGAGCCTACTTAGGATTCTCTCTGTCTTTATTTCTCTTTCTCTCTCTCTTCCTCTCCCCTGCTCATGCTTGCTTGCCCTCTCTAAATAACTTTTTTTTAAACTGGGACTCGGGCTTCACAGGGGTGCATCTGAGGTAGGATTTGTAGGAACCAACAGAAAGCGCCAATACCAAGAGTAAAGGAGCCAGAGCACCTGTGCTTGAAAATTCCCCGGCTTCGGTATTTGTCTCGGGCCTCACGCTCAGTAAGAAGTTACCCTGGGGGACTTCTTTTATGAGAATCAGCTTTCTACTTAGCTCCATTTCTGCCTCTGCTCCAGAAGGGAATCACCCTGCTTGCTGCAGGCACTCCCTTTCCCATGGAAACGCCTGCCCGCTGCGCTCTGGCACTTGGGAATTAGTCGTGAGAGTCAGATGTCGCCCCTCCCGGCAGGTTCTCCCAGCACCTGGGCTCTGGCCCTGCCTGCCTCCAGCTGGCACAGCTGCTGAGCGGCCCCGCCAGGTGGGGGTGCTGGGGAGGCCGTGCTGTTCACAGGACTGGAATCCCGATGTTGCTCCTCATTTCGTCACGAAGCAGGAGCGACTCCACTTGCAGGACGTGTATCACACTCCAGAATATAAAATCCCAACCGCCAGCAGATGTGTCCACAGGAAGCCGTCAGATCACACTGGTCAGCTGTTTCCAGGGTTTCCCATTAATCTTATTTCACTATTTGTTTATTCACTCTGCGGTCTACCAGCACTCAGTTGCAGACAAATGGACGCAGAGACCACAAGGTTTAAGGAAAATATGTGAGAAGAGAACTTGCAATTGAGAATTCCATCCATTAACTTGGTTTGTTGTTTTTTTTTCTCTGAATTGGGAAAAGACTGCTAGTATTTGATTTTTGAGGTGGAATGTCCCAGGCTGGCCCAAAGATGATTAAGAACTAGCTAGACTCTGGCGTGAGGGAGTGTTCTGAGCTGGTTTGAGATCCACGAGCTTTCCCAGATGTCCTGGAAAAAGCCCTGGTCTCCTAGCCCGGGGCCCTTGGCTGCCCCTTGATCTCTCAGCCTCTCTTCAACCTTCCCCTTGAAAATAAGGCCGCCTTCATCGAGGTCACAAGCCACAGCCATAATGAGGATAATATATGATTATGTGTTACCCTTTTGAAAGCTCCTTTAAGAGTGTAAAGCATACAATTGCTTTTTTCGTGTCTGCAATTTGCTTTAGGATAATCCAGTGTGTGTGGCGGGAGGTGGTGAGGAGCGGGTTCTAAGTACAGAAAGATTGGCCGCGAATCAATAACTGATGAAGCTGGGGACCGGGCGCACCCGCTTCATTCTACTGTCCTGCGACTGCGCGTGCTGGGCGTTCTCCCAAGTGAGAGATTCACATCCTCCGATTATACTTGCCCAGTCAGCACGCGTGCACCGTTCTCCCCGGGGTCCGAGCACCCCGCCTTCGCAGATTGCCAACAGGGCACTCAGTTCAGTGTTCACCCTCCGCTGTGTTCCGGGCACCAGCCATGCGAGTAACACGAGCTTGGGGCACGTCTCCCGGGTGCCAGGCTCAGGTCTCAGCGCTGCCCACGTTTTAGCTCATCTTCATAGCAATCCTGTGAGGTAGGTGCCCTCGCCCCCATTTTACAGATGAGGCAAGTAAACGACTTTCCTGAGGTCTTGCAGCCCATGAGCGGTAGGGCTGCAGTTTAAACCCAGCCGTGTCTCCAGAACTTGTGCCCTTCAGCCCACTCCTGTGGCTGCTTCTCAGGGAGCTCAGAGTCCAGTGGAGGAAACGAATCCCAATAAATTGCGGGAGCCCAGAAGAGCGGGCCGTGCTCTTCACAGAATTTCAGGTTTGACCTTGAAAGGTAAACTGAATTTTGCCAGCAAAGGAGTTCAAGGATGGAGGAGGCAGAAAAGAGAGCCCGAGGAAAAACAGGGAGGCGGGAAAGGACACAGCATATTTGGGGGTAGCGAGCGGTCTAACGTCGATAGGTCAAACACTGCTTGGCTTGAGACCGTGGCGGAGAAGACAGGGAGACCACAAACATAGGTGGATGGGCCCATCCTCTGAGAGGTCTCTAACGGCCCGGAGAGGAAGGCCAGCTGGAAAGAGCGTTGCCTACCCACACCACCAGTGGCCATAACGACAGCCACCACGAGAGGCTGATCTGGGCGTGTCAACTCCGGGAAGTCTCCAGTCCTAGTGACCGCGGGGGCTGCCGGAGGTAGGGAGGAGCAGGCTGTGGCCGGAGCTGCTGGAGGGAAGTCGCCCAATGTTACGGGGCCAGGCAGTGATGGGCCTGGGGTCAAACCTGGGTCGGTCTGTTTGCCAGTCTTTCTTCTCAGTTCCCTTCACCAGGAGGCTCCGTGCGATCCGGGACTCTGAGGAGCCTCCCTGCCAGCCTTGCAGGGTGTGAGGCATTGAGGCCAGCCTTGGGGGAAGGGGGCATTCAAAGGAAGAGGGCGATAGTGTGCCTTGCTCCTTCACCAGCAGGATGGAGGAGTCACACAGGAGTTTGTGCTTTTAGGCTCTGGGCGCCATTTCTTCCCCAAGGATCAGGCGATGAAGCACTGCTCTCTCCTTCAGGCCCTTGATGGGAAAGGAGTGAAGTTTGAAGCCTTGGTAATGTCACATCAGCCCTCCCCGTCCACAGAGACCGTTCCCTTGCCATATCCGGGGGAAGAAGTCATTACCCCACAAGAAGCAGCGCTCACGGGGTGACTGAGGGATCCACGGGCCTCGCGGTGATCCTCAGTCCACGACAGCACGCCGACATTCATCTGTCCCTTCCTGCGTTAACGCTCCTCCGTGTCTCTCAGTCTCGGTGCCCCCCAGCCCTTCAACCTTGCTTATGAGGGTGAAGAACTTGAATCGTGTTCATTTCAGAGGGAGCATTGGACACGTGAGGAAAAAACATCCATCGAATGTCGGAGGAGTTTCCATGCCCAAAAAAGCCGCCTCTGTGGCCCCTGGTAGAATTCCCACTCAAGAGGTGGTTCCTGTTCGGTTTGTCTTGGGCTTGATTTTTTTTTTTTTTTTTTTTTTTATGATTTTATTCTTTAGCATTGTCGGCAATGAGGCTTTGGGGGGAGTCTGTTTGCAATCTTAACTTGGAGTTGTGCATGTGCACAATTTAATGGGGCGGCATCCTGGGACTCCTTACTGTGTGTGTGTGTGTGTGTGGCGTAGACGCATGAGTACAAAGCCCAGTGACAAGAAGTTCCGTGTGTTGTGCTGCGGCCACTGCTGTCCCTCTCATGGCGGCAGGCTGGGCATCTAGGTAAATGGTGAGCCGAGTGGACATGGGCAGCGACCTTGGAAACACAGGGCAGGCTCCAGGGTGAATGGGTGACTGAAGTTTTTCTTTGATCGTTATCATAAGTATTGATGTCAGGAAGGTCCTACAGCTTTTAGGAGTCATCTGACTCCAGGAAAAAAAACCTCAAGAAGCCAGTCAACCTTCCTGAACATTCCCATCACACTAAGCTGCCGAAAGGACACCTGTCCAGGAGATCCTGTGCCGTCTCAGGGAGGCTATCTCTGGCCACACCAGCTCCTTGCCCAAGTACAGCCTCTGTGGGGCCGACAGGGCCGTGGGGAACACGATGCTTATCCCTCTAGGTAGAGAACAAGGGCAATGTAGGGATTGGCGTGTGGGAACCTCAGCCTTGAAAATGTAGGAAGACCTGGGTTCTCATCTTGTCTGCACTGCTCATTAGGTGTGTGGCCTTGGAGAATTCACTAGACCTCTTTGACCTTCAGTTTTCTCATTTTTTTAATGTTTTTTTTTTTTTTTTGGTTTAATAATTTTGAGAGACAGAGAGAGCAGGGGAGGGGCAGAGAGAGAGGGAGAGAGAGAATCCCAAGCAGGCTCCATACTGCCAGTGCGGGCTTGAACTCACAAACCGTGAGACCATGACCTGAGCTGAAATCCGGAGTCAGATACTTAACCGACGGAGCCACCCAGGCACCCCTCATTTTTTAAATAGGAAGAACAGCGCCCACTCCACAGGTGTATGGTGACGTGAGGCAGGGTAGCGTGCGGGAAAGCACACGAGAGGCACCCAGCAGCTGTTTGTTGCATGAATCAGCTCAGGGGAGCCATCCCTCTCTTGGGAGCCCCTTGCTGGGCAGCACCCACCACCGGTAGGGTAGAATTATCCCCGTGGCCTGTGAGTAAATCCACATACTGTTTTGCCTCGAAACTCGAACACTGGACCATCACCTGCGTGAAAGCTCATCTCACTCTGAGCAGAGCCTACAAGTGCTGTTTCCCACCGTGTGGAATCCTGCAGATGGGAAAACTGAGGCCTGGAATGGGGAGTCTTCAGGGGGCGAATTGCCACCCACCTCCTCACCCTGCCCCTGTTCCGGGCTCCCTCCCAGCCCTGCCCGAACTCGGGACAGCGCGTCAGACAGCTCTGGGCCTGCCTTCTGGGAGTCTGGCCCCCGGGGCTTAGGCGGCAGTGCCCTCCCCCAGGGGAGCCAGATGCCAACAATCATATTGCTTCTGCTTCAGGAGGAAAAAAACCCAGATGCCAATGTGCCTGCCTCATCAGCTGGGGCCGTGTTATCCTCCTGCAGGGATGGGCTCTTGAATGCGAGCTTTGTCTGCCCTGCCTGTTAGTCACTGTGACAAAAGAGACCCAGGGAGACTGGAGCCCGACGTTGGATTCTTTGGCCAGGACGTCACGTCGTGGAGTCCAGGCCGCAGCGTGCAAATAATCCCTGCGTCTAATACTTCTGAGCTCTCCTCCGTGGACTAAAGCTTGCCAAAGGCACTCGAGTGTCCCCATTCAACCCCAGAAGTGAGAGGACACTTTGACCTCCATTTCCTTTTGCGCCAACCTATGGCCTGCTCTTCTCCCTGTCCCCTCGGCCTGGAAGGCCCCTGTGGGCAGGAAATGTATCTGCCTTCCTTTCGGGTCCCCTGCGGGCCCATAGCACATACTCTAGAGCTTACGAGGCCTTTTGAGCTGGTTCGCTCCCTGGTCGGCTTCCCTCGCGGCTTGTATTCTGGGATACGCTTTTCCACAGCTGGCCGGGTGTTAGCCCATGTCACTGGAAATGGAACAATCCCTGAAATATTCACACAGACATCTGTCATGAACCCAACTTCCCCTGTGGGCAGGACAGGTCAGAACAAGCCTGAGCCAGAGCTACTTATGTCATGGGGAGCCCCGTCGGCTGTCTCCTCTGCCAGGCTCCTTGTTTCCAGGCCAGGCCACGGAGCAGCAGGCTCCCTGTTAGTGCATCTCGGACGCCAACAGCTGGGAGAAAAGCCGCTAGGGTGTGACCTTGGAGCCTCAAGATCCCATTTGAGGGTCTTACCAGGCCCTTTCTAGTCTCCCCTGTGCTGAACTGTTTGCTTAGGTCCTCTGGTGTCTCTGAGCTTTTATTTCCTTCCACTGGCTCTGAAGAAGTCTGATAAGGGCTCCTTCTGTACCTCGCTGACCTTGGTGGGGGAGCCAAGACTCAGAATCTAATGCAGGTATTAGTTCTTCAGAGGAAAATCTTCATGCTGAAGGGCTCGTTTAAAATCTTGGGAACTTGCCAGGGACTGAAATGCAGCCAGTCTTTCTAAAGGTTCCTCCTGTCGCTCTGAGTATGTGTATACATGTAGCCATACACCCTAACTCTATGTTAATACACACACACACACACGTATATGCAGGCTTTGGCCAAGTGTGAGGGTCTCCGTGTTATGAAGGAAATAAGTAAACAACCTCAACATTTCTGTTTCCCTCTGAGGCTTGCAAAGAAGGTGTTAAGAGCACAAGATTTAAATCATAAACTTTATT
Organism: Paguma larvata; assembly: GCA_030068075.1. Taxonomy (NCBI): domain Eukaryota; kingdom Metazoa; phylum Chordata; class Mammalia; order Carnivora; family Viverridae; genus Paguma; species Paguma larvata. The sequence continues at coordinate 102,146,105 of CM057828.1, forward strand.
AAAAGCCAAACAGCCCAGTGTGTGACTCTTGCCAACTCGGACAGAGTCTTTGGGGTAAAGCTACACTGAGCTAATCCAGAAGGAATCAAGTAGAGGAAGATGGTGAGTGGGAGTGAGCCAAGTCATCCAACCTATGGAAGGCGAAGTGGGGGTCGACTCGCTCTGACCCAGCCCCCCACCCTGGCTGAGCGAGGGGGCGGGAACCCAGGTAAGGCCTTCAAGGCATTGATTTTTTTACTATCTTTTCTCCTACTATTTCTTTAACAAACGGAGCCTCATTATACCTGAAGGACTCATGGCAGGGCAGCAGAACTTGTAGTCCAGCCAGTCCCAGAACTGGCCCCAATTGCCCACTGAGTAGCATTTGAGAGACAAGCAGGAGAGGGAAGCCCCAGCTGCTCAGCCACCAGGCCCATCTCCACCCAAGCTGAGGCAGCCTCCCTCCTCCAAAGATTAGCTGCCCCTTTACCGGGGTAGAAATATGCCCACAAGACCCAGAAATATGAGCAAAATGGCTGCATGCAAGGAGTTCTGAATCCAGTTGAAGGATCAGAACAAAGACATGAATCGGCACTGAATAGCATAACTCAAGACGGAATCAGAGTGGAGGGGACCAAGAGGAGGAGATTTTTACGGGGCAGAGGGAACGACTCTTAGCTCCAGCCCAAGGTCAGCTCCAAGATGTCTTCCCTCAACAGCTCTGCCAAACTCAGGCACTTCACGAACACTTAGCCCAGCTCCTGACCTCCGTCTATTTCAGCTCCTGAGGACATTTCTGCACCACTAGAGTCTCTTGTGACGTTGTGTCATCGAACTTGAAGAGTCTCATCTCCGGTCTCTGACACAAGCGGGCTAAGGACAAGAGCCCGCCTCCGCAGAGCTCTGTGGTACCTGGGATAAGCCATCCCATTCCATACGTGACAGTAAGCCCTCCTTCTCTGAGCTGGGCCCTGCGGGATCTCTGACCTGAGGGGGCTCTCTGACCACAGGCAACAATGGTGGGGGGAGGAAGGGAAGGAGCCTCGCTCAGTTGACACGGGAACACGCTGGTCTTCTTTTGGCTGGTTAGACTTCACCCGCCTTTCCTATCTTGACGAAAATTTTGGTTTTGTTATAACGTACTAAAATAAATCATCAGCACAGGGGCACCTGGCTGGCTCAGTTAACAGAGCAGAGACTCTTGATCTCAGGGTGGGGAGTTTGAGCCACGCATTGGGTGCAGAGATTACTATAATAATAAAATAAAATGCATTTTAAAAAATCAACAGCACAGCTTGGGACTGGCCACAGCATTCTTCTAAGTCTCCTTATGTAATCTGGGAGCAGCAGGGCCTTTGCCCAGAATCTCTGCAACCTTCAAAGATCTGAAACGTGGGGGCGGGTCCCGTGGGACTCCATCTAATCCCCTCGGAACAATTTCCCATATACGTGTGTTTGTGGGCGTCTCTGTAAATAGCGATTAAATATTCTTGCCTGGATATCTGTGTCTGCAAAGCAGGGCTTCTATTAAATGTAATTACTTCCTCCTGGAGTTTCTTTGAATTCTCTCTCCTGAGAGAAAAAGGAAGAGAGGAGAGGTGTGTGCCTTGAGCCCCGCATGGGAAGTGAGGGCCGGGAGGCGGTTCACACGGGCTGCAGTGACGGGTCGCGCTTGCTCTCGACAGCTGGGAGATAGCCGGAGACCGAAGGAAGGCTGGGCCGCTCTCCCTCGGCCCTCCTCACCCACACCTGCCGCTAATCTGCTCTGTGAGGACAGCTTCTCCACCACAAACTTGCCCAGCCTTTCCCAGCGGCTGCCCTTTTTTTCTTTCTCTTCCATTTCCTTCCTTTGCCTAAGAAGATCCCACCACACACACATGCAAAAAATGTTTTCTTCTCTTTCTCCATATGTGGCCACCAGATCAGGAAACGGCGGGGGCGGGGGAATTGCGCTGGCCGGCAGGTCGAGGTCCCTATATTCGGGTGCGGACCGGGGGCGGTTTCAAGGTGTGATGTGTTCCCAGCAGGTCTGGGAAGGAATTGTCCTGGGTCTCCAGGACACAGAATCCCAGCTGTTGGCAGCCGGGCCGGGTTGGTGGAGAAATTCCGTCAGTTACGTTCCGTGCCTCTCACCAGCTTTTCTTGGGATGCCTTTTGAGGTTTGCTGATATGTGTCTGTTTCCAGGTTTGCGTCAGCCACTGTTGACTGTGGGTAACTTTAGTTACCAGGGCAAACCTGGGCCCGGCCAGCTTCCCGCTGCGCCTCCTAACGCCTCCCAGCCCAGAGGCGGCAAGCTGACCCGAACCAGCGCGACCGCCAGCGCCTGCCTCTTCCTCCCCTTCGCCGCAGACTGCTCTCAGTCCACACGAAGCACCCCTTGGGGCTGTTGTTGTTTTTCACAGTAGCCCTCTGCGAATTTTAAAACTGGGTATCGGAAGAGAGTTATTTATACGAATGCCTCAACAGGAGGTTATTTATATGAGAACATACAGCATCCTTGACCATCCAGCTGCCGAGTTACAGGGAAGGAAAGAAGCCTTTATTAAGTGCTTACGATGAGTCAGACACTGAGTGAGCCCCTTCCTATGTTCCTGAGATCACTGTCCACGTTCTATGCAGGTGCTGAACGAGAACACGGCCCACATCTGTTTTATCATCAGTGCATCCTTGTGCCTAGAAGAGTGACCGGAACATTCTAGGTGTTCAATAAAAATATGTTCCAGAAAGGGATGGAAAGGAAACGGGGGCTCAGAGTGGGATGCTGCTTACGTGGCGTCTCGCATCCTGGCCGTGACCAGATGGATGGGGTCTACGCCCGCCCGGCCCTCAGCCCGGGCTCCTTCCCTTCCGCCCTCCACAGGCCTTCCTCATCTTCTGTGGATGCAGCTCGTGGGGCTCTTTCAAAGGGAACGGTATGGTGGTTCCTCAAAAAATTAAACGCAGTGGTACCCGGGTGGCTCAATCGGTTAGCGTCCGACTCTTGATCTCAGCCCATGTCTTGATCTCAGGATCATGAGTTCAAGCCCGCTGTTGGGCCCCATGTGTGGGCAACGGAGCCTACTTTAAAAAAAAAAAATTTAAACAAATTACCATGATCCGGCAATCCCACTTCTGGGTATTTATCCCCCAAAGAATCGAAGGCGAGGTCGAAGAGATATTTGTACACCTGTGCAGCATTATTCACAATAGCCAAAAGGTGGAAGCAACCCCAGTGGCCAGCGATGGATGAATGCATCAAACGAAATATCCCTCAGTGGAATACAATTCGGCGTTAAAAAGGCAGACAATTCTGACACATGCTACAACGTGGCTGACCCTTGAAGACATTATGCTGAGTGATTAGGGTGGACACAAAAGGACAAATGCTGTGTGATTCCTCTTCTATGGGGGCCCTAGCACAGGCAAATTCACAGAGACAGAAAGTAGACTAGAGGTTACCAGGGGCTGGAGGAAGGGCAGAATGGGAGTTAGTGTTTAGTGGGCACACTTATAATTTTGGAAGATGAACAGTGTTCTGGAGATGATAGTGGTTGTTGTGGGACCACAGCGTGAATGTGCTTCATGCCACTGAAGTGCACACTGAAACAGGGTTGAAATGGTCATTTTTACGTTATCTAAATGTTATCGCAATAAAAAGTTAATTAAAAATAATAAATATGGGGACACCTGGCTGGATCAGTCACTAGAGCATATGACTCTTTTTTTAGGGTGGAAGAGGGGCAGAGGGGGAGAAAGAGGGGGAGAGAGAGAGAGGGAAAGAGAATCTTAATCAGGCTCCATGCTCAGCTTGATCTCATGACGCTGGGATCATGATCTGAGCCAAAATCAAGAGTCAGGCACTCAAGAATTGGACACTCAACTGACTGAGCCACCCAGATGCCCTGAGCCTGTGACTCTTGTCTCAGGGTTGTGGGTTCGAGCCCCACGTTGAGAGTAGAGATTACTTAAAAGTAAAATCTTAGGGGCACCTGGGTGGCTCAGTCGGTTAAGCATCTGACCCTTAATTTCTGTTTGGGTCATGCTCTCACAGTTTGTGAGTTTGAGCCCTCCCTCGGGCTCTGAGCTGATAGTGCTTGGGATTCCCTCTCTCTCCCTCTCTTTCTGCAACCCATCCTCAAAATAAAAAAATAAACTTAAAAAAATAAAATCTTAAATAATAATAATAAATACAAACAGAAAATAGAATAGTTTTTCTTAACGTTTTTCTTGGGAATGATGAAAAAGTTTTGGGTGTAGACTGTGCTGCATGGTTATACAGCATTGTGATACTTAGTGCCACTGCACTGTATATCTACGAATGGTTAAAATTATAAATTCTATGTTATGTATTTTTTACCACAATTATTTTATTTTAAAAGCTACTCCCATACCAAATTCTTACAGTCTTGGACACTGCTTTGGTCCTTGTCGCTCCCTAGTCTAGAATCTTTCAAAGGCTCCTTTTTGCCAAGGATAAAGCCTGAACTCATCAGCCTGGCACCAGGGCCTCTCCACTGTCCTGGTCATTGCTCTTTGGGCCCCCCACCTCCACTGCTCAGCGTTGGCCCCTTGAAAGCTAGTGTCTCTGGAAAAGTGAAAGTCTCAGGCAGCACCATGCAATGCAAGGCCCTGGCCGTTTTCCCAAGCAGCCCAGGGGCTTCCATCCCTGATGCCCAGGATGTCTGGCCACTCTTACTCCCTCTTGTCTACTCTAAAAGTATACCCGAGGGCTTCTTCCATTTTCTAAATGGGGAATAGGGCACAAGGAGGTTGAATCAACTACCTTTTATTAGATTTGTTTGGTTTAGAGCAGAATGCTCCTGAGGAATTCACTTTCTATTAAAGAAAGGCTGCTTTCGATTAAGGGCATCGTCAGAGAACAGCGGGGGTGGGGGGTCACCCTAACTTCCCCTCTTAGTCTCTAAAGCAGCCAGTTCTATTTTTGAACAGATTTTTATGTTAGAAAACTCTTCCTTATAGGTTCATAGATAATGAGAGCTGGAAAGGATCTTAGAAATAATCCTGTCCACTCTCTTCATTTTAAACAGAAGAGAGGCACCTGGATGGCTCAGTTGGTTAAGCCTCCGATTCTTGGTTTCAGCTCAGGTCACCATCTCAGGGTTTCGTGGGTTCGAGCCCCGCCTCAGACTCTGCTGACGGTGAGGAGCCTGCTTGGGATTCTCTGTCTCCTTCTCTGCCCCTCCCCAACTCTCGCTGTCTCTGTCTCTCTCAAAAAAATAATAAATAAATTAAAAAAAATAAAAATAAACAGAAGAGGGTCTAGAAGTGATAAGCAGTGTGGTCAAGATCCCACTTTCGGCAGCACCCAGGCTCCTGCTCTTTAGCCTCGGGCTCCCTTCGGCATGGCACGTGAGACCTCTGAGCTGGGGTGACCCCGGCCCCAGCTAAACTGGACACTGGCTAGAGTCTCCCCGCTACAGCCAGTTCTTCCTCCTGCCATAGCTCCGACAATGTGCCTCCCTGCTCAGGGAACCTCCCTGACCACAGGCAATGAAAAGCACATCTTCTCCAAAGTTAACCCAAGAGCCAGTCAGTTAGAGGCGAGATGCAGGCTGAGCCTGGAAACCCATCCCCCCACCCCCAGCCCTTTCTTTCTACCTCAACGAGAATAAATCTGTTCTACCAGAAATAGCAAAGATCAATATTATTTACTGCACCTAGAAATGGACATCCCATCGGGACCTCCTGCGGAAACCGCGTCTCACATTTATTTAATAAGCTGATGATATCTAGTGGAAAGGGCTAAACACCGTGAGCAGCTTCCAAACTATAATGTTCACTTAGATTCTAAAATTGTCAGTGACTACAAAGTGTAGATATGAACCTTTGGGGATTAGACGGGGATTCACCCCTTCCCCATTTTGGAACCATAAACTATATCTGCCCCCTGGGTTTGCACCAAATTCAATTACTGTATCTGACAAAAATGTTAATATATATTCACCTTCACGGAGAGCCCCTGAAATGGCTTGAGGGAAAAAGAAAAGCCCAAATGACTTTGAAATAACTTTTAAAAATAACTTTCTAACCTTATAAAAGTATACAGAATAGTCATGGTATCGGAGAAATAAGAAGACTGAAAAATATTTATGCTTTTGGGGCGCCGGGGTGGCTCAGTTGGTTAAGCGTCCAACTCTTGATTTCCGCTCAGGTCGTGATCCCACGGTTCATGAGTTCGAGCCCCACATTGGGCTCTGTGCTGATAGCTTGGATCCTGGAGCCTGCTTCAGATTCTGTGTCTCCCTCTCTCTCTGTCTCTCCCCTGCTCATGCTCTCTGCGTCTCTTTCTTTCGAAAATAAATAAACATTAAAAAAAAAGAAAAAATGAGTCTAATTTGGAATGATTTTTAGTGACTCCAAACTGAGTCCTAGTATGTAATAATTTCTTTTCAAAGAAACAATTTAGTGATTTTCTCTAAATTTTTTGCTGTAGACTACCATTAATCTTTTTTTTTTTAATTTTCTTTAATATCTATTTTTGAGAGAGAGAGAAACAGAGCACAAGTGGAGGAAAGGCAGATAGAGAGAGAGGGATACAGAATCCGAAACCGGCTCCAGGCTCCGAGCCATCAGCCCAGAGCCCGGTGCAGTCTCAAACTCACAAACCGTGAGATCATGACCTGAGCTGAAGTCGGACGCTTAACTGACCAAGCCACCCAGGTGACCTAATCTTTTATTTTTTTAAGTTGGTGTTTGAATCCCTAGAGCAGAGGGTGGCAAACTTTTTCTGTACACAGCCAGAAGGTAAATATTTTAGTCAGTGCTGGCTTCATGGGCAGTCACAGAGGACCCTGGCTTTAGAGGGGCCGTGACATTTGGTTTAATGCTCTATTGTTGCCGTCATGGAATTCTTAATAATTTTTTTAACAAAGGGCCCCACGTTTTCACTTTGCACTACAAATTTGGTAGTCGGGCTTGTTCTCAGGTCCATACGGTTTCTAATACTACGGCTTAGCCACGCGGCGGCGGCACTACGGCAGCCATAGGCGATGTATAAACAGATGCATGAGTTCCAGTAAAACTTTATTTGTAGACACTGAAATTTGAATTTCATATAATTTTTGCATGTCATGAAATATCAGTCTTCAAAAAAATTTTCTTCCACCTATTTAAACATAAAGCCGTTTTTAGCTTGCTGGCCATGCAAACGTCGGTAGTAGTCTGGATTCTGCCCCTGAGGTGTAGTTGGCCCACCCTTAGTCTAGAGAAAAATCGGGGAGACCATCATTTTCCTCTCGTTGAAATTCCGGACGTTGGCTAGGATTCCTGGGAAGTTACTGGGCTTACACACAGGTCGTGCTAGTGTGCCACCATATTGGAACCGTATGTTATCACTTAAGAGCTGCGTGTGTCTGCATCATGGTGGAGAGGAGGGAAATGAGCCTTCTGGCAACACCTTTCCAGGGAATTCACCTATTCCTCTGACACGCTGGATCTGACCCGACCAATGAGGGTAGAGATGGAGATTCAGCCGCCACTCCCCCTCCCTCACTCTACAAAGCCACTTTAATCTCTGAATTGTCATGTTGGGTCTGCTTCTTCTAGAACAGGAGGGACACTAGAGACCTTGGTGTCGACATGTGTGTTGAATCCTTCCCGAAAGTCTCTTACATGTGTTTCTCGGGGGAGCTATATCGATGGAAGAACCCCAGTCGACCCCAGAGCATCAAAGCTCAGGAACACCCAGAACTTCCATCTCAAAGGTGCCCCTGAGCAGATGCCCACTACAGCTTACCGGCTCGAGAACCCTCCAAGAAGAACGTGGAGACAGAAGGGAGAGGCAGCCTTTCCCACTCACTGCCTTCGACACGAGCTGCTGCTCTAGGCATCTGAGTTTCACAAACACCCTCCTCCCGCTGGCCTGTCTCCCTCAGAGCCTCAGCCCTGACTTATGTTCTGAAAGGCAATGAGATCAGGCCCACTCAGCAACAGCCCAGCCCTTTCCCCAGCCACTAATTCTTCTTCGGTTACACGGTCGATAGCCCCCTCCTAATGTGCTCATCCCGAGAGATGGATGACCGCGGCTAAGTGCTGGTGTCTGAGTTCATTCCAGACTCACGTCTTGAAACCGAAGGAGCCAAGTCAGCCCCCCAAGGAAGGTTATAATTGCTGAAGGAAATAATCATGAGGAGAGAGGTGGGGGGTGGGTTATGGTGAAGATATTGCACATCTGGGACCTTTGCAACTCGGAATTCTCCATGAAAGAAGAGAAGAAGAAAGAATTAGAACATCATTGGCGGCTCGACCTCAAGCCACCAGCACCCTCAGCAGTGACTGTGTCTGAGGCAAGTTCATCCAAATAGGTGACCAGGGGTAAAGGTGGCTATCCAGTCGTGGCTGTGAGAATAAGCTCTCATTATTGGCTGTTTTATTCATTTTTTTAATGTTTATTTATTTATTTTGAGAGAGAGAGAGTAGGGGAGGGGTGGAGACAGAGAGAGAGAGAGAGAATCCCAAGCAGACTCCGTGCCATCAGTGCAAAGCCTGATGGAGCCCAGTGTGGGCCTCCAACTCATGAACCTGTGAGATCCTGACTTAAGCTGAAATCAAGAGTTGGATGCCTAACTGACTGAGCCCCCCAGGCACCCCTTGTGGCTGTTTTAAAATCAGTTAACAGGGGCGCCTGGGTGGCTCAGTTGGTTAAGCGGCCAACTTCAGCTCAGGTCATGATCTCATGGTCTGTGGGTTCGAGCCCCACGTCGTGCTCTGTGCTGATGGCTCAGAGCCTGGAGCCTGCTTCAGATTCTGTGTCTGCCTCTCTCTCTGCCCTTCCCCTGCTCACACTCTGTCTCTCTGTCTCTCAAAGAAAATAAATAAACGTTAAAAAAAAAATTTAAAACCAGTTAACAGATTGGGTTAAGGGCTGCTGAGAATACAAAGCGGGCCAATAAGCTAAGGAACTTCCCATCCTGTTAGAAAGGTAAAAGGAACATATAGATAGACATTCAGTGTCCACACAAGGCCATATGTGATAAGGTCACAATCCACTTTTTCAATGCGCCTGTGCTGAGTGCCTACTATGTGCTAGGTAGAGACAAAAGTTCTTGAGTGTGGGGATAGGCAGAGTGGCCTTTGCTGACAGTGAGGACTGTGAAGATGGATTGAGGCTAAAGAGGCAAAGAACAGTAAACGGATCTCTGGGAACAATGGTGTGTCTAAGTCTGGGGCCATAAAGACAGTGGAGGAGATGGTTCAGGTGGACGACAGCGGGAGGGAGCACTGGGCATATCTTTTTTTTTTTTTAAGCTTTGTATTTATTTTGAGAGAGAGAGAGAGAGTGTGTGTGTTTGTGTGTGTGTGTGTGTGTGTGTGTGTGTGTGTGTGTGTGTGTGCATGCACATGTGATTGGGAGAGGGGCAGAGAGAAACGAAGAGAGAGAGAATCCCAAGGAGGCTCTGCGCTGCCAGCACGGAGCCCGACTCAGGGCTTGATCCCACGAACCCCGTGAGATCATGACCTGAGCCGAAATTAACAGTTGAAACCTCAACTGGTGGAGCCGCCCAGGCACCCCCTGGACATTTCTTAAGGAGACAGTTGGGCAAGGGCCTCCAGGGCCCAAGCACCAAGTCAAGGATTCAGCCCTCACCTCAGTGGCCACCTAGACTATGGGCAGGAGGGTAACATGCAAAAGTGGTATTGAAGAAAGTTCATAAGCTTTCAGAAGGCAAGGATTTGTTCTGATTAGCTTACACAGATGCCACCAAACAGGATAGCCCGAGGAGCAAGCAATTCAATACACGATGGTTGAAATACGCGCACAGGGCTCATTTCTGAGTGGCGGCAACTTTGGCAGGCAAAGCAAAGACGACCCTTTATTCCTCCTCACGCACTCGACCTCAAAAGCTCGCACGCATTTCAGCTCCCTAAAAGGGAGACGGGTTTAAGGTCAGACAGACTCGGTTTGAAACGCATTTCTGCCGCTTTGGGCCTTGGTCTCCCTGTCTATAAAATGGGATAATAACCCACACTTTGCAGGGCCATGAGGAGGTCAAATGATGATCCTTGGGGAGTGCCTGGCTCAGGTCCGGGCAAAGGGTAAGTGTTCCATCACACTTGCTTCCCGTTTCTTCCTCATCTTTTAAAGAGCTAAGTGCATTTTTTCCAGTCTTTTTTTTTTTAATGATTATAGATTCACAGAAAGTTACAAAAATAGTACAGAGAGGTCCCCTGCACCTTTCGCCTAGTTTCTGCCAATGGCTACCTCTTACATAACTATAGTTCAATAGTAAAGCCAGCAAACTGAGAGGTGTAATCTATAGACCTTATCCAGAGTTCCTCCGTGTGCTCATTTGCATGCAATGTTGAGAGACAGAGCATGAGTATGGGAGGGGCAGAGGGAGTGTTTCCATGCAATGTTGTCACGTGTAGATTCTTGTCTGTCAAGACAGAATTGCTTCATTGCCACCCCCTTATGCTACCCTAAATAACCACACGTATCCTCCTCCCACCGCCTCATCCTTAACCCCTGACACCACTAATCCATTCTCATTTTTATAATTTTATCCATTTGAGACTTTTATATAAATAGAATCACGCAGCAGGTAACCTTTTGAGTTTGGCTTTTCTTAGCATGATGCCTCTGGAGATCCAGTCAAATTGTTGCCTGTTCTACTAGTTGGTTCCTTTTTATTGCTGAGTAGTATTCTATGGTGCGGATATACCACGGTTTGTGTAAACAGTCACCTACTGAAGGATATCTGGACTCTTCCCGATTTGGGGCTATTACAAATAGAGCCGCTGTGAACGCTCACATACAGGTTTCTGTGTGAGCGTAAGTTTTCATTTCTCTGGGATAAATGGCCAGGTGTCCAACTGTGCATTGTGTGGTCGATGTGTGTTTAGGTCTTTAAGAAACTGCCCAACTATTTTCCAGAGCAGCCGTACCATTTTATATATTCCCTGGCAGTGTGTGAGAAATCCAGTTCCTCCTTCTGCCAGCATTCGCTATTGTCACTTATTTGTACTTTAGCTACTCATTAATATGTATGTAGGGATAGCTCATGGTGGCTTTAATTTGCATTTCCCTAGTAGTTAATGACAAACTCATTAATTTTGTATAAAGTGTGAGATTTAGGTTGAGGTTCACATTTTTTAAAATTTTTTTTTAAACGTTTATTTATTTTTGAGAGACATAGAGACAGAGTATGAGCAGGGGAAGGGCACAGAGAGAGAGAGGTACAGAATCTGAAGCAGGCTCCAGGCTCTGAGCCGTCAGCACAGAGCCAGATGCGGGGCTCGAACTCACAGACCGTGAGATCATGACCCAAGCTGAAGTCAGCTGCCCAACCAACTGAGCCACCCAGGCGCCCCGAGGTTCACATTTTTAATCTCTGGATGTCCAATAGCTCCAGCACTGACCGTTTGTTGAAAAGGCTAGTCTTGGGGCGCCTGGGTGGCTCAGTCGGTTAAGCGGCCGACTTCGGCTCAGGTCATGATCTCACGGTCTGTGAGTTCGAGCCCCACGTCGGGCTCTGTGCTGACGGCTCAGAACCTGGATCCTGCTTCAGATTCTGTGTCTCCCCCTCCCTCTGCCCCTCCCATACTCATGCTCTGTCTCTCAATAATAAATAAAAACTTAAAAAAAAAAAAAAGAAAAGACTAGTCTTCTTCCAGCGAATTAATTGCTTTGCTATCTTTACCAAAAGTCAGTTGGGCACAGCTGTGGATCTGTTTCTGGGTTCTCTACTCGATTTTCCACTAAGACCATATTGTCTCAATTACTCTAACTATATAGTAAGTTTTCACATCAAGTAGAGTAATTCCTCCCATCTTATTCTTCCAAACTGAGTCGATTTTAAGATAATATTCATCTTAGATTTCATATTAGGCTGAGACCAGGCACAGGAAATTCTCACATAAATGGGATGATTTGAAATTTTTTTCAGGAACCTGTAGAAAGGTGTGTTTTTTCCATGAAAATGAGTGTACCCATTCTCTCTATTTTTTTATTCTTTGTTTTTCTTATTATGGTAAAGCATGCATAACATAAAATTCACCATTTTAGCCACTTTTTAATTATTTCATTTTAATGTTCATTTATTTATTTTTGAGAGAGAGAGAGAGCTGTTGAACAGGAGAGGGGCAGAGAGAGAGAGGGAGACAGAGAATTCCAAGCAGGCTCTGTGCTGTCGGCGCAGAGCCTGATGTGGGGCTCAGACTCCGGAACCATGAGATCATGACCTGAGCCGAAATCAAGAATCGGACACTTAACTGACTGAGCCACCCAGGTGCCCCTACCATTTTAACCATTCTTAAGTGAACAATTCATTGCCATTAAATATATTCACTTGGTTATGCAATCTCCAGGGCTTTTTCGTCATGCCCAAATGAGAGTCTGTGCCCATCAAATAATTAAAAACCCACTATCTCTCCTCCATCAAGCCTCTGGCAACTGCAAGTCTACTTTCTTTTTTTAAGAGTTTAAGTCAGCACTTCCTATAAGTGGAATTATACGGTACCTGTCCTTTCGTGTCGGGCTTCTTTCACTCGGCATAATGTCTTCAAGGGTCATCCATGTTGTAGCCTGTGTCAAATTTCCTTCCTTTTTAAGACCAAATAATGTTCCTTTTTACTCATTCATGGGTCAACGGACATTTAAGTTGTTTCCACCTTTTGGCTATTGTGAATGCTGCTGCTATAAACCTTGGTGTACACATGCGCCTTCCAGTCCCTGCTTCCAATTCTTTTGGGCCTAATACCTACCAGTGGACCATTCTCTCTGAGGCCAGACTTCCGACTTGTTCAAACATCTGCTCCCTTATCTGTCAAGACCCTAGGGGCCGTCAGCAAGTGGGTCCATTGGGCCACTAGGGGGAGCTCCCCACCCTGGGATTTGGTGGGGTCTTCCTTTGTTTGCAGCGTGGTGGAGGTGAGAAAGGACACAGACCACAGTGAAGGAAGTGGCTGCCTCCATGCTCTCAGAGGCCAATTCTCATGGGTTTGACCCATTCACAGCCTGGCCAGACTGGGGCTTTTGTTCCCCGGAGTTCCAAACACACCCTCAAAATTGCTTTATTAATAGGAACACTTCTGAGTCCCCGGGGTGAGAGATTGAGGTAAGAATCAAAGAACTGCCCTTTCCTCAATTCTTAGTTTGGGGAAAATTGGTTTCCCCACCTCATTGTGAACTTGAACAGATTATATATAAAAAGCACTTTATCTTCCGCATTTTTCTCAAGTTCTCCGGCCCCCCTCCTCCTCTCCCATGATTTATAGAATTAGGGCCAGAGTAGATTTCCTGTCCCTGAATGACTGCAAGAGGTAGGAAAGGAGACTACCCTCCTTCCGGTCTGGGGTGGGCTGGGGCAGAGAGTCTGACCTAACCAGCTGCAAGGGCCCTCCTCGTTCCCTCTCCAGACAGGTTCTTCTACAGCCGGCACGCAGCTGACCCGGACCCCTGCTAGCTATGGGGTTGTGTGTAGGTTACTTTGACCTCAGTTTTCTCATCTGTAAAACAGGATAACAAGAGCGCCAACCTCATAGCGTTGTTGTGAGGATTAAATCCCTTAGCACACTGTAAGCGCTTAATTAGAGCTGGCTACTGTTGTTGTTGCCCGGATATTATTATAATCAATCATCCCACAGAAGTCAGTCTTGGACTAAGGCAGGTATCCCTCCGCATACTTTCTCACACCGAACACCAATAGAATATTTATGAAAATGAACGCCTGTAGATACGGTACAGTACAATTGACGGCACACCCTCATTAGTAGCCATGGAAACTCTCCTCATCCGAAAGCTTTTCCTGAGAACTGAACTTGAGAATCTATGCTACCAAGATCGCGCTTCTAATGCTGGGTTCTGCTGGAGAAGGCGTTCCCTCCCCAACCTACAGAAGACCTCAACTCCACCCTGACCACCGTGCTTGGGACGCTAGAGTGACACCGGAGAGGAGGAGCCTTCCGGGCTTGGTTCAGGAGGAGATGGACGCCTCCTTTAGTTAGAAACAAGGGCCAAATAGAGTTCCTTCCACCTCTTTGCTTCTGTCTCTCTCAGCCGCCCTTTGGAGCAGAGCAGAGGTCAAGTGGGAAGTCCCAGAAACAGCCCCGGGTTAAGTGGTTCCCCTGTTGGAGCAGCCTGAGTGGTGAGGAGTTAGTGGACAGAAGAGATGGCAGGGCTGCCGCATCTCATCCTGGGGCTCGGGGATCCAAGTTTATACCCGTGTGGGCAGCTGCTCAGAACATCCTTTCCTGCTCCCCAGCCCCTCCCTGACCCCAGTGAGACCGGAAATAAAGTTGCAGGGGGTTCTGCGGGTCTGGCCTCGGGGCTGGGCTGTAAGCGGGGTATTAGTGCTGCTCATGTGGAAGAAGACACACCGTCTCCAGCACGACCTACATCAGGACCGCCTTCCTGGCAGCGTGGACTCTGGAACCCAGTCCTCAGCAGGTGGCACTGCCCGCCTGGGGCAGGAAGCAAGGGCCTGTGGTTGACACCCTTCCTCACGAGGTGGGACTCCCTCCCTCCTCCTGTCTTTGGCCCTTAGACAAGGCCGAGGTCACACTGTTTCAAACAGTGGAGAGGACGCCGCAGGGGCCCTCCAGCCCTGGCATCTGCTGGTGAGAGCGGCCCAAGGCCCTCTCAGGCGGGGCTCAGTCCTCACAGCACCCGCCGGCTCCCCTCTCGTGTGCCCTCTCTGGACACCCCATTCCCAAGTACCCCTGGTGTGCACCTCCCTCTCCTACTGCTGCCAGCTCTTAGACGGCTGCTCCCCAGAGAAGAAACTCCCCTTCCTCTCCCCTCCCGGCCCAGCCGCCAGCCTACCTGGTTCATTCCTCTTTCCCGCCACATAAAAGGCACACGGATTTGTCTTGGACCGAAGTTAAATATTTATATGCTTGGTATTTGGAGCAAATGAGTGGCCTCTGTCTGTCTGGGTCACTGTCATCAGCCATCACTGCAAGCAGGGCCAGGCTGAAGGGAGAAGGTTTTAAAATACCGATTGTGACCAGATTTGTTCTGATCCTTTAATTTGTAGAAGGAAGGCCTCTTTGAAACCAGCACTCAAAGCCCCTCCCGGGGAGGGGAAATCCTGAGGACTGGGTTGCCTGGCAGAGCTTCCGATTACCTGGGCCTTCACCGTTAGCTTCTGGAGCCCTGAACTTGCTGCAAAGCCAGATGGACATTTAAATTAAGGAAGCCACGCGAGCGGCTCCTGGCTGCCTGCCCCGGGCCCAGGGCGCTGGGGAGCGGACGGAGGCGGGTAGCTGCCTGGGTGGTAAGACCCGGAGGCACCGGGGAGGCGTCCGTGGGTTCCCCCACCTATCCCTGGGGCCCTGAAATACCTCCTGCGCTCAGAGGCCTCAGTGCCTAAAATTCCACCTCCAGAGAAGCATCCGGTAGCTCTTCCCTTTCCAGAATTTCCTGTTAAAGCACATCACAGACAAGAGTGAGATAGGCGGGTGGGGATACAGGTATGGTTACCAGGCTACAAGAAAGGCAAAAAAGGAAATTAAAGGGGGAGGCAGGAGGCCAGGCACGAAGGAGGACCTCGGCACTCCGCACGAGGGTGAAGTCACTACCAGCCCTTCCCCTCCCAGGGCCAGTCGCCTCTTGCCCTGTTCTCTCCTTATCTGTTTCCCTCCTCCCCGCTCAGCCTTGGGAAAAGCAAGTCAGCACCTCCCGCATGTTACTAAGCCTGTAAAAACCACTGGCATTTATCTGTCCAGCCTCCTCCTCTTAGATTCGAAGGTGTTCAAGTCCCGTATTTGAAACTTGGCAGGAAAGGAAATTCCGCACTCTGTCTCTGCTGATTGTCTTTCTCAATCTTGGTGTCTTTTTTTCTTTAATCCAAAGACTTTATTTTTAAGTAATCTCTACACCCAACGTGGGGCTTAAACTCACAACCTCGAGATGGAGACTCACATGTTGCACCGACTCAGCCAGCCTGGCGCCCTCGATCTTGGTGTCTTTATGGAGACACACGAAGTCTCAAGGACTTTCAGGACGGGAGAAATAATCTAATTCACAACGGAGCTGGTCGCTATTTTTTAGGAGTCATTTTTTTATCAAAAAATTTTAATTCTTTAATGTTTATTTAGTTTTGAGAGAGAGAGAGAGAGACAGCATGAGCAGGGGAGGGGCAGAGAGAGAGGGAGACACAGAATCCAAAGCAGACTCCAGGGTCTGAGCTATCAGCGCAGAGCTCGACATGGGGCTCGAACTCATGAACAGTGAGATTGTGATGTGAGCCAAAGTCAGATGCTTAACTGACCGAGCCACCCAGACGCCCCTATTGTTGAAAATATTTAAGAACCTCAAGGATTAATGCGGATGCCCAAGTTAGTTCTGCTTTAGGCCCCAGGTGTCTGCGTTAAATACATAGTGAAAAACAGAGAACACGGGAGGGTGTTGAACTACATGCGTTCAGTTTAATATTCTCAAAGGGTAACAATTGTCCATTACAGTGATACATTTTCACTTGTCACTGTTTGCCTCTTGTGGTACAACCACTTTCCTCAAGCCCAACAAACACTTCAGGTAGGAAACTGCCTAGCAAAATGTCCCAGCCCATACGTCCCAGCCCATAAAGCGGAATTCGGGAGTTTATAGATGCTTTTGATGATAATTACAGGTCGGGAGACAAACTGTTAACTACCTTGAGATGTCTGGATTACCTGTGGACTTCCTTTATCATCTTTATTAGTACCATTTAGCAAAAGTTACCTCAAACATGGAGGTGATGGCGGATCCCGGAATCCAGTCTCGCTTGGACCTAGCGCACCCAGCCTGGACCTTGCCGAGGCCGCTGCAGGAAGAAACCAGGCTGGTGGAATACCAGGTAGATTCGAGCTCTACCCCTACCCCCTTTCCCTCTACCTCCACTGCAGTGTCGCCTGAGAGAACTTAACTGGTAATTTCCTGGGGCTCAGGGGGGGCCACAGCCTTCCCCAGGGTTTACACCTCCACATTTCAGCAAGCGCCTCTCTACCTCCCAGGCTGGATGCCAGGCCTCTGGGACCCTGTGACCCAGTCTCACACTGGACTGAGGATCAGAATCATCTGTGGGGCCTTAACAGTTACAGACTGCAACCACATACACGTAGAAGGCTGGAGGTGCAGCCTGGGAATCTGTTTTTAACATACATTCTTCTCTGGGGAATTCTGATAAACCAGCAGTTCAACCCATCCGTGCCCTAGGAAGCCTCCCAAGGAGCTATTTCAGAGCTAGTGACCTTGACACCGGCATCGGTGTGCCTCCTGCTTGGGGCCACTTCAATGCTCCTCACTGCAAACGCAGCCTCCTTTCTTCCCCCCTCGTTCTCGGGGTATCTGCCTTTCCTGGCGTCCTAACTGTCTCTGGAGAGGAAGGAAGAAGAGGCCCCTCAGGCTCTGGAATGCTACCCCCCTCCCCAGCTGAGCTCCTGGCTCCCTCCTCCCAGGGAGTGAGATCTTTGCTCCAGCCCTGCCCCCTCCCTTTCTAATGGCAGGGATATCCCGCCCTCCCCACTTTTCTTCTCTCCGCTTTCAAGCGTGTCCAGGGCTCTCTTGCAGTGAAAACCACATCACTTGACCCCACGGCCCCCCGCCACGCGGTCCAGTCCCCCCCCCCCGCCCTCCTTAGCTAAACTTGCAGGGATTATCCACACCTACCGCGCTAGTACTCCGCCAGCTCCTCCAGCCTTGACCTCACAGCCGCTCTCCTGTTTCCCAGCCCCCTTCACTCAGGCGGCATCTCCCACACCCTGACCTTTAACCCTCCTTCCCGTTCTCTATTTCTTGCTGTCAACACTTGATGGCCCTACTGACACACACATTTTGCAACACAAAATGTTGCCATCAAATTCATGGTCTTCCACCCACACTTCCATCTTTCTCCATTTCCCCTTTGACTCAACCATGGATTCATTTAGTTCTGGAAGAAATCTTAGGGATTAGTTAGCGAGATCCATGCTCTTTAGCCGTGAGGACACTGAGGTCCAGAGAGAGGAGGTGAAGTGTCCAGAGTAAAGGAGCCCCTCAGGGAAGGAAGAGGGGACAGCCCAGACCTCCACCCTTAGTCCTGACGGCCATAAGCTGCCGGGGCTTCAGCACCTGAGGGTATATGGCAGGGGCGTCTGTCCTTTGTTTTGTTTCTGTTCACTTGTACCCCAGCCCCACCACTGAGAGCACAGCTCCTTGAGGGCGGTGCTCTGTCCCCCTTTCCTCAGCGGGTGGCTCAGTTCAGAATACACAAGAGGACTTCAGTCAAAGCTGAGAAAGGGAAAACAGGAGGGACGAGGTGCTGTTACACTCTCACAAGGGAAAATAGCATTTCCTGTTGATTACAGTTCCAAATAGTGCCTCACTCTCGGTCAGGCATTGGAGCAGCTTCTTGATTTTAATTGTTTTTAATGTTTATTTTTGAGAGAGAGAGATACACACACAGAATGTGAGCGGGGGAGGGGTAGAGAGAGGAAGACACAGAATCTGAAGCAGATTCCAGGCTCAGAGGTGTCAGCACAAAGTCTGACATGGGGCTCGAACTCACAAACTGCAAGATCATCACCTGAGCCAAAGTCGGGTGCTTAGCCAACTGAGCCACCCAGGAGCCCCTGGAACAGCTTATTAACAGGACCACATTCGTTAGCCCTTCCGGTTGTCTCTTTATTGGACCTTGACAGGTGGTACTGACTTGAAATGCCAGCCGTCCCAGTCAGTGGGGGTCTCTGGGTTTTGTCGATTTTTAGTGACACCTGCTTCATTCTAGATGTTTGTAAAGCAGGAATTCATTCAAGCGACAATTTAGGACTCTGTCTTCCCTTGGGTGAAAAAAATGGGGATTAAAATCCAAGAGTTCAAGAACTAAGAGCAACATTAGACTATCTAAGTGGAAAATCACACCGTGTTTGTCTAATAGTAAAAAGGCTATTATTAATATTTATTGAGTCTATGTATACCACACAAGACATGGTTCTTGGGGGGGGGGTTGTTGTTTTTTCAAAAGTTTATTTATTTATTTTTGAAAAAGAGAGAATGGGGGAGGGGCAGAGAGAGAGGAAGAGAGAGAGAATCTCAGGCAGGCTCCATGCTGTCAGCACCAAGCACGACTTGGGGTTCCAACTTACAAACTGCGAGATCATGACCTGAGCCAAAGTCAGAAGTTCAACCAACTTAGCCACCCAGGCGCCCCAATAGACATTAAAAAAAAAATCTACCAGTTTTTTAAGCCCTTGTTCCTAGAGAAATAACAAGCACAAAAGGAGCCCTGAGTAGCCTACATGGCAGAGGTACAGCACTGTGAGCCAGCTGTCAGGATACCAGGTCACTAGCTTTGTCTCTATGATTGTTTGGGACTGCAGAGGCTCATCAGGTTGGTTCCCCAAATTTCCTTGTGTCCCAAATAAATCCTTTGAAAGGGGCCAGAGAACAGACTGGGGCGGAATGGAGAACTTTCCAGCAACAGGGACCGCTGGCAGCGGGAGCAGCAGTGCCACCAGAAGCCCTTCCTGCTGGGGCTGGGGTGGGTAAGGGGGCAATTGCCCTAAGAATGCACAGTCCAAGGGCCAGAGGTCGGCCCTAGATGTACCCACATAGGATAAGCCACAGAGCGCTAAGGAGATAGAGGCTGGCTCCTCTCTGACTCTTTCTGACAAGGTTTTGTTAGCTGATCTGGCTTGGAAGAGACCTCTGGGGGTGGTTGGTGGCCTGTGAGGGCATGGCCAGGAAGGGGGGAACAGCGTCTCCAACAAATGGAGCAGGAATCAGCACACATTTTCATAGGCCCGAATATTTGTTTTTTCTTTCTTTGTTCAAACCACAAATGCCAAGTCAGGATATGTCTTATTTGGGGGAGAAGGCGAGAGACCCCACCCGGCAATCACTGACAAAACATGGGTGAGATCTGTCCGCATTCCCATCGGGGCTTGCCTCCAGGGCTGGCTCTAGACTCCCCAGCAGTTGAGTGACTCAAGCGACAGGGCGCTCACCACTTCCCTTGGGAATCTGGCCCAGGACTCCGCCGGCTCGTTGTTTGAATGTTTTCCCAGTTACTGGGCCAGAAGCCCCTTCCCTGGGGCACTGCAGCTTTCCTCTGTGGGCCACAAGTTTGACTCATCCTGGACAGAGACCGCGGCAGGAGGAAACGGACTACGTGCTGGCATTCAGGTGGGAGTGCTGTCATCTGTCCTCTGCTCTTCTCCTGGGTCGTCAGCTGGGGACCAAGCAAAGGTGTCCCTTCTTGTGCTCATTCTAGGCCCCGAATGAGAAGTTTGGCCCCTACCTCCTCCCCACTCCTTTACATAGAAACTTTCCTGGGCTGGGAACCGGTCTGAGTCCTCTTTGTGTGTTTAGGGCTCAATAAACGTGTGTATGAAGGGGACCCCCAATTCCCCCCAGACTGCAGTCCAGAGTGATAGGGGCCTCCTGGGTAAGACTTTCCCTTGACCTCTGCACAGACCCTACCCCCAGAGCTGATGCTTTCTTCTGAGGAGGAGAGGAACTGAGCCTATTTGTAATTTGACAAAGTGGATTCAAAGCTTTTACGGCTGCTTTAGACCAGCTCTGCTCCCAGTTCCATCTGTCCCCAAAGATAAAGCCTTGAACTAGCTCCCCTCGGTGAATGCAGGACCGCCTCCCCCCCCCTCCATGGCAATTATAGGCCATTCATTTAAAGTTGCTGGACCTGGTCTCATAAACCCCATTCACTGTGAGGTGAGAAAAGTCGTAGAGAACCTCCGGCCCAAGGCAGCACAATTCCAAGGAAGCCTTTCCCTCTAATTAGTCAGGTATTTGCTAAAACAGCTCTTACTTTCCTTATTGTAAAAGCCAGAGGACAATAGGTCCTTACAGCTAAGCCACCGTGGTGGGTTCCTGGTCCCTCATTCCCTCTCGCTCCCTGTGGCCCCTTCCCCCACTGAAAGGGGAGGCTGTCACCTTGTTTGGGTACTAATTAAGAAAAGGCAAAAGCTTTCGATTATTACTATTGTTTTGTTTCGTTTCCTCACCGTACTGTAGCAGGGTGACCTCCTACTCACTCAGGGAAGAGATGGGGTTTCAGAATGTAAAAGAAAAGGCATTTGGAGGGAACGCCTCAAGCCTTGCTGGCTGCTCTTGGTTGGTGCCCTGTTACTAGGGTCTGGAGCAGGGTCCAGCAGCCGGGGCTGGAGCTCCCGCCTCCTGGGAAGCCTTGGCTAACTCCCTGGACAGCTCACCCAGAGGTGCTATGAGCTAATCTACCACCGACAGGACTTGGGGACCTCAATGAAAGTATTTAAACATCGGTCTGAGCTCAGGCTAAAAACTGGGCTCTAGTGACTTTTCAGGCTACTAACTCCCTTTAGTGACTATGGACTGGTCGTGTCAATGTTCTGTGCCTCAGTTTCCTCATAAAAAGGCAGGCGAATATTTTAGCCCCAGGGCTGTGGCAGAAGCCATCAGAGAATGCATTTCCCATTTGGAAACATTTTACTTGGTGTATCCCCTCCTCCACCAGATTTCCTAGTCCCGGAGCTTTCTGTTGGGTGCTGTAGGAGAAGTGCGCGGGGGGGGGGGGGGGGTTCGATATCAAGAGGGGATAACTCGGGCTCGTAAAGCAGAAATAATAGATCTTGTTCGGGGGTATTCAAAGGAGGACGAACGCGCGAGTGGCTGATGTAAATGCAAGCGCTATTGCTGTAACCTTCCCTGCTCTCAGAACCTCCAGCTCAGCCAGGAGCGCGGGGCGCCCCGAGGGGGCCGCGGGACACGGTGAGTCCCGCAAGTCCTCGCGGAGGACCAGGTCGAGCTCCAGGAGAGGGAGGCGGCGGGCGTTCTCGGCCGGGAGAAGGGGGCGGGCGGCGGGCCTCTGGGGCGAGGGCCCCCCACGGGCACCCCCGCGTGCAGGCCCGGGGCCGCTCTGCCGAGGGGCCGCGGGGCAGGGCGAGTGCGCCGCGGCGGCGGGAGGCAGGTGCGAGGTCACGGTCCCCGCGGCTGGGAGGAGCCCTGGGGAGGGGTGTCGCGGGCTCCGCCGGTGGGAAGGAGCAAGCCGGGGGCCGGCGCGGCCGCCGGAGGGCGGGGAGGAGGCGCGGGAGGCGGGGCGGAGGCGGCGGAGCCCCCGGGATCCACTCGCCCGGCGCCGGCCTCTGCACTCCGAGCCGCGGCCGCCACCCGCCCCGCAGCCAACTTGGGGCCGAAACTTCTTCGGGTCCCGCGCTCCGGAGGAGAGCGCGCAGCCTGCGACGACCGACGGCGGCGGCCCGAGCCAGGCGCCCCGGGTCCAGGGCCTCCCTCCGGCTCGGCCGCGGGCTCCGCTCCCCGACCACCCCCGACCGCTGAGCTCGGGGGATCCCGGGCGCCAAGCGGCAGCCCGGTGAGCGGACTCCGAGACCCCGGACCGCCCGGGGAGCGAGGGTTCCGCGGGCCCCGCGGAGGCGGTCCCCGCGTCTGGCGGGCCGAGCAGACGCCCCGGCGGGCCCCCCGGAGCGGAGCGCGCCGGTCCGCGCCGCCAGCCCCGCGCCCGGCGGCGGATGAAGAGTCCGGTGCGGGGACCGGAGCGGCCCGCTCGCTGAGAGGAGCCGGCGGGGTCTGCCCCGGGCGCCCCCGGCGGGGCAGGGCTCCCCAGACCGCGCGCCGCCGCCGCGCCCGGCCGACCCAGCGCAGCCGGGCGCTGGAAGAGCCGGGCCGAACGGAGCGGCCAGCCGGAGCCCGCGGGCCTGCCAGGAGGCGGGACATGCAGGTAAGCGCCCGGCTGCCAGCTGTGGGAAAGGGAGCCGGCGGGCCTCCGAGAGGCGTCCTCGTCCTGGCTTCGGCAGCCGAAACTTCCCGGAGCGCTCCGACTTAGCGGCCCCCTGGGCGCCCGCCTGCGCTCGGCTCGCCGCAGCGGGGAGGGCGGAGGGGCGGCGCGGCGGCTCTGGGGCGCGGGGCCCTGCGCTCGGCGGGGGACCCGGCGGTGCTCGGCTCGAGCTGGGGGCCCCGGGTCAGGTGGGGGGCAGGGAGCGCCGAGGAAAGCTCGGTGCCCCGGCCGCGAACAAAGCTAGGGCGGCGAGCGTGCGGGGCTGGGCGCCGAGGGCGCGCTCCCGGCCGCGGGCAGGTAGGCTAGGGCTTGCGCGCGCTCCCCCCTGCAGCCCCGGCGCCCGCGGCAGTCCGTCCCCAGGGGAGGGTGACCGAAGAGGGGGCCGGGGCAGCTGTCGCCCCCGGGCGCGCTCAAGGACCGTCTCTGGTCCCTGGTCGGTGCGAGCCCCTCGGAGCTTCTTGCTCACTTTTCCGGGCTTGGTCGGCCCAGCTGGACTTCTGTGGTTTTGAGGTCTGCGCCCCGCATCAGCAGACCGGAGCGAGGACTACATCTGGATTTTTTTAACCCCCAGGAGCAGGGTTACTTTGGTGCCCGAATTCCTGCCTAAGCCTTAGAGCAGGGAAAGCGCTGAGTGGAATTGGGAGCTTTCTGTTTTCTTTCATTGCGCCTCGGCTCCTGTGCCTCATCCATCCCAGAGAAGTGGGGGGTGGCGGGGTGGGAGTTGGGGGCGGTGACCCCTTTCTCCATCTTCTCGTGGAGCCTCGGTGGATATTTGGCCATGCACTCTAGACAGAGCCAAATTTCCTAGATATTTCCATCCTGCAAATCACTGTAAGAGATCATTCAATTTGCTTGGAGCATGATTGCTTCTGTTTTGCAAGAGGGAAACTGAGGTGGCTCAGGCGTGGGTTGGTTACCCAGCTGTGAACGGAGGCATTTGCTCTCCACCCTGTCCCTGCCCCCTCCCCTTCGCTGCTTTGCCACCTGACCACATTGGCAACAGCTTTCAGGTACTACCACCCTGGGCAGAGTTTCAACCTGGTACCTGGAGAGAAAGACTCAGGATCATGTTACCAGTCCCCTGACCTGCTACAGTTGCCCAGGAATGTGCCCGCTTGACAGAGAGCTGTGTGGGGCATCTGTGCCATGCCATCCATGTGGGTGCAGAAAACCTTGGGCCAGGGGGGCAAGGCCAAATACCAGCACTTAACGCACACATGTAGGTGGAACCTTAGGGTGTCCCCTTCTGTGGCTGGCCCCTAAGGCAACATAGGGCCCTGGGAGCAGTGGGCACACCCTCAGAAAGCCTGAGGACCCTTTCCGGGACCCAGCCACCCCTGCTGCTGTCTGATTCAGCTGTGGGCTTTACTTATCAAAGGCAAGACTCCCAATCTCAGCCAGGGATGAGTGGATGCCAGGCCCCAAGCTTGTGCCCACACGCCTGTCCAGGCTCACGCACACAAGTCCTGGCAAACACACCGACCTATGAGCCTTGGTTTTTTTCTCCATTTCAAAATAGTGTCTGTTCTCTCTTTGACACAGAAGATTTGTGGTTATAAATAGCAAGGGGGAGGTGTGTCTCTTGGGGAGGAAAGGCAATGCTGAGAGACCTCTTTTGCACAGTCGTGAGTGAGGAGTGATGTAGCTGGGCCCTTCATCCTGATGCCAAGTCCATGAGCCCAAGAGAAGAAGCAGACTTAATAGAGGGTCTTCACACTAAAACTCGCAGGTGGAACTGACACCAGGGGAAGGAGCTGAATGGAACACAAGGACCTAAAGAGACGGCTGGTGGATAAATACCTAAGGGCAGCTGTGAGAGACGGCGCCCCTTCCTTTCCTGAAGAAAATCAGAGGGCGTGTGACACACTGAGGGCGTTGGAAGCAGTGGGGGGCGGGGGGGGGTTCTGACTGCCAGGGGTGCAGAAGCCAGCCTTGGAGAGCTTGCTGGCCCTCTTCCATCCGTGGATTTCCTACTTTCCCAGGCTCTGGCTTCTTACGTATTTGAGTATGAATATATGAGCAAGGGTGTGTGTGTGTGTGTTAGGTGTTTGCTCAGGATGTCTGAAACCAGTGCCCTCTTCGGTTCATTTGGTGGTTGTAATATCTCAAAGAGTGTCTCACTGACTTGAAAAAAAACGTTTTCTAAAATTTTTTTTCTAGCCCAAAAGCGTAAGTGAAAGGGATATTGCCAAGTTGCTGGGCGCCATATGCGGTGAAAAGCAAAAATCTGGGATTGTTATTCACCTGAATATCCACCCGCCCCCCCCCCCTTTAACTCTAGTGGCAGCTGAAAGATTTTTTTGTTTGCTCTTCTTCAAGAAGGGCAGAGGACTAGGCTAGTCTGTTCTAATTTTTACTCCTAGGATAGTTCCGCGGGTTTCTGGACTGCCACATCTGGCATCTCCAGCAGGGGAGGAAATGTTTATATGAGGTGATGGTCCTTGCCTTCTCTGAAATAAAAACCAACATGTCGGTAAAAGCTTTGCTGTTCGCTCTTCTGGTCTTGTCCTCCCTAGCTCCTTCTCAAACTACCCGTCATTTATCTCCAGAGTCTTCTAAACAGGTCTTCTTCAGGCCTTTGTTCAGCCCCACACCTGAACATAATCCTGAGTGTTTGTAACTTCTTCAGATCTCTTTGAGACTCTCAACAGCACAGCTGTAAAGCTCCCCTGGCGAGGAGAGAATATGGGAGCTCCCCAGCCCCATCTGGGCATCCCTGGCTGGTTTCTACTGAGCATCTTTAACCCTACGTAGGAGTCCAGAAAAATCCAGCAGAGGGGTTGGGAATAGATAGGGCGATAGAGAGGAGAAGATCTGGTAGTTTCCAAATTGAGCCACCTTTTAAAGTAAAAATAACCTTCTATCCAACTCTGTGAAGCATGGTGGCCAGTTTGTTGGTGGAGCCTGAGTCCACCTGGGAGCCCACCTGCTGTCCGGGGCAGTTCCTGCCACCCTTCCTTCAGCTGAGAGGTCCCCCAACTGCACAGAGCAGGTGACTGCCCCGTTCCTACCAGGCCCTTCTCCCCCCCACCCCTGTTTACCTGGCTAAATTTAAACCTCCGCCCCCTCCATCCCAGTTTGACCCACTGGCTGGCGGTCTGGCCACTGGGCTGGCTGATCCGGCAGCATTTCCTGACTTCTTTGCCCCTGCGGTTGCAGTTGGGTCTTTTTGTGCTGCATGAATCCTCTTTCAGACTTTCTAAAGTTGGTCTCTCCCCTCCCTGCTTCTCCACCCATGTGGCTTTCTTCCCAACTCCTTTCCTCCTGAGTGACTTGGAACCTGGTTTGGTACTCGAGGGAGACCCTCCAAGTGCCATGCACGGAGGTTTCAGGACACCTAGATACATATTGTCACCGAATGTCCCCGGGGCAGCCCGTGCTGACTGATCACTACCGAGCCCCGCCCGCCTGGTCTGGGACCCCCTAAGAGCAAGTACAGTGCTGGCGGCAGTGCAGTCCTTAAAGGCCCAGAAATGTTTTCTCAGTTTCTTTTTGCACCCCCAAACCTCCAACCCTTCCCCCTCCCCCATCCCAACCTGTCTGTATGTCCGGTCCTTGGCATCAGCGTCTTTTCCTGAGGTGTTGCCGGGAAGGTTATTTTGCCGGGGAGAGGGGGAAGGGGAGGGGGGCGGGAGCGGGGTGCATTGCAGCTGCTCCTTTTGAGGTGTCAGTTGTCTCTTCCATAAAATGAGGGCGCTGGAGGCCCCTTCCCGTGCTAGCGTTCTGTCGTTTTCAACAGCTTTAGCCGATTCCGCTTCGGAAATCCCTGTGCCGTGGCCGCGCCTGGGGAGGGGCAGCCGCCAATCAGAGGAGGTGCGTTCCCACCGGAGGGGCGGGCCGCCGGCCGCTTTCACAGAGTTACTGTTTCACAAACCGTGGTCTCGCAGGCAGGGTTTGTGGTCGCGCCGGAGGCTCTGGTTGTGCTCCTGGCTTTGGGCTCCGGCCTGGCAGGGGCCTCTGTGGTTAGTCGGCCTCCCGAGGAGGATTACCGCGAGGCTCTGTCTCCAGCTTCGGGGGACTTGGGGTTGGGTTTCCAGCCCTCTCTCCTCTACAGCCCCCTTGAGCCCCAGAAATGCTAACTCCTCAAAGGTTGCTCTTGTCTGACTGATTGATAAAGGGTCAGGCGAGGATTTCCCCAGGCCTGGGAAACGCTAGCTGGGCTTAGTTAGAAAAGGCAGTGGATTAGAAGGTTTTGGTTTGCAAACTTTAGTCCCCAAAGGTCACTGTGGAGTTATCTACAATGTTCAGTGGGTAGATTTGCGGGAGGGGTGGGGAAGGGGAGCGAAAAATACGGTAACAAAGCTTTTCTGACACTAGCTGGGGGTGATCAGGTGTGCTGCTGAGTCCCCTCTGCCCTCCTTCCACGGAGGGGGAGCTCCGGTCCCTGCACTTGGGGCATCTCCTGGGTCTGAACCAGAGCTCCGGCATTGCTCTTCATCCTCCTGCGTTTCTCTTCCCAGCAAATACCCGTGACGATGGGAGTCTTCCACTGCCGTGGGGGCTGCAGTTCAGAGGAGTCTCCTCACAGATCACCTCTGAGATTTTGTGCCCCACCTATACTTGTTGAGAAATTTCTTCTGGGAAAAGCTGAGTAAGGAATTCCTAAATATTTCACCGAAATCTTATTTGGGGTGCAAGAGTTGCAATCAAGGTAATTAGACCTGTAGAGAGATGTTGTATGTAAGGTCAGAACTAGAAAATCCCAGGTCACACTCAGGAGCAGGAGCTGGTGAATGGGATGGGGTGGGGGGAGAAGAGAATGGGGAGGAGTTCTAGATTGCACTATCAGATTATGCCCTGAGACCCCAGGCTATAGAAAGCCAAGACAATGGAGACCAGGGCTTTGGAATCAGGCTGCTTGGGCGTGAATCTCAGCACTTAGAAGCTAGCTGTGTAACCTCCTGCGAGGTAGGTTATGGGACTTCTCTGTGCCTCAGTTGTAAAGTTGAAACTTGAGGGGCACCTGGGTGGCTCAGTCGGTTGGGCATCCGACTTCGGCTCAGGTCATGATCTCACCCTTGTGGGTTCGAACCCCGCGTCAGGCTCTGTGTTGACGGCTCAGAGCCTGGAGCTGCTTTGGATTCGGTGTCTCCTCTCTCTCTGCCTCTCCCCTGCTCGCACTATGTCTGTCTGTCTCCCTCTCTCAAAAATAAATAAACGTTAAAAAAATTTAAAAAAAAAAGAAAAGAAACAGTAACTTGATACTTAAACCTTACGTGGCTGCTGTGAGGAAGGGTGTAGTAAGAATTAGTGTTTATAAAGCACTAAAACTGTGCCCAGGACTTTGTAAGACTGTAGAAGTGCAGCGTTACAGTGCTATCGATGAAGGCGCGTTGGCCTTCAGGTCAGGGGGAACTGCTTGGCCCCTGCCCCCTACTTGCTCTGCATTTTAAGATGGAAGCTGTTTTGTGTGAGATATTAGCAGGATACCCATTGCTTAAGTCAGCATATACTCGCCAGTTCTTGAAGGAGCCTCATGAAGAATGCCGAGCCTATCCAATCAGGCATAGATGTTTTGATCATCCCATCAGTGGAAATTGAGGGTCCCAGTTTGTGGAATGACCCATGACAGGAGAACACCGATGTTCATGGTTGGCTGTCGTGAAGGGAGGGACAAGTGGGGTGCTCTTCGGAGGAGAGTGGATTCTGATGTGCTCCTGTAGAGTTGAGGACTGAGCAAGTCCCCGGCTGAGAGGGAAGGGGTCTTGCCAACCCCATCTCAAACAGGTCTGTTGTTTTTATGAAGCAGGTGCTGAAACATTCCTGTATTTGGAAACCACTCAAATTCTTGACATGTTGCATTTTCCTATTCTTAAGAAGGTAACCTCTGTGGTATCAAATCTCAAATAAGCTTTAAATATAAAGGGGAAGATTAGATTTGAGACTTTTCCTTTTTCCCCTGGGCCGGATCTGTCTCCCACTGTGAGACCAAGTAGTACAGTTACCTCCAAAAGAGACACTTTCAGGGTCTCATTCTCTTGTGTCCCCCAGGGCCAAGCTGGTAGCCAGCTTGAGGGAGGAGCTGAGAGTTCATAATACAATAGTGAGTGAAGGAGAGTTCCCTGTGGCAAATTTGAGAGTGTATTCTCACTTAAAGGCTTTCCAGTTGAGACATTTAATACTTATTGTGTTGGGGAGGGGGTTGGGTGGCTCAGTTGGTTAAGCATGGACTCTTAATCTCGGCTCAGGTCCTGATCTGGTTCATGGGATTGAGCCCCGCGTTGGGCTCTGTGCTGATAGTGCGGAGCCTGTTTAGGATTGTCTCTCCCTCTCTGCCTCGTCCCTGTGCATGCACCCGCTCTCTCAAAATAAATACACTAAAAAAAAATTTTTTTTTTAACTCATTGTCAACCCTCCCAAGCTCCTCTTCCTTAGGGAGCCTCAGGCTGACAAGCAGGGACCCACTTGCTTTCCCAGCTAAGATCCCTTCTCCAGAACGGAGGTGAGGCTGCCTCTAGAGGGTTGGATTGGGTCCTTTAATTTGTCAAAACCCAGGGATTACCCATGCCTCGTCCTCATCTCCTAGCCTAATCTCCCAGTTTCTCGAAGAGAATGGTGCCTCTTTCAGAGGGGTCAGAAACAGAGCAATTACAAATTGGGCTTTCCTACAGACTTTGTGTATCAGTCCTGATATTCACAGGGAGTTTCATACCTCCCAGAGAATACCCTCCTTTAAATACAACTCAGCCCTGCATGAAGGTCTCCCAAGCCCCCCACAGCCTGGCTCCTGCCTCTCCAGCACTTCCTTCTCACATCCGCTTCCTGCCACACGTGAGTGTGCGTGTTGCTATCCAAACACCCTGAGCTCATTCAGGACCTTTGCACCTGCTGCTCCCTCTGCCTGGACTACTCCCGCCCCTCCCTGTGCCAGATGGCTCCTCCCCACCCCAGGTCTCAGCTTCTCAGAGAGACCCTGCCAAGCAGAACTGCCCCCTGCCCCCAGGCACTCTCTGTTTTCTCTGGAGTACTTACTACCATCTGCAACTCTTCTGTTTATCTATTAGTTCTTTTTTAATGTTTATTTATTTTTGAGAAAGAGAGAGAGCTCACATAAGGCAGGGCAGAGACAGGGGGCCAGAAGATCTGAAGCAGGCTCTGTGCTGGCAGCAGAGAGCCCAATGTGGGACTCGAACTCACGAACCTCGAGATCATGACCCGAGCCAGAGTAAGACGCTTAACTGACTGAGCCACCCAGGTGCCCGTCTAGTAGTTCTTGTTAAAAGTCTGCCCCTGCCCCATGTTTGTCTTGTTCTGCACTGCATCCTCAGTGCGAAAACAGTGTCTGAACAGTGTCTGGGCTTAAAAGATAGTCCATCTATATTCGTTACTGTTGATCTAAGAGCAGTGAATTGTGTAGCATGTTCATTGCTAGAAATAGGCCCATTTTGCCTAATAAGTATAGAAATAGAAGTAGGCCCATTTTGCCATCCTTTACTGATTTTCTGATGATGGTTGAATTATTCATATAACAAATATTGATCTCGGCATGTCCTGGGTGCTGGAGATATAAGACATAGATAGTCCCTGAACTTCAGTAGCTTTTGTTCTAGTGACTTCTACCACATGCAGATAGCAAGCGTGCAGTATTGCAGGAGCTCTCAAGTCTTTTATTCTCCCGTAGCCTGTGTGTCGGACCCATCTTTGCTGGTGCGCATCACAGGCAGTTTGGGGATGCAGTATAGGGTGGAAAGGCAGAAAGAATAGGAAGCCAGAGGAAGCCGTCAAGGCCCAGTGCTAGACCCATGACTTACAGCACTGACCTGACCTGTTGCTCCAGCTGGATCCTCCCTTGCTCTCAAGGGGATCTGGAACGTTCCTCCATGCTGCCATTACTGGTAGGATATTTTTCACCCATGTGTGTGACCAAACTGGGAGACGGTGAAGGAGCTGATTTAGGAGATCCCTGGGCACCCTCGTATCCCAGGGACTCAGTCATCTCCCTTGCCACGCTGTCATTCCAGATGACTGGCACCGTCTAGAAGTTACTAGATCTCATCTCTTTGGGCCCAGGCTGCCTAGCACCAGCATCCAGGAAAGCCACATGGAGCATCATTTGAAAAGACCTGATAGGAAAAGCTCTCCAGTTTGCCACGGGCAGCTGTCCCACTGCCTCCGATGATGCGTCATCTCCTAGTTTCCCTTCTCTGTCACCGGCAGTGGCTGTCCTGGTTTCCTGTATCCCCTCAGACCTTTTCTTTCCTCGGCATGCAGTCTGAGGGCTGTAAGTACCGTCCGCATTCTTCCCATCTCACGTTTTCATCTCCCACTTGCGGGTCTCCCCCCACCTGCAGCCTGGTGTGCCCGACAGCGGCGTAAGCGGCGTCTTGTCTAGGACACCGGAGGGGCATCCCAGCCTGCCTTCTGCCCTCTTCCCTTAAACCTGCTCTTCACACAGGATCCTCCACCTCACCCTTCCGGTTGCTCTGCCATAAGCCCCGAGGCCATTCTTGATTTCTCTCTCTCTTGCTGCCCACCAGGGATCCAACCCACCAGGGAATCTTGCCAAGTCTACTTTCAGAAGACGCCCAGATCCCTACCGCTTCTCACCTCCCCCACCCCTCTCCTGGCTCATTCCTCCCGCAGCTCTCTGTGGGATCACAGTGATGGATGGACTCCTCCCGGGTCTCCCTGTTGAGCCACTTCAGATCGTGCCACTGAGCCCACCGCTGGGCTTCCATCTGGTGCAGGGAAAAGGCAAAGTCCTTCCGGTGGCTCACTGGCCGGAGCCATCTGACCCTTGCCTCTCTCTGGGACCTCTGTTCCCTCCCTTCGCTCCAGCACAGTGGCGGCCTTCTTGCTGATCTGTGAGCCCAGCAGGCACGCGGCTGCCTTGGGGCTCTGCACTTCGCTTTTCCTCCGCCTGCGCTGCACACCCCTTCTCCTGCTCCTTCTTCTGGCCTTCCATCAAATGTCACCTCCTCGAGGTCTTCCTGGACCTCCCTGGATAAACCCTCCTAATATTCCCCACCCCCTTCTCTGCCTTACTTTTCTCCATAGCACTTATAACCATTGGACATGCATATTTATATACATTTTTGCATATTTGTCATCTTGTCTGCTTTCTCTTTCTAGAATATACGCATCACAAGGGCAGGGATTTTGCCTGTTTTATTATGTCAAACAGTGCCTGACACATAGTGGGTGAAGGCCTTGAAAGAACTGTGGGGGTCTCTCACATCACATGGAAGAGTCTATGAGTGGAAGAGGCGGTCCTTCCTCGGCTCTGTGGTTCCCGATTTTTCTCCCCCTCTCTTACCCGATGGCAGATATGGGGCAGCTGGTGAGGCAACGTGGCATACCTCTCTTTGTTCTAACTGACGAAATTAAGACAGGTCCACTGAAAAACACAGAATTTTTTTCATTTTTTCAATCCATTCATATTTTCAGGGAAAAATATGGGAAAAATAGAAATGTTAATTCCAAAGTAGTAGTCACGGATAATATTTTGAAGCATTCCTTTTCAGTCTTCTCTGCACATATGTGTACAGGCACATATGTGTTCATAGACGTGTGTGTTTCTTATGTGCTTGCTCCCTTCCTGACGGTGACGCCTTGAGGACGAGGACGGTGCCCGTGCCCCTCCCCTTCAGGGCCTCACAGGGCCTGGCCGGTAGCAGGTGCACAGAGGGCTGAGGACCAGGTGTGTGATCCGTCACTAGGTGAGCGGTTGTCGTCTGTTTAGAGCCACCTGGGTTTCTTTGCCTTTTTGTCTCATGAGCTGTGCAGCCAGTGTAACATCTCTACCACTTGTGTTTCCCGACCGTTCTAAACCTGTGTTTCTAAATCTCACCCCTGCTGATTGTTTTCGACCTGATAATTCTTGGTTGAGAAGGGTTGTCCTGTGCATTGCAGAGTGTTTAGCCGCATCCCCACCCCCAGCCCGCTAGATGCCAGGAGTGGTAAGTCAGAGTGTCGCTAGACATTGCCATCCGTCCCGTGGGGGCAAAGTCTCCCCCCAGTTAAGCACCACTGTCCTAAACTGTCTCTGTTGCCTCCCTTGTTTTCATGTCCCCCGAATCCTTTGGAATTGTCACTCGTCTTGCATCCTGTTTCTGTGCCACTGCCCGAGTGTGAGTTTTTTTGCATCAGATGTGAATTATGGCTCCAGCCTTCTCACCTGCTGTCCATCCCTGGCCACCTACACAAGGACACCCCTCACCCTCATCACTCTAGATCCCTCTCCTGCTAACGATTCTTGGGTGACTCCTCCTTTCCCCTACTGAATAGACATCTTAACTCTGCTGTTCAGTGCCCTTCAAAACCTCACCCTAACCCACCTTTCCAGATCTCTGCTACTGCTTCCCTAGACTGCAGCCAAACTAGATGTCCTGCTTCTCAGGTTCTGCTCATGCCTCTTGCTCCTCTCAGACCCCTTTCCCTTCCTTTTCTTCCCGCTCACATCTACCTGTTCTTCAAGATATGGCTCAGATGCTACCTCCCTGGTCACCTCTGTCAGAAATGATCTCTCTGTGGCTTGGAGTTGGCTCCCCGAAGAGCTGTTATATCGGGGACATTTGTTATAATGGCCCTTTTCACACTTTGGTCTATATTGTAATTACTTGTGCTCGGGTCTTATTTTCGCCACTAGTTATGTGGTTGGCTAAGCTGTCTTCTCAGGTAGAACTTAGGTGAGGCCCCACGTGCAGCTAGGACTGTAAGCACCCAAATCACCTCAGAGAGGTGAACAGCCGCCATCCTACTGATTCAACGGGTCCCCAGCAGAAGAGGTTTTGTGATTTACTACGTACTTGTTTAAACAAAATATCAGCCTTCTAGACTTCAAGTTAGTTTAGCAGTGATTTTCAAGCTTTTAAAAACCTTTGTCTTCCTTGCTTTTTGTCCCCTGTCCAGTAGAAGGCACATGGCCTTGGGGGTGGAGGGGGTGCAAAATAGGCTCATTTTTGAATCCTGATCAACCTTACCCTGGTGATTTAGCTTTTCTGAGCTCCCAGATC
This sequence comes from Paguma larvata, assembly GCA_030068075.1. Classification (NCBI taxonomy): domain Eukaryota; kingdom Metazoa; phylum Chordata; class Mammalia; order Carnivora; family Viverridae; genus Paguma; species Paguma larvata. The sequence continues at coordinate 102,179,728 of CM057828.1, forward strand.
CTCATCCTTTACATCTTATTAAAGGGTTAATAATGCCCAACTCATAAGGTTATTTCGAGAATTCAGTGTAATAGTGTGTGTGAATCAGGGCAATTCCTGATACTTAGTATGTACTCCGTGTTAGCACCTTGCTTTAATTCATCACTGAAAAAAAAATGGGTGTCATGAAATTGTCACCAAGATGCCTCAAATACCTGCTCAGAATTGAATGTTGGGGTGCCTGGGTGGCTCAGTTGTTTAAGCATCTGACTTCAGATCAGGGCATGATCTCACGGTTTATGAGTTTGAGCCCCACATCAGGCTCTGTGCTGACGGCTCAGAGCCTGGAGCCTGCTTCCGATTCTGTGTCTCCCCTACTCTCTGTCCCTGTCCTGCTCATGTGTGTGTGCGCGCTCTCTCTCTCTCTGTCTCAAAAATAAATATGCATTAAAAAAACAACAACAGAAGAATTGAGTGTTGTATAATTTGATTTGTTTTGACATTGAGGAGGCAAAGGAGACCTGAAAATTCACTTATATGCCAGCTACATTTTACCAAAGAGCTGTTCAAAGCTCTAAAGCTCCTGGCTTTTGGAATTTTCCATGAGGACCAGTCTGAGAGGTGGGTTCTGAATGGCAGAAATGATGCCTTACTCATCTTTGCTTCTCTCTTCCCAGTGACAGTCCCAGCACTCAGCATTGTTACTGCTTAATAACATTGATAAATTAATGAGCTGGTAGTTTCTATTTTTTTAAAACATTTTTTAAGTTTATTTATTTATTTAGAGAGAGAAAGCACAAATGAAGGAGGGGCAGAGAGAGAGGGAGAGCGAGAATCCCAAGCAGGCTCCACACTGTCAGTGCAGAGCCCGATGCAGGGCTCAAACCCATGAACCTCGAGATCATGACCTGAGCCAAAGCCCGACACTTAACTGACTGAGCCATCCAGGTGCCTGAGCTGGTGACTTCTAAAGAGGTTATAATTCCCAGTTTGAGAAGGCTGGTTTTGAATTGTCTTATATTATCAATAGTAAGATACATTTTCATAGATCTGAGTTTACAATGCATCTTAACGTTTTTTTAATATTTGTTTTTGAGAGAGAGAGACAGAGCATGTGCAGGGGAGGGGCAGAGAGAGAGGTAGACACAGAATCTGAAGCAGGCTCCAGGCTCTGAGCTGTCAGCACAGAGGCCGACTTGGGGCCCAACCCATCAACCATGAGATCATGACCTGAGCCAAAGCATCTGCTTAACTGACAGAGCCACCCAGGCGCCCTATAGGATGTAACTTAAAATCAGTATATGTTATAGTTTAATTAGGAGAACTTTTCTTTCTTAGTGGTACAAAATAATGGTGCATTTTAGAATCCGTAGCATCTAATAAATAAGGTAATGTCATTGATCACTATTTACTGAGACAACCTGTTGTCATTTCCTGGTGCCTGCCTCAGTGCTCCCTTGGAATCGTGCTACTGTTATTTTGCCAAATGCAATGGTTAGAGAGTCACCTTCGTGTTGAACATCTACCAACTAAGAGTTAAAACTGAGATAGGAAACGTTAGGCAAAGACCAAATGTCCCATGGGCCCTGGACCCTGGTATGCGAGGACTCTCAGTCTCCCAGGCAGTCACTTGGGAAATCTGTGGTTTCTGTGCCTGTTTACCAGGGATCTTGGGCAGAAGATACCTTGGACAGATCTCCCTGTCTTCATCTGTCAATGGGTTTACAACGTAGCCCTGCCTTGCCTAACTCAGAGTAGCTGTTAGGATTGCGATGGCGTGTGTCAAAGTGGTTCCTAACCAATGTAAGGCACTGTGCCTACCTGCAGGAAGATGTGTGGAGTGGAAATGTGACCCAGACGGAGACTTTTTAAATCCACTGACAAAACGCAGCCCCAGGTGACTCAGCAGTGATTCATACCTGGCACTTGTCTTATTTCTTTATTTCTAGGAAAGAGTGTTTGAAACTTTGCAGAAGCTTGTCTGGTGAGGTGAAATAGTATCCCAAAGGATCAAAGAGAAGTTACATCCTACAACTAAACTGGGCAGTGTTTTTTTTTTTTTTTGCCTTTTTTCCATTTCGTATTTTCCTGTTTCACTGCCTTGGCCCTGGAAATTTTGTCAGATAAAGTATCATTAACGTTAACACAAATATCTTTCTCATGAAAGAGTAAACCTCATCTCTTATGTACAGTGCTTAAGAAATCAATCAAGTCATAAGCCCAATAGGCGCTGGCCCCCAAACTCGCCAGCGGTGGGAATATCGCACAGAGGTGACCTTGAGGAGGTTACCCCCAAACTTGACCTCGGTTTTCTCGCCTGCTGAAGCCCTTAAAAGGCCGTCGTGAGGATTACACGGATTGCTTGGAAAGCACTTAGCAGGGCCTTGCGCATAGAAATCACTCAGTAGATGTTTGCTGTAATTGTGCTCCTCGACAACCACGAAAAATGCTATTGTGCAATCAGCAGTAACTAGTTCTGCTGACTCAGTCAGAAGCTCGGTTGTGTCTGGAAAGAAGGGATGGAGTTGGTGTTATATTCATTTATATTCATAGTTAAGCTCGGGCTTTAATAAGCTACACAAGCGTGTCAATTCAGCAATCATCTGACCTCAGTAACATTGTATGTTTTAGATACGTATGGTGTATTATGCGGTAGCCAAATCTAGAGAGTCCTGGTCAAAAGCTTACCAGGCAGCTTTTAAATATTCTTTCAAATGAGATTCTTGAAGCGTCCTGTTAACCAGCCATGTGCTGAAGAGGAGCCTTAAGTGGCATCTTTTGTCCTTAAAAACCTGCGATGCCTGCCCTCGGAGAGTGAGTTGCGGAGAGATGGTGTCCGGCTGATCTCTGTGGCTCAGTAGGGGACACACGCTTCTGAGAAAGTACCGTGAACTTACGTCCACAGTCTGTTCATCGCCGCGGGTTGGGGGAAGTCTTAGCGCCCCAGTTCACAGACGTCATACGTTCTGTCCTTTTCCTTCACACACTCCCTTCTGGTGCCACAGCCGAGCAGCGGTGACACCTACTTTTCGTTTTTAATCAACTTTATTGAGATATAACTTGCATACAGTAAAATTCACAGGTTGTAAGGGCACACACTTCAATACATTTGGACAGATATATACACCCATGCGACCACCACCCCAATCATATTTTGACTTCCTGAGAAAGTTCGCTGGTAACTTGCAGTCTCCACAGACATCCCCCCACCTCCGGCAAACACTGATCTGATTTATGTCAGTAAATTGCTTTTACCCGTTCTAGAATTTCACACAAATAGAGTTATACCAGAATTCTCCATTTTTTTCTTGGTATCTGGCTTCTTTTGCTCAGCACAGTATCTGTGAAGTGTGCTCGTGTTGTTGAAGTATTAGTAGTTCCTTCTTTTTTATTGCTGAGTAGTATTTTATTGAATGAATAGGAGACATTGTGTCCCGTTTTGGTGGATATATGGATCATTCTAGATATTTGGTTAATATAACAACCTGTCTTTTTTTTTTTTAATGTTTGTTTATTTTTGAGAGAGAGAGAGAGAGCAAGGGAGGGGCAGAGAGAGAGGAGGACTGAAGATCCGAAGTTGGTTCTGTGCTGACAGCAGAGAGCCCAAAGCAGAGCTTGAACTCACAACTATGAGATCATGTCCTGAGCCATCTGAGTCACAGTCAGATGTTTAAGCAACTGAGCCACCGAGGGACCCAAAAATCTGGCTTTAATGGAGATATTTAGTCTATTTACATTTAGTATCACCTTTTAACTTTTTATTTTGAAGTCAATGTAAACTTACAAAAATACTACAAAAATAGTTCAGAGAATTCCTGTATATACTTTCCTAAATTTCCCCTCGTATTAACGTTTTACACAACCGGGGTGCCTGGGTGGCTCAGTCCGTTGAATGTCCAACTCTTGATTTTGGCTCAGGTCACGATCCCAGGGTCGTGAGATCAAGCCCTCTGTCGGACTCCATGCTGAGTGTGAAGCCTGCATGGGTTATTCTCTCTCTCTCTCCCTCTTCCCCTCTCCCCCACTCTCGTGCTCTCTCTTAAAAACAAAAAATTCACACAATCGTAGAACAATGGTCCACAGTAAGAAATTGATATCATTGCAGTATTAGTAAGTCACAGATTTCCCATTTCACCTATTTTTTTTTTTCCTATTGTCTTTTTCTGCCCCTGGATTCAACCCAGTATCTCGCTTCCAGTCAGTGACACTTCCTCAATGTTTCTTTTGTTTTTCATGACCTTTAAACGTGATGTGCACGTTTAAAGAATGTTCTGGTTTGGGCTTGTCTGCTGTTTTCTCAGCATTACATCGCAATTGTGCGTTTCTGGCAGGAGTACTACAGACGTGATGCGGTGTCCTCACTGCATTGTATCACAAGGTACATAAAGTTAGCATTTCTTACTACTGGTGATGTTAATTTTTGATCATTTAATTTTTTTTTAAGTTTATTTATTTTGAGAGGGAGAGAGAGAGAGCATGCAAGTGGGGGAGGGTGAGAGAGGAGAGAGAGAGAATCCCAAGCAGGCGCTGTGCTGTCAGCACAGAGCCGGATGTGGGGCACGACCCCAGGGATCATGAGCTCATGACCTGAGCTGAAATCAAGAGTCAGAGGCTTAATTGGCTGAGTCACCCAAGCGCCCTGATCAATTAATTTTTGATATGGTTTGATTAAAGTCTACCGTGTTGCTGTTTGTTTTCCACTGATCTCCCCCCTTTTTTGTTGTTGTTATTGTTTGTTTTTGGTGGTCCTCTAAGGTTGCAAGCATCCTTTGTTTCTTAGGGATTCTATTTAGAATCAACATCGTACCCTCTCCACAGTCCACACTTCGCAGAGGTGATGAAGTTACCACGGTGTAATTCCATTTGCCTGCTCCCATCCCTTAGTACACGGTCGTGTCTTTTACCTCATCATATGTTACAAACCCCTGTTTACAGTCATTGCTTTTGCTTTAAACAGTCGGTTGTCTTACAGGTAAATTGTGGGAAGAAGGAAAACAGTTTTTTCTACTTACAGTCTTATTTACCATTTCGGTTCTTCATTCTTTCCTGCAGACCTGCGTTCCCAGCCTGACAAATACGCTTTAGCGTTTTTCCGTAGTGCAGGTCTGCCGAAAGTGAACTCTCTCAGCTTTCGTTTATCTGAAAATGCCTTTATTTCATTCATCCTTGTTTTCGAAGGCTAGTTTTACCGGATGTAATTTTTTTCTCTCTCTGCACCTCGAAGCTGTTGTTTCATTGTGTTCTGTCCTCTGCAGTTTTTGATGAAAAGTTGGCTATCTTTTTAAAACTTTTTGTCCCTGGACACAATGTGTCTCCACCACCCCCAATCCCCACGGCTTTCAAGATTTTGTCTTTATCTTGCAGAATTTTGACCACGATGTGCCTAGGCGTGGTTCTTATTATGTTTGTCCTTCTTAGAATCTGCTGAAATTCTTAGATCCATCAATTAGCAGGATTCATCAATTTTGGGAAATTTTTGGTCATTATTTCTTCTGATGTGTTTTTTCTTTGGTACCCCATTATCATTCTTTTATTGTGATATTATAATTACTTTGAGTTAGTTTCTGTTGCTGTGTCTTAATGTTCACTGACTCTTCTGCCATCTCCAATGTGATGTGAAGATTATCCAGTGGATTTTTCATTGTAGTTACTGCATTCCTTAGTCCTGAAATTTTCGTTTGCTTCTTTATATAGTTCCCATTCCTCTGCTGAGATTCCCTTATTCCCATACGAAGACCATATTTTTATTAAGTTCTTTGAACATATTTTCCTTTGCTTATTTAAATGTAGTTATAATCACTACATCAAAGTTTTTGTCAGCTAAATTCAACAGCTAGGCCTGTCAAATTTGATTCATTTTGACTATTTTGTATCAAAGTTTTCCTACTTATCTATCTATTTATTTATTTTTGTCTGGTGATTTTTTAATTGAATATTGGGTGATAATAGGTTTTAAAGACTCTGGATTTTGTTAGCATTTTCTGAAGTGTGTTGATTTTTTTTTTAACGCTTTATTTTTGAGAGAAAGAGTGCGAGCAGGGAAGGAGCAGAGAGAGAGGGAGACACAGAGCCCGAAGCAGGCTCTGAATCTGAGCTGTCAGCACAGAGCCCGACGCGGGGCTTGAACCCACAAACAGTGAGATCATGACCTGAGCCGAAGTCGGACACCCAACCGACTGAGCCACCCAGGTGCTCCTGAAGTGTGTTGATTCTTGTTTTGGCAGACAATTAAATTGATGGCTAATCACTTTGTGCCAGTGTAGGTTTGGTTTAACACTTTGTTAGTGAGGATCTGTAGAAAGCACACATTTTAATGTGGGAGGACTCAAACTATAACTTCGTCTTTCCTGCAGGTCTTGTTAAGGCTCAGCATTTTTTTTCCCTTAATGTTTATTTTATTTTTGAGAGAGAGAGAGAGAGAGAGCACACGTGTGCATGTGCACAAGTGGGGGAGGGGCAGAGAGTGAGGGAGACAGAATCTGAAGCAGGTTCCAGGCTTCACACTGTCAGTGCAGAGCCCGATGTGGGGCTTGAACCCATGAACAGTGAGATCATGACCTAAGCCGAAGTCGGACTCTTAACTGACTCAGCCATCCAGGTGCCCCAGGGTTCAGTTTTTGACTTTATTAGATTGAGTCTAGAAGAAGTCTTACTGTAAGGCATGGCCCTTACTCATCTGGCAGGTGTCAGCTGGATTCCAGGGGTATTAATCACCACTTATTACATATATACATATACATATATACAAAGTTTTATTGAGATATGATTCACATTCCATACAATTATTTAAAGCGTACCATTCAGTGTTTTTTATTATATTCACAGTTGGGCAACCATCACCACAATCAATTTTAGAACATTTTCATCCCCCTCCCCCAAAGAAACCCTATCCTCATTAGCAGTCACTCCATTTTTCCCCCTGTCTGCCAGCCAGTCCCAGGCCACTACCAATCTGCCTTCTGTCTACAGATTTGTCTCTTCTGGACATTTAAAAAAATGGAATCATGCCATATGTGGTGTTTTGTACTGGATTCTTCGGTTTAGCCTAATGCTTTCTTTTTTTTTTTTAATTTTTTTTTATGTTTATTTATTTTTGAGACAGGGAGAGACAAAGCATGAGTGAGGGAGGGACAGAGAGAGAGAGGGAGACACAGAATCTGAAGTAGGCTCCAGGCTCTAAGCTGTCAGCACAGAGCCCGATGTGGGGCTTGAACTCACAGACCGCGAGATCATGACCTGAGCCGAAGTCGGACGCTCAACCGACTGAGCCACCTAGGCGCCCCAAGCCTAATGCTTTCAAAGGTTAATCAATGTTACAGCAGGTGTCAGTGCCTCATTTCTTTTTCTGGCTGAATAGTATTCCATTATACGGATATACCACATTTTCTTCTTTCATCAGTCGATGGACATTAAGGTTGTTTTTACTTTTTGACTTTCATGAACAATGTTGTTACCAATATTTGTATACACGTTTTTGAGTCTCTTGGGCGGACACCTAGGAGTTGAATTGCTGGGCCATTTGGTAACTCTGTGTTTAACCTTTTGAGGAACTGGCAGACTGCTTTTCAAAACGTCTCTACCATTTTACGGTGCCACCAGCGGTGTATGAGGGTTCCCATTTCTCCACATCCTTGTCAGCACTTGTTATCTGACTTTCTTATTATAGCCATCCTTGTAGGTATCGGTATGGAATGAATTATGTTCCCCTGGAATAACTCCCGATATGATGGGATTTGGATGTGGGGCCTTTGGGAAGGTCATCAGGGTGGAGCTCTCATGATGGGATTAGTGTCTTTATAAGAAGAGACACCAGAGTGCACATACTGTCTCCTTGCCTTGTCGAGGACACAGTGAGAAGGCGGCTGTCTACAAAATCGGAAGGAAACCTTCACAGGAACTTGACCATGCTGGCACCTTGATCTTGGGCTGCCAGCCTCCAGAACTGTGAGAAAATAAATTCTTGTTGTTTAAGCCATCCAGTCTTTGGTATTTTATTATGAGAGTCTGATCAGATTAAGACACATTTAAAGTCACATTTCATTATGGGTTTGATTTGCATTATCGGTCATTTGTATATCTTCTCTGGGGAAATGTCTCTTCTGATCCTTTGCCCATTTGAAAAACTGAATTGTCTTTTAATCATTGAGTTTGAGTGTTCTTTTTTTTTTTTAATGTTTATTTATTTTTGAGAAAGCATGTGCACCCATGTTTGAGTGGGGGTGCAGAGAGAGAGGAATCCCACGCAGGCTCCACTCTGTCAGCACAGGGCCCAATGGAGCTCAAACTCACAGATAGTGAGATCATGACCTGAACCAAAATCAAGAGTCAGACGCTTAACTGACTAAGCCACCCAGACACCCCGAGTTGTGAGTGTTCCTAATATGTCATGGCCTTTCAGGTCTTATATTTGCACACATTTTCTCCTGTCTTGTGTGTTGCTTACTCTTGGGTGCGTTGTTTGCACCACTAAAGAGGAAAATTTGAAACATACTCAGTAGCTAATACAGGTCTCTGAGGCATCCTGCATTGTTATCAATAGAGGAAGTGACCAGAACACCCTTAGAGAAGCTGGGTAAGCTGTGATAAATTGCCAAAACACAGATTGCTTGTATAGAGGGAGTATTTAATGTTGTTTTCTTATATAATAAGTAGACAATCTTGTAATTGTCGCTAACTAATATTGTTAAGGCTCCAGGAGCCTAGAAGCCTAGGGACTTTCCTTTGAAACAGATGATTTGTGCATCAAAGCCCCATCTGACAGCTGGCTTGTGGAGCGGGAGTGTTGGCTGAGTGAGGCACCTAGTGGTTAGAGCTCAGGGATCTTAGGAATGTCCGAATTCCACAGCAACTTGAGCTTTATATCCCTAGTGTCTTTGCATAATTTCAGACGCTTATAGGTGAATGAAAGTCCCCTGAAAATAAAAGTAAATTTTTTGTAATGGAAGCATGTATCATTATGTGTCGTGAGCACTCTTCCCTCCCTTCCCACAAACTACTCCATGGTGTGTGTTTTTTAAATGTGAATTGAAATTAATTTAGTTCTGTATTTGATGACACCTCGTGAGATAATTTAGAGCTAATTAGATATAACACAAGATTCTAATTGAACGTTATCATCTTGTTATATATTCCGGAAAGTATTTCTAGGAGTCATATTTCAATGGCATGTCCATCACTGGGGGTGAGTCAAGTCTCCCACGCCAGCCTGTTCTTTCCATCAACTAGCAAGCTTGTAGTTCATGGGAGTCATTTTCCCAGAGCAGGTGATAATACGATAATGCTTTACATGTGTGTGTGACCTCAGGCAGATCATTTCACTCTGCCATTTGCCCATTTGTATGGTGGTAAGAACGCTTTGAGGTGTTTGGATTAAAGATGAGGTAGACAGGGCCTGACTTGGAGAGGTCTGGGTTGGAGGACTCACTGTCTGCCCTCAGGCTGATACTTGCCTTTCCTGGGGAACAGTTTCCTGAGGAGCTCATGTGTGAGCCACCACTTCCCCGGGGGTGTCGTGAGGATCAGCGCAGGGATGTGTGACGGGCCCTTGAAAATGGCCCTCTTCTCCTCAGATGCAAAGGACCATGGGAAGGACCGCTAGGGCTTTTTGTCGGTGGCCACCTTGTTGCACAGATTGCCCACCTCGGAATGGGCAGAGAGAGAGGCCCGGGAGGCCCGGGACGAGGAATGCAGGAACCTCCCACTTTGGGGCTTTTGTGAGTTCTCCAAACTGATGGACGACGTGGGCCCAGATTGTTTCTGCACCGTCCTATTTACTAGGCTCTCTGTCTCACATGTCACTTCCCCCGGATGATTTCTGTGGTCTCGGGAGATCTATGAATCGCGTGTTCTGAACTTGCTGTCATTTCAGAGCTGCAGGGGCTTGTCAGCGTTTCGGCAGGGCAGAGCCATTTAATCCTTGCGGAGTTCCTCCTTGGCTCTTTCCCTGGGGACGCGTTTTTCTGTCAGCCGCCCCATATTAAACATGCATCCGTGCCTCGGCTTCAGGGTTTAGGAGGGTCCATGAGGTGAAGCGAAGTATATGAATTCCCGCGGACAGCCGTTTTCCCTCCAGCACACGCTGCGCCTTCTTCTGAGGGGATCTGTCTCTAGAGGGGAAATAAAAACCCTTTTTAGGGCAGGTAGCACGGCCGCGTGGCTCACACCCATGCATTAAGCTGAGTGTAGACGGTTGGGATTTTACTGTGTTTGGTTGTTCTAGAAGAAGGCAAATCGGGTGTCCTGAAATTCGCCGGGGCCGCTCAGGGCACGGTCGTGTTAAGAGCGCCTGCGGTGAAGGCGCGCATGCGCTTTGAGTCGTGATGGCAGCTCTGGGTTCCACGGTCACCGGTGCAGAGGCCCCGCCACGCCACCGCGGATGGTCCGGCATCAGACAGACATAGGCTGTGATGCGGGGACAGGGAGCCGCTGTGGTGACAGTGCAGGGCCTGCTTGGGATCCTCACTCTTCCCCTCTCCCGCTTGCATGAGCGTGAGCTCTCTCTCAAGATAAATAAACATTAAAAAATGAAAAATAAATAAGTAAATAAAATGACAAACTCAATGTGGGAAGTGCCAAGGATACGCGTTACGCACACGAAGTGACGACAATATGAAAAACTGTGACCGATTCTGCCATTCAGAGGCAATCACAGTTGTGTCTCGATGGCATAATTTGCGGCGTTGAGATTTGCTTGGCAGTGTTGACATTTGCGTGGAGATTTCAGAGTTGTTCAACTGTGATAAAATGTGCGCTCGAGTGTCATCTCGAGTGTCAACTTTCATTGACTGACGCTGGCTTCCTTGGATTGTATCCTTTGTTAAGAAGGATTGCGAGGCCAGGTGTGGGTGCCACGGGAAAGAGTGCCGCGATCCATTCCTGATGTCTTGTGATTGGCGTCTGGGTAAGGTCAGAGGGAGTGGGGCCTGTGTGTGACGACTTGCCCAGGGTTTGAGTATGGAAAACATTTAGAAGGCCACTATGATAGGGGTCAGGTGGCACAATGAGACTCTAGAGAGTGGCACAGAGGTAGATTTGATAAGACTGGTCACCTGCGTAGTCATGGGCAGCGACTCGGTCGGCTTCAAGTCTGGCTGACTGGAACGTGGTTGTGGCACTCATGTGAATGACTGTGTGAGAGGCTGGCCTGAGGGGAAGTGGGTGGATTCACTTTTGGACATGTTGAATTGGAGGTGGCTAGTCTACCCAGGAAGTCGTAAATACGGCCCTGGAACCCCTTTCAAGAAGTTGAGCTGTGGGGGTCAGGAACGGTAACGTGAGGGGTCAGCAGAGGTAAGGAAAACTCGGAGGTGGGCCAGAAAGGGGCATAACATGCTCGAGAGACCAGTGTGGGCGGTGGAACGAAGTTCCAGAGGCCTGGGAGCGGTGGAGGGGGGGGGGGGGGAAGGGCTAACCTGTGTTCACACAGAGTGTAGGTTCCAGGTAACAGCAGCCTGCTGTCCTTTCAGCCCCAGAGAGTCCGTAGCTCTTTCAGCCCCGGGTTGTCTGCTTCTCCCCTCCTTCTCATGATCATGCTCTGCTTTCTCACTGGACTCTCCTTACCCTTAATGGGCTGCCGAGCTTCCCTCCCACAGGAAATTTTTGTTTAAAATTTTATTGAAATTTATTCTCAAATTTTAATTTAAATTCTAGTTCGTTACCATCAAAGTATAATATTGGTTTCAGAAGCAGAATTTAGTGATTCATCACTTACATACGATACCGGGTGCTCATCATAACAAGTGCCCTCCTTAATGCCCCTCCCCCATTTAGCTCATCCCCCCCATTCCTCCCCCCTTCTCCTGATCCCTAGCTCAGCCTTTCTTGGTGCCCAAAGAGTCTCTGTGGGACTCTCACACTTTCCAAACTTTCCTTAACTTATTGGTCCCTTTTTTCCTTCTGATGGAAGTTTTTCCTGGCTTCAGCGTTCAACCAGTTTGTCTTCCCCGTGGGACTTTTTCAGGCTTTCTGTGCTATTTCTCTGCTCACTCCGGGCCTCCCGCGTGACCCTTCATCGTTAGCATCACACCCTTTCCCAGAGTCACGCCCGCTTCCAGCTCCATTATCTTCTTAGAATAAACGTTAGTGTATAGAAAACCCAATTGTATTTCGATTGCTCCAGTTCCAGCCCGATGACTTACTCTCAGTCCATTCAGCGGTGGGTTTAATGGCTGAAAGGCAGGCTGGAAACCATCTCATCCAGCACTTTCCCACATGTGTTTCTCCCTAGAGGTTAATAGATATTTGGTTGGGGGCGGGGAAGAATTGCGTGATTACATAAGTTTGAGAAATGCTGGTTCCAACCAAATTAAGCACTTTTGTTTCCCCCACCACAGAACTTGACTGTGTTCATATGCAATGGGAATCCCTCAGGAGGGGGCGTGTTTCCCACGCTTCCTTGACTATGAAACCCTCTTTTGTCCGAGCAAGCCACTGCCCTCGTCCATCGCCATGTTTAGTAGATGAGCGAGCTCACGAGTGCTGAGAATCCGACATCACTGCAGTTATCCGCCTTCAGGAGACTCCGGGGACTGCATCGTGGCCTCTCCTTGATGCTTACGAACCTCTGACAATGCACGCGACAATGGCTTTAGCTTTGCTGTGGTGCGTCTGGGGACGCTGTTCTGAACTTCCCCAACTGAAAATAAGAATTAGGCACAGAATCTGAAGAGCTCATAGCCAGTTTAAGCCCTTTTATTAGGGACCCAGGAGCAACAGTGCGGCCCCACGAGGATCGGGACCCTCACCCCTGAGTGTGAAGTTCCAAGCCCTTCCTGCCTGACTTAGCCTGCCCGTGGGCCTTTGCACATGCCCTCCCCACTGTTGGCAATGCCCCTTTGCACCTTGCAAGCCCGCGAAATGATGATGTTTACCACTAGACTCACTCAGAGGGGTGCTCTTTTCATGCCTCCCTGACCTCCGTGGGCAAGGTTGCTTTCTTCTCAAAGCTCCCAAAATTCTAACAAAATGGCCCCCCCAAACTCGAACGCACAATCTAGCGCATCCCTTTATTTGTTTTCATTTTTCCCTTCACCGGACTTGGGCCTTGAGGGCAGAGACCTCTTTCCATTCGTTACTGGGCCCACAGCAGTGCACCGTGCTTGACCCAGAATGGATTTGGTGAATTTGGTTCAATGCACGAGCCCTCTCTGGGGAGGCTGACCAGTCAGAGGAAGTGGCGGAAAAGCCACCAGTGTGGGAAATCCGTGGAAGCCTTTCAGGGACAAATGGCTTAGGAGGGAAGTGCTTGGAGGAAACCCTCAGACTGACCAGGAAGAGGGGAAAAACTCTTCCAGGTGCAGGGTAGAGTGGAAGAGGAAGACAATGGAGGCACGACAGGGGAAAAGGAACAAAGAAGGCAGAAGAAATTACTCTCCTGGACAGAGTGGGGAAGTGAGGTAGGGCAGAGGAGCAAAGGAGAGCTGCGATCTGGCAAAAGAGAGGGCGAGGGCTTTGAAGGCCCAGCGTGCGGTGCAGGGAGCTGAAGGGAGGCAGAGGGAGGCCTTGCCCGCTGGGGAGGCTCCCGACCCATATGGCCTCCAGCTGCCGGCTGGTTCTCTGGCCAGTCCCTCGCCCAGATGTTCGCTCAGTGCCCAGGCGAGGCGCTGGCTGGCTCGCAAGCATTTAAGTAACGGAAACCCTCTCAGAGGAGGGTGTATTTTTAGCCAGGGGCTCTGGCTGTGGTAAGCGACGACTCTAATCATCCTGATAGTTACTGGAGTGACAGAGGGCCTTGGATGGCCGAGTTAGAATTGAAGTCTACTTCTGACCTTCCTCCTGACCGACTGAGATGCCGGGAAAGCCACCTGAGCCTTTCTTCTAGATCACTCTTTGCCATTCGTACATAGGGAGAATCGCAAATTCCCATACAAAAGGTCGAGACTTAAGAAATGAATATAGGACATTTTTCAGCTAAAAGATGCTACACCAGAGTGTGATAATAGTTCTCTCTAGGGGCGCCTGGGTAGCTCAGTTGGTTAAGCGTCTGATTTTGGCTCGGATCATGGTCCCCACATGGGGCTCTGCACTGACAGACAGTCTGCCTGGGACTCTCTCTCTCTTGTCTCTCTCTTTCTCTCTCTGCCCCTCCCCAACTTTCACTTGTGTCCTTGCATGCTCTCTCTCAAAATAGATAAATAAACTTGAAAAAAAAAAGATCAAATTAAAAAAAAAGTTCTCTTTAGGTGGTAGTATTTCTTCCTATTTCTTATTTTCTATCATTTCTAAAAGTAAAGAGATAATAAAGTAAAACCCAAAAGTTACCTTTAAATATGCAAATGCTAAATAATTGTAGTAAAAACTTTAAAACATGTAGTCTGTATTGGAATAACAGATTAGACCTGCTTTTTACTTGACTTTGACATTGACTTAATATTCGGCAGTCAACTCCTCCCTACCTTTCCCGTGTATTTAAAGGAAATTTAGGAGAAGTCTGGGTGGCCACCTTAAGTGGCCAACTCTTGAATTTGGCTCAGGCCATGATCGCATGGTTCATGAGATCGGGCTCTGCACTGACAGCATGAAGCCTGCTTTGGGATTCTCTCTCTCCTCTCTCTCTCCCCTTCCCCTCCAGAAATAAATAAACATAAAAAAAGAAATTTAGAATGCCAGCTATTAAGACAAACATTAATAGTTAATGCCAGTGGTAACATACCATTGAAATTAAACAACAGTACCTCTGGTTGCAGTCTGAGTTTGGTCTCTTTCTGAGAGGGCTGTGGTCGAAGTCTCATTTCTGGGGCAGTGGGAGAGAGGAGGCCACTTGAGAGAGTCCTTATTTCTTCCTGATGATGGGCAATGATTTCTGAGCCTCTGGAATATTCTATCAGTTCCATTCGATCCCTGATTGTGAGGGTAAGAACGGATTACACATGAGGTTCCAGTCAAGTCCTCCATGTGTCTTTTGATTCATGGGGTGCTGCCACCTATCAAGTTGGCAATACAAGTGGGACATTCTCCTTTCAACACAGCTTTGTATCTGGTGGCATACGGACTTCGCCGTTCACTGAGCTAAAAAGATGTATGTTCTGATCGGAATCATGGAAAAAGACCTTTAATTTCTTCAATTACCTAACAGGGTCACATACATTACTGTGTCGCTGTTGTTTTAAACACAGTAACCGCATAATGTATACAACATAAAATTGACCACTGTTAAGTATACACTTCTGTGGGGGTGCCTGAGTGTCCAACTTTGGCTCAGGTCATGATCTCCTGGTTCGTGAGTTTGAGCCCCAGGTCAGGCTCTGTGCTGACAGAGCATAGCCTGCTTGGGATTTTCTCCTTCCCCCTCTCTCTCTCTCTCTCTGCGCCTCACTGTTCTCTCTCTCAAAAATAAATAACGATGAAAAATAAAAAACGTATACACCTCTGTGGCTTTAAGTACATTCATGTTGCTTTGCAGACATCACCACCATCCACCCCCAGAACTTTTTTGTCATCCCCAACTGAAATTCTACCCATTAAACACTACCTCTCCAATCTTCTCCCCTCCCTCCAGCCCCTAGAAACCACCATTTTTCTTTCTGTCTCTATGAATTTGACTACTCTGGGTACTTAAGTGGAATTATACAATAATTATCCTTTAGTATCTGGCTTATTTCACTTAGCATGTCTTCAGAGTTCATCTATGTGTCATTGTATGCAATGGACCACATTTTTTTTAACGTTTATTTTATTTTTGAGAGAAAGAGAATGAGCCTGGGAGGGGCAGAGCGTGGGGGCAGGGGATGGTCAGAGGATTGGAAGCGGGCTCTATGCTGACAGCAGTGAGCCCGATGTGGGGCTCGAACTCATGAACTGTGAGATCATGACCTGAGCTGAAGTCAGATGCTCATTGACGGAGCCACCCAGGCGCCCTTGGACCACATTTTGTTTGTTTATCCAGTCATCCATCGTTGAACATTGTTGTTTTTTTAAAGTTTCTCTAGTTAAGATGTTTAACACCTGATAGTACGTTTCTCTCCCCATTGGACTGCAAGTTCCTTGATGATTTTATTCATCTTTGTGCCCCTAGTGCAGTGCAGTGGTCAATAATGTGTTGAATGAATGGATAAATGGATGAACTGGCTGGTGCTTGGCTTTGAACATTTGCCCATGAATCAGAACCAGCTCTTCCACTTGGACCCAATGTCCTGGGTGAATGGAGCTACAAATCTTTACTTCTCTGAGCGTTCGTATCTGGGCCATTAGGACGTGGCGCCTGCTGTTAGATCATCTTCCTGATCAATGCTCTTTGAGCTTTTCAGGTTAAAGTTGCTATTGAAAACACTCAAGAGATTAACACTAACACTCTTCCCCTCCCCACCCCCACCGCAATCTCTTCTTGAATTTTAGAAATTTGAAAGCTGCTCCGTTTAAAACTATTCAAGACTTGTCATGGATTTATGTTAAAAAAAAAAAAAAAAGAAAAAGAAGGACCTGATGTAATACGGAAAGAAAATGGCTTGGAATATGGCAAAGCCCATGTTTTCCTATTACTGCCGTAGCTAGGGCCTCCCCCATGACACCTCCTCTACCGGCTCTGAGCCACCCCCATTGCCTCTCTTCTTTCTCCGTCCTTTCTGGGGACCCTAACTTACGGCGAGTCTCCATTTAGCTCTCTTTTCTTTCCCTAGGTAATTTTTTCTCACTGCAGCTAACCTATTGCCTCTATATGGGTGATTCCCCAAACTTAATCTCTGCCCAGATTTCTTTCCCGAGCCTCACTTCTGCGTTGCAGCTGCCTCTGGATATTTTTATCTGGAGAAGTTCGCATGTCTGACACGACACCTGCCTTTCTTCCCGTCCTCCCCAAGAATCCATCTTTTCTTTTCCTTGACCCCCAACATCTCATTAATTACTCAGCAAATATCTATTGATACTGGACAATAAGAAATGGCGAGTGCCAACATTCTCCGTACAGAATTAGCGGCTTAATCCAACTGTTCCAGGAAACGAATTGTCAAGCCCCTAATCCACGGGCTCTTGCAGCTCTCTTGCCTCTATTTCTGTTACATCATGTGTCAGTTTCCTAGGGCTGCAGTAACAATATCCTACAAACTAGGTGGCTTCAAACAGCAGAAATGTATCATCTCACAGTTCTGGAGGCCACAAGTCTGAAATCGAGGCATCAGCAGCGTTGGTCCCTTCTGACACCTGTGAGGGAGAATGTTCTGTGCCTCTGTCTCAGCTGCTGGTGGGTTAGCGGCAATCTTTGGCATCTCTTGGCCTGTACACACACGTTCCAGTCTCCTGCTCTCTCATGGCAGTCTCCCTGTGTCTCTGCACATAGTCTTCTCTCCATGAATGCCTCTCTGTCTGAATTTCCCCTTTTATAAGCATACCGGTCATATTGGATTAGGGCCCACTAATGACCTCACTTTTAACTTGATTACCTTTGTAAAGACCCTATTTCCAAATGATGTCACATTTTGAATGAATGAATGAATGAATGAATGAATGAATGAAGTTGGTCTCAATCCACCTTGGCAACCTCTGTCCCATCAATCCCATCCAAGCCCATTGTCCTCTGGCCCAATTTTTGGCTTCTGTTCTCCATGCTATTATTCCCTTTCCCACGTTCAGATTCTAGCCCTCAGCCCAGGCCCATCTCAAGTTCACTCCATGCTGCCACTGCCTCAGCCATTGTCTGCCTTCTCCTCACCCTCGCTCATAGCACTGTGCTGGTGCCTCTTCTGTGGCACTGTTAGCTTGAGCTTTGTGTGACAGTGAGGCATCATGGAACTTTACTCCCATTAAAAGGGATCTTACAAATGGACCAAAACCAAGATGTCTGCATTTGACCACTTGGAGACATTTAAAACATCATGGTAAATCCCTGAGCCCCAGCTTTGAGATTCTGACCAGCTGGTGTGGGTGGGGGCCTGGAAGCTATACTTCCAAAGCTCCTCCAGGAGATTCTGATACCCGGTCAAGTTTGAGAACCAGTCATCCAATCCAAGCTCCTTATTTTACGTACAGGGAAACTGAAATCCAAAATTGTTGTTTTTTAAGATTTTTTTAAAGTTTATTTAAATTGATTTTGAGTGGGGGGAGGAGGAGAGAGAGAGAGGAAGAGAGAGAATCCCAGGCAGGCTCTGCACTGCCAGCACAGAGCCCAATGTGAAGCTTGAACTCGTGGGATCACGACCTGAGCTGAAATCAAGAGTCGGATGCCTAACCGACTGAGCCACCCAGGCGCCCTCTCTCCAAAACTGTTACATGACTTGTCTGAGATCACATAATTAGCGGCAGAGCCATCCAGTTGTATGGTTCTCTTACTGTCTCAGTCAGATGGAAGCAGCTGAGGAACAGGGTCTGGACCTCTCTTATCTTTGTAACCTACATGCTACCATCTGCGTACATGTCAAGACAAGCGATTCACAGTAATGCTACTATTAGGTGACTAGTTTTTTTTTAACGTTTATTTATTTTTGAGAGACATAGAGACAGAGTATGAGCAGGCGAAGGGCAGAGAGAGAGGGAGACACAGAATCTGAAGCAGGCTCCAGGCTCTGAGCCATCAGCACAGAGCCCGACGCGGGGCTCAAACTCACAGACTGCGAGATCATGACCTGAGCTGAAGTCGGCCGCTTAACTAACTGAGCCGCCCCTATTAGGTGACTAGACTAGTGGCCATACCGACAGCTCCCAGAGGACAGGTACCAAGTCTGTCTTTGCTACCTTGCATTTGCAGCTCCTGGCATAGTGCCTGGCAAATAGTTAGGTGCTCAGTTAATATTGGTTGAATGAATGAAGCATCTACTGCATACTCTTTGCATACATCATCTCATTTCATTTATCTCAACTATGACCCTCTGAAGTAAGTTTTAATACTCCCATTTTACAGATAAGGAAACTGAGGACCGGAGGTTAGATAACTTGTTCAGGGTCATGCAGCCAATAACTGACATAACTGAGTTTTAAACCGCAGCTCTGTCTTCAGCGCTGCAGAATTTACACACGCTCAGGGCTCCGCTCTCTGCAGAAGCTGTATGTCACCCCAAAACAATATCTAGTGCAAAGGTGTTTAAAAGCCCCAGATGTGTAGAAACCTCAGTGTAGCTCTCAGCTGTAGCTCAGCCTTGCTGCGCCGTGAGGCAATATGAAAGGTTGATGTACTGAGAGTCTTACTGTGTCTGTTACAGAACAGAGTACCCTGACCATTTGATTGCTTCTGTGTGTGTGACTCAGCACTGTCAAAAGCTTTTACAAGTGTTTCATCTTCTTCCTTGCTTTTTTTTAAAAATGCTTTTAAAATTCCCCTCCCTTTATAGGGCAGAAGTGCCAGGACCAGGGCAAGCAGAGTTCAGAGAGTGTCCCAGCATGAACTATTCTGATGCCAGGTTTCAAATATGAGCTAATGGTTGGGAAACCCGAGTCGGGGGTGCAAGCTGGCCCCACACACCCCGTCCCCTGCCCAGATCACTTGCTCGGTGAGTGGGTTTCGTCTGTACCCGAGGCATCGCATGTCAGGGGCTCCGTGCTAGAAATGGCAGCGCTCTGATCCTAGCTGTCAGGCATGAGAGGGAAACCTAAGTAGCCACATCCCAGAGACAGAGTTTCAGCTCTGTCATCTGAAATGTTTCTGTTACTTTTCTTCTTTCCATTTTGATGTTTTACTTGGATCTCCGCCTTGAATCTATTCTCCATGTCGACAGTTTCCTCGTTCCTTGTGGCCTCCTCTTCGTTGCTTCCGTGACCATCCGTTCTGAGGCTGTAATGTCTCCCCTCCCCGACCCAACCTCAGAGGCTAGGAATGAGTAAGCGGGACGCCCACTTGCAGGTTCTTTCCCAGAGGGGCCACCCTCCCACTCTGATACCCTACCGCCTCCTACTTCTAAGCCCACTTTCCCTCTGTCCCTGAACGTTTCAAATATGTACATACATTTCTTTCATGTTCTTACTTATCCTCTTTTCTTTTTAATGGACTTGAACATAATTACTTTAAGGACTCTGGTCTTGTAAATAAACTAAGGCTCCTTACTGATGAAGCTAGGATCAAGAGCCCACTCCCAAAGGGGTCCCACTGAGGCCATGGGTGGGTCTTATGAGTGCTGACAGTTCTTTTCCTCTTCTCTGTAACAGGATAACAGATTGCATATCATATCTGACTACCTGGGGAAGCTGAATGAAGTGAGTGGTCCCAGGGAGCGGTGTTTCAGTGTTGGGTTGTGGGATATGCAGCCCCTTTTACAGTGAGGGACTTGGAAGCCACCTGCATCGGATCTACCCCCATGAGGCCGATATATACACTATAGGCAAAGTCTTTTTACAGGAAAATTGAAACATTATCCACATTCCTTTGTAGAATAGTACTAAGCTCTTGCTCATTAAATCTTACTGGAGTTTGTAAACCATGAGCTAGATTCTAATTTTTTTTTACTGTAGTGATATGAGTTTAATGGAATCTGACCTATATTACTTCTGCCACGAGGGAACTCAGAATTACCAACTGAAGTTAATGTGGTACAAAGAACCCTAAACTTCTCATTCTTAGGATATGAATAGGAGTGAGTCGTTAATGAAGGCATTGAGTCAGTAATTCTTGTGGCTTACTATTGCCGCGTGTAGATTTGGAGGCTCAGAATAGATTCTCTGAAACAGGATACTATGGCAGAAAGAGCAAGGGATGAAGCATCCAGAAAGTAGATTGGTCCCTAGCTCTGCAATAACTTGTCTGTGCTTCCATTTCGTCACTTATAATATGGATAAAAACATTAAAAATATCTTTTAATGTTTATTTATATTTGAGAGAGAGGAAGAGAGAGTGCAAGTGGAGGAGGGGCAGAGAGAGAGGGAGACAGAATCTGAAGCAGGCTCCAGGCTCTGAGCTGTCAGCACAGAGCCCAATGCAGGGCTTGAACTCATAAGCTGTGAGATCATGACCTGAGCTGAAGGTGGATGCTTAACCAACGGAGCCACCCAGGTGCCTGTCTTATGGTTTTGTTTTGTTTAAGTTTATTTGTTTATTTTGAGAGAGAGAGAGAAAGAGAGAGAGAATCCCAAGCACGCTTTGTGCTGTCAGAGCCCGATTTGGGGCTCGAACTCAACAAAGAGTGAGATCATGGCAGGAGCCAAAATCAAGAGTCAGACCCTTAACCGACTGAGCCACCCAGGGGCCCCTACTTTCATGTTTTTAGGAAGGGTCTCTATACCAAAAGCACAAGTCAGCTGGGTTCAGCATGTATTCAAACTCTGCCTTGGGGTCCTTATACTAGAGTCCAAGCCAGAAGGGCCTTTTGGGCAGCGGGGAGAGGATTCTTATCAGTGTCCTTAGACTGGGCATAGGCAGGAGTTTCTAGAACAATCGGAAGACAGAGATCCCCAACACCTTGGCTATCCTGGCTCGACTAAAGCAGAATTAGTGGAGAGCTTTGGAAGAGACCCTGAGATTCCACCTCTCCGGACTTCCTAAGCTATGTGGTATGCACGTCAGTCTCTGCGGCTCTGAGATGGGGACCAGGAGAATTTGGTCCCATCAAATTGACAAGGTAATTTGAGAAAAGGCAAGGTGAGGTGTGAAGAGGGGACCATTCTCTCTTGTTATCAGCTTGGCCTCCCCTTGGTGCGTGCTCATTCTGTCCCCAGCGATTCTCCTTGATCCCTGCTTACAACAACCCGCCACCAGGAACCTTCTTCCGTACTGAGAACGTGCAGCTATCACTGCTCAACCGGCTCATTTGCCTCTACTCCACTTCCTTCCACCCCTTTGTCTGCAGTCCTCTTAAATGTTTATTCTTTCATGAAGTACTCCCTGACTCGTGGAAGTGAAATGATCCAATTTAGACCAGGAAATTATTCCTCTGGACCAGGGAGAGAGAAGAGAGACAAACAAGAAACAACAAACCCAAACAGAATACGTGAAAAGAAGACGTACGTTTTCTATAGTTTCCATTAAAACGAAAGCTCCGTGGGGAAGGGAATTGCAACTGTGAAGTGTACGGTGAATTTCTTTCACATATGGACACTCAGGAAACATTATTAATGAATGATAATGATTTGTCATGTGACTGAAAGTGTTTCAGGGAAGGAACAGGGATAGAAAAATGGAGACATTCTTATATCTCCATGGGGAATTGCTAGGCAGACCAGCCAGATGCCGTTGGGGGTTGTGAATTCCTTGTGTGTCTGGCTATCACTGTGTAACCTCGGTTTGCTCTCTCGGAAATATATATAATCATTGTAAATATCATCATTTATGTATATATGTGCATATATACATACATATACACATACACATATGAACATATACGTGTATATAGAATTAAAGTGTGCTTCTTTGAGGTCACTTTGGGCTGGGCAGTACAAAGTGTAGTCCTGAGACATTAAGAATATCCTAGGATAGGGGTGCTTGGTTTCGGCTCAGGTCGTGATCTCACGGTTTCGTGGGTTCCAGGCCTGCGTCGGGTTCTGCACTGGCAGCGCAGAGCTTGCTTGGGATTCTCTGTCTCCCTCTCTTTCTGCCCGTTCCCCTAGTGCTGTTTCTGTCTCTCTCAAAATAAATAAATAAAATTTAAAGAATTAGAAAAAATGAATAACCTAGAATAATTACCTTTAATAATATAATCATAATAATCTTAAAAACAACTCCATGAGGACGAGGTGTAAAGGACTACAGACCAGAAAAGGACAAGATGGATGCATCTTTATCTCTGTATGTGCTAATATGATCAGTGTTACCTTTTACATGCAAATGTGTGTGTATTTATGGAGACTGTGTGTAAGTCAAAGGAATGCATAGCTGGAGCTCATTCCTGTCTCTTGGTCTTGCCTTATCATTTCTCTCTTTTTATTTTTCTTTCCTTTCTAAGTTGAAGAAAGGTAGTGGTAGTTTGTGTCGATCGTTTGTGTGGTGAGGGAGCCACTGGTCAGGGAGTGGAAGAAGAGGGGGAAGGAAGGCAGCCAGGAGCAGGTGGGCTGCTGAGCTGGTTACCGCTGGGGGCCTTTGAGGTCAAGCCCTCTGGAGAACGCTGCCGGAATGGAACACACGGCCCAGGGACTCCTGTTAGTCAGTGGCCGAGGGCCGTCCCAGGGAGCCCTTAATTCCCCGTGCCTAATTCCTACCAGCATGGGCAAAGAGGGCTTTGTTAAGAAATGCGGGATCTGGCAGTTAAAAGGTGGGCTCCTGTGTCCTGAAGTGTGGAGGGGAGGGACCTGGGTGGGCACCGGCTGCGTGCGCTACACCTGCAATGCGTATGTGCTGAATTGTTCTGTATTTCGCTCTTTGTGATTCCCTACGGTCTTTCCCGGATCTAATGGCAAGGATTATGTATAGTACTTTGTGTGGTTTTACAAGTGAAAAAAAAACGAGGCAAGGGAAGGTCAGTCAAGCTAAGCCAAGGAGTAAGTGAGCAAAGCAGAACAGAACCCAAGTTTCTTGACAATTCTGCTTATTTTCGTCTGAGCATACACTATTCAATAAATCTTAACGATAGGATCATGGAGACCAAATGGTATTAATTCTCCTCTGTCTTTCTTGATGTTTACCCCTTCGGGGGTCTCCCGAGTGGTTGTGGTAATGCTGGGGGCAGCCATGGCGCCAGGGGCAAGGACAGACGCCAGCCCTGTCACAGCTCAGCTCCTCTGCCCCTGTCTGCTGAATCGAGTGCGAGATCCCTGCAAGACAGTGGCACATTAAATATGCCATTCTTGTCAACGGTCCTCGCACCGTGTGGCATTTATTACTAGTAATCAGTCATTGCCATGACCGTTCGACTGGACAGTCCTTCAGTCACTATTTTTGAATCTTGTATATATCTTAGATTTTAGATATACTTGTGTATTTCTTCCAAAGCATATTTGGTATAGCAGTAGTCGTGAAACGCTTGCTTTTTTTTTTTTTTTTTTTTGAGAAAGAATGAGCAAGAGTATGAGCAGGGAAAGAGGGGCAGAGAGAGAGGAAGAGAGAGGATCTTAAGCAGACCCCACACCCAGCAAAGAGCCCAGTGCGGGCCCAGCTCAATCCCACAACCCTAGGATCATGGCCTGAGCTGAAATCAAGAATCAGATGCTTGGGGCACCTGGGTGGCTCAGTCGGTTAAGCATCTGACTCTTGATTTCAGCTCGGGTCATGACCTCACGGTTCAGGAGTTTGAGCCCCGAATGGGGCTCTGCACTGACAGAGCAGACCCTACTTGGACTTCTCTCTCTCCCTCTCTCTCTCTGCCTCTCTCCTGCTTAGGCACTCTCTCTCAAAATAAATAAATAAACTTAAAAAAAGATATTTGAAACATTCTAATCATCTTATATTGTTGCTTTGACTTTGACATGATTACCTTGGGATAGGGACACAGCAGTTATCAAAGAGTGACTTATTAATAAATCTGGGCTTTTAATAGATTTCTCACTAGCAAGGTTAGTGCAAGTTTGTGGTCATTTCTGAAGGCTTCATCTGCCTCCTTCAAGTCAAAATCATTCGAGCCTAGTGTGCAAAGTATGTGTCTTCTATTTCACTTGTTCCTCAGATATTCACTGAACACCTGCTGCATATCGGGCCCCACCTCCCTGAGTATAGGGGCCACCAGGGTGAAGACAGTTCCCGAGCTTTGGTCCCGTGAGACCTCACCACCCTGAGCCTGGTGCTGTCAGTGCAGAGCCTGCTTGGGGTTCTCTGTCTCCCCCCGGCCCCCTCTCTCCCGCACTCTGGCATGCATGGGCATGTGCTCTCTCTCTTTCTCTCTCTCTCAAAATAAAGAAATAAGCATTTTTTAAAATGTGGTCAGAAACTCTCCATGTGCAAGCAATAGCTAGAAAAGCAAAGCAAAGGTAAGTCCTGGCATTGTCTGGGAGGCATTCTCTGATTCCTAGGTTAGGTTAGGTCCTTTTGATTTGGGCCTCTCACCCCCAACCTATAGTAGGTACTTCTATCAAAACATTCACCTCAGGACGCCTGAGTGGTTCTGTCAGTTGAGTGTCCTGCTCTTGATTTCGGCTCAAGTCATGATCTCATGGTTGTGAGAACGAGCCCCACATCAGGCTCGACGCTGAGCGTAGAGCCCACTTGAGATTCTTTCTCTCTCCCTCTGTCCCTCTCCCCTGCTCATGCTCTCTCTCTCTCTCTCAAATAAAAAATAAAATATATTTAAAAAAAAACATTCATTCCCCATTTTGGTAATTACTGTTTATATTTCCCACAAGGCTGTAAGCTTGTGAGTCTGGCACTAAGGTTGGTTCACTTTTGTATCCTCAGCCCCTCTCCCAAAGCTGGGCACCCAGTAGAAACTCAACACATACTTTGATGCCTGTCAGTTGAATGCCTCTGCAGCCACCATGACTAGAAGGTCCTTCTAGGGAGAGGGAGTGATGCAGAGAAGACACTACCAGACAGGCCAGAAGCACTAAGAGCAGAGCCTCATACGAGATGCTGTAGGGATGCACAGGATGAAAGTGATGGAAGGCTCTACAAAGTTCATTTGAGCCAGGCCTTGAAGGGTGAGAAAAAGTTCTCCAAGCTGGGAGGGAAGAACATTCCAGGCCTGCGGATACAAAATACACAAGGACACAAAGCATGAAAAGGTTGCGTGTGACCAGTATAAGAGGCTAGAATTTGGGAGGATGAGGACTGGCAGGAGACGCAGCTTGAGGAGTAGCTGGGGACCCTGCAGGCTTATGGCAACTTATAGCAAGGAGCTGGGACTTTGTGTGACAGGAAGCTATGGAGGTTTGTAAGCAGGATAGCAATATGATCAGATTACAATTTTAGGAAGAAATCTCTGGGATAGAGTAGAGAGTGGTGAACCCCTCCCCTGCAGAATGCATTTTGGGCAAGCACCAAGCCCCCAGGTGGTTCTTCCGCAGGCCAACACAAGACCACACCTGGAGAAACCGTGGTATAAATGAGAAGCAGGGGTGGGGGGCTGGGAGGAAGAGGTGCCTTGGGAGGCAGGCAGGAGTCTGCTGGGAGCTGATGAGGGCCAGCTAGTCAGCCAAAGGAGTCTTTAGAAGCTCAGGGCCTCCTAGGTCCTAGAGCATCAGTGATAAGCCGCATGACGCTTTGTGGTCCTGCCGCGTGCATGCGTTAATGGTCAGATGTGGGCAGAGAACCTTGGCGAGACGGCCAGCAGGATCCTACCTTACTTCAGACATAATGTGGTCACAGCCCCTGGTGTTCTGATGACTATTTGAGTCTAACGTGAGCATGATTATGCCTGTCAGAAAGGTTTTGGTAGGAGTTCATTGGAAAAGCCAGGGGCCTTCTTTACGAGTCATCTTTGATGAGCCTAAGTGTATTTCAAAGGTACTTTTTGGCCAGCAATGACAAATTGCTCCTTAACTAGATGGGAAAGATCCAAGCACATCGTCTAAGCACAACAGTATCAAAAGTATCTCCACTTGTTTTTATTTGCCCTTGAAAATCTGTACAAACATGAACAGACTCTGGACTCTTAGAATAATATTTTCCGTGGACATATATGGACAGCTAAGCAAAACCCCAAGGGAAAAAAAAACTTCTATTAAAATAAAAATAAAGATCCCCCACAACTTTATCCTTTGCTCACTGGGGTCCCTTTATTCCACTTTGAGATAAAAGTACTTCGGTTTCTCAGGAGATGCTGATTAAGAAGAGTTGAACGAAAAGAAAGTATGTTTTAAGTATTTATCTACCTACCTACCTACGTCCCTTCCTGCCTACCTATCTCTGGCCCTGAATCTTCCAACCACAAGCCTAGACCTTCGTGCACGGCTAGGGTAATGGCACTTTGAGTAAAAAAGCCTAAAAAAGCCGTCCTCCTCATTGGTCAGTGAGAATGTCGTGCTCATGGCTTTTACCTCCGTGCAAAAGCCCATATCTGAAGCTCGAGGAGGAATCTCTGGGAACCGAATCACACCCCTCGCACCCCGCCACGCCCACTGCCTGGCACGCTGTCATCCTTGCCCCTGGAGTTGCTTTTGGCTCCTGTCCACGCTCTGTGTCAGCATCTGGAGTCGACAGTCGTGGGAGCTCACGGAGGTACCAGGTGGTTGGTTGGGAGGAAAACAGTGAGAGGCGAATATGCGGTCAGTTTCACCTGCGCATTGGAGGAAGGGCACAGAGGGCGACCGTCTCTGTGGGAGTGTCTTTGGGGAACTGTCTGTGCTTGGATCCTGGGGAATTATTGCAAAGTGGTACAAGCCTGGCTGGCTTAGTCGGTAGAGCAAGCAAGTTTTGATCTTGGGGTCGTGAGTTTGAGCCCCAGGTTGGGTGAGGAAATTACTTAAAAAAAGTTTTTTTTAAGAAAAAATAATAATAAATAAACAAGGTGGTTTGCAGGTTGGGCACAAACTCAACTTCCTCCCTTAGCGGGGTCTTTGGTAGAGAAGGTCCCGTCCTAAGAAAGCAGCTCGGGGAAACTTCCCCTTGCTCGTGAAGCCTGCGGGCATGTGCGTTTGTGTCCACACTGAGATGCACATGACAAATTGTGCACAGTGCCTCAACACAGCCCAACAGGTTTTTTCTGTTTACATTTAACTAGCCTTGAACAGCAGGAGGAAACCTTAAATATCTCCTTTCTTCTCACAAACCCTTTCTCTAATAAAAATACTGGAGATGAAGTAGGGAATAATTAAAATAGTCATTTAAATCAAGGACCTGGATTGGCTCAGCCTCCTTTGGAGACTTTTTAGCTTGTGCTGTGCTAATAAAGGCCAGGCAGGCCAAGCTGACCTGAGCAAAAGGCAGGGTGGCAGTTCCAGAAGGGGGGCGGGTGAGGGGGGAAGGGGCCATGTAGGCCACTGCGGCTCATTTAGCCCCTCACTCAATATTTTTGTCCCATTGAAATCAAGTTGAAGCTGACATGGAGGGCAGCCTCCAGGAGGTGGGGGAGAGACCAGGAGGTCGGGAGAGACGAGGAAGAGAGCAGTTCCGGTGTGGAGTCAGACCAGGCTGTCGCTCTCTGGGGAAGCTGGAAAGAATTTTGTGTCGTATGTCTACAAACCTGAGTTCTGCCTCCTTATCTGTCACTGGCTGGTTCCTCCCTCGCAGAGAACTCTGTAAAGCAGCAACCCCCAACTTTCTTTTTTTCCCCTAAAACACACATGAGGCACACTCCCATGGGTATATCCAGATTACAGGCTGCGGCACAGATAAATCAGGCTGTGGGTTGGGAGCCGTTCCCAGTGAAACTCCACTTCTTTCTCTCCATACAAGTAAGCGTGAGACGTTACTCTGTATCCCGAGCCCTGGGTGCAGGATTCTGGCCAATAGTGGCTGCCAAATAAATATTTACTAAGTGAAAGATAGCCTTGAATCCACACTAATTTGTATTTTTGAACAGTCATTCATAAATTTTAGCATTTTAACTATTAGTTGGCAATTAATCACAATAAGCCACCAGGATCTTGTGTGATTGCAAACGGCCGTTACGTGGGTTGGTCAGAAGGAATATTTGTTAGCATTTTTATAGGCTCTTAAAGTAGTTTTAGCTCTATAACTGATAAAGCCAAGCACAAGCTTTATCAGTCCTGCCACTTGACTGTCAGCACTATGCAGATAAACTCATAATAGTTCCCAGAGAGGAACTTTTTAAGAGATTCTTAAGCAGGAGACCAGGGGAAAGAGATTCTTAATGTTGCCTGATTATCACAGACCCTTTGGGGGCTTAACATGCACTGACAAAAGGTTAATTTCAAGATCATATACAAATCAAGGATAAGATTCTGCATCAGATCCAAATTTGGGGCATTTTGTCACCTCACTGCTGTTGGCAACTCTGAAAGCTGGAGTTGGGTCCTAGGACATCTCGGGGCAGGGAAATGGTATTAGATGGGACTGAAGGGCAACTTTGCCTTGTCATCCGGGTTTTTCTATTCTGGATAATTTTTTAAAAGAAGGATTTATGTATCACTCTTGAGAACGCAGGCATATTTTAAGTGGGCATATTTTAGTAGAAATAATATAATAAACTATGGTGTCGAGATTGCCAATCAACTATAGTCACGGCAGTTGTCACTCATCTGGCCACCAGTAGTTTGGATGGTTCTGGAAAATTCCATAGCTGTCGGGAGGTGCTAGGGCAGAGCAGGGGAAGCAGGGAACCAGAGTCAGGTGCATGGTGATCCCAAGCGGGGTCTGTGGTTGCCGACTTGAGAGTGTGAGACATGGAAGCGGTGCTTTAGGGAGTTAGGTGAACCAGATGGTAAGTGTGCCCATAATAATGGAAAATGAGCGCGCAGGGAGAATTTCAGAAATATGAAGCAATCCAGCACAGGTGATTCGAGCAGGAGTTAGGTACAGACCTCGGGTATTGAGAGCATGAGAGAAGGAGCTAGAGAAAAACAGTGTAGAGAAACAAGGCTCCATTTCTCCCCGTTGGCTGGTGCAGTCTGGAGAATACTTCATATTTTCGCCATGGACTCACGGGCACTTCCCAACTATCTTAGGTACGCCAGCTAGACACAGTGAACTTTGGACCGATAACGTTTCAGCCTCGAGATATAATTTCCTTCTCTCTGGAGGCCTTGGACAAAATTTTCTATTAGTTCATTTGAAAGCCCCTCCTTTGTACTTCCTAGTTCTAATTATGGCCATCTTCTTTTTTGAATGGAAAATTACGAAACTTGGCCTTAGGTTGGTTTTTACATACTTTTGTGATCTAATAAGAGTCTGAAAGATGTTTACATCCCAATATTCAACCGCCCTGAAAAATCTGAGATGCACTGTCGTCACCGTTTTATCAAATTACGGTTTTCAAATTTCTATTTTACTCTTTCCCAGACTGGTTTTGGTAGGAAGAGTGACTTCTGAAACAACCGATACTTTGTTCCATTCAGTATGTTAAAAGAATGGAGAAGCATAAGAATAGTGATGAGTATCAAGATAATACTGATAAGCCCAGGAAAGAAGCAAACAGGCGTTCTGAGTAATGATTTGGGAAGTGTATCTGGAGAGGAAGATTGGGAACAGCTCCCCCGGTAAGGCAGACCTGTCTCATGATTTGCTCCTTCTTTAAGGAGCCAGACCCACTCAGACTCTTCTTTTAGAGATAGTCCACTGTCCCCTCTGATGCCCTTGAACGTATCACTTCTCCTTGCTGAACAAGTTCGTCTTCATGTAAAGCAGGGTGAAGATTATTCACTCCTGGAGAAAGTTGTCACGACATTTTGATAACCAGCCGAAGTGATTCAGCAGGGCTGTCTGTCATTATCTGGCGAGAGGACTCCAGGGGGTGGAGTTTCTTTAGGGAAACTATGTGGCCCCCTCCTCCTGCAATACCCAGCCAAAAAAGTATGAAGGCCAACATAAAATACCGGTATGGTGTTAGTATTAAGTGTAATATATTAAATATAATAATTGTGCTTTTATCCATTGGTTCTCGGTTGCTTAGGGTTTTAGGGAAAACTGAAAAATCAATAAGTCAAAATATATCATCAATAAGGCATTTATACTGATGAGCAGACCAGAGTTGTTTTTGTTTTTTTTTTTTTTGATTTTTGGTTTTTGTTTATTGGTTTGGTTTGGGGTTTTTTATTTATTGCTTTTGACTAGAGATATTTTAGGGACTTTGAACAAAGGACCTGCAAATTATTACTCAGCCTGGTATTTATTTTGCAACATATGCTGACTTCTAACTTTCAGAGCTGAAAAGCCTAATCCTTGATCATCCCAGAATGAGTTTAGGAATTTGTGATCATTTCCTTTTTACTGGGTATTTGCATACATCACTCACCAGCTAGGTTTAGAAGGATGAGCAGTCTCTCTGTGCTGAGATAGAATGATGTGAATTTAGGGCCACCCTGAAATGTTCATTTATCAATTAGCCCTTAATGAGCATTTATGTAGCATGACAATATACAGAGAAGACAAACTCTCTTCCATAGTGTACTTTTTAAAACAGGCTCGTAAGAATGGTTAGGGTTTTATATTTTCGTCTATGTTTCGCATTAGGACTTTCATGGATATTTGCTCTGTGTTGAGGGGAAGGGTCAATGTATATAAATAAGAAGGATAACTGGCAAGATTGGGAACATGACCTCTTGCCCTCCAAAGCCTGGGAAGCCCTAGTGAATGCTCCCGATCTTAGCAGTGTATGGACACGGTGTGAACTCTCCCCTCTGCATACAGAGTGGGGGTTAGAGGTTAATGAATGAGTGCTCTCCTCACCCACGAGACCCTGTTCGATGGTGGTTTTATAAATAAGGGCTTAAATGGGGTCAGAATAGGACCTGCATATTGCTTCCAAACTCTCTAAATCTTTTTGAAGTGATGGCGTTCAGAGATGACACCCTTCCACCAGGGAAGGGAGGCGTGGGGCTCTTGGGCTTGGGGAACTGGACGGCTGTACTGGTTCAATATGTCTAAAAGCAGGACCAAATGGAAAATGCGGGGGGGGGGGCGGTCCTTGCTGCCCCCTATTCTTCTCTAGTAATCCCTTAAAAAATAATTGCAGACCCAAACCTCTGGCCTCTAGCACATTTTCCACTTGATTAGAGGCCTTTGTGAGGTCGGGAAAGGGACCCGCGGCCTTGTACATTGTGCTGAGGCCTGAAATGTCCAGCTGGGATTTTTTTCCATCAAAAGGGGATTTTAGTAAAACCATTATCAGGGGCTTAAAGGAGAAAAGCTGTTGAGCTGCAAGTGAGGGGGTAGATTAGCATTAGCAGGCTTGTTCTGGGCACTGGTGGAAGGGTGGGAAGGTGTCTGCAGCCCTGCGCACAAGTGCTGCGGTTTGTTTCTCTGCAAGTCCCTGGCAGGTGCAGAGGCAGGAGTGGGCACAGGAGTGGGAGCTGCCAGGCTCAGGAACGGTCCATGGGCTTTACCTCCGGGGCATTGAGCGCAAGGCAACCCAAATCAAGGAGGATTGCAAGAAAATGCCGGGTACCTCCTCGGTGGTATGTGAGAGGCCCCAGAGGTGGTTCGTCGTAGATTATGTGCCTCTATGTCACCTGGACCCCCCCACCCCACACACACACACACATCCACCACTCTCTGGGCCCCTCTTCACACTCTCCATAGATGGGCCAACCAGAACTCAAGGAGCCGGGAAGGGGCCGTGCTGGATCACTTTAAATTAAGGACGTGGATGTGTGTGTGTGGACACCTTCATTTCTGTGGGCGGGGGCAGAGGGGACCGAAGGTTAGGAGAGCAGCGGCAGTGGCTGCCCTGTGTGCAAGTAAGTAGTCAGGCAGTGTGGACTGGCAGCCCTCTTGGGTGAGGGCTTGCAGAGTTACCTGAAATTGCCTTCCTGGGGTCACTAGAGCGGTCGGCGATACCTTTGCCGAAACGGAGCACGGAAGGCTGCCCCGCGTGGAGCGGGTGGGCGGCCCGCAGGCCACTGGAGCCGACCGCTGCCCGCAGGGCCCGTGCGAGGGGCGTCGCTCACCGGTGGCCCTGGACACGCCCGTCTTCTGACTCTCCCCGTGCACGCTGTCGCCCTAGCTTGCTTTCCCTGTTCACCCGCGACGCGGGAGAG
Organism: Paguma larvata; assembly: GCA_030068075.1. Lineage (NCBI taxonomy): Eukaryota > Metazoa > Chordata > Mammalia > Carnivora > Viverridae > Paguma > Paguma larvata. The sequence goes on from CM057828.1 coordinate 102,212,074, forward strand.
GACGGTCCGCCCTCCTGGCTGCCGGCGCTGCCAGCGCTGGGGGGTGGGGTGGCGCGAGCTCCACGCGCGAGCTCCACGCGCGAGCTCCACGCGCGAGCGGGACGCTGGCAGGCGCAGGGCCGGCGCCTTCCCTACGCGCCTCACCCGTCAAACGACCAGCGCAGGAGGGCCTGGCTTCCTGAGGAGGTGTGCCAGCCCAGGAGAGCGTTCTCGTTCTCGGAGGCTGCGAATCCGAGGGCAGCCCTGCTCGTTAGGTGCCTTCTAAGGACCGTCTTGAGGAATCGCTAGTCGTTCAATAGTCGGTGCTTTCCCTCACTTCGTTTCATGCAGTCTCTCTCGATTATTCTGGCTCCTCGGCCTGCCGCGTGTTGTCGCCTCCCCAGCCTTGTGTGGAGGGATACATGCTCCCCGGCCTTGCTACCACCTGTCCCTCAGTCTGTGCTTGGTATGGTCACTACCGGTGGCGCGTTTCGGCCACAGCGTCCATAAAGCGGCCTGGGGAGATTTTCCGCTTTCGTGAGACATTCTCGAACGGTGCCGGGATCGCTAATTAGCCTCGTGGCTGGGCCCTGAGTTCCAGAAGTTTTCCCTTTCTTTTCTCTCACTCTCCCACCCAAACTGACCTCTGTATTCCTGAGCTAATACAGCTGGGCCCTCCGCAGTGAATGCGGCTTGGTAGAAGTCGCCACGGGGGACTTCCACCTTCCACATTTTCATTCTGTGTTTGCCCCAACTGCCCTTCAGGTCCAGGCTTTGATTCCCTGAGGCCAGACTATGGTGCACCTGGAGAGCCGGAGCCCCCAGGCCTCTCCAGCCCTCAGCCCGCCCCGTATTGTGGCCGTTTATGGAATCTGGCCAACTTGGCTTAGAAGTTCTTTTCTCTGTTTTCATTTCTCCTACCTTTTCCTAATGTCTGTTTTCCATAGGAGGAATTTAGATATGTGAGCCACCTCACTCCTTTATCAGGCTCTGAAACATTTTCAATTTCGTAGACTCCTTTAGATTTTATAAAGATGTCTTCATCTGTAATAAAGATGCTCTTTTTGTAATAAAAATACACTCCTAAAAATTTAAAAATACTTCTGTTTTTCCTCAAAGGCTCTCTAGAATTTTTCATTACAGATGATATGTTTTCTATTTTTTTGCAATAAAAAAGCCAGCACTTTTGCTGTTAAAATTCTATGTATGACTGTAAAATTTCACCCCATTTGTTCTCCCAAACTTCCCAAATATGGCACTCTAACCGGATTTGTACAAGATGGTCTTTAAGAAAAATTAGAAATTGATGTTTGATTCCCACAGCCTCCAAAAGCGGGGCCCTGTGAGCTAACTCAGGGAACCTTTATGAGGTCACTTCTGTTACCTTGCTCAGAGAACAAAGTGCCATACACCTGGGCTCCTTTGAGGAGCTTCACTGATGTTTTAAAATTTAATTTCGTCTTTTTGGCAATACGAGATCCCTCCTTTGTCAACTCTTAGACCCTGGGGAAATCCTTTGGGTTGGGGGGAAGATGGGACGGGAGATGGCTGGAGGGCATTTGTCTGAAGGGGAAGGTCTGGGCGCCCCACTGGAAATAACCTCCAATTCGCAGACAATGCTGCCGCCTGCTGACAAAACATAGGGCTTGCAGATTGGATAAATACATTTCACCTTTCTACTTTCTGTCTTCCACATTGGAAAACAAATTTCCATTCATTTGCAGTAACCATGCTCTATTTTTTTTGCCTTATAGTGGATCTTAAAATCATCTTAGTAAACTAGGGGGAAAGAAAAACACAAGGTTGGAACTCCCAGCCACCTCTGATACTGGTGTAGACCTCATTCACAGCGGCATCACAGTGGGAAGGGTGTCTTGGGTGAGTGGGAAAGGTTTCTTGCTTTTGTTCTTTATGGGGAGGGGGGAGGTCAAGGAGCAATGCAGAAGAAGTCAAAATTTATTTCCCACCACTGCCTTTCAATAAACTGTAGTGCTTGACTTCAGCCTAGTAACTTGCATATGTGCATTTTTTTCAATTTTTAAAGAAGATTTTTAAGTAATCTCTACACCCAGCGTGGGGCTTGAACTTACAACCCCAAGGTCACGAGTTGCATGCTCTACCGACTGAACCGACCAGGCACCCCTACATTTTTGTTTCTAAAGTAAGCAGTAATGAGGCTGTTTGCTGCTAGATCCTGTGTCGTGCTTACTCAAGTGAATTTCTGCAGTTCCTCTGTGAGTCCCCTGAAATTTAGACCATGTGGGGGAAGAAGATAGGGCAGCTGTCTTCCTTTGGGCCGTGCTCCTCTGATTGTCGCCAGTTGACTCTGAGCACGGTGACAGGGCATCTGGCTACAGTGCACAGACGTCAGCCAGGGCTGGAAGAGCCAGTCATCTAGTCCAGATTCACAGAATGTGGAGACCTTGTCTGCTTCCTGCGGCAGCAAGCTTTGAGCCTGATAAAGCTCACCCCAGAGAACCTGGTCGTACCATTTTTATGGAGTATTCCCGGAACTCTCTGAATCGTGCGCATTTGGAATGAACTAGAAGAGCTAGAAATTGTCACTTTGTCATTTCCATGTTGTTTCCTTCAGACACACCTACTAGTCCTCTGTTTTTTTTTTGTTTTGTTTTGGTTTTTGGTTCACAGTACTGAGCTTTTAAGCTATGAAGCTAAGGTTTAGAACACTGAAGTAAAAATGAAAGGTGCAAATTAGTTGTCTCCCCTCTAAGAACATTAAGAATTTGAGGGGCATAACTGTTGTTAATTCCTCCCTTATTTTATCTAACATCTGTCCACTTTTAGCCTCGGTGATTTTACTAAAGATAATATTCTAGGAATATTATGACTAATTCTTTTGGTTCGTACTTAGAGACCATTTCTCAAAAAGCAAAATGGTACCAGGTAGCTATTCCTACACAAATGTGTGCATTAAAATGTCAGTTTAGGGTAAGGGTTTCCTAAGGAGAAAGAATGTTATGGATGTTTGTAAATATTTTCATATTTTTTCAGATGAGGAAAACAGTACTTTCCAAGCCATGTTGAATTATCCCATGCTACTTATAAAAAGTTAATCTGGTCTCCAAGAATGATTTTCCCACAGTCCAGGCCCAGTGACTTGAATCCATGATATGAGTAGTAATTACTGACAGACAGCTGTGTGCGAGGCCCCATCCTTCTGGAGTGTGGATTACATAAACCGAGGAGCAATAAACATAACAGAGTGCCTGATATTAACAGATTAGACCCTTGTACTCTTTCTGGACAAGAGGGATTTGTAACTAAAACATCTGGTAAGTCAAGCCTTTTTACCTTTGAATGGAGAGGAAATAGCTGGTGATCCTGCAACTCGATTCTACTTTATAAGGATTGTGTGACAGGCATTTGGAGTGTGCAGAACACGTGCGAATTCTTACCACCAGCACTGACTTACAGCATCCCTACTTCACATCACTATTTGTGACCAAGCAGTGTTCTGGAAACTGGCTCAAGTCCTCTGAGGACAACAGGCGACAGGTCTGACACTACTAGCTACTTCAGCACCCTATCGCCCATTTACCAACTTACTAGTTTTTCAGCGTCTCAAAGAACTCTATGTATGATGCTTGCAAGACATATCTAAGGTTGCACAACATAATAATACATATTAAATAGTAGTAACTTTCGGCACTTGGGTTTTTGTTTTTCCTAGTCCCACTGAAAACAGGCTCTGGCTTAGCACCTTTCTGAAACCAGGGGTCAGGGGGGTGCTTTGCAGTATTTCCGGGAAAGATCAAAGAGCTACCTGCATGCTTCTCACCCTCTGAGGTGGTCAGTCAACCTGAAGCAGTCGTGGTTCTGATAAGTACTCCTCCTATCACCGAGTCAAAACCTTCTCCGCTTTGTCAGGCCTCCCTCTCTCCCCATTTATAAAATTAATTGTGCAATAGCAACCAGATTTGTGAAAACAAACCTTTTGAGACAGAAAGTGAACACTCGGTCATGACTGAATACTTCCGGCGGCTTGCATTCACATCCCTGACACGGTCTCGCCTTGGGTTTCTTTGCTGCTGCGGAAGACCTCATTTTCTTTGTAACTGACGCTGTTTTCCACCCTCACAAATAAAAGCGAACTTACAAGGATATGTGGCATTTGTGTTTTCCACCATTATAGTCTAAGCATAATGAGATAATAAATACAGAAGTCTTCTTTTTTTAAGAAAAGAATGTGCACTTTTCTGGGTTAACAAACAGCAAGCAGAGGAATTCCACTTCTATTTCGTTTTATTTGCGGGGATGCTCGACATCCCCCCACGCTAGTGCTGCACAGTTAAGATCTCAAGCTTACTTTCTCTTCCACCTTAACCGGAAGACTCGACTTTACATAGTACCAAATGTTCTCGGTTGGTACAGGTAACTCCACCAGGCAAAATCAGGGCAATCCCTGGAAAAGAGGAAAAGACTGAAACTGATCATTTGTGGACATTTAAATCTCATTGTCTAGAACTATTCGTTTTCTATGCAAGACCTGACGCTATGTGCTCTTTCCAGCTGGGCACTTACCTTTGCTAAGTTCTAAATTATAGGTAGTTGGCAATGACCCAAATATGAATGTTATCTGTTTGATACCGTTCACTTTTCAAAATATTTTAACTTGCTACATCATATTGGAAGAAACATGAGATACGCGACCCAAGCACAGGCCTGCGTTTGAACATAGCTTTCTGGTTTCTAATCCTGGGGTCCACATTATCTCATCAGAAAGCCTCAGCCCTGCCTCCATAGGCACACAGAGTTAGGTCTTGCCCTCTACTCAGTGGACAGAATTAACCTAAAAGGGAGTGATGGGAGATGCAAGGAAGAGAAGGGCAACAGAGAGGGCGACGGCTCCAGACTTACTGTAGCCTCCCTTTCTCCAGCAGGGCAGCTGAGAGCAGAGGCCAGGGGCTCCCCCTTTCAGGGGACTGGCAAGAGACGGTTGTCAGAGGCCGCATGAGGTCTTGGTTTTGTTTTACAAATCTGACCTTTTAATCAAGAAGTTCTTATTCTTTGGACACACAGTGGTCCCTGGGGGCCATGCCTTTTTCCCCTTTGAAAACTTGAGTTCACATTTTCCAAGTCAAAAATAAAAAAGGTTTTACTAATTCCTAGACCAGCGTCTATCTAGTAACTGCTGCGGGAAAGCACCAGGATTTAGGGGACAGGCCAGACCTCAGTTTCCATATCAAGTGTCTTTTTTCAAGAGAAATGTCCTTACCTTTAAAAGGAAACTCCAATAAAAAGAAACATTTGCTTTTTCAGATCTTTGTTGATTTGAATCATGAAAGAATATGATCAGTTTGAATTTTCTTAACTTTTAAAGATAGGCTGTAAGTTAGGCAAGCATCCCTGTCCCTGTTGCCAAATGTGGGGTAAGGGCGGGGGGCCGGGTGGGGGGAGGAGTCTCCCACCGTAGGACTGAGACTGACTGAATCCCACAGGAGGGAGTCCACAGCAGGGAGCATCATGCAACAATGCCCAGCACTAGAGGCCTAGCATGGTCCTTACAGGGCTGCAGAAACTGTCTGAAGCCCAGCGAGGTTGCATTTGTAATCTTTTCTAGACAGAGTTTAAGGGCTACTGCCCAATGAGGCTCAGAAAAGAAAGGTGCGTGGGGCCCCGTCCTCCCCACTACCTGAACAGTTCCTATAAGGTTTATTACTTCTCGATGATAAAGTTTGCACTAAGTTCCTATTTTGGTTTTTCACTTCTGAAGTTTCAGCGAATACCTGAACCAGGTTTTCCTAGTATTCTAAAAATTGCCCCGAAGTGCTTTTTAACTTTAGTAGCGCCCACAAAGTATCATCAAATCATTTTCTTTAGTGCTTCTAGTTCCTGTAGGTATGGTGGAGATCGGATCCACCCATATTCCCTTTAAGTGGTGCCCTGTGGCATGAGCTTGTCCACACTGTGATCACCTGCCACTCACTTCTGTGAGGTCACCTTACTGGAAACCAAGGTACGATCAGTAACTGAACCGTCTCAGGTACAGAAGGGAGCTGGACTTTGGAACTGCACCTGGTTTGAGTCCTGGTTCCCCTCAATTAGTGGCTGGGTGACTAAAGGCAAGGAGTGCGCCTTACCTGGAAACAAGGATACCTGTTTCAACAGGTTGCTTTGAGGACTAAAAGGAGCAATATTCAGGTACCATGCAAAGCACATCATAGGTTCTCAACACATATTCATTTCTTTCTACCCATGAAGGTTGAAAGATAAACAGTTAACCTCCACTGATGAAAGTAAATGGTTTATTCATCATTTCCAGAGACACTCCAGATATATAAAGTATATGCAGTTCCGCATGAGGACAGTAGGCCCTCGATCTTAACTTTCAAACATCCATTCACCGACCTTTAGTCAAGCTTATAGTTATTTAGCCTTGCAAGTAGAAAACAAAACCAAACAGAAAAGTGGAAAACTCTTCCCGCTAGTTGGTAGGACTGTGTGTTAAAATGAAGAATGTGAGCACAGAGTCTAAGACTTAGGAGGTGCTCAAATTTTGCTGGACTGAATCTGTACCGTCATGCAGTCTGAGAGGAAGAGAAATCCTCTAAGAACTTACAGCTTATGGAACCTTCATGCCTCATAGTGCCACATCAGAAAGCCGGCCCTAACTCCACGTCCGACTTCTTACTAGGGTTCACACATTTTTTTTTTTTCCAGGCCATAAGCACTTGCAACCTAAGAGGGAAGAAAGAGATCCGCACCTTCCCCAAAGAAAAGGAAGATGGATCTAGTGTCAGGCTCAATTAGACCCAATTGTGCTGGGTCTCCGAAAAGGAACAATGCAGCTTTTGTGACAGGCTCAAGCACAGAGCCTGGAAATTTTACAGAACAACCTTACCCCAAGAGAAACTTGGGTTCTAGCTCTCTTCCTGGAAAGAGGTGTCTTTGCAGGAAAGTTTTATACCACTCTTATTAGCTCTTGCTGCGATCGGTATTTTTGGTTTAAAAAAAAAAATCCAGGAACAACGAAGAAAGACCTATGTGAAACCAGAAATATGCACGGCTCCACTCTTTGAGCGCTTATACTCTTCCACTTCCATAGCCCAACCCCAGGGTGTCGATTATTTAGTTATTGTCTGCGGAAGGGAACTCTTTGCTAGAATTGTTGGTATTCATTTATCTGCCCCCCGAAGAATTCTGTCTAAGAAGCCTCACCACAGTGGATCGAGTAGCCAGCCTAGCCAGCCTCCGCGCTGGAAGTGCTTAAAATGCAAATGTGCAAGAACTCCTGGCCAACCTCCCCATCCCCCAGGAAAGCGCTTAAATACAGCCGGGCCTGGAGGAGAATGTTAAAAAGAGAGGCTGAACTGCCTTCCTCCTCTCCACTAGGACCCTCACTCACACTGTGAGATTCAGCACGCATGAGTGAGCAAGCGAGCCAGCGAGCGAGGACAGCGCTCTTTTAACTTTCTGAACAATGGCTTCGGTTCCCTCCACCCTTCACCATTTCACATCCTCCCCACACCCACTCAGAGTGGAAAGAAACCCTTCTTTCTCCCCCACTTCCACATCTCATGACCCATTTTTCAACAGGACCCCTCCATCTCATTTCCACCCTGGGGAAACCGTGACTCTTATAGATCTCGTTTTTAAGAAGTTCCATTTTGTTCGGTTTGTAAAAAATTTTCCATGTTGTTGACAGTTTAAAACCAAGAATTATATCAATCTCTGGCCCAGTCACAGTTCTAGAAACAAAACATTTAGATGTCAGAATAAATGTTTAACCGTGAGCTTACTCACACCACATAGGATGCACCGAACCCTACACCTTTTTTCCTCTTAAGAGTACACAAACAGCACCTCCTACTTTGGCGTGGGCCCAAACACACACTGCCTTCAAAATAATTCACAGGTACAAGGTTTTGTTTTTTGTTGTTTTTTTTTTTTTCAAAAACATACTTCATATTTCCTCTTTTATTATATAAATATCAGTTTAACCTTTTACTGTAAGAATATAAACGTTTTAAGAGGATCTTTGTTATTATTTATACAAATTCACAAACAGTACAATTAATTGATAAAGGTCTCTGGGTTTCTTTAACTCCATGGTCTCGCAGGTTGCTGTGGAGGATTCTAAAAAAATAAACAAACAAACAAAAACTCCAACAAAAATATACATCCTACTCAAAAGCAATTTTTTTTAAAGCCACGAGTCCCAACCCCCACCAAAATAAAGAAAGCCATCTATTCCTCCATTTAGAAACAGATTTTTGTAAAACCCACAAACTCCCATTTCATTAACAGAACAGAGATGAGACAGGAGTTTCAATCTCCTCCCCTTCGCGTTACAGCCCCAGGGGCTCTGTAGGCCAACTCTGCTCCCTTGCTTCCAACAGGAAGCCTCACTGTGTGACCTTTTTGTGGGGAAACTTGGAAGAGGGTGAGGGTAGGGCAGAATTTGCATATATAATAATCATTTTCAAGACACAATCTGTATCTCAAGCAAACGAACAAAAGTTCAACTCTCATTTCTTCCACACATTTGTGCTATAAATTAAGTCAAGATTTATGGACACCACTGGGCCCTCAAATCTCAATGGACAGGGAGAAAAAATTCTAGCCAGAATGTGGAAGTGGACACACTGGATGGACGGGGTCTGGGGAGAAGCCAAAACAAAATGGACGTACAAACCCAATGGGCATCTTTCCAGTCTAGGCACAAAAATGTTTCAGTCTCAAAATATCTCTCTTGTAGAATTCCAGGGCTTCAGAGAAAAAAGTAAACTAAAACGAGGTAGCCAGACATATATATATGTATATATATATATAATTTATATATATATAATATATAGACTATATTCAGCAGAAAAAAAAAAGGACCATGATTTCGAATTTATCCAAAAAATGAAAACAAGAAAAAGAAAGATAATTAAAAGGAAATGAACGTGAACAGCAGAGCACTGTAGGAGAAGTGAGGAGAAGAGCCAGGGATTAGTTACAAAGTGGAAGGAAAAGGGGTGAAAAGGCCGTGGTAGTTGGGTTTGCTCTTTATACATTTCAAAATAAAAACCAGATCACAGTATTCAAATGAAAGCTTAAGTGAAGGCAGACATTTTCCTCAACTCCCCAGGGTTTTAAGGACTAGTCAGTCCCCACCCCCTCCCCCATTTCCAAATGCAAAGCAGTGGGGGATACAGTAGCTCAAACAGTCCTCCATCCCCCTGCCGGAGAGGAGTGGGTGGGTGGGTAAGTAGCTGATTCCATCTCTCTATCCTCAGGGAAAAAGAGAGGGGGCGGGGAGTAAGATAGGGGTAGCAGAGGAACCCCAGATGCAATGAGAATGGGTGCTTAGTGGGCTGAGGTGCTGGAGGAGGGAGAAAAAGCCTGACGCTTGGTGTCACTGCCCCCATCTCATCCACTACAATGATCTATGTGTTAAGTGTGCATGTCAAGTGGGGGGGGGCGCGCGTGGTGGTGACCGGAGGATGAACAGGGTGGGACAAGGGGAGCAGGTGCTGCTGCCCTCACCTGACCTTCTCACTGTCCGTCATCTGCCAGAGTCCCAGGTTGAGTACCTTGAGGCAGGGCAGCTGCGTGATGCGCTCCAGGCCGCGCTTGGTGATTCGGGTGCAGCCATACAGGTCTATGCCAGTGAGCTGGCTCAGGTGCTCAGCGATCAGCTCCAGGCCCTTGTCTGTGATGCGCACACACTGTCCGATGTTGAGCGTGCGCAGCCCATGCATCTGCCGCACCATGCGGTTGATGCCATCGTCGCTGATGTGGCAGGAGCAGAGGGACAGGGACTTGAGGCCGTCCAGGCCCTGGGCTATGTAAGCCAGACTCTGGTCCCCCACCTTGTCACAGAACGACACATCCAGCCCTGAGAGGCGAAGGCTGCCCATGGCCAGATGCATGATGCCAGTGTCACTGATGTTGTCGCAGGAGCGCAGGTTAAGGCTGCGCAGGCTGGCCATGTGCGACAGGTGCAGGAGGCCTGCGTCCGAGATGCCCCCGCAGAAGCTGAGGTTGAGGAGCCTCAGGCCCGTCAGCCCCCGGGAGATGTGCTTTAAAGAAAGGTCAGTGAGCTTCTGGCAGTCCTGCAGCGTAAGCTGCTCCAGACCCAGGCAGCCCTCGGCGGCGCTGCGCGTCATGCCGGCCAGGTGCCCTATGCCCACGTCCGAGAGGTGGCGGCAGCTGCGGAGATTAAGGCTCTTGAGGCGCTGCAGGCCCCAGGCGATGAGCAGGAGGCCGGTGTTGGTGATGTTGCTGCAACCCCCCAGCTCCAGCACCTCCAGACCCTTGAGGTACTGGGCTATGCGGCCCAGGCTGCTGTCGGTGATCTGCTTGCAGAGGCTCAGGTTCAGGGCACGCAGGGAGCCGATCTCCTGCACAAACGCGTGGCCCAGCCCGTTGTCAGTGAGGTTGTAGCAGCCGCTTAGGTTGAGGCTCTCGATGTTGGCCATGCCCTGGATCACGTAGCTGAGGCTGCGGCGGAGGCTCAGGATCTGCACACGGCGGATACCCCGGGCCTGCAGGCTGGGGAACAGCGACGGGTTGGCCCGGCGCAGGTGCAGCTTGGCCTCCACCCCCCGCCACACCGACTTGTGGTAGGCGGCGTCCCGCCAGGCCGTGCACACCTGCGCCGCGCGCCCCTTATCTCGGACGTCCAGGTAGCCGAAGATCATGGCCAGCAGCTCGGGGAACAAACACGAGATGTGGGTCTCCATCTTCCTCCTCCCCCCTCCGTGGCGCCGGGGGGAGGAGGCGCGGGCCCCGCCGCTCCTGCCCCGAGAGGCGACAAGAGCGGTTCGCCCCGGCCGCTGCCGCCGCCGCCTCGGGCCCAACGGACGGCCCCTCCCCGCCTTCCGGCTCCGGCCGCCGCCGCCGCTCCTCCTCCTGGTCCGTCCGTCCTTCCTTCCTTCCTGCTGGCTTCGCCTCCCTTCCCTTCCCTCCCCCCGCCCCGGGCTCCGCTCGGTCCTCACATCCCGGGCGGGGAAGGCGCCCTCTCACTCACTCCCGAGCCCGGCCGGGCCGCCGCCTCCGCCGCCTCGGGTCTAACCACGCCGCGCTCGGGCCGCGCCGCTCCGCCGCCGCTCCCACGCCCCCTGCCGCATCCTCTGCCTCCTGCCACTGCCGCCGCCGGCCGCCGCCGCTGCTGCTCCGGGCCGGCGGGCCGGCCGGGGGGCCCCGGGGGCTGCGAGCACGGGCTCCGGGCGCCGAGGAGGCTTCCTGCTGCCTTTGTCTCTCACCCGCTTTTCAAACCTCCCAGCCCGGGCCGCCCGCACTCCGCCGCCCAGGCGGGGGGACCTGGAGGCCAATCCGGGCCACCGGGCGCACGTTCCTTCTCCCCCCCGCCGTCTGCGGCCAGTTGGGAGCTGCCGGCCGGGGCACGGAGGACGCCGCGGCCGGCGCGGCCGGAGCGCGGCTCGGCGCCGGGCCCGGGGCGAGCAGGCGGGCCGCGCGTTTGGTAGAGTCCGGGCCGGACCCCTCTGCCCGACTGCTCCTTCGCGCGTCCCCTCCCGCCGCGCTCCCCCCGCGCGCGCCCGCGCAATGGTACGAGCCTGCGCTGCCGGAACTGTCGGAGCCGTTACCCTGGAAACCGAGTTCTTCCTAGTCTGGTCGCCCGGATTTTTAACCCTGTAGGCGCCATTTGAGAGCAGCTGTCAGCCGGCCTCTTCCCCACCCTTCTCCTTTTCACCCCGTAGCCCGCTATTGAGCCATTCCCTTTCTGGGCCACGCCCCGACCCCATTTCTTCTCTTTTTCTTTGCTGCTGACGTCCGCGCAGTCTTTTCCCACAGTTTACCCCTACAATTCCTGACCCCTACTTTACACCCTTCTCCCTTTATTATCCTTGCGAGACCGTCTTCCAGTGGTAGTACTCAATAATCATCACTCCATCTCTCCTTCCTTCTTTTACTGTCCCTAATGCCCCTTAACACGTCTGTGCTATCACACCCCCAGTTCTTCCAACGGAGCTGTTCCCTACGATTCCTTTCTCTCCAGTCTTGTGCCTCAAATTATGCAGAAACTCGACTTCATTCATCTCTGCCTTAGCTTTTCACTGACCTCCACCAGCCCTCATTCTAGAAGTATCCATTACTACTTCCTTCTAGCATCTTCTGATTGTGTCCATATACCGCTGCGAGGACTTTATACATCAAAACTTCCCTCCGCTTCCGCACTTGGCTGCTGAACTGTGAACTGTCGGGAGCACCACAGATGCCCTCCCGTCTCCTCAGCCTGCCTTAGAAGGGAGCAGCCGTCCCTAAGCCTTGTTTTATGATCGTTTTCTTTCTCACCAGCCTTTTAGACTGCATATAAATTTTACGGACAGTTGTACCGATAGTATATTTGTATGTACAAACACAAAGATACTTTTTAAATAAAATACAGTGACTATTGGGCTTCGTTTAAGGTGCTCCAGGCAAACTTTCGTGGGTTTGTAAACTGCTTTATGGAACCAGGGCAGTGCTCTCTTCTACAGTGTGGCTCCTGAGTCTTAAATCCCCACACTGAATATAGGATTTCTGAGTTTCCTTTTAACTATCCCCAAACTACGAATCTTTGAATCAGAGAAAATGACCCTATTTTTAATGAACCTTATGGGCCATACAACTTGCTACAGGACAACCTGATCTGTTTATCAGAAAAGGAAAATGGTTTCATTGCTTGTTTGAGGACCTCAACAAAATTTTGAACGGGCTCCGTTTTCAGTATATGAGATTAACTTTTGGCCACTTCTCTTTGCCCAAGAGACCAATACTAGACCAAGTGCATACAGGTTCACTAATAGGCATAATATATATTTATACCCCTCCATCCTCCTCTCCTGTTTCTTGAATCTTTTTTTTTTTTAAGTTTTATTTGAGACAGAGTGACTGTGTGCACGCAAGTGGGGGAGGGACAGAGAGAGGGAGAGAGAGAGAATCCCAAGCAGGCTCAGATGTCAGCACAGAGCCCTAACTCACAAACTGTGAGATCATGACCTGAGCCAAAGTCAGACACTCAACCAACTAAGCCACCCAGGCGCCCCTACCTCTCCTCTTTATAAATCAGGAAATGCAGAAGCAAAAATTCCTACAAGTTTGCTACCTCACCCACGTTACACATGGTGTGAGGCCCATAGAATTTTATAACCTTTGTGAAATAATGGACTCTACTGTTAGTCACCTAGATGATCCAACTGTGCTGTGGCAATAATTCTGGGCCATACCCAAGCTAATACTCTTCTCCGAGAGTGTATCTGGCCTTATATTTGTCTCAGTCACTTATGCCTAAATTTTTACCTTAAACTCTACATGAAAGGCCCTTTTTTGTTGTTGGTCTGTAGAGGTGTTTGTATTGATGTCAAAGTATTAATCCAAAACAACTTAATCTACTTAACACAAAACAAAGTGCTAGACCACACATGGGGCTGGGGGAGCGGATTCGTAAACTGGGAGCATGACCTGAAGAAAAGGAGCTTACTGGTCTTCCTCCTCTAGACAGGGTATTGTTCTTAATTCTGAAGAGTCATTCACTGGTGCCCAGAAACACTTTCTCTAGAAGTTGCCCACTTGATCCTAGTTCTAGCAAAACTTTTTCCTGAGTGTTATTAATACAGAGCCCTTTTGTTGAAGACATTCAAACATATTTCAAGGGTTTGCAGTAATATGATTGGTTTCATGGTCAAATAGGAAAATAAACATCAAGAGGCATCTCGGAAAATGAAAGTTAGTCAAGAAAAGGAAGTGTGGCATCAAATGAGCTCTATGCTGTCTGGAGATATTGTGACTTTATGGCATTGAGAAAATGTCTCCCGTTTCTGGGGGTCCGTTTCCTTATGTAACAGTAGGGTTATTTGACTGGATGATCTTCAGGGACCTTTCCAGTATCAACACCCTGGGAGACCATGAGCCTAGATCACTCCTACTGTCTTCTCAACCCTGGAATTTATGCATTGTTCTTAAGACAGGCCAGAGTTTAAAATATTTTCACGTGCTATGGCTCCTTGGGGGTTTTGATTTAGGCTCAGATTTGGGACACAAAAATGGATGGAGGATATTAGGGAGCAGAGACTTTGATTATCTGAAAAAGGTGAATACCAATGTAGAAAATCCTGTGGATAGCTGTTCAGTTTTTCCTCCACTTTCCTGAACTTTATTAAAGAAAGAGGATTGGTGCTAAATTTCTAAAACATAGTCAATTTTCTGGAATTCTTCCCTCAAAAATGTGACAATTGATTTCCAGACACATGCCAGAGCCTACACGGTTCCCAACCCTACTCAAGTCAGTGAGAAGCTGAAATCCTAAGATGTTCGTCTTCCAACTTTCTGTGGTCTGTCCATGGATCAGCAGTAGTTGCCCGAACAGCTACTGTGGCTTCATTAACTTTTGTCTGTAGCTCTCTGAGCTCTTCTATGTGCAGCAATTGCTTCATTAAGAACTGCATCTCCTGCGTCAAAACCAAGAATATGTTTGTCTAAAGCAACAGGCAAGCCCTCTTCTGTTTGATTTGCTTTAGCAACTGGATCCTGGGTCAGGTGCTCCTGGACCAAAATGCGAGTTGCCTTGAGCATTACCAAGCAACCGTCATGATGCCGAATCTGAAGAAAGCTAGCCAAAGCCATTACTCCAGCCTTAAGATCAGGGTTATTTACATCCGAATTGACCAGTGCCTCCACATTGTCAGCATTTTTTGTATTACCAGGTAGCAGGTGCTTGTATTTTTCAGCAGCATCTCCATACTCAAGTCTAACAGCTAAACCAAGAAGCCAGTCAATTGCTTCTTGTCAATCATGAATCTTGAAAGGATGTCTGAGATACTTTGCAAAGAACTGGGGCCAGTCACTGCTGTAGGTATTTCTTAAACCGCCTCTGCCTTCAGTCTTGCGTGTCTGATTTTCTGGTCTTCAAGGCAAACAGTAAAGTTTCTAAAATCTGTTTCATTTTTGCAGTTGAAGCCAGCAGGGTTGTGGTAGTTGAGGGCCATCAGTTTGCCTTGGAACATGGTCCCTACTTCTTGCTCTGGGTCCTTGGGTGTGGGTTGGGAGAAGGGAGGCAGGGAGGGGCAGGCAGCACAGGCACCGTTCATATTCTAAGGACTCGTTCCAATTTTCGTATATGGTTCAATAAGTTGCAACCAAAAAGGAGTTGTTTTTTTTTTTTTCTGGGTGAGCTATTAACTTCTGTCTAGAAACAAAAATGAGAGCCTTGTAATAAGATGTCTCTCCAAAACTTTATCAAGAATTTTAAAGGAACTAGATTTTCAGATAGGGCGTGTTTTTCATCTGGGTGAGGCCTGGGAAAATTGAGAGGCCCAACCCAAATATCAAGCTTACTTAAGGGTGTGTATACTTCCTCATTCAGAGAAGGAAGATCTGGCAGGAAAGATCAGAAGAGATCTGCAGCTTTTTAAAGTCATTCAAAAAAATGCAGACCCAAAACTAGTGACCCGGAGTCTAGCTGGTAGGTGTTGGATCAAAGGAGTGAAAATATGTTGCGTGTGTTTTATATTAACTCTAAAGTATCCATAGCACAATGTCTGCTATGTAGTAGACACTCTGCAAATGTTTTTGAACTGAAATGAATGAGAACAGTAATAACATGATATCTTTATGAAGACTTCATGCATATCAAAACCTCTCCCAGAGTCTGGACAACCAATAGCAATGGATAGCTGAGGTTTATAAAATGGTACCTTTCCAACTACTTTCCAGCTTCAAGATTTCTTGACAGAAACATTCCTTCTACTCCTAGTCGAGTAAAACCTTGGATTGCGAGTAACTTGTTCTGCAAGTGTTCTGCAAGATGAGCAGACATTTCTAATAAATTTTAACTTGATAAAGGAGCAAGGTTTTGCAATAGAAGTAGTATGTGAGGTCGAAAGTCACATGATCACAACTGAGCCAATGGTTCTTGAAGTTTGCTTTGATATGTAAGTGCTTTGGATTACAAGCATGTTTCAGAAACAAATTATGCTCACAAACCAAGGTTTCACTAAACAAGAGAGTTTCTTGGGGGCAACTCTGAGATATTTCTCCAAAGAAGGTATACAAATGGATAATGAGCATATGAAAAGATGCTACACGTCAGTAATTGTTAGGGAAATGTAAATCAAAAGTACAATATGCTATCACTCACATCTATTAGGACGACTACTATTAATAAAATAGAAAATAACAAGAGTTGGTGAAAATGTAGAGAAATTGAAACCCTGGCATACTGTTAGTGGGAATGTAGATGGTTCAGCCCCTGTGGAAACTACTATGGTGGGTCCTCAAAAACTTAAAAATAGAATTACCATAGGGGTGCCTGGGTGGCTCAGTTGGGTAAGGGTCTGACTCTTAGTCCCAGCACAGGTCTTGATCTCAGGGCGGTGAGTTCAAGCCCGTCATTGGGCTCCACACTGGGCTTGAAGCTTACTTAAAAACAACAAAAAAAATTAAACAGAACAAACGTTTGGAAATAAAGATGTACATAAAAGGAAAAAATTGGTGAAAATTGTTCTCAGATCAACAAATTGCCAGGAATACCCTGAAATATTTGTTTAATCTTCCTAGATTATGAGTTTTCTATATCCTGTAAACATGGGCTTTATCCACCACAATAAAAATAAGGGCTTGGGGTCTGGGTAGCTAGAGCCCTCTCATTAGGATAACCATGCACTTTATTTATTTGTTTGTTTGTTTGTTTATGTATGTATGTATGTATGTATGTATGTATTTATTTATTTATTTATTTATTTATTTATTTATTTATTCTTTGAGGGGGGCAGAGAAGGGTTTCCCAAGGAATTTATTTGGGCAGACTTGGAGACAGGGAAGCTTTGTATCTGAAAGAAAATGTTGGGCCTCTTGGTGGTGAAGCTTGGCTGCCACTGAGGCCACAGGACCAGGTGGGACAGCAGGAACTTGATCTTGGAGTCGTGGAACTGCTTGGCCGCCAGTGGGCAGCCCTTGCTGGCTGCGGTCCCCACCTTGGTGATCTGGATAGAGTGAGCACAGTGCCAGCGCCCATGTCTGGGCAGCACTGGGTGCCAGCGCCTGCAGCGGTTGGTCCCCATACTCCGGGTACATGCCGTGGGTGCTGCCTCTGGGGTCCTAGGCAGCCAGGCGCCAAAGCTCTTCCCCCGCAAGGGGGATTTCCTGAACACCTGTCGGCAGCAGACAGTTGCGCCTGAAGACTTCATCTTCTTCAACTGAGACACGAGGTACCAGAAGAGGGACTTGGTAACATCATGATTAGGTGCAAAGCTTCCCTGGCGGTAGAGGGGTGGAGCGCTGCACTGGGGGTGCAGGCAGAGCAGCACCACGTTGGACTGTCGCAGTGTGCCTGAGGCCTTTGTGGGGCACTCTCGGCCCTCGCCGCCACCCACGAAAGGTGACTGTGAGCTTTATTGTCCGAACTAGAAAAACTCATGAGATTGAAAGGGGTTGCCAATAATGATCACCCCCAGATGAATGGTCACTCCCTCCTTCTACCCTGGAAGTGGGGTTGCCATTTTTAAGTTGTAATTTGTCATTGGCAACTTTTGAGTATTGACTTTAATGTCTGTTTTCATATTTTCAGGCACCTAACCAAAGGATTAGAAATACTTTGATTGTGGGGCGCCTAGGTGACTCAGTCAGTTAAGCATCCCATTCTTGATTTCCACGCAAGTCATGATCTCACAGGTGCATGGGATCAAGCCCTGAGTGGGGCTCTGTGCTGGCAGTGTGGAGCCTGCTAGGGATTCTCTCTTGCTCTCACTACCCCTCCCCTGCTCATGCACTCTCTCTTTATCTCTCTCAAAATGAATAAATAAACTTAAAAGAAATACTTGGATAGAATAATCTCCAATATCAGCTATTATTTGCTAATATTAACAAAAACCTTAAGTACTTGTTACAAAGCAGATAGCAACTCTAAAAAAAACAAAACAAAACAAAACCAACTCGTGTTGTAAATATAGCTATTTCCAGGGCAACGAACACCTAAAAAGGTGGGTTTTCAGACATTCAGTAGTTCAGGAAATGTTAAAACAGTTTTTGCGCACTGCTCTGTGCTTCGAAGCAGACAAAGATGTTGAAGTGGTATTTCTGTCTTTAAGGATTTAGGGCCAAGCGATGAGCTAGAAAACGCCTGCTCATAGTGATGTATTTGTTGGTGTTACAGTGCCGACAGAGTGATAGAAATACAATGTTTCCGTTGAGAGGGTCACCTTAGGGAAGCCTAGAATTTATGAATCGGTTTTGATGGGGGGAAGGTCATTACATCAGGTAGAAACTTATTTAGAGAACAGGCTGAAGTTTTTCCTTACTTGTTCAGAAAAAAATAAGGACCCTGTAAGAGCAGCCATACGTTGTCATACTTTGTTATGGTTCTTCCATATCGAGGCACCAGGTTAATTTTTAAAAATCACCTTTTCAAAGAATTTTTGGCTTTTTTTTTTCTTCAAGAATAAGGAAATTTTAATTCCTTTTTTAAAAAGTTTTTTTTTTATGTTTATTTTTGAGAGAGAGAGAGAGATGGAGCACAAGCAGGGGAGGGCCAGAGAGAGAGGGAGACACAGAATCCGAGGCAGGCTCCAGGCTCCAAGCTGACAGAGCCTCACGAGGGGCTCCAACTCACAAATAGTGAGATCGTGACCTGCGGTGGAGTCAGATGCTCAACCGACTGAGCCACCCGGGCACCCCAGGAAACTTTTAATTCTTATTTTTCTGGAATTAGAATTTTCTGAAGTCAGAAAATTTTAGTTCATGGTTTGGATTTTCTACTGTTTTTACAAACCAGATTGCCCTGAATTGGTAGGCTTTCTCCTCATTTATTGTCCCAACTAGTCGCTGCTCTCTGACAGTAGACCTTGATAGTTCACATCCAGGCAGGGATGGAGAAGAGGAGCCACGCAGTGTTCTGCCTGGCCCCTTAAAAGGCCCAGGCATGAAGGTCTTTCCCATGTGTGTCACCTGTGAGTGCTCGCGACATGGGAGCCCCCGAGGTCCCCTCTGTTTCCAAGGCAGCATCGTGAGCTAAATCTACACCAGATTTGGAGTCTGCGATTGCGCACTGGAATCCTAGCTCTCCCATTACAGTAGACACATGGCCTCCAGCAAAGTGACTGAAATTCTTTGAGCTTCGATTTCCTCACCTATAAAGTGAAAGTAATTCCTGTCCACAGAACTGTTGTGCAAAGTCCCTGAGGAAAAAACAATCCATCGGAAAGGAAGGGCCTAGTGTAGAACCTGGCACGTAGTAGAGATCGAATAAATGCTGTGTTGTGGGTCTTCTTTTATAAATGCACCGTGGGGGAAAAAAAACCCCACACAGGTGTGCCCCCAAATTGTACAGCTATACATTTGCTGACAGTTGAACATTTTTTTAAACGTTATTTCCTGTTTTTAAGAAATGTGCAGGTTAAAGGGGCGGAAACATAGCAAAAGTGCAAGAGCATAATAAAATGACCTTTCAGACCGAGCGAGCCATCTGTCTCTCTCCACCTCATTTTCTCCTCCGAAAGTCAGAGCAGCAGATTCCGTTCAGTCACCAAGACACGGTCCCGGACTCCTCTTCTGCCAGAGCAACATCCCTCCTGTTACCTGCAACGTAGGATTTCACTGCCAGCCCTCATACTCTGGCTTGGAGCCTCGGTTCTTAAACTTAAGCATGCATCAGAACCACTTTGAACACTTATGTCTGGGGCGGGGCCGAGAATCGGCATTTCTATTTTTTTTTTCTTTAAAAAAATTTTTTTTTAATGTTTATTTATTTTTGACAGAGAGAGACAGACAGACAGAGCATGAGCAGGGGAGAGGCACAGACAGAGAGGGAGACACAGAATCTGGAACAGGCTCCAGGCTCTGAGCTGTCAGCACAGAGCCCGACGTGGGGCTCAAACCGGGAACAGTGAGATCATGACCTGAGCCAAAGTCGGACGCGCAACCGACTGAGCCACCCAGGCGCCCCAAGAATCGGCATTTCTAACACGTTCCCGAACATGATGTTCATGCCGCTGACTGAGCTCACAGCGCCAACGACCCTGGTGAACTTCCTACTACCCGGTTTTCTTTCTTCTTCTTTAAGTCTTCTATTAAGGGGCGCCTGGGTGGTGAAGCATCCGACTTCGGCTCAGGTCATGATCTCACGGTTTGTGGGTTCGTCAGGCTCTGTACCGACAGCGTGGAGCCTGGAGCCTGTTTCAGATTCTGCGTCTCCCTCTCTCTCTGCCCCTTCCCTGCTCACACACCATTTCTCTGTCTCAAAAATAGGTAAATAAACATTAAAAAAATTTTGAAGACTTATTAAATGATACTTCCTAAAGGCTCTCCCTTTTTAGCTAAATAAAAATAATTCACAGAAAAAAACAATGTTTCCCCCCACTCATCTTTCGTCTTTTAGATCATAAGCTCATGATGACTGAATTCCACCCCCCCCCAGGGATAGAGTGAAAAGAACACAGGTTTTGTAGTCAGATTCCAGTTTAAAATCTTGATTCTAGCACTTATGAGTTCTGGGACATTGGACACATTATTTAATCAGTTGGAGCCTTGGTTTTCTTGTCTGTGGAATGGGACTAGTGATTTTTATATCTTGGGAGTTTTGTGAGAGTACAGTTCCTGACCATAATGAAAACAGCTAATATTGATTGAGCATTTATTGTATATTAGACATTCTTTTAAAGTCTTTACATATATGGACTTATCTATTCTTCACAACAGCTAACCAGTACAGGTTAGTAACAGCTAATCAGCTAATCAGTGGAATCCGAACTAAGAAGAAAGGTCCATGTTGCAGATGAGGAAACTATGGCCCAGAGAAGTAACTTGCTCAAGACCAAACAGGTAGCGGGACTGGAACCCGAACTTAGTCTAAATCTGGAGGCCACATTCTAAGTCACTGTGTTTTGCTGCCTTCACAATGCAAGTTTACCATTCTACCTTGCTAGGATGTGGTTTCTGTATGACACCAAACAAGAAGGGGTCCAGGAAGACAGTGGTTAACAGTGGATGAGACAGTGACTATACCGTAAGCAATATTGGGCCAGGGCGAGACGTGGCTTTCACGCAAAACACTTGAAGAATCCTGGTTGATTTGCTAGCCAAGGTAGGTTGGTATTTGTGTGTGTGTGTGTGTGTGTGTGTGTGTGTGTGTGAGAGAGAGAGAGAGAGAGAGAGAGAGAGAGAGAGAGAGAGAAAGCTTATGTGCAAGCCTGTATGATGGGCACGCTGTGGGTAGATATGTTGATAATCCATTTTACACCTCCAGACCCACAGGTGGATGCCCGGCCAGCTCTGGCCTTGTAGCGTCCCCCAGGAATGCGCTTGTGTGTTATTATGTCACCCTCTAGTGGTCACTTCCCCATTAGCCCTTTCTCCATGAAACTGCCCACTCCTTGTCAGTGCTTCTTCCAAAGGAGACTCAGTGAGACTTTGGCATGTGGGGGCCAGGCAGAGAGAAGGGGAGCTCGGCCCAGGGCAAGAAGAGAGCAGGAGGGTATGGAGGAAGGGAACGCACCTTCCATAGCCACTAGTCCGTTCCTGGCGGAGGAAGAAGGGGAGGCAGGAAAGGCAGAACATTTTGGAGAGAGGGGAGGAAGGAAGGAAGATGGGCTCGAATGTGGCTCCTGTGTATCACTTTTCATCCAGTACCATTTGTATTTGTGGGACAGGACAGTCAGTGCATCTAGAGCTCTTTCCAGAGCTTCAGTACTGAGGGCTGAAGGGGGGGTACGCAAGGAATATTCTTAGCCAGTTTCAATTCTCTTTTCCAAGGGAAGTAAGCACAGGCGATGGGGCTAACAAAGGCTGGCTACATTCCAGGCTTTCACCACCCTGAAGGGACAGCTAACTTCCCTCCTTCTCCTTAGCCTGAGGCTGTGTTCTCTCTGCCAGTGAAGGTCATCCTCACAGATTTGTCTATCTTGATAAATATTTCAAAAGGCAAGGAGGAATCAAGACCCATCTTACACAGAACTGGTTTGTAACTCCACATCGGACCGGGGACTCTGCTGTCTGAAGCCTTACTGAGCCAGAGTTTGAAGGTTATTCCTGTTTTGAAAAGGTACTGGGGCCGAGCCAGGCTTTTCTGGAAAGTTCTATGTGGATGGACCAGAGCATTTACATTTCTTACATAATGCCAGACCCAGAGGAGGCTGAGGCCCTGCTCTGTTGCAGAGCTCACAGCCAGCTTCCCTTTTCTGCCAAGAGGGTAGGGTTAAAGGTTTAGAAAATAGCCAGAATTAACTCTTCACATGCCAGTAAGAAGATAGTTATAAAAAAATTAAAAAAATATATTTTTTAAGCTTACTTATTTTTTTTTGAGAGAGAGAGAGACCGCAAGCAGGGGAGGGGTTAGAGAGAGGGAGACACAGAATCTGAAGCAGGCTCCAGGCTCTGAGCTGTCGGCACAGAGCCCGATGCGGGGCTCAAACGCGCAGACTGGGAGATCATGACCTGAGCTGAAGTCGGACGCTCAACCGACTGAGCCACCCAGGCACCCCAAAAAAATATTTTTATTTTTTTATTTTTTTTATTTATTTATTTTTTTTAATGTTTATTTATTTTTGAGAGACATAGAGGCACAGCATGAACAGGGGAAGGGCAGAGAGAGAAGGAGACACAGAATCCGAAGCAGGCTCCAGGCTCTGAGCCATCAGCACAGAGCCCGACGCGGGGCTCGAACTCACAGACCGTGAGATCATGACCTGAGCTGAAGTCGGCCGCCCAACCGACTGAGCCACCCAGGTGCCCCCAAAAAAATATTTTTAAAGAGAGAGAATTAAAAGAAAAAAAAGATGGTTCGGAGATAAAAATCAGAACTTTACATCATGTGATACTGTTGTTTTCCCGGCCACTAGTCATTCCCAAAGCTGTCAATAATGGCCGAGCACTGGCTTTCCCCTCTTGGAAGAGGGACATGAAAACAGTACAGAAACCCTGTTCAAATTTTTTCTAAAGTTAAAACAACTTCTCTTAGTTTTGAGACCTAGAATCAGTGAGGTTTTTTTAATTTGTTGTTTACTTTTTATTTTATTAAAAAAAATTTTTTTAATGTTTATTCATTTTTGAGAGACAGCGCAAGTAGGGGAGGGGCAGAGAGAGGGAGAGACACAGAATCTGAAGCAGGCTCCAGGCGCTGAGCTGTCAGCACCGAGCTCAAACTCACGAACTGCGAGATCATGACCTGAGCCGAAGTCGGATGCTTAACCGACTAAGCTACCCAGGTGCCCCTACTTTTTATTTTTAAACCTCACTTACCATTTAAGGTCAAAGTGTTCAAGTAACTTACTCAAATGATCAGTGGCTACTGTTGTAACCATCAGGAATTCTTTGATTTAGCTGGGTGAGGGCATGACCCTAGACTGGAGTTGTTAACATTTTGGCATAATAACAAAACTTAGTAATTAGGTGACACCTTCCCGTTAAAGCTTTGAGAGCACCGAGTGGACATGGGAGGACAGCGCTTATTTGTTTGTTTTGCAAATGGAGAAAATAAGGCATAGAATAAAGAAGAGATTTTCTCAGGGCCCTGGGAACGGTTGAGGCTGAGTGCAATCATTCCTCTGACCTACAGAGCAAATTTGACTTCTTCACTCAGGTGCGCACTCGGGATGGCCTCTGTAATGCAATGTGTCAAGAAAACTCACATGCAGCGTGAAGCACATAGAATTAAATTTGATCACGTATGCTACTAAGTGATTAGGATTGCCAAATGATTTAACTACAGTAAGGGAGGACAAGGGAACATTTATTTTAGGTACAGTGATTGTGCGTGTCACCCATGCATGTTAGTGACAAAGTGCTTTGGGAAAATGGAAAACAATCTTTGGAATTCTTTTTCAGCCTAGTCCTCCATTTTTCTGATTTTTAAACCTATAAATTTGAAAAGTTTGGCCTAGTTTGAAAAATAATATAAAGACTGAGAAATTTGTCTGCAACTGAATTAGCTTGCATTGAGTTTTTGTCAGCAATATGCCTTAGTGTATAAGGCTTCACTGTAGAGATGGTACATCTGCTGTCATAGGCTACCCTTAATATCCTAATTATTATAATTTTCAGTATAAACATAGCATTTATTAAAAACTTTCTGGGAGGCGCCTGGCTGCTCAGTCAGAAGAGCATGGCGACTCGGTCTTGGGGTTGTGAGTTTGAGCCCCACGATGGGTATAGAGATTATTAAAATAAATAAATAAACTTAAAAAAATATTCTGTAAGGTGGCCTAAACTGGTGGATAGTTGTAACTGCTACATGAATTCATACGTGAACTAAAGTTTTCTGTGTTCGATAGTGTTAAGATAGTAAGCGTTTAAAATTTGAGCATTTCTTAATCCTTGACCAACACAAAGAATCACGTGATTAACAGTAGATCGGCTTAAATTCTCCACGGCTCTGGGAGAGAGCTGGTGGTTCAGTCTGATGCATGGATCCTATTCCAAACTGAGGGGTTTGTTTTTGTTTGTTTGCTTGCTTGTTTTATTTCGTTTTTTAAAAATATCGAGTTTAGATTCTACTCCTGAAACCATTACTCCAGTATATGTTAACTAGCTTGGATTTAAATAAAAAGAAAAAGAAAAGAAAAGAAAATCAAGGTTTAAAATTCTGTTCATTTACATTCTAAGACGAAGCTGGAAACGGGAGAATTG
Source organism: Paguma larvata (assembly GCA_030068075.1). Classification (NCBI taxonomy): domain Eukaryota; kingdom Metazoa; phylum Chordata; class Mammalia; order Carnivora; family Viverridae; genus Paguma; species Paguma larvata. Next base: position 102,236,617 of record CM057828.1, read on the forward strand.
AAGACCGGGAAACAACATTCTCTGCCATTGCTGTTCTGTGATGGAAAAGAAATGGCACGCAAAAAGAAAAAAAAGGTGGGGGGGTTGGCAGGAATTAAATTTGCAGTGTTATGCAAGAGAAGGCATGCAGATTACATATAAAAGTTAAACTGTTTCATACCTTGTTCCTAAGCATAAGGGATATGCAAATATGTGCCAGCAGTAGGTTGAAGCCTGAATCTTTTCTTAAACATTTCTTAAATGGTAAGGATCTTGAAAGATTCCCAAGCGAATAGGAAATTCTACTCTGAATGAGTGTCTGTGGGCCTAGATCCTGCTGAGTGGACCCCCTTTTATGTCCCTCCTGCTCATAAAAAAAGAGCAAACTATCTCTAAACATCGAAATAAAATCCACAACGATAAAACCGTTTTTGAAAGGCACGTTAGACATCCAACTGGATTCTCTTCCTGCATTTTTCTGTAGCGTATCAATTTGATTTGCTTCATGGTTAAATGGTTCTTGATCTGCGTGATGGTGTCGTGGGTGTATATACAAGTGTAAAAATGCATCAGGCTGTATATTTAAGATTTGTGAATTTTTCTGTTTCGTTTCAATAAGAAAAAAAAAAAGCTGTTTGTTTGTTTAAGTCAGAAGGGGGTTTAACGGGTCAAGGAAAGTTTACTTCTACGCATACAAATTATCACAAGTTCTGTTTGTTCAACGGGCTAACCAAACAGGTAGAGATTCTGCAGCAGCTGCTGCCTGGAATTTAACCGTGATGGGAACTTGGCCCTACCCCTCAACCCCACAACCCTGTCTTGCTTGTGACTGTCACTCCCACCCGGGGCCTTCCTGGCCTGGCGTCTCTCACTCCGGAACTAGGGTGAGAGTTGTGTCTTTTTTGTTACTCTTCACCTGCAAGCCTCATCCCCATCCTTCAGTCCCTGCTACAGTGTATGCAGTCTGCACTCAACAAATGTTGCCTCTAATTCTGATCATTTTCTTTGGTTAACATGTGTTGGGGATGGGGACCCAAGTGAGAGAGAAAGGGGAAGAGGAAGCTGGTTTTTTAGTGTTTTGCATATTTTAATTTTTAAAGTTTATTTATTTATTTTCGAAAGAGAAGGAGCATGAGCTGGGGAGGGGCAGAGAGAGAGGGAGACACAGAATCCGAAGGAGGTTCCAGGCTCCAAGCTGTCAACACAGAGCCCGAAGTGCCCGCAAACTGTCTGTGAGATCGTGACCTGAGCTGAAGTCCGACACTTAACCGACTGTGCCACCCAGGCGCCCCAAGCTGTTTTTTTTTTAAGAATAGATCAGTGAATGAATCTGTATTGTGGGAAGCAATCTGGGGTGGGGGCAGGAGCTGGAAGAGAGCACATACAAGACATTTCTGGTTTTGGCTCAGTCTTTGAGAATGTTTTCTTAATGTCAGAAAAATGCAATCGTTTTATCATTTGCTGCACACCATTCCATGCTGTTCCCTACGAACCAAATCAGGTCACATTATACTTGCTATGTTATGCTGTGCTGTTTTCCATTGACTTTTTGGTTGTTGATATTGGCCTTGAGAGTCGGGTGTGTGGTTTCTCTCGACACAAACATGAACACATTTACCACTGAAATTTTCCTAGGGGTCTGGTCCTTCGAAGCTGGAAATTGTCTCCGGGATGCGTTTTCACATTCCTGGTCTTGCTTTCATCTGTGTGCCACCCGTGGCATTAGGCTTTCAGTGGCGTGGTGGATGTGCTCCATGTGAGTAGAAAAATGCAGCCTCTCGGACGCAGCCAGGAAGACGAGGAAAGCATGGGAGCGCTGTGTGCCGTTAACGCACATTTGTTTGTGGTCTATCCGAGCTTCGGATCCAGCCGTCTTTGCCTATTACCGCCCTCCCAGACGGTGACATCCACAAGGACAAGGCCCTTTTGCAGACGATCAAGGACACTCCTCCTTTATTCCTGCTCCGGTGGCTGCGATCCGACGGCACTCCCGCTAAGGTTTTCTTGATTTGAACTCGGTGGCACTGGCTACTGGGCCTTTTTTGCAAGCATCCTCGTTAGAATTCCCCTCTGCGTCAGGTTTTTAAATCTGTGTTTGAAACGAAATCTCTAAATGCTTTCGAAACCGACAGTGTTGTTGTATTTTGCTGATAGAACCCACACGGCAGGAGAGTTGGTTTTTTCCATCGTCGGAATCACTGCACATGTACTGTAGCGCCTCGACACAGAAGGGTGGTGTCAGGACAGTGCTGCGGCCACAGAGCATGGTTACATTCGGGAAAGCAGCAGAGCCAAACAATGCCTTCTGATTCAACACTTCCGTTCTCCGTGTGATTTCAGCACGTATCTAGTTACAGGCTTCTTTTGGCAAAAACAAATTTTTGTGTGAGAGTTAGCCGGGCAAAGCCAGTGTCTCCTTGGCCAGTTGAGTCTGAGGACCCGTTTGCCTCATACGTCATTAGCAGCATTGTTGGTTTAGGGCCTCTCCATAGAATCTTTATTCGCGGAGAGGGAGAAAGAAGCTCTAGCAGCCCAGCTGGATTTCCAGGTCCTGAGTGGAATTTGTAACCCCTTTGACTTCTCAACTGAGAAAATTGGATGCGGCTGTCACAGAGAGAGAATAAATATGGAACCCCACAATGCTATGCTTGCAGCCACTTTTATTCCATTGAATTGAACACATAATGAAAGGCAGGCGTGTTCTGGGAGGCACGGAGCTGAGCCAATGCTGGGAGTCCTACAGTTCTGTCGGTTGAGCTGGTGACGGTTGTGGGCAAGACACTTTAGGCCCCTTTAGTTGGCCACTGGCTGAAAGATGCCGGCAATAATATCCCCTTCTGTGATCCTACTGCCGGTGTTCTAGTCTTAAAACTAAATGACCTATGAAAGAGCAAATACAAATGGCTAATAACCATCTACCAGCGTATACCCTCACGAATAATCAAAGAGATGCAATTGAAAATCAGAGAGGCATTTTTACCTATTATGAGAAAACATTTTTTTAAAAGACACTATCGAAATATCTTAATTACCTTTCGTCATTTAAAACCAAAACTTAGTTTAGTGTTTTATTAGGCTTTACTTTCATTAAAGGTTGGAAATCTTAAAAATAATTTAACTTCAAAGAGCAATAAATGGCCCAATGTACTTAATGAGCCAATTTAACTGGATTGGTCGACTGGTCAATAGATGCTAGAGATGTCAGGGGCTGCAAAAGGTGTTCGGATCGCACAGTTCAACCTTCTACTCTGTAATTGAGAAATCAAGGACCCGGAGAAGCTGTGTCACTCGTCTCGGGTCACACAGTTATGAAGAGCTGGGACTGCATTCGTAAGATACCTCAGGCTGTTATTTAGACCTTGCTGTAGATAAAGAGCTTAATACAGGATTAAACTTTTTTCGTCTTTTTTAACACCTCAAGGATGTTGTACTCTACTATCCTTCTAGGCAGACAAAATGTCATAGACCTCAAAGAGCAGGAATTAGGGCCTTGTTACCCTCACTCCATCTGTCCTTTATGCGACTGAGTGGCTGGATACCTCCCTCTCCCTCTCTCTCTCTCTCTCTCTCTCTCTCTCTGTATATATATATATATTTTAAGTTTATTTATTTTTGAGAGATAATGAGAGACAGAGTGTGAGCAAGGGACGGGCAGAGAGAGAGGGGGAGACACAGAACTCAAAGCAGGCTCCAGGCTCTAAGCTGTCACTAGAGTCCAACGCAGGGCTCCAACTCATGACCTGAGCTGAAGTCGGAGGCTCAACCAACCCAGGCGCCCCTTCCTCTGTATATTTTTAATGAGGATAGCAATCTATCTACAATTGAAGTCCCTTTGATAGTCTCAGTTAGAAACTACATGAGCAATTAGAAATAAAAATAGGGTGTTTACAGTCCAAAAGGGGGATATTTTAAAGTGTATAGATGAGTCTAACACGAGGTGGGATGACGGTTGTTAGAGTTTATGTTAGTTAAGGTAACATTAGCTTCTATAATGAACAAACACCCAAGTGTAAGTTGGGTCTAAAACCATCAGAATTTGTTTCTAGCCCAAGTAAAAGGCAATATGCATGTTTCTTATTGGCAGGCAGCTCTCTAAGTCGTAATTTTGGGACCTGGGCTACTTCTGTCATATGACTCTGTCCTTAGCTCTCACTCGGAAAGCCAGTATGCTTATCTGCATCAAGGTGAAAGAAGGAAAGTGAGGATGGACAACTATTTGTGGATGGACTCCATGGGCCAGGCATGGAAGTGGTGGACATCATTTCTTCTAACATTCCTTTAGAAAGAACCCAATCACATGATGCCATCTTAGTGCAGTGGAGGCTGGAGGATGTGGTCAAGCCGTGTGCAGTTTTGGCGACTGTCAAGTGAGCTCTGCCATGAATAGCTTTGAGGGTCCAAAGTAGGAAGACAGCATATGGGGGCGAAGTATCTTCTTGGGCAAACATACATAGATGTGTATACACATTCAAACCCAGGAATTTAGAAGTTATTGATACTTTAATCTACTATTTTTTAAACATTGTTTTTAAGGGGTGCCTGGGTGGCTCAGTTGGTTTTGGCTCAGGTCATGATCTCACAGTGCATGAATTGGAGCCTGCATCAGGCTCTGTGCTGACAGCATGGAGCCTGCTTGGGATTCTCTCTTTCCCTCTCTCTCTGCCCCTCCCCTGCTCTCTTGCTCTACCTCTCTCTCAAAATAAATAAATGAACTTTAAAAACATTTTTTTACTTTTAAGTAATCTCTTCATACGAAGTGGGGCTCAAACTTACAACTCTGAGATCAAAAGTTGCATGCTCCACTGACTGAGCCAGCCAGGCACCCCTATTTCTACTATTAACTATAATGTTTTTATTAATTAAAAAAAGTTTTTTTTTGAAGTTTATTTATTTTGAGAGACAGAGAAAGCAGAGAGGGGCAGTGCGGGAGGGAGAAAATCCCAGGCAGCCCTCAGGCTGTCAACGTGGAGCCCAACACAGGGCTCGTACCCACAAACTTTGAGATCATGACCTGAGCCGAAACCAAGAATTGGACGCTTAACCGACTAAGCCACCCAGGCGCCCCTTTGTTAATTTTAGTACAGGTATTTCTGCTGACTCATTCAAGGTGTTATATGTACCTCAAGCTGTTTGTTTCTTCAGTAGTGGTGACTCTTTTTATCAACGACATGTATTTGCACGATGGCCAGATCTCATGAAGGTCAAACCTGTTCCAACCACCTAATGGAACTTTGGACATGAGCATAAAAATAGTGAGCTCTCGGCGTGCCTGGGGGCCTCAGTCGGTTAAGCGTCCGACTTCTGCTCCGGTCATGATCTCACAGTTTGTGAGTTCAAGCCCCGCATCGGGCTCTGTGCTGATAGCTCAGAGCCTAGAGCCTGCTTCTTCAAATTCTGTCTCTCTCTCTCTCTCTCTCTCTCCCTCCCCCACTCACTCTCTGTCTCTATCTCTCAAAATAAATAAACATTGAAAAAAAAAGTAAAAAATAGCGGGGTCTCCCCAAAGCCACATGCACATATAATATCATCAGTATTCTTGATTTCAATTCAGCAGTGACCAAAGGCAAGTGGTCTGAGGGCCTGGACTGGTGGTCGATTCCACCACTAACATTTGTTATTCTCGTGGCTGCATAATGCGCAGACCTCGCCTCCTCCGCTTCTTTCCACTCGGGCTGACAGTGTTCTCTTTCTGCCCCTTATCATGTTTCTGCTGGATTAGTCCTCCCGGCTGGGCTCCCAGCCTTTAGACTCTCATTCTCTATCCTCCATCAATCATTATTGCTGGCAAACTATCAGCAGTTTTCCTAAATACAGATCTGATGATGCCTCTCTTCTGTTTAAATGCCTTGGATGGTTCCTAGGATTACAGAATAAAGCCCAAACCTCCAGGTGGAGCCTCAGTCTAACCTGGACAAGTCCCAGTATGAAGGTCCTGCTTCACCAAGAAATAATGACTTGTTTTTCTTTGCATTTTGGCTTTGGTTCTCTCTCTCTCTCTCTCTCTCTTTCTCTCTCTCTCTTCCTCTCCTCTCCCTCCCTCTCTCTCTCCCTCTCTCTTTGGACATGACATTGTTGTGTGATGTTCTTCTCATTCCTAGAATCCGTTGGGCAAAGGCCTCTGCACCTTTGCCCAGTGGGAGGGTCTCCCTCTTCCATCTCCACTTGTGGGAATTCTGCCTGTCCTCTTAGGGACAAGTTCAAATATCACTTCTATCGTGAAGCATGCCCTCCTTTGGAATTAGTAAGTCTATTGTAGAACTAATACTTGGATGCAAATATTAGTATAACAATTGGATAGCAGTTGGTATCTCCATTATAACATGTCACTCAGCTGAATATTGTAACTTGTACATGTCTTGTCTCACCTCTACAAGATTGTAAGAATTTCTCTTACTCTTTGAATAAGACCTGGTAGGTGCTCAATAGTATTTATTTATTTATTTATTAATGTTTATTTATTTTTGAGACAGAGAGAGACAGAGCACAAGTGGGGGAGGGGCAGAGAGAAAGGGAGACACAGAATGTGAAGCAGGCTCCAGGCTCTGAGCTGTCAGCACAGAGCCCACGCGGGGCTCGAACTCACAGACCGTGAGATCATGACCTGAGCCGAAGTCAGACGCTCAACCGACTAAGCCACCCAGGCGCCCCTCAATAGTATTTATTGATTTGGGGGCACCTGGATGGCTCGGTTGGTTAAGCCTCTGACTTCAGCTCAGGTCATGATCTTGCGGTTCGTGGGTTTGAGCCCCATGTCAGGCTCTGTGCTGACAACGCAGAGCCTGCTTTGGACTCTGTGTCTCCCTCTCTCTACTCTTCCCCTGCTCATACTCTGTCTCTCGAAAATAAATAAACATTAAAATAATAATAATAATAATAATATTGATTTGAATCGGAATCACAGAAAGAGTTCCATTTACATTACTTTCTTGCATTTTCATTGGGTCTGAACTTTTTCCTCTTTCTTGAGTAGCGAATGCAAAATAGCTACTTATTTAGTTCTGATCATGAAAATTGCTCCCCACTTAATTACATCGTCTCCTTTTCCTAATGACAGCTCTAAAGATGATGAGTGGAGGTTGTCATTGAAGTAGAAAATGACTACATCCCCAACTGGTAGGTGGAATGTTGGTCCTGGGCCATGGGTTCCAGAGTTAGTTGCCCTGATTCAAGTGCCCATAGTAGTTTACGTGTCCCCTCTATTATGGCCCTTTTTGCGCCAACCTTAAATAGTAGATTTCAAATGGAGCTTTTGGTTTCATATGAGTAAGCATTTGTTTTCTTGCCTAACTTCCACGTTAGACCAGCACCATCCATAAACTCTCTGTGACGATGGAAATGTCCAATTGAAAAGCCACACGTGGCCAGTGGCTACCATACTGGACAAGGCAGTGATACTGAGTTCCTGGGAGAATAACACCTTAATAATTTATTATACCCTCCTATTTAGTGTTAGGTGCTTGGCAGGCCCACAATTAATATGTGTGAAATGATGAACATTTAACATTTGTCCAATGGCTGCTGAGTGCAGGGTGGTTGCCAGGGGCCGTTTGTGCATCGCCTCCGTTTTCCGAAGAGCCCCTGGCTGAGGTGGTCCAGACCCTGAGGCTTGGCCTCCATCGCTGCAGCCTTCACCAGGGAAGCCAGCAGCAATTGGGAGCCATTTAGCAAGAGGGTTGGAGCCCTGTGAAAGAGGCCTGGCAGAGCCCTAAAAGAAACGAAAGAATTTCAGCAGTGAACCAAAAGCTTCTTTCACGTGCCCAGGCCTGAATTTCGTGATCATGCTTTTTCCTGAAGAAACCTCAGAATTAGATTTTATTGAACTGCCCAAATCAGAACCTGTGAGGCCCACAAACCTGGCCTGAAGACGGCTGGCAGGAACTCCGGCGTTGGCGAAGAAGTGCATGTCTTCAGCACGGGGGGAGGTGAGAAAGGTGGCCAGCTTGCCTTCTCACCTGGTGAGGAAGGAAGGGAGGCTGCATCTGCGAGGGGCTGAAGGATTTCTGTTATGGTTTTCATTTGAAAGCTGCCTGGCGCGTCTTCCCTTTGAGGATTCAGGAGCTCTTCCACAGCGCCACCTAAGGGTCAGTTTGAAACGCAGGCGCAGCAGCGAGGGTGAGTAATAGGCAGACCCGCATGTCTTAGAGGTATTAGTTTCCCCCCATGTAAAAACGAAGTGTAGGGCGCCTGGGTGGCTCAGTCAGTTGAAAGTCGGACTCTTGATTTCGGCTGGGGCCATGATCTCACAGTTCGTGAGTTCGAGCCCCGTGTCAGCCTCCTCACCAACAGTGCGGAGCCTGCTTAGGATTCTCTCTCTCTCTTTCTCTCTTTCTACCCCTTTCCTGCTCACTCTCTCTCTCAAAATAAATAAATAAATTTTTAAAAAGCCATCGAAGTGTCATTTCTGTATGAGTGGTAAGCTATGGGGGGATTTAGGTTGCAGTCCGTCCGTTCCCACGCTGCCATAGGAGCCCCGCCAGCCAGTCGGTCCTCCTTCCGGGCATACCTGACCCGGGACAACTGGAAGACAGGCCCTGGCACTCACCACTCAAGGCATCTGGATCCAGGGCGGCTGCTTCTGCTGTTCTTTCCACTGCAGTAGTCACCTCCCACTTGTTTATAAAAAATGAAGTAACTATCCTATTTTTCCAAATGGAAATTGCCAATTTTTGAAGCTTAAGGTTGGCAGCTTCAGTAAGATTCCAAGAGAGCAAGACTAGAATAAGGTGAGGCAATAAATTCTCATCCAAACTTAGTTCCTGGGGTGAAATTTCAGAACTGTTTAGAAAAAAGGAGAATTCGCATAACTGTGTTCTGAAAACTCCATATGTGCAAATCCAGATTTATAAATAGTTCAGAATGATTATTCATATAGTAAAATGACTGTTGTATATGTAATATATATAATTATAATATATAATACACATACTACGGTTCCTTTAAATAAGGGTGGCATAGTTAAAAGCCTTTGGACACCTGACAAGCAAGATGAATTTGTGAAGCAAGCAGGAGAAATGCAATAGAGAACGGTGGGGATTTGGAGAGACGAGAGAGCCTGTGCACTCCTCCCACTCACCAAGGCATTCATATTCCCCAAATTTAAAAACACTGTGTTGGCCAAAGAGATTTTGTTGTCTGCCAGTTGGTGATCCTGCTTTTTCAAACAGTGAGATTGCCCCAGGTCTTTTTACAACATGCTTTCGTTTGCAAAACCAGCACAAGATACATTTTTATTCTCATTAGCCCATGGCGTAGAGAGGTCATCACCCCGCCCAGGATGGGGATCCAGAATTCTATTTCTTTGCTTCTTTCACTCTATCCAAGCCAGGATATTTGCGGAAGTGGGTGGCAATTTCCCAGGAAAAAAATTTTTTCCCATAGGACCAGACCCAGTGAAAATAGGTTACTTTGAAGAAAGATGAATTCATCCAGAGGCTTTCGCCTCAACTCCCTAAGTCTTTAGAAACAAAGTCCACACCCATGGCTGCCTTGCTTCTCGGATAGTTTCCTGTACCGCACCGATCTGTGGCTATACCTTTCTGCCTTCTTTGCTAGAGCATCTTTTGACATTATTCAGGATTTAGGAGAAGGAAAAATTCCTTTCTTATCTTCTGCACTGAATAAGGCTTCCGATGATGTTTTCTTGGTCCCCAGGGAAGTGACTGATTCCCCCGCCCTCCCCCACACACAACCCTCCTCCCAAGTATAACAGAGGAGGAAGAGTCAGCTGGGATAGGCCACTTCTGAGAACCACGCAGGGCCTGAAGTCTCCGGGATTTGCTTTGGGGTGTGGGGTTATTCCCCCCCCTCCGCCGCACCCCGTCCCACCCCCCACCCCCCCCACCCCCCCACCCCCGGCCACTTTCACACTTCTCCAGGCACTAGGAGCTGGAGACTCGGGAATCATTTTTCTCTGAAACATCAAGAACTAGATTTTAGTATGGAGGCCCCGGGATCCATTTCTGTGTCCTCGTCATCCTGTGCTGTGATTGGGCCTGTTTTGCTCCATATTTCCCATATCGTGGGAAATTTCTCATCAGGAATGGCAAACAGTTTTGAGGAAGGGCAGTTTTGCATTTTTCTTGAGGGTTAGAATTAAAATCTCAACGAGCTCCTGCCCCCTTCTAATCTTCATCCCCCATCCCCAGGGCATTATTATTTCTCCCGCAAATGAGAGAAACAAAAAGAAAAGACAAACACAGTATTTGGGAGATGAGCAATATGCTGGAAGCCAGGATACCGGCTCCAAAAAAATATTTTTTAAAATTTTCGTCTCTACCAAGCCTCAGGAAAGTAGATCACACAAAAGAACGCTCTGACTTGGGACTGAGAGGATTCATTGAGAAAAGCCTGGAAGGAAGAACTAGAGACTCCTAGAGAGAGAGAGAGACCCTTGGGAGAAATAATTAAGGCTGGGGTGAGGGGGAGGCATGCTAATTGAACTGAGAAGAAAGACGAGCATCTGGGGGTTCTTTCAAGAGGTTGCGGGATTGTCTGATCAAGTCTTGGGTACATAATTGCTTTCATCTTTGGTCACTACTGTAACAATATTTTTGGGGGGGGCACCTGGGTGGCTCAGTCGGTTAAGCATCCAACTTCGGCTCAAGTCATGATCTCACAGTTTGTGTCTGTGCTGCCAGCGCGGAGCCTGCTTGAGACTCTACCTCTCTCTCTGCCCCTTCCCCGCTCCCTTGTGCTCTTTCTGTCTCTCTCAAGATATAGAAATAAACTTAAAAAAAATCCATATAAGAGAAACAGCTAGCTATAGGACTAAATGGTAAAAATTGGAAGAAAAAATAAAGGGGGGGGGGGTGAGGAGACAGTGCTGGTTTTGCCAGAAGGTGATTTTGCCAAATCTGCATTTCCTGGAGTGAGAAGAGAAGAAACCAAATGCTGAGCCAGCCCCTGGCGTGGTCGCGGCAGCTGCTGTTACATGCATAGTTAATCCAGGCCTTGTACTCCGTGCACGGTACCTATGTGGCTTGCATTGCACCCCCTCCCTTCCCAACAGCCCCCTCTGCCCTCAAATAGTTATCCCAGGTGCTTGCTCTGTGCCTAAATTGTTCAACACACAGTTAAGGCAGAGGTTTCTTTTAAGCTTCCTGCCAAAAGGTCATGTGTGCCATGAGACTATAGTTGTACTTTCCACTGAGAAAATATATTAAGATCCCCTCATTAGGTATTAATGAGATTTTTGTCTCATTTTATTTTATTTTATTTTTTTAAACTAAGCTTTAGGGCCAACACGGGACTTGAACTCCCGACCTCCAGGGGGCACTTGGATGGCTCAGCCAATCAAGCATGTTGTGGCCTGTAACTGTAGTTCATTCGTTTTCATCACTGCCTAATATATCACAACTGATTGGTCCATCCATTGTTGATGGACATGTGTGTGGCTTCCAGTGTGAGATAATATAGCACAGCTATTCTTGACATGTGTCCTGGCATGCACGTGGGCAGACGTCTCCAGGAAAATGGAGTTGCTGCCTCATCGAGAACCTTTTTTTTTTTTTTTTTATAATGTTTATTTTTTTTTGAGACAGAGAAAGAGAGAGCCTGAGCGGGGAAGGGGCAGAGAGAGAAGGAGACACAGAATCCAAAACGACACAGAATCTGTGCTGTCAGCACAGAGCCCAACATGGGGCTTGAACCCATGAACCATGAGATCATGATCTGAGCTGACGCTGGACCCTTAACCGACTGAGCCACCAGGAACCTCAGGAACACTTTTTTAAAAATGTAACTGGGGAGCCTGGGTGGCTCGGGTGGTTAAGCTAGTCCAACTCATGATTTCGGCTCAGGTCATGATCTCACTGTTTGTGAATTCAAGCCGTATATTGGGCTCTCTGCTGTCAGCATGAAGCCACTTTGGATTCTCTGTCCCCCTCTCTCTCTGGCCCTCCTTCCCTTTCTCTCTCTCTCTCTCAAAAATAAATAAACATTTTTTAAAAATGTAACAGCTTTATTGAGATATAACTCATATACCATACAGTTCACTTGTATAGAGTATACAATTGAGCGTTTCATAATATATTCCTGGAATTGTGCAACCATTACCACAATCATCAGTAAACTTAAAAAATTTTTTGTTTATTTATTTTGAGAAAGAGAGAGCATGAGGAGGGAGGAGCAGAGAGGGAGGGAGAGAGAGAGGCTCTATGTGACCAAAGCACAGTCTTACATGGGGCTGGAACTCATGAAACCATGAGCTCATGACCTGAGCCAAAATCAGGAGTCAAACACTCAACAGACTGAACCACCCAGGAGCCTCCATCAGTAACACTTTTAAATGAATTAGTATTTGATTAATTACAAGGGTACATACATGTAGACCATCACAGTAGAAGTAGGTGGACATATTTATTCATTCCAGAGATAATGCTTGGCTTGCATATGTTCTGTGGTTCTACTTTAAGGAACTGACAGGTAGAAATTTGTCGTTAAAATAGATACACATTCCTTGAAAGATTTGCTGTGTAATTCATTACATCGTACTACAGACTGCTTCAGGACAGTGGTTCTCAAATTTTGGTATCCATCAGAATTGCCTGGAGGTACATGGGTGGCTCAGTCAGTTAAGACTCTTGATCTCAGCTCAGGTCTTGTTCTCAGGATGGAGAGTTTTCAAGCCCCGTGTTAGACTCCATGCTAAGTGTGAAGCCTACTTAAAAAAAAAAAAGAATTGCTTGGAAGGCCTGTTTAAACAGATTGCTAGGCACCACCCTCAGAGTTTCAGATTCAGTAGGTCTGGGTGGGGCTTGAGAATTTGTATATCTAATCAGTTTCCAAGTGATACTGATATTGTTCGTCTGGGGCCCATACTTTGAGCTACCTGGTACCTGGCTATTTCCTTGGAAATTAGAGGACTGGGGGCAGAAGGAATTCAGTCAATCATTGAATAGATAAGAATTAGGGAAAAGACACTTACAAATTGTTGCAGGGAAAGAAGGCAATTCACAGGCTCTTGTATTAGCTCAGAGCCTGACAGCAGGCAGGAGAGGAGGGAATATGTGTTGTAAATACTTTGGAGACACCGTCAAGAGAACTTGATAATTGGTTTGGCCTGGAGGGTAAAGGAGGAGTCAAAATGGGCAGCAAGATTCTAAGCCTGGATTCAGGAAGAGAACTGGTAGACAGAGAACTAGCAAGATCGAGCAAGATCTAGCAAGATCATGAAGGAAGAGTGTGGTTAATCAGTATCTCAGCTTCTGTGCTTCTTGACTCTCTGGGAGGATTTACTGTCAAAAGGTGACTGATTATTGCTTTCAGGTCCCATTCCTGCGGGGGGAAACCAGAAGCCTGAGATCAGGAGAGTTTTCCTGGGCGATTGATAATGAATGCTCAGTGGGAATTCGGTTTCAGGGTTCAGAGAGACTACATAAGTTTAACGAACAAGAATGATGCTGAGAACACTGGAAATTATTGAAGCCTTTCTTTCCTTTTTAAAAAAATGTTTACTTTGAGAGAGAGAGAGAGAGAGCACTAGTAGGGAAGGGGCAGAGAGAAAGAGAGAGAATCCCAAGCAGGCTCCGCGCTGTCAGCAAAGAGCCTGACAGGGCTCGAACCCATGAACCATGAGATCATGACCTGAGCCTAAATCAAAGTCAGATGCTTAACCAACTGAGCCACCCAAGAGCCCCTGAAGTCCTTATTTATTGCAGTATCTCTCCTACCTTTCTCAAAGCACCTTGACGTTTTCTGTCTTTGACCAAACCACATCTTTGCGTGAAATCCTTCTTCCCCTTTTCTCCTGCTTAAAGCCTACACATTCCTGAAGGTCCTACTCCAGTCCCGCATCCCGACTGTCAAGGGTCCTTTGCACTCCTCAGGCACTGAGTGTCCTGCCTTTCAGAGTAGATTTTTCATGTTTCCCACAGCTAGATCAAAGCACTTAAGGAGCAGTGCCTTACACGTTTTCATATTATCTTATAATAAGCAGCTTTAGAAGCTGAATGCTCCTCATGTCTTTGAGGAAAAGCTAGAAACAAAGCTGAGACCGGGGATGTCCAAAATCTCAGTTGGCAGCAAATGCAGACTCCCAATTAAGGGGACAGATACATCAGTAGAAACAGCTTTTTTTGTGGGCTGGGCCATATGGAAGCCAAAAGGACTCCTTTGTCTCCATGAGAGGCTGGCCTTCGTGGCCTGCCTTCTATTTTCTTAGGAGCCAAAGAGGGCTTTTCTTGTCTTTTAGTCGGCAAAGAGTTACTGAGCACCTACCGAGTACCCTTGGGTGCTCTCCTAACCACTGGGGAGAAATGGTGAACAAGACCATTTGCAGAGCATAGGAGGAAAGAAACAAAATACAAATAAATAGATGGCATGCTGAATTATGCCACATTATATTAAATGCTGTGACAAAAACATGTAAGAAGCTAGGGAGAGGATGATGGAGGTAAGCCATTCTCTGGGTAGGATGGGCAGAGAAGGTTTCTTTGAAGGTGTGACCTCAGGACAAAGGAGCCTGATCTGCACAGAGACAAGGGAACCGTTCCAGAAGTCGGCAAGGCACAGAGGGGAGAAACAGTGTGAAGGTGGGTAAGGAAGTATACCTAGCAGTTTGCGGTTTCTGGAGCCCAAAGTGAAAACCAAACTAGGATGGAAAGGTTGACAGGGGGTCAGATTTTTGAAAAGCTTTGCATAATGTGGTGAGGAGTCTTGATTTCCGCCTTTAGGAGGAGGGGAACCTTTGAAGGGTTGTAAGCAGGGGAGTCACACGGTCAAATATGAGTTTAGAAAGCAGCTTCTCTGTAGCTATAGTCCTTGAAAGGTAATGCTCTCCAATAGAGGCTTCTCTTGCTAAGGACATAGTCCCTTAGTGAGCTTCTCTGCTATGAGGCATCTAAAACTTCTTTCCACGTTCTCTCTAAACTTTGCCTGTCTTCACATAACCACTCCGCTCCTCACCTCTGCCGGGGTTTCCCGTGAGCACCTCACATCGTGCCGTCTTCCCTGCCGTTTATCTCTCGGTTTGTCTTTTCCATCCCAACATAAACATAAACATTGGCTCTCTAAAAACTATCTTTCTGTTTTAATATCTCCAACTTCAAACAGCCAGACCTATTCACAATCCAGATATCATTTTGGATGAGAAGTCTGGCTCCCCCTCCCTTCCCAAGGCTGTGTGTGTGTGTGTGTGTGTGTGTGTGGGTGTGGGTGTGTGGGTGGGTGTAGGTATGTGTGTGTGTGTTTATACTAGTAACTTTGCAATCAGTCTTTTTTTGATAAACATTGCTTTTTGTGCCGCTTCCTATAAATCAGGATGTCATGATCTGATAGTCGTACTGTTCACAGCCCCAGTAACAGGGCGATGGTGGAAAGATCAAAAACAATGTGGAGAAGGTGTTATGTTCCAGTGACAGGGGAGCTACCAACCATGGGATATATTTCCCTGTGTTTGGGGAGGAGTAGAAAGATCTGGATTCCAAGCCAAGGTCTAGCCTTCACTTGCTGTATGAGTAAGTTTCCTAATCTCTTTACACCTTAGTTTCCCTATATTCGAAGTGAGGATAATAATGGCATATACCACATAGAATTTTAGTGGAGAGTAAATGGGAGAATGGGATATAAAATGTTTGGCTCAGTGCACGTAGGAGGTGTCAGTAAGTGTTCGCTCATATTTAGTATTGTCACTGGTTATCGACCAAGAGCCATTTTTTTATTGTCTAGTAAAACTATACCAGGCACAATGGAGCATACAGGGAAAGTAGGGGAGGTGAGTTTGGACCTTCGGGAAGCTTTGGATCTACTGGAAGAAATATACACAGTTCCAAGACAGCCTGCGTGGGATGGGGTGCTGCAGACTAGTTCCCTACCTTCACGGGTGCCAAGGAAATCCCAAGTCGATGGGAAGATTTTCATGGCATGGGGTTAATCAAAGACGGCTTTATGGAGGAAGTGAACCTTGAGCACGGACTTTGAAGTATTCCCGGAGACAAGAAAGGGTCCCTGGAAAGAGGATCAGAAGGACGGCTTGAGGGAAAAGAGGGCTTGTTCTAGGAGCAGAGGGAGACTGGAAAAGAGATCCCATAGTGGGAATTTCAGGAGAAAAATGAAACATAAAATACCGCCAGGCTGGGAAGTTTAGAATGATTGAAGAGCTGGGAACCACTGGAAGTCTTCAAATGGTTATATTAAGATGCATGATTAGTGTTTTAGGAAAACTGGTGTGGGAGCCATGGGTTAGACCACAGAGAACTGCTCTGTGTAAGGAGGGTGAGCACTTACCTGGAAATGGGGAAAGGAAATACATGAACCTGAGTGCCTTTTAGGAGGTGCTTGTCAAGTGTTTTGAGATCCATAAAGAATCTTTCTCTAAGGGGTGCCTCGGTGGCTCAGTTGGTTAATGGTCTGATTCTTGATTTTTAGCTCGGGTCATGATCTCACAGTTTGTGGGACAGAGCCCTGCATCAGGCGCTGTCAGCGCAGAGGCTTTTGGGATCCTCCCTCTCCCTCTCTCTCAAAATAAATAAATAAGCATAAAAAAAAAGAATCTTTCTCTACAGTGGTAAAAGTAGCCAAGGGAAGAGGAGAAGGCTCTATCACTCCTGTCCCTTCCTCCTCCCCCACCATGGAGATCAATCAATAACTGGCAGATATTTGGACATCATGCAGCTAGGAGTGTCTATCTTGTTATGTCAGGAACCTTAACAACATTGGAAATGCATTTTTTAATATTTTTTATTTATTTTTTTAGAGAGACAGAGAGCAAGGGTGGGGGAGGAGCAGAGAGAGGGGGGGACACAGAATCCGAAGCAGGCTCCAGGCTCCGAGCTGTCAGCACAGAGCCCCACACGGGGCTCGAACTCACGAACTGTGAGATCATGACCTGAGCTGACGTCAGATGCTTAACTAACTGAGCCACCCAGGTGCCCTGCAAATGTATTTTTTTAAGTAGGGTCCACACCCTAGCTTGGACTCACAGTCCCGAGATCAAGAGTCCCAGGTTCTACCTACTGACCCCGGCCAGGCACCTGCAAATGTATTTTGTAATTATGCATCCCATAGCTCCTCCTTGGGTCACACAGAAAAAATTAGCCAGTGGCAACCAGAGAAAGGCTCCCATGGAGGCTGCTGGTTATTTCTGGGTAGGTTTCTAAGTGTGAGGGTCCCCGTCTGGGGCAAGAGGACAAGTGTGGGATGTGACACCATTTCATGTGCGACTCCTATGTCGCTTGAGTCCTCAGGCTCTGGGGCAGGTCAGTCCTGAACACCCGGAGGTGGCTTTTGTGAACAGTTCATGACCTTGTCAAGCCTTTGCAACTGGGTGGGGTTTTCACGGTGTCGGTCCTTGCCGACAGCTCTGAGTTGCGTGTGGGAGCACAGAGGTGTCCCTTTGAGGACAGACTGGCTGGGGTCAGCCCCACTTGCCCATGTCTCTCCCCTCGGTCTCCTCTCTCTGGACTAACTGCATGTGGCCACTGAAAGGAATGAAAATCGGGGACTGAGTCCAACCAACAAAGAGGACCCAGAGCCCTGTATTCAAATATGCATCCCTCTGGTTGTGGTGGTAAAGGCGGGCATCGCATCTCAGTACGGGACCCTGCACATGGCACAGCGGGGCCCGGGATGTGCATCGGGGTCTTCCCCCTGCCACTGGCCTGTCCCCACAGCAGTTCGGAGAGAGGTGGGCTGGGCAGATACCGCAGAGTAGGGCTTTCCCTAAAGGACGCTAAATAATGTAAGCCATCACCCCTTACTATTCTTGATCCCTGTTCCTGCTTTACTTTTCCTGTATTCACTGGACTTAACACGTCAGGTGTTTGCTGGTTCCCTGGCGTAACCCTGGCGCCTAGAGCAGGAGTTGGCACGTACTAGGGCCCCCGTGCGCCTCTGATTAATGACTTTAATGAATGAATGAGGAACTGACTGAAGAAGTAGGGCAGAGCAGACGCCTGACCAGCTCATTCCGGTTCTGGAGCCATCTTTCCTTCCCCGAATCTCTGCCACTGTAGGACAGAGACCCCGGATTCCCTCATGCTTAACTTTGTTGTTTGACGTGACATTCACCTCTCCTAGGGAGGGGAGATGCTTTAGTTCTCTGAGGAAATCTGTGGTTCTGACAACAGGCAGCACAAGGAATTCCCTTCCCTGTCTTTTCCGTATTTACTAGATCTTTCTTCCTACGCAGAGGACAGCGTCCCCTGGTTGAGTCCTGCTGTAAAACTCCCCAATGACGCACAGACCGAGCTTTCGATGCGTCTCACTCGTTAAGACCAAACCATCAGTCCCCACTCAGCTTCCTTCCACCCTGGTGGGATTGAGGCAAGAAGTTTCTATGCTGCCCATGCCGATGAAACCAATCCCCGATCTTTGCTTTTCTCCTCCTAGCTCCGCACAAGGAGAGCAAAGAATAGAAGTGAGGGCAGAGTGGCCCTGGGGCTCTGTGACCATGCGGAGGGTGACTCCCGTGGGTCTGCATCCCGAGTGAGAGCATCCTGGGGTGGGGGAGGGTGTGGGAGTTCAATTTCAGGTGTCATGGATCTGGAAGGCAGAGAAAGAAGTCCCCACACATGCTGCGGTCTTTTTTTTTCTTTTTCAAGTTTTTCACACATATTTTTTTTAAGGAGCTGAGAGTTTGATGGCGAGCACAGGGCGGTAGGAACAGCTGTGGGCAGTGAGCCCTATCTCTGTCCACGTCTGAGTCCCTCTGGGTCCCGTCTCAGCTCTTGTATGCGAGGGGCGGGATTAGCAGCTCTTGGGAAGTGTGGCCTTAGCTGGCCTGTCACTGGGGAGTCAAAGCCACAGTGACCGTTAGCAGGCCCTGACTCCTGTCCTTGGCTCAGAAACAGTACCCTGCCCGCCCCCCCCCCCCACCCTGCCGTGGGCCTCGGTTGAACCTAGGAGTTGCAGAACCAGAAAGATTTCACAGGAGCTTGAAGAAAAGGTGTGATAGAAGTGAGAGACGCTGGTGTGAGGGGGGAATCCCTGAGGATAAGAAGTGTCACCCGTGGGGAGACACAACTGAGCTCTCTGGCAGTGTGAGGATATATGCGGGGCAGGCCCCGCGGGAGCAGGGACTTTGCAGGGGGCAGGGTGGGGGGAGGGAGGGGGTGGGGGAGGGAGGAGGACCACTGGGAATGGGGGCAGCTCTGACTCCTCAGTCCCCAAGAAGGACTGGTAGGTGGAGTTGAGGATGTTTGCACAAGGAAACTCTTTGAAGCTCTTCTCTGGTCCTCCCCGCTCTGGACCTGGTTCCCTCCCCTCCATAAAGCCATTAGCTTCTGGTGCCAGCCCTATCTCTGCTCCATCTCTCTTGGTTCCAGTCGGTGCATTCACAGACCTCCTGCCCTGAGGGAGGGGGAGGATTTATGGGGGGTAGAGGGGAGAGGGGGAGGGGGCATCCTTTAGAGGAGTAGAGGTCTGTTAGGAAAGTAGGGTGTGGGGAGCTGTTAGTCGGCCGGGGCTAGAGGCCGGATCATTTCCGAGCGGGCTCTGCATGACAAAGGGGAAGGAGCAAGTTTCTTCTTTGATCTGCCCCCTGCCGGCCCCACACACCTGCCTGTTGGTGCTCCCGCCCCAGCTGAAATCTCAAGAAGGCAAACCAAAAGGGGGTGGGGACCGGGCTGTGGCCCAGCTTCCCTGGATCCTGCTCAGGCCACCTTCCTCTATTGGTGGCCCCAGGACAAAAACATCTCCTAGGCTGATGACCCGAAGCACCTGCCGCCCCCTCCCGGAGAGCCTGGAGACCCAGGGCTGCGGGAGCAGTGCGGTGAGACGAGGCGGGGGCGGCGAGTGTTTGCGCGTGTAGAGTCGTTGAGGGGTCCTGGGAAGAAGACTCATTGGAGATGTGGGGTCACGCCCTGGATGCAGGCTAAGGGAAAAACGAGGTGGGGGGGGTGAGTCGGAGGGGGCGTGTTTTTATAGACTTGTTCTAGGATCTAGAAGCAAAGATTTTCCGTATGTTTCCAAGGGCTGGAGGAAAGGTGTTCTTTTGCGGATGCAGGCACAGGCGTTAGTGACAAAAAAACATAGGCAAAGATGTGGGAAGCTCTTGAGCTTCAAGGGAAGGGGTCCTTGCTTCTGGAAGATGCTCCCGGGGCACAGATGTTTGAGGCAAAGTTTGCAGCCCAAAGCTGGCGGTGCCCCACCGTGGCCGTCTGTGCTCCTGGTCTGCCCCTCCAGGGCCACAGCGCGCAGGAGGGGAAGGAGGCCACCTACGAAGACAGCGCCTCATCCCCAGGAGCTTTAGGGGCACTCGGCTGTGGCTGTTACATTTCTCAGAGAAGTTGCCTTGAGAAAGTACAAAATCCTTGCCTTTCTGTCTGCCGTATTTCTGGAAATGGGAATGGGCGAATGCTGGGATGTGGAAACTTTCTTGGAGTGAGAAGAGTACAGACTGGGAGGGAAGACACCTATTTGGCTGTAGGTAAATCCAGCTCACCGTTTGTTCTCAGCCCACGAAGGAGAGCCCCCGGTAGCAGTGAGACACAGAGAGAGGAGGCTATGGATGCCCCGGCTTCTTTGGATGTTGTGGAAGGGCAGGTGTCCGCTGCGGCAACCAAAGCATCCTCCTTCGCGGTGCCCGGAGCACCGTTCTTGGAATGGCTTGTTTTCATTTCTCTTTTCTAGTTTCTCAGCTCATTGTTTCCTTTGGAATCAGGTCCTGAGTAGGGTTCCCACAGTTTGGGGTAAGAGACGTGGAGGCTTCTATGGGCCGCAGTGTAGCAGTAAGAGGTGGAGGTTGGAAAGAGGCTGAATTTCTTTGGGGGGAGGGGGAGCAGAACTTGACATTAGACTGACCCCAGAGCTCATCCTTTGTGCTCCTCTCCCCTGGGCCTGCCTCATCTGCTCCATTTCCACATTGATTCTCTCTCCATTCTGCTTTCTCCAGGGAGCCCCATTTCGGAAGCCGACTGCCCCCGGGGTCTTCCCAGGGCACTGGGGAGGGCCGAGGCCCAGGCCGACCATGCCCAGTCTGCTGCTGCTCGCCGCTGCACTGCTGTCCAGCTGGGCTCAGCTTCCGGCCGAAGCCAGCTCCTGGTGGTGAGTGAGAGGGGCTGAAGTCCTTCTCTACAACCTACGCCTCCTTTGGTAATTAAACGTGGAGAAGGGTCACCGTGTGTTGTGATCATGCCTTTATTCGTAGGAATCCTAAGGACTGCTTTTATCCCGGGAAAACTAGGACAGCTTTTTCTCTCACACGCCCCCAGAGGCAAAGGTTCACCGAGAATAAAAGAGTAGTTCATTTGGTTTTTTCCTCTGATCCTGTCCGCATTCCCCTTTTCCTGGACCTTCCTCCGTCCCCGTGGGTTGTTAGAAATAGCTCTTGTGTTGCTCTTGGATCGATAAGGGTATTGATTTTATTTTTCTGGTGGGGGCAAGGAGAATAGAATTCCTATTTTAGAAGTCTGATGACCAGATGAGAAATCGAGAGACATGCAGGACCATGTGTGGCTTTCTTTTGTGTTTTTAAGACTAATGTCATTGCCAAGTCAACCGGCAAATGGCAGGCACTCCCCACCTATTTTGCCTGGTCTGTGCCCCGCTCACATTTTTATTCCGATGGCAAATGTAACTGAACACGTTACTATCTCCGGTGGAGGATGAGCCCAAGGGAGAGCCCGTGGACTGATAAAGAGTGGGGTAGGGGATTTGTGGGTGGGATACAGAAGCAAAAATATTTAGACTATGTTGCGATGTGTGAAAATTGGCTTCTGTTTTCAAGGCATAAGGGGAGTTCTATTTCAAGGAATTTCTTGCTTTCCATCACATATCCTATACTTGGGCTAAAGGGAACGAATCACCCCTACCCGTTGAACGAGTCATGTGCTCACCTGTTGAGGTTTGGCTGTTTCTGTCCTCTGCCTCGAATGAATGTCCTCTGCCCTGTCACCTTCTCTGCCTGCCCCCGCCCTTCCCCACTTTAAGACCCAGTTCACACCATCGCCTTGTAAAAGCTTCTCTCCAGCTGTAAGAGCTCTTTCTCCATCTGATTGCTGTGGACGCAGAAGTTCAAGTCTGCCTTTGGCATCTCATGCATCATTGGTGGTTGTGCCTCAGTTTTCCTACAATGCCCTTTGAAGGCAGGCGCTCTGTTTTACCAATTTCCCTTTTCAAGCCCTTAGTCCGGGGCCTTGTGCACAGAGAGAAAAGCACATGGTAAATGTGTTGAATGAATGACTTATTGCACATGGCGTATGCTCACTCCTCGGCCTTTCCCCCCCTTTCTGGATCTCCGCTGTAGGTCATTAGCTATGAACCCTGTGCAGAGACCTGAGGTGTTTATCATCGGTGCCCAGCCCGTGTGCAGCCAGCTTCCCGGGCTCTCCCCCGGCCAGAGAAAGCTGTGCCAACTGTACCAAGAGCACATGGCCTACATAGGGGAGGGGGCCAAGACGGGCATCAAGGAATGCCAGTACCAGTTCCGGCAGAGGCGGTGGAATTGCAGCATCGTGGACAACACGTCTGTCTTTGGGAGAGTCATGCAGATAGGTAAGAGGCCACCAAGACACAGCTTGGCTAAAGGAACTGGGCTCACCCGGCTTGGGTGCAGGTACGCTCTCTCAGGACTGGCACGGAGAGCCCTCGCGAGTGTCCAGTTCTCTCGAGGCTTGGAGGCGGTGTGCAAGGAGACAGGGAAGCACTCAGGAAGCAGAATCTCAGATGACGTGTGGGCCGCACGGCTCCGTGCTCAGCTAGTGCTCACCCCGTTTGGGGTGACCAGTGTGTGGCTCACTCCAGGAAGGCGGCAGAACAGCCGAGTTGAGTTAGAGTGGATTAGCAAGGATGCCTGCCACCACTGCCCTTTGCCCCAGCGCAGGGCAGCTCCCGCGGTCCTGCTCCCGTGGGCAGCATTGGGTAGAAAACCAAAAATGTCTGTTTGACTTTTTCCTCTTCCACTCGGACCCTGAGAGAGAGAGAAACTTTGAGCCACATCGCTGAGAGCTGTCATTAACCTGATCCAGATCCAGTCCTGGCTTTTTCATTCCAAAGGGGATGTGTGTGTGAAAGTGGGGGAAGGGGACAGACCCAGAAGAAAGAGGAGAGGTCACCTCTTCCTGGATTCCTGTCCCTTCCCCTCTCCCACTCGGACTCTCTGGCTGCCCTATTGCTTGGATGGAGGTGTGATCTGGGGTCTAATTGTTTTAGGTCCTTTTGAAATGCAATCCTCCCCTCCCTGGCAAGAAATTGAGAAATCCGGCCCTATTCTACTGGGTCTGATCCCCAGGGCCATAAAAGGAAGGTGTTAGGGCACTGTATTCTCCTGTCTGCCATTCTCCCAAAAAACATTTCTCCTCCAAGGATGGCCTTCAGGAATTACCTGAGGCTGAGTTTTCCCCAAAGAATGCTTTTAGCAGCATGCAGGGTGATTAGAAGGCCCCTCCCTCCTGACCTCTTTTCTCTACCTCTCCTGCCCTGTATTGACAAGTGAGGACCAGGAGAAAGTACGCTCAGAACCTCGTTGTTCTCTTCCTTCCTTCAGTATTCACTCAAAGTCCATACAAGGAATGCTCAAGTGTTCCTTGCAAAAGTCTTATCCGGCAACTTTCCTAAAAAAGAATGAACTTGGGTTAAGTGGGAATGGTTCATAATTTATTGATTCTTCTCAAATACACTTAGTGTTTGGTAAAGTCTTAGCAGCACTGCCTGCTCTGGGTTTTGGGGGAGGAAAGTAGGAGACCCGGGTGTAGAGAGAGGCATCCACTAATCGCTGTAAGGGAACTCCTGTTTCTTTGGGACCTAATGTGTGACCAACATTAGCTAGATCCTTTTCATGCATAATTTTGTTTGACTGAAGCCCCAAAAGTGAGCTTTACTTCAGGAAAGAAAGGAGGCAGCAAATCCACTGGGTGTAGATTTGCTTGGGGGAATGACCTGTGAAAGCAGACCCTACCATTCTCTCTGTACTCTATTCCGTTACAAATGGAACCCTCCACTTGCCTTCTTTCCTTTTGTAGCTTCCCTGCAGACTCATGCTATGCAGGAAGCTATCCTCCCTTCATCCCCTTGGGCCCAGAGTGACTCCTAGTGAGTCTTCTCCCCGTGGTCTCTCGTCTGACTTCCAAGAAAGTCCTGCCTTCTTTGAAGCTGCTGCAAGAGTCCACCAGCAGAGGGCAGCAGAGTAGCTTGGAGGGAGCCATTGGCACTGCTCCCAGCCTTAGTCAGGGGAACATGGGGGCGCCTTCCTGGCTGTGGCTGTGGAACAGAGACAGGGAGCGTGGTACTGTAATGCTGTCTCCTTCTAGGGGATAGACGCCAGGTCTCTCTAGCAGCTCCATGGCTGCTGGTTTCTTAGCCTTCATCCTTGAGATGGTTGGAGTTTCCACTCTGAGTGCTTCACATATAGAGAAACCCCTCACCTTGCTCGTCCATTCTGAAGCCCTTCATTATGTTTTGCTTTCTGAGAATAGCACTATAGTCTGTACTCACCAGGCTTGGCAGAGGACCCAAATGCCCCCCGTGAATGCAGAGCGACCCACACTCAGTGCCTAGTGATGCCTCCAACCAAAAGAGGCAGAGTAATTGCAAGGACAGCTAATCCACCTGAGGACAGACTGGGATCTGAAACCATCATGACAGACCAGGACCTTCAGAGCACATAGTGGCTGGGCTGCAGTATTACGCTCAGTTGCAGGTACGTCATTGTGAAAGGCAGTTCTGGGAGGAGTGATTCGGCTCTGAAAAACATGTTTCCAAAAAAAAAAAAAAAAAACCAACAAAAAAACGAGGAAGAAATCAGACATGTGTAGCCTGGAAAAGAGAAAACACAAAAGGCATATCAGTTGTTTTCAAATGCTAAAGGGCTGTCAAACGGAAAAGGATTAGACAGTGTAGCTCCGGCAGTTGGAAGTTTCAGGAAGGCTTTTTTCAACTTATTGTAAGAAGGAACATTCTGGTGAGTTGAGTCATTAATAGATGATGGGATGGGTTGCCTTGAAAACCCAGTCCATTTCCCTGAAGAATGCGTGAAAGAAAGACTCCCAGTGAGTGGGATTCCAGGGGCTTGAGGCTCCGTTTTAGCAAGACTTCTCAGGGATGGCTCCCTCAAAGAGGGGCCTAGGCTCTCCTCCCTAAGAGCCTTTTGGTCACCCTAGCATCCTGGTTGCTCATAGTCTGACTACCCTAAACTAGATAAAGCTCCTGGTCTCTGGCAGTGGTTTCAACACTGACTTACGTGTTGAGTTTGATGGCTGAATCATGAGTGTGACTTCCTGCATTGCCTGGGTTTTTCTTGCGTGGCTCCTAGTCCACATCTGACCAGAAGCTGACCCCTGGTTACCTGAGGAAAAACTGACTTGCCCAGTCTGGTCTGGTTGCAAGCTTCATCATGTCCTGCCCAGACAATCGAGAAGTTAGGGCAAAGTGAGAGATCGCTCTAGACCTATTGATGAATGCAGACCGCTTCCCTCTCCACCTGCCAAGACCGGATTATGGGATGTCTGCTTCTGACCACAAGACTCAGGAGAGGAGGAAATGGAGAACAGAAGATTCTGCCTAGTTTAATCCCTGAGATCAAGATTGAATCTCAGATTCCTGCCAAGAACCTCTCCCTTCTCTTCCATACCTGAGTTTTTATGAGTAGTATTTATTATGACAGCCTTACTGAGACGGAATTCACATGCTGTACAATTCACCATTTTAAAGAGTACAGGTCAGTATATATTCAGAGGATTGTGCAGCCATCGCCGCTGTCTAATTCCAGAACATTTTCGTAACCCCGTGAAAAAACCTGCATACCCGTTAGTAATCCCTCTCCATCCCTCCCCTTCTTCTGAAACCCTAGGCCATCGCTAATCTTCTGCCTCTATGAATTTTATTATGGACATTCATATAAATGAGATCACACACTATATGGCCTTTTGTATCTGGTTCTGTACAGATACCAAATGCTAGGGGCCCCTGGCTGGCTCACTTGGTGGAGCATGTGACTCTTGATCTCGGGGTTGTGGGTTCCAGCCCTACGTTGGGTGCAGAGATTACTAAAAAATAAAATCTTTTTTTAAAATGTTAAGTGATTCACTCAGTATGATGATTGAAGTTTCATCCACGTTGTAGCTGGTACTAGCACTCAACTTTGTATGGCTGAGTAATATCGCACTGCTTGGATAATGCCACCTTATTTTATCCATTCACCCACTAATGGACAATATGAGCTCTTTCCAATTTTTGTCTATGATGAATAATGCTTCAGTGAACATGCGTGTATGTTTTTGTGTGAGTATGTTTTTATTTATCCTGGATATATCTTAATGGTGGAATTGCTAGGTCATATGGTAATTCTGTGTTTAACCTTTTGAGGAGCTGCCAGACTATTGTCCAAAGCTTGAGGTTCCCACTAGGACTACGTGAAGCATTCCAGTTTCCTCATTTCTTCGCCAACTTGTTACTAGTGCCTTTTTTTTTTTTTAAGCTTTTATATTTTTAAGTCCCATTGTGGGACTTGAACTTACAACCCCGAGATCAGGAGTCGCATGCTCTACTCACTGAGCCAACCAAGTGCCTTACTATTGCTTTTTTGATTATAGCCATCCTCGTGAGTGTACAGTGGTATCTCACTGTGATTTTGATTTGCATTTCCCTACTGGCTGAGTATTACTTTTTAATAAACATTTTTATCGAAGTGGAACATAACAGAAGTTTTTTGTGCTTTTGTTTTGTTTTGTTAATCTCAGTAAGATCTTTTTTTTAAGTTTATTTATTTTGGTGGGGGAAGCGTGCATGCAAGCGAGAGAGGGGCAGAGAGAGAAGGAGAGAGAGAGA
Source organism: Paguma larvata (assembly GCA_030068075.1). Classification (NCBI taxonomy): domain Eukaryota; kingdom Metazoa; phylum Chordata; class Mammalia; order Carnivora; family Viverridae; genus Paguma; species Paguma larvata. The sequence goes on from CM057828.1 coordinate 102,263,296, forward strand.
ATCTCAAGCAGGCTCCACACTCAGTGCAGAGCCTGATGTGGGGCTCGATCCCACGACCCTGGGATCATGACATGAGCCGAAATCAAGTCAGACACTCAACTGACTGAGCTACCCAGTCACTCCTACATCATTAAAGATTTTAAGTGGTTCACTACAACAATGTAGAGAAATACAGTTCGAATTTTCTACTGGGAGTGATCTGGGTATTTGGAGAGACCATGCTGAGGGTCCTACAAATGGGGTTTCCCGGTGCTCATGAGTTGGGAGGCAATATGGACCCCATGGAAGACAGAGGGAAACAGCTTGGATGATCCTGGACGTTGTTATTCGGGTTTACTTCCACTCCCGGTCTCTGCTACTATCTAGCTAGATAATGGCAGCAATAAAAAAGACAGGCCCATTAAGTAGTGAGAACTTGGCATCTATGAGGGAGAGGTTTTTGCTAGGATACAGAGTCTTACTATTGGTCCCATAATTTCTACTCTGTCTCATCCGCTTCGCCCCACACATTCTATAAACTTCTTAATGCCCACTCTCCCCTCCACTTAGGTCTGCCTCCTAGGAATCTGCTGGCCGTGTATCCTTCCCTGGAATGGATGTTAGTGTGGGCCAAGGCTGGAGGGGTTCATTCTACTGTGTATGTTCACAGGGCAGCGGAGGCAAATTTCTGCTCATTATCAAGAAAAGTTTCTGACCATTAGAGCCATGGGAAGTGAAAGGTGCTTCCCCTGACGTTGCTTCCCCTGGGACTGTTACAGCCCAGGTGATGGCGTTGGGTCCAGGAGAGACGGAAGGAAGGAAGGGGCCTCCCCGGAGAGCTGGCATCCTTCACCCCCTCTCTTGTCTTCTCTTGCAGGGAGCCGGGAGACGGCCTTCACCTACGCAGTGAGCGCGGCGGGTGTGGTGAACGCCATCAGCCGGGCTTGCCGCGAGGGTGAGCTTTCCACGTGTGGCTGCAGCCGGACAGCGCGGCCCAAGGACCTTCCCCGGGACTGGCTGTGGGGTGGCTGCGGGGACAATGTGGAGTATGGCTACCGCTTTGCTAAAGAGTTCGTGGATGCTCGTGAGAGGGAGAAGAACTTTGCCAAGGGGTCGGAGGAGCAGGGCCGAGTGCTCATGAACCTGCAGAACAACGAGGCGGGTCGGAGGGTAAGCTGGCGCTCTCCCCCCTCCACACACGCCGTGGGGTCCGTGGCTGTTCCTGGGCTGAGCCGGGAGCGGTGGCCTGGCCGTGAAGAAGGGGGTAGGTCTGACCATGGTGATTCTTACCTCCCGCGGCTGACCTGGATGCCTGCATTAATGACCATTTCTTAAGGCTCAGTTTCCCAACGGGCACATGCCGTTGTAATTTTTATAAACCTCGTTTATTTTTCATAGGCCATCTGTCTCTACGAGACTTAGGAGGCGCCTTGTCACCAGGATTCCAGGCACACGAAGCAGAGTTCTCCTTTTGATTGCCCTTCCTTTGTCACATGAGCAGATAGGATGGTGGGAAGTTTAGGCCATTAGACCTAGCCAGGGGTTTATGATTTGTTGGAGGCTCAGGTAAAAGCAGAGCTGACTTTTAAGAGCTGCAACCAGGCGTATCCAGAAGCCCAATCCAAACGCACATGCAGGTGCTAACGTCAAACACACTTCTGTGCCAAGGGTGCCGTGCGTGAGTGGAAGCAAGACAGATAACCCCCTTCTCAAGGCTGTCTCACCAACGTGATGTGGGACATGACTGTTGGGTGAGCCTCCGTTTCAGTCGAAACTAAAATGTGGGTTTTGAGGTGAGCGTGGTTTACTGCACATGCAGAACGTACCTGGGCGACGGCTCTAGCTTTCCTTTGTGGGGTGCTGGGGAGAACGGGCCTTCTCTGCCCGCCCCTCACTCACGAAGACCTCACCTCTGAGCACTTGCTCTGCCTCCTCTTCCCTTTGCTGCTCCTGACATGGTCTGTCTCTGCCGCAGGAAACCAGGGGGCTCACTCAGGCAGAAGCTCTCCTTCTGCTGGTTCGGTACATCCCGTGTGCAGGGGAGTATGGATGTATGTCCGGTCTCCTCCTAGAGAGGTCTGAGGTCTGAGCATTGGGTGGTGGGAGTCCCTCCTCCGTGGCTGGGGGACCACAGATCTCTCAGGAAACCACACAGATTTCTTTCTGGGAGCTCTGTCCACACTCAGGTCTGCGTCAAGCCAGCCGGCAAGGTACTGTAGTGAGACCAGAGATGAACTCATTAAACAACGGGGCCAACAGCTTCTTGAGAAGAAATACATTGAGAAATTTAACGTTGGTTTATTGGTGATTCAGCAATAGGATATGGATATATTTCTTAAAAAGCTTATCAATTTAAAAAATCAACTCATGTTTCATAGGAATGCATATCAAATAAATGGAATTGAAATGTCTTTTATATGAATCGGGATCTGTGATGTTGGCTTGGTAGAACATGGTACACTTGTGTAAACTTAGTATCATCAGTAGTGTCATGTCAAGTTGAAATTAGAATTGGTTATTTGGCCAGTGTCTTTCTAACAAAGCCCAAATCCAGAGGCTGGATCTGGATGTGTGGGGGGCTGTTAATCTGTGGTGATGTTAGGAATTCTTGTTGTTGCTTCGGTACAGACCAGGCCAGAGAGAGCAGCACTGTCTTAGGTGACTTTCCATACTGAGGGCATCTCAGGGGCCACCTCCCTCCCCTGTCCGCCAGGACTTTGTCTCTGTTTGGCAGTCGGCTTGCCAGTCTTTGGGTATCTACCAAGAGAGACTGGTGAAAAAGAATGCCCAAATTCTATCCAGTTTTTAAGATCCCAGGTCAAACAGCACCTACTCCTTAAAATCTTCCCTACTCCTCAAATTAGTAGTCTCTCTGCCTCTGAACCACAGTAGAGCATTTGCTACGTTTCTTGAGGTATTCCTTACTCTGCCTCATCCCACTGGCTGTGGCTTCCTGAGGACAGGGATTCCATCTATAGCTCTTTGAAACAACGCTCGCTGTGCTTTACACGAGTGGGCGCATGCACACGTGCAGCGCAAAGCTCCCGTATTGCCTCCTAGGAAGAGGTCAAATTCATGGAAGGCTGTTTCCTGTCTCTGCTCTGAGCTATCCTTGGGGCGTTGTGGCAGATGCCGAGGTGACTAGGCAGTCATCCTAATCTGGGCTCCATTTCAGTCACAGTCTTGACCCCACTTCTGCTGGCTCCTCATTTTATTGCCCTTAATTGTTTGTTTGTTTGTTCTGGCCCTTATCTTGGCAAACCTTCCTTCCATCTGCCTTGTTTCTCACTTACACACCTTCCCTGTCTTCCTCTGTCTGTCTCCCTGCCTTTGGGCCCCCTTCCTCCAGTCTCCACACCTCTTCCACTGCCTTTATCTCTCCCTTCACTTCTGTCTGCTCCAGGTTGGGAATTCCTGTCCCTCTCTATTTTTTCTCCCCTCTCTGAGGAACAGGCCTCCGCCATCAATCACCATCTGAGGCCAGAGGTATTCACCTCCCACCTCCTCACACCTACACAAAAAGTTCCTTAGGAAGGACTAAAATGGTGGCAGGGATGGAAAATTCCCTACATTAGTATTCTACGACCAATTAAAGATTTTACTTTTAAGTAATCTCTGCACTTAACATGAGGCTCAAACTCACAATAACCCCAAGATCAAGAGTTGCACGCTCCACTGACTGAGCCAGCTAGGAGCCCCAACTAATTTTTTTTTTTAACAGAATATCTTGGATCTGATATGTTGGCCACAGAGTAAATCTTGGGCATACTTTGCAAGAAATTTCTCTTGGCCTTTGAGAGTCTCTAGTAACCCCATTTTAGACTTTGATGGCAAGAGCAGTGGGTTGATACTGCCTTGTCACTCAAGGGCTTAAGCATTTTCCAGATAAAAGCTGCCTAATCCTCGTGACATTCCTATCGGTTCCCAAGCTCAGTCACACCATTAGATGGTGCAGAAGAGGGACTTACGGCTGTGCCCGGGGCCAAGATGTAGAACCAAGAAAACGTTTTAAAACTTCTGTTGCTTTTTTTAGTTAGCAGGAAAGGCCAAACATTGGGATTTCCCCCCCTTTTCCTGTAAGAGGAGCTTATAGATATTATCAATAGTAAGCTATTTAAAAATACAAATATTACAGTGTCTTTCTTTATAGACGAAGGGCGGAATGAACGTCTGTATAGCAAAGATAAGTGACACTCTTCGTCTTGGATTTGTTTTATGAAAGCTTCTGTTCTTACTCTGCGGAGTCTTCTCCAGCTGTCCTTCCCCAAATCTCCCAAAGTGTTTGCTCCCAGTAGAGATGCTTATCCTGTCCCGACGGTCACTTAGTGACAGGGTACACAGTTTTAGGCCCTTAATGTTTCCTCCTTCCAGCAGCACCAGATGCCTGACCTCCCTCTCCAAACCAAGGACCATTTCCAGAGGAATGTTAGGCCCCAGCTCAGACTGGGGGATTTGTGCCAGAAGAGGGTAATTGCAGACCCTATCTTTGAAGTGCCTGTTGGAATGGGGTGTTGGTTCCTTTATGCCCTGGGCCTGGAGCTGCCAGCCAAGTGCCGGGCCTTTACGCTTGGGGAAGAGGCTCCTTCCTGCTCCACCCTAAGCCGTTTTTAAGCCCCAAGATTGGAGTGCAAGAGTGCTAGTCATCCTGCCTCCCTCCTGGGTGGCCCTGACCAGATTATCCAGCCTCTCTAGAGCCTCAGTTTCTCCACCACAAAATAGTGGGGATAATTCCACACCAGACAAAAAAAATCGGGGAGAGTTTTGACAATAGGAAGATGAGCTGACGATGGCTGAGCTGTTTCTTGCACCTGCAGTGGTCTCTGCACAGTGCTGAATAAAGACGCAATCTGGGGACTCTTGAAAAGAAATCCGAGAGAAACCCTTGAAAAATGAGTCCCGACTCGGCCCGTGACAATAGCTGTGGCATAAGAAACTGTTTTGCAGCGGGCTTGCATTTTTATCTTGCCATCTGTACACCCGGGCCTGCCTCCAGGGCTATGGGACACAATGCATCAGTATGCTTCCATTGAAAAGCACTTTGTAAGCAGCTTTTTGGTCTACTCTTGCTTTTAAAATTTTGATTTGGGATAACCCAAGTTCAAATCCACTCCATGTTGTTGTGGTTCAGTGGCTTCGGGTGGATTTGTTTTCAAATAAATCACCCTTGTTGGTGGGCGCATCGACCTACTCTTGCAGCGTGCGGGGCCTTACCTCTCCGCTTCCACATTCAGCGCCCCTGGGGAGTGTCTGCGGGTGCTGCGGTGCAAGGAAATGGTCTTGTTCACAAATACCACGGGGTGCGTGGCGAGGCCCCTGTAAGGAGTTGAGGACCAGATGTTAACACAGAAAAAGGGACTGTTTAGTTCTTATGGGATTTGGCAGAGTCAGAGAGAGCTTTTCGCTAACCAAGGCCACGCCAGCAGTTTCTGTGACAGGCTGGTAATATGACTGTATTTTTTTTCTCCGATTGTACTCCATATCATGCAAATGCTGGACACTGTTTGCTGGTTTGTATTTGTTTGTTTGAGACTTCGGTCAAGATAGAAATATCCTTTTTTTTCCTGATGGTAAAGATGACACATTGATCATAACAAGTTTCAAGTAAAAAGAAATGGAAAAAAGGAAGCACCTGGGTGGCTTGGTTGGTTAAGCATCTGACTTTGGCTCAGGTCATGATCTCGTGGTTTGTGAGCCTGAGCCTCGCTTCAAGTGAGCCCTGCTTCGGGTGAGCCCCGCTTCTCTCTCTCTCTCTCTCCCCCCGCCCTGCCCCTCGCTCTGCCCCTCACTCACTTGCACCCCTTTTTCTCTTTCTCAAGAAAAAAAAACCACAAAAAGGAAATAGACGAAGCAGAAAGGGCAAGTGCACCAAACGCCATCCTTATAGCAGATCAGACACAGACGCTGCCTCCCCCGTGTTTTTCTTTGCGGTGCTCCTTTTATCTGCTTTTGATCTGGGCCACTGAGGATCCTGGAAAGATCTTTCTATACATTTGGAAAACGACTCCCCACCTCCCCAACCGTTAGCCCTCTTCGGTATTGGGCCTCTGGCTCCCGCAGCCACCCTCTTGACATCTTCCAGCAGGATGCTCCTTCTCATTGCCTTCTTTCTCCTCCCCTCAGGCTGTGTATAAGATGGCAGACGTGGCCTGCAAATGCCACGGCGTCTCGGGGTCCTGCAGCCTCAAGACGTGCTGGCTGCAGCTGGCCGAGTTCCGCAAGGTGGGGGACCAGCTGAAGGAGAAGTACGACAGCGCGGCCGCCATGCGCATCACCCGCAAAGGCAAGCTGGAGCTGGTCAACAGCCGCTTCAACCAGCCCACCGCGGAGGACCTGGTCTACGTGGACCCCAGCCCCGACTACTGCCTGCGCAACGAGACCACGGGCTCCCTGGGCACTCAGGGCCGCCTCTGCAACAAGACCTCGGAGGGCATGGACGGCTGCGAGCTCATGTGCTGTGGCCGCGGCTACGACCAGTTCAAGAGTGTCCAGGTGGAGCGCTGTCACTGCAAGTTCCACTGGTGCTGCTTCGTCAAGTGCAGGAAATGCACCGAGATCGTCGACCAGTACGTGTGCAAATAGCCAGCGAGGGCCCCCTCCTCTGGCCTCGCCTCCGCTCTGCCTCACAAAGTTTATATTATAGAAATCTATATAAATCTATTTTATATTTGTATAAATAAATGGATGGATGATAAATAATTAAAAGAAGAAAATGAAAAGGAAAAAGCTTATTTAAGAGACGCTGGAGACCTTTGAGGATTGAACTGTGCTGGTTCTCTACGCCGGGCGGGCGGGCAAAGGGGCTTCTCCCCCTCCCTCTGGTGGGGACTCGCAGTGGGTAGGGACTCGGGGATATTCACTGTCGGGCCACCACGGCCTCGAGGAGACTCGTGGTGGTTAGATGGAGAAGATGCTTTTGTCTGGAAGTCTGGAGTCTTCGCTAGGTGGACGGCCGCCCCATGACCCCCGTCATTAGCCAGGAGGCCCTGTGCAAGGTGGCAGAACTCAGCTCAAACCATCACGTCCTCAGGGTCTTGTCCAGAAAACCGATTGCAAGAGGCCCAGTGCTTGCTTACCCTTTTGTTTATGTGCACCCTTGCAGAATCCACAGTTACAGGAACGAGGACAGGTCCCATGTCATCTCTAACCGGTGACCACAAAGTAGACCCGCACCTCCCCAGACTCCTGGGCCTGTCTTTCCAGCGAGAATTATTCTCCCTCCACAGTTCACTAGCTCCTGCCACCCATTCCCTGTGCCAAGGAGAAAGGGGGTCCCTTGGCCTGACTTGTTAGGAGAGACGTGAACGGAGTATTTGTGCCTGAGCTGCAGAGAGCCAGGAGCTTAACTGGACCAAGCAAACGTTGCACTGTGCTCCCGCAGGGAGGGGTGGCTGGAATGCTGCTGTCACTTCCTCCATCACGGGGGCCCCACCAATGACAGGACGAGTGGCCAGGTCAGGCTCGGCTGGCCCGGCACCGTCTTTTCATCTCTGCCCCAGATGTACAGTTTCTCTCTGATATTAAATACCCTTCACTGGAGTTTCTTTCCCTTTCCTTATTTGGACACGCGATTATGTTTCATGAGTCGCCTTTTATGTTTGATCCGATCCTTAGAACTCTGCTCCACGGTGCACGTATGGGAGAGGGTAAGGACCTTGAAACGTTTTAGAGCTCCAGCCTGGTGGCTGGAGACAGAATAGTATGAAAATTAAATAAGGTTATGCATTTAAGCCCTCTCCCCAAGGGCTAGCCCAAAGTTAAATGCTCGTAAATGATAGCTATTAATATTACTATTATGAAAAAATATCACTATTATGAACAAAATAATTCTGAGATTTCAGTTTAAACTCATGTCTGCCTTCCCTTCCTCTTCCATTTAAGAGCTCACCCAGTTATCCCTGGTTTGTTCACTGAGTCTTTGGTAAAGCACGGATGATGGGGACGCTTTCTGCAGCCTTCTTTATGTTGTGATCTCCTGTTTTGGACTCCAGGAAGTGGAGCCAGGAGAGAGAGGGAGACAGAGTTCAGGGATGATCTACGAAGGGGAGATGTTATATTCTAGATTGGGAAGAGGTAGTTACAGGGAGACACATTGATTCAGGTGCCACCAGAGTGAGCAGCCTGCAGGTGACCCAGTAAGTAACCACAAAAAGACACCAGTTTTATTCTAGAAAAGTTTATTTCTGGGGGAAATAATGGAAGTAAGGAGTTAACTTGGGTTATAATGAACAAATCATATTGTAAAACGGTGTAAAAGAGAGTCTGTCTGAGGGTATTCATGGCCACGTATACTACTTGTATCTTTCGTGCCAAAAAAAGAACCTTCTGACTCAACATCAAAGAACACCAGACCTAGGGTTATTTCACTGGTAACTGCTCCTCACGCTGTTACTCAGACTCCCTTGGTTGACATTTTCAAGATGAGTAGTCCATAAAAGAAAGAGATCGAACTCAACTGGCCTATACAAGATCAAAACTGTGTCCTCGCCTTCATTAGTTTGCATTTAGCCAAACTAACGTGGTCACACAGACCAGCCCTGATAATAAGGGTTTTGAAACACTGGCTAGCATTATTTCCTACATCATCGTTGCAACTCCTGGCGAGTTACCTTATGTCAGGTGCTCAAAGTGTTTTAAGAGCTGACTTCCAGTTCCTCTTTAGAAAGTTCAGGACATTTGTTGAGAGTGACTGGTCCACAAAAAGTGACTTTCACGTTGATGAAAAGGAGACAAATCATCCCTGTTATGTGGAGGTCTTCCTGCAGAGTCATGGCAAGGGGATTGAGGAAACATTAAATGTTTTCTTTAGCAAGCAGGTCCTATGTTCCAATACCAATGTGATTGTTGCAGCCGCTGACCACCAAGGTTAGGAAAGATTTAACCTTCAAAATAGATTGGGATGAAGTTATAGTTACATGCTTGTTAAATCCTGGTGAATGGTTGGTTGTCTGTGGTGTGACCAGTAATACTGTAGGAATGTGGCTAGAACATACCAACCTAAGAAAATGAAATTCTGCTCAGAACCACACAATGTTAGAGTGGGAACAGAAGGTGGCAGTCAGATCTCCTACTCCTGGGTTTCCAGATAAGGACCTCCAAGTCTGGAGTAGGTCCCAAAGTCCAGCGTGCTGTAAAAATGCAGAGTCGCAGTCCTCCAGATTTTTATTCAGGTGGACAGGAGTGGAGCCAGGACAACTGTCTGAACCTTTAACAAGACCCTGAAGGGATCCTCTGCTGGTGGTCCAGACACGACCCTGGACCTGTGGTCAGTAAAAGTGAGCCCAACAGCCACAGGGAGACAGGTGTCCGAGTCCTCTCAGCAACGCTGTGGAGGATTATTTCCTAGTACTTGAAAGTTATTACCGTTAACCTAGAGTCTAACTGAAAGAGCCCTGCCTTGGATGTAATGCCTGGACCAAGCAGTCCTAATCATCTCAGGGATCCTTTTTATTGAGAGGGGACAGAGCATTCTGGCACAGAGCAGAACCGATTGGCCCTGGGATGTTCTGCCTCCCTCTTCTGGCTAGGGCTGGTTGGGGGAAGCCTACAGATCTATTACAAATATAGTACGGTCATATTTGCTTAACTGTTCGTCTGCATGTATTCAAGATAAAATTAGGAGAAAGGTATGTCTGACTGCCTCCACTTCAAGGTAGAGAGGAGGGTAGGAAGGCAGTCACAACCGGGGTGAAGATGAGGGCGGACCTCCATTCGTCAAAGCATTCTGATGAACGTCTCTCAAGAACATGGATTCGAAACCCTAATTTGAGAACTCAGTTAGTGGTTGTCCGCGCTCTATCCTTTGAGGTCAGAAACAAAACTTGCTACTTGTATTAAAACCCCAAGTTGGTTATTGCTTTTGAAATTCTGCCCTGCTCACTGTCTTACTTAAGCTTTGTCATCCACTGGAGTTCTAGGAGCTAGCAAGACATCTGTGGTTGAGATTTCTCCACGAGATACAGATCTCACAGCTGCAGTAGCTTATCAAAAAAGAAATCTATTTCTTGGGCAGAGAGCCACACGATCCAGAGAAGGAGGAAGAAAATAGTCATTTCCAGCTTAAAACAGGCTCTGACGCATAGCCAGACCCCACTGACACCGGTCACATGTATTTTGGCAGAACTTCAGTGTGTGTGTGTGTCTGTGGGTGGGTGTGTGGGCATGTGCATGCATTCTCGTGCACACCCACGCACACAGGAATGAATGTTTTTCATTAATTTGGGAGGAGAGATGGGGAGGCACTTGAGGCAAGGAAGCTATAAAAAAAAAAAAGTAAAAATAGCCGTTACTTCTGGCTGAGATGCTTCAGGATGTGGATTGTCCGTCTTTATTGGAAATCCTTGCGCTCTGGTTGGCTACTGATGACAAACTTCCTATCTCTAGAAGGGATGTGGGGAAGCTGAGAAGGGCCGCTGGAGACGTGCTTGCTAAATATTCTCCTTAGTCCTTTATAATGAAGGAATCCTTGCACTGTATTTATACCCAAACAATAAGTAAAGGTGGATTTCATTCCTGGTTTTACAAAAGAACTATGGGTAATTCGCCCATAAGTAGGGAGATCTGAGGGTCAGACAGGCAACAGGAAAGACTGAGCTCCCCGGCAGTTAATTTTCTAGATTGTTCGAGAGTTTGGTTATTCGTCCTGTAGATTATTCACATTCTTTGCTTTCTCCCTCCTGCTGCCTGCCTTTTGGTCTTCAATCTGTTCATTCGCAACTCTACCAGAGGCAGCAACAGCAGATAGAACCAAATCAGTTCATTTGGGCCTCCTAAGTAGTTTTGATAAATAACCGAATGGGAAAAGGAGTGGCTAAAATTACATTTTAAAATGATCTGTGAATTTAATGTGTCACTTATGTGTATTATCTGCTGCTCCCTGTGATAACTGAAAGTAGCCGGAAGCTGCCCATGGCCAAAGCAGGTAGGAAATCAGTCTATCAAGAGAGTTTGCCTAGCTGTGGGGCCTATCAGCAGAGCCTCGGAAAGGGCCTAAGGTGTAAAAGAAGAGACACTAAGGAAAGAGTGAACTTTTTAAATCCAATTTGATTATAAAGCCAAAAGGAATGGATATTGTTTTAAGTGTCTTGGCCCTGCTTCTTAGTGTGCTCTGTCTGTTGGGTCAATCAGTCCTTTGCCTGGGACTGGGTTTGAAGTTTATATCTTCTCTCATGCCATTTCCAAAGACTGTTTTAGTGGAAGGGAAGTTTCATGAAGGAAGGATTTTTAAAAATCTCTCTTGCTTCCAGCTGTCTCCCAGAACTCTAAAAAGTGCCTAGTATAGAGAAATATTCAGTAAATATTTGCTGAATGAATGAATGAAAGATGATTCTTCCTGAAGAGACGAGGAGATTAACTGCCCAGCCACTGTGTAGTGTGTGCTCTCAGAGTTGTAAGCAGCAGAAATCAACTTGAATCAGCTCAAAGGGAGGGAGGTAGTATAAGGGTTAGGGGAGTCTCATTGACTCCAGGGTCTTTGGGGGGCTGAAGGCAGATGCCTCTGGCTCCCTCTCCCTCCTCCTGTGGTCCTCTCTCCTCTGTACCTCTGCAGACCAGCTTCCTCTCCTCCTCACGGGGAAACATGGCAGCCAACAGCATCCAAGGTAAGAAGCTCCAGCTCCAGCCATGGGAAGCGACTCTGAATCTCTCCTGAACCTTGTGCCAAATTCCTGGGCCGGGGCTCTCTCCACCATCCCATGACTTTACAGTGGTTCAGGTCAATGAAGTGGAGCAGTTTATGAATTCATTCAAGGGGCATCTGGTGGCTCAGTCAGTTAAGGATGAGACTCTTGATTTCAGCTAGGGTCATGATCTTACTATTTGTGGGTTCGAGCCCCATATCAGGCTCTGTGCTGGCTGTGTGGAGCCTGCTTGGGATTCTCTCTCTCTCCCCTCTCTGCACCTCCACTGCTCTTTCTCTCTCAAAATAAATATTTTTAAAAAATTTTTAAAAAAAGGAATTCATCCAAGCAGGAGGAGGCATTCCTTTCTCCATCTGTTTCCCTGATGATGGTTAGATCATACGACATGTATAATCTAGCTTCATGTTGTGAATGGAAATACCTAGGTGTTTGTTTGTTTGTTTTTCTGAGATAACCTAAGCAAGTTGCCCTGGAAGTGCTCACGAAGAGTCTTTTCTCTGTGGAAACGCATAATTATGGGACAAGTCCTGAGACTCTTCTCAAAGAGGTAAAAGCCTGAGCCCTGAGCCCAACAGTGTGAAGAGGAAGGCTCCTGTTCCCTAAATCATTGCAGGGATGAGATGGATACCCATTGATGTGTCTGACAAGAGTTGAGGGGATGTTGATGCTAAGAAGCAGATGACTAGACGAGACTCCGTGACAACCCCTGGCGACCATTCCATCCCACAGATGTAGCAATTTTGTTACACGGAGCTCTATTTGAAGAGCCAGTCATTCCTGGTAATGATATAAAGATATCTTCCTTTTGATGGTGTAACTACAATGTCAAATGCTTCCTTCATACATTTCCTTCATACTTTCCCCAGTTCTTCGAAGTCTAAGTACGCACTAAAAAAAATACGTAAGAGATAAAAAAAAAAATAGAATACGTATGAGAGATAAGGATTACAAGATTTTTCTGTAAATCTTCCATACCTCCCAAGGAGTGACACAGCAAACATCTCAAACTTTACACGTGCCCCGCGGCTAGCCTTCTTCTGTCCTTTTGACTTTGAGAGCATGAGCCATCCAGCTTTCAAATCTTAAGCTGTGGACAGTGAGGACCTATTTGTAAGGTAGGAAGTAATTCCTCTCACACTTGCAAGGTGCTCTTTCCTTCCTCATTTTAACTTCTGACTGACAGATCTAACGGCAGCTCATCCGTAGGCGCGCTGAAACAGTGGGCTCAGGCAGCTCCCACTGTGCGCTGGGCTGTGCTTCTGTCTGGCCACACAGTGTCGCTGTTTTATCAGTTCTAGCCAGACGTCTGCGTGGCTCACACCTTAGTTCAACAGTTGGAGTGGGATACTGGTGAACTGATGGCAGAAACAGAATCTGAACATCAAGCGAAATCTGAGTTTTAGGTTTTTGTTTGTTTATTTGGACCAGTTTGGGAAGAGTTAGGTGTTATTCTACTTCGTTTTAAAGAATGATTGTGGAAAGTAGTACAGTTAAGGATCATGAGATTAAAAAAACAAAGTGAGCGGGGCGCCTGGGTGGCTCAGTTGGTTGAATGTCCACCTCTTGGTTTTAGCTCAGGTCATGATCGAAGGGTCTGGGATCGGGCCCCATGTTGGGCTCTGTGCTGAGCATGTAGCTGCTTGGGATTCTCTCTTTCCCTTTCTCCTTCTCTTTCTCTCTCTCCCTCTGCCCCTCTTCCCCACTAGTAAAAAAATGAGAAAATTAAGCAACCATTGGGGAGAGGGGAAGGAAACCATGAGGGCAATGCCTAGTCTTGCCCGCCTGAGCCACTGAACTTGAGTGATGACAGTGGAGTGCGGGTCAGGGAAGTGGCTGCGTACTGGGCATGGATTTAGCCAAAGTCTATTCCTTGCTCCTAAGTAGTTTCCATGCTGTGAAATACTTTGCATGCTTTGCTTGAAGGTTATCATTATAGACGTGGGGAATAATTATAGCTACCAATTATCTAGTGCTTACTGTATACCAGCTGCTTTACATATATTACACATAATTCTCTCAGTACCTCTGTAAGCTAGGCGTTATTATCCACATGTGACAGATGGCAAAACTAAGACTCAGAGAGGCTAAGGAATATCATTTGACTCACACAGCTAATAATTGATGCTGACACCGGAGCTCTTTCTGGTTCCTTGGTGGATTTCTGGGTAATTATAGCATCTAGTCACCTGAAATAAGAGGTGCCTATTTCCTTCTAAGTCTCAAGGTGTGTACAGTAATCTTCCCCATCTAGCCAGCATGAATTTTGAATGAGAAGAGTGACTGAGGAAATTTCTTTTGATGGGGCACACAGCAGAGGGAACTTAGTGATCTCGAATTTAAGTCAAAGGATCGGGGTGCCTGGCTGGCTCGGTTGGTAGAACATGCGACTCTTGATCTCTTTTGATCTCAGGGTTGTGAGTTTGAGCCCCATATTGGGTGCAGAGCTTATTTCAAAATAAAATCTTTTTTAAAAATTGAAAAGATAAGGTAAAGGACAAGGCATACAGAGCCAATGACAGAAAATCAGGCACAAAATGACCAGAGTATATTGATGTACATGTGGAAGCAAGGAGAGAGTGTGTCTTGCTGATCTTGGGGAGTTACATGTCTAGGACGGTGCAACCAACTAGGCAACTCACAGTACGAATTACAGCGTTGCCTCTTGGTGGGACCGTTGTATACAAAAGAACTGGCTTTTTTTTTTTTTTTAAGTAAACTCCATGCCTGACATGGGGCTTCAACTCACAACCCTGAGATCAAGAGTCATGTGTTGGGGCGCCTGGGTGGCTCAGTTGGTTGAGCGGCCGACTTCAGCCAGGTCATGATCTCACTGTCCATGGGTTCGAGCCCCGCGTCGGGCTCTGTGCTGACGACTCAGAGCCTGGAGCCTGCTTCGGATTCTGTGTCTCCCTCTCTCTCTGCCCCTCCCCCACTCATGCTCTGTCTCTCTCTGTCTCAAAAATAAATAAACATTGAAAAAAAAATTAACAACAAAAAAAAGAGTCATGTGTTGTACAGACTGAGCCAGCCAGGCGCCCTGGCTCTTTTTTGTCTGCAAATCTTAATTTGTTCTGGCAATGTAACTAACACAGCATGAGGACTCAAGCCCTCAGGCTGAGACATTGTGGCCCTTGGAGAAAGCACTAAGCTGGCAGGAGGCCATGAGATGGACTCTTGGTGGAAAAGGGATAAGCCACATAGAGGAACAATGGGTAGGTTTCAGGTGTCAAGTCCAGGTGCTGAGAGGGAGAGAATGAACTGTCCCAGCCTTAATACATAGCTTTAAAAGAAAAATTACCCTACCTTTCAATTATTAAGGAGAGGTCTGAGGGGAAGGGGACAAGTCAAGTTGTTCATCTCTTGCCCTTCTATGGACCTACAGGGTCTGCAAACAGAGGAAAGCATGGGGATTGGGCTGCTGGGAGAACAAGAGCGGCAAGGGAAGTCACACAGTTCCCTGGCTGATGAGTCAGTCCTTGGGCTTGGCCTTCATCCTCCAAGGCCAGAGCAGCATCGCTTCCTTCTGAGGAGATGGCCGGAGCTCGCAGGACTGGGCACAACAGCTTTCTGCCTTCCCCGTGATCCTTGGTTACTGGGATTCCCTTGTGTCTCAAAAGCCTTGGAACAGTAAAGCCTCTCTCCAGGAATTTCCTTTCCAGTCAATAAGCAGCCAAGTGTCCTGGCAGAAACGTTCTTTCCCTACCAGCAGGGTAGAAATCTGGCCAGCCCTCAAGCAAAGGCCCTGGAGGCCATTCTCCACTGTGCTGCTTCCTCCGAATTACCCAAAGGAAAACTCTCTTTCCATTGCCTCTCCCAGGTATTAGGAGTCTGAGGTTTTGAATAATAGTTGTCTTTACAATTCACGAGTGCTCCGAAAATGTCTGATGGCAAACAGACAAAACCATGAACTGAGCTTCTGAACTTTCGTTCCCCATGTGCTCTTCCAGCTGTCTGGTCTCCACGCCAGGACTTAACTTTTCATCACAAAGAAGCAATTTCTATTGCAAGAAGAGGAGACAACCTGAAATACTTTTGAATTATGTGACAGATTCAGCCATTTGAAAGGCCCCATCTCCAAACTCAATATAGCCTTGGCCCTTGACCAGACCAGTCAAGGCATGGAGGCTGCATGCCACACGATGGGGTCAGAGGCTCTGTGGGGACAGAGGGCAGGACATGGAGGCAGGTGTTTTGATGCCATGTGAGAACGTGGAGTTCTTCTCGCTCCCACTTGCCAGGTGTGCCCAAGGGAGTGGCTCAGCAGGGCTTCTGATCTCAGAGCAAGAGTGGGGGAGCTCTGTGGAGTGAGCAGCTCTTGGGGCTCCCCATCCTCCAGTAGCTCAGAGAGAAAGGAGCCCCGGTTAAGCAAGATGGGGTTTAGTGTCACGGGAGAGGAACCTTGAAGTGGACATTGAGCAGAGCTTGGATGGCAGCTGGTTATTTTGAGTTCAGTCTGAAGCAATGCTCTCTGCATCTAGGGTGTGGAAACAGTGAGATAAGCAGTTATGTTCCCCTTTCTGTGGTGTCGGTAAGGAGGGAGTTCATTGCTTGCTAGGCACTGGTTCCTCATCGCTCGCTCTCAACCTGGCTGAATTGAAAACTCGGGACTCTCGGGACCCAGACCTAGAGATGCCGCTGAGGAATCTGGGCTGGGGCCTCGGAACCTGTGTTTTAAAAAGATACCTTGGGTGATTTTGCTCAGCAGCAAGGTTTGAGAATTGCGGATAGGTTACCGTGTCTGACTACACCAAGTGTTCCATGCAGTAAGATTGGCTACCGGCAGGAACAGGTGGGCTTAGAAGAAGGGTGGCCCAAGCCGCGGGGTGTTAGAGGTCTGAAAATGGGAATCCAGAGTCAATTATCAATGTCTACACTCTCAAGAGTCAACTGGGAGCTCACATTGGGCTCCACGCTTACAGTGCCAAGCCTGCTTGGGATTCTTGGTCTCTCCCCCGCTCTCGCCACCCCCCCGCACACGTGCACTCTCTCTCTCTCTCTCTCTCTCTCTCAAAAATAAATAAACTTTTAAAAAAAGAAAAATTCTTCTCTAAATTTGACAAATCTTAAAAAAAGAAAAAGAAAAAAAAAAAAAGGGTGAATTGGGAGGAAGGCTGGGAAACTGTCCTGGATTAGAATCTCTCAAGAGACTAAGAGCAGTACAGTCTGTCCCCAGATCCTCCTACATATGAAGATATGGGAACGTAACCTCCTGAACCTGATTCTAATCTCTCCTGGGGCTAGTTGGCTCCTCTAGTTTTGGAGACACAGCATGCACCAAGCAGCATGGCGCTCAGATTGTACAAGACTCTGCGGCTTGCGTGCAGATCCGGGCAGACCGGAGAGATAAGAGCTCAAGAGGAGCCTCTGAACATTGCGGGTTCCCACGCCAGCCAGAGCAGGGCAAAGCCAGCAACTGAAGAGTTGCGCATACTGGCTGGCTCTGCCCCAGGACCGGCTGGCAGAGCCAACTGGGGCTTCGTGTTCTCTAAGCAAAGTCCCCAGGGAGCATCTCTGTTTCTGCTTCAGCAGTCCTGAAATTGGGTTTGGCACCAAATGAAGAACTCACCCCAATAAGAACTTGGTTAACCTGTAAAGTCAGTATGAGCTTTCGATGGGCATGGAGACATGGGCTTTTAGTCCCAGGGCCAGAGACCAGAATTCCCATCAGCTCTGTTGTCGATTTGTGTAAGAACCTTGGACCAAATATCAGGCTTCCAGGTGTTACTTTGCTTATCAGCTCCTGGCCAGCTCTACCCTCCACTCAGGGGTTTTGTAGGGCTTAGCTGCCACATGAGATGGGGAAGTAATTTGGAAAATGTACACAATCCATTCTCATGTTAGTTATTTCGGTTGTGCTGTGGAACGTTGTGAACTGACCCAATCCCCACAGGCTGGTCCCCTGTTTCTAAGCCTTCTATTGTGTTTTCCCAACAAAGTAGTAAAAAACACTTTTTCTGCCAAACAAACTTTTTTTTTTTGGTAACAAAAAGAACTAAGGTGGATATAAAGGGTATCTTTCTAACCAGACAGAGGCTATTTGTCACCAGGACAGGTAACTGAGAATTATAGATTTTATTCCCTAGAGAAAGTTAAGAAAATAAGATACATTTAGGTGTTTGGGAGAATTTAGTAGAGTCTGGGGACAGGGAGAAAAGCAGAGACACACTCGGAGACTTGGTTTTGCTACTCGACTCTGTGAGTCCTGCCTCCCTTAGGGAATTAACCAACCTCTAAAAAAACATTAGCGAGGGCACGGATCTGGGGCAGATACCTGGCTTCCCAAGCAACTAGCTAAGTGATCTCATGCAGTTTCCCTGGTAATAAAACAGGGATAATAATATCTTTACCTCAAATAAGATAATGGATGTGAAAACCTTTTCTGAAACATAATCTTTGGAAAGATTGAGATATTGGTAGAGCTACATTGAGACTGTATCGAGGCAAAAGCAAAGAAAGCATGGTTTTTAAAAAGTACAGAATTATGACTTGTAAGATCTTGGGAATCATCTCTTGAGGGAAGCCAACTGCATCTGTAAGGAATCTCACCTGGATTTCTTTGGTTTTTTGTATACCTGGAAGTCCACCATTCTTTCTTAGGTCAACCTCGGTCTTTCCTGAGAGGGTCATTAACTGAAAAATAAGTGAACGTTTATAAATTAGAATTTCAAAACAGTGAAAATTAAAAATTAAGTAGAAATCCCACTCTTCTTCCTTTTTTTAAAAAGGCTAATCTTTCTTTTAAAAATTTTTAAAAAGTATTTATTTATTTTTGGGTGACAGAGCGACAGAGTGAAAGCAGGGGAGGGGCAGAGAGAGAGAGAGAGATACAGAATCTGAAGCAGGTTCCAGAGTCTGAGCTGTCAGCACAGAGCCTGAGGCGGGGCCCAAACTCACAAAGCAAGGGATAATGACCTGGGCTGAAGTCGGAGGCTCAACGGATTAAGCCATCCAGGTTCCCCAAAAGGGAGTAATTTTTTAAATCTCCGTCTGCTTACCATTATTTCTGGGGCACAAAGACCTTAGGAAACTTCAAAAGGGCCAAGAAACCTGGACTAGAAGCAGAAGGAAAATAGGGTTATCGTTGGGGCCCTCAGAAGATGTGGATGGAGAGCCAGATGCTCAAAGGAATTCTGGGATTTACTCTGCTTTCCTCAGGGTCTGGCCACGGGGCTCATAGCTCTTTATCTTCTGTGTCATCCACCCCACGCTGTGGCAGTCACACAGAGGGCTGAGAATGGGGGAAATCCCACCCCCCCCCCGAAAAGTTCTCTGATGAGGGAAGAAGATTCCCAGGATCTCAGGTTAGACATTGGAAGGCATTTTCTGAGGGATACAAGTTTACCCAGGGTGGGGTTTGTGTTACCCTTGTACAAGCAATGATTTCAAGGACACAGGAAGTTTTCTTGGGCCGTTCCGAATAATAAAGATCACACATTCCCTTGTTTATCTAGGGGAAATGCCTCCCAATTCTAAACATTTGACTTACAAATTCCCTTTCTGAGAACAATGCCCATTCATGGGTTGGGGACATTCTGTACAAACAATGGCTGGTCAGCTGTCACAGTTCTCAGGATGGGGAGGTGGGTAGGGTGTCACCCCTACAGAGTGGGTGTGTTTAGAAACTCAACTCCCAGTGTTCCTTAGGAACGCATAAGCATGCAAGAGGTGACTGGTACAAACCTGTCCAGAGGAACATGCCCTGTGCATGTGATAGTCACAGGTCTTAACACCATGTCACCTAACCTTTACTCCGAGCTGAAGAATATTTGGTAACTGTGACCTCCACTGAGGTTACAGTAACACACCTTTGGATATTATCCAGGGCAACAATGTTAAGAAAAAATTAACTCCCAAGTAGCACACTTATCATTTTTCCTGCTTATCTTTTTTTTTTTAAAGATTTTATTTTTAAGTAATATCTACACCCAGTGTGGGGCTCAAACTCACAATTCCAAGATGAGAGGAACATGTTCTACCGACTAAGTCAACCAGGTACCCCTCTCCTGTCTGTCTTTTGACAATACAGGAGTAGAGAAAATGTTTAGAAATCAGAACACTGAGGTTGTCTTTGTTTTTTGGGGTCTTTCTTTCTTTCTTTCTTTCTTTTTGCATTTCATGTAGAGAGTTTCATTTATTCATATTTCAGCTTTTTCAAAAATATCATTGATATAAGTACCGTGCAAGTTTAAGGTATATGGGCAAAATGACCTGACTTACCTATATTGTAGAATAATTGCCACAGTAAGTTTGGTTAACACCCATCATCTCAGATAGATACCAAAAGAAAAAAAAAAAGGAAAGAAAAAAGAAAAAAATGCTCTTTTCCTCATAATGAGAACTTTTAGGATCTACTCACTGCATAGAGCAGTGTTAACCACAGTCCTCGTGCTGTCATTCCGTCCCCAGGACTTATTTTTAGAACCCGGGCTTCTTCCAAACCCCAATTTGTAGAGTTCTAGGAAGACACAAATTAAGATTTTGTGGGGCTTAGAGGCTATACAATGGAGTTGGGGGAGACAATAAAAAATTATGAATACCAATTATGAGTAGCAAGAGAGACATCCCTAAGCTTAAACTTCACTTTACGTAAAAGCCAACTCTGGTTTTAGGGAAAGCATCCAGAAGATTCCATGAAAATCTTACAGAGCCTTAATTTGCTTTTTTGTAAGACAATCTCACTCCTTCATGCCTTAACTGAATTCTGGATTTTTCCCTGACAATGTCTTCTAGTTGAAAAACTCGCTAGGTGGTTCCTGGGTGGCTCAGGCGTTAAGCATCTGACTTCGGCTCAAGTTGTGACCTCACAGTTCCTGAATTCAGAGGCCCACATTGGATGAACTCCAGCCTACTTTAGGGGAACCCCACTTTTTTCTCTCTCTCTCTCTGCCCCTCCTGGGATTCTCTCTCCCTCTCTCTTTGCCCCTTGCTCACTTGAGCCCCCTCTCTCAAGAAAAAAAAAAAAAGAAAGAAAAGAAAAAGAAAAAAAAACTCTCTAGGGTAAGGGTTCTTCCTTCTCCCATGCCCCCACGCTATGGGGGGCTTGAGGAGCGGGAGGTGCTGCGTGCACACCCCACAATAATAGAGCTTGCCAGCGAAGCCTCCAGTCAGACCTTCCCCTCTCCCCACCTGGGGGTTCCTCTGTAAAGGCAGTGGGATTGAGGCACACGGCTACCTCCTTCCTCCCACCCCTTCTCCTGACAGCAAGCTGGGCCACGTTGGCAACTCACAAGCTGGCCACAGCCGCGCCCTCATTACCTGGCAGCTGCAAAGCCTAGGTCCCCTCTCCAATCCCCTAGCCCAAGCCTCTCCCCCGCCTTGCCCTCGGGGCTTCCAGACGTGCCCTGTGCCCTGATGACTGCACTTCCCAGGTGTCTGCCCTCTCCTGCCCTCGTTTTCTAACCTCGGGGCCGGCCCTCCCACGGCCAGTGGAGCGGGCGCCCTCAGATTCCGTCTTCCGCTGGCTCCTGGTTGAGAGGCAGCACTCGGCTGCGTGTGACTTACGGGGGTGAGTCGGCGGCATCCAGCCACTGAGGAAATACGCTTCACTTTCTCTCCCAAATGGGGGAAAGAGCCTCCTCAGATCCGATTCCTGACCCCCCTCAGGGTAGCAGGGGTCTTTTGCATTTGTATACAAACAGCTTTCAAATACTCAAAGTGCCTCTCTGGGTATGACCTTGAATGGCTCCCTCCTCACCTTGGCCACCACTGTCTGATTACTCTCTGTTCGTTTCTCCTGCTGCAGTTTGCTGAAGGAAAACCACAGAGCTGGGCAACTCGCCCTCAGACAGACTCCTGCGGCTCCACCTCTCTCCTCCTCAGCTGTGCCCCGTCCCCTCTTCGGTCTCTCACCCCCCACACACCGGTGTCCTCGTCCTCTTCACTGACGCTGCTCCGCCCTGGCTCAGACTGGGGGCGTCACGAATTCCTGCCATTTCTCCCACCCTCTCCCTCCAGAATTGTCCGTTAACTTCACTCTTCCTCCCCAACAGTCTTCGCTGTGGAGAAGAGAGAATTTGAGGAAGGTCCCAATGGGGTTTTGTTCACACGTCCGCGAGATCCCCCTTCGCCCGCCCCTCCCCACCCCCATCACGCGGTGGTGTCCGCATACCTTGAGGCTACAGCTGGGACCTGCTAATAGCCCCTGTTCCAGTAAGGGATCAGCTACCGGAAGGAAGTTTTTTTAGTGATTCGTTATGTTATGTCTGCTCGGTGGTATGCTTGCTGAAGACAGTACCTGGATATGTCAGATCCAGCACCGGTTCATGGCCAGATCGCCAGTACCTGCCACAGGAGACTGACACTTGTTAAAAACTCAGTAGAGGGGAGGGAGGGAGGAAAGAGAGGAGGAGTGAAGTTGCTTAGGGGTACATATTTCTAGGGAGAAGGCAGCCTTGCTAAGGGCCAGTAGGAGGTTCGAACTACTGCGAAGTGCTTTGGAAGCAAGAAGGATGAGGGAATACATCACTCAGTCCAGAACGACTAATGATCTTTTTTTTTTTCAGTCTTATTTTTTAATACCTAATGCTTAAATAATGATATTTTGTGCAGCCCTTTGTATTTGGGTTAGAAGAGATACGGAAAGAGCAAAGGAAATAGCCGGCCGGGGCAGTTTGTCTTTACAAACTAGGGAAGAAAGATTTAATGAAAAGAATGTGTGTGTGTGTGAAACCTTCAAAGACTATACAAGAGCAAATTCCCAGTTGCGCACTCACCTGGACATCCGGATTTATCTTTATAGCTTTCCCTAGGTATTGGAAATTGTGCATATTCCAATTCCAGCCAACACCATCGTTCATTCTCATTTTCTCTGACAGTGAGAAACTGGGTCCAATGAGAAGTATTTTAAGGAGCGGAAAAGAATAAAAAAGAAGCAATAGGTCACCATGATTGTTCCCACGTCAGCCTCATTGTAATGCTTGCAAGGGTGGAGGTCAGACTAGGGCAGAGGTAGTCTAAGCAGACCAGCTTGGTTGTGAGTACACCCCAGAATGTTAAGAAGTGCCAGAAGTGTCAGTGCTTCATAAGTGATTTAGAACACCCTATAAATTGCACACCAGGGCAAAGTTGAGCCAAAGCTAGCTGGTGCCTCTGTGATTATGTCAAACCTCCAGGGTTCGTTCGGCTTAACTCTGGGTGACTTTCCACTGTTGACCAAACCCTAGACCTAGGAATATGAGGAGAGCTTTTGGTTAAACTGGTATCAGATTAAATTTGGTATTTGGAGAAAATGGGAAGGTAGGAGAGACAGAGAAGGAAGAGAAAAAACAATAAATGTATCATTATCTTAGAGCAGTCATAAAGATTGATTAAGTTTACTGCATACAAATTAAAATTTCCATGTGGCAAAAATAACAAAGGCAAATCAAAACACAAACAATAAACTGGGGAAATATTTGCAGCGTATATCATGACAAAGAGTTAGCTTTCATTTGTATGTGGAAAGTACACTTGAAAGTCAGTAAGACCGTCAACCTGTTACAAAGCCAGGCTGGATCGCTGGTCTGGCCGAAAAACCAAGTGGCACTCGGAGATCTTGGTGGATTGGAATTTTATTTTACCCCGGTGGGCTCAGAAGAGATTGCTCTCCAGAAGTATGGGGGACAATTTATCATCTGTTACTTTCGCATTCCACATTAGTAGTAATTTGGCGCCATGGGGTAAGCAGGTTGGGAAGAAGAACCTAGAAAGGTAGTCTTCAGTCAGGGACAGGAATTTCCCTATCAGTCCTGTTGGCCATTTTATGACAGATTTTTCCGTATCAAACCCAAAAGAAAAATGGGCAAAGGATCTTAAAAAAAATCATAAAAAAGAAATATACATGGCTTTCAAACCATGAATAATTGATTAACCTCATTTTTAAAAAGTTTATTTATTATTTATTATTATGAATTGGAGAGAGGCAGAGAGAGAGGGAGACAGAGAATCCCAAGCAGGCTCCTTCCCAGCAGCACCAGCACAGAGCCTAAAGCGAACCCTCAGGAACTATGAGATCATGACCTGAGCTGATGTCAAGAGTTGGATGCTTGCTTAACTGACTGAGGCACCCAGGTGCCCCTGATCAACTTCATTTTTTAAATTTTATTTATTTTTTTAATTTGATTTTTTTAACGTTTATTTATTTTTGAAAGACATAGAGACAGAGCGTGAGCAGGGGAAAGGCAGAGAGAGAGGGAGATACAGAATCTGAAGCAGGCTCCAGGCTCTGAGCTGTCAGTACAGAGCCTGACATGGGGCTCGAATGCACAGACCGTGAGATCATGACCTGAGCTAAAGTCGGAGGCTTAACCAACTGAGCCACCCAAGCGTCCCTCAACTTCATTTTTAACAAAAGCAATGTAAATTCAAATGATAAGAGATGTAAATTTTCACCTAATAGAGGAGTAAAGATGAACAATTTTTGGATAAATCACTGTGTGAGAGAGGATGTGGAGAAACAGGTACTCCATGCATTGTTAGTTGGAGTAAAAATTGGTACCACTACTTGGGAACAATCTATCAAAATAAAAATGCACATATCCTTTGATCCAGTGAACCGGTCTCTACAGAATTATCCTAAACACATGTGTATACAAAGATGTATGCACAAAAAACTTCTTACATCATTATTTGGGGAGGAAAAGTCTGAAAGACCCTAAATGCCTGTCAATAGAGGGAATGAATATTATTATTATTATTATTATTATTATTATTATTATTAGTCTTTATTTATTCTTGAGAGAGAGAATGACAGAATGCGAGTGGGGGAGGAACAGAGAGAGAAGGAGACACAGAATCCAAAGCAGGCTCCAGGCTCTGAGCTGTCAGCACAGAGCCCGATGCAGGACTTGAACTCACGAACCGTTAAGATCATGACCTGAGCCGAAGTCGGATTCTTAACCGACTGAGCCACCCAGGCACCCCGGGAAGGAATATTAAACATGGCTGTTGTGTAAATCGAAAAATACACAAAACAGTTCATGGGCATATATAAGTAGGCACGTGAAAATATACAAGCTTACTGAAAGGATATAACAAATTCATGATAGAGCTGGATGGGAAGAGAGGGGACAGGACTGACTGTGAAGATCATAGACCTTTTTTTTTTTTTTTTTTTTTTTGGTTTTAGACTATTCCAGCTCCCTCTGTAACATTTTACCTCATTTTTATAGGAAAAAAAGAAGAAGCAGTCATGACTAAGCATTTTCATCAGCTCTGAAACTTTGTGTATTGCACTCTTACTTTTCTGTATTTTTCCAGAAGGTATGATACAGATCAGTGGGTATAAGGTGATATCTTTTGTGTAAAAAAAGGCACCTGTGTGCTTGGTTACATGGAACTGTCTCTGGAAAGGTAGACAGGGTGACAATGGTTGATCGCCGGCAAGGAGAACAAGGAAGTGGGTCAGGGGTGGGAGGGAGATTTACTTTTCACTGCACATGCTGATTCTGTATATATTTAACCATGTGGATGTATTACTTAATAATTATAAAGATCAAACAAAAAGCATGTGTTAAGAGCCAGCTGTGCTTAGAGAGCAAGATAAGCATTGCCTGCCGTCTAGATCTGGAGTTACCTTGACTTTCCCATGAGAAGAAAGGGCTTCTTTTACCTGAGAGGAGAGAGAAGAAGAGAGCGAGGGGTACCCACCCTCGATCCCGCCGCACGAGCCCTGCCGACAGCCGAGAGCCGGGAGCAGCTATTACCACACCAGTTATGTAGTGCAGAGGCAGGAAAAAACACTGAAAAATGTCCAGTATGGCAAAGACAAGTATATTTTAGGGGGTGAGAAGGAAGCCCCATGGCCAGGCAAGCTTTCAGATGGTTATTCTGTTTCCAGGTGAGAGTCCTCAGCAAGAAAACAAAAACAAACAGTCCAATCAATGAAAAATGAACTATAAAAATCTAGTGACAAACATGGATGAAGCTTGAAGATGTTATGCTAAGTGAAACAGACCAGTCACGAAAGGACAGATACCGTGAGGTTCCACTTCTATGAGGTACCTACAGTAATCAGATTAGGAGAGACAGAGAGTAGACTGCGTGTTGCCAGGGATGGGGTGGGGGTAGGGGCTGGGGAATTCCTGTTTAATGGGAACACAGATTCAATTGGAGATGAAAAAGTTCTGGCAATGCATGGCGGTGATAGAGTCACCGCAACGTGAATGTACTTACTGCACTGAACTGTATGCTCAAAAATAATTAAAATGATAAATCTTAAGTGATATGCATTTTACCACAATTAAAAAAAAAAAGTTGCCTACCAAGCTGACAGTTCTGACAAGCCTTAAAACCTTTAACTAGTCATTTAAGGGTACAATGTGGGGCACCTGGGTGGCTCCATCGGTTAAGTGTCCAACTTCAGTTCAGATCATGATCTCACCGTTCCTGAGTTTGAGTCCGATATCGGGCTCCGTGTTGACAGCTCAGAGCCTGGAGCCTGCTTCGGATTCTGTCTCTCTCTCTCTCTCTCTCTGCCTCTCTCCCTCTCCTGCCCTCCTCTCTCTCTAATAATAAATGAATAAACTTTAAAAAAAAGGTGCAATGCTTAACGAGTCTTATTATTATCTCATGATCTTTAATCAAACCCTCCTTTATTTTTTTCCCTATAAATTTTCTGATGAGAGTGTGAGATACAACTTTGACATTCAGACATAAACAGGCGTGCATCCATGCGCTATTAACATAACAATGTATATATAAAACTAAGGACAACAAAACTGAACTAAACAAACCCTCGTAAGTGATGAAGGCAGTGAGTATTACTCAGATTTCCTTCATACGGGTGGAAACATCCAATGAACCCATTTCTGTTTTCTGTGACGGCCAAGAGGGGAGAAACATTGCAACTGGGGGAGTACCCCCACCCCTCACTCCTTCCACACAACAACTACCTATTGCTAACATTCAGGTGGGTAATATTTCACTGCTTTTTGACATTTCCACCAGTGTCCTAACTGAATTTCCTTCCGAAGGCAGTGTCATACTATGTGTGAGTGAGCATATCTCAAGTTCTGGGCTTTAGGGAGAGCCCTGGTTTCTGGACTCTGAACAGAACTAGGGCAGAGGGAGTCTGGTATCTGAAAGAGATATTGCTGTCTACTTACGCCAGCCAAACGCTGGTTTTGTAACTTTGTGGAGCCATGACCCAATCCCTGCTTGCCCCAACACTGATTAGCCCACTTTATTGTGCCCTTGCTTTTCAAAATAACTGTCTGAGTGAGAGCCAAGGTGTCCTGTGGCATGTCACCCTATACCGCCTCTACCAATGACAGGGCCCATCTGGTGTGCCCAGCCCAGGCCTGTACTTTGGTCCCTGAGCCTCCCACTCAGCACCACGGGATCCGTACATGGCCTAATGGCATGGAAACATCACTGCCATCGAACTCGGACTAGGGAGAAATTGAAATACCCATATTTGATTGGGAAACCTAGCTAGAATATTTCTAATCTGCCTTGACCCTTGTCTAGAAAGAACTTTTATTTCAGTTGGAGTTTATTTTTCTGGTAAATAGGAGCTCTGGCTCAGGGAACAGGATTGAGGAGAAACAGACTATTACAGCAACTGGGTACAATTTGAGTCCTTGACACATGAGGCTTTTCGTTTTTTGTTTTTTTGTTCTTTTCGTTTTTATTTTTGTTTGTTGTTGTTGTTTGGTATTACCTTCAAATGATCTTTAATTAATTGTCAGAAACATCACAAGCTTTTGCTTTCACAGACCAAAGAACATCTCAACCCATCTTATTTTTTCTGGTGTTACAAAAAACAGGGCTCATTCCATACTCATACTACCTCCAAACACTCAGGCATGGGGGACCCTTGGTCTCCTCCACACTCCGATCCGACTCTCTCTGGAAGAACACGGCGAGGCAAGTGCTAATATCACATTTCTTTCTGAGGACTCAGGATTTGAGCGGGGAGGAGAATCCACTCCTCAAGGAGAATGAACCAAATCAGGAAAGGGGTGCATGGGCCTGCTTGGGCCCTTCATAGCTTTCCTTGAAGACCTTGCCTTCAAGGCAAAAGCTTTTTTATCTTGGAGCAAGCACAAAGTTGTCACCTCCTCTTCGCTCACTTCCAACTCTAACAGTGCCTGACTTTGTTTCCACTGCAAGCAATTCTCTATGACATCCCTCAGACAGGCAATCTCTCTCCCTTATTCTCTATTTTTATCTCTACATTTTCCTCATTACTGGGACAGGTCTTCCACAAAACCAGTTAACGGAGGGAATCCTGACGATGTGTTCATTCGTTCACCTTATATTTGCTGAACACATAATTTACAAACCGCTGGAGGTTTAGACTTCCTTCCGTTAATTGAAGAAATGATATAGTTCACAACTCGTTTGGAAAGACTTCACTTGTTAAGTTTCTCACTTCACCTAAATTATAATTTTTTTTCTTTGGCAATATGAAGTTGTTGGTGTGTTATCAGACAGTGTCCAGGACAGTGTTGTGAGTCACGAGTCTACCCCTGACATTGGGTAAAAGGTCTGCCACGTTGGCCCCAGCGTATTTGCAGTGCCGTGTTCATTTCACCCTGTGGTTCTCCCTGGCACCAATGTCTGAATCTTGAAGCTGGTGCAGCATAGCCTTTCCGTAAGATTCAGATGTACTTTTTCACCTTTAAAAAAACCCAGCATTCTAACTTTGCCAATACAGCTAGACACGCATTGTTTTTCCCCCCAGTTGCTCCTAAAGCAACTGTTCCTGAAGCTCTATGTCCCTACCAGGCCCATCCCAGGTTCACAGTAGGGATAAGAAGTACATAGAAGCTTCAGCCTAAGTCCATTGCTGTAACCCTGGTGCTCAAGAGTCCGCTGTTTCCTTCCTAGTTTTTTCACATTGATGCTATACGGCTGGGTTTTTACTTGGTTTCCCTGTCTAGGCTTCTAGTTTCCTATTGAGATTAAAGACTGCGGTGTCTGTCTTCCCAGTATTGGTTTCTTTAAGGAACCCTCTGAAGTTTTATATGATCCTCACGAGGGTATGAAGGCCTCCTCCTAATCCCTGAATAATAAAGCATGGTAGGTGTGTGGCCTAGGCTGGCCAATCAGAGGACCCTATCTTCCTTAGCGGTGGTGGTTGGTTCAGGAATAGGGAAAACCCATGCCAGCCCAATCAGAACTCTTATTAGGCTTTTTTTTTTTTTTAGACTAAAGTTGCCTGGAAAGATGCTGTCTATCCATTAGGACTGCTGAGCTTGGGGAAAGTGAGACAGGAAGAGCTAGCAGCCATCTTGCCCTTGGCAACAGAGCCTACGTGCAAGGGAAGCCACGCAGAGGCAAGGAGTTCAGAGGTAAGAATGGTGGATTGGATTATGGCTCCAAATCTTCATGCTTAATTTGAAATTATACATATAGAGAGACAGATCTATCTATCTATCTACCTGCCTATCATCTATCTCCATCTACCTCTATATCTATCCATCTCTCTGTCTCTAATCTTCTGCCATTTGACTTTGCATTGCCTCCCACTAGAGTAAATGGAATTTACATCTGTGCCCATTGACTTTGGACTTGGCCATATGACTTATTTTGACCAGTCGACTAGGGATGAAAATGACCAGTGTGGGGGCGCCGGGTGGGTCAGTCTGTTAAGCATCTTTGGCTCAGATCATGATCTCATGGTTCATGAGTTTGAACCCCGCATCAGGCTCTGTGCTGACAGCGAGGAGCCTGGAGCCTGCTTCAGATTCTGTGTCTCCCTCTCTCTCTGCCCCTCCCCTGCTCATACTCTGTCTGTCTGTCTCTCTCTCTCTCTCAAAAATAAATAAACATTAAAAGAAAAAGAAAGAAATGACCAGTGTGCCCATTCTAAGCTGAGGCCTTATGAGTTTCCACCAACAATTTTGGATCTTCTGCTTCTGTTCATCCCTCTGCTTTGGTCCCAGGATGAAGACATGGAGCAGATTTGTAGCCAACTTGAAGCCTGAGGTCCCGCTGAGTCCATCCATGCCCAGCCAATGTTAACTTAAAGATAGCCAATCTGCAGACTTGTCAGCATGAGATAAATGTTCATTGTCGTAGGCCTTTGAGATTTTCAGGCTACTTGTTACATAGCATTGAGGTTTGGGGGCTACTTGTTGCAAAGCATGTTTATAGCAAAAGTAACTAACATAGATGGTCAGTGAAAAAGAGTTCTGAGTGTATCATTTAAACGTTTGATCACATTGCATCTGAAGTCAATGCCACCCACTTATGTGAGTTGACTTTTTATTATTAGGAACTAAACGGGTCCCGACCAATGCAGAATTCCTTCATAAGCTCCTAGGATGTAGTCGTATAATCTTCACTAAGTCATTATCAAATCCCTCCTCCAGAATATTGGTTCTGTATATCTGCTGGCATCCTGACTTAAGTGGTCAGATCACAAGCGACTCTATTGCCAAAGCCTGACCTTTAATCTCACCCAACACCCAACATTGAACAGAGCTGGTGTATCCCAACTGCCAAATAATTGTGTCCTTTTTCCTCGAGGCTGATATCTGCCCTAATTACAGCTGAACTTGCCCTATCCCTCGGATGCTGCCCTTTTTAGATCCAGCCTCTGCTGCTGGGTCTGTTTCTTCAGTTCCTTTGGTCTACTTAACATTTGGCTGTACTCTTGCCCACAAACCTACATATCGGAAACAGAATACACTTTTACTACGACAATGTAAATGAAGTAAATATAAAAAATAAGTGCAAGATAAACATTTCACCTTACGTCATGATGTTATCTTTGTCTTTACTGCAAATAGAATGTTTT
The DNA here is from genome assembly GCA_030068075.1 of Paguma larvata. Classification (NCBI taxonomy): domain Eukaryota; kingdom Metazoa; phylum Chordata; class Mammalia; order Carnivora; family Viverridae; genus Paguma; species Paguma larvata. The sequence continues at coordinate 102,293,638 of CM057828.1, forward strand.
TTTTTTTTTATTCTAACTTACCCTGAATTCTATTCTGGAGTTAAATTTGTGAGGAGAGGAAATCTGAAAATGTGAGTCAACTTTGTCAGAATCTAGATATGGGAGGATGGGGAGCAAAATTGGTGCATGTCCTCCCATGGAGCAGGTGCATAGCTCCAAGAATATCCACGTGTTAGCAGGGATTATTTATAAAGCATAGATGACATTAGGCCAAATTTTTAGATTGCTCTTTAGACTCCCTAATTCTTCTTTTAAAAAATGTATATAATTTTCAGACATTTAAAAGATATTTTAAAATTCAAGCACAGATAATAATATAGAAAACACAAATAATGTAACAAACATCTCTACTCTGACAATCCAAGATTTGTAACTGTTATACTTTTGTCTTATGTGCTTTATCTTTTTTCCTTCACAGAAATAAAACATGAATATAGCTAAAAGTTCCTTTAACCACTACTCTTAGTTCTTTGCCCTCTCCCTTTCCACCCAACGAGCAGACAAGTTCTTCTTAATTCAAATCCATGCCATTTTATTGTTCAAGTTGTTTTGCCACTTGTTTTTAGTCCATGTGTGTGGGTTTTTTTTGGTGGTTTGTTTGTTTGTTTGTTTGAGAGAGAGAGAGTGCATGATAGGGTAGAGGCAGAGAGAGGGGGACAGAGGATCAGATCTGTGCCGACAGCAGAGAGCCTGTTGCGGGGCTGGAACTCAAAAACTGTGAGATCATGACCTGAGCTGAAGTTGGATGCTTTTAGCCCATGATCCATCCAGGCGTGCCTCCATGTGCGTGTTTTTTTGATAGTGTATGTTTATTTTCTTTTTAATTTTATTTAAATCCAGGTTAGTTAACATATAGTGTAATAATGGTAGAATTTTATGATTCTTCATTTATATAGGACACCCAGTGCTCATCCTAACAGGCAGCCTTGTTAATGCCCAGCACCCATTTAGCCCATCCCCCCACCCAACACCCCTCCAGCAACCCTCAGTTTGTTTTCTGTGTTCAAGACTCTCTTATGGTTTGCCTAGTCCATGTGTTTTTGAGATCTGTGCACACTGAACTGCATGGATCTAGTTTATTCCTTTTAATGACATCATAGCATTACAATGTATGCATATACCATATTTTATATTTTTATATCTATTCCTCTACTGATATATTTAAGTTATTTCCAGTTCTCTTGCTATTCTAGAGAATGTTCTAAGAACATCGTTGTACATGTTTTCTTTTTTTCTTTTTTAATTAAAAAAAATTTTTTTTTAACGTTTATTTATTTTTGAGACACAGAGACACAGCGTGAGCAGGAGAAGGGTAGAGAGAGAGGGAGACACAGAATCCGAAGCAGGCTCCAGGCTCTGAGCTGTCAGCACAGAGCCCGACGCGGGGCTCGAACTCACAGACCGCGAGATCATGACCTGAGCCGAAGTCGGCCGCTTAACCAACTGAGCCACCCAGGCGCCCCTGTTTTCTTTTTTTAATGTTTACTTATTTATTTAAAATTTAAAATTTTTTTATTTATTTTTGAGAGAGAGACAGAGCACAAGCAAGGGAGGGGCAAAGAGAGGGAGACACAGGATCTGAAGCAGGCTCCAGGCTCTGAGCTGCAAGCAGAGAGCCCGAGGTGGAGCTTGAACTCAGGCACCGTGAGGTCATGACCTGAGCCGAAGTCAGACGTTTAACCAACTGAGCCACCCAGGAGCTGACCATGTTACTCAGGATGTCTCACCTCCTTTGGAAAAATACAAAAACCTTAGCACCTTTAGTTCTATACAGCAGCAGTCTATCTTACATGCTATTTTCTGAGGCACTTGAGTTCCTCTCTCTCTATATTCCTCATCAGTATAATATACAGTTAGACAGTGACAGCATATTTAGATGTATTTAAAGCTTTATCAGTTTCAGAGCGCCTGGGTGGCTTAGTCGGTTAAGCGTCCGACTTCAGCTCAGGTCATGATCCCTGCGTCAGGCTCCCTGCTGTCAGCACAGAGCCCACTTCAGATCTTCCGTTCCCCTCTCTCTGTCCCTCCCGCACTCCCGCTTATGCTCTCTCTCAAAAATAAATAAAAAATTTAAAAAAAATAAAGCTTTATCAGTTTCTTTGCTCATGATTCCTTTTCTTTGGGGGGAGGAGTCATTTATTTTTGCTTTTGTATGCATATGTATGTGTGTGAAAAATAGACCACACAGATAAAACTATGTGAAAATGTGCAAGTCCTGCAGTATTTATCTATGAGTAATAAGGTATCTGAAATACACTTCAAAATAACCAGGGAGGGGAGAGAGTTGGTGATGGCATAGATAAAGTGAGATTAGTTGTGTATTGAAGATTATTAAAATTGGATTATGGATACAGGGAGCTTATGCTACTTGCTCTATTTTTTTGTATAACTGAAAATTTTCATACATGTTAAAGAATTTCGAAAAAAAGGAAAAAACACTGTACTGACAGTAGCTGTCCTGAGTTCCCATACTCACTCTGTAGCAGACTAGCTGTGTCCGTTTTTCAAGTCACTTTCTTCCTCTGGGCCTCAAGTTTCTTCTCTCTAAAATGAGAGTTGAAACCGTTGATATTTAAAATCCTTTCCTGCTTGGATATGGTAAGAGACATCATAAATCTTTTTCATCTTGCTATTGTTTTTTATTTTTATTGAAATGTAATTCGCACACCATGTAATTCACCATTTTAAGGTTTACAATTCAGAGGTTCTTAGTACATTCACAAGGCTGTGCAATCATCACCACCATCTAATTCTAGAACATGTTCATCTCCTCAAAAAGGAATCCCACACCCATTAGCATTCACTCTCAATTCTCTTACCCTAGTCCTTAGCAACCGCTAATCTATTTTCTGGTTCTACAGATTTACCTGTTTTGGAAATTTCATGTAAATGGAATTAGATAATCTTTTTTATTTTTATTTTTTAGATCATTTTTTCACTTAGCATGTTTTCAAGGTACTTCATTCCTTTTTACGGCCAAATAATATTCCATTGTATGGATAATATCACATTTTGTTTGCTCACTTATCGGTTGATGGATATTTGGGTTATTTATCCCTTTTGGCTCTCATAGCTAATGCTGCAATGAACATTCATATGCTTGTGCACATGTCTTATCAATTCTCCTTGGTATAAACCTAGAGGTAATGCTGAGTCATATGGTAACTTTGTATTTAATTTTTTGAGACACTGCCAGGCTGTTTTCCACAGTGGCTGCATCATTTTACATTACCACCAGCAATGCATGAGGGTTTCAATTTTTCCACACCCTCATCAGTACTTTTTATTTTCTGTGTGTGTATGTGTGTGTGTGTGTGCTTTTCATTTCCTTTTAAATTATAGCTATTATAGCAGATATAAAGTGGTTTCTCATTATGGTTTTAACTTTCACTTCCCTAATGACTAATGATATTGAGCATCTTTTCATGTCCTTACTTACTGGTCATTTATAGATTTTCTTTGAGAAATGTCTTTTCAATCTTTGCCCCTCCTCCCCCCATTTTAAAAGTAGGTTCCATGCCCAACACGGGGTTCGAACTCACAACCCTGAACCTGAGAGTCTAATGCTCTACCGACTGAGACACATAGGCATCCCTGCCTATTTTTTTTTAATTTTTTAGTGTTTATTTTTGATGGAGGGCAGTGGGGAGGGTCAGAGAGCGACAAGGACACAGAATCTGAAGCAGGCTCCAGGCTCTGAGCTGTCAGCACAGAGCCCAATGCCGGGGCTCAAACCCATGAAGCGTGAGATCATGACTTGAGCCAAAGTGGTCACTCAACCGCCTGAGCCACCCAGGTGCCCCAACCTGATTTATTCCTGATAGGTCCCAGTTACTGAGAGACTTCCAGTTCCAGAGGGAGAATCTCAGTTAGCCCCTAGTTTCAGGCTAATTGGAAAGTAGACCCTCAGACAGTGGCTTTTAAGGTATGCAAATATATACAGTCCTGTGGTGCTGTAACGGTTAAACCTGCTGGCCTGCAGACCACAACATCTGGAAGTGTCTCCTTGGGGACAGTTGCAAAAATCGGGGCTCCAGATGAGTCCTGTCTGGGAGGTACCAGAAAACTGTAGCAAAGGCAAGGGAGAGTGCGAAGATGGCATCCCCAGGCTACATTCCCTGAGAGCATTTCTGTAGCCTCTGGAGGTATGACAGCCTGAAATGTGCCCCTTTATTCATGTCTTTGGCCCATTTTTTAACTGGATTGTTTGTTTTTTGGGTGTTGTTTAACAAGTTCTTTATATATTTTGGATACTAACCCTTTATCAGGTAGATCATTTGCAAATATTTTCTCCTATTCCAAAAGTTGCCTTTTCATTTTGTTGATTATTTCTGTCACTGTGCAGAAGGTTGGTTTTGTTTTGTTTTTTTCCTGTGGTCTCAATAGTTTATTATTGCTTTTATTTCCCTTGCTACTGGGGACCTTATCTAGAAAATAGTTGCTAAAGCTAGTGTCAGAGAAATTACAGCCTGTGCTCTCTTTCAGGATTTTTATGGTTTTAGGTGTTTGTTTTTTTTTTTTAATGTTTATTTATTTATTTATTTTTAAATTTTTTTTTTTACATTTTTATTTTATTTTTGAGAGACATAGAGACAGAGCGTGAGCAAGGGAAGGGAAGAGAGAGAGGGAGATACAGAATCTGAAGCAGGCTCCAGGCTCTGAGCCGTCAGCACAGAGCCCGACTCGGGGCTTGAACTCACAGACCGTGAGATCATGACCTGAGCTGAAGTCGGCTGCTTGGCTGCTTAACCGACTGAGCCACCCAGGCGCCCCTATTTATTTTTGAGATAGAGAGAGAGAGTGTGTGTGTGTGACTGGGGCAGAGAGAGGGAGACAGAGGATCCAAAGCAGGCTCTGAGATGTCAGCACAGAGCCCAGGTCAAGCCTCAAACTCATTAGCTATGAGATTATGATCTGAGTCAAAGTCAGATGCTTAACCAACTGAGCCACCCAGGCGTCCCACGATCATATGATTCTTATCTTTTCTCTTATTGATGTGATGTATCACATTGATTGGTGTGCAAATACTGTACCACCCTTGCAACCCAGGCATAAATCCCACTTGATCATGGTGAATTGCTTTTTAAATGTTTTGTTGGATTGGGTTTGTTAGCATTTTGTTGAGGAATTTTGCATCTGTGTTCTTCAGAGATATTGGCCTGTAGTTTTGTTATCTTTCTTTCTTTCTGTTTTTTTTTTTTGTGTGTGTGTGTGGTGTTTTTATCTGGTTTTTGCGTCAGTTTAATGCTGGTCTCATACAATGAATTTGGAAGTTTTCCTTTCTTTTCTATTTTTTGGAATAGTTTAAGAAGAATAGGTATTAACTCTTTAAATGTTTGACAGAATTTGCGTGTGAAGCCATCTGGTCCTAGACTTTTGTTTGTTGGGAATTTTTCCCCCAAGTTTTTTATTTAAGTTATAGATAACGTGTATGGTAAAATTGGTTTTAGGTATAGAATTTAGTGGTTAATCACTTACGTATAACACCCAGTGCTCATCACAACAGGTGCGCTCCTTAATACCCATCACCTATTTAGCCCATCCCCCACCCAACTCCCTCCATCAACTCTGTCTGTTCTCTAAATAGTTAAGAATCTCTTACGGTTTGCTTCCCTCTCTCTCTTTTTTCCCCCCTTTCCCTGATGTTCATCTGTTTTGTTTCTTAAATTCCACATATGAGTGAAATCATATGGTATTTGTCTTTCTCTGACTGACTTATTTCACTTAGCATAATACACTCTATTCCCATTCATGTCATTGCAAATGGAAAGGTTTCATTCTTTTTGATATCTGAGTAATGTTCCATTTTATACATACATATATATGTATGTATATATGCCCCATGATTATCTGATTCTTATCCTTTCTCTTATTGATGTGATGTATCACCTTGATTGGTTTGCAAATATTGAACCACTCTTGCAGCCCAGGCATAAATCTCATTTGATCATGGTGAATATTTTTTTAAATGTATTGTTGGTGCGTGTATGTATATATATGTGTGTGCGCGCGCGTGTGTGTGTGTTTATAGCAACACTATCAACAATAGCTGCATACACCACTTCTTTACCCATTCATCAGTTGACGGGCATTTGGGCTTTTTCCATAATTTGGCTATTGTTGATAGTGCTGCTATTAAACATCAGAGTGCCTGTGCCCCTTGTGCCTCAGTATTTTGTATCCTTTGGATAAATACATAGTAGTGCAATTACTGGGTCATAGGGTAGTTCTATTTTTAACTTTTTTTAAATGTTTATTTTATTTTTAAGAGAGACAGAGCATGAGTGGTGAAGGGGCAGAGAGAGAGGGAGACACAGAATCCAAAGCAGGTTCCAGGTTCCAAGCTGTCAGCATAGAGGCCAATGGGGGGCATGAACCCATGAACAGTGAGATCATGACCTGAGCTGAATTCAGATGCTTAGCTGACTGATCCATGCAGGTGCCCCATGTTTTTCTTTTCTTTTTTTTTAAATTTTTTTAACGTTTATTTATTTTTGAGAGACAGAGAGACAGAGCATGAGCAGGGGAAGGGCAGAGAGAGAGGCAGACACAGAATCCGAAGCAGGCTCCAGGCTCTGAGCCATCAGCACAGAGCCCGATGTGCAGCTCAAACTCACAGACCGTAAGATCATGACCTGAGCCGAAGTCGGCCGCCCAACCGACTGAGTCACCCAGGGGCTCCTCTTTTTTTTTTTTTTTAATGTTTATTTATTTTTGAGAGAGACAGAGACAGAGTGTGAACAGGGGAGGGTCAGAAAGAGAGAGAGATAGAGAATCAAAGCAGGCTCCAGGCTCCAAACTGTCAGCACAGAGCCCAATGTGTGGCATGAACCCATGAGCTGTGAGATCATGACCTGAGCTGAAGTTGGATGCTTACCAACTGAGCCACCCAGGCGCCCCTGTTATTGTGTATTTCTGTGGTAAGGGTCTCACTCATGCCCTCCACTCTTTTCTCATGTCCAGTGAGTATCCTTATGATCATTGCTTTAAGTTCTCCATCAGGCATGTTACTTATATCTGTTTCTCTTAGTTCTCTGGCCACGGCCTTGTCCTATTTTTTCGTTTGGGACAAACATTACTCTGTCTTCTCATTTTGTCTAAGTCTCTGTGCCTGTTTCTCTGTGTTAAGAAGGTCAGCTATGCCTCCTTTTCTTGAGTTTAATGACCTTATGAAGAAGAGGTCCTGTAGTGCCCTGCAGTGTAATGTCCTCTTTTCCCCAGGGCCTGACACTTCTGAAAGTGACTCCAGTGTGTGCTGCATGCGCTCTGCTATTGTGTCTTGGCCACTTTATCCTTTTGGCCAGTCATCTTCAGAGGCTTTCTTTGCCTGTTTGGGCAGTCTGTGGTCCCTGGCCCAAAATTGGTGAGTTTTAACTACGTGTACTCTGGTCAGCTTGTGAAATGAGACCCATTGCTACCGCCACCACAACAAAGGCTTGCAAAACTCTTGAGACAAGAGACATTGTGCTGGGAAGGGTGTGGGTTGGTCTTCTGAGGGAGGGTCCCACCGTACTGGGACTGAGGCAAGTGTGACTGGGAAGAGAGAGTGGTTATTCTGGAGCATGGGGGGTGAAGCTTGGTGTAAGCAAATTAGGTAGCAAGTATGGGCACTGTGCTGGTACCTGCAGGTGGCTCTGTGTTTATGGTGAGCGGTGGGGGAGGGAAATGGCAGCAGCTAGCTCTTTTGTTTCCAGAGGGTTCTCTCTATGTATGCTGCCTCTCTGGGATATGCTCCAAGATGAGCAACTGACCTCACCACTGTGTGGCTGGGGTACTCTTCAGATTGCTGTTTCCATGTCGTATGCCCATGGGTTGTTTGCTTGCCTTCTCTCCAAGAGCATCCCCAATGGCCTGTGAGCTCTCCTAGAGACAAGCACACTGATCTTTAAAACTCCAGGCTTTAAGCCCCACTGGTTGCAAGAATTTGCAAAATTTGAGTCCTCTTGCTTTCCAGGCCAGTTGCTATGGGGATTTGTTTTCCTTGTGTCTTCCTTTGTGTGCTAGCTTGTCTCTCACCCTCCTCTGAGACCACAGCTCTCTCCCCACTGCAGCAGCCACAATCCATTTCTTTTCCAAACCATGTCTCTGCACTTCCTACTTTCTTCAATGTGACCTCTTCTCTACCTTTAGTTGTAGAGTTTGTTCTGCCAGTCTTCAGATCAATTTCTAGAGTATTTAGGATGATTTGGTAGTTATCTAGCTGTATTCATGGGACAAGGTGAGCCTAGGGTCCTCCTACTCTGCTACCAACTTCCCTTCTCCCTTTTCTCCCTCTAGACCACGTATTATTAGAGTTATGGTGGACATATTATCCTCTTTTCTCTAAAACTCTATTTTTTTCTCACTCATCTGTGATGTCTTCTGGGTTAATCCAACCAGTCTCTTGATTTCCTCTTTAGCTATATCTAATCTGCCGTTCAACTTATTCACTAAAGTATTATTTATTATTTTTAGAAATTTGATGATTTTGCATTTCTACTTGTTCTTGTTTTGTTTATTCTTGTTCTTACATTTTTTCTTTTAGATAGTCTATAATTTTAAAATGCTTATTTTTTAGCATCAATACTATTGTTCTACATTTAAATCTTAGGTTTACATAGTTATTGTAAGATTATTAATTTCTCAGGGAAGAATTTTTTCTTTTCCCTGTTCCCTATCTTCAGGGGAAAGTGAAGCTTTAATTCACATTTACTACAGTGGTTCTCACTTCCTTTGTGTTTCTGAAACCTGGGAATTCAAATTTCTTTCTTGAGTATTCAGTGTTGCAGTTAAAAGAAAGCTTTTGAACTTATTTAGCAGTTCTAGGTGTTTGTCACTGGAGAATTTTCAGGTTATCCGGTCTGCCAACCTGCCAAACTCGAAGGTTATTACTTAACTGTGTGTATGTATGTTAATTTAAACAACTTTTGAATTGTGGTAAAGTACATACCATAAAATTTATGAATTAGCTTTTAATGATGGGTAAAACTGAAAAAAGGATGTCCATTTTTAGCTGCAGTATTAGAAAGAACTTCTTAATAAGTTAGTCAGGAAGCTAAGGTTTTCCAAAAGAAGGAAAGACAGAGGCAGAGTGAAAGACATATTCTGGGAATACATGGTACATGGTACAGGAAATGATGTGAGCAAATTTCTGGAATAGTAAATTGTCGACAGAACGTAGAGAGTCTTGGCTGTCAGCTTAAGGGAATTTGGACTTTGAAAGTCTTTGAAAGTTTTCAAACTTGGTTCATTTTGAAGGTTAGTCTTGGCGGTAATATATAGAATGGTTTAGAGGGTGGTGAGATTGATGGCAGAGAGACCAATTAGGACCTTATTGCAGTAGCCCAAGAAGAAAGTATGAAGGCACGTAATAGGGGTAAGGCCTGACAAAGACTCAGAGCTGCTGAAATGATCAAACCATAATTGTGGTTATTAACCACATTGGGGCTGACAAAAGATGCTGTTATAGACAAATGGCAGCATTCTGTAGAGCTAAGTTGCTTCCCAATGGAGTAGCATTATGAACTCACAGACATTCTCTTTATAAGATGTCTGCTCATTAGCCTGTTGAGCTAGTTAGAGCTTTCCTGTGATTGAACCCAGGCTTGAAAAGCATGCATCAGTACAGTTTGAAAAATGGTTTTAAAACAAGGAAAGTAGAGGGCCGCCTGGGTGGCTCAGTCGGTTGAGCGTCTGACTTCAGCTCAGGTCATGGTTCCTGGATTGAAGACCCATGTCATGCTCTATGCTGACAGCTTAGAGCCTGGAGCCTGCTTCAGATTCTGTGTGTCTATCTCTCTCTGCCCCTTCCCCACTCGTTCTCTCTCTGTCTCTCTCTCTGTCTCTCTCTCTCTCTCTCCTAAAAATAAACATTAAAAAATAAAAACAGAAGCGCCTGCATGGCTCAGTCAATTAAATTTCTGACTTCGGCTCAGGTCGTGATCTCACAGTTCACAGGTTCCTCCCCACGTCTTGTACTGACAGCTCAGAGCCTGGAGCTTGCTTCGGATTCCATGTCTCCCTCTTTCTGCTCCTCCACCACTCACGCTCTGTTTCTCTCTCAAAAATAAAAAAAAATATTAAAAAAAATTAAAAAATAGAAATAAAAAAACAAAAACAAAACAAAACAAGGAAAGTAGAGCAAAAGAGAGAGATCCACTGCTCTACAGAGTATAAACAACTGTTCTTAGTATCCCCAGCAGGAGTTTTAAGTGGTCTCCTGCTGTTTGGTTCTATTGTTAACAAGATCTTCTGAAATCACTGATCTGGACTTTCTATCACCAAATTTCTTAGCAGGCCAATTCAATCACCTGTTTCTACTGGGTCAGCTGGCATGATGACAACCCAAACTGTCTTGGTTTGCGCTTGTTTTTTCAAGACTCTGGTGTATTCTAAGGTTATTGTCATACATGTGTCCTGAGTATGAGTCTCCCTTCCCTAAATTGTTGTGGGTTATTTTCTAACTTGTTTCTTAATTGGTTAAATTATTATTTTTATTATTTATTTATTTAATGCTTATTTATTTTTGAGACAGAGAGAGACAGAGTGCAAGGCAAGGGAGGGAGACAGAGGATCTGAAGCCGGCTCTGTGCTGACAACAGCCGGCCCAACTCAGGGCTCGAACTCAAAAACCATGAGATTATGACCTGAGTCAAAGTCAGACGCTTAACCGACCGAGCCACCCAGGCGCCCCTTACTTGGCTAAATTTAAATGGACACCTGCTATTCAGAAATGCCACATTTAGTGTTTAATTAATGAGTGATCTGATGAAAAGCAATAGAACTATCAAGCTAAGGAGTTTATTGGGGGCAAAACTCAAATGACTTGATTTTGAGAATGAGTTGTCAAGGTGTGGGTGTGGAAGGAGGGAAGAAAGAACCTGGAAAATAAAGGCAAATATTGATGTTCCCTCACCCAATTTACAACATCTGAATAGATTTTGCTTTCAACCTTTATATGTTCCTTCATGTGTTTTTCTAATTGCTAGTTTTGTTCATCATGTGACAAATTTCATTTCACAGATTTCACATTTTTGGTGTGTTTGTTCCACAGTGCTTTTTAAATTCATACTCTTGATGCCTAGCATGGTTTCTATTACCTAGTAAATATTCAACAAATCTTGTTAAATAAATTATTGAATGGGTGAATGCTGTTAAAAAGGAGTCGAGGGGTGCCTGGCCGGTTTAGTCGGTGGAAAATAGGACTCTTGATCTTGGGGTTGTGAGTTTGAGCCCCACGCTGGGTATAGAGATTACTTAAAAAATATCTTAAAAACAAAAAGAAGTTGAACGATATTTTGGAATCACATTTACTACACTACTAAGGAACATTAAGACACCTTTACCTTCCTTTTCTCCCTTTTCTTCTCTATCAACTGTTGTTAAGCACTCAGTATTCTAAGCACCGTGTTACATGCTAGAAATTACAGTGATTTGCACTTTCATCTTGAAATAATTTGGCAGTTGATAAAAACCTTTAAAGTTTATTGTTTAGGGGCGCCTGAGTGGCTCAGTTGGTTAAGTGTCCAACTCTTGATTTTGGCTCAGGTGATGATCTCATGGTTGGTGAGATTGAGCCCTGTGTTGGGCTCTGAGCCGAAGGCACAGAGTCTGCTTAGGATTCTCTCTCTCCCTCTCTCTCTGCTCTTCCCAGGTTTGTGTGCATGTGTGTGCTCTCTCTCTCTCTCTCAAAATAAATAAACATTAAAAAAAAAGTTTGTCATTTAAAAGTAGCCAGTTCTTGGATTTGATGACATGGTACAAGCATAAGGCTTACAGTTTTTTTATTGGTCTGAGTCTACACTTCATGGAACCATTAGATTTTTCATTTGATTTCATGTCATTTCATTTATTTATTTATTTACAGAGAGAGAGTGTGAGTGGAGGAGAGGATCAGAGGTAGAGAGAGAGAGAGAGAGAGAGAGAGAATCTTAAGCAGGTTCCACACTCAGTGCAGAGCCCTACATGAGGCTTGATCCCATAACACTGGGATCATGACCTGAGCCAAAATCAAGAGTTCATCGCTCAACTGATTGAGCCACCCAGGTGCCCCACCACTAGATTTTAAAAGTATTTTTGTCTTTGGTAGTGATAGCTATTTTACAATTTAAAATAGTTAGTGTTTGGAATAGGCATTTTTAGCCTGAGATTGAGTCATAAAGGTAAATGTATGGTCTTGAAGGAACAAAGACCCTCTGATAGTTTGTAAATATGTGCTGACTATATTTTTCTGAGGGATATAGATTCTCAAGGGAGTCCATACTCCCAAAAATGTTCCAAACAACTCTGTTTGCTTTGGTTCACTAAGCTCCCTAAATAGTGTTCTTTGCTAATAGTTAAGTGCTTGGGTAATATAGTCATAGTCCCTGTGTTTGACTCTTAGCTCTGCTATGTAATAGCTGTGTGACCTTAAATAAGTCACTGAATCTCTCTGGGCATCAGTTTCCTCATCTGTAAAATGGAGATAACAATAGTACTAGGTCATGCGGTTGTGGTAAGGATTACATGACAATATACGTATGTATAAATAGTTTGGAAAATGCTCAGCACATGGTACATAGTCTATATATATTCGCTATTGTTTTTATAATTATTACATACATGCGGCATTGATGATGGTGGTGAAAATCATGATGACTTATACCCTCCTGAAGCCACTTCAGAGTGAATAAAAATGAGCAACCATAAGAAATGTTGAATAACCAGCTGACCATTCTGGGTAAAGATAATACAGCTTTTCTCTTCTCGTTCTACTTGAAGGATAGCCAGACTCTTAAGCCTGGGTAATCTGATCTGACTGCCGAGATGAGCGTATTCAAGTTGCATTATAGAGGCAAAAGCATTTTGTCTCTTAGATTTAACTAACATGTGGACTGATTCTGTTTTTTAGCCTAGGATGGGACTGACTCATTGGCTTGGTTGTTTTTTTACCCCATGGAATGTGCATTGTTGATGCTTCACCAATGGTAAACAATGAATGGGGAAATGGGAACTTTTGATTAGCAGTCAAAGCTTTTCGGTGCCAATAAACTACTGTGACAATCTGACAAACATTTTCTTTAAGTCTCCATCTCTACCAGTTCACCTCTACTGCCGAAAGGGTTAGTCGAATTAGATGAGATGAAAATTTGTTCCAAAGGCCTTTAAGTTTTTCCAGCTTTTAATGACCAAAGTTTTCTTTTGATAATTGAATTTCAGGGTTATCTGTTCACCTTCTTTGGGTCAATTTTGCCTCCCCTCAAATGCCTGAAAGTGATTGTTCTCCTTGTATTATTTTTGAGGTCTCTACTTTTTTCTTCTTTCTTTCTTGTGCAAATAATTTCCAATTCCTGTAACAACTGCCCCCAGGAATTTGCTTCCTATAATAGTGGCTACTCCTTTCCCTGGGCTCTCCCTCTGGAGACAAACCCACTTCGGAACACCTGATCCAAGAGTGCCAGGTAGAAATTGGATAAAGCGATTTTATTCAGATGCTGGGTATCTATCAGACTTAATTGCTTGAATATTTTCAGTAGTGAAAGACTGAAGCCTAAAGTCTAACCCCTATTGCATGTTTTTCAAAGCGTAGTCCATGGGGACAGGACCAGCTACATAATTTTCAAGACCCAGTATAAAACGAACAGGAAAGGTCTCTTGTTCAAAAGTTAAGAATTTCAACAGCTACATGAGGGCATTAAACACAGCGAAGAGTCCTTTTGAGCACAGAGCCCTGTGCAATGGCACAAGGTGTATTTCCATGAGACTAAGTCTGTGTGGAGATCGTGGCATCAGAAGCTATGGAATCTGACTGGTAAATCTGATTTCTGGGGCCTACCAGGGAGTTAATGAATTAGAACCTCTGGAGATAGTGTTTGTGAATCAACATTTTTAAGAAGCTCTCCAATGTTAATTTTGTACACACAAAAAATGGATAACCTCTCACCTATTGCTTTCATTTGCTTGGAAAGAAAAAAAGCAATTCAATCTTTTAAAAGGGTATGGCTTGCTTGCCTTGATAGCTACCCGAGGTGGCTACCTTACACAACTTTCAGCTTTTTTGTTTTCTTTTCTCTTTCTCTCTTTCCTCTCTTTCTTTCATTCCTTCTTCTATTCTACATTTGTTTGGAGCCTGTCAGTAGTAGGCCGGGCGTGGCTAAACTTGGCTGATGACACCCAAGGCATATGAAACTATTAAACAAAGAGAACATTTGAGAAGAGTAAGACTTTCAATGGTTTAGGCACTTTTTCTGTAGAGATTGTGGTTTTTGTTTTTGTTTTCGTTTTTTTGCCAGAGCCCCCTTTGCTTACTGAGTTTGCTTTTACTCAAGAAGAAGAAGAAGAAGAAGAAGAAGAAGAAGAAGAAGAAGAAGAAGAAGAAGAAGAAGAAGAAGAAGAAAAGGAAAAAAATTAGAAAAATAATGCTGTGAGAAAAACTCCCAATTTCCAGTCCCATCCTCAGTGACTATTTGGTCACATTGATTGGAATTTAATTCCAGATCAGTCCTATTTCTTCCACAGTAAATGCCTGTCAGTTCTTGGCACTTATTTCTGCAAATTGTCTCTTCACTAAACTGCAACTTCAAGGGCTTGGGAATTCATACTGGGTAACCTAATGAGAGAATTCTTATCAACTTACCCTAAGCACTTGATTGTAAGTTCTGAGTTTAACTGTACATCATCAAGATATTTCAAGGTTAAGAAACCTCGTTTAGCACAACAAATGCTCTTTTTCCTTTTTCTTATTGGCTCACAGTTTTCTCTGTGTGGGTGAATGCTTAAGTAGTCACTGAGCAGAACAGATGCTGTCTTGATTTTTTCCTTAATAATTATGTATATATATAATTATTATATGCATACATATATGTATATATATATATATACATACTGTGTGTGTGTATATACACACATGGATGCATAAATGCACAATGGAATATTATCAGCCTTAAAAAGAAGAAAATCTTGTCACTTGCTACAACATGGATGAAGCTGGAGTTCATTATCCTAAGTGAAATAAGCTAGACAGAGAAATACAAATACTACTGCATGATATCACTTACACGTGGAATCTAAACAATGTTGAACTTGTAGAATCATAGAGTAGAAAAGAGGTTGCCAGGGGCTGTAGGTTAAGGGAAATAGGGAGAGGTTGGTAAAAGAGTACAAACTTGTCCTGATGAGTAGGTCTGAGGATCTAAGTTATAACATGGTGACCATGGTTGATACACTGTATTATATCAGTGAAACTTGCTAAGAGAGTAGAACTTAAGTGTTTTCACACACACACACACACACACACACATGCATGCACGCATGCAAGTAATTATGTGAGGTGATGTATGTGTTAATCAACTCACTGGGGGGATCCTTTCACAATGCACATGTATATCATGTTGTAAACTTTAAATATCTTACAGTTTTATTTGTTCAATATACCTCAATAAAGCTAAAAAAAAACCCTGTTATTTGAACTGTGCACAAAAAATTGGTGCATTTTATTGTATGTAAAGTGTACTTTGAGAAAGTTGATTTTTATAAACTACAAAAAGTGTTTGAAGAAGACTCTCACACACATCCATGAGCACATCACCCAGGGTTGATAAATGTTAAACCTTGGTTTATCTTTCTCCATATAGGAGAAATGAACTATTACCAATGAAGATGAATTCTTAGTTTCCAAGCCAATTTTCCTTCCCTTCCCATCAGCAAGTACATTCATAAAGTTGTGTTTCTTTTCTCTGTCCATTAAAAAATGTACTAATAGACATCTTCATTTCACTAAAGAAGATATCAAAGCTTGCAAGAACTGTGTGTAGGTCATAGTTAAATGGAAAGTCAGTTGGCAGCATAGCCAGTAATGAAGTTCTCAGTCATATGCTCATTCTCCAAGACTATGTCACCTAACCTGTGATTGTGGAGCTGCTGTTGTAATTTATGTAGTTATGAGGATGTTTATGCTGCTCTTTATCCTCAGTTTTAAACTTTACAAAAATGTGGCCTAAATGGGAATTTAGTGTGTTGTGATGTTTCTCTAAGTGTTTAAAATGGAATCCTCAAAAACTTCCAACTCCAAGACTAATGTGATATTTATCAATATATATTTGATATCATTTTAATTGCAATTGAGCAAGAATGCAGATATTTATGTTTTTCACTCTAATTTTGCCGTATCGATTACTAGATTATTTTTATTTTTTATTAAATTTTTTTTAATGTTTATTTTTGAGAGAGAGAAATAGACAGAGACAGAGCGTGAGTGGGGGAGAGGCAGAGAGAGAGAGGGAGACCCAGACTCGGCAGTAGGCTCCAAGCTTTGAGCTGTCAGCACAGAGCCCGATGTGGGGCTTGAACCCATAAACCACGAGATCATGACCTGAGCTGAAATCGGACGCCCAGCCGACTGAGCCACCCAGGTGCTCCTATTTTTTTTTTTAATGTTTATTTATTTTGAGAGAGAGAGAGTGTGAGAATGCATGACTGAGGGAAGGGCAAAGAGAGAGGGAGGGAGAGAGAATCCCAAGCAGGCCCTGTGCTATCAGTACAGAGCCTGATGTGGAGCTCGAACTCAAGAACTGTGAGATCATGACCTGAACCGAAATCAAGAGTCGGACACTTAACAACACTTGGCCATGCAGGCCTCCCAAGATTACTAGATTATTTTTAAAGCAACTAACACCATTGAATCCCAATGCTTCAAACTCCAATTAGCTGGCTGCATTTGACTGTTTTACACTGAAGGGGTTCAAAACATGCCACTCCAAAATATGATACTCTGGCATGTTGATGATTTGAGCTGAGAGCACTTGAGAACAGCAAATGCATGAAGGGCTCTCTACCCTGCCCCTTTCTACCTAAAAGCAGGCCATAAGTTTCCTACGAGAAAGGTAGCCTTTCTGTACCAGGAAGAGAACGTTCTTTTTTTCTCCCAGTTTTATCAAGATATAATTGTCATTTTAACATTGTATAAGTTTCAGGTGCACAACATAATGTTTGGATGTATGTATATGTTGCAAAATGGTCACCACAATAAGTTTAGTTGACATCCATCGCTTGAGAAGAACACTCATATTATCAGAGATTAAGATTCTATGCCCGAGTGGACATATACAAAGCAAACTACTAAAGTAACCCTTAGTTTCCCCACTATAGTTACTAGTCATTGTCCCACAATTTATTGTTCTTAGTGCAAGCCTCTTGGTCTTGTCATATCCCTAGAGTTCTTCATTTTTTGAAAAAATATGTAAGCTTTTGTGTCTAAAGTCATCGTCAGGTCTTCATTTTCTTTCTGATGATTCCTGTGTACATGTAAAACTATTAAATAAATCTGCATGTTTTTCTCCTTTTAATCTGTTTTATGTCAGTTTAATTCACATGCCAGCCATGGAACATAAGAGGACAAACAATCTCTCCTCTCCTACAACATATATATGATGCAGGTATAGGGACTGATTTGACATTCCTTGCTTTTTCTTTTGATTTATCTTTTTTTATGGTCCAACTTCTGCATTGTCCAGAATTTTTTCCTTCAGTTCTAATGTTCATATTTCAAAAACTTATAGATCTTGTGGGAGAAAAGAAGAGTTTAGCTGGTTTTAGGTATTTTGTAGTAATGAAGCTGATTTCCTTTGTAATCTTTTTGGGAAAGTCATAGAAACAGTTTTCTCAAAGAAGACTACTAATTTTGGTTTTCTCTAGCAGATAATTTGGCCTTTTTTTCTTCTTGAAAATAGTAATTGTTCTGATTAGGAAAATAATGAATGAAATAATTCTTCCTTTCTTTATAGAGGTAAAAAAAACAGTTGTGAACTCAAGTTTAAGTTCACAATGGAGTGTAGAGTACTTTTTCTTTTACCCTTTAGAATTTGAAAGCTGCACCTTCATTGCTTGTCATTTGAGATACAACTTCAATTCCCATTGGCTATTGACTCCCATATCACAATGGAACCTAAGTCTGCTCCTCCATCAAGTCCAATATCATCATTTCGGCAACATATCGTAATGTCACTGAAGCCTCATTCTGGGATGGCTACAACTAGATTATGAATGTTACTCACCCAGTGATGCATTCTCCTTGTTAACAACATCTGATAATTGTAGAGATGACTACATCAGACTGGCTGTGCCACAGGGCACTGTTGTGTCATTGGTGACTGGTATGGGGAGTAGGGGTGGAAGGGACTCTTTTCTTGGTGCTGCAGAAGATGAAGAACTCCACTCTTCTGTGGTGGGGAGGTGTGACACCATAAGAATGGAGAGAGCAGAGATTCTAAAGATCCACAGCTGACCCCGGAAGATACTGAATTTACTGAATTCTCCCTGGTTTTTGGACAGCGAGTCATAAGACAATATACAAAGATTAGTAACTGAAGTACAACCTGGGAGAGAGGTCTGAGAAATCGGCTTTGGAGCATTTAATGGTGACATTTAGGTAAGTGATATGGGTGAAGCCAGTATGGACATGGGCCTCAGGGGAATGTCCCTCAGGTGAAGTATGTTGGCAATACCCTCATTAGCTGAGAAGGTGCGAGCATTCT
Organism: Paguma larvata; assembly: GCA_030068075.1. Taxonomy (NCBI): domain Eukaryota; kingdom Metazoa; phylum Chordata; class Mammalia; order Carnivora; family Viverridae; genus Paguma; species Paguma larvata. The sequence goes on from CM057828.1 coordinate 102,312,126, forward strand.
GAGGAAACGATGTGGTTTATTTTATCATTGTGAGCGTCAGGAATTGGCAGTAGTGATCTGGGAATGGGATCAAGGCGACAGAGAATGAGAGGTAAAATCTTGGGAAAATAACACTCTTTCTCACATGTTTTAGCACACAATGGACTGTTCCAGAGGAAATTTCTTGGAGTAAAGCATTTTGTCAAAGCAAATCATTAAGAGAGAGAAGGATGCTTTTAAAAAAGATTTGAGATCTTGGAACAATCTCTTTTCTAATTGTCTTTTTTTATATAGCTCTGTCCCTTTTAGCAGACCTTTTATTAAGCCTGAGACTCTTGTTCTTCTCATCTTTTCCCTATATGATTTGGTATACTAGGTCAAATTTGCCATCCAAAGGTGTCTGTGTTTTGTTTCTAATGTGCTGTGAAGTGTATGAATGTCTTCCTTGATTTCGATCTCAAAAGCTTTATGTCTTTTGACATGGAAAAATAGAAGTTATTATTGTTATATCTTTTACAAATTATGTAAACTTAAAAAAAGGTAATTTACACTTTCATTGTAAACTACTCCTTGGAAGGAATTTATTCCTTTAATTTCTATAATCTAATTTGCATTAATTTTATCTCTTGCAACCTTAACTGGGTGGCCTAATGTATCAGTCTTAAGAGCATTTTATTCATGCTCCTTGTGATTTTAGCAACTTTAATCGCTTCTTAGAATTTACATTTCCAGGCTTGAACAGTTCTCTATTTATTTAGGGCGCAGGTTCCTCATACACTAGACTCTAGGCCTTCTGATATAGATCTGGGCACCTTTTTCCAGGATTCTGTTTTCTCTTGCTGTGGTTCAGGGAAGGACAAGCAAGGTATGGGCATAAATGTTCTTGAAAGCTTATGGATTTCCTCTAATCAATAATAAGAGTTTTGACAGTTAAGGCAATTACCTCTTCAGAGTGTGATAAATTCATCTTAGACCTGAAGGTGAGAAAAACATTTTTCTATGCCAACCAGTTTCACCCGGCTATCCGAAAGTACAGTGTTCTCATTGAAGCCTTTCCAAAGCCAAGGCAAAAAGCAAAGAAATATGACCATTTCAGAAAAGCGAAAACCTAGTTTTTTGAAATTCTTTCGGTGAATGAAAAAGCGAACTTTTGGCTGGAGGGTGGAGAAGTTCTACTTTCTTTTCTTATAAAGTATGTAACCAAACCATTCTTGGTTTCTTAAAAGCTAGAGTTCAATAGAAACCCACTCACTCTGGGAAACACAGTATTTAATGCCTAATTAGTTTCTGATCTGCCATTACATTAAAAACATTTTACAAATTAGTCTGAATTACATGTATCTTGAGTGAGTGGGTTCACATTTGTTTTTTTAATAAGTAGGGCATAAACCATAATACCTTAACAAGGTAATAAAAGGTAAACGCTATCGTCTTGCACAAGACTTGGCTAATGCTTTCGGATTTACTTCGGAAGCTTTCACAGTCGACGCCTAGCAATATATTGGCCGTTGGCAGAAACACGAACCAGCCTAAATCCCAAAATTTTGGCTTCCGCCCAAGGTGTGTAGCCCGTATCCATAGAGACCGGAAAAAGCGTCCCTTAGCCGGGGCGGGCCCCTGCCTCTTCTGTTCTAAACTGCTTCCGCTTTCGATGGGAGGAAAAAGACGAAGGAGATTTGTGTGAGCGCCCGTGGAGCACTTTCTCTTGGTCCCTTCGTGCTCAGTACTGTTCTCGTTGAGTTCCTGGCCGAACCACAACTCCCAAGATGCTACCACGTTCTAGAGCGGTCAGAAGAGCAGTTTCCGGTTTGGGCCAGCGCGCCTGCGCACGAGCTGTGACTTTATTGGGTCGAACCGCCTCGTGCGATGCGCGTCACGGCGACGTGCATTCGTGGGGGCGGGAAGACGCGGCGGCGGCGGTCGCGGCGGCGCGAGCACGAGCCCAGACGCGGTATCGCGGCGGCGGCAGCGGCGCGGCTACTCCGGGTTCGGTCCCCTCCCTCCTCCGCTCCCCCCTCCTCCCCCTCCCCTCAGCTGTGGTTCCCGAGGAGTCCGAGACGTACGGCGAGGCGGCGAGAAGCTCTGGGTGAGGGTCTCTGGAGTGTGAGCGCCGTTTCAGGGGCGAAGAGGGAGAGCCCGGGGTCGAGAAGGAGGTGAGGGCTCTGAGGGGTAGAGTGTCCCCGGCGCGGGCCGGGGAGCGCGCGCTCCGTCCCAGCCTTCAACCCGGCCTCCTTACCTGGCCCGCGCGCTGTGCTGTGGCCCGGGGGGCCGACCGAGAGGGGCCTGGAGCCGCCCTCCTTTCAACCGCTTTCTGTGGCGCCTGGCGCCCACCACACGCCTCGCCCCTCCCGGCACTGCGTCCGGAGCACGGTCTCAGCTCTTCTCCCCTTCGCGTGCAGTTGCCCTTCCTTACTGCCCACCGAGAGAATCTGCCCTCCCTTTCTTCATTTTTGTCTCTTTTATTAATTAGTTCTAGGAATTTCTTTGGTGGCAGGCTTCTAATGGGGATCTACTTAGTGCTACTTTTCTGGTCCCTGGGGTAGGAAGATTTTTTCCTTACCTTTTCTTTGGTGGCGCTTCAGGCAACCTACTTGGGATAGTTAGTACCTTGGGCCCTGTTTTCCTAAGCCGGGTTTGGCTTTTCGTCTGTCATCGCTTGCTTCTTTTAAAACTGATGCTGGCAGGGTTTAAATCCGTTCTTCCAGGGGTCCATGAGAGAGTTTGGATTGGAAACTGATAGGTAGCTCTTTCTTTTTTTCTTTATCTTTCTGGCTTTTGACATTAAATACAAATACATTTGTCTCTGGAATTTGACTTTATGAGACAGCCCAACTGTGACTTTTGGTAGAAGGATTCAAATGTCAGATTGGAATTTTACTGGGTGTGATGACTTCAGTGCAGGTTGTTGGCATTTTTATAGTATACTGGCCTTTTAATATTTTTATTTTTAGATTCTGGATTTCACAGCCTTAGGTTAACTTCATTAGATCTCTTCCAAAAGCAGTGCCCCTATTCCCAAGAAACCGTCTACAATTTGAAGAAATCTGTTGTAACATTTAAAATCATTTGATCACAAAACTTTTCAGTGAAATGTTAAAAATAATTTCCTTCAACGCAAAGCTTTAATTTTGGAGGGGAGATCTTACACTGTTATTTCTGAAGTTTGAAGTGTTCTCACATCATCCAAACGCCACCTGTATGTCTACTTTTACTACCCTCTGACTTTTGTTGCTAGAATTTGATAGATTTTTCTACTTTTTCATTTCATACAAATGAAAATTTTCATTCGTAATTTTTATTTTATAGAAATTTCGTTTCTAATGCTGTTGTTCATAGATGTTTTCATGCTTTCTCATACGTGTCTCAAGAGTGCTGACTGTGATGATCTGTAACTAAAATAATTTCATCAATAGTTGGGACTTCTGCACATGTGGTGGCAGCTGCTTGGTGGTGAATTATTATGAACTTTGAAAACATTTCAGATTGATTTAAATATGAAAGACATTTCTTTTAGCTTCTATTTGTAACTGCATACCCACCAGTTTATGTTTATATCTATGCTTTATAGTCTTAGTCGCAGATTTTGTCTTCTTACCTGAATGTTAGGGATGAGAAAAGGATTTCCAGAGCCTAAAAGAGTTTGTCTTTTTTCTAATCCTAGATTATGAATAAGTAAAGGGATGGATTTTTTTTTTCACCAGTGGTATCAATTTAGCTGATAGACTTTCATTGGTATAAATCACATCATGTTTTCCAAAATGAAAATAATTTTATCCTTTATCTCAGGGATCAGTAGATTTAATGGCTTGTGGGGCAAGTTTTGCTAGCTAGTTTTGTAAATTAAGTTTTTATTGGGATATAGCTATATGTATTCATTTTGATGTTGTTTGTGGTTGCTTTTGCAGTGCAAGGGTAGAATTGAGTGAGTAGTGGGACAGAGACTCAAATGGCCTGCAGAGCCTAAAATATGTACTGTATGGCCCTTAATAGAAAAAGGCCAGACTTGCTGACTCCTACTTTATTTTATTAAAAATCATGTATATGTAATGTAGAAAGTTAAAATGAATCAGAAAAGTATAAAGAAGAAAGTAAAAATTGTCTAGAATGACACCACTCAGAATGGTTGGTTTTTGTGATTATTCTTATAGAATCTGTTAGTTGTTTTTGTATAAATGGGCTCATATTGTTAAGTGTTGGCTTGTAACCTGGTTAAAAAAAACTAGTGTCTATTTATATGTATTTATTTGTGTATTTTATTTTAATTAGGCTCCATGCCCAACATGGAGCTCAAGTCATGACCCTGAGATTAAGAGTCATATGCTCTACCAATTTAGCCAGCCAGGTGCCCCCAAACTCAGATTATTATTACATTGCTATTGAATACATTTGTATTCCGCATCAAAGAGCTTACTGGAAAGGGGCTGGATGAACCAGGTTTTCCTCATTTGTTTACCAATTAAGATAAAAAGAAAATCAGGAATAATAGATGCTTGACGGTGGTGGTGGGGAGCACTTACTATGTACTAGGTGGTTTTCCAGTACCTCACATGTATCAAGTTACTTACTGCAGCAGCTCTGTAGAGACATGTACTGGTATATTTATTTATTTACTTATTAAAAAAATTTTTAATGTTTGTTTTTGAGAGAGAGAGAAAGGAGGGGAGGAGGAGAGAGAGAGAGGGAGATACAGAATCCGAAGCAGGCTCCAGGCTCTGAGCTGTCAGCACAGAGGCTGATGCGGGGCTTGAACTGATGAACTGGGAGATCATGACCTGAGCCAAAATCAGACACTTTACTGACCCAGGCGCCCCACTAGTATCCATATTTAAAGATGAGGAAACTGAGGTACAGAGAAATTAACTGCCCAGGTTTATCACCTAGTTAATGGTGGATTGGGATTTAAATCCATGCAGTCTGGTTTGAGGACCCAGGCTCCCAATGTGCTACAGAGCCTCTCTGCTCAGCTCAGTCTAGAAAGTTTAGATAGTTCAGATGTATATGATGGAGAATTTTGTTACACACTTTATTCCAGTTTCACTCTCTGTAGAAACCTACTGTTAGTAGTTTGGTATAGAGATTGCCACCTCTTTGTTTATACAAATGTTTGTTCACAAATCTGTCTACATGTGCAGGTTTTTAAAAAATTAATAGACTTCATTTCTTAGAGCAGTTTTAGGTTTACAGAAATTTCAATGGCTAGTATAGAAAGTTTCTATATCACCTACTTTCTTTATTTTCCCTTATTAATAACATATTAATGTGGCATATTTGTTACAATTGAACCAATATCGTTACATTGTCATTAATTAAAATCTGATTACAAAAGGGCTTCTTTTTATGTCCCAGAGTTGTTTTTTAAAAAGGGATCCAACCAATCATTGTTCTATAGTGTGCTTTTTTTGGTGTTTTTCAAAATACATTGCTTCTGGACTTTTTAATGCAAATGAACATAATTAATACACTAATTTTCAGATTAATGACACAAATTTTAACAGTCTTCTCGGAATGGAAAAGTTGCTCGGAAGTTATTTCATTCCGTTTTTTTTTTCTTTTTCAAAAGTTTATGTTACAGTGCCAGTTGCTTTTCTCTGAAGGAATATTTATTTTTTGATTGGACATTCTGGCTCCTCTTTGAAGCTCTTCAGCTTCTTGGAGATTTTCTTGCTGTTCTTCGTTGGAAGAGTGATAACACATCAGCCTATTTACCATTAGCATCCTCTGCCTCACCGAGACAGATACTTCCCCATGCATCTTTTTTGTTCTCAGCATTCTCTTCCTCTTTCCAGCATTTCTATTCCTAGAATATAAGCTTTAGCATCTAATTCTCCATATTTTTGTACTCTTAATTTTATCTAGTCTCACCCTGGAATTTCTTCTGCATCTGAGAGATTCATTGTTCGGAAGAACTGAGTCAAAGTTGTAGCAGACATCATCAGATTCTTTACTTTGAGTGTTTTATATTGGGCCAGGACTTGAGGTCCTTAAGCTGTTATCTTTTTCTTAGACTATCTTTCGTTGATTCCTGCTGTCATGATTTCCTCAGAGTTCTTGTCTATAACAAAATGGGTGGCCTCAGTTATGAGCAACGACTGATTGATCTCTGGGACTACCAGGTTATGAGATGTTTGTGCACAAACAGAAGGATCTTGCTCCTTCTCTTTGGTGCTACTGTAGAAACCTTGCACAAAGGGATAGAAATTAGAAAAAGCTCATGAATTCCCACCAATCTGGCAATAGTATTTCTGCAAAATCTTGGGGAATCATGATTCAAATGGATAGCTGAGTAGTTAAACACCTCTGGTTTTTTCTCTTCTTTTGTTTCTAAAGTGCTTTCATAACCTTTTCAACCTTTCCTTGTGTTCGGAACCTGTTTTCCTTATGGCATACTGCACTAAGATTCTTAGTCACTGTCCTGTTTCTCTTGTTCTTTTTTTCCTTAGGAGGAAGGTCAGGGTAGCAGCTGATACTTTGGTGACCTTAGAGAAGCATGAATTCTGATAACACTGGCAGTCTTGGCATCATTTCAGATGTTTCTTCTGAAGAGTTCAGTCATCACTTTCAAAGATATCTTGGCTGCAGTTGCATTGCTATCCCTTAAAATGTACATATAGAATTCTGCAATACTATATTCACTTTTTTTTTTAATGTTTATTTTTGAGAGAGAGAGAAAGCATTGGGGAGGGGCAGAGAGAGAGGGAGACAGAGGATCTGAAGCAGACCCTGCACTGACAGCAGAGAGTCTGATGCAGGGCTGGAACTCAAGAGCTGTGAGATCATGACCTGAGCTGAAGTTGGACTCTTAACCGACTGAGCTACCCAGGTACCTGTCACTTTATTCTAGTATTTCACACTTTTATTCTTTTTTATCTTTGTAAATTTTTTTTAAAGCCTATTTATTTTTGAGAGACAGGGAGACACACCATGAGTGGGAGGGGGCAGAGAGTGAGACACACAGAATCCGAAGCAGGCTCCAGGCTCTGAGCTGTCAGCACAGATCCGACACGGGCTTAAACTCTTGAACTGTGAGATTATGACCTGAGCTGAAGTCGAACTCTTTTTTTTTTTCCTTAATTTTTTTTAATGTGTATTTATTTATTTTTTTTTTCCTTAATTTTTTTTAATGTGTATTTATTTTTGAGAGAGAGATACAGAGTACGAGCAGGAGAGGGGCAGAGAGAGAGAGAGAGAGGGGGATACACAGAATCAGAAGCAGGATCCAGGCTCTGAGTTGTCAGCACAGAGCCTGATGCGGGGCTCGAGCTCACAAACCGTGAGATCATGACCTGAGCTTATCCAACTGAGCACCCAGGTGCTCCACAGATAGCTTAAAAAAAATTTTTTTTTTTGTTTATTTATTTTTGAGAGAGAGAGATACAAAGACCAAGCACGTGTTGGGGAGTGACAGATAGCAAGACACAGAATAAGAAGCAGGCTCCACGCTTTGAGCTGTCAGCACACAGCTGGATGCAGGGCTGGAATTCATGAACTGTGAGATCATGACCTGAGCCAAGTCCTGATGCTTAACTGACTGAACCACCCAGGCACCCCTGTTATTTAATTTTTTTTAAGTAGGCTTCATGACCAGTGCAGAGTCTAGTGTGGGGCATGAACTCACAACCCTGAGATTAAAAGTTGGATGCTTAACTGGCTGAGCCACCCAGTATTTCACACTTTTATTCTAATCCGTCACAAATGAGTGTATAAATTTGTAGAAGCTTATATGGCAATGTAGAAGTTAAAAGAAGAGCAGTAGTGGGGTTCCTGGGTGGTCCAGTCAGTTAAGCGTCCAACTCTTGATTTGAGATCAAGCCCTGAATTGGCTCTGTGCTGGGCATGTAGACTTAAGATTCTCTCTCTCCTCCTTCTGCCCCTCCCCTGCTCACTCTCATGTGCTCTCTCTCTCTTATGTGCTCTTTTTCTCTCAAAAAGAAAAGAGCAAACTTGATGAGTTGATCAGAGTCTTCTCCCATAGAGCAAAGTTTTGTAAAATGTTTTTGGAAGATCTACTTTCAAGATTGTGTAATTGTAGAAGAGCAGATCTTTCAACTCTAGAAGAAAGTTGTCTAGATATTCTGGGGTAGCAGTGACCAATTGGTGCCATAAACATCACCAGCTTTGCCAGTTCTTTGCTGGGTTTATTTGGTTGCAGCTTGAAAATCTCTACTTGGATTTGTAGTGAATATTCTAAGGCTGTAGAAACTCCTCAGCATAGGACAGAGGGTCCACTTGTTAATTCTGTAACTGCTGCAGGTTGCTGGGCAGCCAGTGTTTGTTTCTGCCGGACCTGTTGGGTGCAGATTGGCTGGTGATAAGTAGCTCTCAGAAAACCCACACCTGACACCAGTCAACCCTTTTCAGCTGTGGCTTGGAATCATGCTTCTGGGTGTGACTAGAAACAGACTTGGAGCTTGGCAGGTGGCGCCATCTTGTCTTGTAGTATGATTTAAAAATTAATATTCATGATAGCTTTCCACATCAGTACATCTGCATCTACTCTGTTCTTTTTAAATTTTTTTTAAATTTTATTATTTAAAAAATTTTTATTTTTGAGAGAGAGAGGGAGGGAGAGAATGAGCGAGGGAGGAGCAGAGAGAGATGGAGACAGAATGTGAAGCAGGCTCCAGGCTCTAAGCTGTCAGTACAGAGCCTGATGCGGCTCAAACTCGCCCGGAGCCAAAGTCAAATGTGAGCTACCCAGCTGAGCTACCCAGGCGGCCCTGCTTTTTTTTTTTCCTTTTTTTTAAAGTTTACTTATTTTGAGAGAGAGAGAGAGAGCGCACACACACGAGCAGGGGAGGGGCAGACAGAGAGAATCCCAAGCAGGCTTTGCACCGTCAGCGCAGAGCCCAATGTGGGGCTTGAATTCATGAATCATGAGATCATGACCTGAGCCGGAACCAAGAGTCAGATACTTAACCGACTGAGCCACCCCTCTCCTCTGTTCTTTTAAGGAGTTCTTTAGTATTTTATTGAATGGGTGAGCCATAATTTAATAGTATTATTACTGGATATTTAGATTATTTAAATGTATTGTATATTGTACATATGCATTATATGTACAATCGTTGATGCTGATGACGCTGTAGGATAACTTTTTAAGAGTCCATTACAGGATTGAAGGAAATACATGGTTTTCATTTTGATGTGTGTTACTAGAATGCCATCTGGAAAGGTAACAGCAATGTAAACACCACAAATGTGGGTGAGGTCTAGCTTCTCCGTGTCATTGCCAACTTTTAAAAAAATCTTTATCTGATTGGCAGTCAAACGTTTCTTACAGTGTATTCTGTCCATCTCCCTGGAAGATGTTTTGTTACGATAGCATTCTTTTGAAGTTGATTTAGAATTATTTTAGGTGGAGCTTACATTCTGTATTTATTCTTCCTAGTACTTTCTTAGATCTGTTCATCTATTTAGATTTCCTACTTAGCCCTTGAAAGCAGTGTGATTTTCCACCCCTCTTAAAAGAATCTGAGCGGTGGCCCATAGACTATATATTTCTTGAGGGTAAAGAGAGTATAGCTCTCTTTATATCAAAGCAGTCCTGGTATATAGCAAGTAGGGAGTAAATGGTCTTTTTAAACCTAAATTGGATTGTATTCTTTTGCTGAGTGAAGTGCTTCAATTCTGTTAAAGTAACCTTTTCAAAGTCTTTGTGAAATACAATCTTGAAACATTGCAGCATAAAATTGTCATCTTGGGGTATGTGCTTTATCTCCTCTTTTAATCCTAAAATGAAATAAGGCTGATTGATATCCTACGACCTGTTTGTTAGGGATAATTAACCTAATCTACTTAATAAGTACATTTGGGATTCAGTTTTGGAAGTTAAGAAATGGATTAAGTAGAGGATTTGTTTCATGTGACCCATGGTTTTGATTTTTCTGTTTTGGAGTATACTGTGTGTTAGAGGGGATGTATGCTGGCTAAGTGATTATATAGACTGGCTTAATCAGACATTTTAAGTGTCCAGACAGAAGGAAAAGCGAAGCTGAACTCTGAAAACTGCCAGAATGCCTTCAGGCATGGGGAAAATACCTGTGGGAAAGGACACTTGAAGTTTTTTGATGTAAGAGCGCAGAAAAATAAGGTATTTTTTAATAGCTGACTTATAGTATTACATATTCTTTTTGGACTCTGTATTTTCCACAGAATGTACTAGAAAACAAAGCATGTAAAGCATATGGTCTTGAAGAGACAAACTTAATTACTTTATTAAATCTTAGCTATCTAGGCCTTTTGTATGGATTTTTTTTGTTAGTATATTGCTAATTATTCTTCACTGGCAGCATATTCACTTTAATCCTATATGCCCCAAAATCTTAACTTTAGTGAGCATGTATACATAATTGTATCTGTACATTCCTTGGGTCAGGGAAGAAAGTGGTGGTAGTAAAAACTGTTTAGCATGTTGGAACAAGAGGGAGGGTTACTTTTATTTTCTTGGAATTTATTTGTATCCTATTTCATCCAGAAACCTAATAAAATATAAGGAGGAAAAGGAGGAAGCATAATTTAATGACTAAGAATAAAATTTGGATTTGAGTTTTCTTGGCAGCAAAGGTAAAAATGGAAATATGGTAAAATACATAGCACAAAACTGGAAGGAGGAATAAGACCAGTTTTCCAGGGGTAAATCTTTTCTTGACATATTTTAAAGAACTATTTAAATTGGGAATTACATAAAAAGCTGTTTCTTTTTATAATTTTTGTTTTTGTTTTTTATTTTTGCTAGAGGCCCTAGTTAAAGGGCTAGGACTGAGCATTAGCATTTCAAGCCAATGAAAGAAATTTTTAATGGGATTTGGTTTGAATTTGGGCTGCAGATGTGTTTTTATTTAGCTAACAGATTTTTTTTCTTTAAAATATTTCAAACATTCAGGAGAATACAGAGACCAATATAATTAATATTCATATATTTACCGTAGAACTGTAGTAAATCTTAACATTTTCTCATACTTTTCCATTTTTTAAGAAAAAAATTGCACATACAGTTGAGTCACCTTTTTGGGTTACATTTCAGTTTCTTTACAGAAGTAATGATTATCATGAATTTGGTGTTGATCATTCCTAATGCCTATTTTTATGTAATTACTACACAGAAATACATTTATAAGCAAATCATCAAATCATAATATCATTTTGCATATTTTCAAACTTGATGTAAACAATATTCTATGTATTCTGTAGCTTGTTTTTCATGAAACATCTTTTATTTTTTATTTTTTTAAATGTTTATTTTTGAGAGAGAGAGCGAGCCTGCATGAGAGTGTGTGAGGGGCAGAGAGAGAGGGAGACCGAGGATCCATAGTGGGCTCTTATGCTGACAGTGTAGAGCCCGATGTGGAGAGCCTGATACAGTGCTTGAACTCATGAACTATGAGATCATGACCTGAGCCGAAGTTGGGGGCTTAACCAACTGAGCCACCCAAATGCTCCACGAAACATGTCTTTTAGATTTATGTGAAACTGTTGATACATTGCCATTTTTGACCTATAAGAATGACAGTTTCCTTTGGTTCAACCTAATTATAATCATCATTTTTATCTGGGGTACAGTTACATTATTATATGAATACATCCATTTTTAATTTATCATGTTGATAGGTATTTAGGTTGTTTCTAATTTTTCCTCTTTTAAAAACAATGCTACATTGAACATTTCTGATTAGGAATCCTTGTGCACATATTTCAGATCTTTGGCAGGTTTTCTAAACTGCATGTTGGAAGCCATTAATGGGTTCTGAAATCAGTTTTGGTATGAAAATAGGATAGAAAAGTATTAGGTTGTATTACAGGCAGTATGGATAAAATGTTTTGTGAAAATTTTGTTTTTGTATATGTGTATCTGTGTGGTTACTGTTTTTTTTTCCAAGTTTATTAAATGTTTTTTAATGTTTATTTATTTTATTAAAAAAATTTTTTTTTAGCGTTTTTATTTTATTTTTGAGAGACATAGAGACAGAGCATGAGCAAGGGAAAGGCAGAGAGAGAGAGGATACAGAATCTGAAGCAGGCTCCAGGCTCTGAGCCGTCAGCACAGAGCCCAGTGTGGGGCTCGAACTCACAAACTGTGAGATCATGACCTGAGCTGAAGTCGGCCGCTTAACGACTGAGCCACCCAGGTGCCCAATGTTTATTTATTTTTGAGAGAGAGGCATAGAGTGAGCTGGGGAGGGACAGAGAGAGAGGGAGACACAGAATCCGAAGCAGGCTTCAGGCTCTGAGCTATCAGCACAGAGCATGATACAGGGCTTGAACTCATAGACAATGAAGTCATGACCTGAACAGAAGTTGGATGCTTAACCAACTGAACCACCCAGGTGCCCCTGTGGTTACTAAGTTTGAAATGAAGTGAAAATTACCCAGAAATGAAGTTATTGGGTTGGAGGTTATGGAGAGTATGGGAATTTTTAACTCTGTCATATATTGCCAAATGATCCTCCAAAATTGTGCCACTGTTTTAGCACAAGAATATGAGAATTTGCTGTTTCCAAATTCTTAGGATCTGTGGCATTGCCAGATTTTTTACGTGTTTACAAATCAGATGAGATTTTTACAGTAATATATCTCATCATCTTTATTTTTCTTGATTACTTATGAGATTGAACATGTTTCACATGTTGAGTGACTATTCAGGTTTCCATTTCTTGAATTATCTGCTACCTGCCCCATCTATTCCTTTGTCTTTTTAAATTGATTGTATGAGTTTATTACATATTCTAGTTGTGTCTGTTAAATGAATTGCAAATATTTTCTTCCAAGCTCTGGTTTATCCGTTAACTTTTTATATGGTTTTGTTGAATATAGATGATTATTAAATCTATTACTATTTTCCTTATTTATGTCCTTTGTGTCTTAAGAAATCTATTCCATACTCTAAGGTCATTAAGAGTCTTCCATATTTCTTTTTAAAAGTTTTTGAAAAGTTTTTTTTTAATATTCTGCCCGAAAAAAAGTTTTTATATGATGTGAGGAAGGGATCTAATTTAATTTAAAAAATTTTTTTAAATGTTTATTTATGAGAGAGAGAGAGAGAGACAGAGCACAAGCAGAGGAGGGGCAGAGAGAGAGGGAGACATAGAATCCAAAGCAGGATCCAGGCTCTGAGCTGTCAGCACAGAGCCCGACGTGGGGCTCGAACCCACAGACTGAGAGATCATAACCTGAGCTGAAGTCAGACTCCCAACCAGCTGAACCACTCAGGTGCCATTAATTTAATTTTTTATTAAAAAACTCCATTTAACGGAGTGTGTTCTAGAATTTGAATTGTTAATCTTTTAAGCAGTTTTTGGTTCAACACAGTAACAGCCTTTTTGTCTTTCTTCAGGGTGCTTCACATGTTCAAGTTTGTGACTTTTGGGCAAGAGTAATGTGATTGAGCGATTACTTGATTCAGAAATATAACCTAGAGGAATAGATAGATACAGAGCATATTTTGTAGATCTCACCCTTGTCATTTTTCTCAACCACTTTTGTAATAGAAGCTGGCATGCAGTTTGAGGATACACTTCGATGAAGAAGATTGCTGTTTTTTGCATTACTGATTAATATCCACAGACTTTGGAAACTAGATAAGCAGGTGTTCCATTGACATCTTGATACTTGAAACTTCAGAATATATTTGCCTTTGAACTACATGGGTTTGAACTTTGCAGGTCTACTTAATACGTGAATTTTTTACGTATTTTCACAGCATAGTATTTTAAATGTATTTTCTCTTACGATTTTCTTAATAACCTTTTTTCCTCTAACTTTTATTGTAATAGTACAGTATATAATACGTATAACGTAAGTCTAATATCTTCCCTCCAGTTCTGTTTTTGTTTTTTTGTTTTCTTTAATGTTTGTTTATTTTTGAGAGAGAGAGAGAGAGAGAGAGAGAGAGGGTGAGCTGGGGAAGGGGCAGAGAAAAGGAGACATAGAATCAGAAGGAGGCTTCAGGCTCTGAGCTGTCAGCACAGAACCCGACGCGGGGCTTGAACTCACAATCCGTGAGATCATGACCTGAGCCGAAGTCGGATGCTTAACCGACTGAGCCACCCAGGCGTCCCTCCAATTCTGTTTATTAAAGCCTTAGAACCTGACTTTATATTTTAGGGATTTGACAAAATAAATTCAGATTTTTTTTACTGAGGAGTAAAAACTTTTTTGGTCATGTTTATGGTATTATCTTTTTAAAAAGTCAAATTTATTGAGTATAGTTTACACTCCATAGAATTTACCCTTTTCTAGCTGTGTACAGTTCTGTGAATTTTTGCAAACATTGCTGAAGGCTTTTTTAGGCTAAAGTGGACTTGATAACTAGTGGAAAGGTCTATAAAGTAGCAGCTCAGCAAATAACAGTTGGTATCTTTTTATCCCTCTAGAAATCTTTATAGGAGGATTTGCATTAGGCATAACAAGAGACCAGTCGTGTGGTCAGCCCTACTGGCTTTTCCAACTCTGATTCACATGATGATGGGATTTGTCTGCTTTTTTCCTCAGGAAAGTTGGTCAAGTGGGATATGGCAGTTAGAACAGGTTCCATGTGATTTTACTTAAAAGTTGGCCTACTTCGTGCTAGGAAAAAAAAAAAGTAGTGTAAATGCAGAGTGTTGCCTGTCTTTATATATTCAAAATAATTTTTTAAAATCTCTTTAAATGTTTTTATTTTTCAGAGAGAGAGAGAGATAGTGTGAGCAGGGGAGGGGAAGAGAGCAAGGGAGACACAGAATCCAAAGCAGACTCAGGCTTTGAACTGTCAGCAAAGAGCCTGATGCAAGGCTCGAACCTATGAGCCATGAGATCATGACCTGAGCTGGTCAGACCCTTAACCAACTGAGCCACCCAGGCTCCCCTATTCAAAGTAAATAAAAAAAAAAATAATAAACTGTTTGATTTGAAGTGTTTCTTTAATGTTTATAGCAGTTAAGATTTTATGAACATGAAGATTTGAGAATGCTGATCTTAAAAATTGAGGTATTTCTTCTCAGTTGTCAACTGTACCATTTTCTTAAGGGCTGTATCAGTAACATATGTTGGGAACTTTTCCCATTTTATAAGCTACTTTTTTTTTTTTCTTTCCAGTTACCAGTTTTGTTTTATTGACATTTTTCTACTTAGAAATGTTCTGAGTGTTTGGGGGAAGAATTCCAATTTTAATCAATTGTTTTATTGGTTCCGGTATATAGCAGGGCTCTATTTGTTCTTCCCCATTTTTTGACTCTTAATATTTTCAACATTGTTCTAAAGTACAACATATTATCAGTGTTGAAATTCTTGGTTTTGGCATTTAAGTAGTATCATGCATTTAGTACAGCTTATGTTTCATGGAAACAGAGGGTTGTGAATAAGAGCATTAGCTTGGGTGTTAGGCAGAGTAGGTTGACTAGGTAGGTTAGTTTGCCACTTATAAGTATATTTAACTCAGGCAAGTTATAACTTTCCTGGGTGTTTTGTCATTTCCAAAATGGAGGAAATAATTGTACCTATCTCCTAGGATTGTTGTAAAGATTAAAGAGATAATTCATGGGAAATGTTCTTTGCATGTAGTAAGCACTCAGTGCCTGTTAGCTGTTCTCCTCCTCTTCCTCCTGTTCCACATCCAGCAAAGGTTTTTGAGTTCCTACTCTCATCCAAACCATGCTTGGTGTTGTGAAACAAAAATGGATTCTAAAAGCTTTCTGACCCTAAGAAGTTTCACTGTTAAGGAGGGGAAGACAAACATGTAAACAGATAAATGCGGTAAATTGTGACAGGTGCTGTAATAAAAACAGTAATAAGAATAAAGGAGTTAGTGTCGGGAGCCTGGGGAGATCAGGGAAATTAATTTCTGCCCCCGAACTTCTTATGAAGTTTGGGTAGTAATTCCCTATTCATACATTTGGCAAATACTTTCTTGAATACAGTTACTGTGTGCCAGTTGCTATTTTAGGTGCTAAGAATATAGGAGTAAAGAAGACAATGTCTGTTCTCTCAGGGGCTTTCATTCTAGTGGGAAAAGACCAGTAGTAAACAAATAAAAATCTCACAGACAAGTGCTGTGAAAGAGATTTAAAGGTCATATGGTAAGGAGTAAGTTGAGTTAGGAGGTGCTTTAGATTGTGTGGACAGAAGGATTCTTTGAGTTAGGTGACTTTCAAGTTGAGATCAGCATGTGAAGAAAGAGCCTGCAGTGGGGATGGTCAGAGGGATGAGCGTTCCAGGCTTTGGGAAACCGGGTGACATAAAGCCCTTTGAGCTTTTGGAGTGTTAGAGGAACAGACAGGTCAGTGTGGCTGGAATGTAGTGTGCAAGGGGGAGAGTGGTACAAGAAGAGGCCAGAGGTAGGGGCTAAGTCATTTAAAGTTTTGTAAGCCAGGATAAGGGTTTCCTAGTTATAAAGGAAAGTTATTGGAGGGTTCAGAACAAGGGATTGCCTTTTCATAAAGATCACTGTGACTGCTGTGTGGAGAGTGGATTCTGGATTCTAAGGATAAGGAAATGGGGATAGTTGGGTAACAAAAATGGAACCAAGGAGACCATTATAGGCTATTGTATTAGGACAGGTGAGAGGGGTTTTATTTTCTGGCTGAAACCAGAAATTAATAGAAATGGGTAGATTTGGGCTGTGTTTTGAAGACTGAATTAGTAGGACTTGCTGACTGTATTATGACAGCTCTTATAATTATGTTCTTTGGTGCCTAAATAATGTTTTATAGGTATATGTAGCATCACATATCACATGGTAATAATCGTGAAGAGTATTATGTAAACATTTTAGTAATATTGTATATAATTTTGAGCTTCTTATGCTAGATAGGATATGAAAAAATTGGGTAGGCTCTAGTAAAGTCTTCAGGAAATGATCGGAAATTAAAAAATGGGTCCTTTATGGAAAAGCTTAATGAATAAGAATTATTTAACCTAGATTGATCAAAGTTGAGTTAATAATAATGATTTGCAGCAAACTAGTGGATATTACGATTGTGGAAAATTAAAGTAGATGATGTCTTCTGATATTCACCCTGAATACAATTGATTTCTAGACCTTAAGGACTATTAAATATTTGAAGAAATGCTTGTAGGAGATCCTCATCTTTGGAGACCTTTAAAAATCTGTTGAGTGATTTTCACTTGGTTATATAAAGAATTGAACCCATCACATATTTTGAAATCATGTGTTGGGTTTGATTCTTTATATTGCTTAATGAGAGAAGAGTAGATACTGGCTAATTATCATTATTTCCATACTTTTGCAGTTTATTATGCGATTATAAGCTAGGGCTTCAGCCATTTAGTTTAAACACTAAATTTATACTTGGCTAATTCTTTTGTATACTGTGGGTACCTCATCTTCCAAATAAAAAAATGGCTGAGAAAAATGCAAAAATGTAATGAAAAATGTAATGAAATGCATTAATGTGGGTTTTTAAATTAAAAGAAATTTTTTAATGTTTATTTTTGAGAGAGAGGGGAGTAGACAGAGAGAGGGAGACACAGAATCAAGTAGGCTCCAGGCTCTGAGCTGTTAGCACAGAGCCTATTATTTGGGGCTCAGACTCCTGAACCAGGAGATCATGACCTGAGCCCAAGTCAGGTGCTTAACTGAGTCGCCCAGGCACCCCTAAGGTGTCTTTTTAATAGTTGTTTGTCATTAGTATTTGTTGTGATCAGAAACTACACAATCTCAAAAGTGACTATCACTAGGCTTTCTCACTGGTAATCCCATTCTGTCACCAACCTCACAAAGGGCATGATTTAGTTAATTCTTGGTGCTTTTCCTCTGTTAGCTTATTCAGTTCTCACAACTATTCACGACGTAGAGATTGTTGACTCTTTTACAGATTAATTTGCCATCTGCCATGGACCATGAAGTTGTTAAAAGTTAGTATGTTAAGTCTTCAGATTCTGAGGGTCAGTAGTGCAGTGGCTCTTTGTATTAGTTGGGACACAGTGAGTAGGGTGTAATAGTTGAAATCTAGTGGCATCAGTTTCTAGTTCTATAATTAGATTATTCAGTGGTAGAAGACAGGCTGCCAGAAATGTCCCAGGGTTTTTGTTGGCTTCCTCTATGGTGAAAGTAGCCAATTTTAAAGTGACTTGAAAGTTGTATACTGAAACTATTCTAGTGTAGTCTGTCATTCTACACTGAGGTATGCCTTTGAAGTTGGTGCATGATTAATGAGATTTCTGATACCAAATTCATGCTTTTCCTTCATTAGAAGCCTGAGTGGTACAAAATGTTCTACATGGGAGAATTGGTATGTTGTGTCCCTCATTACCTCCTCTTTCAGACTTCGTTGTAAAATATAGTGGATACAAATCTGAACAACTAATGGCATGGGATTATTTTTTAGGATGGAATAGTTTATTTCATCAGTGGGACCAGTTAAGGATATTAAAGGTACTAGATTTTCTCTAGAACACTAGCTTTTTACTTTTTAACAACTATCCAAATAAAGTACTAGATGTATGTTATTTGACTGGCTTAAGTCTACAGAATTTGGATGGAAGATTTCTATCACATTAACTGGAAGGAAAATGGTTGATCTTTTAAAATTAATGCTTACAAAATGGTGCAGTGATGGGAGAAGGGGTCCCCTGGATACTAGAATGTTGTTTCTTGCTGGTTACATGACATTTATGCTTTGTGATCTTTGTGAACTGTGTGCTTTCTTGAATGTATTTTTTACATCAATATAAAGTTTATTAGACAAAGAGACAGTGCGGTACCGTAGTATATTTTTCTGAATTGCAGCCTTGATATCTTATTTCACAGTTCTTAAAACTTTAATTTGGTATCTTTTTCTTTATTTTGTAGGCTGTGGACTTTATGGGCTCTAAGCAGAGCATGTTTTTGTAAATATATTTCTATTTTCTTTATTCATCCAATTTTTAATGGTAATTTGACTTAGAATTTTTTTATTTCTTTTCATATATTCCCCAAGTAGGGATCAGTGAATTGAGCCTTTTCTTTGCTAATATTAATCATTTATTAATAAAGTTATAGAAGTAGCATAGATTAATAAGAGCACCAGGAGTGAGACTGACTAGATTCACATTCTAGCTCACCAGTTACTAGTTGTGTGTTAGTTACAAAGACTGTCTTGCTTTATTTCCTCCTCTATAAAGTGGGGATTGATAGTACCCATCTCATATATCCTAGAGTTTTAACTGAGTTAATTCTTGTGTAATATTTAAAAGACACAGTGCCTGGCATATCGTAAGCACTAAGTAAGTTATAGTTGCTATTAACATTTTTCTTACTGTGATAAAATATACATGTGAAGTTTACTGTTTTGACCATTTTTAAGTTTATATTTCATTAGCGTTTAATACATTCACAATGTTGCATAACCGTTACCAGTATCTATTCCAAAACTTTTGAATCACCGTAAACAAAAACTAACCATTGGCAGGAGCTCTCCATTACCCCCTCCCAGTAGCCCTGATAACCTGTGTTCTGTTGTAGCATGAATCCAAATTTAATCCTCTTTTGTTACTTATTAATAGCTTAATATTTCATTATGTTTTTAAAAAATTTTTTAATGTTTTATTTTTGAGAGAGAGAGAGACAGAGTACGCATGGGGGAGGGGCAGAGAGAGAGGGAGACCCAGAATCCAAAGCAGGCTCCTTGCTCTGAGCCGTCAGCACAGAGCCTGATGTGGGGCTTGAACCCATAAACCCTGAGATCATTACCTGAGTGTAAGTTGGATGCTTAACTGACTCAGCCACCCAGGTGCCCCATTTCATTATGTATTTATACTACATTTTGTTTATCCATTCATCTGTCCATGGATGCTAGTAGTTTCCATGTTTTGGCTATTGGGAGTATTGGTGTGCAGGTATCTATTTGAATCCTTGTTTTCAATTTTTAGTATATATGTAGGAGTGGAATTGCTGAATCACAGTAATTCTATGTTTAACTTTTTGAGGAACTTTTGAGGAACCTGTTACTGTTGTTTTTATAATCATTATCATCATTATCATTTGGTGAAATGTATTGAGTTTTTTTTAGAAATTATTATCCAGATGCTATTAGCATTGTGGTATGTATGTTTTATTGGAAACTATACATGATTCCATAGTTTCAGTTCCACTCCTTACATTGAAATTTCTGGTACGGAGTATGATGTGTAAAACTGTGGAGCTGGACTTGCCTGCTTTCTCTCTTTTTTTTGAATTAAACTTTTCCGTTGGAGATAATTGTAGGCTCATGTGCAGTTTTAAGAAATGATACAGATAATTCCCTCATACGCTTTGCCTAGTTTCTCCCAGTGCTAAAATCTTACAAAACTATATCTAGAGCAATATTATAATCATGATATTGACATTATTAAGATACAGGACAATTTCGTTTTAATTTTAAAATTTAGAGAGGGGGAAGGGGACAGAGAGAGAATCTTAAGCATGCTCCACGCTGATTGTGAAGCCCCACATGGGACTTGGTCTCTTGACTGTGAGATCATGACTTGAGCCACAATCAAGAGTCAGACGCTTAACTGATTGAGCCACCCAGGCGCCCCAATATACAGAATGATGATATTACCCCAAGGACCTTTCATGGTGTCATTTTATGGCCATACTCACTTCTCATTCCTATGCCTTCCTTAACTCCTGACAACCATTAGTCTATTCTCCATTCCTGTATATAGGATGATTTTATATATACATACACACACACACACACACACACACACACACACACACACACTATATTGTGAAGTTGTTACCACAGTCCAGTAATTAACACATCTATCATCTCACGTAGTTACCTCCCGCCTCCTTATTTATTTATTTATTTAGTGGTAAAAGCACTTAAGATTTACCCTTTTAATATATGATATTAAGTATGTATACAAGTATTCAAGTATACAATATAGCATTATTAACTATAGTCACTGTGGTGTGTATTAGATCTCCAGAACTTATTCATCCTGTGTAACTGAAACTTTGTGCCCTTTGATTAACCTCTCTCTGTGTCTTGCACTACCCAGCCTCTGGCAACTACGATTCTTTGGTTTTTATGAGTTTGACTTTTTTAGATGACACATATTAAGTGAGTTCATGCGGTATTCGTCGATTTGTATCTGGCTTATTTTACTTAACATAATATTAAGTAATTATCAACATAATTATATATAATGCATATAATATGTATAATATACATTTATATTGTATATTAAAATATATATTATATGTATATATAATTAAATATAATGTTATATATATATAATGTTATATATAATGTTAGCATGATTATTAACATAATGTCCTCCAAGTTTATCCATGTTGTTGCAAATGGCAGGATTTCCTTCTTTTTTGTTTTAAATTTTTTTTTAACGTTTATCCAATTTTGAGACAGAGAGACAGAGCATGAGTGGGGGAGGGGCAGAGAAAGAGGGAGACACAGAATCTGAAGCAGGCTCCAGGCTCTGAGCTGTCAGCACAGAGCCTGACGCAGGGCTTGAACTCAACGGACTGCGAGATCATGACCTGAGCTGAAGTCGGATGCTCAACCCACTGAGCCACCCAGGCGCCCCTCCTTTTTTTTTTTTTTTTAACTCTGTGTGTATGTGTAATGGAATGTTACATATCTGAATTTCTTCATTCATCTGTCAGTGGACACTTAGGTTTTTTTTCCGTACATATATTGAAAATAATGCCTCAAATGAATATGGGAGTGTAGACCTCTTCTTGAGATCCTGACACAGGGCTTGATCTCACAAACTGAACTCTGAGGTCACAACCTGAGTCGAAATCAAGAGTTGGACCCTTAACTAGCTGAGCCACTAAGGCGTCGCAGTGGGTTTTTCTTTGTTCAAAAATGTTTAGGGGTGCTGAGCTTGGAGCCTGCTTAAGATTCTCTCTCTCCCTCTCCCCCTTCCCCCACTCGTGCATGCTTTCTTTCAAATAAAAGAAAAAAGACATTGGATTACTGTTTCATTCTCCTTACTTTGGTTTGTTGAGATTTTTTATTTCTTAATGATTAAGTCTTCATAGGTTGTATGACACTAGGAATTTATCCATTTCTTTCAGGTTATCCAATATTTTGCAGTAAAATTGTTCATAGTCATTTATGATACTTTCCATTTTTTCAGTATCAGTTGTAGTATATCCTGTCATAATTTTTTTTTTTTTTTTTTGCTTGGTTAGTCTAGCCAAAGGTTTGTCAATTTTTTTTATCTTTTTTTTTTTAATGTTTATTTATTTTTGAGACAGAGAGAGACAGAGCACGAGTGGGGGAGGGGCAGAGAGAGAGGGAGACACAGAATCCGAAGCAGGCTCCAGGCTCTGAGCTGTCAGCACAGAGCCCGATGCGGGGCTCGAACTCACAGACCGCAAGATCATGACCTGAGCTGAAGTCGGACGCTCAACCGACTGAGCCACCCAGGCGCCCCAATTTTTTTTATCTTAAAAAAAAAACAAAACAAAACAAACGAACAAACCCAAGTCCTAGTGTCATTTTTTTTTAAGAGAGAGAGAGCATGTGAGCATGGTAATGGGGAGAGGAGCAGAGGGAGAAAGAGCATCTCAAGCAGGCTCCACAGTGTGGAGCCTGACGTGGGGCTCCACCCCTTGCCCCTGCGATCATGACTTGAGCTGAAATCAAGAGTCGGATGCCCAACTGACTGAGCCACCCAGGTGCCCCTCTAGTGTCATTGTTTTTTAAAATTGCTTTTCTTGTCTCTGTTTTATTTTCATTCGAATCTTATTTCCTTCCTTCTGCTAACTTTCCTTAATTTGCTTTTTTCTTAGCCCCTTGAGGAATAAAGTTAGATCGCTTGAGATTTTTCTTCTTTCTCAATGTATTTATGTATTGGCTAAACCTTCCCTTTTAGAACTAACCTCTTTTCCTGCCTCCCAGAAGTTTTCTGATGTATTTTTTTTCCATCTTCGTCTCTATGTATTTTTTTGATCTCTCTTTTGATTTTTGCTTTGACCCATTGGCTGTTCAGGAATGTGTCATTCAGTGTCGACATATTTCACATGTTCCCGTTTTCCTCATGATTTTGATTGCTAGTTTCATACTACTATGGTCGGAAAAGTTACTAGATATATTTTTAGTCCACACAAATTAGTTAAGACTTCTGTTGAGGCCTAACATGTGATCCATCCTGGAGATGTTTTGTATGTACAGTTTGGTTCATATTTATGTTTTTAGGTTCTTTGGTGTTGGTTGCATGTGTATTTACAGTTATTATCTTTTTTGATGAGTTGACCCCTTTATTATTGTATAATGATCTTTGTCTTTCTTTTTTAATGTTCTATTTTATTTTTGAGAGAGAGAGAAAGAGAGAGGGCGCATGCGTGTGAGTGAGGTAGGAGCAGAGAGAGAGGGAGATGTGGAATCTGAAGCAGCCTCCAAGCTCTGAGCTGTCATTACAGAGCGCGATGTGGGGCATGAACCCACGAACCCATCATGTGAGATCATGACCTGAACCAAAGTTAGACATGTAACTGACTGATCCACTCAGAAGCCCCTCTTCTTTGTCTTTTGTTCTAGTTTTTAACTGAGAGTCTGTTTTCATCTTATATAATAAGTACAGTTACTCCTGCTGTCTTTCATTTACTATTTGCATAGAATCTCTTTTCTCATGTCTTCGTTTTCAGTCTATGTATGTCCTTATAGCTAAAGTGAATCTCTTGTAGTGAACATATTGTTGGTTCTTGTTTTTTAATCCACTCCCATACTCATGGCTTTCATTGCAGAATTGAATCCGTAAGATTTAAACAATTATTGATGGGTAAGGACTTACTCTTGTCATTTTGTTAATTGTTTTCTGACTTTATTTCCTTTGTTCCATTCTTCCTTTCTTACTGTCTTTCTTCTTGATTTAATGATTTTTTAAAATAGTGGTATGCTTTAAGTCTTTCCATTCCTTTTTCCTTTCCTTTTTCCATTCCTTGTAAGTTTCATGCCCACCATGGAGCCCAATACGGGTCTCGAACTCACGACCCGGAGATTAAGACCTGAGCTGAGATGATGCTTAACCTACTGAACCACTCAGGCGCCGCTGAATCTTTTCTATTTTTTGTGACTCTACTAGAGTTTTCTTTGTGGTTGCCATGAGGCTTAACCTAAAAACATAGCTTATTTTAAGCTGACAACAATTTAACATATTCTTTTAAAAAAAACATTTCTTTAAACATTTATTCACTTTTGAGAGACAGAATGTGAGTGTGGTAGGGGCAGAGAGGGAGGGAAACACAGAATCTGAAGCAGGCTCCAGGCTCTGAGCTGTCCGCGCAGAGCCTGACGTGGGGCTCGAACTCACAGACTGCGAGATCATGACCTGAACTGAAGTTGGACGCTTAACGGACTGAGCCACCCAGGCGCTGCCAATTTAACATATTATGTATTTTTACCCCCATGTCATATTTTTATTGATGTCACAATTTGCATATTTTTATATTGTATATTCATTAGTAAAATATTGTAGCTATAGTTTTTTAAAGTTTATTTTTTATTTTTAGAGAGAGAGAGCAGAGAGAGGAGAGAGAGAGAGAGAGAGAATCCCAAGCAAGTTCTCTGCTGCTAGCGCGAAGCTGAACGTGGGGCTTGAATCCCTGAAATGTGAGACCATGACCCGAGCCCAAACCAAGAGCCAGATGCTTAACTGACTGAACCACTGAGGCACCCCTAGAGTTAATTTTTTAAAAAACATTTATTTTGAGAGAAAGAGAGAGAGTGTGTGATCGAGTGGGGGAGGGACAGAGAGAGAGAATCCCAAGCAGACTCCATGCTCAGCTTAATTGGGGCTTAATCTCATGACTGAGATCATGACCTGAGCTGAAATCAAGAGTTGGACACTTAACCAACTGAGCCACCCAGTTGCTTCTAGAGTTAAATTGAATAGTTTGGTTTTTTAACTTTTATATTAGAGATAAAAAAGTGATGCCCACAACATCATTACAATATTAGAGTATTCTGTATTTGAGTCTATACTTGCCTTTGCCAGTGAGTGTTATAATTTCATATGTTTTCATGTTATTAATTAGTATCCTTTCATTTCAGTTTGAAGATCTCTTTTTAGCATTTCTTGTAAGGCAGGTGTGGTGGTGAGGAGCTCCCTCAGCTTTTCTTTGGGAAAGTCTTACCTCTCTTGTTTCTGAAGGACTGTTTTGCTGAGTATTCTTGGTGGATTTTTGTTTTTGTTTTCTTTTCACATTTTTAATATGTCTTCCATTTTCTCTTGGCCTGCAGAGTTTCTGCTGAGAAATCTGGTTACATGAGTTGCTTTTCTCTTTCTGATTTCAGACTTCTCATTTTGTCTTTAACTTTTGAGATTTGGTTATAATGTGTTGTTGTGTAATCATTTTAGGATTGGTCCTGTTTTGGGACCTCTGAGCCTCAAGTATCTAGAGGTCTGTATCCTTCCCATAATTTGGGAAGTTTCAGGCATTGTTTCATTAATTTATTTTTAAGTTTATTTATTTCGAGAGCAAGCATGCGCACGAGTGGGGGAGGGGCAGAGAGCGAGGAGAGAGAGAGAGAATCCCAAGCCAACTCTGCACTGTCCATGCAGAGCCCTACTTGGGGGCTTGAACCGACAAACCTCGAGATCATGACCTGAGCTGAAGTCAGGAGATGGATGCTTAACTGACTGACCCATGTAGGTACCTCTCTGCCATTTCTTTAAATAAGCTTACTGCCTCTCTCCCTCTTTTCTTTCTGGGAATCCCACAATGGGTATATTGGTTCATTTGATGGTGGCCCATAATTCCTGTAGGTTTTCCTCTTTGTTTTTCATTTGTTTTTCTTTTTTCTTCTCTGACTCGGTAACTTGAAATGACATGTTTAAGCTCAGAGTTTTTGTTGCGCTTGACTGAATATGCTTTTGGAGATTTCCATTGCATTTTTCATTTTATTTATTGTATTTTGTATAGTTCCAGAATTAGTGTTTGATTATTTTTTGTGATTTCTATCTTTTTGTTGAACTTCTTGTTTTTGTGTCTTTTCCTGATTTCATTGAGTTGTTTATCTGTGCTCTCATGTAGGTCACTGAGTTTCCTTAAAAACAGCTATTTTGTTGTTTATGCTGAAAGGCTCCCATTTATTTTTTCCCTAGGGCAGTGCCCTGAAGGTTTGAAGGCTGTGTACCATCTTTCAATCCAGGAGACTGGAGCCAGCCATCTGTGATTGCTTTCTCTATGATTTTCAGTGCTTTGCATGAGCTGGTTTCACTGGGGAAGAGCACATGGAGTGCTGGGGGAGCACAGGGGCCTAGTTGGGGTTATCTTCAGGTAATGTGTCTTACGAGGTTTTGTGGGTAGGCCTCTTGCTGGAGCTTTATTGAATTCTGTACCCTAGTTGCTGTGAGCCCTATTTCTTTTCCCTGCTCTGCTGATCCTCTCAGTGTTCTGGGTGGAATGAGAATGAAGGGGTCCCTGAGCAGCATCCCATAGATCTGGGGAAGTGAGCGCTTGTTCTGTTCTCACTTACAGGTGGAGGAATTCCTTCTTGGCACTGATCTGTGCTGCTTTAGGGAAAGTATGCCATTGGTGAAGTCGTAACTGTTCTTACTTTCTTCAGTGTACTTATTCGCAGATTTTTCCTCCAAAGAACTAATGGGACCTCTCTGGGACTCCAGAGTTCCCGCAAAGGTACTCTAGTCCATGGGCAGTTACCAAAATTGCCATTTCTGTGGGAAATGAGTGCTGAAAACTCCTGTTTCCTTCTCGTTGATATCACTCTCTGTCGATTCCCTTTTAAACAACATTTAGAGTCATATTAGATTATAAGATTTTTCATGATGTGTCATGTTAACTCAGATAATAAAATGATACTTTTGGAAATGTTTAGAATGATTTAGATTGGACTTTATATTGACTTTTAAGAAATTGATGTGTAAATTCCTATCTATAGAAAACAGTTTTAAAGTGGTGTTGAGAGAAATCTCTAGCTTTGAAAGGTGTGATAGACTCAGTTGGACATTTATTTTCAGTGTTGGTTTTCATCATAACTATGTAGTATCTTGTCATCAGTCGAGTTGTTACAGTCTTATGGATGATTTTGTGGTAATTAAACTCAGTAATAGATGAGTAAAAGTAGAGCTCATTTCTTCTAAAGTCTTAAAAATTTGAGGGAGGCATATGTCCCTACTGTTCATATTAAGTTCTTCACTTTCCATTGAAATCCTTAGTCATTCGTAGTCACTAAGTAAGCAGACCGAAATTAGCTGACCAATTATATGGATTCCTCACACCACTCCCCCACCCCTCAATATGTGGTATAATAATTGGAAACTGCTACTCAACTGTTTTTTTGTTCCAAATTGAGGACAATTAAAAAAAATCACAGATGGGTAATTTTTGTGCAGTTTTATGTAGGTAAAACTAGGAGTGAATTGATTTCTGTTTGGGGACTGGGCAGCTACTGCAGACATTGCTAGAATTATATTTCATGGCTGATTTGTTACTAAGTATAATACATGAAAATAACCAATTTTAAAAGAAAAAAAAATCACTGATTAATCCACTACTCCACCTGAATGGTTTTAGTTTTTTGTATTTGTTTTTATTTGTCAAAGTTTATTATTTTTTTTAAATTAGTACCTTATGTTTTTTTTCGGAGCAGTTTTAAGTTTTTAGAAAAATTGAGTAGAAAATAATAGAGTTCCCATACACCCTCTTTTTTCCTCCAGTTTCATCTAGTATTATGATCTTTCATTAGTGTGGTATATTTGTTATGTTTGATGTGCCAGTATAGATGTTAATATTAACTAAATTGCAAAGTTTACAGTAGGGTTTATTCTTTGGGTTGTGACAAATGTGTGTATGTATCCACCATTAACAGTATCATACAGAATAGTTTCACCGCCCTAAAATATCCTGTGCTCCACCTGTTCATCTCTCTCCCACAAACACCTGTTAATCACTGATCTTTTTATTGTCTCCCTAATTTTGCCTTTTTCAGAATGTCATATGGTTGAAATCCTATAGTATGTAGGATTTTAGATTGGCTTCTTTCCATTTAGCAGTATTTCCTCTATGTAAGTTTCTTTGCATGGCTTAATAGCTTTTTTTTTTTTTTGAATAGCATTTTGTTGTATTGATGTATCACAGTTTATTCACCTGTTGAAGAACATGTGGTTGCTACAACTTTTTGGCAATTGTGAATAAAGCTACTATATATAAACTATTTGTGTAGCTTTTTTGGATGGACATAAGTTTCAACTCATTTTGGTAAATTTGCCTTTTTAACTTTTGTATTATGCACACATTTTCATATTTCATAATAAAACTTACTATTATCTAATTGTAATAAGCATTTTGTCTTGTTCTTTAATTTTAAGATATCATAAACTGTTCATACATTTTCTAAATGTTATTTAATATTCCAATAAAACAACCCAAGGATGATTCCTGTGTTACTGGTTAATTAATTGTCATTTTTTTCCCTAAAATAAATACTTTTATGCATATAGATTTTCCTGTTTTTGTATTGCTTTAGTATGAGTTTCAAAGAGAAATTTGAATGAGTAGGATTTTAGGTCAAGGAGTCAAGGCCGTATTTTAGATAATTCTTGACATGTAACTAGATCCGCAGGTCCAGTTCTATGTAGATTGGAGGTTTACTGCAGTTTATATTGCTGTCTAGACAAGAGTAGTACCAGGTTATGTATAATTCTAAGATCTATCTGTTTTGCTTTTAAGCTTCTCACTGGTTTCCCTTAAGAAAGTGGTGGCACTGTATTTTTTGGTTCAAAAATTAATGTTTGTCATCTGGATCTTCTGTTCTTGATTACTTTAGAACTTTAATAGTTTATTGAAAGTCTTAAGATACAATTTTAATACATGCCTAAGTTCCTCTTATTATGGTATAGTCTAAATGTGCATTTAGTGTAGTTAGATAAGATTTTCACAAATAACATCTTTTTATAGGTAGGTAAATAGGCTTTCCTTGAGACAGCATGCTCTTCGTATAGCTCTAAGAGTAATTAAACTCTTGAGATCTGCATTCTTCTTTTGCGAGTTTTAAATACCAATATCAATAGAATTACTGGATCAAAAAAAATTTTTTATAGGTCATTAAATTGGATTTTTTGGAGCTGTATTTCAAATATAGAAATTTAAAGTTAGGAAAATACAGGGGCACCTGAGTGGTTCAGCCAGTTCAGTGTCTGACTCTTGGTATCGGCTCAAGTCATGATCTCACACTTGTGAGATCAAGCCCTGTCTTGGGCTCCTTGCTGAGCTCAGAGCCTGCTTGGAATTCTCTCTGTCCCTCTCTCTCTCCCTTGTCCCCATGTGTGCTTTCTCTCTCTTTCAAAATAACTAAATAAACTTAAATAAAATTAGGAAAATATATTTCTAGTTAAACCTTGCACCCTGTTTTTGATACAAAAAATTTGGTCAGAGTTACTGTGCATGTTGTTGGTCTGTTTTCCTTTCCACTTAGGGCATCATGGCTGACAGGAAAAAGTGTGAAGAACCGGAGTTTGAACTCTGTTCTTCTGCTTGCCGACTGTGAGGCTTTGAGTTACCCGCTCAACCTGTCTGAGCCTCAGATTCCTCAGCTGTAGATGGGAAATATTGAATCTTTACAGTGATTATGAAGAATAAATCAGATAATGGATACTTGACAACATAGGTTTATATAGAATAATATTTATTTCTGTTTGAAATTGTGGTCTCCTTTTGTTAGGTATTCAGTGTCTAAATACTTGTTCTTCAGACAGATTGTTTAGGTATATTTAAGTGTACTTTTCATAGTTGAAGCTTTTTTGTTTTTGTTTTTAAAGAGAGGACCCAAGATACTTGGGGATTTTTTTTAGAAACAAAAGATTGTTACTAATTTGTCATTTAGAAAATGTATGTTTGTTACTAGGCTTTAGATTTTCTTTGAATTGTGTTTCAAAATTAGTCAGTTCCCTCTAGAGTTGGTACCTAGTTGTCTTCACTGTGTTAGTTATTTCCAAGTTTGCCAAATAGAAAGATGGTCCTTAAAGAAATGTTTGAAAGGAGTATACCAGTGAGTGATTAGTCTTCCTATTGTGCAAAAAACACAGTTTGTTATACTGACTTTAAAAGGTAGCATTACTCCAACACTTTCCGTATTCATACTTGGAATTTAAGATTTGGTCAATGTCTTATTAGAGTTGCCATGTGTCATATTCACTTTTTTCTCCCCGCCCCCATTCAGGATGTTAGAATATTCAGGATGTTAGAATGTTATCACTACTTGATTTTAATGTGTTATTCCCTTATGGTCACACCTTAATAAGTTTTATTACTTTGTTACTTTGTTTTATTTACAAATTGGATTTAATATTTCATGTTCAGCCAATAAAGCTCTAATTCTGTCATTTCTTGTTTTAGAGAAAACAAAACAACCCTTTCTCCTCCCCCCTTCCCAGGGAGTTTGTATTTTCCTCCCTCTCTTACTTTTTGTTTGAAGTGTGTCTGGCAGAATTCCAGAGCCTAAAATAATAAAATACTAACTAGTGATTAAGTGAATTCTCCAGCCAGCAGAAACCATCTTATCTCAAACTGCTAGTTACACAAGTCTCTCCTTTTTCCCCACCATCACCTTTTCGGGGGTGGATAAACTCTGCTACTCAGAACTATCTGGCAGCTTCATAAGGATGTTTATTAATG
Organism: Paguma larvata; assembly: GCA_030068075.1. Taxonomy (NCBI): domain Eukaryota; kingdom Metazoa; phylum Chordata; class Mammalia; order Carnivora; family Viverridae; genus Paguma; species Paguma larvata. The sequence goes on from CM057828.1 coordinate 102,342,673, forward strand.
GAGTGGGTACATTTAAGAGACAGATTTTCTTCTGTGTTGAATGGTGAAGCCATTTTTTTCCTATTTAAATTTTTAGATTTATATTTCCTTTTCAGAGCAAAGGAATATTTTTCTTAAAAATGAGAATAGTTACATTAATTAGTAACAATAAAAAACCCATCAAATATATTTGGGGGCAGGCCACTTGGTTTTAAAGAATAACATTTTTTGAAAGAGATTCTCTTAAGCAGGATTTCTTTAATTTTATACTGCCATAAAAGTTCTTTTTTTTTTTTTTTTTTTTGAGCGGGGAAAATAACTTACATTAAGGGTTTTTTCGGGGGAGGGAGGGAACAGTAATTGAATTGAAAAAGAAATCTTAAGTTAGAGAATAATAAAACATGAATTCCTTCAGAAGACATTTGAAAATTTTCTGTGTTCTAAGAAGTATACTTGGCTGTGAATTTAAGAGATGATTAAAGCACTGTTCTGTGTTCATATATTTTTGCTTGTACTCTAGTGAGAACAATAGGTAAATAAGGAAGGAAGGAAACCATGATAACATGCAGAGGTAATCACTCTACTTTGTGATGCTTCCCAGAGGAGACAGGAATACCTGACTGGAGTTCTGAAAAAGAAGAAAGTAGCAAAATGAGAGTGGAAGCGAGGTACATTCTAGACTGAATGCAACATGAAGGACACCTGGAAAGAGGAGGGAACTGAGTACAATGGGTACTCTAGAACAGTGTACCTGAAGTGCCTTTATGGTAAGGAGAATAAGATTAGATGCCTCGTGTGATGCCCTGAGGAGTTTTTACTTTATTCTGCAGGCAGTGAGCAGTTATTTAAAGATTTTAAGTAGGAGTGAGACATTACCTTTTTTAAAATTGTTTTAAAAATTACAAAAATAGGGGCCTCTGGGTGGCTCAGTTGGTTAGACCTCTGACTCTTGGTTTCATCTCAGGTCATGATCTCATAGTTGTGAGATTGAGCTCCTCATTGGGTTCTGTGTTGAGCGTCTGAGCATGGAGCCTGCTTGGGATTCTCTCTCCGTCTCCACCTCCCCCGCTTGTGTGTACAGTCTTGCTTTGTCTCAAAAAAAAAAAAAAAGAATAAAATTTACAAATATAAAAATGTTAGATGTGTCTTGACATGGTGAAAGATAGATGAAAATTTAAGGATCTAAAATCACATTCCATTATCCTAGTTCATTCCTTGTCTACCTATGTTTACCATAGGCTTTTAGCTCAGGAGTTAACAAATTTTTGGTCTTAAGGCCCCTTTATACTCTTAAACATTAAGGACTTACTTAATTCCATGTGCAGCCTTAATTCTCTTTTGACGTGTTTCATAACATATTCACAGGTTCTGGAGATTAAGATGTAGATATTTCGATGGTGGGGGACATTATTCTGCTTTACCGTAGTTTACTTACCTTAGAATTCTTTTAAAAAGAAGGAGACTTTTAGGCATAAGTTCAGGTTTGACTTGGTTGCCAAACTTAATTTTTACCTCTAGATTGAAAATTTTCTTTTGAAAAAATAACCTTATGTTTAACTTTTTAAAAAGGTAATTTAAGCCACCTTTTCCCGATATTCCAACAATCATTTTCTCACTGGGGAGGATTCTTCTAAATGTCTTTTGTGTTTTCCATTTACCTTTGCTTGAAAATAGGCAAAAGAAAAAAAATATATAGAGAGAGTTATAAATATATATGTGAGTTATAAATAAATATACATAAATATATAAATATATATGAGTTATAAATATATATTGATATATATAAATATATATATGAGGTATATATTGAGTTAAAATATGAGTTATAAATGTATATATGAGTTAAAATATATGAGTTATATATATATTTATATAGAAGTTATAAATATATAGAGAGTTAAAAAGTAAGCTGACCGTGTTGTAGTCATTCTTTATATAATGCCAAGAAAGAAGGCATCTGGAAATAGTTAATGGAATTATGGTCTCAAGTGGTTTTAGAAACTTTGTTATGGATCACTTGCTATATTTTACTTTATTTAAAATATTTTTTTAATGTTTACTTATTTTTTTTTTAAATTTTTTTAATGTTTATTTATTTTTGAGAGACATAGAGACAGAGTATGAGCAGGGGAAGGGCAGAGAGAGAGGAAGATGCAGAATCTGAAGCAGGCTCCAGGCTCTGAGCTGTCAGCACAGAGCCCGATGCGGGGCTCGAACTCACAGACCGTGAGATCATGACCTGAGCCGAAGTCGGCCGCTCAACTGACTGGGCCACCCAGGCGCCCCTGTTTACTTATTTTTGAGAGAGACACAGTGCGAGTTGGGGAGGTGCAGAGAGAGAGGGAGACACAGAATCTGAAGCAGGCTCCAGGCTCCAAGCTGTCATCACAGACCCGGATGTGAGCCTTGAACTCACAGATGGTGAGATATTGACCTGAGCTGAAGTCAGACGCTTTAACTGACTGAGCCACTCAGGCACCCCACACTTGCTGTATTTTAGAAAACCCAGAATCTAGTGGTCTTATGTTTTTCTATATCTGGTTTCTGGTGCAGATTAATAGTTAGGACATGTCATTTGATCTGTCTATTTATGTAATTTTTTTCAACTTCTTCACAGTGTGAGAAATACAGTTTATGGAAGAATGATAATTTTTTTAGGTTTAGTGAAGACAAAGTTCTTTAGGATAGAATAAACTCAAATTGTGACAACTTTTTGTTCTGCTATTTGTATAGTTTCGTGGACAGCAATAGATGAACATGCTTGCAGTTGAGGCATTGAGATGCTATGTTAATCATTACTCTGTAGGGAAACTTGGAGATTTCCTAATCTGTAAAGTGGAGGCGATAAAGTAAACTTAACTTTTTTAGGGTAGATTGGCGAAATGTAGCCCCTAGAGTTTTGCCTGTGTTTGTATGGGTCATGAGCTAAGAATGGATTTTACATTTTTAAATAGCTTTAAAAAGTTGTTTCATAACATATGGATGATATATGACATGCGAATTTCAGTTTCTATGAATAAAACTTCATTTGTATACAGCCACACCCATTCACTTATATATTGTTTAAGGCCAGTTTAAAAAAACTTTTTATTTCTAAATGTTTATCTTAGAAACAGAGTACAAGCAGGAGAGGGGCAGAGAGAGAAAGAGAATCTGAAACAGGCTCCAGACTCTGAGCTGTCAGCACAGAGCCAGACGTGGGGCTTGAACTCCAAAACTGTGAGATCATAATCTGAGCCGAAGTTGGACGCCCAACAGACTGAGCCACTCAGGTGCCCCTAAGGCCAGTTTTACACTATAGTGACAAAGTTGAGTAGCTATATCACAGGCCTTTCATGGCCTGTAAAGTCTAAAATATTTACCATCTGAACTTTCACAGAAAAAGTTTGTTGATCCTGCCTGAGTGTCCTGAGCGTTGCCTTTTTTTTTTAATTAACTATTTTATTTTATTTTTTTTCAACATTTATTTATTTTTGAGAGAGAGATAGTGAGTAGGAAAGGAGCAGAGAGAGGGAGACAGAGGATCTGAAGCAGGCTCCATGCTGAGCACAGAACCCAATGCTGGGCTCCAACTCATGAACCGTGTGATCATGACCTGAACTAAAATCAAGAGGCAGCTGCTTAACTGACTGAGCCATTCAGGCACCTCTATTACTATTACTATTATTATTACTATCGTTATTGTTTTAAATTTAAATCCAAGTTAGTTAATATACAGTGCAGTAATGTTTTCAGGAATAGAATTTAGTGATTCATCACTTACCCAGTGTTTATCCCAACAAGTGTTCTCCTTAATGCCCCTTACCCATTTAGCCCATCCCCCCCACCTAGAGAACCGTCAGTTTGTTCTCTGTATTTAAAATAAGTCTCTGGGGCGCCTGGGTGGCTCAGTTGGTTAAGCGACTTCGGCTCAGGTCATGCATGATCTTACGGTCTGTGAGTTTGAGCCCTGCATCGGGCTCTGTGCTGATGGCTCAGAGCCTGGAGCTTGCTTCAGATTCTGTGTCTGCCTCTCTCTCTGCCCTTCCCCTGCTCATGCTCTGTCTCTCTGTCTCTCAAAAATAAATAAACGTTAAAAAAATAAAATGTAAGTCTCTTATGTTTTGTTTTCCTCTCTGTTTTTATCTTATTTTTCCTTCCCTTTCCTTATGTTCATCTGTTTTCTATCTTAAATTCCACTTATCAGTGAAATCATATAGTATTTTTTTCTTTCACAGACTTTTTTCACTTAGCATAATACACTCTAGTTCCATCCATATTGTTGCAAATGGCAAGATTTCATTCTTTTTGATTGCCGAGTAATATTCCAGTGTGTGTGTGTGTGTGTGTGTGTGTGTGTGTGCGCGCGCGCGCGCATGTATGTATGCACCACAGCTTTATCCATTCCAAATGTCCAGTCCAGTCAGTGGACATTTGGACTCTTAACATTTTGGCTATTGTCGATAATGCTGCTGTAAACATTGGGGTACATGTGTCCCTTTGAATTAACACTCCTGTATCCTTTGGATAAACACTTAGCAATTACTGGGTCATAGGGTAATTCTATTTTTAATTTTTTGAGGAATCTCCATAGTGTTTTCCAGAGTGGCTGGACCAGTTTGCATTCCCACCATCAAGCACTGACTAGTTTTTAGGTAAATCATATATGCTCTTAAAGCTGTTTCCCCAAACTACTCATTAAGTTGTTAAAAATTAATGATAAATGACTGTATAAAGGACCATGATGATGTCTACTACTAGCGATAAACATTGAGATGTAATTACTTTTCATTTATTTCTGAAGAAGTAAATTGAAAGGCAGATAAATGTATTTGTTTGCTAGGGCTTCCATAAAATACCACAGATTGGGGGGCTTAAACAACAGAAATTTATTTTCCCACAATTGCGGAGGCTACAGGTCCAACATCAGAGTGTTCACAGATTTTATTTCTCCTGAGGGCTCTTGGCCTGCAGACAATTGCCTTCTTGCTGTGTCCTCATATGGCCTTTTCTCTGTGCATATGCATCCCTGGTGTCTTCCTCTTTTTACAAGAATACCAGTCATACTGAATAAGGGACCCACCCTTATGAACTTAATTACCTCTTTAATGGCCTTGTCATCAAATATAGTCACATTGTAAAGTATTTGCGGTTAGGGCTTTAACATGAATTTTGGTCTATAACGCCAAGGAATTTCTAATGTAAGCTTCATGTAATCATTAGGTAAATTTTGAGGATGTACTATGTGACAGACACTGTTAGAGATATGTGTGGTGAACAGGAGAGACCAGGTTTGACACTTTTGAACTGATGGTTTAGTGGGGAAAGATAATAAAAAAAGAAACCAGTAAAAATATGATTTCAGAATGGGGGAAGTGCTGTGAAGGAAATTAAGCAGTGTAAAGTGCTATCAGTGACTGGTATGGAGGATGGGGTAGTGCTGTGTTAGGTAAGAATGGTCATGTAAGAGTTTTTAGAAAAGGTGATTTTAGGGATCAGGTCTTTTTCCAGGTCCTGATGATGATCCAGATTGGTATAGACAAGGATTAAAAGAATAAGTGAACTGATGAGTGAGCTTTATGAGTTAAATTGGAGAGATTGACAGGGACAAAATCATGAAGGGCCTTGAGATTATGGAAAAGATTTTGGTTTTCCTTTGCACAAGGAATAAAATGTACTGGAGGGATTTTAACATGGTAATTGGTATAATTTTTCTGTTTGAAAGAGCACTTTGGCCATTGTATAGAGGACTGTAGGTATAAGAGTAGAGACAGGGAGACCCATTAGGGGATGATCAAAAGTATTTTTTTTAATTAAATTTTATTTTTTTAAGTTTATTTATTTTGAGAGAAAGTGAGCATGAGTGGGGAAGGGGCAGAGAGAAAGGAAGAGAGAGAATCCCAAGCAGGGTCTGTGCCTTCAGCGCAACAGAGACCAATATGGAGCTCGAACTCATGATCCCTGAGATGATGAACTGAACCGAAATCAAAAGTCAGATGCTTAAAGAACTGAGTCATCCAGGTGCCACTATCAAAAGTATTCTTGGTCGGATGTATTGATAACCTGGTCTAAGAAGTGTGACGGGGAAAGGAAAAGAAATGGAAAGAATTTGAGAGGTATTTTGGAGGTAAAATCTATAGCATTTGCTAATGGATTGGATATGGGGATTTGGGATAAGGGAGGAATATCTTTAGCAATAATGTTGTGTAATACTATCCTCTAAGGCAAGTAAGTCTATAGTATTAGCAAATTGATTGTTGCATCAGCAGGTTGCAGAGTATAACTTGGAAAGGTAAAGCCTTAAATCATTAAGCAGGAAAACATAAGGCAAATAAACAGTGGTTAGGTTTAATTCAGTGTACAACTGATGGGCTTAGAACCACTAGAAAATGCATAGGGCGTTCATGCTTTGCCAGAAAGTGTGCCTTTGGGACAAATAACCTGTCTGGAACTAAAAAGCCTTGGAGAGTCTTAAAAAATAATGTCAGGTTTGATGGAATGACTATGAATACCATTAAGTGATTTTCTTTAGAGATAGAGCTCTTTATTCCAAGGTAAATGTTTTTAAAATGGAGCAGCCCTTAGGTGAAAGTAGGTATGATATATAACATAATGGTAGGTAAAGATGAACTTTAATAGATTAAGGTGGTCTTTTTGAGAATTTAAACATTCTATTACCAAGAATTTGAACACAGTGGGGAGTCAGAGTCTCTCCAGTTGTGAGATCTGGATCTGATTTTTGCTATGTACTTCTGTTGTTAGATCTCTACCTCTGAGGCTCAGGTCCCCCACCCATAAGACAGGCACCTACTAAAAGAAAGCATTCAGTAATTCGAGGTTCTGAATGGTATGTACAAAAGTAAGGTTAATATGATAGCCACCTTCTTTATCTCAAGATCACCAAGTTTTGTTTTTTTTTTCCTTATGAAGAGTAGGGAATTTAAGGGTTTAGTCATGTTACTTTCTTATTTAGGGGGATTATAGCAATTCTATTTTTTAAATATAGTTTATTGTCAAGTTAGCTAACATACATAGTATACAGTTGCTCTTGGTTCTGGGAATAGATTCTCGTGATTCATTGCTTACGTACAATACCCAGTGCTCATCCCAACAAGTACCCTCCTCAGTGCCCATCATCCATTTCCCTCTCTCTCTAACCCCCCCCGCCCCCATCAATCCTCAGTTTGTTCTCTGTATTTAAGAGTCTTTTATGGGTTTGCCTCCCTCTGTTTGAAACATTTTTTCCCCCCTTTCTCCCATGGTCTTCTGTTGAGTTTCTCAGGTTCCACATATGAGTGAAAACATGTGATATCTGTCTTTCTCTGACTTATTTCACTTAGCATAATACCTTCCAGTTACATTCACATCGTTGCAAATGGCAGAATTTCATTCTTAATGCCAAGTAGTATTCCATTGTATATATAAACCACATCTTCTTTATCCATTCATCAGTTGGTGGACTCTTTACATGATTTGGGCTCTTTCCATGATTTGGCTATTGTTGAAAGTACTGCTGTAAACATTGGGGTACAAATGCCCTTATGAATCAGCACTCCTGTATCCTTTGGACAAATTCCTAGTAGTGCAATTGCTGGGTTGTAGGGTAGTTCTATATTTAATTTTTTGAGGAACCTCCACACTGTTTTCCAGAGCGGCTGCACCAGTTTGCATTCCCGTCAGCAATGCAAGAGGGTTCTCGTTTCTCCACATCCTCACCAACATCTGTTGTTTTCTGAGTTGTTAATTTTAGCCATTCTGACCAGTGTGAGGTGGTATCTCAATGTGGTTTTGATTTGTATTTCCCTGATGATGAGTGATGTTGAGCATCTTTTCATGTGTCTGTTAGCCATCTGGATGTCTTCTTTGGAAAAGTGTCTGTTCGTGTCTTCTGCTCACTCCTTCACTGGATTATTTTTCTTGCATTGAGTTTGGTAAGTTCTTTACAGATTTTGGACATTAACCCTTTATCTGTATGTCATTTGCAAATATCTTCTTCCATCCTGTTGGTTGCCTTTTAGTCTTGTTGATTGTTTCCTTTGTAGTGCAGAAGCTTTTTATCTTGATGAGGTCCAAGTAGTTAATTTTTGCTTTTATTTCTCTTGCCTTTGGAGACTTGTCGAGTAAGAAGTTGCTGCAGTCGCGGTTAAAGAGGTTGTTGCCTGTTTTCTCTGCTAGGGTTTTTGATGGTTTCCTGTCTTACATTTAGGTCTTTCATCCATTTCGAGTTTGTTTTTTGTGTATTGGTGTAAGACAGTGGTCCAGTTTCATTCTTCTGCATGTTACTGTCCAGTTCTCCCAGCACCATTTGCTAAAGAGATTGTCTTTTTTCCATTGGATACTTTTTCCTGCTTTGTCAAAGATTAGTTAGGCACACATTTGTGGGTCCAATTCTGGGTTCTCTATTCCATTGGTCTATGTGTCTGGTTTTGTGTCAATATTGTACTGTCTTGATGATTACAACTTTGTAGTAGAGGCTAAAGCCTGGGATTGTGATGCCTCCCTCTTTGGTTTTCTTTTCCAACATTACTATAATAGTTTGTTCTAGCTTTCAGAAGAATGCCGGTGCAATTTTGGTTGGGATTGCATTGAATGTATAGATTGCTTTGTGTAGTATTGACATTTTAACAATATTTGTTCTCCCAGTCTATGAACATGGAATGTTTTTCCATTTCTTTGTGTCTTCTTCAATTTATTTCCTAAGTTTTCTATAGTTTTCAGCATATAGATCTTTTACATCTTTGGTTAGGTTTACTCCTAAGTATTTTACGGTTCTTGGTGCAATTGTAAATGGAATTGATTTCTTGATTTCTCTTTCTTTTGCTTCATTATTGGTGTAAAGAAATGCAGCTGATTTCTGTACATTAATTTTGTATCCTGTGACTTTGCTGAATTCAAAGAATCAGTTCTAGCAGCTTTTTGGTAGAGTAGAGTCTTTTGGGTTTTCCATGTAGAGTATCATGTTGTCCACGAAAAGTGAAAGTTTAACTTCTTTGCCAATCTGAATGCCCTTTATTTCATCCTGTTGTCTGATTGCTGAGGCTAGGACTTCCAACACTATGTTAAACAACAGTGGTGAGAGTGCATTCCTGCTGTATTCCTGTCGTGTTCCTGATCTCAGGAGAAAAGCTCTCAGTTTTTCTCCATTGAGGATGATATTAGCTGCGGGCTTTTCATATATGGCTTTTATGATTAAGATATGTTCCTTCTATCCCGACTTTTTTGAGGGTTTTTATTAAGAAAGGATGCTATATTTCGTCAAATGCATTTTCCACCTCTATTGACAGGATCATATGGTTCTTAGCCTTTCTTCTATTAATGTGATGTATTACATTCATTGATTTGCAAGTATTGAGCCAGCCCTGCAGCCCAGGAATGAATCCCACTTGATCATGGTGAATAATTCTTTTAATATACTATTGAATTCATTTTGCTAGTATCTTTTTGAGAATTTTTGCATCCATGTTCATCAGGGATATTAGCCTGTAATTCTCATTTTTAGTGGAGTCTATGGTTTGGGAATCAAGGTGATGCTGGCTTCATGGAATGAGTCTGGAAGCTTTCCTTTCATTTCTGTTTTTTGGAACAGCTTGAGAAGATAGGTATTAACTCTGCTTTAAATGTCTGGTAAATTCCCCTGGAAAGCCATCCTAGGACTTTTATTTGTTGGGAGATTTTTGATAACTGATTGAATTTCTTTGCTGGTTATGGGTCTGTTCAAATTTTCTATTTCTTCCCATTTGAGTTTTGGTAGTGTGTGGGTGTCTAGGACTTTGTCCATTTCTTCCAGGTTGTCCAGTTTGTGGTCATGCAATTTTTCATAGTATCCTCTAATACTTGTATTTCTGTGGTGTTGGTTGTGATCTCTCCTTCATTCATGATTTCATCTATTTGGGTTCTCATTTTTTGAGAAGTCTGGCTAGCAGTTTATCAGTTCTGTTTATTTTTCCAAAAAAAAAAAAACAAAAAACAAAAAACCAGCTCTTAAATTCATTGATCTGTTCTGGTTTTTTTTTGGATTCTATATTGTTTATTTCTGCTCTAATCTTTATTCTTTCTCTGTTGCTGGCTTTGGGGTTTCTTTGCTGTTCTGTTTATAATTCCTTTAGGTATGTGGTTAGATTTTGTGTTTGAGATTTTTCTTGTTTCTTGAGATAGGCCTGGATGGCAATGTATTTTCCCCTTAAGACTGCCTTTGGACTGTCATGTTTTCATTTCCATTTGCTTTCATATATTTTTAAATTTCTTCCTTAATTGACTGGTTGATCCATTCATTCTTTAGTAGGATATTCTTTAACCTCAATGGATTTGGAGGCTTTCCAAATTTTTTCTTGTGGTTGATTTCAAGTTTCATAGCATTGTGATCTGAAAATATGTGTGGTATGATCTCAATTCTTTTATATTTATTGAGGGCTGTTTTGTGACCCAGTATGTGATCTATCTTGGAGAATGTTCCATGTGCACTTGAGAAGAATGTGTATTCTGCTGCTTTTGGATAAAAATATATCTGTCAAATCTATCTGGTTCAGTGTATCATTCAAGGCCATTGTTTCTTTATTGATTTTCTGCCTAGATGATCTGTCCATTGCTGTAAGCGGAGCATTAAAGTACCCTGCAGTTACCGCATTCTTACCAATAAGATTGCTTATGTTTGTGATTACTTGATTTATATATTTGGGTGCCTTCAAGTTGGGGGCATAAACATAATTGTTAGCTTCGTCTTTTGTTACAGCCTTTAGTTTAAAATCTGGTTTGTCTAAGTATAGCTACTCCAACTTTCTTTTGGCTTCTAGTAGCATGATAGTTCTCCATCCCCTCACTTTTTTTTTTAAATGTTTATTTTTGAGAGAGAGAGAGAGAGAGACAGAGTGTGATCAGGGGAGGGGCAGAGAGAGAAGGAGACACAGAATCTGAAGCAGGCTCCAGTCTCTGAGCTGTCAGCATAGAGCCGGACGCAGGACTTGAACCCACAAACTGCGTGATCATGACCTGAACTGAAATCAGACACTCGACCGACTAATCTACCCAGGCACCCCTCCATCCCCTCACTTTCAATCTGAAGGTGTCCTCAGGTCTAAAATGAGTCTCTCGGGGCACCTGGATGGCGCAGTTGGTTAAGTGGCTGACTTTGGCTCAGATCATGATCTTGCGGGTCTGCGAGTTTGAGCCCCGCATTGGGCTCTGTGCTGACAGTCCAGAGCCTGGAGCCTGCTTCAGATTCTGTGCCTCTCACTGTCTCACTCTCTCTGCCCCTCCCCCACTCGTGCTCTGTCTCTCTTGCTCTCAAAAATAAACATAAAAAATTTTTTTTAAAAATTAATGAAATGGGTCTTTCATAGATAACATATAGATCTTGTTTTTTTTTTTTATCCATTTTGATTGGAACATTTAGTCCATTTACATTCAGAGTTATTATTGAAAGATATGGATTTAGTGTCATTGTGTTATCTGTAGGTTTCATGCTTGTGGTGATGTCTCTGGTCCTTTGTGGTCTTTGTAGTCTTTGCAGCATTCTACTCACAGAGTCTCCCTTAGGATCTCTTGCAGGGCTGGTTTAGTTGTCATGAACTCCTTCAGTTTTTGTCTGGGAAAGCCTTTATCTCTCCATGTATTCTGAATGACAGCTTTGCTGGATAAAGGATTCTTGGCTGCATATTTTTCCTATTCAACACATGGAATATTTCCTGCCACTCCCTTCTGGCCTGCCAGGTTTCAGTGAACAGGTCTGCTACTACCCTTATGTGTCTACCCGTGTAGATTAAGTCCTGTTTTGTCCCTGGCTGCTTTCAGAGTTCTTTATCTTTGTACTCTGCCAGTTTCACTATGAAATGTGTTGGAGAAGACCTATTCTTGTTAAATCTGAAGGGAGTTCTCTGTGCCCCCTGGATATGGATGTCTGCCTCCTTCCCCAAATGACGGAAGTTCTTAGCTATAATTTGTTCAAGTAAACCTTCTGCCCCTTTCTCTCTCTCTTCTTCTGGAATTCCTATGATACGGATATTATTACATTTCATTGAATCACTTAGTTCTCTAATTCTCCCCTTATGGTCTAGTATTTTCTTATCTCTTTTTCTTGATTTCATCGTTTTCCATAATTTTTATCTTCTATTTCACTTTTTCTCCACTCTTCTTCCTCCATCCTTGATGTCACTGTATCTAGTTTATTTTGTACCTCATTTACAGCATTTCTTAATTCGTTGTGACTATTCCTTAGTTCCTTGATCTCTGCAGCAATAGATTCTCGGCTGTCTTCTATGCTTTTTTTCAAGCCCAGCTATTAATCTTATGACTATTATTCTAAATTCTCTAGCTGTCATTTCTTCCTGAAATTTCTTTTGAGGAGAATTCTTCCATTTCATTATTTTGGGTAGTTTTCTATCCCTTATGTGTTTCAATAGCTTATTACGTGTCCTGCACTTGTGAGTACTATTATATTAAAATGGGGTCGTACACTGTCCAGGGCCTGGCCCTTCAGGAGGTGTTTTTGGAGTGTGTAGCATGCTGTCTTATGTTGTGACTCTGGTTGCTTTATCTTCCTACTCGTGGTGGTTTGGGCCTTCCACCTGGTGAGCTATGATTTGTTTCTCGAAGTAACCCTGGAAAAAATTTAAAAAAAGAAAGAAAGAAAAAACGGGGTGTGGTGGAAGAAGCCTTATCCCATACAATGAGAAATGACAAGGGTAGAGAAAAAGAAAAGAAAAAAAAATGACCAGGCAGAGAATCAGAGAAATCTTATGACTTAATCCAGAGAGAAAGAGAGAGAGAGAGAGAGAGAGAGAGAGAGGAAGATACAAAAGAAGGAGATACAGAAGAGGTGTAAAAAGAATAGATTAAAAATGTCTGCTTAAACAAATCAACAACCATAATAACCAGAATAGAGAAGGGAAGGAATAAGTGGAAGAAAAGGAAGAAGGAAAAAAAATATATATATCGTATCAAAATAAATATATTTTATTTTATATATCATATATATGTATGTATGTATATATATTATGTACAAAAGTTATATATATAAACTCATATATTTGATATATATATCAAAATAAACTATACAATTTTATACATACATACATATATATATATACACATACATATATATATATATATATATATACATATTTTATATATATATAAAATAAGAATTGACCAAGAATCAAATCAGAAAATGCAAAAACACTGGACTTATGTCTGATGGTACCTTGGAACCGGTGGCTATGCTGGTCTGGAGGAGGGTCTGTCTGGTCTGGTCAGTGTCAGTCTTGCTCAGGTAGACATTCAGTTACCAGGCCCGGAGGAGCATGGTTTGCTGTAGGCAGTCCCGCCTCAAATGTGAGCCCCTTATCCGTTCCCTGAAGCCCCACCTTGTTGGCGATGGGGAGAAAAATGGCGACAGCCCAGTGTCTTCCCCCTGGACCAGAAGTCCCAAACCACTCTGTTCAGGCCATCGTTACTCTGCTGGGCGGGTGCACTCCACAGTCTCCCACGCTTCCCAGGCACTCGGTTAGGGTTCGAATCCCGATGTCTTAAAGGATTCTGCCTGAGCGGGTCGGTTTGTTGGATGTCTTACAGGATTCTGCTCCAGGCCCTGGTTCTGGGTAGCACTGTTCTGCCCAGCCAATAAAGGGCCTCAGGCTGGTGGGAGCCTGCAGTCTTTTGTCCTTAGAATGGCTATTTGCCTTCTTCCCACAGCACTCAAGGGAGAGAATTGCTGTCTCCAACTGTGCCTCTGCTGACTCTCCTTCTCCCCAGGCCATGTGCACAGGGTGGCCCCAGTCCGGAGAAAGCCCTGCTACCCTAGAATGAGGTAGTAATTGGTTCTTTCTGTTTTTTCCTTCCCCGGTCCATGGCTTTTCTCTTGTCCAAATACAGTCCTATACTCCCACAGCCTCTCTTGCTCTTCTTTTTGTCTCTCCACCTAGGGGGTTCCCTCCCCTCTGTGCCTATGCTGCCTGTTTTATCTCTCCTAGTTTGTAATCATGTACCTATGGCCCACCAAGTTGTCCCCGTGGGCTCGTGGAGATGTTTCTGTCACTATGTAGCCCAGATTCCTGGAATTCCCAGTTTTCTGGCCTCAATACTGCTGTGTTTGAGGGATGAGGGAACTTTGGGTCCCTGTACTGCTCCACCATGTTGACTCCTCCCCTGGAGATTATAGCAATTCTAAAGGCATTTGCAAAGTACAACTCTTCGAGAATCATTAAAAAATATTGGTTGTGGAAAGAGATTTTATGACAGCCCAAAATTTGTCAAGTGGGATTGACAGGGATTAGCTCCAATTCTGTGAAACATGTAACTCAGCTTTCCACATACTGTTATTGATAGGTGTTATTTTGAATTGTTAAAACTAAAAGTTGATCATTTTTAGTGATTTCTGTCTGTATAAAGGTCTGGCTTAAGAGAGCCGTATGTGATGAATAGGCAATACCATGTACAAGAGTTAAATTATATAAAATAACTTTATTACATTAAAAAATGTGGCCTTTGGAGTTGTCATTTCATAATCAGTCTTTTAATTGTTTTAGCCTCAGAGGTTATAGGACAGTTTATATAAAATGTGGAAAGGAAGGATTCCTGGGTGGCTCAGTTGAGTGTCAAATTCTTGACTTTGGCTAAGGTTGTGGTCCCAGGGTTATGGGATTGAGCCCCATGTTGGGTTTTACACTGAGTGTTGAGCCTGCTTAAGATTCTCTCTCCCCCCCCTCCCTCCCTCTCTCCCTCTCTCCCTCTCCCCTCTGCCCCTCTCCCCTGCTGTGTGTGTGTGCACTTCTCTCTCTAAGAAAGAAAAAAATGCAGAAAGGAATGCTTAGTTTTCTTTTATGTTCTGAATACTTGGAAATTTTTAATTTTTTAAAATGTTTATTTATTTTTGAGAGAGAGACAGAGTTGAGCAGAGGAGGGGCAGAGAGAGAGGGAGACACAAATCCAAAGCAGGCTTCAGGCTCTGAGTTGTCAGCACAGAACCCAATGCGAGGCCCAAATCCATGAACTGTGAGATCATTATCTGAGCCAAAGTTGGACACTTAACCGACTGAGCCACCCAGGCACCCCTGAATATTTGGAAAATTTTAAAAGGTGCTTATACTTAATGATTTTGGTAGTAAAAACACTACATTTAGTGCTTGGGACTATTTTCATTTTTTCTTAATTTTTAGAATTATTAAATTTATGTTGGAATAGATACACGAAGTACACAATTCTGATCTTAGAGAATAAGTTTTAAGTCTTTCACTCTTGAGTATGTTGTTTGCTGTGGATTTTTTCATATATGATTTGTGAAGATTTCCTCCCTTCCTGTTTTACTGAGTGTTTTTATCATGAAAAGGTGTTGAATTTTGTCAAATGCTTTTTCTGCATCAGTCGTGATGCTTATGTGTTTTTCCTTCATTTTATTGATGTGATGTATTACACTGAAGGGTTTTTCTGTATTGAACTAGTCTTGCATTCCAGGAATACGTCCAGTTGTCATGGTGTATAATCTTAATATACCACTGAATTTATGCTAGTATTTTGTTGAAGATTTTTGCATGAATATCACAAGGGTGATTGGTCTGTAGTTTTCTTGTGGTGTTAGTGTCTGGCTTTATAATCAGGATTATGCTGGCCTCATGGAATGAGTTAGGAAGTGTTCAGTGTTTTGGAAAAGTTTGAGAATTGGTATTAATTCTTTAAATGTTTGTAGAATTCAAGAATGATGCCTTTTGGTCTGGAGCTTTTCTTTGTTGAGAGATACTTTTATTACAAATTCAATTTCCATACAGTAATAAGTCTATAGGTCAGATTTTCTATTTTTTTCAAGATTTTAGTCTTAGTAGGTTTTGTTTTTTAAGAGTTTGTCCATATTATCTAGTTTATCTCTTTTTGGTGCATAGTTGTTCATAGTCCTCTCTTATAATCCTTTTTATTTCTGTAGAATTGGTAGTAATATTCCCATGTTCCTTTCTGATGTTAGTTGAGTCTTCACTTTTTTTTAGTACAACTAGCTAAAGGTTTGTCAATTTTGTTGGTCTTTTTGGAGAACCATTTTTTGGTTTCATTGATTTTTCTCTTTTGGTTTTCCTTTATTCCTGTTCTAATCCTTATTAATTCCCCTCCTTCCACCTTTAGGGTTAGTTCTTATTTTCTAGTTCCTTAAGGTATAAGTTAGGTTGTTGACTTGAGATCTGGCTTGCTTTTTTTTTTTTTTAAAAGTTTATCTTGAGAGAGAGAAAGTACAAGCACAGATGTGCAAGCGGAGGCTAAGGGAGAGGGAGAGAGAGAAACCTAAGCAGGCTCTGTGCAGAGCCCAACGCGAGGATCCCATGAACCTCAAGATTGTGACCTGAACCAAAATCAAGAGCCACTCGCTCAATGACTGAGCCACCCTGGCGCCCCTATCTTGCTTTTTGATTTTTTAAAAAATGATTATTTTGAGAGCACAAGAGCATGTAAACAGGGGGAGGGGCAGAGAGAGAGAGAGAGAGAGAGAGAGAGAGAGAGAGAGAGAGAGAGGATCTGAAGCAGGTTCTTGTGCTGACAGCAGAGAGCCCAATTCAGGGCTTGAACTCACTGTGATTTCACATCCTGAGCTGAAGTTAGATGCTTAACAACTGAGCCACTCAAGCACCCTTTGCTTTTTTAATCATTTATAGCTATAAATTTTCCCCTTAGCACCGTTTGTACTTTCTTGTAAATTTTGATATGTTGTGAATTTCATTCATCTCTAAGTATTAAATAATTTCCTTTGTGATTTAATTTTTGATCCACTGCTTAAAAGTATGTTGTTTAATTTGTATAATTTTATCAGTTTTGCAGTTTTCTTTAAATTATTGATTTGTAAGTTTATTCCATTGTGGTGAGATTTAGTTTGTGGCCTAACATATGGTCTATCCTGGAAAATGTCCCATATGTGCCTGAGAAAAATATGTGTGTTGTTGAGTGAAGTGATTCTGTATACATCTGTTAGATCTAGTTGGTTTATTGTGTTAAGTCCTCATATTTTCTTACTTATCTTGTCTCATTGTTCTCTCCATTATTGTGAGCTAAATATTGAGGACTTCAACTATTATTGTAGAAGTGTCTGTTTTTCCTTTGATTTAATCACCTTTTGCTTCGTATATTTCAACGGTCTGTCATTAAGTGCCTAAATGTTTCTAATTGATGTATCTTCTTTTTTCAACCCTTTGTTAGTATGTAATGTCCTTCTTTGTCTCATAATCTTTTTTTGATGTAAAGTTTGTTCTGTCTGATACCAGTACAGCCATTCCTGCTCTCTTTTGGTTACTATTGGTTGATACCCATATATTAATTTTTAATTTTTTACCCAATCATTTTGATAACATTTTTTATTGTAATTTTTTCTAGTTGATTCTGTTGGCTTTTTAGCTGAAGCAGTATATAACCGGTAAATAGTTGCAGTTTTATAACCCTCATTTTTACCTGTCATTGAATTGTCTAAAGCCTCTGAGACAGAGTTAAATAATGGTGGTAAAGGACACCTTTACCTTTCCTGTTACTTTACTTAGACTCCTACTATTGATGCTTTTGGTTTCAAAGCACTGCATCCAGTAACAATTTTATTATTAGGTAGAACGCAAATAAACTGAAATCTAGGGGCGCCTGGGTGGCTCAGTTGGTTGAGCGGCCGACTTCAGCTCAGGTCATGATCTCACGGTCTGTGAGTTCGAGCCCCGCGTTGGGCTCTGTGCTGATGGCTCAGAGCCTGGGGCCTGCTTCAGATTCTGTATCTCCCCCTCTCTCTGCCCTTCCCCTGCTCACGCTCTGTCTCTGTATCTCTCAAAAAAAAAAAAAAAAAAAAAAACGCAAATAAACTGAAATCTACAGTTAATTACAGTTCTTGAGTGTTTTAGGATTGTGGTGTTTTGTTAAATCTTTAGGAACCTGAGGGCTGACATAAGTGCTTTTTCCTTCAATAATTTTATTGTTAAAACTCTAAAATATCTTGGTAGGCCTTTCTCTTTTGTGTATATATAATGTGAACAGAAATAAAATTTTTTTAAATGTTTATATTTAAAAAACATAAGCGGGTGTGAACGGGGAGGGGCAGAGAAAGGGAGACACAGAATCTGCAGCAGGCTACAGGCTCTGAGCTGTCAACACAGGGCCTGATGTGGGGCTCGAACCTATGAATTGTAAGTTCATGACCTGAGCCGAAGTTGGATGCTTAACCCGACTGAGCCACCCAGGTGCCCCAGAATTAAATTTGTTTGATTGAAAATTTTTACAGTGCCTTATTTTGTTCATTTTTCTTTTATATTACTTGTAAATTTAGAAAACAATATTGCATTCAGAAGAATGCATATTGATCTCAGGCCTTTCCTGGAAATGGATTTTCTTTTTATTTTAAGGTGAATCCTTTATAAATCTTTGAGGAAACTTCTTTCTTTCTTTTTAAGTTTATTTATTTATTTTATGAGAGTGTGGGTGAGTGAGGGGAGGGGCAAAAAGAGAGGGAGACAGAAGAGAATCCCAAGCAGGCTGTGTACTGTCAGTACAGAGCCATACACAGGGCTCAAACTCACAAACCGCGAGATCATGATCTCAACTGAAATCAAAGAGCTTAACCAACTGGGCCACCCAGGTGCCCCTGGAAAACTTATTTCTTATTATTTGCTTTTTTCCCCCCTGAGTTGTGGTTTACAAAACAATTCTAACATTGCATTTATATTCTCATAAATGAGCAACACTCCTCTTCCCGCTAATGAGAAGCTTAGTGTGGTCATATTTCAAGGCTACTTTGCAATAAACTTTATTTTACTTGCTACAGTTTGAGAGTAGAGATTCTGATTCTGTAGTTTACTTTCTATGTAAGCCAAATGACTTTAGGGTTCAAGTTTTTATCCCCCCCCCAATCTTAATCTTTTGGGTATAGAAAGAACGTGAACATCGTTAGGGTCAGAAAGACCTGGGTATAAATCCCAGCTGTTCCTCTTGACTAATGGTCTTGAATAAATTGACTAATCTTCAAGTCTCAGTTTCCACATCTATAAAATGGGAAAAAAAATACCTCAGGGGACTATATATTAGCATTATGTGAGATACCACATGTAAATTCTCTGGTATGGAATTTAACTTTGTCAAATTGTTGATCTGCAATAAATGTTAGTTTCCTCTTCCCTGAAACAAAATGAAATAGTGTGAAATAGCTTTGTGAACCGTATATAAATAAGTATAAATCATTAACATTGTTTTCTCTTTCAGAATTGGGCATTAATAGCATAGTTTATAATCTCAATATTATTAATCTGCTTGCTCAGGCCCTTACGTTATAGGCACAGCTAAGTTTTGGCAATCCTCAAAGATCTGTGTTTGTTCTTGCTCCAGAAACTTTGAAAGCCCTTAGAGAAATTCTGAAGCAAACTCACATGATTTGTTAAACAAACGGTTGGCTAATTTTTAATCCAATTTGAATTCTAGGACTGATTCTTAGTCATAGTACCCATATATACGAAAACCAGATACACATTTCACCTTCTTTTTATGGTATTCAGGCCCTTCCACTTTGCTCTACTCCTCCTTTTCCCCAGTAAGAACTTTGAATCTCTTGGGATTTATAGCATAACACATACCCTGGCTTTATCCTGTTTTAGTGTTTCTAGTTGGATTGGCTGTGATAATGGCCTTATTAGTATATATAACTACATGTCTAAGTTTTGCACTGTGAGTTAAGAGGGCCAAGGACTTGAAATAGTGAAATAATTGAACTCCTAGGAAACTTACTACAGTCTAGTTTAGAGAAATAGTGATGATTTCTGGAAGTGTTTTTATGTCAAGAACGTTTAAGTATTATTTATCAAATATTCATTAAACATCACGTGCATAGCACTTTCTGGGAACTCAAAGAATATAAAAGGGGTATGCTCTGGTCCTGAGTGTCTTGCCTTCCAGAGTAGTCTAGTTAGAATTCAAAACAATTCAAACATTGAAATGTCAGACATTAAAGCAATTTCTACGCAAAATATTACCAATAATTTGTGCTATAAAAGTCACAGACTTTGTCCTGTTTATTTCATACAAAGTATGGTGAATTTTGGTTTCCTTACCTGAAAAGTAGAATCACAAATATACTGTCGAGTCATTGCGATGTTTAAATGAGATTGGATATATAAGACCCAGCTGTATTCTTTCTGCAGTTAGGTATGTTTTTCATTGAAAAAGTAATGGTATATTGTAAAATGTTACATTTGAAACAGTAATGGCATATTGTTAAAAAAAAAATGCAGCCAGAACAAAATGAAAAGTTTTCTCACTTGAAACCATAGGTTCTTCTCCGTGTACTTCTGTACCAAGCACAATTTTGAATATTTTCCAATTATTACTCTGTGTACATATACAATTATTCTTTTATAACTTCTGGGAACATTATATACCTTGCATACTGCTTTTTTCACTTAAAAATAAATTTTGTCAATCTTTCCTAGATATTATATACATTGTTTTATTTTTCTTAATGATTGCTTAGTATCTTTTGTTTGAGTATATAATAACATAACCTGTGTCTTCCTCTAGCGCATTCATTTAATGTGTTTTTTCAAATATGTTAATTCATAACTTTCCTCTCCTTAGTGTCAACTCACTATCCAGAAAGTCCATCCTCCCAAGAAGAAGGGACAGAAAGAAACACCTCTTTGTAAGAAAGACTTGATTGTCCCATGAACCAGACAGCAGAAAACCGATTGGGGTGCAGCAGGACTCCAGAGCCAGATATAAGGCTCAGAAAAGGGCACCAACTTGATGGTACAAGGAGAGGTGATAATGATAACCACCAAGGAAATTTGGAGCCTATTTTAGAGGCATCTGTTCTTTCTTCGTATCATAAAAAAGTAAGTTAAAGGGGGAAGGATGGTAAGTAAAACAAAGTTTATGGGAATGTGGTTGGAAGGAGGATATTAAAAAAAAAGTTTGGAACATTGCTGGAGCGAGGATGGAGTTTTGAAAAGGAATCTTGAGCACATTTGCTTTTTTTGTTCAAGATAATTTGAAGGCCTAATTTATAAATTGGCTAGGTATTATTTGATTTTATAATCTCTTTCTGCTGACACTTAAAATCATACTTAATTTGCTTTGTTTGAGAAGGGAAATGGGTTTTTATAGTTACTCTTTAGTCTTTATAATTCAACTGTATTTTTTTATTATTTTTTAAGTTTTAAAAAATGATTTATTTTTGAGAGAGAGAGACAAAGAGCAAGCAGGGGAGGGGCAGGGAGAGAGAGAGGAGGAGACACAGAATCCAAAGCAGACTCCAAACCCTGAGTTGTCAGCACAGAGCCCAACGTGGGGCTTAAACCCACAAACTGTGAGATCATGACCTGAGCCGAAGCTGATTGCTTACCTGACTGAGCCACCCAGGCGCCCCTCAACTACTTTTTAGTTATGACATAATTTGTATTTTTGGAGCTCCGTTCCAACTCTATGCTGGAACTACTTCTCCAAATATTGTTTATCTCCAGTGCATACCTTGGGAGTCAATAGAATTCTGGGAACAGAGGGTAGGTTTTAATCTTTCCTTTTACTTCCCAGAGAAAAGAGCAGCTTTTAAATTATTTAAGCACCTCTACCTAGAGAGCAAAGGCATAAATATTTGTGAACAGCATCAGAAAGTCCTTATTATAGGGGTACTTGGCTGGCTTAATTGATTGAGCATCTGATTTCAGCTCAGGTCATGATCTCATAGTTGTGAGTTCGAGCCCCACATTGGGCTCTCTGCTCTCAGCACAGAGCCTGCTTCCAGTCCTCTGTCTTCCTTTCTCTCTGTCCTTCCCCTGCTTATGCTCTCTCTCTCAAAAACAAATAACCATTAAAAAAATAATAAAATATGTGTATACTATTAAAAAAAGTCCTTATTATAGACATTTAGCTATATGCTTTGTAATTTTGGAGTCAGGTAGCCTGTGTTCAGTGTTGTGGCTCTAGTACAATGTTTCTAAAACTAGGTCGTGTCCATTAGTGGTTTGTGAAATTACTTTTGGTACTGTAAGCCATGTTTAAAACATTAAACACCAAAATAGAACAAAGAGGTGCATGTATGTAGTAATGTACATTTAGTTTTATATAGATATGTATACAGACATGAATAATACGTACATACATGTGAGTTGTAGCTAAAAACATTTTGAAAGCCTCTACTCCGAACTGCATCTTTTTCATTCTAAGAGATATATTGGTTATGTGGTACTAGTGGTGTTGGTTCGAACTCCAGAGGGTTGTTTTGTCCTTTAAGGTTTTTTATAAGAATTTCACCAGAGCATTGTAACAGTATGGGTACAGTATAGGAAATTTAAGGTATTTCTTCTATTCTTGGTAATACTTTCTTTGGAAGTCAACTTTATCTTCTTGGCTAGGTTGTGCTATAGTGAAGGATTATTTGCATGCATGTATGTGTATGTACCCATACATAAGACAGATTAGTAGGATTAAAAAAAAACACCTGTTTGCCTATGGTACATATAATATACTTTGACTTTTAAACTAGCATTATTATTGTTTAAGAAAAAAAAAGTTTACCAGATATCTGGGTCAAGAACTTCTGTCCACACTTAAGACCTTGCTTTCTTGCTGCCATTTTACAGTAATATGTATTAGCAACTAAGACTTCCCTATCTAAGCTGAGCTAGCTGTTTTCCTCATTTCTACTAAGGCCTAAGCAATGTTACCAAGCTTGGATGAGTGACTGGGGTTATCTTTTCTTTTTTTTCTTTTTATTATAGTAAGCACAGCATGAAATCTACCCTCTTAACACATTTTTTAAGTGTATAGTACATTATTGCTAAGTATGTGCACATTAGATCTCTAGTAGAACTTTTTCATCTTACATGACTGAAACTATACTATAGCCATTGAATAGCAACTCCCCATTTTCTCTGCCCCTACTAGTCCTTGGCAACCACCATTCTGCTTTTCGCTTATAAGAGTTTGACCACTTTAGATGATTCATATAAGTGGAATCTTGCAGTATCTCGCCTTCTATTACTGGCTTATTTCACTTAGGATAATATCCTCAAAGTTTGTGCATATTGTAGCATGTGGCGAGACTTCTTTTTTAAGCTTAAATAATATTCCGTTGTAGGTACATACCAGGTTGCTTTTATCCACTGATTGACATTTAGGTTTTTTCCCACATCTTGGCTATTGTGAATAATGCTACCAATACTGTTTTCAGTTCTTTTGCCTAAATACCCAGAAGTAGGATTACTGGGTCATATGACAGTTTTATTTTATTTTTTTGAGGAACTTCCATGCTGTTTTCCGTAGGAGCTGCATCATTTTACGTTCCCGTCAACAGTGCACAAGGGGTCTAATTTCTCCACATCCTCGCCAACACCTATTTTCTTTTTTGTTAAGGGCTGTTGTAACCGATGCAGTGTGGAACATCATTGTAGTTTTGTGTTGCCTTTCTTCCATGATAGTGATATTGAGCATCCTTTTCATACATACCTGTATGTGTCTTTGAAGAAACGTCTCTTCACATCCTTCAAAAGCCAGTATAAAGTGATTGAGGTCCCCCACCCGCTGTTGAGTTACATATACTTTGGATGTTAACTCCTTCCTTATGAGATACATGGTTTGCAGATATTTTCTCCTGTTCTGTAGATGTTATCTTCTCATTCTGTTGATTTTTTTGTTGTTGTTGCTGTGCAGCAGCTTTTTAGTGTGATATTCTCCCACTTGTCTAATTTTGCTTTTATTATTTGTGCTTTTGGTATCATACCCAAGAAATCATTGCCAAAACCATGTTATAAAACTATTTCTCTATATTTTCTTCAAGGAGATTTGTAGTCTCAGGTCTTATGTTTAAGTTTTTGTTTTTTTTTTTTTTTTAGTTAAGTCATTTTGAGTTAATATTTGTGTATTGTGTAAGATAAGGGTCCAGTTTTACTCTTTTGCATGTAGGTATCCAGTTTTCCAGCACCATTTATTGAAGAGATTGTATAATCTCTTTTATATAGTCTTGCCATTCTTGCTGAAGATTATTTGACTATATATGCATGAGTCTATTTCTGGGCTGTTGATTCTGTTCTCGTGGTTTATATATATGTCTGTCTTTATGCCAGTACCATACTATTTTGATTACTGTACTTTTGTAATATGTTTTGAAAGAAGTGGGGTATTTCCAGCTTTGTTCTTTCTCAAGACTATTTTGACTTTTGAGACCCTTTGTCATTCCATGTGAATTGCAGGATTTTTTTTTTTTTTTAATGACTGAGGTTATCTTAAAGAAAGTGGAAATGTAATAAACAGAATTGTAGACGGTTGACCAGTTTATTGAATACAGGATCAGAAGACCTATCACTTAACCTTGTAAAATAGGCAAGTTATTTAATTTCCCTGGAAATATTTTTAGTCATATATAATAGGACATTAGTTGATATCCATGTTCCTTTCCAGTTGTGATAGGATTCTACATTTTAATCAAGTTTTTTATATTCTCAAGAGTTTCCAGAATGTATACATTGAACTATTCATTTTTGAAAAAAATTTTAAGATTTTATGTTTGAGTAATCTCCACACCCAGTGTGGGTGGGACTCGAACTTACAACTCCAAGACCAAGAGTTACATGCTCTACCAACTGAGGTAGCCAGGTGCCCTGCATTGAACTATTCTGAAATATACGCATAACTATTTTAAAGAATCGACGGTGATAAGTAGTACCTCTGGCAGTTTCTAAAAGTGATTCCGTAATGAATGCTTAGTAAAGGCTGATGCCAAATGGGGGAAAGGAGGAAGTGTGTATAGGGCATTTCGAGTAATAGGAGTAGTGTGTACAAGGGCCTGAATCTGAAAAAACCTTGGCATATTTAAGAAGTGTGGTCAGTGTATAATGGGGAGGATGGTAAGAGATGAGGAAAAATATGTAGTTAAGGACTTTTGTAGACCCTAATATGGAGAAGTACATTGGAGGCTATTGGAAAGTTTTAAGCAAGGGAGTGATAGAATCTTATTTACGTTCTAAAAAGATCACTTTTTGACTCTGATGTGAAGACAGTAGATTTTAGGGCCTGTTGGTGGGGAGAGAAACTTGGAGATAATCAGAAGTCTGCTACAGAAATTCATGAGAGTAGCTTATTCTGGGTTGATGGTGATTGTTGGTTGGCAAGAAGTAGATACATTTGAACTGGGCCTTGGGGATAGAGTTGACAATTTACTGGTAGATTGGATGTGATGGGTTTAAGGGAGAAGAGAAGGAAATGGCAAGAGTGAGTCTGGGGTATGATGTGAATAATTGGAATCCTGGGGTAAGATTCTGTATTTTGGGATGGGAAAAATTAGAGGATAGATAAGTTTGGAAGTAAAGCAGGTTTAAATGGGAGGATCAAGTTTGCTTTTGGCTATGTTAAGTATGAAATGCTTATTCAGGTGGGCGTCTGACTCTTGATTTTGGCTCAGGTCACGATCTCACTTGCTTTGGGCTCCGTGCTGATGGTGCAAAGCCTGCTTGAGATTCTCTCTCTCCCTCTCTCTCTGCCCTTCCTCTGCTCGCACGCTCTTTCTCTCTCAAAATAAACTTGTAAAAAAATATGAAATGTATGTGAGACATCTTACTGGATGAGTCTAGAAGATAGTTGGGTAGGAGTGTGGCATTCCTAAGAGTGGCCTGGGCTTGAAGTAATTATTTATAAAGTAGCTGCAATGTAGATGATACTTAAAACTGTTGAAGTATGGTTAAGGTTACTGAAGACTCCTAGGATCTAGCTTGAAGAACACCAGCATTCACAGGGCATTTCCAGGAGAGAAAGCAAGTAGAGGAAGGAAGCTAAAGACGACAAGCCTGTAAGATAGGAGGAAACTCAGCAAAGTGTAATGTCACAAAAACTAAGAAAGCGTTTCAAGAAGGAGGGAAGGGAACAGTGATTGGTTTGTTTCTACTGCTGCTAAAGAAATCATGGACAAAAAGGATAGACTAGTGACCATTGGTTCCAGCAACATGGTGTTCATAGGTGAACTTAAGAGCTATTTTGGTGGAGGAGTGGGAACAGAAGCCAGACCTTGGAGTAGGTCAAATTGTGAATAGCAGGTGATAAGTATTCAGTGGCATGTGTACTAACCAGTCCTTTCTCTGTCATGTAAAAAGACATGTGAGCCTTTTTCCAAGTGTGTTTCCTGTGTGGTGAAATTATTTTAAACTTTCTGGTTTCCCATACAGAATAATAATAAAATTAGAATTACATAAAGCTTTTAATTTTTTGCTTATTCCTTTTATAAATGAGTACATTTTGCAGTGTACCAATGGCAAACGTGTAGATATAAGTATTTGAAGTTATACTCTGCTTGTCTTTGTGGTATTTATTTTTTTATTTTTAAAATATTTATTTATTTTGGGGAGAGCACCAGCCGGAGAGGGGCAAAGAGAGAGGGATAGAGGGTCCAAAGCGGGCTCTGTGCTGATAGGCCGAGAGCAGCAAGCCCGATGTGGGGTTCAAACTCATGAACTGTGAGATTGTGACCTGAGTTGAAGTCAGACGCTTAACCAACTGAGCCACCCAAGTGCCCCTCTTTGTGGTATTTAAATATTGAAATGTGATTTGAGAATTGTAAAACAACTGTCTTCAGTACAGACAGATGTTCTGGTAAACTTTTATCTCTGAAAATGTTCATAGTATGCATATTGAATAATGTTAAAGAAAAGCAAAAGATAAGACAGTGTCTGTGTGTGTGTGTGCGCGCGCACACCCGTAGAGAAAGAGAAGGAGGGAGAGGGAACAACTTATAAAGTCCTATGCACTGAAATTTAGAGTTATGTAAGTATTTTAATGTTAGTGTACCAAAAAGTACATCCCTGTGTTAGTCTGCTCTTGCTGCAGGAACTAAATACTCCTGAAGTTCAGTGATTTACAATACAAACATACATGAGGGCAGTAGGTCAAATGTTAGGTTACTAGTTAGGTTGCCAGTCTGTTGCAGGTCAGCTCTGTGAATCCATTCTGAAGGAGACTGGCTGGGACATGTTCTTATGGCAGATTGCAAAAGTCCCAGAGAACAAATCAAATCACATTTGCATTCAAAGTATATGATGTGTGTTACATTTGGTTATGTTCCGTTGGCCAAAGCAGTCATGTAGCTAGGTCCAAAGACAGTGGGATGGGGTTATATTCCTTTGCAGGGAAGGAATAAGTGAATAATTGGGAACTTTAATATATGATCTGCCACGGTGTCTAAAGGAAAAAGGCATTCCCTATTCTAGTATCTATATATAGGTTATTGTACTTCATATAATAAATTTTCAGTGCTGCACCAGATGCTGGAGTGAATTTTCTTGTACCACAGAATGTTGGAATGATAATTGGAAGATCTAAGTTCTTCTATTTATCTAACTCCTATTATGACTTTGCAGAAATTTTCAGTATATAAGTTTCTCTGGAAAAGAGCAAAATAACATTATGTATATCTCCTATATACATATTACACGAATAATGTGAGGATTTGTGAAAGTGTTTGGTGTGAAGTGGTATCTCATTGTAGTCACAGTTGACTCTTGAGTTTTTATCAGGAGACCTTCCTAGGTTAGCTGTGGTTGAAGATTTTAATTATTTAACCTCTTTGAAGACTTTGGAAACAGAAACCAAATTACAAAATTCAAGTTGTGTCTGTTTAGCTTTTAATGGTCCATTTCTTTTCATCTATACTGTCACTACTTTAAGCTGCTGTCATCTCCCATCTGGAATATTGGCATATTGGGCTAGATCTCCTAACAGGCAGGTTATTTATTTATTTGTTTGAGAGAGTGTGAGCAAGGGAGTAGGGCAGAGGGAGGGAGAGAGAGAATCTTAAGCAAGTTCCATGCCCAGTGCAGAGCCCAATGTGGGGTTCGATCCCATGACCCTGAGATCATGACCCGAGCTGAAATCAAGAGTTGCACACTCATCTGATGGAACTACCCAGGCACCCCTAAGAAAACTGTTAAAAACGCAGAGTTTATTAGCCATTTCCATTTTTAAAATTCATTTGCTTCTTAGGACAAAATCCCCACACTCTTCTGTAATCCACAGGACTCTGATGATCTCACCTCTCTGCCTAAGTTTATGTCAGTGTTCTCTTCCTTGACCAGTGAGCCTCAGCCACACTGACCTTATTTCAGTTCCTTAAACAGGCTAGGCTCTTTCCAGGTTGAGTCTTCAAACATGGCTGTTTTCTTTGCCCAGGGTGTTTGTAGATCCACACCTCTGGCTAACTGCTATTTATTCTTTAGTATTCAGGTTAAGTATTACTTCCTTAGAGAAACTTTTCACAAATTCTCTATTCCCTGGTTATTCTGTTTCATCTTTCTCATTCTTATCTTTAACCATAACTTTTATATTTCATCACAATACATACCATAACTTTTAATTATGTATTTGTATCATTAGATAGATGTTTAGTAATTATTTATGCTTGTAGACTGTGTTCCATAGTGGAAAGAATCTTGCCTTTTGTTCACCCATCCTCAGATTCTAGCCTAGTCTTTTCGATCCATGGTGGATATATAACACATAGGTGAATGAGTTTATTAGTAGCCAGTATAGTGTTCTAGGTGTAAATGGTCTCAGGTAGTTTCTGTAAAGAGATGTACAGAAAGAGAATATTGGGATATGCTGTTTTGATGTTCAGGGAAAATTAACATACTTATTTACTCTCTGATAAATTACATGCATTATTATTTATCAGAAGAATGATAGCTCATATATTTTGAGCCTATATAATGATTCCTTAAGAAGCAAAAAAAATTTTTTTAAGAAAGAAGACTATACTAGAAGTCAAATACAGTTGACCCTTAAACAATACAGTTTTAGGGACGCCTGGATGACTCAATTGGTTAAGTATCTGATTGTTGGTTTTGGTTCAGGTCATGATCTCCCCATTTGTGAGATCAAGCCCCGCAGCAGGCTCTGCAGTGATAGCACAGAGCCTGCTTGAGATTCTTTCTCTCCCTCTCGCTCTGCCCCTCCCCTGTGCGTGCACTCTCTCTCCCTCAAAATAAATAAGTAAATGTCAAGGAAAAAAGAAAGAAAGAAAAAAAAAACCAATACAGATTTAAACTGTGTGGGTCCACTTATATAGAGATTTTTTTTTTTGATATATGCAGTACCAGTACTATAAATGTATATTCTCTTTTTTAATAACATTTTCTTTAGCCTGCTTCATTGTAAGAATACAGTATATAACATACAAAATCCATATTAGTCAACTGTTTATGTTATTATTAAGGCTTCTGATCCATAGTAGACTATTAGTAGTTAAGTTTTTGAGGAGTCAGAAGTTATACGTGGATTTTTGACTACATGGGAGGTCAGTGCACCATCCCGGGTTGTTCAGGGGGTAACTGTACTTTAAAGTTAAAATCTTTGCAATAGGAATCTATTTTTCACAAACTCCCTCACATAATTCTGGGACGAACTTAAAATTCGAGAACAAGCACTCATAGTGGTGCCTGCCTGTCCCTTTCCCAGAGGTAACCATTGTCTTGACTTCTAATGTGTAGAGGAGTTTTGCCTGTCTTTATGTCATCCGAACCATTCAAAGTGTACTCTTGCTTGTATCTGGCTTCTTTTACTCAGTATCATGTTCATGAAATTCATTCATACTTTGTGTAGCTGTAGTTTGTTCATTTTTACTTTTCTATCTATAGTTTTCTTTGTGTGACGATAACACATTTATTATATTATTGAAGGCTAGTTGGGTTGTTTCAAGTTTCAAGTTATTATAAATAGTATTTCTATGAATATTCTAGTACTTCTGGTGAAAGTATAGAAGCATTTCTGTTAGCTATACTTAGGAATGGAATCGCTGGTTCAAGAATAACCCCTTTCCTTCTTTAAACATCAAAAACATTTAACAGACCCCCCCCCCCCACAAGATGGTCATATTTGTAATATTAGTTTGAAAAAAATGGATGATAGAAATTGACCAGGAATTTAGTTCATCTATGTAAGATAAGGCCATTAGGTTGGGAATCAAGGTACCAGTTACCTGTGTAACTTCCCTTAGATTCCATTTCTTTATGTACCACGCTTAGTCTGGGTTTCCATATCATAAACGGATTAAGAGTGACTTCAAAGTCAGATAAACAGTGACTACTGATTCTATCATCTTTGGTGAGATTACATTTAACCAAAGCATCAATTTCCTTATCTGTGAGATAATTTTAATGATACCGTACCTACATACAGATGTTTTCAGGATCAAAGATAATAAATAAAAAGAAGTTAACTATCACAGGGCCCAGGACTTAGAAGGCAATAAATAATGATGGTTCTAAGGATGATGATGATGGGCTAGGTACTGAGAACATTAAAGTTAGTATCACAACCTAGTGAAGAAGACATGCATGCATGGAAGTAAGTACAGCAAGGAACTAGTGAACAGTATGAACTGTATGAAAAAGGTGTGATGCAAATAGAAAAGAAAAACATGTAACTTTGCACTGATGGGAAGTTATCTAGAAAGGTAACATCTAAACCAAGCCCTGAAAAATGTGTAAGAATCTGGAGCAGAGAAAAAGTAGGACAACTATAAAAGCTGTTCTCTTTATCTGACTTAATACCTTGAAAACTCAGAGACCTGGAAAAAAATAAAATAAAAATAAAAATTAAACTAAAGAGCAGGGATACCTGGTTTAAAATGCCTCTTTTGTGACTTTGTCTAAGAAAGCTTACAAAATGCTTAACTATATATTTCAGCAAATATAGTTAAAAGAGTTAATTGGGGCTCCTGAGTGGCTCAGTTGGTTTAGCGTCCTACTTTGGCTCAGGTCATGATCTCGCAGTTTGTGGGTTTGAGCCCCATGGCAGGCTCTGTGCTGACAGCTGAGAGCTTGGAAACCTGCTTCAGATTCCGTGTCTCCCTCTCTCTCTGCCCTTCCCCTGCTTGTGCTCTGTCTCATCTGTCTCTCTCTCTCAAAAATAAATAAACATCAAAAAAAAGTTTTAAAAAAAAGATGCATGTGTTAATTTTCTGCAGATGTTTTTGGGTGTTTTTTTTTTTTTTTTAAAGTATGTATTAGCACTCTTGGAATACAAAGATAAGACATAGTTTCTGTCCTTAAGCAGCTGATACTCTAGTTGGAGGGATAGACAAGTATATCGGTACTTTTATGCTAAGTTCTGTGCAATTGTGCAGGGTACTGTGGGAGCAACTCTGCTTTCACCTGGGCAACTAGGGAGGTAAAACTTGAGTTTCGGTGTTAACTAAGAGAAAAAAGACTGAGAGCATTCTAAACAGAAGGAACAGCAGATGTGAAGACACAGAAAGTAAATAGCATGATGCTTTTAGGGAATAGTACCAATAATAGCTAACATGTATTGAGTGTGTACTTGTATGTACGTACCAGTATGTATTGGTATGTACTGTAAAATGTTCAGCGTAGCTAGAATGAAGGATCAACGGTACAAAGTACCATGTTTTCCTAAAAAAATGTTTGACTAAATGTATAAACGGTGTTTTTGGACACTAGTTGGTATTTGACTTAGACCATACATCCCACATTCCGAATGTACTTGTTTTCTTTCAATAAACATGTATTAGCATTGCTGAAGATGTGAAGCTGTTCCTTCCCCAGCAACAGTGTCATTATTCCTCTTACCTCCCCATGATTGGGAAGTTGAACCATTCGTCTCTCTTTTCTGTAGATGGGTATAGTGGTGAGTATCTATGGAGAAAGGTCACCCTATCCTCATTTCTTTCTTATCTAAGTCTGTAATTTAATAAGATTAAGTGTGTAAAATGCCTTTTCTTTTGCCAGGGAGGCTGGCTTACCTTTTCCTATCCATAGTCTTCTATGGATTCAAATGCATTATTAACCTGATACTCAAAACTAACTGATTGTAAGTAATCCCATTGATATGTCAGACAAGTCTACAACTTAGTGGGATTTTACTTATCATAGTATAGGAAACATTTAACTGTAGTTCTACTTTATGTGCTCATTTGTAGTTTTATTAGAAACTGCTGGCATAATTTATTTGTAAGAAAGTTCAGACTGAATCTTTGTTTCTGTTACTCTTTGTGAAGAATTAAATACATGTTGAACATGCATAAGTATTTGAGCTGTTTTACATTTTATATATAAATTGGTATTTTATACTTTATAGTCAGTCTGCTTATCTATTTTCAATTTTCATACAATTGATGTGTAAAAATTTTTTATTTATTTTTGAGAGAGAAAGAGAGGGAGTGGGGAAGGGGCACAGAGAGAAGGAGACATAGGATTCAAAGCAGGGTCCAGGCTCTGAGCTGTCAGCACAGAGCCTGACTCAGGGCTTGAACTCAAGAACCATGAGGTCATGTCCTGAGCTGAAGTCAGACACTTAACCAACTGAGCTACCCGGTACCCCGTATTTGATGTTTTAATGAAGCTTATCATTTTAATCTTATGTTTTACTGGGCACAATCCTTTAAGATTTTTTGTTGAAAAATTTTTAAGGCATTAATTAATTGAGGCCACAGTGAAGTATGTAACATATTACACAGAGCTGTTCTTGGGACCATGGAGAAGAAGACCACAAAGACACTTAAAATCTTGTTTAGGAAATGATACACTAAAAAAGTAAAATCCAGTCAAACATGAAATAAAAGTGTAAGTCAATGAAATGAGCAGAAATTATATTCGCTATCAAATGGGAGCTGCAAACTTCAAGTGGTTCAGAAGGGGAAGCAGTTGCTATGGGTTAGGTAGGACATATACATTCTCTGGTGAAAACTGCTGCTTGACTGAGGGGGGATTGAAAAGCTCTTAAATATTACAGTGGTTTGTAGCCCTCCAAAGGACCATACCACATAAACATATAATACAGTATATTTGGGTTAATAAAATTTTCTGGGAATGGGAGAAGCAACCTGAAAATGCCTGGGTAGGGGATGGTGGCACTCATGACATTAAGGTTGGGAAGCTGGGCACAGAAGGACAGACTTTAAGTTTTAGGTAAGTAACGAAGGGAGGGTGTTCTTATAAGTAAGAATTGTAGAGAAGCAGAGTCAAGATTGATTTCTTGGAGAACATAATTTTTTAACAGTTGAGATTGGGTATGTAACGTGTCTCACATGCCTCTTAATACTAAGCCCCTAGTTATCCTGAAAAGTAAAGAGTAGGAAATTAAAATCTTAGGATTTCTTTTTAAATATGTTCAAATTAAAGTGTTGTGGTAGGTTTCCTATTGTGCCTACATGTTCATCCTTACCAGTTTTCTGACTGGAGGTGGAAGGCATGTTAGCAGCAGTATTTATCTAATAGACTTACTTACTAGATGTGGAGTTACTGTTCTCTTGTGCTTTCATTATTCACTGAATTGCAGAATGTCAGAATTTTAGAGAATAGGGAAGACTATAGAGATTTAGTTTTAAACTCCTTTTTTAAGATCACAAATGAGAAAATTGAGGCTCAGCAAAGTTGAGAGACCTATATGAAGTTCCATGGATATTAGTGACAAAACCAGACTTACTACTACTTAGGTCTCCTGACTTCTGGTCAGTTGCCCTTCTCACAGTATCCGTCTGTGTAGTATGAAGTTTCATCTGGAAACAGAAGTCTTAATTTTAGTTATTTATCTCTTAAGATCTAACCAGATTGTCATGTCTTTCTTCATTTTGTCAAGAATGTGGAAAGGCAGTGGGTGTGGGAGTTTTCACTATACTAGTCTTAACCTTAGGCAACTTATTTAACCTCTTTGCCTAATGTTCTTTATGTGTTAAGTGGTGATAAGAATACTTACCCAATAATAAAGTGGCTGTCAGGATTAAGTTAGATGGCCTTTATAAAGTCCTTTTATGTGTGGCATATCTTAAGAATTGAGTAAATTTTTTTTCTTTTTTCCCCCCTTTTTCCCCCTAGAGCACTTATCACATTGCATTACAATTATTTATTTATTTTATATACACCAGGTGGAGTTCCTGGAGATTTTCCCCTCAGTAGTTTCTCAGTTTCATATGTATAGTAGTAATATGTGATCTGTGAATTATTCTTAAAACAAAAAATGAACTATTCAAGCTATCCCAGGAATTCGCTACTGAAACAAACAGGAATGCTCTTGTATTTCATTTGTCTGTTAGAGAAGAATTGAGTTGTTCATTTTTAATAGTCATAATTCTATAATAAACTGACTTTACTGCCTATATTACTTATTTGAGGCCTTGCTTTGATTTTAAGAGAGAATTATTTCATTATAATTTTTCGAGGAAAATGTATTGATTGTTTTGTTTGGCCCTGGTCTCTGTCCCTGACTATTTCTATGATTGCCTTACAGATCTCTGAGGAACATGAGTGCAACGATGAAGTTTCTCAGGAAGATGAGGGGTTTATGGGCATGTCCCCTCTTTTACAAGCACATCATGCTATGGAAAGAATGGAGGAATTTGTTTGTAAGGTAAGATGGCAGTTTCTTATTATTCCTGTGCTATATATTTAACCCTTCTCAAACAGTAACCTTTAAGGAGAGTTGCGGTACCAACCTTTGGTTTACTTTGGGGATAATTTGTGGCAAAATGGGGATAGAAACAATCTCATGACTTTAACCCTGTTTAAGACAAAATACACTTGTTTGCCTGCAGCAACCATGATAAAATTGTGATAAAACTAGAATACCCATCTATGAACAAGTGTTCCCTGGTCTAGGGTTAACAGAGTAGATGACTTGTTGATCATTTAGATAAGACAGGATGAAAGTTGTGTGTGGGGGGGTGCAGGGTGATGCCTAGAGATACTGAAACGCCATCTCCAAGTCCCTTGAATCTCTCGTTGACTGTGATGGTAAATGTGCTAATCTTTCTAAAGATTCTTTGGCTAATCAAACTACTCTTTAGATAGAAATTTCATGGTTTTCATGCACATCCAGTATTGGCAATTTAGCTGGCATGTTTTCTGTCTCTGAAGTTTTTCTTCTAACTAATGCATTATCTGATTCTTCAGGACTTACTATGGGGATTTTTTTCCTTCTAAAATGGTAACTGGAATTGGGGGTGCTTTCTTAGAGAAAATAGGGACACTGGTAAATTTACAGCTACTTTAGATAGGGCTCTGCCAGATCTAAAGTCATAAGTCAATCTGTCTATGTTTGTATGTGTAAATAAATTCATTTGTTATACATTTCTGGAGAACTCTTGATCATTTAGAGAGAAATTTTTGTGACTCTTAGGTTTTCATGAGTTTCATGAAACCAAGACTTTTTATGCATGTGGTCTTGGATCCTAAAAACTTAACTTAGGTTTTCCGACATTTACAGTGTAGTACAAATAATTGGGGCCAGTTGACTCTAGAATACTATACTTTGGACAAGAAGATGAGAAGAAAACATAATCTGAATATAGACATCCCTTCTAAGATAAAGGGATGGATGGAGAGTGGTGAGAGGGTTATAAACATCTATGGGTCTGCTTAGAGCCTAGGAAATTTTAATCAGTGTTTGAAAATTGGTGAAGAAATTTTGCCAAGCAAAACAATAGATTCCTTCTAGTGATTGCTGTCTTAGAAATTAACACAAAAGGATATAGAAGATAGATTTTGTTTTTCAAAAGGCACATTTGATGATGAATCTCTCAAAGTTGAATATTTAGTGTCTGCGCCATTAGGGATTTTTAATATTTATAGATCAGTGGAGTGCTATAGTTAACTTGACTGTCTTTTTATTCTCTTTTTCTGAACTAAGAGTAAAGAATAAAGCAAATAAAACTTTCAATGTAACAGCTAATGGGAGAATAAATAGGGCATTTGTTTGCTCCAAACTACGATTTACTGAAGAAAACCAAATGGAGTACAAAAATTATTCCCATCCCCTTATCACCCTCTAGCAGTTTGTGAGAGCAGCCTGAAGGGGCTTCCTGTGACACGGCATTCTCCAAGCTTGCTCCACCTGCTGCCGTAGTGCACCTGAGTGTACTGGACAACTAACTGAGTGTAGTGCCGAGAAAAAATTTTTTCTTGGATTGGAAACAAGTAAACAGAATTTAAAATGAAGTGTCCTGTGGGCTTGCTCGTATACTTACTTTCCCTTTTGGAAAAGCTTTTTTATAGGAATAGGGGAAATAAAATCACTTAGTCTTTATTGAGTATCCCAGTTTGATCATGGTCTCTTTTTTTACCAGCCTTTAAAATTAAGAATAAATGTTTTGTGCGTTAATGGTCTAATACAATTTCAGTGGACCATTGCTCAGACATTTGATATATGCAGTGCCTTTGTTATGCTTGTAAATAAATATGTATTTGACTAAGCTGTGATTCCTTCCTTTTTACGCTGGGGGATAAAAGAGGATGCCTGTTTGGGTTGGCATTTGGATTGACTCCAAGTTGAGAATTGAGGGTGCAGTGTCAGTTGGATATGACACTAATTTCAGTATAATTATGAAAGTATATCTCTTTGGTTCAGTTTAGACCGTTAGAATGTTGAGAAACAATGGAGAAAAAATCACTCTGATGTTATATGCAAATATAACTAGTAAGAAACTCAACATATTCATTCTGACTACAAAAAGGGAGCATTTTGGCTGTGTGGGATAACACAATAGCACTTTTCATATGGTCACAGCAGAGCTGTTTGCATATTGTGAACTACGTAGCAGTTGTGAAGATTGATTTTTTTTTTCCTCTCCCTGTTAGAATATGAAATTCTCCCAAAGTGAAACAGAGTAGCATCTTGTAAAGTTAACATTAACAGTAGCTATCTTTCTTCAAGTAAAAATTAGATAAAAGAAATTCAGTATCTTGGAATGTTCTCTTTCGCTCCAGAAAGTCCTTATATCAATAGAAGTTAAAAATCTAGGTTAGTCTTTTGGCATTATTTTTTTTTACTGTGTGTTATGAACAAGCATGGAATGGTCAGATTAGCATCAGTAACTGCAGGCCTCACAGTTTGAGTTAGAAGGTGAGAGAGGAAGTGGGGAGGCTAGAGAGTTGAGTGAGTTTTAGTAGTGTTAAGAGGGTCACTTCTGTTAAATTGTTCTCACTTCCTTTGGAGTTACACAGAGGATCAGTTCTTTTACAAATGTATTTCAGTAAGAAGGATTAAGGATAGCAGAGAACTGGAAGATGTGGAGCAAAAAGTCTGCTTAGTAGAGCAAGAGAGCCAAGTTTGTATAGCCTAGCCTGTTATTTGTCACAAGAACCCTGGGGGATAAGGGTGGGGGGGTCATACCTAAACCTGAAGTCTGTAGGTAGACCGTGTACCTGGCATTTTTCCTTGTATCTTTCTGGTTAGTAGAAATAAGTTAGTTCAAGATCAAGTGATCCTTGTGATATGTGCTCTCTGGGCTGAGAGACATGAAAAGAAACAGAGTGCAGAGGTTGTGACAAACTTATTTTAAGGATGAGTACAAAATTCCTGATCCCTTTTCTGTTAAGAGTCTTTGGGGGAGGGACAGTGAAGAGAGAAGGGGAGATGGTGATGAGACTTGAAGGGCAGTGAAGGTTTGAGTTTCTTTGCCATCTCTCCAGCATGATTGAGGGTGGATTAGTCACTAACTCTTAGGTAGATAATAGCCTCTGGGGATGGTCAGGGTTACATACCACCTGTGGGGAAGATGCTGGGGCTTGCTTTGGGTTATTTCATTTGATCTTTATGAAGTAATTCAAGTATTGTTACCTTCATTTTATAAATGAGGAAACTGAAGCTTGGTGATTTTCTGATTAAAGCTCCTTCAACTAGTTAATGGCAGAGATCCAAGATTTTGCTTGCTGTGCACTTTCTTCATCATGTCTGTTGTGGTAGGAAGAGAAGGGAGAGGGGGAATGATTTTAGCAGAAGGCACAAAAGGGATTCTGATATGAAATGTTGTTGGGGTCCAGGAGCAAATGTTCGAGAAAGAAATCCTGAGACATCTTTGGTGCAAAAAAGGTGGTTTTATTAAAGCACGGGGATAGGACCCCGTGCAGAAAGAGGTGCAAATGGGGCTAGGGATAGCATAAATCTCTAAGGAATTTGGGGAGCAAAATTTCCAGGGCCTTGAGGAGCTAAGCTGCTATTAGGAAGAGGTCATTTACTACTGCCTAGTAAAACCACTTGTCATGAGACCCTTCATTCAGATACATATAAGTGGGCCATATGCTTGGAGGATGATTGCTAATATGTATCTTGGGGGGTAGGTAAAGATAAAGGAAGTTTCCAAAGGGATCTTTAAATGTTAAAGAAGACTTATAGGATCCTGGAGTTCAGGCTAATGTCAAATTAAGGTTGCCTTTTGCCTTTAGCAAAGTATTAACATTGAGGCCAGTGAGTTCCTGGAGGAAGGTCACTCTGCCTGTTCCAAGTACTTGTCAGTGGGCTGGAAGTTGTAAGGAAATTTAATTTTTTCTTTTCTTCGTTCTTCACATCAATTCTGTATACCATTGGCCCTTATAGGCCCTAGAATGATGCAGGGTTTAGAGGTACCGACTCCCCATCGCAGTAGAAAATCCATGTATAATTTTTGACTCCTCCAAAATTTAATGATTAATAGGCTACTGTTGATTGGAAGCCTTACCAGTAACATAAACTCAACACCTATTTTGTATGTTATATGTATTCTATACTGTATTCTTACAATGAAGTAAGCTAGAGAAAGAAAATGTTAATTAAGAAGATCATAAGGAAGAGAAAAATTCATTTACAGGACTATAGTATAAAAAATCTGCATATAAGTTGACCCACGCATTTCAAACCCACGTTCAGGGGTCAACTGTCGTTCTTTTTCCACCAACAGAAATATTAAGTATAAGAACAGCCATATTTAACATCACAGGGAATTTTCAAAGGTAAAGTCTGTTGTGGATAATGAAGGAAGGAGAGTTTGTATAGGTGGATCTTTCATCCTGCCTTTAGCCAAACAGAAACGAAGCTTGAAACCATTCCTTTAGGCAACCAGTGTTGCCACATTGACACAACCACATATGTATTTGATATTCTTCTTCCAGGTATGGGAAGGTCGATGGCGAGTAATCCCTCATGATGTACTACCAGACTGGCTCAAGGATAACGATTTCCTTTTACATGGACATCGGCCCCCAATGCCTTCTTTCCGGGCTTGTTTTAAGAGCATTTTCAGGATACACACAGAGACAGGCAACATCTGGACCCATCTCTTAGGTATGTGATATCAGTGGTGTCAGGAATTAGTGATTCACTGTATTCTTTTTTTTTCCCCCCCATGTATTTGAGGGTTAAGGATAAAACTTAAAAAATGTATTTGGGACTTGCCTTTTTGTTTTCTAGATTTCTAATGATAATTTCTTTTTGGTTTACTCTGTGATTATCCTAGTTTGCACTTTGATTTTATTATAGCTAAGTCATATTTTTCTCTACTATATTTTCGACGGTGTCCTTGAACCAGGCCAAGTCCATTTTGCTGTACAAAATATGTATAATATTTTAATGAACAATTTGAGGAAGGTGGTTATTTAATAGAATTAAGCTGATTTTTGGAGCACTTGGGTGGCTCAGTTGGTTGAGCATCTGACTTCGGCTCAGGTCATGATCTCATGGTTCATGAGTTTGAGCTCTGTGTTATGCTCTCTGTTGACAGCTCAGAGCCTGGACCCTGCTTAAGATTCTGTGTCTCCCTCTCTCTGCCCCTGTCCTGCTTGCTCTCTCTCTCTCTCTCTCTCTCTCTCTCTCTCAAAAAGAAAAATAAACATTAAAAGAAAAGAAAAAGGCTGATTTTTCAAAGTCATTATTTAAAATATTCACGATTAAATTTTAGTTTCACTTGAAGTAGAATGTGATCTGTAATTTTTTCCCTATCATGATTGCATATTAAAGAATACAGTGGGGGAAGATTAATCTTTTCAACAAATAGTATTGAGGAAAACCGAGTAATTATATGTAGAAGAATCAAGTTGGACTTCTACCTCACTCCATATACAAAATTAACTCAAAATGGATTAAAGACCTAAACTAAAACTATAAAACCATTAGATGAAAACACAA
Source organism: Paguma larvata (assembly GCA_030068075.1). Lineage (NCBI taxonomy): Eukaryota > Metazoa > Chordata > Mammalia > Carnivora > Viverridae > Paguma > Paguma larvata. The sequence continues at coordinate 102,382,480 of CM057828.1, forward strand.
ATGTAAATCTTTGTGACCTTGAATTAGGCAGTAGTTTCTTAGAATTGACACCTAAATTTAGCACAAGCAACCAAATTAAAAATAGATAAATTGGACTTTCTCAAAGTTAAAACCTTTTGTATGTTAAAGGACTTTATCAAGAAAGTGGAAAGATAACCCACAAAATGGGAGAAGATATTTGCAAATCCTCTATCTGATGAGGATCTAGTCAGTACCTTCCTACAACTAAACAATAAAAGGATGCTTGCATCTGAATAGACATTTCTCCAAAGATCTACAAATGGCCAGTAAACACATGAAAAGATGCTGAAGTGTTAATTCTTGTTTCAATTAAAAAAAAAAAAAAAGCTCAACATCATTAGTCATTTGGGAAATGGAAATCAGAAACTTTGAAAAATGTAATGAGATCCCACTTTACACTCACTAGAATGGCTGTAATCAAGAAAATGGAAAATAACAAGTCTTGGCAAGGATGTAGAAAAATTACAACTCTCATACACTGCTGGTAGGAATGTAAAATGGTAGTCTCTATAGAAGACAGTTTGGCAGTTCCTCAAAAAGTTAGAGTTACTAGCAGTTTTGTTCCTTATGTACTCAAGAGAATTGAAAACATGTTCATACAAAAACATATATACAGATATTTTTAGCAACATTATTTGTAACAATTAAAAAGTAGAAACAACCCAGACATCTTTCAGCTGGTGAATGGGTAAATAACATGTGGTATATCCATACAAATGAAGTATTATTTCACCGTAAAAAGAGATGAAGTACTGATACATGCTACAGCATGGGTGAGCCTTGAACATTATGCTCAGTAGCATAGCCAGACTGTATGATCCATACACATGAAATGCCCAGAATGGGAAAAACCACAGAGACAGTAGATTAGTGGTTGTGTAGGGCTGGTGGGTAATGGGAAGTGGGAGATGAATGTAATAGGTATGGGCCTCTTTTTGGGGTGATGAAAATATTCTGCAATTAAATAATAGTGATGGTTGTATAACTTTGGAGTATAGTAAATCTTTTCTGGCTTACCTGATTTGACTTTCATTTCATATCATACATTTGGTTTCCATTCTGTCTCCAAATTCCTGTCTGCTTAGTGTAGTGAGAGTGGAATAGAGAATCAAATCCTGCTTGTTGCTGACTTCCAACTCAGGGGTAAAAGTTTTATTAAATAGACTGAACAGTCAGTCACTTAGCACGTTTAACTTCTTTTTTTAATTTATTTTTATTTTTTTAATGTGTATTTTTGAGAGAGAGAGAGAGAGAGAGAGCATACATTGGAGAGGGACAGAGAGAGGGAGACACAGAATCGTAAGCAGCCTACAGGCTCCAGGGTGTCAGCACAGAGCCTGATGCAGGGCTCGAACCCACAAACTGTGAGGTCAAGACCTGAGGCAAAGTCACCCACTCAACCGACTGAGCCACCCTGGTGTACCCCCCCCCTTTTTTTTTCAATTTTTTAAATGTTTATTTTTGAGAGAGAGAGAGAGCGCGCGCGTGAGTGTGTGTAGGGGAGGGAGCACATGTTTAGCTTCTTAATTTCTGTGCCTTCCTTGTGTTAAGTGGGCTTTCCCTAAGCAATAAGAACATGTATCTCATTGTGAAGAAGAGCAGTGTAAAAACTGGTTATGAAATAACATAAAAGGCATAATTTTTTGTCCTTAACTTTTGAATCTGTTGAGTCAGTGGACAGGACCAGAGAAGCATAATATTCCTTGACACCTATTGGGGGAGGAAAGCTGTATTTCTTGCCAGGGTTTGGAGGTATTAGAATTCATTGCAAAAGTAAACACAGAATGGACCTTTGAAAGCTGGGCTCCAATATATGTGCCAAAAACTTTCTTTCTTTTTTTTTTTTTTAAGTTTATTTATTTTGAGAAAGAGTGTGAGGAGAGGGGCAGAGAGAGAGAAGGAGAGAGAGAGAATCCCAAGCAGGCTCTACTCTATCAGTGCGGAGTCTGACACGGGGCTCAAACTCAAAAACCATGAGATCATGACTTGAGTCATAATCAAGAGTCAGGTGCTTAACTGATTGAGCCACCCAGGTGGCCCACCAAAAACTTTCTAAATGAAATTTTATACTAGATCAAGAAGTAGAAGTGGAAAAATTTAGCCTTCTAAGAAGTAGCAGCATTGTCCTTTTTTTTTTTTTTTTTGGATTATGCTGATAGATAAATAAGTTACTATATTCTATAAACTCAGTTTTTGAGGCTGAGGAGTATAGGGTACCAACCATGTATGAAGTAGACCAAAATTTTGGATAAGCTTCAGTTACTTGGAAAATTTTTCTTATGGAACTTTTGATTTAGATATCATTGTGATTGTGAAGGACTGAAAGCCTAATGAACATATAGCACTGTTTCTTCACAAGGATAATCTTTTCTCTCCCTGTACTCTTTTGGTAGGTTGTGTATTCTTCCTGTGCCTGGGGATCTTTTATATGTTTCGCCCAAACATCTCCTTTGTGGCCCCTCTGCAAGAGAAGGTGGTCTTTGGATTATTCTTCTTGGGGGCCATTCTCTGCCTTTCTTTTTCATGGCTCTTCCACACAGTCTACTGCCACTCAGAAGGGGTCTCCCGACTCTTCTCTAAGTAAGTATCTGAAAGTCTATGTCGTAATCAAATATTAGAGTCAGTGGTTAGGGAAAAACATCCAGTAGTGTTGGCAGAATTCTTGATACCATCTGAAGGGAACTTAAAAAAAAAAAAAAAAAAATTTTTTTTTTTTTTTTTTTTTTTTTTTTTTTTTTTTAAATTTAAAGCAGACATCCTAGTTTGCCTCTTGGCTGTTACTGTTACTGCTAGCTCATGTCATAGGGGATTAATTGGAACCTGTAGTGGGCAGTACTTTTTAACGTCAAATGGATTTTTTTCCCCCCTAATTTAGACTGGATTACTCTGGTATTGCTCTTCTGATTATGGGAAGTTTTGTTCCATGGCTTTATTATTCTTTCTACTGTAATCCACAACCTTGCTTCATCTACTTGATTGTCATCTGTGTGCTGGGCATTGCGGCCATTATAGTTTCCCAGTGGGACATGTTTGCTACCCCTCAGTATCGAGGAGTAAGAGCAGGTAAGAGATGTGGGGGTTTTACATTGGACATTGATTTATTTACCATTTATTAAAGGTCTGCTTGACAAGTCTTATGCTGTGTACTTGTGATGCAAAGATAAATAAGTCCTAGTTCCTATTCTTCAGGGGCTTTTAATGTGTTCATTAGTTATCTTAAAGCGCTAGAGTTTAGGGTAGCATGAGCTTTATGAGCTAATGTGTATATTTTGTAATTCACTTGAGTTTATGGCTGTGTGCTGTCCATAAGGCAGTGAGTGGCTCTGTAACCTTTGTAAAACAATGATTCTTACGGTCGCAGCTTGGAGTGTACTTTTTTTTAGTGATTGGTTCTTTTGTTGTTATTTTTTTGTTTTGTTTTTTATTTTTATTAAAAAACGTGTGCTGCTTAGGTAAATAAAGTCTTAACTCCATTCTGATTGTATTCTACTAAAGTAGGCACCATACATCTCTTCTAAAGTAGGGATAAAGAGACTTTTTATATTTAGGATAATGGCCTGTTTAGCTGGAGATCACATGGAAAGCCAAAAGGCCTTGGCTGAGCTTTCCTGTAGAAATATGGAGTTCAGTGAGACATGTTTTCGTCTCCAGGTATACTGGAGACTCCTTGTAGCCACGTCTTTAGTTTTCTATCCACAGTGTTAAGCCTGGTGCTCAGAATGAACAATTAGTAGTAAAAGGAGTATGTTTCCTTTTGACCTTTAAAAAAACAAAAACAAAAACAAAACATTGAGTATTAAAGTCCAAGCTGTGGTTCCTCTGCAGTTACCTAGAAGGTTAGAAGTTAGAATTTAACTTCTGATTATGACCACAATTAGCAACAGTCTACCTACTTCCCTTTTTTAAGTGATTTTATGAGCAGATAACCAATAGTCAGGATAGCTTTCAATAGTACTTGACTGTGGTGCTAAGCCTGCTTCAGCACATGAGATGAGAGTAGAGCCAAACATTCTGCTGTGATACACATCAGAAGAACCAAGTTCCTGAGGCTCTGACTTCCAAGAATGATAGACAAGACCACTGGAGCCTTTATTTAACACGTAGAGGGAAGTAACAAGTGAAATAGGAACAGGATGATTTTTCTTTCGTGAGGAGTTGAGGTAGGAAAAGGTTTTTATTTAGGCCTGCTTGATTCCTTTCTTTTGTGAGATGAGCATTGCCATTTTCCTCTTCTCTTGTAGATGTATGTGTACACATATAGTGCTGCATACCAGCCAGTGTATTTGGTAATGTCCAAAGCAAGCACTATGCTCCTTGTCTTGTATTTTGAGAGTTAAACATCATTTGTTTTTATTTTATTTTATTTTATTTTATTTTTGAGAGACACAGAGACAGAGCATGGGCAAGGGAAGGGCAGAGAGAGAGGGAGATGCAGAATCTGAAGCAGACTCCAGGCTCCAAGCTGTCAGCACAGAGCCTGACGCAGGGCTCGAACTCACAGACTGTGAGATCATGACCTGAGCCGAAGTCAGCCGCTTAACCAACTGAGCCACCCAGGCTCCCCTAAACATCATTTTTAACTGTGCCAAAATATAGGAGCAGTTACTGGCTGCTGCAAGGTGTTTTTGTGGTGTTTTGATGGACACAGATTTGTGTATATATTTATAAATTCACACATCTATAAATTACTCAGCTTTTCAGAAACTTTTACTTAACATTCCATTGGTGACAGTCTGGTAATTTTTACTTTGTTTTAGTTCACCTAAAAAAAAATTTGCTGATTGAGATCACTTAGTTGATCTTATAACCTGTTTCCTATCCAGAAGTTTGAAAACACTGCTGTAGATGATCTGGAAGGCAGTAGGGCTGTAGTAGAGTGATTCTGGTAGATTTTGGTACCGGATTGGTACTTGTTGGGTCTGGGAGCTTTCAGGAGCATTTGTCCCCTCCCCTCCCCCCAGTTGCCACTTCCACCCTTTCACTCTGTTCCAACCCCAGGAATGTCTGGTGCTTCAAAGGGAAGATAAAATATGTAAAACTGCTGTTTTGCAATCTGTGTGTATAAAGAGGCAACGTTTAGGGAAGTTTAAACAAACTCCTAGAGCTGTCTATTCCTGAAACACTTCTACAATTCTACACCCTTTTGAGGACTGCTGACTTGTTAAGAAGCATCTCTCAGCAGGAGGCTCCTTGCATTTGTAAATAGATCTATCTTTTAGAACTTAGCTGTGCTGTCTGGTGTGGCAATATCCCAGAGTTTGAAGAACCTTTTTCCTTTCAAACAAGAAGCTAGTGTTGCATCGCACTTGAAATACTTAGTTTATAGAATTACCAGTACTGTGTTGTAATATTGATGACTTCTTCCTTATTTCTCTTCTGCATTTTTGCTTTGTTCTGTTCTTACACTTGCTAGGAGTATTTCTGGGCCTTGGTCTGAGTGGAATCATTCCCACCTTGCACTATGTCATCTCAGAGGGATTTCTGAAGGCTGCCACCATTGGGCAGATTGGCTGGCTGATGCTGATGGCCAGCCTCTATATCACAGGCGCTGCCCTATATGCTGCCCGCATCCCTGAACGCTTCTTTCCCGGCAAGTGTGATATCTGGGTAAGTATGACCAGGGGCAGTTAGTGTGTATACATACGTATCTGTTAGTTTGTTATTGGCAGACCGGGGAGTGAAATAATTGAAAAAGTTTTAGACTAAAAATTGGGAGACCTGTATTCTAGTTGTAACTATCCCTCATCAGTTGTGTTTCTTTGGATAAGTATAGTGATGACTAACATTTACTGAGCACTAACTTGGTGACTGGCATGGTACTGAGTGAACACTTTACACAGATAACCTCATTTAATACATTGGCCCTATAAGGTATAGGAACTGTTATTAATGTTTTCATTCTACAGATTAGGAAATGTGGTTTAGGGAGACTAGCAACATCAGGACAAGTTCCTCCTGGGTGGTAGGAGTAGAATTTGAATCAGGCTAGTCTAATAGAGTCTGTGCTCTTGTATACTACACTGAATTGGCCATGCATTTAGTTTGTTTTGGTTTCCTCCTTTATAAAATGAGGCTGATGGACTAGAGTTTTTACCAAAGTCCTTTCCGATACTAAAATTCAGTGATCTGTAATGAGAGATTGAGTGTATATACGTGTGTTTGGTTACAAGAAGGAGGTAGAGCTAACTAGATTGTGGTTAAGAGAAAAGGAAAGGGTGGAAAAGAAATAAAAGGGACCAACAGATGGAAAATTTTATAACTGAAATTGGCCCGAAACATTTTCAATAGGTATAGAATTGGAGTGTTGTTGAATATGAAGCCTGACCTTTGGAATTCAGTTCTTCAAACCTGTTACTGATTATTGTTAGGCTAAACTGATCACCCAGTCTTCAAAGTTTAATTTAGCCCTCCTTAAAATGAAGATAATACTAATTTAGGCAATCTTTTCAGGTTCGAATTAGTTAATTTATCTTTTGGAGATTGCCTCATCATCATTTTGGCATTGATTATGGAGATAATTCTCCCCCCACTTTTTTTGGAGAATTAATCCCCATTGGTTTCCTAGGAAGCCTTTCCTGGAATGTGCCTTGTGGGTACTTCTAGTTTACACCTCTAAAATCAGTATCTTTCCCTTGATGAATACTGTTTTTGCAACTGTACTTTTTCATTTTGAGAGTATAATGAGAGGATAGTGTAATTTTTGAAATGATGTTTGGTGCATTGAGCAATTGATAACCCCTTTTAAGAAATGAACTAGCATTCAAGGAACAGATTAAGTCAGAAAAATATCACATGCTTGTAGGCCAGTTTCTTATTTGAGAAGGAATTAAAAGGCCCTGGTTTTTGATATAGTATGTTGTTCATGTAATTCCAGACTCTTAGAGCTGAGCAGACTATGTTTTGACCTTCTGTGTAATCCTGGAAGTCCCTGTAGTTTTTCTGAGAGAGAGCAACATTTAACTGGCCATAGCTCTGGTGCTTTATTCAGTCCATGATAAAAACCTCCATCAGCAATGAGGAAATCCTCACCATGTCTAAATGCAGTCCATTGCTGGGCATGGAGGGATCCTTGGGCCTATGATGCCTGTTGGCAAGAGTGTTTATAAGTCATTTGCCCCCAAATTCACCAGATACTCCAGTGTTATGTGTGCACATCTTCATGGTTAGAACTTAGTGGCAGCACCTTGATTTCTTTGGGGACGGCTGGCCTTCAGTTCAGCAGAATGTGATATGCCTAACGGATGTTCCAAGATCTGTGGACACTTCGAATTTGAGCTGTGTCACCTCCATTCCCTACCCTGCTCAGCACAAATGATCTGAAGACTCTTTAGCAGACTTTAATAATGAATGAATTTCTCTCCCCTCTCCACTCCCCCTTGCCTCCAGTTTCACTCTCATCAGCTGTTTCACATCTTTGTGGTTGCTGGCGCTTTCGTTCACTTCCACGGTGTCTCAAACCTCCAGGAGTTCCGTTTTATGATTGGCGGAGGCTGCAGTGAAGAAGATGCACTGTGACACCTTCCAGAAGCCAGGGACTGTGACCCTGAACCAAGGCCTGCGGTACCTGCAGGCCTCTCTTACTGGCCATCGATGCCAATGCCAGAGGAGCCCCAAAACTTTGACAGCCTCATGGGCTTTGTGATGCCCCCGGGGCTCTACCTGGTACACGGCTGAGAAGAGAAAAACAAAAATAAATCATACCTCAAAGGATGGAGTGCATCAATTTGGAGAAAAGGAGAAATGGCCCAGACCTTGACTTACTTATACTTGGGATCTATCAATTGAGGGCTCTGCAAGACCCTTGGCAAACTGGCTTCTGATCCGTGTCATATTTATTTGTAGAAGATGGGAAAACAGTTTAGCTGGTGGTTTGTTCTTCTCTCTTTCTCCCTCCTTAAATCAGTAATACAAACCAATTTGGGTGAACATTTGTATTCTCTTAAAGGGTGGGAATGTGATTTTAGATGCTCTTTTGGGAGAACAAAGAAATTAATGTAAATAAGATTTCTAACTTACTGTTTAAATAAGAATTTATATAAATGTTTAAAATATAGGGGTAGGGGAGGGAAGGGAATTTTTGTATAGAATGAAACATGCAAGTACCACACACTGTTTCAATTTTGCACAAAGTGACTGAAGGAGGATCAGGTGATGGCCCAGAATGTATAATGCCTTGGTGCACCAAGGTGCCTTCTAAAGGCTGACATACCTTGGACCCTGGGGGGCAGAAAGTAGAGCCTTAGCCCAGTGATCACATGGCCACTCTCATGTCTGAGAGCCTTTGAGAGTCTGGAGGTAGAGGGAAGCTGTATGTGTTTTCTCAGTGGGAGCAGCACGTGAATGGTTAACAGGATGTGTTAGATAAAGGCTCTAGTTAAGGTATCATTTGAGAGACTGACTGGTTTTCTGTGCTGATAGTGACCCCTTCTAAAAAGTGGAGCCATCTACTTGGGAACGTCAATTATGCCAGCAAAGGGGTAGTGGAGACAGTAGGAGGAGCTCTGGAAATGTCCTGATCTGATTACTTCCTGGCATCCTATTCAATTTTGTGGTGATTTTTACCTGATTGCAGGGATGTGAGTTTTCCATATCCTTGCTGTAGAGCTCTGGAACACCCTAGAAATTTCCTTCTGTTAAAGCCACTGCCCTAACTACCTTTCTTCCTCCTGGGAATACAAATGGACCTTTCCCAGGCATCATAGTTCCCGGCATGGATCCAGCTACAAAAGAGATTCCGACTGGTCCAGGTGCCTCCCGAACTCATTTACATAGGTTGGGAGAATGCTTCCTCTTGATCAGGAAAGATGAATTTCACCTCTGGCATCGCTTAGTAAGCCTAGTTTATGACACACACATCAGCTGTCCTTCAAACAGGGCCAGCGGAACTCTTGTAAAGCAAGGTCCAGTACCCACCGTGGAGTTTTCAGTATTCTCTGAACCCCAGTTTTGGGGGATATAGCATGATGGGAAGTTTTAAAAGAAAGTTGTATGTTATTGCCAGGGAATCTGGTACAGTCCTTAAGCTGTATCTGTAAAGAGCTGCCAGGAATAGAAAAAAAGATTTCTCATGCCCCAGAGGTACCCTGTTATGGTATCAGGGAGAGTGGTAGGGGAACGGTCTGGTTCACAGAACCCTGAGCTTGGCTCATAGGTGAGCCACTGAAATAGCACTCGAGTCTTAGGTACTTGCTATCATCCAGGGCTCCAGGTGATCGAGTTACACCCTGGGGATTGTGGGCTTTAGAGGGAAACATTGAGGCCCTGAGCACAGGGGCCGGCACCCCCAAATAGGTGCTTGGGAATATGGGGAGGGCAGTAACAAGTTTTCTTGGTCATTATTCTCCTTTCTCTCCCCTTCCAATCTCCAGCAAAAGCTGGGAACCAGGAAGGACTCCACTGTAGAACTTGGAAGGAACTTAAGAGTATTTTGGTTCTGAATAAGGTAACTGCCCTGGGTGCTAGGGGACCCAGCAAAAGACTGAGTGGGTGAACTGGTGCAGTGCCTGACAGAATAAAGAACAGTATTACTCCCTTTGAGGGAACAGTCCAGCAGGCCAGTGACCATCGGGAGGAAAGCTCACTTAGTCTCATGGAAGCAACAGCACATATCAGAAGCCAGACTTGCTCTTCGGTCATGCACTTTGGGATGGATACAGGGTGTAAGATGCAGCCCTGTTAACAACACCAACAGAAGTAGCAGTTTCCGGGCCCAGTCACCCCACACCCCAAAGGAGGAGCTGAATATGGTTCAATATAGCACAAACTGTTAGGAAAAATGAAATCAACATCAGTGATGTGTAATCCAGTAAAAATCTCCCTCTTTAGGGTGTGTGTGTGTGCGTGCGCGCGTGTATGTGGGTGTGTGTGCCCATTTATATGTGTGCGTCTGTGTGCAACTCACTACCAACAGCCTCACTGCGCACTTGGTCTTCACAGTGCTTGCTGAGAACTCTCACCAGGTTGGCGCCTGAATGCCTTACTCTCAGCATCGGAGGCTTGCTTGCTCTGTGCAGATTTTTAATTTTCTTTGTTGGCCCTAGGCTGGTTAGGACCTCTACAGCTTCATTCTTTCACCATTAAATAGTGGCCTTTTTCAGTATTTTCCCTTTTCCCCTTTATAAATTGCTGAAGCCACAAAGCACATATTTGGGGATCATAGAAGGTTGGGGTTCCAGAAAGACCTCTGTGATGGTTCCATTCATCATGAGATTTCCCTTACTTGCTGTATTCTCAACTTCTAATAAAAAGAACCAAATGGAATATGAACTTTTGTTGTGTACTTTTTCACTGGTTCAGCTTACCTCCTTTGAAGCCTTAATTTAAACACTGAAGCTTAAGAAATTTTCATACACTTCCCATTCTCATTGTACAGGTTGAAGTATGTCCAACTCATTTTTTCCTCATCTTTCCTAAACTTTCATGACAACCGGGACCAGGTTGAGAATGGAGGGGAGAGCTAACTCCAAGGGCAGTTCTTAATTTATGGTTAAGGTTTATAAGAATAATACTTAACATAATGGACACTTCATGTGAAGGTTTCTGTTGAAGGACTCCTGATATCTCAGATACTCATAACCACCTCCCCGGTAACGGATCAATATTATTCACTCATTTCCTGGACGAGGAGACTGAAGCTCAGAAAGGCCAAGTCTGACTCTTGTGCCAGCACTCTTTCCAATAAGAAGAAAGTTTGGGATAATTAGTCTCATGTATGTTGACTTAAAGGTTTTGGGATTTGTTAACCCTTTGTGTAATTTACAAAAGGAGAGGAATCCCAACTCCTTTGCCTTGGGTGAATTATTTTTGCAAAGGGAATTTCCAGTATTTGAATTCCCGTTTTTAAGTATGGATCTAACTTTCGGGTTTCCCTGTATATTATCTATGTATAGAACACTGGATTGCATGCTTCTCTTCTGACGCCTTTTTAAAAACCACTTGGTGTTTTTCCTAATCTTTTGCTGAAAACTGTCTATATGCTCCTTTTCTCAGGTGATTTCTATGGATATTGTAAAGGAAATGACAAGTTTGAATTTTGACTTTATAGTCTGCGACGGCTCTGAATTCCCTAAAGAAGCTCCTGGCAACGTTGCTTTAATGTTATCCCAAAAATAATATCCTTGTCTCTAGAATATTTGGCTTCAGTTAAAGCACATTCTGTATTTTCCTTCCCTTACTGGGCATGAACTATTGACCACTGCGCCCTGTGTCCTGATGTACAAAGTTTTTCTGCCTTCAACTTTTGGACTTGGTGGAAACAACGTCAGTCTGCCTCTTGTAACTTCTACTTGTGATGATGAGTGGGGAAACCAAGGAAGCAAGGAATCTAGCTGCACGAACATGAAAGCCTCTCATTATGGCCCACTACCATCCCTGCCTTGGCTGTGCTTACCTGAAAAAAGAGGTAGGGTCAGGGTCAGGTTCTGCCATTTGCCAGTGACCTAGGAAGAGGTCGTTTTATTTCTCTAGTGTGCCTTTTCTCACCTGTTGAAGCGGGCTTATATTCTTTGCATCTTTCACTGAGATTAACATTCCTCAAACTTCACATAGTGATTGGCATTTCTGCCAAACTTTTGCTCTGATTTCTCCCTTTTGTGACCCCCTTGCCTATATTTAGGCAATATATTTTCCTGGCTTTAAGATACGTCCATTTCCTTCTCCTCCTAAACCAAAACTTTACTTAGCTTTATGAAGTAGTGAACTCTTACCTGAAAGCACTTCTATTAAAATGTACAAAATTATTAGGTGGATCTAGTAGTATCACTGGTACTGAGAAAGGAGGATCTGATAGCAGCTTTGAGTTATTGGTCATCCAAAGGTGTGCAACATTGTAAAGAAAAAGGTCAAGGTTCTGGCTTCCAGAATCTTGTTCTTTATTAAATGACTTTGTTTTTAACTTTGTTCCTCTGAAATCAAAGTGATGGCTCTTTAGCTTGGGCTAGGCTGCCACCTGCTGTCCTTTAGTGGTTCTGTTAAATGAAGAAAGGAATAGTTCTGACCTCAGGAGCGCAAGGAACAAGATGAGTTTATCAGAAGTGATTCGTTCCTTTCATTGGTTCTAAAAGTGATTTCCCAATTTTGCAGTCTCCTCTTGGCCATGCAGAGGCATGGGGATGAAGCAGACTAAACAAGGCCGGAGCTGCTCTAGCACTTTTAATCTTGGATTTTTAAGTTTTATCGCTGACGTGGTTGATAAATTTGCCTGAAAATGCTCTCCCTGGTTGGGCAGGGAAGACAGGCCTTTCAAAAGACAGGATTGCTGTTTAGGGAGAAAGACCAGCAGCCTGTGTCTGGGAGTTGGTAGTAGAGGACAGATCCCGTTGGAGGCCAGAAACACAGACAAGTAAAGGCAGAGGGTGGGCCTTGGTGGTGGTGGTCGGGGGGTGGGGGGAGCTGGAGCAACTGTTAGAAGTGTCCATGCTGCCATGCCTATGCCCAGTAAGGTCTTGTCATGATGGTAGGGAAACTGGAGCTATGGCAGCTGAGGGACTGGAGAAAGGGTTCCCTGATGCTTTCTCAACCGCCTGTCATCTTTGCCTATTATTCTTGGCATCCAAACTGTCATTTCTTGCCCCCACCCCACAAAATGAGGGAATAGATTAATAGTGGTTAGCATGTAATTCACACTTACTCTATGCCCAGCACATTACACGAATATCACACTTAAACTTCATAAAGCTCTTTCAGTAATTTGCAGCCAATTTCCAACTCTGCTTCTATAATATGGGGCTAATAACAGTACCTACTTCAGATGGTGGTTGTGAGAATTAACTGAGTCAATACCTGTTAGTTACCAGGCACCTGTAAGCCTTCGCTGTTTCTAGCATTATTTTGCCGCTTAAACTGGCTGAGCAAGTGAGCTTGAGTCACTCTCTTCTGTGAGGCTTTATTTCTTCAACTATAAATGGGGCTGTTAATGCCTACCTCGCAGGCTTGTTGTGAGACTAAATGGTGAAAGTAATGTCATATAGTCAATAATACAAGGCATGTTAACAAACACTGCAATGAAGGCACCGTACAGAGTCGGCCCACTTTAGGGAAATGGCACCATTTGCTGGTGGGAAGCTTATACTCTGAATTGTGGAGGGTTGGGAGGAGAGGTTCCCTGAGGCCCTGCACGCTGTCCGTGCCTGTCATGGGACTTGGCTGAACCTCCTCATTGGAGGATCGTTAAATTTAAAGATCTGAGGCCACCTAAGGATGTCTACATGGTTCTATCTTTAATACTGCTCTCACAGTGGAGACTGCTGTCTCTTAGGAGCCAGGTCTGAGGGAGGAGGAGGAGGAAGCTTTAGGGCCTTGAGGGGGAGGGGAGGTGTTGCATGTGGATAGTAAGTTCCTAGCTAGAGTGCCCCTCCCAGTGGACTCTGTGTATTGGAATGTTCCCTGAAGTTCCAAACCCAGGGATAGAGTATGGTAGTGTCTTATAGAGATTAGTGGCTAGAAAAAGACCGCCGTGGGACCTGGACCTCCTGGGGAGTCTGGAGCTACCCTTCAGGAGACACCACCAGTCCACTGTGAAGGACCGTTCTTTTTCCTGGGACCTCTCTGCTTGGCTGCAGCTACATCTATACTTACATCACTTACATCACCTTCTAGTGCAGCAGCTGTATATTTTACCCTATTGGCTTTTTCTTAGATGTGAAAGTTCCTTTATGTTAGGACTTTTAAAGACGTTTTTAGAATTTTTAATAGTAATAGTTTGCATATATACCATAGTAATATAAAAGGATTTAATACCTGAAGGAAAAGAGTTTTTCCCATTACCGTTTACTTTCCTGTCTTCTCTGTTTCTCTCTCACACATGCACACACACACAACTCTTTTGAGCTACCCTCTACCATGTATCTCATTTTGAGAAAGCTGTATTTCAGGTTGATGAAGCATGGTCTTCATCTCATTTCCTGCTGTTGGCCTCATTCTGCCACTCTTTCTCAGTACCTTTAAGTTCTTGGATGCTCCTGAAGTCCAGCCAGGTTCATTAGAAACAGCAGACCCTTGACTGGATTTGGACTTCTGGGAAATAGATGGAATTGAATTCTTTTGTCTTGGTCCAAGTCGAGCTCATGCTGGGCTCCTGAAGAGGAGGTAGGAAGGATGGGAGGATGCCCATCAAGACTTGGGGTGGATGGTACTGGATGCCCTGGAATGTCTTTAGGAAGCGGATTCTGGTTCTGTCCAGCAGTCTCAGGAGGCAGGGACCATTAGCCCAAGATTGAGATGAACAGTGACCTGGTGTAGCGAGGTGGGTCCCACACCAGTTGCTGACTCTTTAGAATGTCTCTGCAAGGTCGATCTCGTCAAAACAGAGGTCAGATTGGGCAGGTGTCACCGCAGCAGCTGGGGCGGCAGCACCCAGGCACACAGAGGAAGCAGGAGCATGGGGAGCGAGGCTGAGAGGTCTGAGGTGCCACCACAGTCCTGGGCATTTTCCTGTGAACCCAGAGCAGAGATGAATGGGTAGCGTTCAAGGTGAGGCAACCATCCCAGCCAGAGGAGGCAAGGAGTAGGGAGGAGGGTCTCCGGGACTAATAGGAACTAAAAACCTGGAGAAAGAGGGAAGTTGCAGAAAATGGAGGAAGCACTGTCACCTTTAGACCACTTGCCTTTTAGGGAAAAGTAGGGGCTGTACACTCAACCCAAAACTGAGCTCAGGCCTCTGCTTGTCCCTAGTCTTGGAGTGGCTGTGGGGCCATCCTCTTAGAATGACTTCAGGGAAGCCTCAACTCTGGAAGCTTCTTTGATGTGGATCATTTGTGGCAGTCATATTCAGCAAAGACAATACCATGTGTAAAGCACCCAGGTTAAGGCCGTAAGCTAAAAGCACCTTACATGGTGGGTGCTCGATTAATGTCGGTCACCATTAGTATTATGCACATAATGGTTTCATCCTATTTGCTCAGGTCATTTGGAGCTAAGTGCAGTAGTAAGCAGGGCAATATGGGGAAGCTGTGTTTTAAATCACCGAGGGCTCAAACCCTGGGAAATGTGTCCCTCCTTGTAAGAGTACCCTTGGCTCCTGGTTGACTTAGTGTTTGAATGACATGGGCCCAAATGTAAATGCACATGCACAAATGTATTCCACAGAGGTTGTATTCATAAGTATCCGGAAGCACTCCTATCTGCAAGTGCATTGGTACAGTCACGGTGCTGAGGATGAAGACCAAGCCCTGCCCCTTATCTCCCCTCCAGCCCTCACCTCTGGATGGAAGGCATGGCAGGAATCTGGTCTTCTGCGAAGCTTCTGGGAGCGCATCCTGTCACACTTGACAGAGGCATTATGTGCAGAATTCACTGTTAAGGTGAACCCTTCATGACTGGAATGGATTCTGGAGACTGTAGAGACTAAGTTCAGGAAGAACCTACCCTTGGGACCAGCTGCCTTGCAAGCAGCTTCCAAGGTCAGAAGGCAGCACCCAGTGGCGAGGGTGGGGTGGGTAGAGGGCTGGAGAACAAATCACAATGCTCTGTGGGGGAGGGTGGGATGCTGGTGGTGAGGGAGGCTGGCCTCATCTTCTCAAAATTTGAGCCCCTCAATGACGTCTCCTTCACCTCCACCCCTCCCTCAGCCAGCATATCTTGGAGGATTGGAAGGATATATTTGACTTCCGTAGCCTCCTGCAGGACTGGTGGGAAGATGCTGCAGTCACAAGTAGGGTCTGTCACCAGGAGGAGAAGGTTACTACTAGGAATCTGTTGCATCACAAACATCCTGCAGCAAAGACAGAGGTGGGTCATGGGACTTCTCTATGGCAAGCTTGACACTGAGCTTCTAGGGAGAGAATTTCTGGAGACTTAGTGTGGAGTTGGGCTGGCAGAGGAAGGAACAGAAACATGAGGCAGGTCAGATCAGGGGCAACTGCAGGGACAGTCCTAGGCAAGGAACTCCGTCATAGTAGCTTATTTTACCCACAAGCCTTTGCAGTTGTACTGCTCCTTTCTAGCAGATTAGAGGTGAGGAAGTCCAAACTGGGACATTTTTGAGAGTGGAGGGAGTTGTTATTAATATATGCAGGGACAGGCATAAATCAAGACTGCGGGGAGCAAATAGGGATGTGTGGCTGTCCTTGCTTTGGGTGATGATGATGGAAGCAGGCTGTTGGAAAGGTGCAGTGCTCAGGCTTGCCCACAAGGTGGCACAGCACACCTGCACACAGCCCCGGAGACCCGCCAGAGGGAGGGAATGAAGGATTAGGGAAAGCTTGTTATGCACTAGGCCTGGTGCATTATATAACAGTAGCTGCCACTTCCTGAGCATTTCCTATGGGGTGGATGATTTTACACACACGCGCGCGCACACACACACACGCGCGCGCGCACGCACGTGCCTGTATATATTTAACCTTCACCACTCCATATGAGGTTGTATTAATCCTGTTTTGTAGCTGAGAGAACAGTCTAGAAGTGGTTAAATAACTTGCCCAAGGTTACATAACTAGGAAGTAGCAGAGCTAGTTTTTTAACTCAAATCTGTCTACTCTATAGTCTTTGCCTTATACCATTACCATTTATCCTCATACAAGCCTTCGAGATAAACAAACAACAATACTTCCAAGAAAGCTGCTATGATGAGGTTAAAATCCCAGGCATTGCACACTAGTATGAGATGGAAATCCGACTATCTCATGCCACAGTCTGAGGTGCTACACTATAAAATAATTTGCTTGAGGTCTAGGGCTCTGAGGTACATCCTGGAAAGCCCTGGCAATGGCAAGGCTGGCTGAGGGGGACACCCTAGAAAGACCCAGGACAGAATTTCGCAGGTTGGGAGGTCCCCGAGGTCGGGGTGGGAGTCCGCAGGAGAGAACTTTCTGTCAGGCCTCCCTCCTGGGCAGAGCCAGTCAGATCCAGCTGCCTGTATGGGGGAGAAGGCCTGAGTCTAGGCAGGGCCACACACAGACTCCAGGCCCCGGGAGAGGAGAGGCCAGGTGACGATGCTATGGGCCCTCTTTCAGGCCTCCCCCCTTCCCCCCCCCCCCCAGAACACCTTCAAGCCTGCCAGTTTCTCTGCACAGAGATTTCTGAGGGAGCGCTGACTGGTTTCTTTCCTCAAAGCTATTCTTGACTTGTGAGGGCTTGCAGATGCAGCTGAGCTTGCCTGGCCCTGACCCTGAGCTGCTGTGGGCTACGCAGGTGTAAGTGAGACCCACACGGAGGGGGTCACCAAGAGAGGCTGTGGGAGACTTTGGAGGCTGCATCTGGCCTCTGGACCGGCTCTCCCCAGATCCCCTAAGACAGCACACCGAACCGTTCAGTGCCCCAGGGGCCTGCCCTCCGCGACAGCCTGCATTTCCTTCACTACGGAAAGTGAGTGAGACGCAAAGACCATGGGAGCACGGCTGGGGACCCTGGGAGCTGCTCTTGGGTCTTACTTCTGGCAGGCCCCACACTCGATGGCCCCGTTGGTCTCCTGGATGGCCGTCTGGTGCACAAACACGGGGTACTGTGTGTCGCAGGGCTGCAGCACGTCCTGTTTCTTGTGCTTGTGGGCTGCAGGGAGACAGAGTCACACATGGGGAATGGGGCATCGCTGAATTGGGAGGGCCTCAAGAAGCCATGCCTGTGGGGGTCTCCGCTTCAGCACTGCCAGGGCAGGTGCAGGCACTATGCAATGAAATGCCCCTTTGTCCATGTGCATGCAGATGGCGCCCTTGTCAGAAGTTCTCAGGGCTTATAGAGGTGGGGCTGGGTGGGAGGAAGACAGGGAAGGAAAAGGAACGGAATAAATGCAGCAAATGACATCACAGAGGGAAGGGCAGCAGAGAGGGTGTCGGGGGCCTCGGCTCTCAGTTGTGTGTGATTAGCACACTAGCCCTGTGACCTTGGGAAAACCACCCCCTCTCTTTGGAAGCCTGATCCTCAATGTAAGCTGGTTGGTTGGGAGGAGGGGTGGAAGCAGACCTCTTGAAGGCGCCCATGAGCACTGACATCCAGGGTCTGAGAGGAAAGCAGAGGCAGTAGGAGTGCCAAAGGGTGGCTATGGGAGACTTTGGTCCCTTAATGCTATCACCCCTCCCATTCCCATTGTGTACAGGTGACATTTCTCAAGTCTAGCTTCAGTGCTCTGTAAATGCAGCTCCCGGACAAGCCCTAGGCTTGCTGTCTTACTCCTGCGGCCAGTGATGAGCAGAGTGGCCAGGGCTGAGCGCCTGACTGCCCGAGGCCGGGAGAGAACCGGCAGGGGAGGTTCCAGTCCCAGAGCTGCCTAAGCCCAAGAGACACAGCTCCCAGCCCTTTGGGCTCCTTAGTGGCTGTGTGGTGTGCGCGAGTCCACTCAGAAGGGGACAAAGGATGGAGTGGACAGGGCTCTGCAAAAGGAAAAGTTGAGGCCCTGGAAGCCCAGTCCTGAAGGACCCACATTTGCTCCTGAGGTGAGCAAAAAGCAAAACAAGGCTGGTTCACAGGCTGAGTGACATTATTTGTGTTCAAAATAGCAGCATTGTTTTGTTAACAGCACTTCTATTTTCTTCCAGGCACTTCTCATGCCTTTTCTTTTGCTCTCAGGGTCCATCTGTGAAATGGGGAGAGGGGGTGGGCAGTATCACTCCCATGTCCTAGACCCCTATGTCAGGGTCACATAGGTTAGTAGGAGAGCTATAGGTCTCCTAAACTCCCAGATCCAGAAGGAGGGGAGGGGAGTCTGCAGGCAGAGAAGTCGGGCATCTGCGTCCTCGGTCATGTTCCACCAGACCTTCAAGGCCTCCTGCTGGGCAGCGTGGCTGTCTGCGCCTCCTCGGAATCTGAAAATGGGCGCTCTGGCTAAAGCCTGCAGAAGACTCGGGGCTGGCTCCGCACCTTCCAGGGCCCGGTTACACTGGCTTTGTCTCCTGAGCCTGTCACCTGAGCCCTTTTGTGTGGGTAGGTTATCTCGGTGACGATGATAATAATGGTGCCAACCAGGATAGGGAGAAGTGGCTTCCATGCAGCTGGGAAAGGGCATCAGGGCCTCACTCATCCATGTCCTTGGACTCCAAGTCCAGCGCTGTTCACTGAGGACATGGATGAGTGACTGGACCAGGCCTCCTAGGCAGGAGGGAGAAGCTCCAGAGACAGCTGCCCTGAAGATGAAAAATTCTGAACAAGCATATTGAGGGAGAGCATTCCCAGTTTTTGCAAGATGCAGCTGCTGGCGGAGAGAGAAAGATAAGGAGGGGAGCTGTGTCCCCCCACCCTGTGTTCCCATGCGGAGGGGAGGAGGGACCTGTTTCTAAATGGGTTGTGACACATGGTTCCTGGTTCCTGTCACAGACACCATCAGGAAGCCAAACGCTTAACAAAAATGGGGTGGGGAGTGCAGCCCAGGCAGTGGCAATGTTCCAGAACCCCACAGAAAAGGCTCTATTAACATGGAGAATTGAGCAAAACTGGTTAAACCAAGACAGTCCTGTGTGGTGGTGGAAGCCCGTGCTAGCCAGGGAAGTGGAAGCCACTAGCTTCCTTTTTGCATTTAAAGATCAAGTGGCCGCACTCCCCTGGGAGGGGGGCAGTCCAGAGTCACAGCTGATCTTTGATTTGTAGTCAGGCCTTTGAAGGACACTGTCCTCAGACACAAGGTCACAGGAGGCTATATTATCCCCAGAGTGTCCCCATGACCAGACCAAGGCCTCCGCCTGCCGTGCCTTCAACCCTGAGCGCTGTGAGGGCTCGGTGGACACCTGAGCTGGAGGCACCACTGTTTCCTGGTCTGTGAGGAGACGTGGTGGCTGCTCACCCTTTTCCTCTTGGAATCATAAATGTTCTCACCCAAGGAGGTGGCTGGAGTGTTTCGTTTCCCCTGGGGTAGGACTGTACTTGTGAGGGATGAGATCTGGCCTGCCCCCTGACACATGAGGAATGGGGCTTTAGGTTGGGAGAGGCCCTCTGAGGGCCTGATGAGTCTCTGATGAGGAGAGCTCAGCCTTCCTTAGATGCATGGCTGGGATGGAGAGCCGAAGATAGGACCTTTGCAGTTCCTCCCACACCCCCCAGCCCCCCGGCTCCCCAGCGAATGCTACTTACACTGATGGAAGACCGCTTTGGCTGTCCAGGACATGAGGCCCAGCACAGGGTGGGCATGATGTCCCACGAGGGCAGAATGGCCAGGGTGATGATGTCACATGGGATGAATGATGTCACATGGAGCAGCGGTGTCCCAAGATGGTGTGATGTCACACAGAGAGGTGAGGGGAGCCAGGAGTGACGGGGAGGCAATGAGTGAGAGATGGCCCAGCAGGCTGAGAGGCGAGTGATGGACTCTCCAGAGTCCCCGTCCCCTCTATCATCTGCCCGGAAGTGACAGGTTCTACTGAAATGGCTTCGATAGTAAGCACTGCCTTTTGTGGTCCTGTATACTCACCCTCAGCCCCACTGTCCGCACGCCAGGAGCCCCAGGCACTCCACTCAAGCAGGAGCCTGTCAGATGGAGAGCAGAATCCCGGAGACCCGCATGTCCTCCCCAGATGGGCCCTCAGCTGGCTGGAGCACCAGAGCTCCCCGATGGCCCCTGGTCCGGCCCCTCTCCTCCAGGACACCCTCTCCCTGACCGAGGCTCATAGGTGAGCAGAGAGCCTCCCAACCTCTGGCAGCAGAGTGTAGGGAGCAAGCATCGTACATGCCTGGCTGGTTCCACCCAGGAATCTTGCCTGCCTCCTCTGGGGTTGTGGGGACCTCGGGCAGCTCCTGCTCAAAGGGCTCCCTCATAAGCCACACCTGCATGCAGTCCCCTGGGCCCCACCCCCTGTCCCAGACGTGGACCCCACTCACAGCAAGAGCTCATTCACTAGCCACCTGGTAGCAGTCAGGAGGGCAGAGATTGGCTGGGAAGGAGAGGGGACACACAGTTAAGCCGAGGACCCCAGGCCCTGGGGCAAAGGCTTCCCTTGGCACCACCGTTAAAGGCCACGATGTGGGGGGGGGGTCCCCCTCCTGCTGCCACCACCCCCAGCCCCTTCCCAGCAGAGGGAGCATTTATAACTGAATTAACCGATAAATTTCTATTGTACGGCAGACACTTAGGGCTAAACAATACCCATCTAGAAGACTAGTCAAGTTCTCTTCCTGATGAGCCTCTTGGTATGTTCCAGTGCTAGTGAGCACTAGCAACTGAGGTTAGGAACAAAACAAGAAAGGAGCTATGGTCTGCTTTCTCTGCCAGAGGTCCCTGTTATCTCATGAGCTGCCAGAACAATTCCCTGAAGCCCCAGAGAGAAGACCTACTGGCCTGGGGAGGGGACAGGCTGAGAACAGGGAGCGGCGGTACAGGAAGAGGTTGGATAGGACTTTGATCAGAGTCAAGAGTGGGGTCTTGGGGCTAGCAAGTGGGACGAAAATCTGGGGTGACACTCACGCTGACCAGAGGCCGGGCGGCGCTGTGGTGGTGATTTGGGGGTTTGCACATGGCCTGGTAGTCATACATAGTCACTCTGAAAATCAGAAACAGAATCTGGGGAGTCCAGACCTTCCCCTATCCCCTGCTCCCACCCAGGGGAAGTTTGCTGCAGGATTTTCATTCACCAGGATTCGTGAGGGTGCATGAGTTAGGATGGGCAGATCAGAAAATTACATCTCGGCACTTTGACTGTTTTAAAGAAGTTGAACAGCAAATTTGATTCTCCCTCTAAGGGCCCATATGACCTTATACCCCTTCTCTACCTCTTGCCAAGTCCCTGGCTTCAGAAAGATTGCTTTGGGAGCTCTCTGGGGCTTTCACTATGGATTTTTGAGGTCAGGATCCTGGTATCTGTCGGGACCATTTAGCATCAGCTCCTGCCTTCTCTATGTGTATTCAAGTCTGGGGAGAAGCATGTCCCACTTACTGGCTGAACACCCCCATGCTGAGCAGCTGGGTCATGAGAGCGCCATCCACCTCCCCCAGGAATCTTCCCATCTGTGAGGGAGAGAGGGGGGGAGAGGGAGGGCGGAAGGAAGGGATGGATGGAGAGGGAGGGAGGGAGTGAGGGGGAGGAGGAGGGAGGGGGTGAGAGACAGGTGGTGGGGGGAGGGAGGGAGATGGAGCTGGATGAGGACTTCTAGGTCCCCCACATTAGGCCAGGGCTCATTTCTGAGCTCCAGACTAGTTGCTGGTTGGGTTTCCCCTCAGATTCCTTTCGATATAATCAGAACCGTATCCATTCCACCCCGTCCTTCACTATTTAACCTACTCCCCTGCCATATTCTCTCTCTCAGTGCTTTTTAAACTCCAAGTCATAATCCATTAGGTGGCCATGAAATCAATCTAGAGGTTGCAATCAGATTTTTTTTTTTAAGGCATAGAATTCCTTTGAACAATTTTGTGTGAATTGTGTGCAGTCAGGTTAAACAAGATTTTGTGAAATTTGGTTTGTTGTATATGGTGCATGTGTATATCCTAGATCGGAGATAACATGTCTTTCTTTCTGTGAACCATGGTCTAAAAAGGTTCAAAAGCAGAGTTCTGTCTCTCACACTGGCATCCTTATTACCCAACGAAATCCTGTTTGCGGAATTCTGGAGCTGCCTTTGATCAACTTCCTTCCCCACTCCCCCCACTTTTCCAATTAATCAGTGTGCCCTGTGGGTTTGTCAGTCACCTTCTGACTCCTGGACAGTGACTTAACCCAGACCTTTGTCAACGGCAGCTCACTCCACCCTCCCTATTG
The DNA here is from genome assembly GCA_030068075.1 of Paguma larvata. Taxonomy (NCBI): domain Eukaryota; kingdom Metazoa; phylum Chordata; class Mammalia; order Carnivora; family Viverridae; genus Paguma; species Paguma larvata. The sequence continues at coordinate 102,405,114 of CM057828.1, forward strand.
GGCTCTCTCCCAGTCTGCAGCCCTGCTGCCAGGTAACCTTCCTCAAACACGGCTGGGATTTGGTCTCTCTCTTCTTCGTTTCCTAAAGAACAAAACAGGACCCTCCTTCCTGCTCTGTCCCTCTGTTACCAAATCAGCCAGCACTGGCGAGCACCCACCACTGTGTGCCAGACCAGACAGTATCCTCCAAGCCCACAAAGTCCATCCACGTTGGTTGACACTCAAGCCTGCTATGCTCTGGCTTCAGACTGCCCTCCAGCTGCTCCCCTACACCGACCTCCTCACCTGCCCTGGCCTCTGCGTCTGCTGATTTCTCAGCATGGCAGAGTGAAAGAGCCTGGACTTAGGTACTGGATTTTGACCCAGCTCCTGGCCCTGGCACTGCCCACTGTGTGGCCATGGGTAGGTTAGGGAATAATGTGTACCACGCATCTGGCACACAGTGAGTGCTCTGTATGTGGCGGCCATATGACAGGAGACGTTCCAGGCCTTGGCTCTTCTCTCTGCCTCAACGATCCCTCCTCAGCCCCACTTCCAAGGAGATTTACTTGTTGTCCTCCTCTAAGAAGTCTTTCTTTTCTCCCCTTTCCAGCTGGAGTCGGAGGCTCCTTCCTCTGTACTTGGAAACCAAGAGGCTAATGACTAAGGTGCAAGGAAGTAGCCATCTGAACTCTGTGCTCTCTTTGGCCAAAGGCTCATCTGTTCTGAGGCCTGAGAGGCTTCTGGGAGGAGGAGAGTGGACAGAGCAGGGGACAGCAGGGAGGGGCTGAAGGTATTTAAGGGAAAGAATAGCGAGTGAAAAGGTGAGAAGCATCCAGTCCTGCTGATCTTCACAGTGCAGCCCTGAACCCACCTGGAGTCCCTTCAGCTCAAGTGATCCCTCTCCATCAGCTGCGGGTTGCTAAATTTTGCTGTTCCAGTGACCAAGTGTCTGTGCATTCCTGCATAACCAGACAGCAAGATCCTCCAGGGCCGACATCCACTTCCGGCCTTCCCACAGACCACAGTGTCTTTTCATGGTCACTATTCGGTGTGTATTTGCTGAAGGGATGTGTGAGTGAATGGACAGGGGAGTGAATGAGTGGTCCGAGTACTCTTTTTTTTATTTTATTTTTTATTTTTTTTGATCCGAGTACTCTTGCTGGGGACATGCAGCGGGGTGGAAAAGAGGCTCCTGATGAGACTGCCCGCCCAGATTCCCACAAGGCTGTCCGCTTATCTCTCTTAACTGTAGGCATAGTCACCAACAACCTTGTCGTTCAGACACTTGATTCTGAGAAGACAGGCTCCTGGACTCTGGGAAAAATGTGTCCTCCTCTGTACATACACGTACACAACGTGACTTTCCAGGATATGTCACCTTGGCAGAGCATATCCATCCCCCTCTTCTTTAGGTAAGGCAATCCTGACTGGAATTATGGTAGCAATGTGTTCAGCTAAAAGACTACATTTCCCAGACTCCCTTGTGGCTGGGGCTGGCCAATGAAATGTGAGCAAAGTTCTTGGGTGAGACATCCGGGAATCTGTTTAAAGGGAGATCTGCAGGAGGAGCACCTCATTCATGGCTGTTGCCCTCCCCCTTCTTCTTGTCTGGAAAGTGGACAAGAAGGCAGGAACCCCATGGCCATGTTGTGATCTTGAGGATGGGGACACCTGGTGACCACACCATACCAGGCCCCGGGCTACTTTCCTCTATTCTTTCACATGAGAGAATAAACCTTCAATTTGTTTAAAACACTGTAGGGGCACCTGGGTGGCTCAGTCGGTTAAGCGGCCAACTTTGGCTCAGGTTATGGTCTCCCGGATCATGGGTTCAGGCCTGCATTGGGCCTCTGCTGACAGCTCAGAGCCTGGAACTTGCTTCAGATTCTGTCTCTCTCTCGCTCTCTCTGTCCTTCCTCTGCTCTCAAAAACAAACAAACAAACAAACAACCCCCCCCCAAAAACAACAACAACAACAACAAAAAAACCAGAACCATAAAAAACCACTGTAATGGGGACTGGATATTATTCCTGACAGCAGAACACTATTCTGTGCTGATAGTTTCATTTCAACTTCATAAGAGTGAATTAATGCCTCAAATAAGTAAACTGATTTAGTTCCTGACCCTGCAAAGCCAAACACTCAAACTTGAGTACCCTTGTCAGTTTAGGTCCCCTGGACTGACTGTGGCATAGCGCCCAGAGCATGGTGCACCACAGGGTCTCACCTCTGTCCACCCACAGCACAAGGGCTCTGGAAGCTCCAGGTTCCCGTGCCGTCTAGGTTGTACAGGGTACAGTCCACAGATAAGCAATGTCCTTTGGACTGCATGAGCTCTGGGGCTGCATCCAAAGGGCCTGGGGCTTTCTGTTTCCAGTCTGTTATGAGGCGGGAGCTAGATGGCGTCCTGCAAGGTGCCACCCAAGGCCTCAAGCGGAGCGGGAAGCAGATGGGGCAGGTGGTGGCAGAGGAGGCAGAATTGACGAGTGTTCCTGCTGGCCAGCAGCAGCCCTGCGCATAGGTAATTTGCATGCCTGTGCAAAGCTACTATCCCCAGAGGGAAGGGGGACCGGAGGGTGAGTGGGGGAGCCCTCGACTCTGGAAGGGGGCAAATGTCTCACAGTCTCTTACTCAGGGATAGTCTCAGTGTCTTCTCTAAAAAATTAAGGGATGTGAGGACTAAGTGAGTTACCAGAGTGAAGTCACTGTGTGTGGCTCCTCAGGAGGACCAATTTCCTCTTGTTCCTTTCTAGTGAACAGCCCTGCCTGGCTCCCCTGAGCTGTTCGGTCTCTTGACAAGTGCCTGAGGCCCCACAGTGAGGCCAGGGAAGCATGTGGAAGAGTGGCCATTAGCACCGCACTCTGGAGAGAGCCGCCCAGAGGGCCTCTGCCATGATGGGCCATCTCTGGGGCAGGTAGCCAGCTGAAGTTTTCTCTGGAAGCACCCAGCCTGAGCTGCCCAAATGAGGCTGCCCTGACTGCAGGAAGGCTGTGCTGCCAGGGGCTGGGGGAGTCTGGGGATGTACTGAGGCAAGTGGCGAGGGGTGGGGGCTGGAGGGCAAGCCCCCTGCTCCAGCCAGTCAGGGAGGCCGGGGGTTTCTCCTGCACTGTGTCCACCATGCCCACTGCTCTGGCAGTGTGACTGGAAGACGGCAGGGCACTTGGGTGGTAGGTGTGTAGAGAGGCAGGGAAGGAAAAAGGGGAGCAGAGGAAAACAGGAGCTGAGGCTCAAGATAGGCACATCAGAGCCCTATCTGGTCTGAGAACAAACTCAGCATTTTGGGCTAGGGGTAGGGAGAGAGAGGGTGCTATTCCCTCTGAGAGATTCAAGTCCTCAGGGAAAGACATCATGGTGGGGCATCTGATTTTTTACTTTTTCTGCCCCTTCGAGGTCCATTTTGAAGCTCTCCTGTGTGGGTGCTACCCACAGGCAAATGACAGGACTCGGAGGCCCCAAATCCAGGGCGACAGATCCACTGTAAACATTACAAAGATCTATAGAGCTATTGTCACTCTCTTGGCCCCAGCTGTCTGCTTCTCTTTCTAGGCCCCAACAGAGGGCTGTAATCCTGTCATCTGTAGTTCTTTATTAAAAGAATGAGCCCTGAGCTTGAAGAGAGGCCCAGTGGGACCAAATGTCTAATCAGCAGGCCTGGAACACCACCAGGGCCAGGAGAGATCCAGGCCGCCCCTCCCTCGGGCAGACCACAGATGGTGCCCTTGGGCGTTGCACTCCCACTATTTGCTGGGCAGGAGGGCCGCAGTGAGGAAGGACTGGGAGGGACTTTGGGAAGAATCTTTGCATCCAGAGCAGTGACAGGCTCCTCTCCCCAGGTCCCTGGATGGACCTCAGCATAGACGAGGAGGAGTCTGGGCCTTGCGGCACATTAGCCCAATTGGAAAGGTGCTCCAGACCAGCAACAGCTGGCAGTAAGGCCTAGGAAGTGGCCTAGGAATGGGACTTCATCCCCCATCGGAATCATCAGAGGCCTTGTCACAGCACAGTTGGTGGGCCCCATCCCAGACTTTCCCAACTGCTGCTACGGCTGCTTCCAGTACCCCTGCCCCCCAACACTTTGAGGCTTAGGGATAAAAGAGGGGGAATGAATGAGTTGGAGGAGGGGCCAGGCCATGTGGTCCTCAACAGCACTTGGGTGTGTTTGGGGAGAGGGCAGGAGGTTATGGTAGAACACTTCTGAAATGGCTCCTTGGTAGGTTGGACCTAGTAACTTGCTTCTAGTGAATAAAGTATAGTAAAAGTGTGAGGGGGTGTCACATCTGAAACCAGGTTCCAAGAGACTGTGACTTCCACCTTGTTCTCCTCTCTTTGTCTGGCTCTTCTTGGCTTCCTCACTCTGATGAAGCAAGTCGCCATGTTGTGAGCTGTGCTGTGGAGAGGTAACTGACCATGTGAGTGAACTTGGAAGCTGCCTGTCCTCTAGCCAAGCCTCAGCATGAGTACACAGCCCTGGCTGACACCTTACTTTCAGCCTTGTGACAGACCCTGAGCCAGAATCAGCCAGCTAAACCACACTCAGGAAATGCGGGACAGTAAGTCAGGTGGCTTTAAGCCACTACATGTTAGGGTAAAGTTTTACATGCAACAGATAACTGTTACAGAGTTGTTCTGTGGAGGAGTTAAAACAAAAAGCAAAAATGGATGGCTAGACAGCTGATCTACAGCATCAGCACCGCTTTCCCTCCAGTCCAGTCCCTGCTTCTTCCAGGCCTCCCTCGCCTTTAGGCCAGTTTGCTGCTCCATGTAGTAACTAAGTGTCTACTGGGTATCCGGCAGTGTGTGTTGTGCCTGGTGCTGCTGTACCGTTGGTGCCTCCCTTCCTGCCCTCCCCTAACCTGACACAGCTCAGGTCACAGGGTCAGAGTTGTCTAGAGTGAGAAAAGAGGAACTCTGTCAAGATACTGCTCCCAGAGCCCTGGCACCAGCCTTGGAGTTTAACTGTGGGGTTGGGATGCCTGGCCTTGGCGTTCAGGGTCCTAGAGGCATCAGTCCTCATCCCATCAGACTCAGCCAAGTGCAGCAAGGGGAGTGAACTCTGCCCCAAGCAGTAACAGAGCGGCCTGGGGTGGACGCCGAGGCCATAGGAGGACCGACCACCCAGGAGGCTGGGGCTTACGGCCTGCCACACTCACCCGGAGAAGGCTGATCTCCCGGTGGTCACCGTCACAGCCCTTCACTTGTATTTCTAGGGTCAAAGTCTGGCTTTTCTGTAGCTGTTGGTTTTCAGGTTGCTAATCTCCACTTGCAGCCTCAGTTTTAACTCCAGGACAAAATGAGACTAATACCATTACCAGAGATGATGGTGGTGGTGGTGGTGCCCCTCCTGGGGCCCCAAAGTGGGGGAAGGGAGGGAGTGGAACAGAGGGAGGGACAGAGTGTCGGAGGCCAAAGATAACCAAGCACAGTGGGAGCTTGGGGCTCTGGAGGAGCTTCTGGAAGTTCCCAGCCCTATTATGAAGATTAAATTTCATTTCATTTACACCATGCTTCATTCTATAAAGGATTTGGCATGGCTTTTAAAACTACATATGGTGTTATAATAGTTGAGAAAATGGGTAAATAAGCTAAATAAACACATACTTTATAAAATGTAAATCTCTAAATAACTGTTTTTAGAAATATTATCCAAAGTTGTACCGACTCGTGAGCAAATGTGATCTGGGTAGAATAGGCAAAGGGGCCCAATGGGTGATGCAGAGAGCCTGCCTCTCCTGAAGTGGGGGCCCCAGGCTGGCTTGGTTTCCCTCCTGGCCTCCCTCCCTGCAAGGTCGCCCCAGCTGCCTCTGGAGCAAGGTCAGCAAATGATGGGCCATGGGCCAAAGCTGACTTGCCACCTTTTTATGTCAGCCCTTGAGCTAAGAATGTTTTTCTGTTTGCAAATGGTTGGAAAAAAATAAAAAAAAATTAATAGTGTGTCATGACATATAAAAATTATATAAAGTTCCAATTTCAGTGTCCATAATTCAGTTGTATTGGAACAAAGTCCCGCTCATGGTTTACATATGGTCTCTAGCTGCTACTGAACTACAGCAGAGCCGGGTAGTTGTGACGGAAGCTGTCACAGCCGAAACGCCTAACGACGCACTATCTGGCCCTTTCCAGGAAACATTTGCTGAGGCTGCTCCAGAGCACGGTCTCCAGGCTTGGCCGTCCTACCCTTATGTCTTGCTGCCCTCCTCACCAACTGTCAGCTTTCCACTCTTTCTCTGAAAGTCTGGCCCCTGAAAGCCAATGCCACAGGCACCTGGAGGCAGGGCGGTCGCAGATCTCCGGGGCAGCAGGGGTCAGCACAAGAATGACCAAGAGCATCAGACCACAACCTCATCCCAACCGCTGGTTTCAACCTCTGTCATCATCTATTTTCTCCCAGAGCAACAGACAGCTGCTAAAATGGACTGGTGCTCTGTCGGGGGAAGAGTGACAGGGCCAATGGCAGCATGAAAGGGAAAAAGAGGAAAAGCAGGCTGCCCCGGGCTGCAGTGAATGATTAGCAGTTCCAAGACAGGATCGTCAGCCCACCTCAGCCAGAGGAAAATGGGTGAAACTGTCTTCCACTTCACTACAGCTGCTGAGTAAAGCTCTCCTTGTGGAATCAGATTCTATGACCCATTGGTGCCTCTTCCTCAGTTTCCCTCTTTCCCACATCTCCTTCCCATGCTATGGGTCTTGCCATGTTCTGACGGTCCCTTTGGACCCTGACCCGTGCTCAGGAGAGGCCAGAGCACCAGCTGTGGCCCGTGTGGAGACAGCCATGGCCAGGACCTTGCCCTGCGGCTCTGCCCCAAGACTGAGAATCTGGGGGCAAGGAGGAACTTAGAAATCATATAGTTCAGCCCCCTTACCTCAGAGAGGAGGGAACTGAGGCACGGATAATGGAAGCTGCCTAGACAAACTGCATATCCAGTTAGTGGCAAGGCTCACACTGCATCAGATTCCATATTCCCTTGAGTGTCAGGCTGGAGGCCCTTTCAATGCTTCTAGCTTATTTCAAGGAAATACTTTGGGTGAATATACTTGGGTTTGGTTCAGGTTTGAACAGACTTCTTTTTTAGTTTGACTCCTGGCTAATTAAGCCAGTGATTTGGGGGCCCAGTTTGGGGCTCAGCAAATACAAAATTATGATTATACTTCCTTTTCTGCCTTTCTGAGCAGAGTCCAGGGAGACATCTGTGAGCTGGAGGGAAGGCTAGGTGTGTGGCCATGCTGGTAGATGAAAGAGGATGGTCTCCACTCCTTTATTTCCTCTCTAGCAAACTGAGAGTCAGGCTTGGTGGGTTAGAATAGAATATTTCTCAAGGGAGGTCTAGACAGGATGAGAGCTCAAAGTGCAGCAGGCTTGGCCCTTCTGGGCCCCATGAAGATAGAAGGGGAGGATGCTGTGGTCTGAATGTGTCCCCCCAAATCCACATGTTGAAACCTAACCCCCAAGGTGATGGTAGAAGGTTGGGTTTGGGGAGATGATTAGATCATGAGGGCAGAGCCCCTAGGAATGGGATCAGTGCCTTTATCAAGGAGACCCCTTGCCCTTTGCGCCACGTGAGGATACCATGAGAAGTCTGTGACCTGGAAGAGGGCCCTCACCCAAACACACCGGCACCCTGGCTTCTGACTTCTGGCCTCCAGAACCGTGAGGAATAAATTCCTGTTGTGGATGAGCCATGCAGTCTGTTCATGTTGCAGCGGTCTGAATGGACTCAGTGGGGAGGGAACGTGACGGAGGGCAGCGGGGCGATGGGCAGTGCAAGCATATGAGGACTCTGGGAGGCAGCGGCACAGTCTTGGCACAGGACATGCGCAGCCCTGAGGTGGAGCTTGGCCTTGCTTCTCCTCATCGTGTGGGCAGATTCCCTACCAACCGTGGGATGAGGCCAGATGAGATACAGACAAAATAAAGAAGTAACATTTTCTCTGACTATCCGAGTGGAAAAGTGTCTGAATTTTGTGATCTTGTATACAGACTTGGTTTCAAGAAGACACTCTGTTTTCTTCAGACCATTTACTCTATCTGCTCTAAGCCAGGATTACTTCCTGAGGCTGTTAGCCCTCTCCCTGGCTGGCCTGGCTGTGGGGTGACTTGACTGCCCCCTAATTCTATTTCCCCAATTCCTTACCTCCTGGGACCTCTCTGAGATCAGGATGAACCCGTTGTTGTCGATGACGAAGCAGTCCAGGTGCTGGGGAGAAACCCAGGAGGAGGTCACAGCCGGCCCCTGACCCCTGGGTGGCCTGCCCGTCCAGGCGTTCGGGAAGGCAGGCCTGCGTGTCTAGTGCAGAGGCACCCGGTGTGGCCCAGCACTGCAGGGAAGGATGTGGTTGGGGGGCCCATGGAAGAACTTACACTGTCTTGGCAGCTCTCTGGGCATGGCCCCTCCACAGTGCCACACTGGAAGAAAGGGGAGAAATTATAAATTGTGTATGCCTGTGTATGTGCATCTGTACGGTGTTGTGCATGTGTTATATTCATGTACTAATGTGGGGTTTACACTCTATGTGTTTGGTGTGTGTCTGTGTATGGTATATGTGGCGTGTGTGTTGTACGTGTATGGTGTATACATGTGGTGTGATGCACGCGTGAAGCTGTGTTAGTGGGGTCAGGGCGCCTAGAAGCAGGCCCTCGCTGGCGGGTTCAGCCTCGTCTGAGGGAGCCATGGCCGCTGCAGCCCATGCGTGAGGGGGAGGCCAGCCGCATGGCACCGGAAGCCTCATGGGGCGGCTTCGGAGGCTCCTGGTCTTTGTGATCCCACCTGATGTGGAGGGTGCTGCTAGGTTGTGGGGCTGGTGCCCCTTCCCCTCCCATCCCTTCCATCTTCATTCTGTGGTTTTCCAAACCTGCTCCAAGTGAGGGCGCAGCAACACACAGACAGGGCCATGGCATAGAGGGTCAGATTCTGGCCAGAGGAGCTTGAAGAGGGCAGCGAGGAGACCCAGGAAGTGGGGAAGAGCAGGGTGCAAGGGCTCCAGTCTCCGGTGAGGGGGAGTAGAGGTGGAGAAGGAAAGGGTGGAGTGTGACACACAGAATGGACAGTAGTCAAGGCCAGGGTCTTGGCTGGAGGGACAGAGGGGTGCGTTCTCCTCTGCCTGGTAGGGCAGGGCAGGTGGGAGTGCTGTGTCCTACCCTTTGCCCAGGTCTGAGCTGAGACAGAGCCCCTGCTGAGGAAGGCCGGAGTCCACAGGCTGAGGCATGGGGAACTGCGCCAGGCAGAGAAGGAAGGGATCCAGGACAGCAGATTGAGGCCCCAGGAGTTGGGCCAAGAGGCAGTGGGGGCGGCCCGAGGGAACGGGCCTTCCTCACCCCAAGGTGTCAGCTAGTTCTCTGGCCCTGACCTGACACCTTCACACCCACCTGCCGGGTCGCTGCCCAGAACGTGCGTTGCAGGAACTCCAGTCTCATTTGAACGCCCACCGCTACAAGAAAGTGGGAAGAGGGAGGGCAAGACCATGGGGGTGTTTTTGGGGAGGGGGGTGGTGGGAGGGAAGAGACAGTGAGAGAAAAAAATAGATCCAAGTCAGAGAGAGGAGGTGCATCAGCAGGAACTGAGGGGAGAGGTAGCACCGAGCTGAGTCAGATGGCAGCGTGTTCGAGAGCCGAGGCTCCTGGGGAGTGGGAGTGGAGAGAAAAGCAGACGGGCTGGTGGTTTCTGTCTCTCCACAGCAGGCAACACCAGAAAATGCTCAAGAGAAAGATGAGGCCCAGGTTCTATAGAACAATGAGGACAACACTCTCCTCTGATCTTGGGAAAATCGAGGCAGGTGTACTGGGCACTTCATTCTCCCTTTTCCCACAGATGGAAAAACCGGCAGAGAGACTGAGCCTTTTGTTCAAGGTCATTTGACCAAATGGTATGCTGAGAGTGGAATTCAGGGCCCCTCATGGGGCTTTCTAGATTTCAAGCCCATTCCTGCTCAGGGTCTCTCCCACTCTGTAAGAAGGCTCTTTCCTTGCTGAAAGGTAATGGTCAGGTTTACCCAGGTTTGCAGGTAGGTTCCAGAAAGCTAGAGATGCTACCAAATGGCAAAAGCTACTCTTGATGATGCCACGTCCACGGGCCACCCGTGCCTCTTTGGTTCCCAAATAGCCTCGGAGGATGCAAGCCGGAGCTCACATGCTAAGAGAAATCTGAGGTCAGAGAACATAATGGAAAGGCAGGTTATACTGAAAAGAAAAGGAATAAAAAAACTAGGTCGACTTCCTACTGTCGGGTATAATAATATTGAAAATTCTGAGTGCCAGTCACCTTCACATCCATGAGCTTATTTCATCCACACAGCGGACCAGTTCTATTCTTATTCAGACTTCACAGCTGAGGAAATGGAGGCTTGCAGAGGTGATGTGGTTGCCTAAGTCACCCAGCCCCTAAAGGCAGAACCGGGACTCAGCTGGGTCTGTCCCTAAGGCTCTTAACTGTCTGTTCTCTAGGCAAGCACTGTCCCACCTGGGGCTGCAGTCCCCTCACCCGCACAGCGGGCATGGATGTGGGCTCCTGACTGTTATGCCGTATTCATGAGACATTCTAGGCACCCCAATGACCACTCACTAGGGAGATCTTCCATTGCGACCATTCTGACTTGCCAAAACTCAGCAACGGGCTCTTCTAAATGGGCTGGAGTTCTGGAATGGTACAGAGATACAGAATTGTATTCTTTTGTTTTTTTTTTCAATATGGAATGATGCTAGACAAATATTACGAAAAAAAGGAAAAAAAGAGAGACCAAGGAAAGGTCAAGGGGCCAGAGTCCTGGCCCCGGGTTTGCCAAAGCTGTGATCTTTGGATTTGTCTCTTCAGTTACAAAATAAGCCATGATTATACTTGCCCTAGGAAGGCAGAATGAGTATAAGATTGTTGAGGCTCAAATAGAAAATGGAGGAGACTATTATTCTACACTACAGCCTTGGTTCTCAAACTTTGACATGCATTAGAATCATCTGGAAGGTTTGTCTCTTTCCCCCGGAGTCTCTCATTTAGTATGTCTGGGGTGAGGCCTGAGAATTTGCATTTCTAAAGTGTTTCCAGATGATGTTGATGTTACTGGTCCAGAGACCATATATTTTTTTTCCATTTTAAATTCTTTTTTTTAATAGTTTATTTTCAAATTGGTTTACATATAACACCCAGTGTTCATCCCAATACGTGCCCTCTTTAATGCCCGTCACCCCCTCTCCCCCCTCCCTCACCCCCCTCACCCTCAGTTTGTTCTTAGTCTTTGAGAGCCAGAGACCATATTTTGGGAACCACTATTGTAAAGCACTGCTGTCTGATTGAACTTTCTGTTCGAGACCTGTACCATCTCATACAGCAGCCACTGAACACATGTGACTATTAAGCCCTTGAAATGTGGCTGGTATGACTGAGGGCCTGAATTTTAGATTTTTAATTTAATTTTAATTAATTTAAATTTAAAGAGCTACATGCGGCTGGTGGCCACCATATTGGACAATGCAATTCTAGAGCACAAATGAATTTACAGATGACGAAACCAAAGCCCCCAGAGGCCCTTCCCCTCCTTTGGAGTCTCATGGCACTTCTGTGGCTGGAACTTCGGCTACCCTTCTGGAACAGGTTCTATGATATGGGAACATCTGAGTTCTCTGTGCACTTCTTAGGACTGCAAGATCTTAGGGCTGGGGGGGTGGGTGGGAAGGGCACAGGCACACCTACCTCTTGGTCATGACAGAGACACAAGACACACAGACACAGCACGTGATCTAGCACACGAGGCTTGTGCTGGAGAGTCCAGCGCTGGTGACTACACCCCATCCTCCCTTCCATGCCACCCTCTAAACTTGCAGGTGGCTCCTCACTCTCTCTCCCTTTCTTCCTTTTAAGAGCACCTGTGATATTCATTTTAGACCATTTCTTTCACCTGTAGAAGAAAGCCGAGTGAAAGAAGAGGAACCTTCTAAAAATTGTCAGAAAGGAGTCACACAAATGCTTAGAATGATCAGATCTTTGGGCTACTAACCCCTGTCCTTGGTTTCCATGGTCAAAGTGCTTTCAGACGATTCCTCGAGGGAGACTCTGCTTGCTCAGAGCCAAGTCCCATGGAATCATGACATTCCTGAGCAAGAAGAAATTCTGTGATTCTCTGTGTTGAGAGGGTGGGAGTTAGTTTTTCCCGAATGAAACAGGTTTCTGAGGCTCTCGGTTAGAAATGGGAGGAGTGGGGGAACGAAGCAGATTCTCTCCCGCTAGGTTCCATCTCACAACTGGACCAGAAGCTCATCTAAGGCAAGCTCCGGGTCCTTTGCATCTGCATGTCCTTTGCAGAATTGAGGACATTCCAACTGCCTACATCTCCACCTGGGTCACCAAGAGGCATTTCAAACTTCACATGTTCAAAACTGAACTCTGACTTTTCCTCCCCAAAATGTGACCCTTCTTGAGACTTCTCCATTTGGGGCATCTTCCACTGAATTGTTCTCATGTTCCTTTCTTCCATCCAAGGTCTGCAGCCCTTATTCCCAAACACTGTAAGTCTGTCTACTCCACCCTCTGCTGCTACCACCGTGAGCCGAACCAACATCCCTCACTTGGATTAATGTGCTAGACCCCTAAGCAGTATCCCAGCCTCTCTGCCATCCATTCCCCAACAGCCGTGACAGTGATCTTTCTGAAGACCAAGTCACATCACTCCCTTGCTTAAAACCTTCCAATGCCTTTCCACTGGTTTTGGAACAAAATCTAAACTCCTCTGTAATAAGGCCTCGAAGCCCCACAGGAGCCGGCCCTGCCGTTCTCTCTGATTTCAACCTGAATCATCTTCTCCCTCAAATGGCTGTGTATCAGCTGTGCTTCCTTCCTGGAATGCTCTTCCCCTAGAACTTTACATGGCTAGCTCCTTCTCATCACTGGATCTCAGCCCAAACATAACCTCCTAAAGAGGCTTTCTCTGACCTCTCCAGACAGAGCAGCCTACTCCTTCATCTCCACTCTCTATGTCTTCACTTTTAGTATCTCAGAAACAGGATTTATTTGTTTTATTCTCATACCTTATTAGTATGGGGCTAATAGTAGGCAAGGGGGAGTGAGTTCTGATCCCTAGTACCTAGTATAGTACCTAACATACTGTGGGGCTCCATAAACATTAAAAAACTTTTTTTTAATGTTTTATTTTATTTTTGAGAGAGAGAAAGACAAGATGGGGGGAGCAGAGAGAGAGGTAGACACAGAACCCAAAGCAGGTTCTAGGCTCCAAGCTGTCAGCACAGAGCCCGACATGGGGCTCAAACTCACAGAACTGCAAGAGCATGACCTGAGCTAAAGTCGGAAGCTTAACAGACTGAGCCACCCAGGTGCCCCTCTATAAACATTTTTTTAAAGTTTTTAAAAATTTTATTTATTCTTGAGAGAGAGATAGAGAGCAGGGTAGGGGCAGAGAGAGAGAGGGACAGACAGAGAATCCCAAGCAGGCTCTGCACTGTCAGTACAGAGCCTGATGTGGGGCTTGAACTCACAAACTGTGAGATCATGACCTGAGCTGAAACCAAGAGTCGGACGCTTAACGTCCACCCAGGCTCCCTACCATAACTATTTTTTGAACTAAGTAAATATTTGTGAATTCCATTGAGTCAGCCACTTGACTGGGAAGTAAATTCTTCAAGATCTTGCTGTCCTGTCCCTTACCGGTAGGGCTCAGGACTGAGCTGAGCTCCTTTCTCCCATATGGAGCCTGGCTCTCTTACAGAACTGGACGTGAGACCCTAGAGGTTTAGCTGTGCTGATTCCCCTGAAGGCCTAGGAGGGAGCCCACTAAAAACCAGGAACTTCAGGTCAGACAAAAAGAGCTTCCTCCTGGTAGGAGCTGCTAGATCCTGACAGCAGGGACTCGTATAGAATGGGGGAGGTAGTGAGGAGCATGGGAGAGAGTTCAACAACAAATAGGCTGTTCTGCCATTCATCATTTCAAATCCTGTTCAACTCCTGCCTTACAACTCGAACTGTACTTTTCCACCCCAGACACAGAGAGCCCAGCCTTCTCTCCTGGGAGACGTGCCAGGGTGGCCCTTGGATCCTTGTTCTGCTTGCTCAGGTGGTCGGTTATTGTCAGAACCTCACTGGACCCCCGTCTCAGGGGATCACCAGGCTGGCCACCCTCCCTCCCAGTGCCTCCTCTAAGCCTGCTGTGTGCAGGAGATAATACCTCATGGTATTATGTTTGCAGACAGACATAGAACTCGTGGTGACGAGAAATCCAAGCAAAGGGGCTGAGGGAATGTGTGGTACTGGCCTCTCCGGGCTGCTTCTCCCAGTAGGTTATTAAGGGACCTCCCCCTCTTGCCTGTGCGTGATTGGTCCTTATTTCAGAGGCAGCCTTGGAGCCCAGGTCCCATTACAACCTGACAGAGGCGGAGAAATGACGCCCCTTCCTCCTGCCCTTAGCTTATCCTTCTCCCTCCCCTGGCCTCCTCCTGCCTTTCCTCTCTCCCCTGCCTCTGCACAAAGATTTCTGCCTCTCCACAATGATCTTGTGCCTTCCTCTGAAGCAGCTTTTCTTTAAGATTCCCTTGACTGTCAGACAGCCTAACAAAGAGCCTCAATAAGGCCACAGGCAGCAGAAGGCTTATCAAGATGTACTACTCTGCTCGAGGTCCTGGCTGTCACCTCGGTGCTGCTTTGTCATTACAGATGGCAAAACAAAACAGCTGTGCGCACACACACACATGCACACACAGAGAGAAATGCTCCCTGTCGGGAGCCATTCTCCCAGCTGGTCAGCACCTCCACACTTTACCCCCTAGCTCGCGTAGCTACTTTGTCCTCTCCCCTTCTCTGCCCTGATAACTCGACCCAGAGACTGCTTAACTGATCAAGAGCTGTGAGATTAGGAGGGGCCCATTTTTTACCCTACGGGCTGGTTTGCAGCAGATGCTCAAGGTCATAGAGTGCCAATAACAGAAGGGAGACCAATGTCTCAATCATTCTCCCTCCTCATTCTTCAGAGCAGGAAATCAAGGCCCAGGGCTGTCAGGTTCATTAACTAGCTATTAGCTAGTTAATGAGCAGCGGAGTCTAGACTCCGGCTCCCCTGATGCCTAGGCTTGGGCTCTTTCTTCCCTTCGATCCCTCATTCAGCTGACAAGAAGGCACTGGGGTGTGGGAGAGGCAAAGTCCGTTTTCTGGAACAGCTCATAGGATATGAAAGAAGATAAACCATCCCACAGAAAGCTGCTGTATGTTTTCTGTGATACGAACTGCACGGGTGCCCCAAAGAAAGGCCATAGATTGGAGAAGGTCAAGTCTGTGGACCAGCCAGGGAAACTGGTAAAGAAGGTGACTTTCTGCTGAGCTTTTAAGAAGGGGGAGGCTACCCATGGGGAAAGAGGGTGTTTCAGACTCAGGGAAGGAGCTGGAGGAGCGGAGGTCTGTTTAGAGGTAGGTGGGTGTGGTTAGACTGAAGGGTAGGATGTACTTGACCTCTGTGTAGGTGAATTCCCAGGTAGAAGATGCCCTCTCTCCTCCTGGGACAGCGGTCTGAGCCCCCGCTGCTGTGTTGTGCAGCAGAGCAGACAGAAAGGACGGTGCAGGAGCGTCTGTCAGAGCCCTCCTGGCGGTTTCTCGACCTGACCCCCACCCCTGCTCCAGTCCTGATGGTGAATCCCCAAAGGAACACAGGTAAAGTGGAAGAGAGACACCAGGAGACCCCTGACATAGATTGCCAACACGCCATGCCATCCGCGTGTCAGGCAGATTTTAAGAGATGCAAGGAAGGGTCACTTGGTCTGTGCTCCGGGCTGGGACTCCTCCTCTGGCTTCGTTGCTGGCATCCTTTGCCTTTGGATCAGACGCTTGCCATCTCTTGGAATATCAATTTCCCCAACTTCTTTGTCCTGATTGGTTAGTAACCAGGCCTCTGAGTTCTTGAATACCAGTCTCTTCCCTTCCGCAAGCCTGCCCCATCTAGATAAGAGCGAGGAGCCTAGAGAAGCCAAGTCAGATGGGGCAGGGCTCCATTTACCCCTGGTTCCTCCAGGGCTCACCCTAGGGCACTACAGACAACCTGTCAACCAGCTCCGGGCCCCTTAGCTCTCAGCCTGCCAGCCCCAGCATTTTACTTCCCTAAATAGCCCTGGTCTGGGGTCACTGAGGCTCAGTGACCTATGTGTGACCACGTGACACTAGCTCTGTGTGGCTCAGGGCCCCTTTCTGGAGGACTTCCAGGCAGATGGGCTGCCCTGTATGCCCCTCCAATGACTCTCTCTGGAATAAGTCACCCTTTGACTGGAAAAGGGGTTCAGTTTTTCCTTCTTCACAGGCAGGATGGAAGATACTGCCCTGCAGATCTCTGAACGGGAGATAGACCCAGTTTCCGAGGGGCCTCTCTGGGGGCTGGGTCCTGTCTCTCCTTCTCCAAAGGGAAGGGGAGAGTAGGGAGAGGAGGGCAGCGGTCAGGGCAGGGAGGGCTTGGAGGAGCATGGAGAAGGAAGATGGAGGTACAGGGTACGAGAGCTTTCAACAGCTTTCCTCCTCTCGAGTTGGAAGCGTTAATCCATAGGTGGTTTTTTTCACCGAAATGTGAGCATTTCAAGGGTGAGCGCTGCCCTCTGGCCGCAAGCGCCTCCGGTGTGTGTATGCGCCTGTGCGCGCGCGCCTGTGTGTGTGTGCTACTGTCGCTGTCATCACAGATGTACCCCCAGCTGTCACTCCATTGCTCCGTCTCTTCGCTCGCGCGCACACGCGCGCGCTCTCCTCCTCTCCCTTTCTTCCCCTTTCCTATCTGTCTCCCTCTGTCCCTCCCTCTTTCCTTCTCAGTTTGCTATTGACCCAGCAGCCCCGTCCCCCTGGCAGCGGCGGCAGGCATTCCTTCTCCCCCGTGCTGTGCGCTGCCTGCCAGGTCCCTGCTCCCGGCGGACTGGGGACTCAGTGCCCACTGCGCTCCGTTCGGCAGTGCTGTCTGGATTTCTTCAGGAATCCCAGGAGGGGCTCACTGGACGGCTTAGAGCTACTTGATTTAAGGAGCTTGCCGTCAGGGTGAAGAAAGGTGAGTGCTGTCCGCCGGAGGCTGGAGGGAAGGAATGAAGGGCCGGCGGGAGGTGCAGGGTGGCTGGGACACAGGGAATGGGGCCCATCTTTGCTGGGTCTCCTGGCCCTGTACAGACAGCGGTTGTTGCCTTCTGCCCGGGAGTGATGGCTGGGGTTGGGGAAGTGCTCAGTATCGGACATCTGGGTGGCCCAAAGATACAGGACCCAGGGGTACTCTGACCTCACAGCATTGGGGAGGTGAGCTGGGAGTCTGCTGGGGAGGGGGCCGCTGGGGAAGGAGAGGGGAGAGGAGGGCAATGCCAGATGACAGGCCCGGGTGGCATAGAAACCAGTCCCTGCGGCACGGGGAGTGCCAGCAGAGAGCCCTGTGCCGTCTGCCTGCTGGGCTCAGCGCACACAGCCTGAGGAGCTTGGGTGCTATGGGAAAGGGGTGCTGGTGACAAGGCTGGTACAGAGGATGGCTTGGTGGGGGGATGGCAAGCTGGAGGACTGTGCTGTCTGAGGTCTGGAGCGGCCTCTCCGCAGATGCCCTCAGCATGGGACTGTCAGCCTTCAGGCAGCTGTCCTTGGACAGGGTGCAGAGAAGCCCTTCCTTAGCTGGACATGGGTCCACGCGGCTGGGGGGGGGGCGGGAAGCCTCCCTGGTGGGGGCGTGGCTGGGAGTGGACGATGGAGGAAAGCCTTGCAGCTCTTCCTTGGTGAGCCTGAGGCCCTGCTCTCAGCCCTCCAGGGGCCCAGGGGCAGGAGGTGGATCCAGGCTTTTGAGAACTCACTCAGGGTGTCTCCCAGCTACACACCAGGTCCTCTATCTTTAAATGGGTCTGGAAGCCTTATGCCACGGTGGGAGTTATGGACTCAGCTTAGGGGGAGCGGGTGGTATACAGCCAAGCCATGAGTACCTGGTTTCCCGACCCAGTGGGGCATGGACACCCTGAGTTGTAGCAGGAAAGCGGCTCTCAGCCACCCCAAGACCCATTTTGACAATGCAGAAAGGGTGGTCTGGCCAGGAGTCCAGACTACCAAGCTCAGTTCCAGTGGCCGCTTTGTCTTTTCCCTGAGCTAAGCTTTCCAGAGTTTCTGGGGGTGATGGTGAGGGTGGCACCTGGCTGTCAGGGCGCATTGGACATTCCCTTGGCATGACTCAGATTGACATCGGCAGCTTAGATAACTACATAGGCTGGGGGAGGGGAGGGAGGCTGAGCACGTGGAGGGGGCGGGGGAAGTCCAGCAGGAGGGAAACCCGAAACAGCTTCCTGCTTTTCCCACCCCACCTCCCTGCTGCCACAGTCTCCGGCACTGCCAAAAGAGGGAGCCCAGGAAAGCCAGCCTGGGGGTGGCAGGAGAAGGAGGGAGGTTTCTTAAGCAACCGATCTGGTTTCTTTGGGATTTGGCTGGAAGCTGCGTCTGGGGCCCGGATGAGCAAACCTTATTCCCATTTCCTAGGCACCAAAGCCTAGGGGCCCTATGGGGCTGCTTTTGGTGGAATGGATATCGTGGGGAGGAGGCAGGGGAAGGCCTTTATGTAATGTTGGGGTGTCTGGGGAGGAAGGAGTTGGAGCAGAGGCAGTCTGTCTTCTTGGGTTCTCCCTCCTTCTACCCAAATCAAGCCTCTTCTGTCCCCCTTCTCACCCTCAATGACCCCTGACCAAAGACCTCGGCCTGAGCCCAGATCCATGACCTCAACAAACATGCTTAATTTGTTCACAATGGAGAGGGGCTCCGGTGAGGAATGACTCAGGGGGCTTTTCTGTTCTGATTAGCAGAAGATCTGTTTGGGATCAAGAATATTCAACAAGGAAACCAAGATGCAGGAAGCCGGGGTGGGAGGGGGGGAGGGGGGGTGGGAAGGGGGTATGCATTTTGAAATAAATCAGGAAGGTTTGCCTGTTCTCAGTACAGATAAAGAGATTTAAAAAAAAACCTGCTTCTGTGCTGCCTGGGCAGTGTATGTTATGGGGGTGACAGGCAGGAAGAGACTGAGAATGTTTCCTGGAAGGGCCCAGATGGTCAGACTGGAGGCAGCAGGTGCAGAGCCCAGCCCTGTGCAGTCACTACCAGACAGGGCTCAGCTCAGGCCGCCCTGCGGTCCAGGTACCTCTTACCCTTTTGGTGCCTCTCACCTACCTCTGACCTTCACCTTTCTGCAGAGTGAAGTGCACAGGTGACCCTTTCTGCTTCTAAGTTCTGTGAGTCTGGGATGCTGAGGGCACGCAGAAGCCCTGTCCTCAACTAGGGACACTACACCAAAGGGAGAGATACCAGTGGAGGTGAATGGCAGGGCCAGCATGATGTCCCAGGAGTCAGGAACCCTGGGTTGAGGTACAACCTGGGCATCAAGCGGTTGTGAGGTTTGGACACTTGACTTGGAGAGATGGACGTGACAGAAGCATCAGGGGAAGGGTGTGGACACCAGGCCGCTGGTGGGTGCGTTGGAGGCTTCTAGCTGGGGTCTGAGGCAGCTCCACTTGGAGGATTATCTCTGTCTGTAGGAGGAATTGAAGGGGCAGAAGCACAGAGAGGCCACGGCTCTGCACCGTCCTAACCTGAGCACTCGGGTTTGAGGGCTCTGGCTGGCTGCTCCTGCCCAGGGAGCTGAGGCGAGGTGCCCCACCCAGGAAGCGGCCCCCACTCCCAGTCTCCAGGGGATGCTGCACCCACTCAGCTCAGCAAGAGCACGTGGAACCTTCTGCTCTTACTGCTGCCTCCCATTCTATCACTACCTTCTACCCCTGGCTTCCCTGGAGCTCCCAGCCTACCCTCCTCACCTCAGCACCCAACCTTCTGCCAGAGGGTTTCTAGAAAGCCCCCTCCCTTTCCTTTCCTAAGATCCTGGCCACCTGGGGCGTCTTCCCACTGCATCTATGATGTTACTGGAAGGAGGGGCTGGGAGGGGAAGACTGGGCTTGTGTCTGAATCCAGGACCGCACAGAGCTTGTTTCTTCACCAGTAGGAGGGACATCAGAACCCCTGCCTCCTCAGATCCACTGAGACAGTGGGTGAGGGAATGCTGTGTAAACTGTGAAGTACTGTACAAGCGAAAGGTTGCCGTCTCCCTTTTTTGCCTTTTCCTTCTTATACCCGGAACCCCTGGGTATAAGCAGACAAAGAACAAAACGGCCTGAGAAGCCTATAAAGGCAGCTGGGTTAGTAGCTTTGTCACCTAACTACTTGGGCCCAAAGCTGTATTCATTCTTCCCGGGCCTAACCAGAGGCAAGTTACTTAATTTCCTCTGCCTCAGTTTCCCCCATCTGCAAAATGGTGTTAATAATAATACCACCTTCAGAGAATTGTTATGAGGACTAAGGACACTATACACAGATGTTTGTGGCTATGGTCATCGCTTCTCCCCATACAGAGGCTTTTTGAAGGGCGTGCTAATATGGAAGGATAACTTCCCACTCAGCCCAGGTCACTGCTGCTCCTGCAATGGGGCCTGGCTTCCAGAGACTGGCCGGCATGGCCCCAGGGAGGTGCCAGGACCTGCCAGGGGAGAAGAAATCTGGGTTTGTGCTTCTCAAACTTGAGTATGGGATCTTGTTAAAATTCAGATTCTAATTCAGTTGGACCAGGGTGGTGCCTGCTAGGTAAGGCCCATGGGCCATGCTGAGTAGCAAAGGATTCTTGGGGGTTCTCCATCTGACTGCTTGTAGCTCCTCGGCCCCATCCTCCAATCCTGGTTCTCTCAGCAAAGCCCGGCGAAGGAGGCCAGTGTTCCCTGCTGGGCCCAGCCCTTCTCTCTGGTGTCTCTGTCTCTGGGACTGGGACAGGGAGTCCCATGACAATTAGGAGCAGGTCTGGCATCCAGAGCCAGGAGGCTGTGGGATTTGGAGATAGATCTTTCTGGCAGGACCTCCCTGCTCTCTTCTGTCCCCCATTCTCCACCCTGGGTCTCTCAGACAGTGTAAATTTATTCCAGCAGCTGGCCAGCGCCTGCTGCAGCAGCTGCTCTCCTAATGTAGGTCACCCCCTTTCCTGATGAGGCTAGCTACTTCTGGGGGTGAGAAGGGGTCCTTTGGTTGGACGTGTGCTTGTGAGCAAAGGGCCACGGAGCCAGGAAGTACTGGGTTCTAGCCCCAAATCTCCCTAAAGGTCACTTCCATGGTGCCCACGGGGGCAAGGGCAGCTCCCTAGGGAGCACAGGTATAACCTCCATTCCCCTGCCCATGGGCTTGGGGGACTCTGTTTTCATCACATTTCTCCAGAGATACCGGGGTCAACGGTGCCCTGCCACCTCAAAAGATGACATCTGTGGGTCTGCCTTGTGGCAACCTGCCTGACTTGCTTTGTACAGGTGAAATCATCCAAGACTGGGGATGGGGTATCAGGACCTGCTCGAGGCCACTGTCTCCATTGATGGATGGCTGCTGGTCAACCCCTGAGCTCATTATGGGGGTGACACTGAGGTCAGAGAGGGGTGAGTAGGGTGGAAAAAGAGAGCCTGCTTGAAAGAGGGGAAGAGGTTCATGTGGACAAAGGGCCTGGGCTTGGGCAAGAGGGGTTCTCTGCCACCTGTCTCCTTGCAGGAAGCTGGAAAGAGCGAAGCGGAGACCGGGATTGGGTCTCCAGCACCTTGTGAGTCTGGGTATAGAAAAAGTCCCGGGGTAGAGGTTGCCCTTCAGGGCTTTCCTTAGACCTCACTCCTAGGCCAGCGATGCCCCTGTACATCTGTCCACTGGGGGCTTCTGGGACCTTCCAGGCATCTCACTGTGCTGACTGAGTGTTAGCATCTGAAGTGGAGTGTTGGAGGGCTGCCAGCAGGGCATGTGTGTGTGCACACGCGCGTATGTGTGTGTGA
Source organism: Paguma larvata (assembly GCA_030068075.1). Taxonomy (NCBI): domain Eukaryota; kingdom Metazoa; phylum Chordata; class Mammalia; order Carnivora; family Viverridae; genus Paguma; species Paguma larvata. The sequence goes on from CM057828.1 coordinate 102,426,891, forward strand.
GCACGTGCCTAACTGCACAGCTCTCTTGTGGGTGAGTGTTTGCACCATGTGCTATGTTGGAAGCTCTATGCACGTGTCTGGGAGCCTATGTGCACCTTGCCCTGTGCACACATACGTGTCTTCCCATATGGGCCATTGCTGGGTGACAGAAGCCAGGGAGTGGATGAACAGCAAGGCTCAGAAGCCCATGACCTAACTCTGATCTAGCGTGTGACCCTGGGCAAGTTGGTCCTCACCTCTGTGCCTTGGATGGCCACCAAGCTGCCTAATATTGAATGGATGCTGTGAGCCCTGGATATAAGGGTTCTTACTGGAGAAGAGACCATGCTGAGGGTGAGGGCCTGAGGGACACAGAGAGGGTGGACACTGCTGTCTGCGATGGAGGTCCGTGAAGGCTGTGTGTATGGGGTCCGGCCATGAGCATCATGTGATGGGCCATCTGCTCAGGAATAGAGAAGAAGACCCATGCGTAAGGTTGGTGGGACAACCTTCATAAGGAAGGAGACATTACCTAGAGCTTCTGCAAGCTGCTGTCCCCTCCCCACAGAGGAAGAGAACTGGTGTTTCCTCACATCTATCATGGGCTCAAATCCAAGCTGGGCACATTTGCCTGAATTCCCTCCTAAGGTAATGTGTACTAAATATAGTAAATGTTAACTTTCCTCCATTAATTAAATGGATCCACAGAGATTCCACCCATGAAGTATTACGGTCACCACTTTCAGAGATAAGATAACTGGAGCTCAGAGAGTGTGCAGGTTTGTTTATGGTTGCACAGCTACGGCATGGCGGTCCAGAAGGAAACTAGGAGCCCTGCCTGCCTGGGCTTCTGAACCAGGAGCCTGTGGGGGCCTGGCCCTGAGAGAAGAGCTGGAGAAGACACCCGAGCTGCTCTAAGCTTCTTCACACCTCAGCCCAGGGCCTGGGGAGTCATCCAGGAGGCAATGTGGGGAACCTGGCTGTTCCCCACACCCCATATCGGGGGCCAGTTGTTGTGACTGTCTCTGCCAGCCTCTGGGAGGCCTATACAACCTGGAGCCCTCCCCCGGTGGAGGGGTGGGGGGAAGGTAAAGCCAAGACCCCCACACACCAGGCTGCCCTTGCTGGGAGCACAGCTGAAGGTCCTGCGGGAGTTGCTGTGTTGTATGTGGGTTTTGCCACCAGAGGCAGCTGGATTCAAGAGTGGGGGCTGGGGAGGCAGTGAGACACCAGGAGCTGCAGCAGGACCCTAAATGCCTGAGGGAAACCCGCTTCACTGGATGCAGAGACTTCAGAGCTGAAGCTTCCCAGCAGCCCCTTCCACCTCCTCAGCTGCCTGCTTAACTCTGCCCCTGGCTCCCAGGATAAGGGCAGGGGAGGAGAGGGGAGTGAGGAGAGGGGAGGCTGCAGCAGGCAGTGGGGAGGAACCAGCCGGAAGCAGTGGGCTTAGAGAATGGTGCCCTTTGGGAGGGGGAGGAGCTGGGCTGTGGGCAGGGTCTTCCCTGTCCTCCCTGTCACCTTCCCTGGCAGCCACCGCAGTCCCCTCTCTCATCCCTCTGCTGAGATTGGGAGAGTGGAGGCTCTGGCCTCCGTCTGAGGGCCTTAGCCATATCTAGAAGGAAATGAGGACCAGAGGAGGGCCTGTGTCCCTCTTATTAGTCATAGGGCTGGGGCAGGGCTGGTCCTGAGACCCTAGACAGGGTAAGTACCCCTCTTTCATCACCTGGAAGAGAAACCTGCCTTCTTGCAGCCCCAGGGCTGCTCCAAGCCCGTCCTGTGCTCCGAAATCTCCTCCTCTCCTTCCTGCCCCTGTCTCCTGCATAGACAGCTGCTGCAGCATGAACTCTCTGAGCCGATGAGTCTTATTATAGCCCAGCGGGCGGAAGACAGAGCACTACACCTCACCTCTCAGGCGAAGGTGGAAGGGAAGCAGGAGGCCATTGGGTGGCAAGAGTGGAGCCTGGGCCTCACACCTGACTCAGCAGCAGACTCTGCCTCCTCGGGGGCCATGGTAAGAGCAGTGCCAGGACTGGCAACAGTGTCACTATGGCCTCATTCTGCTTACCTGGTAGAAAGATCCCCCAATTTCCCCACCTGTGACATGACGGAAAGCCCACAAAGGGGGCCACATGCTCCCAAAACAGTTTAGAGATCAACACACCGGAGAGACAAGAAGAGAGGCAGGGGAGGGGACGCTGGAGAGGCTACTGCTGGCGATTCCTGAGTCCCACACAGAGCGCCCAGCACTGTGCCACAGGCCGGAGCCTGTCCTCCTTGCCTCTCCAGTCGCCCAGGGAGGTGGAAGGATGCCTGGCTTCTCTGCCCCTCGTTCCTCTCCCAACACCTCTCCCTAACCCCTTCCCTCCCCACCCTCCCACTCCCCCCACCTCAGGGAACCATAGCTGAGCTGAGAAGAACAGGAGAGGGAATGACAAGGAGTGTAAAGAGACACCAGGCCCTCTCCCTAACCCCTGGGCTGGAACGGGGCCTCGAGTGCCTGCTTAGCACTCTCTCTCTCTCTTAGGACTGACAGGTAGCACACACCGAGGGGCTCCTCTCTCCCCAGAGGTGCAGGACCTTGAGAGCTGTGGCATTCACCATGCTGGCCCGGGGCAGTGGCCCTGAGCAGAGGACCAGGCTTGCCCTGCTGTGGAGGCAGATTTCCTGTGAGTACGATGGGGCGGGGGCAGGCAGCAGAGGCTAGCCTGGTGTGCAGGGATGCATGTCAGGCTGTGGGGGGCTCTGATAGGCCAGAGGTTGCCTTCTACAATCTTGCCCATGCTCCCGGCATTTGTGGCAGCCAAAGGAAAAGTCGCTGCTGAGAGCTTTAGTGGTTAAATCGGGAGCTGGTGGCCATGACAGGTGGACCTGTCTCCCCAGGTGGATCTGTTCTTGTGCCCAGAAGTCCACCCCTGCCCCCAGCAGTCCGGTTTGGGAGGGTCCTGTTGTTCTAATGGCGAGTCTCCCTCTTGTCTTCCATTGGCTGGGTGAGCCTGGAGACTTCTTCTGCCTCAGACTTCCCAGCTCTGAAATGGAGGGAGCTAGAGAGCTCCTGGGTTGTGATGTTGGAAGGACCTTAGGAGTTGGGTCCCATCCTTCCTTCTGCATCTGAGGAGACCGAGGCCTCCATTTCCTTTAAGAAAGCCTTTAAGTTGTCAGATTGAAAGAAGTCCTGAGAATTCTCTTCATATGAGGGAGAGGGCCAAGGTCCATGAGGACCGGCTTGCCCAAGGCTGCGCAGTTAAGAGGTAAGACATGGTCCTAAAGGACATTATTCTGCCTGACTTCTCCCCTCGTCAGGTTGGGCCTGTGACGCGGCTGCCCCGCGACACAAGCAGCCTGAATTATTCACCATGTGAGAGTGGCTGGTCCCCGAGCCATTCAGATCCCCTTTCAACCTCATTCTGGAATCATTCAACACCTGGCAATACAGGATTATGTTTTCTTGTCACTAGAGCTTTTATGTCACCCTGAATTTCTCAGGGGTGGGGAGAATAATGGCTTCTGGTTATGTTGATCCTTTTGAGAAGGAAGCTGGATGGATTGAATTTTTTCCTGTGGAAAGTGAAGTCTGAAGAATGTTGATTTTCAAATGGCATGGTGTGTGAGGCAGGCTGACCTGGCAGCAGATGGGCTCAGAGGGGTAAGAGGGTGACAGGTAGCAGCAAGTTACCCCACGTGGCCAGGAAGGGTCACCAGTTGGCTCCCATGGCCATGACTATGCTCATTTCCCCTTGAGAATGAAGAGGCTCAGGTGTCAGCCTTGCAGTCTGCTTCTCAGCTGTCAGTGACCTTGCAGGCGGGTGTGTTGTGGGGGGGTCAGTCTCCTATTGTCCCTTCAAGCTCTGCTCTTGGGGACATTTACCAGACACAGACTCATTCAGGCACTCAAGTCAAGGTAGATGCTGCCTGCCTAGGTGGGGCCACCTGGACCATGAGCTGGGTCTGAACTTCTCTGTCACTTCCCTGGCTAGGGTCTTTCCTATGGGCTTCTCTTTCCAAAAGAAAATGGCCACACTACTGCTTCCCTCCCCTCTGCACCCCCACCCCAACTTGGAGCTGCACTGGGCTAAGACATGCCATGTACAGGAGAGAGAGAGAGCACAAAAGGGCACTCCCACCCTTGGCCCCCTACAACCTCCCACATGCTGTCAGATCTGCATGAATCCCACATCCAAGATGGGGCCAGTAATTTGCCAGACCGGGTGCTGACTTGGTGAAGTTGAACTATTTTGAGTTCATCCCTTTTTTCTTTCACAGTGAGCAAGCTTCCCTGATACTCAGGAAGACACTTAAGGGGAGTTTTGCCGTCACTCTGAGAAAGGGCTGCTGGACAATAGAATGAACTGCTCTGCTACGATTGTTCTTTGAAGGCCCTTCTCCAGACTAGGCTCTGAGCTTGCTTACTCAGAGGAGTCTTGGGCAAAACATGGGACCACAAATGGGATGCTGTTAATGGGTCCATTCAGCAGTCCTTAGGAATAGGAACTCAGCCTAAGTGCATGGCTTGTTTTAGAATGAGAATAAATGGGAAAATTCTGGACCTATGGTGTGCAGTGGCTTGTGCCCAAGTCCTCTTCAGCATGGAGGTGGAATTGTGCATCTTATCCTTATCGTTTCTACACTGGTTTCCGGGGTAAGACCCTAGATGGGCTTGGGCTCCTGGTCTTCATGCTACCGTGCGTGGCATGTCTTAGCCTAGTGCAGCTCCAGGTTGGGGCGGGGATGCAGAGAAGGAAACAGTAGTGTGGCCATTTTCTTTTGGAAAGAGAATCATTCTCTGTGACACTGAGAGAGGAACAAGGGAGTAGGCTTCTTTGACTACTAGACCCTTTATTTTGTCAACATCTATGGTGTCAGTGGGGCCCAAGCTCCCAAGAGGATCAACCATGGGAGGCCCTGCAAGCTGGGACATCTTGGTGGAACAGCATTGGTTGTCTTCTGGACTCAGGTCTGCCATTCTGCAGGATTGTACTCTGCTAAACGGATTCCTTTGCCAGATAGGCTAGGAGGCACTGATCCCTGCTGACACTGCGTGATGCCCAGTAATATAGACCTACTTCAGGTTTGCTAATTATCTTTTTATGTGGTCAGTAAAGGTTTGTGCATTGACTGTGGCTTTGGCTAAAGTGATAAAGTCAAGAAGTCATTATGATACAAATTAGAAAGCAGGGCATAGAAGCAGGAGGTGGTAACCCCCAGCCTGCTGCTTTCTTTCCACCTCTCTGTTCCCCTCCCCTCCAGGGATCACCTGCTGGATCACCCTGTATGCTGTGGAGGCCCTCCCCGCCTGCCCCTTCTCCTGTAAGTGTGACAGCCGCAGCCTGGAGGTGGACTGCAGTGGCTTAGGCCTCACCATGGTGCCCCCCGACCTGCCCGCTGCCACCCGAACCCTCTTACTCTTGAACAATAAGCTGAGTGCCCTGCCTAGCTGGGCATTCGCCAATCTGTCCAGCCTGCAGCGGCTGGACCTATCCAACAACTTTCTGGACCAGCTGCCCCGGTCCATTTTCCGGGACCTGACGAATCTTACGGAGCTGCAGCTGCGCAATAACAGCATCAGGACCCTGGACAGGGACCTGCTGCAGCACTCTCCCCTGCTCCGCCACCTGGACCTGTCCATCAACGGCCTGGCCCAGCTGCCCCCTGGCCTTTTTGATGGACTCCCAGCTCTGCGCTCCCTATCACTTCGCTCCAACCGTCTGCAAAACCTGGACCGGCTGACATTTGAACCCCTGGCAAGCCTGCAGCTGCTGCAGGTTGGGGACAACCCCTGGGAATGCGACTGTAACCTGCGTGATTTCAAGCACTGGATGGAGTGGTTCTCCTACCGAGGTGAGCACAGCTAGTCTTGCCTGGGTGTGAGGAATTGGGAGGATCATCCCCTAGCCCAACACACTGGAGGCTGGGCAGTGACTCAGAGCTGAGGTCCAGGGAGAAGAGGGTGGCTCTATCTCTCCTCCAGTGGGGTTAGAAGAGTCTCAGCCTTGGCTCCAAATCATCAGCAGGGCAGAGAGGCCAGTGCTGCTTTCCCTCCTGTTCTACTGATCCACTTTCTTCCCTGTGTGCCCCTCCCAGCTCCCAGCCTCCTTCCTGTTCTTTTTCTTTCAAACTGACTCACTGTAACTTGATCTCACTTCCGTAGGTTTCATGAGGCAACTTAAAGACTCAGTATAATTTTTCTCTGCATCCCACCAGGTATGCCTCTGGGTTTCCCTGGCAGGGTAGGAGGCAGAAAAACCACCCTTGCTCTTCTGAATAATACAATAATTTCTTAAATATCCAGAGTTTCAGGAAGGTGGAATATAATTTAAATCAACAGATAAAACCAAATTTTCATTTTGATGATGATCTCAACTCTTTCTATCAAGAAGTTTCATATTCAGAGTTTTTAATAAGCCAACTGTCTTTAGTTTTTTTTTTATGTCTATCTTTGAGCGAGAGAGAGAGAGAGAGAGCGGGGCAGGGGCAGAGGGAGAAAGAGACACAGAATCTGAAGCAGGCTCCAGGCTCTGAACTGCCAGTGCAGAACCTGATGTGGGGCTTGAACTCACAAACTGCGAGACCATGACCTGAGCCTAAGTCAGATGCTCAACTGAGCCACCCAGGCACCCAACTGTCTTTAGTTTTACTCTTTTCCTTTCCCCTTTTGTTAACCTGGGAAAGTTCTAGAGTGACTATAAAATGGAATGAAAAAAGAGGGCAAAAAAGTGAGCATAACGGTTAAAAGTGCCAGATCTGGGTGAGATGTGTGGCCCTGTCACTTACTAGCTGTGTGATCCTGAGAAACCTTTCTGTGGTAGTGTTCTCATCTGTAAAATGGTGCAAATAACAGCTATCTCATAGAATCATTGTAAGAATTAAACAGTAATGCACAAAAAGTGTCTTGAAAAGTACTTAACATAAAGTTAGTCCTCCATAAAACCTCTTCATTTATTTGTTCATTTGTTAGTAGTAGCCACAATATTAAATGGACTTAATAAGACATAATTTGGTGCCCAGCACTAAGTAGATGCCCCATGAATATTTGCTGAATGAGTGAATCAATGTGAAGAGTGTTAATGCTTTTCCTCAGTCTCACTTCTTTTGTTTCATATCCAGCTACTATCTCAATTATTTGGGTGATATTCTCATGTGTTAGTTATTTAAAAAATTTTACAAACTGTGAAGTGCCACAAAATGTTAGTCACTATGATAATTTCTTCCATTTTTGTGAGTTGGGGAATAATAATTAATATAGTTTCCAGCTTATAAATATCTTTTCATGTACATTATCTGCTTTAATCCCTATGGCAGTTAATTGAGTTAGCCATTATTATTTTATGGGCAAGAAAATCAAGACTCAAATGCAATTAAATAAATTAAATAATTTGCACAAGATGACATAGCCAGGATTCAACCTCAGGTCTGGGAGTGGGAAGGTGGGGTTGTCCCCATCTCAACACCCAGCTCCTGCCTGTACAAAGGTGGCCCTTGGACACATTTCGCTGGATGTAAGACCTGCCATAGGTCACCCAGGGAATCAGTGACATAGGGAAACTAGAGACCAGGTGTCTTCAGACCCAAGTGTTATCCCAAGGGAACATCCTTGTCCTTTCATATAGTCATTAGGAACTAAATTCTCAGCACAAAAGGGCATGGAATAGGAATGTATATTTTTGAAACTTTTCAATTGTTGTTTTCAATCTTGCATTTCTTAAAAAAATCCTGGGGTGTTTTCATCAGCATCCCAGGAAAAGCATATCTGTTGTATGAGGAGACTTGTAGCAGCCGTGCTGGGAGACAGAGCTGGGAGTGATGGACTGGCAGGAGCACATTCACCAGGAGCCATTTGGAAGGGGGTCTCTTGCCTGCATCTGGATTTCACTGGAAGTAGATAGAGGGTCAAAATCTGACTTTGACATCCTAGGAGATTCTTCCCAGATACCTTCTCTCTCACCCCACCCATGTTCTTCATCTAGATGCCCTCATGACTTCACCATCATGTGGGTATCACCTTCGTTGTGATAAGCCCATGCACCTATTGCTGCCCACACCCCCTCATTAACCCTGACCCCCTCTCCTTTGCCCTCAGACATGCTGTGGTTGGGGTGCTGATGGGCTACTGGGTTGCTTTTAAAAAAGAAAAGGAAAACATTATCACCTGACCTTTTTTCTCCAAAGAAGTGGTCTTGGACAACCAAAAGGTTCTGCATGGAAGCATGGTGGCTGTAACAGTGGCTTTGATTTGTCCTGTTTGTGAGAGGGAGGAGCTCTGGAGTAATAAGTTACTGTGGAGAGAACAGTGCTCTGGGTTTACAGATAGGCCGTGAACAGGCAGATTCAGGGGCAAGGAGAAGAGAAGAATTGTAGCCTGGACAGGGCTCTTGGTTCTATCTTTGCATTGTCAGCTCTTCCCTGAGCACCTTCAAGTATTAGCATTGTTGGGTCAGTTTGACACTGGAGGGAGTAGGTTGACTGAAATGGTTGTGTGCTGCTCTAAAATGGGAATAACGGAAACATCCATTTCATATGGCTTCGTGCAGATGAAATGGCATGATATATGTACCTCATCTGTCATGGTCCTTGGCTTAATAAATGCTAGTTTTTCTTCTCTCTTCCTGTCTTGTTGATATGATTCCAGGATTGACTGCATTCCTGATAGAAACTAGACCTTCTGGGCCTTCTGTTCTGGGGATCTGGGGATGGGGAGAGGGAGTCGAGGCTCTGGATGTGTGGTCAGCCCCTCCTTTTTTTCTCTCTGGATGCAGGGGGGCGCTTGGACCAGCTTTCCTGCACCCTACCCAAGGAGCTGAGGGGGAAGGACATGCGTGTGGTCCCCATGGAGATGTTCAACTACTGCTCCCAGCTGGAGGATGAGAATAGCTCAGCTGGGCTGGATATTCCTGGGCCACCCTGTACCAAGGCCAGCCCTGAACCTGCTAAACCCAAGCCGGGGGCTGAGCCTGAGCCAGAGCCCAGCACAGCCTGCCCCCAGAAGCAGAGGTATCGGCCGGTGAGCGTGAGGCGGGCCATCGGCACAGTGATCATCGCGGGGGTTGTCTGTGGCATTGTCTGCATCATGATGGTGGTGGCTGCTGCCTATGGCTGCATCTACGCCTCCCTTATGGCCAAGTACCACCGGGAGCTCAAGAAGAGGCAGCCCCTAATGGGGGACCCGGAGGGTGAGCACGAAGACCAGAAGCAGATCTCTTCTGTGGCGTGAGAGCCCAGCCCCACTTGGCCTAGGTAGGAAGGGCAGGGAGAGCACGCTGGGGATTGCTACAGTAAGGGCTGGCCCTTCCCTCCACCACAGTCCCCTCCTCCTATCTTCTTCCCAGCCCTCCAGCAAACAAGCCACAGTGCGGTTGTCTCCATGAACTTCCAAGTCTCTGCGGAAGCCGCCCTTATGCTAAAGGCTCCTGCTCCTGCTCCTTTCTGAGCCACCAAGTCTCTGGAACACATGGGGGATCTCCCTAAGCTTCTGGCCAATAGGGAAGAAAGGATATGTGTGCAAGCAGAGGCTCTGGACTCAGTGTTCCCCTGTTGCCTTTCCTGCCCTGGCTGTAGTCACAGCTGGGCGACTTTCCCTACCTCCTACTCATAGCACCTCATCTGCATTTAGGGGTGGGGAGGAAGTGATACAGAGGCCAAGGGTCAACTTCTGTGACCCTCTTCTAAGCCAGGAATATATTCTCAGCTGCCCTTAGTGTCAGAGTTGGGTCCAGCTTTCAACTGCTAGTACTAATGTACAATTACACCAGCCATGGCATCTGGACCCAGTACTAAGAAACATGATCATTACACACCCCCTCTGCCATTATGTCCCTCTATCCGCTACAGGTCACACTGACCGCTCTGCTCCTGGATTCAGTTATCCGCTCTCACACACAATCAGCATCACCAGCGCAATTACATCGATTGGAAATCTCTCTCTTTCTCAGTCTCTGTCTTGTCTGTCTATCTGTCTCTCTTTCTCTCTCTATCTCACACACACAAAATCACATGGACACAGAGGTCAATAGAACTTGGGGAGTAGAGACATGTTTCCCCCTTGGGTCTCTAGTCCTCAGGCCACAGAACATTTTCCTTGCTCACCGCAATCTTCTCAAGTCAACAGGGGGGAGAAGCACACACCGACAACACAAGGCTTCCTTTGAGATCCTCCGAAGTGGGCCAAAGTGGTGCTGCTGGATGAGACTGCCCGTCACCATGGTAACCCTCTCACACCTCTCCTGCTGGGTTTTCCAGGGACACCGGCCCAGAGGCCTTGAAGCTACAGCATGTGTGGATGGCAGCCTCCTGGGAGCCCAGGCACATACGCCACTGGGCGTTTCTTCAGCGCTAAGGACATCATCACTGCCAGGCCCCGTGGGGACACTCGCCAGTTCCACTCCTATAGCCTGCAGCCCATGAACCATTGCTCTGTACCCCTTACCCCTCCATCTTCAGCAGCTCCAGGCCTGGGACCTTCGGGCGGGGACTGGATCATGATTGGTGGCATCTTAGGAAAGCAGGTGGCCCTCGCCAAATTCCAAGCAGACCCCAGGGGCAGAGAGAGGGTTGCCACATTTTGTTCAGAGGCTTCAGTTGTAGGGCTCCTTTCCCAGGGTTTTATGTGCTCAGATTGGCTTTCTGGAGGTTTTAATTGCACCTGGACTGGGCTCCAAACCAGAGAATGGGCCAGGGGGCCTGTTTGTTACTTGTAGCCTACACCAAAGGGGCGGCAGGTGAGAAGACGACTGTATGGGGCTTGGGGGGTCATTAGTCCCCTCTTGTATGTCTGTCCCCTCCCGTGAGTCTGATCTCAGATGAGTACTAGGTCTCCCTCTGCTGGACACAAGTTTTCCCAAGGCTTCCAGAGGGTCAGGAGGCATGAGGCTGGTTTCTGGCTCCAAGACGGGAGTCTTGGTGGTGGCCTGGGAAGAGGCTGCCAGAACACTGAGGTCCAGGGTCTGAAGAGGAACAGGGCAGGACAGGGCAGGCCCACCTTGCCTTGCATCCCTTGATCCTTCCATCTCAAAGAGGACATGGTAGGTGAAGGGGGGTGTGGGGGAAGGCAGGGAATGCCTTCGAGTAGGCCATTCTCCAGCACAGGCTGCTTAGCAGACTGCTAAACATGTCTCCTGAGGCTGGGGGCACAGTCTTCCTTCTTTCCACCTGATACCAGATCTAGGCATTTTCTAAGGGAAAAAGAGGGGAGGGGTGGGCATTGTCAATGGTGGTATCTTCAGCCAGAGACAGAAGATTTTTAAAGGCAAAATTATATTTCTGGTTTGTTGTTTCAGAAGAACAATAAAGACTGTATTTTCCTATGTACCTCCTGGTTTCCTTGGGTGGGGAGGGCACGTGGGTGCTGGGAGAGTGCCTTCCTGCTCCCTGACCTCTGCAGGCAGCTGTAAAAATTGCTATAGGATGTTGCCCCAATGTCCAGACCTCCATAAGACACACAGGAAACTCCTGCCTGAGGCCTTGCCTTGGGGCACTGCCAGGAGAGATATGGAGTGCTGAGTCCTGGGTAGAATGGGTTGTGTAGCCGAGTGCAGCAAGTCACCCATGTGCTGGCCTGACAGTATGGATATGTGAGCCTCAGGTTGGGTCTCCATGTAGCACTGGGGAGTGAAGGTCAGCTGGAGACCTGTCACTGCTCCGAGCCCTTTGGGTGCTCATCCATCATGGCAGTCAAGGACAGATGAGTGGATGTGGTAGGAAGGCATGCATTTGCCCAGAGGACACCACTGCATGACGGGAGGTGAGGGAAGGGCTCTCCAAGAGCTGTTGGTTAGGTTTTATCAGCTTTGGTGAGATTGGGGGGGTTGCTAACATGAAGGAGAAATCCCTTTTAAGCTATTATCCTCTTGCACCTTCAAGACTGACTTTAGAGACAGGCAGATGACACTTTGAGCTTACAAATATGATCCTCCATAGGACTCAGCAGGTGTGGCAGTGGTGGGGCTTGGGGGGGGCTCAGAATTATGAACTGGAGGTCTGAGGCTGGGGAGACCAGGAGAGGAGATAAGCCAGAGGGCCAGATCCTGGGGTTAGTCCATCCTAAGCTGGAGTGACTCACCTCCAGGTCTGGACTGACCTCTGGCTAATTGGGCCCGGGCTATATGGTTCATTAGTCATCAGAGACCAAGAGAGAATTTTCTCCTTCCTAGGAGCTTTGCTTTGGATGATATCTCAGCAAGCCAGGAGCAAGACGTAGGGAGAAGTGAGCCATCCAGGTCCCCTTCCTGGATTCATCTGGACTCCCACCAGAGTTGGGCTGTTTGCCTTTCAGAGGTGGTGATAATTGTGGGGTGCTGCCCTCCTGAAGCCCTAACAGGTATAGCAGACCCGAGAGACAGTCCTTCCCAAGCCCTGCTGCAGAAGCAGAGGCCAAGGTCCCTCACCAGCCTGGCACAGGCTCGGGGAATGGATAAGTGCGTCATGCACATCACTGCCATGCATGACACACAGGTCTGATGGCTAGGCCCATTTGCATGTAGGCAGAGTGAGGGAAGGAGCCCTCGTGCGACTCCAGACAGCAGGCTCACTGCTAAAGGCCCCTGGACAGGGGCATATGTGTACTACAGGACACTGCTAGAGAAACACACTTGCAGTTTATGGTGCCACCATCATTACACTGGGCAATATTCCCCAAGTAGGTCTGGAGGGCACGGGAAATTGAAACTGGATCCTGATCAAAAAGATTCCTAGAACTTCCGCATAAACAGTTGACAAATCACCTGCTTAGAGGTCAAAACGATCCCTCTTCATTTATCTGCCTTTCTGTGTGAACCCGTGGCATTATGCATACATCTGGCATGTAGCCGGTCCCTGTAGCTGGTCCGAGTACCTGTCTCCTACCTTGCTCAATGCACAAAATCACACGTGCAGCCTGCCCGGCAGCTGCCATGCTCACCTAGTCCTGGAGCTCACATGCACACGGTGCTACTGGTTTCCAAGGGATGAAACTGTCAGGACAGCAAACAAGCTACCTACCCTGCTTTCAACTATCGGCGTCCTCTGGCCCCAGTATCAGGGAGGTTGAACCATTTGCCAGGGAGGGGAAATTACAAAAGGCGACCCTACCCCAAAAGTTGAAGTATAAGGTCTCTAGCACCTCACTCCTTTCCTATCACATCCGTGCACCCCAGAGCATCAGAGCCATTGTCTGCAGTGAGTTAAACCAGAGGCACCAGGACATGGTTTCTATGGCAACTCCTGGAGGCTCTGATTCAGCTCTGAGTTAAAAATGATATCAAATGATTGGAGAGTGCAGGAGAATGTAGCCAGCAGCCTGACCCCTGTCCCCTCTGGTTCCTAGACTCTCAGGTCTAACAGGAGCTAGAAGGTCCACGACACAGAGGGAGCAGGACAGGCACAGATTTCAGCTGGGACCACAGAACAGTCTTTAGGGAGACAAGTTTAGGTTCAGTTTTGGCCTAGAAATAGGTCTGGAGTTAGCACACTGTGGCCTGAGTTTAAAAAGGCGGCTGAGATGGTCCTTTCCAAATGCTGTAGTGGTACATCCTGAAGGCCACCAGTGGTGCCAGTGTTTCGTCAGGCAGGAAGATGGGCTTGGACAATCTCTGCCAGACCCCAGCTGGCTTCTCCCACCTCCTTTGCCCTGAATCCAGCCTTGAGGGACAAGGCGCACCTTCCTTTCCTGCCCCTGCCCCATCACATAGCTCCAGGACCCCGGAGTGGCAGGACAGAACCCATGATGGCTGATGCTCGAGTGCCCACTGGATTGCACAGCTTTGCAGAACACAGCTGGCTCTGAGACATGGAAACTGAAACGAGGATTTATATTGAGGGCTGAAGTCTTCACCACACAGGCCAGACAGCACTCAGGCAAGGAGGCACCCATGCAAAGGACTCTTAGATACCAAGAAACTACCAAGTCAGGGCAGTGCGGGAGGGTCATTGGGTGCTCTCATCACATTTGAGGCAAATGGAAACATGGGGTAGGAAGTTGGGGCTTAAAGAGGGGTAGCCTGAGTTCAAATTCTAGCTTCATTAATTATTAGCTGTGTGACTTTGGGCAAATAATTTTTCTATATCTCAGTTTCTTTATCTGTAAAATGGAGCCAAAGTATTGGCTTCATTGGATCACCCTGAGGGCTGGAAGAGATGCGCCCGGGAAGCAGTATCCGAGTGCCTGGCACATACTGAGCATGTGTCCCGGGCTCTTACTTTAGGGTCTGAGTCACAAGCCCAGCTCTTTCCACAGGAGGATGCTAGACCCAAGGTGTTGGAAGTGGGAAGTAGCACACAGATGAGTGGTGAGGAGGTCTGGGTTGCAGTCTCTGTCCTGTGCAACCTGGAGCAGATCTCTTAACCTGTCTGAGCTTCATTTTACTTACTTCCTAAATTCTTTCGGATCTAAGGTTTTATGGTTTTATAACCAAAATGGCTTGGGAGGACTCCTTTCTCCTTCAGTCCCACATTTCACATGGGAAAACTTATGGCCTGAGGGCTGCGTCCCTTGCAGACCACAGGCAGGATCCTCCTGCTATTACCATGTGCCTTATCCTGACATTGACTCACAGCTCCCCGACCACGGTGGCGCAAAGGGCAGCTCCTACCTGCAGCAATAGCTGTCTTCTTGTCCACCGTCACGGCCACAGCGGTGCTCGCTGTTACTACCATTGGCTGGCCTGGACTTTCTGGGGAAACAAAAATTGCTAAGTCAAGTTCTCAGTACCTGGGGAAGAGCCTGTGGTTGGGTAGTGGTTGGGTAGACTGAGAAGACAATGTAAATACCAGGTGAGGGCATTCCTTGAATAAGTCAGGGCGAGGGGGCCAGTGTTTGGGGAAGTTGTTGCCGTGGTGGCTCTGTTACCATCAACCACTGGTCTTTGTGGAGCACCTCCTGAATGTTGGGCACAGCCACCCTCTCGTGCAGATCTAAACCTGCCAGATAAATACACCATGGCCCCTGGCTGCTGGGATAATGCAGTGTTGTCCACATCACGAGGACACTATGAGTTTGCTCTGTCTCAGGGCAGCAACTGTCTGCTGGCCGTTGCCTCACTTGAGCTCAGGGACACTGCCGTAACCCTCTCAGCACAAGCTCCACCCAGAAGACTTGCCTTGTGTCAAATGATTCTTTCTAGCAGAAGGACAGGCTGTGTTCCAAGACTCGGCGGTGGCTGATCCTGGGTTGTCCTTCATCAGTCACATGAGTCAGGGTGACACTGACAGTCAGCCCCTCTGGAGGCCAGATGCCAGGGCTGCACCAGGCACAGAATGCTGGCTGGTGCCTGACACCTCTGAGGCACTCTATAAATTCTGGTTGTTGGTGGCCAACCTGCCACCATCACCCTGTTATCAAGCCAGGTCTTTTACTTGCTTTACAGATAGTTGATGCGCTTCTGGGACACTCTGCTGGGCTCTTGAAGGGCAAGGGGCCTGCCTTGAGCCACTCTCCCTGCCTCTTCTAAGAGAATCGGGCCACCATAGGTGCAAAATTCAGGCGGCGGTCTCAGCTCCACATTAAAACATAGCTTTCTGGCTCTGAAGTGGTATGGGCTAGTATATGACCTTGGGCTTTTTAATTTTCATCAGTCCAGGGATATGGCTTCGCTTTTCAAAGCATTCTTGTCTAGCCAAGTTTCATTACTAAAAATTCCAAGAAAGGGGAAAAATTTTTATCAAGTGCTATCTTGTTAGAATGTCTTTATATATCAAATGTTGCTTGAAACAAATAGGTCATGAGAAGCTTGTGTGGAAATCGTCTGCTATGGTGGAACTTAAATTAACCACTGTTTTCTTGTATCTCTTTTGCTAAGCTCATCCATCACACCTCGCTATAATCAAATATCCCCCAGAAATCCAAAATTACTCTGATACTAGAAACTTACAATATGTAGTGTTGTCCTTGATTCGAGGGATTTGCCATGTTAAAACCACAATAAACACAGAAGTCAGCTTCTTCACCTTGCCTCTAGAAATGTCTGGAAGCAAGAGTGATAGGCATGAGGCACCTGGGCATTGGCAAGACTCTGCTCTGTGCTGGCAGATTTCTCAGGCATTGGTTGCAAAAGATGGCTCTGTGTGGGCAGAACTCAGCCCACCAGGCCCCAGGCAAAGGGCAACAGAGTCAGCCTAGAGAGGCAGAGCGAAGCCTCCACTCACCCTGGAGGTGACTCCTCTGCCTCCTCGGAGTACCCACCCCCCATTACAATGAAGCTGTTGTTGTCTTCTTCCTTGGGGGAGAATAGGAGTGTGCAGAGGTGTCCACGTGTCTCTAAGCATAGGCAGGAGCTCAAGCAGCAAGCGAGGGTGTGAAAAGAGAGCAAGCTCCTGCCTCTCTACTCAACCGTCCCCCCTTCTGGGTTGCCAGCTTCCCTCTCTTCTCCTTGCGGCTTGGTTCCCCACCCACCGCCCTCCTACCTCACCGCCACAAAAAGCAACCCCAGCAGCCTTCAGGCATGGGCCCAGTGACAACGCGGGTAGGAGGGAGCCATCATCATGGGCTGGGGGTGGGGGGCCAGGCCTTCACTCCAAAGAACCTCCCCAGGACCCTGTGGGAGCCCCTCCTTGGGGAGCTCTTGATCTTGCTATAGAAGGTGACAGGAAGAAAGAGCTTCCTCTTTCTAGCTCTAGGGGGCAATGTGGGGAGGGAACCATCACCTTGGCTTTGTGAGCCTCCCCTGTAGCCTTTCAACTGTGAGTAACAGCACTCACTTCCTCTAAACCCTCCTGGCTTACACTTAAGGTTGGCAGTACTTGGGTTTAGCCTGGCTCTGTGGTTCCCTAGCTGCGTGATCCTGGGCAAGTCACAGAACCTCTCTGAGCCTCAAACTTTTCTTGTGTGAGAAGAGAATAACACAGGGTTGTGGAGATTAAACGAGTTATTAGAACATTTTGTTTTTTAAAAAAAATTTTTTTTAAATATTTATTTATTTTTGAGACAGAGAGAGACAGAGCATGAGTGGGAGACGGGCAGAGAGAGAGGGAGACACAGAATCCAAAGCAGGCTCCAGGCTCTGAGCTGTCAGCACAGAGCCTGATGTGGGGCTCGAACTCACAGACCACAAGATCATGACCTGAGCCGAAGTTGGATGCTCAACCGACTGAGCCACCCAGGCGCCCCATTAGAACATTTTGTAAAGCCTATTAGTGTTGCATTCATTGGGGGGAACAAGCATAGGATGGAGAGGTGGGCTTAGGCACAAAGTGAAGAAGGAGTCAAGAGGACATAGAGGGGAACCTCCTGGGTCTCCCCTGCTGTCAGCTTAGGGCATTTCTCTGTCAGAAAGATGGAGGATGGTTTTGGTGGAAGTGGTGGCTGGAGGGTTTTGGTGGAAGGGCATCTGCATTTCAGGTGACTCCCAGCTGAGTGCTCTACTTCTCTCTCCTCCCCTCCTCCCCTCCTTCTCTTCCTTCTCTCCTTCCCCCTCCCCTTCTTTCTCATCCTCCCTTCTCTTCCCCTCCTTCTCCTCCTTCTCTCCTGCACCCTCCTTCCCTTCCCCCTCCCCCTTCTGTTTCTCCTCCTTCCTCTTCCTACTCTTCCCTCTCTCTCTCTCCCTCTCCCCCACCCCCCATCCTTTCTGTATCTCTTTGCACTCTGACCTGGACATGGATATTTCTAGGCCCTCTTCCTCCACTGTACTAGGGTCAGTTTCCCCCAAGGCGACCTGGTGGAGAGCTTGGTCTGCTGCAAACTCTTGGACCCCTGGATGAGTCCCTCAATCTCTCTGGGCCATAGAGTTTTTGAATGTACATTAAGGAGGTGAAGCCTTGCATCCTCCAAAGTCCCTTTCTGTTCTAAACATTTTACAATTTTCTTGATGCTCTGTTAAAGTAACTTAACTTTTCTTTTTTTGGGCTATTTTTCAGAGTGGGGGGGATTGAGAGTTGGGTGCCTGGAGCTCTGAACCCCTTCTTGGGCCTTGGACTAGTAGGGATTTGGTGGCTTGGTCCATGGGACCAATCTTGGCTGCCCTGCTTCCTACCCCTTGAGCCCCCAGTGGCCTGCCAGCCAGGAGGCACCCAATTATTATGGGGAGTTCCTGAGGAGCAGATGGGGAGCCCAACGTTGCCCTTTCTGGGAGACCTCAAGGGAGTGGAGACCAGGCTCCTTTCTCTGGGAAGAGGTGTGATGGGGCAGTGAACTTGGTAAGTACAGAAGCCCTCTGATAGAATAAGGTCTGTTACTTTCATCTGGGTGGTTGAAGAAATTTTCAAAGATACTCAGATGTTTAGAATAGAAGAATATTGAAGATCAACTCTTCTAATATCCACCTATTTGGACTTTGGGCTAGAATCCAGCTCTTCTTGACTTTTGGGTCAAATCTCTTCCTGTGTGCCATGCTGGATATTTAAGGGCCAACTTCAGCTGCTGACTAGGGGATAAAATGATCTGTCCTATACCAGGGTAGAGACCAATTGTGTGATAAGGCATGAGTGAGCTTTCCCAAGTTGCTAACATGTGTCAGGAGGGAGGGTTGGAAGGGAACCCCAAGGTGTGGACATTCTGTCCCATGTCTGCTCCTGCTTCCCACCAAAAGCATCAGGAGGAAGCATGCCCTGGTCCCAGCTCAGCCCCAGGAACACAGGGGTGTGGATTACCTGGTGCCTCTGCTGACCGGAGATTGAAGACAAAGCTGCCAGCAGGATGCTCAGCAGCCTGGCGGTACCACAGAGGGAAGTGGTCCATGGTGAATATGCTGGCTCCATCCTCAGGAGTCAGGAACTTTCTGCAAGGAGAAAGATTTGGTACCTCCCCCTAAATCCGGAACATGTTCATTCCTCTCTCTCTTTGCACAAGGTCATCTCGGCTGGGCCAAGAAGAGAGATTCATCTCTGCTTTGGTAGAGTTGCAGATAGAAAATATTAGCCCCTAAACTGTTTTTACCCCAAACAATGTTCCCCAGCAATTCCTGCCTTTTCCAGAATCAAATGCTGTTGTACCTGATGACACATTAGTAGCTAGAAGAGGTATGGAGCCTGTATTGTGAAAGAACACTTTTTTTAAAAAAAAATGAAAACTCCTTTGCCTGCAGGGTTTATTTCTTTTGGATATAGCCTAATTTCTTTTTGTCTGGTTAATTGGCATGTCTGAATGGGGAAACTCTATAGTCAATTCTATCACTGCACTAATAGAAGGGCATAAATTCTCCCCAAATGGTTACTTCAAAAGTCATTGCCTCTAGGGTTTAGAACACATTATGAGTTATCTTTTTTTTTTTTTGAACAGCTTTACCTTGCTAATTATGGTTTTGCATTCCCTGAACACACAGCAGCCAGCAGAAGGGAGTGTTGGTCCAGAAGCAGAGTGGGAGGCTGGGAGAAGCTGGTCGTGGATTAAAAAAGACACTGTGGATAACCCACAAGGTGGATAATTGAAGTTTGATTTTAAGAGTGCTTAGCTTACATATTCAAAAGAAGCTGACCTGCAAAACTCCTGAGCTGCCACACATGTCATGGTTTAGGTGAATAGAGCCCTCTAGACTTGCATGGTGCCCATGCAGCCATTTGTGGTGGCTGTGCTTGTAAGCCAGGAGGGTCTCTCTGTATTGAGATTTCCCTCTTCCATTCATAGAAGCCTTTCAGAGAGGATACAGGGAAATACCAAGGATGCTCTTATCCCCTTCATACTGCTAGGTGTGGTTCACCCTGTCCAACTTTGGCCAGACAATGACATGGGTGTCATTTTGTGCGTGAGGGTTGCAGTGTAAGGGAATGAGAAAGTACAAATGGGTGGAGAGCAGGAGGGGTACTGAGTGTGTGGAGGTCAGTTCCCCACACTGCTCAAGACCTTAGAGTAAATCTATGGTTTACTCACCAGATTTTGTCCATTGAGTCATTTGCTGTGTCTCTAACAGGGCTGTGGAAAGGGTAAGGAGGCAGGGGTCCCTTCTGTTCACATCTCTGGGAGTGAGGGGAAGTGGGGAAAAGCAACTCGATTTGTTTTCCTAGAAAGCCTCAGCTTTTGAGCAAGCATGGATCTGTCAGAGTCCTGGAAGAAGCTCAAAGATGGCGCTCTGTGGCTGAGTGTGCTTGAATTCAGTGAGAGGAGCAATGAGAGGGCGGGAGACTGTGAGGTGCCTCCTCACTGTTCTCCTCCAAGTGCCTGGTGGCCTCTGCCTATTTGAGTCTGGTGGTTTGTGGAGTGGCAGGTGGCTCTGCTCTCCCACCCCCACCCAGCACCATTTTCTGGCTCCTATCCTCCCCTTGCTGCAGTATTTGGTGGGGAGGACACCCTGGCAGGCTGGTCTTCCAAAATGTAGGCTTTGCTGGGAGCAGGGTCTCTTGGCATCAGCACTGTTGGCATTTTAGGCCAAATAATTGTTGTGAGGATGTTTAACAGCATCCCTGGCCTCTGCCCACTAGATGCCAGTAGCAAGTCCCCAGCCCCTAGCTGTGACAACCGAACATGTTTGCAGACATTGCCAAATGTCCCTGAGATAGGAATGGGGGAAAAATGCCACCCGTTAAGAGTTGCTGGCTTAGGGGATATGTAAGTTGTTAACAAAAGAAGGGACGCAGCCAAATAATTTAGCTTGTCACATAGAGACTGGTCCCAGGGGGAAAAACAACTTCTGGATTTCCTTTTTTGGAAGTGATTAACCCATCCAACTTTAGTGTCTCAGCCACTCTCTTCCCCGACTGGGCCACTGTCCCACCTTTCTTGGGGACACCTCCAGGATACATTTAAGCCTGGTGGAAGAGTTACTTTTCTGACCCTCCCAATCTGCAAACCACAACCTTTCCACCCTCCTTTCACTGCTAGACTCCAAGAGTCTGCCTGCTCACATGCCACAGGAACACCCTTCAGGGATCCCTCTCCCTCTCCAGCAGGACTCACTTGTTGGAGACCTTCTCGGAGCCCACAAATAAGCTGCTTCTGAGGAGGCCAGCCCGGGTGCCCAGGAAGGCCATGTCCACCACCTGCTCGGACTCCCTGTGAAGCAGACAGAGCAGGTATTGTTATCACCCAGTGCAGTGACAGGTCTAGGAAGAGGGCATAGGGTGCACGAGGGAGACCTGTAGTTCTCTCCTAGTTCCTGGTCTGATCTTTGGGGCAGGGTGGCAGGATCTTATGGACAGGCAGGTTGGTTGCCCAGAGGGTTGCACGCACATGCACTGGCCATCCTCTGTGAGCATCGTTTTTGTTACATTGGTTGACCTGGCTCCCCTGGGCAGCATCTTCCCTTGTTAATGGGGTCCCCTGAGCCTATGCCTTTCTGTCTTTTTGCTCCTAATTTGTCCATTCTGGTTTTAGGGGAGTTGGCTCTGGAAGATAGAAGGAATTCAGGACCAGAGATTTTTGTCCTGAGACCTCAGGAATAGGAACTTCTCATGACCAACACATACATGACACTTTGCAGTTTTAAAGCCCCTTTCACATGTTTACCTTATATTAAAATGTGAAAGGAGAAGGAGAAGACACTGTCTACATCCACCTACGTGAACCCAGTGGGCTTTATAACCTTGCCAGCAAGATTTGAGCAAGAAAATCCATTAGCTAGCTGGAGTGTAACTAGTTTTTCTCATGGTCTCAAAGCCATACTTCTATGATGATGGCACCAGGGGTGGGAGTCATCACCTCTTTTTTTTTTTAATTTTATCTTTTTTGAGGCATAATTGACATACAGTTGTAAAAATTTTTAAGTGTTCATCATGGTTATTCAATATATGTATACATTGTGAAAGGACTCTTCCCATCTAATTAATTAACACATCCATGATGTTAGGTATTTTTATCTTTTTTTAGGGGGGTGAGAATATTTATGTTCTTTTCTCTTAGCTAACTTCAATTATACAATACAGTGTTATCAACTACAATCACCATGTTTTACAATAGATCTTGAGGTCTTATATAGCTTGAGGCTTAAACTTTGTACTGATCTGTCTTCACCCAACTAGCCCACAGCAATCACTTTTATTCTCTCTGTTTCTGTGAGTTTGACTTTATTTCATTCTTTTATAGATTCTCCATATAGGTGAGATGATGTAGTATTTGTCTTTCTCTGTCTGGCTTGTTTCAGTTAGCATAACACCCTCAGGGTTCATCTAGGTGGTCATAAATGGCAGGATTTCCTTCTTCTTCATGGCCGAATAGTATATCTTTGCATATATATACCACATCTTTGTCCATTCATCCAATGATGATATCTTGTTTCCATATCTTGGCTATTATAAATAATGGTGCAACGAACATGGGGGTGTAGATATGTTTTCAAGATAATGGTTTCATTTCCTTTGAATAAATAACCAGAAGTGAGATTGCTGGATAGTTCTAATAATTTTTTGAAGAACCTCCAAATTGTTGTTTATAGTGGCTGCACCAATTCACATTCCCACCAATGGTGCACAGGGTTCCCTTTTCTCCATATCATTGCCAACACTTGTTATCTCCTGTCTTTCTGATAACATTCTAATGTGTGAGGTGATAGCTCATTGTGTTTTTGATTTGCATTTCCCTGATGAGTACTGATGTTGAGAACTTTTTCATGCATCATTTGGCCATTTGTAGGTTTTCTTCTGGAAAAATGTCTATTCAGTTCCTCTGCCCTTTAAAAAATTAGATTGTTCTTTTGCTATTGAGTTGTGTGAGTTTTTAAAAATATATCTTGGATATTAACACCTTATCAGATGTAATTTGCAAACATTTTCTCCCATGTCATAGGTTGACGTTTCATTTTGTTCTTTTTTCTTGCTTACTTGCTTTGGCTAGGACTTCCACTACTATGATGAGTAACAGCAGTTCCTGATCTTACAGCAAGAGCTTCCAGCTTTTCATTGTTTTCACTACTGAATATGCTATTAGCTGTGGGCTTGTTATATATGGTTTTTATTTAATTCCTTCTAGCTTTATTAATATTCATGCGCCTAGCCCAATTTGCTGCAGGTGATTACCTAATAGCTCTTAGTACCTAGATCAGCTGTTTTAGTGAGTGTATAAGGTAGGCAAGCTTGATGCAGGGCTCAAACTCCTGAATGCTGAGATCTTGACTTGAGCCAAAATCAAGAGTCAGACACTTAACAGACTGAGCCAGCCAGGCATCCTGGAGAAGTGTTTTTCTTTTAATCAAGGCTCAGCTGTATCGTTATTGGGGTATCTCAAATGGAATTATGTGAAGAAGGCTGCACCATGTGATGTCAACTGATAGTACCTGGAGCTGGATTGAAATATTTGGTCTACAATCTGAAAAATCACTGAGGTCTGTATATGCAGATGGGATCTGTCTGCCTCCCTCTGATGTTGTAGTAACCAGAATTTCCAGGGGTGGGGCCTAAGGGACTCTTTCGCTAAAAATCTTCCTGATGCAATTCTTCATTCAAAAGTACTACAGAATAATCTAATGAGACACCTGCATCCATAAATTAGCTTCAATAATTACCAGTCTGTACCGATCTTGTTTCATCTACAGCCTCCTGCAGCCCTCAATTATATTATTTTGAGTCAAATCTCAGATACCATTTCATTGATAAATACTTTAATTTCTATCATTAAAATATAAGGAATGAAAAAAATCATTCATGACATTATCACACCTAAAAAAACTCCACAATCCCTTAATAGCACCAAATAATCCAATAATGCATAATCCTCATGATTTTTTTAAAGCTTATTTGTATCAGAATCAGACTAGGGTCTACAGTTTGTGTATCTCTTTTCTTTCCTCTCTTTCTCTTTCTCTCTCATTTCTCAATCTCAATCTAGATATTTATTTTTATTGAACTGTAATCCACTTGCCATAAGTTCATCCATTTAAAGTGTACAATTTAATGGTTTTTAGTGTATTCACAGAGTTCTGTGGCCATCATTAGTCTGTCTTGGACACTTTCATCATCCCCAAAAGGAACCCCACATCTCTTAACAGTCATCTTGAGTCACTTTCAACCTTCCTTTCTCTTCTTGCCCTTCCTTCTTCTTTTTTCCTTGCAATTTATTTGCTGAAGTAGATTGTTTGTTCTGTAGAGTTTCTGCATTCTGGGTTTAGCTGATCATGATACTGTGGTGTTATTTAGCATGCTCTCTTGTCCCCTGTATTTCTTATAAACTAGCAGTTAGAGCTATGGGTTTGGTATAGGTTTGAGTTATGGTGGTGTGTTCTTTGTCAAGAGGCACACATTATCTCATTGACTAGAGGTTGCAAGATAGGGATATTCTTTGGTTTCTTCCTTATTTTATTTATACCTGAAAGAGTTGATTAAAGATAGACTTCTGCTCATCAATATTTGGTTATCCTGAGATGTAACTTCTTCAGGAGAGCCAGGATAAATAATTGAGTCTCTGCTTATTTACCAGTTTTTAGAATAATGAGTTGGTTTCCAAACATTTTCTGAAGATGACCAAAAAGTCTTTTTTTCTCCCCAGAATCATTATGAATACAGGATTTCAGCACACTTAATATATTTAAATCCATTATAGTTGTCATTACTTTTGCTGCTCCAATTGTTCCACCTTTAACAAGTGAGAGTTGCTTCTGGTTGGCTCTGGGGTCCCACTGGCACGATCTCATTATAGTCTTTAGTAACTTCTTGCATCTGGTTATGACAAGACGCTCCTGGCTCATTTTGTACATGTCTTTTTTTTTTTTTTAATTTTTTTAACGTTTATTTATTTCTGAGAGACATGGAGACAGAGTATGAGCAGGGGAAGGGCAGAGAGAGAGTGAGACACAGAATCCGAAGCAGGCTCCAGGCTCCGAGCCGTCAGCACAGAGCCCGACGTGGGGCTCGAACCCACAGACTGCGAGATCATGACCTAAGCCGAAGTCGGCCGCCCAACCAACTGAGCCACCCAGGCGCCCCTCATTTTGTACATGTCTTGCCCCTATCCTGAAATCAGACATTTCTCCAAGGATTGATGACTCATTTTAATGAGAACTTCTTAATATGTACAATGAAAGTCCACAATCTGGGTCTGGAGTGACCACTGAGGTTGGTCTTTTCAGGGTACAGGGTTTCTTTCATATAAAATAATCATGAGTTCATTGAAATTTCCAATTCATATTCAGCAGTACATCTTAACTTCTTTGATTTAAAAAATTTGAATCCCCTTTTCTGTTTGTTGAAAACTTTGATTCCTAATGACATTAACACAATACAGAGTACTTATTTGATGGGTACATCTCTATAGTTTGAGAATAACAGTGCCAATATTGTTTCTAGCAATGTGGTTACTGAACACGGTTTATGATTTTATTTATTTATTGTTTATGGTTCTGTGTTTTTAAGTCCATTGAAAGAATCCATCTATGTACAGTTATTTCATGAACTTCATACACAGCTAGGTTTATTTGTTTCATTTGTTTTCAAAATTTTAGAGCTTATTTTTTAAAATTTAATTTTGTTTTATAATGATATAAAGCATTTACAGGGTTCCAAAGTCAAATATGCAAAATAAAGCATATTTATAAGCTTGTCTCTGTCTCTGCTGCCCTGTTCTTTCACTCTCCCTAAAGTAACTTTTGTTTGCTTATTGTTCCATTAAACATATATGTGTACATATATACATATATACATGTGTCTATGCTTATATATGTGTAAGTAACTATGAAAATATATTTGCTTTCCTCCTTTTAAATAAATAGTGGAGATGTTATGCACACTTTTCTCCATTGGTGAGATCATTCCATAGCAGTCTATAGATTTCCCATTTTTTACAGTTACATAGTATTCCATTATGTGGCTCTACCATGGTTTATTTAACCAGACTCCTACTGATGGATTTAGGTTATTTTCTATCTTTCACTGTTATAAATGGAGCTGTAACAAAAAGCTCATGTATATATTTTTTCCTATTTTTACTAGCGTATCTTTCGGATACATTCCTAGTAACAAAAAGCTCATGTATATATCTTTTCCTATTTTTACTAGCGTATCTTTCGGATACATTCCTAGAAGTGATATTGCTGAGTCAAAGCGTAAATGCATATGTAATTTGTTAGATATTGCCAAATTCTCCTCTGTAGCCACTGAAAGATTGTGTATACCCATTGACAATATACAAGAGTGATTTCCCATGACCTTGCCAGCAGTACATGTCAAAAAACTCACTTGGTTATCGATCTGATGAGTGACGAATATAATCTTGGTGCAGTTTAATTTGCATTCCTTTTATTATTACCTAGATTTACCATTTCTCATATATTTAAGGACTATTTGTATGTATTCTATGAACTGTCCATATCCCTTGGTCATTTTTCCTATAAAGTGGTTGGTCTTTTACTTCTCTATTTTCAAAGTTCTTCATTTTTAGTGAATAAAAGATAGTAATTTTTTATTTATTTTTTAAGTTGCAAATATTTTTCTGGTTTCTCATTTATGTCTTCACCTTGCTTATGTTTTATTTTTGCCAAAAAAACATTTTTATGTTGTTAAATTTATCAGTCATTCTCTTATTGCTTCTGAATTTTGAGTCATCATTGGTAAAGTTTTCCTAATTCCTAGATTTTAGAGCACTGGCTCATGTTTTTTTTTTTTTAAGTACTTATATGGTTTCATGTTTTACATTTAAATCTCTGAGTCATTTGGACTTTGTCCAGGTGTATGGTGTGAGGAAATAATACAATTTTGTCATTCTCTATATGGCTCTCAAATAAGTTATTAAAGAGTCCATTTTTTCCCCCTCACTGGTTTGACATGATGTCTTTGTCATATACTAAATTTCCACATGCATTTAGATGAATTTCTGGATTTTCTATTTTTTCCTCTTGGTCTGCCTTTCTATTCATGTGTCAGTACTGCACTTCATAAATTATATGTTTTAATATGTTAGGAAGGCAAAACTTCTTTTATCGCTTTTCTTTTTCAGGAATTTCTTGACTATTCTTCCAAATAAATTTTATAATCGGTTTATCTGGATCCATAAAAATACTGATTACATTTTTATTGGGGTACCTTCTGAGCTAGTTAAATTGTAATAGGGATATGGGAATGCCTGTCTGAGTCCTGTCTTTAGTTGAGAGAACCTCTAGTCCCATTCAGATATTGGCTTTCATACTTAGGTCAATTTTAATTTTATTGATTAGTTTTAAAAACATGCATGGATATTAATATTTGTTTGAATATCTTTTCTGCATCTTTGGGAGTGATTATATTACTTTTTCCCTTAGCTTTATTAATATGCTATTTTACATTAATTCTCCAGGTTTTCTTTTCTAATATATACCTTGGTTAAGAATATTTGCTCTTCAGTGTTTCTCAACATTAAAAATGTCTCTGGCTAATTTCTGAACTTGGAAAGATGAAGATCATGCACCTTCTCTCCAAACCAGTGATCCAATCCCCTAGACCCCAAAACCAGGCTGCCTGGTTTGACTCCAAGTTCACCACCTGTGAGGCATATGACCTTGGGCAAGTTGTTTATCCCACCTTGCCTTGGTTTCCAGATCTGTAAAATGGGGATAATGATAGTACCTATATTGGAAGGTAGTTACAAGGTTAATATACACTAAGTACTTAGGACAGTGCCTGGCCTGATATATTAATTTTTTTTCTAGCTTCATTTAATTTTGTATAGGTAATACATTTACATGGTTCAAAATTATACTAAAAAGTTATGTTATACAATGAAAAGTGTCTTTTCTATTCCTGTTTCAGTTGCCCATTCTTCTAATAAGAAGCCGACAGTGAGAACTCTTTCCTATTTGGCCTTTCATAGATATTATATATATATAATACACACACACATGTACAGATATACTGTTTTCCCTCCTTTTTATAGAAATGGTTTCATACTGGGCACAGTATTCTGCATCTTGCTCTTTTTAAATAGTTGGTTGTTTCATATAAAATTCTGTTGTTTTCATTAGGAGAGCATTAATTAACTTGAGTGTCTAGAGGAGTTTGACATCTTCATGATGTGCGTGCGCGCGCACACACACACACACACATACACACACACACACACACACACACACACACACACACACACACACCCCATTCATTTCTTCTTTCTACCTGTCCACCCTACATGATAGCGCAAGGTAAATATCAGCAAAGTGAGGAAATCTAAGGCGTTAGGAAAGGCCAAGTTTGTACTTCATAGTGTCTTGACCTTATGGGCTAAAAATTGGGTCCTGCTTGAACCACTCTTTCCAGGGTACTTGGCAAATAGGCTTACACAGCTACAGCCCAACTCTGAGAGAGGTGTTCTTGGAACAGGGCTGCTGCAGTGTGGGTGGGGATCTGGAGCTATGCCCGGGGGACCTGCACTTGGTGTTTTTCCAGAGGGGAGAGCAGCAGCACATACGGGGTGTGGAAGCTGTGCCAAGCCCCTGCTTTACTGGGGCCCATGTGAAGGAAGCTCTCACTCCCTCCATGTCTGCCCACTGTCATTACCTCCATCTTGGACCCAGTTGTCTCCTGAGCTGCCAGCCAGGAAGTGGGAGGGACCCTGACTCAGCCAAGGGAATCCTAGGGGCTGGAGCTGCTTCCCTCTACAGAACCCTCACCCCCACCCAGGACTGACATACTCAGAGGTGTTGAGAGCCAGTGCTGTCCAGTAGGCTTCCATGGGGGCTGTCACCACCGCATCAAGCAGTACTTCCCGTACCAGTTCCTTGTCGCCTGGGGGCAAAATAAAAGGAGACCAAACCACTTATTTCCTCCATGATGTTGAACACAGCTCATCCACCCTTGTGAGGAATCCCGACTTTAGAGAATGGAATATGCCTCATAAACACATAAGTGGGACACATAAAACCATCTATGTGACCTTGAAGAAGTCATGTCGTCTCTCTCAGCCTTCACATCCCCAATCCCAAACAACATGTGAGCCAAACTAACTGATTTCTAAGGCTCTTCCCAGTTCTGGTATTCTGTGAAATTAGAACCCCTCAGGGACATCAGACCTTGCCCTGAGCCCAGGCCACCTCTCCTCCCTGCTGCCATCAGTCTGCAACTTGATCATCACCCTCACAACACACTGGCCTTTTGCCAGTTCTGTGCATGTGAATTTGCATTAGAGCCTCCGTGCATGCTGTTCCCTGGTCTGGATGCTTTCCTTCAACTCTTTGCATGTGTGACTCTTTTCCCTCTCTCTTTAAAAAAAATTATTTACTTTTATTGAGGGGAAATCTATGTAACATAAAATTAGCCAATTTAAAGTACATGACTCAGTGGCATTAGTACATTCACAGTGATGTGCAGCCATCACCTCTGTCATCACCCCCAAAGCAGACCCTGTACTTGTGAAGGCACTCGGGTCATTTTTTTTTATCCTCAGCATAAGTAACACTGCCTGACAGAGTTAGGTGCTGTATAGTTTCCCATATGGCATCCTACTCACGGCACTTACCACAATTTGAATAACCTACATCTACACCACAATTTGAATAACCTACATCTACACACACATACTTGCTTCTTTGTTGTGTGGTTTTTTCAGTAGATTACAAGCTCCATGAGAGTAAGAGCCTCATCTATTTGGGTCATCTCTGTAGCTTCAGTGCCTACCCCAGTCCTGGCAGAGAGTACATGCTCAGTACAGATTACTGATGGAATGAATTAATGCACAAATGAGTGCCCTTTTGGGCCAGCATGGAGGCAATGTCCTGTCTTAGGGGTGACATTTGAGTGTCAGGATGACCTGTTCCTCTTCCAAAGAGGAAGAAGAGGGACCCTTCTGAGGGTGTGGCCCTGTGGTTTAACCAGTTGCATCTGTGTTAGGGAATTTAAGGTTAGCCTGAGAGCCAGGCACTGGAAAACTCTCACAGACCACAGGCTACAAGATGCCATCTGGGGGCACCTGGGTGGCTCAGTTGGTTGAGCGGCTGACTTCGGCTCAGGTCATGATCTCACGGTCTGTGAGTTCGAGCCCTGCGTCGGGCTCTGTGCTGACGGCTCAGAGCCTGGAGCCTGCTTCAGATTCTGTGTCTCCCTCTCTCTCTGCCCTTCCCCTGCTCATGCTCTGTGTCTATGTCTCTCAAAAATAAATAAACAATAAAAAAAAAAGATGCCATTTGGCCAAATGTTCTCTTTCGCTGAGATGAAGACTTTAGGGTACAGAGCATCAGTATCAGCTAGGTGGTGGTAGGGACAGATCTAGGGGTAGGCTAATGATGCCCTTACACTGTGTGAGTGTCTCTTTGGAGCCTTAACAGTGCCCAGGTGAAAGAGGCTTAAAGCAATCTCAGTCCCTGACATGGGGGCACACTCATCCTGCCACACTGCCAGGAACTAAGACAACTTCATGGCCCCATACGGAGATTGGCTCTGCCTTTTCTAAAAAAATCTCCCTGTTCTCCCTAAGCCATGGATGAGTTCCTGGGATAAGTGTCCTTGGCAGTAAGTAAAGTCCTCAGTGTTTCAGCGATAAAAAAGAGTGAAATCTTGCCAGTTGCAACAATACAGATGGATCTAAAGAGTATAATGCTGAGTGAAATAAGTCAGAGAAAGACAAATACCATACGATTTCACTCATATATGCAACTTAAGAAACAAAACAAAGAAAAAAGAGGGAGACAAAAAACAAACTCTGAAATACAGAGAACTGATGGTTACCAGTGGGGAGGTGAGTGGGGGATGGGTGAAATAGACAATAGGGATTAAAGACTACACTTATCACGATGATCACTGAGTAATATATAGAGTTGTTGAATCATTATATTCTGCACCTGACACTAATATAATACCGTATGTTAGCTATACTTGAATTTTAAAAAGTTGGTAATGATAATGAATGTAATAAAATGTCAACAATTCAGCACTTAAAAAATCACACATCAAGATCTTACCCATCAAGGTTAGTGTATTTTTTTCTGATTTCACTTGCATTTTTTATGTTATTTTTGATAAATGGCATAGTAAAACTCACATGTAGTCAAATTTTTTAAAAAAAGAAAGAAGTGGACAAAACATAAGAGACTCTTAAAATACAGAGAAGAAACTGAGGGTTGCTGGAGGAGTTGTGGGTTGGGGGATGGGCTAAATGGGTAATGGGCATTAAGGAAGACACATGTTGGGGTGAGCATTGGGTATTATACATAGGGGATGAATCACTGGAATCTACTCCTGAAATCATTATTGCACTATATGCCAACTAACTTGGATGTAAATTAAAAATAAATAAAATAAAATAAAATAAACCAAAGGAAAGAAAGAAAGAAAGAAAGAAAGAAAGAAAGAAAGAAAGAAAGAAAGAAAGAAAAGAAAGAAAGGAAGAAAGAAAAGAAAGAAAGAAACTAAGAAAGAAAGTCCTCTGTGAGTGGGTCTGGCACTCACACTCCAGATCTGGGTCGTCCTCTGTCAGGAAGCGGACTATGGCCTCCAGCTGGCTGAGCTTCCGGTGGTCTGGGTCGATATCTGTGATGCAGTAGATCCTGGAGCCCAGGAGAATCACTGTTACCTCAAAAAAATTCCACCTTTCTCCCTCCATTCTCTACTCCTAGTGAACAGCGACTTTCTCACTTACCAATCACTGGCCAGGGTCAGATCTGGGTGAAGCAAGTCATGCAGGCCTGAAACCAGAGTTCACACTCAGTATGGTGTTCACCCACTGTTGTGAGAGGATGTGCACCTGAATTGTTTACAAACAACTGCCAGGAAGATTCTCTAGCGAAGGACTGGGTTTTATTCTTCTTTGTTCTCAGCTCAGAGTAGGGACTCAACCAATAGGATGGTGCTGTGTTTGTAGAGATCATGCCTTTGTCCATGTTGCTCTTGCTTCCTGAAATGCTTTTTCTTCCCACTGCCTCATGTCCAAATCCCACCTATTTGGATTTCTCTCTAAGAGCTGATACTTTGAAACCAGTGATTTTCACTTCCTTGGCTGCATTGTACCCAACTGAGTTAAATGGCCAGTCAAAAGTAGAACTCAGAAATAGGCCATGTCTGTTTTGTGTAATCTCTGTAGCCTCATGCTATACCTATACTAACCATGTGTTCAGTGCATATTTGTTGATTGAATGAGTAAATGAACAAATGCCCTACTGAGCACCTACACAGTCCTCAAAAATAGGTGCTCAATTGAGGTTTGTTAAATTGAAGGAAAGGATTATGGAAATGTCAAGGGGGAATTTGTGGAATCATTAAAAGGGGTGTTGGACTGACGTAGACATAAGGCAAATAGCTACAGAGTGATGCTCCTTTCCCCACAGTAAGCCTGGTTGAGTCCATAATTCCAAGCCCCTGGATCACTGGTTGGTCTCACCCATGGAAGTAGGTGAGGGATAGCACTCTCTGTCCCCTGAGAATATCTGGGTACAGAAAGAAAAGTATAGGAAGAGAGAATGCACCATGGAGGCCCAGAGAGTTTGATCGTTTTGGGGACAGTGGAAGACAGGGAAGGAATGTGGTCCAATGTCACGGATGTGTGCTGTGAAAGGGTGAATGTAGGGGTCGTATGGGAGTATATGGCTGGGCACAGGGGGGTCTGCCAAGGACAGCTGCTGGAAAAGTGACATCTACACTGGAATGTGAAGAGTGGTTAGGTGGGATAAGAGTGTGGGCACGAGAGAAAAGAGCATTTCAGAGAGCATTACAGCATATGGGAAGATCTTAAAGCTTAGTGCATGGAGAAATGATGAAAAATAGGAAAAAGAAATCCAGAAGGCCACTAAAGGTCCTTTAGCAGACACAGTCTGATCTGGCATTTCTAGATAGATCCCTCTGGCAGATATTTACAGGAAGAGAAGGAAGGGAGACCAATTGAAGGCTGTTGTGGTTATCCAGGAGAGAGGTGACAATGACTAGGGTGGTGGAAGAGAGATGAAGACATGAGATGCACTCAAGAGATGATAAGGAAGAATGGGTGGAATATGGGTGTTAAATGAAACTGTGGCCAAACCGTCCCAGCACTTCCTGAGATGTCCATGAACCCCAGATATTATTAGTTTTGTTCTCTCAAGGTGCTCAGGTAACTGTAACTCAAGAACAGGTTGGGTTAGGGAGGGTGGGGCCCTTGCCCCCCATCCTTCCCCACCATTCCTCGCTGCCCTTCTCAGTTCA
This sequence comes from Paguma larvata, assembly GCA_030068075.1. NCBI lineage: Eukaryota > Metazoa > Chordata > Mammalia > Carnivora > Viverridae > Paguma > Paguma larvata. The sequence goes on from CM057828.1 coordinate 102,459,753, forward strand.
CTTCCCATAAGTTCCCTACTATGGGTTGAGCTGTGTCCCCCCAAAAGATATGTTGAAGTATGAACTCCAGTACTTGTGAATGTGACCTTATTTGGAAATAGTGTCATGGCAGATATCAAGTTAAGATGAAGACATTAGAGTGGACCCTAATCTAATATGACTAGTGTCCTTGTACAAGGTTAAATAGAGAGACACAATGAGAAGTTACAGTGGTGGTGAGGACAGAGACTGAAGAACTGTAGCTTCAAGTCAAGGAATGCCTGGGGCTATCAGGAGCTAGAGGCCAGGAAGGATTCTGCCCTGAAGGTGCTGAAGGGGGCATGGCCTCCAGAACTGCAAAAGAATGCATTTCTGTTGTTTACACCACCCAGTTGGTGGTACTTTGTTGTGTCAACTTCAGCCAACTGCTACAGATTTGCTCCTTTACTCTTCCTGGCCTCCTTTGTCATGCCTCTGACAGGTGAAGTTCAGTTTTGTTCAAAGAAACACATCCCCTTGACCTACCTCCTCTGGTCCAGCAAAGCTTTCCACAATGGCAAGTCCTAGGCTTTGCCATCTTTGCCGACATACTGGCAGGTCCTGCAGCCCCAGCACACAGGACACACAGACCCCTCTTCACCAGGCAGCCTTGCTCTGAGACTTGCTGAAGTCCAGGACCTGGGAGACTCTGGCTCTGCCCCAGGCTGGCCCTGCTCAGTGTCCCAGGAGAATCCATTTTCCTTCCACACTGCCCACCAGTACTGGGCACAGACCCACCTTCTTCCACAGTTGTGTTCCCCAGGAGGATATATTCTCCATGGCCCCGGGACAGCACCACTCCCAGACTGTGGGGAGAACAGAGAACATAAGTGCTCATCAGCAGCAAAGGCCAAGCAACATCCAGCCCACCTCCTTGGCCTTCAGCAACTTGGAGTCTATGAGCATTGCCCCTGGAGAGCATTTTCCTGCCTGGTGAACCCCACCATGCCTTCTTCTCTCTCCTGGTAGAACACTGCTGTTAATGTTTGCTGAATATTTGAATTACATAGGGAGCTTTAAAAGATACTAGTCCCGGGGCCCCATCCCAGAAATTCTGAGTTCATTGGTTTGGATGGAGTTGGGGTGTGGACAGTTCTGCAAAATTCCTCAGGTATTCTAATGAGCAGTCTGGGCTGGGCACCACGCTTTATTGAGAAATGAAGTAATTCAGAGATAAGGGCTATTTGTTTCCTAAGCTGTATAACGCCTCATGTTGAAGACCGTTGGAAGGAACCAAAGAGATTTTCAGATTTGATCTTTCATCTTACAATTGTTTACATTGCATTGCTTTAAGATCTTCAAGTAGATTATGTCCTATAAACCACAAACAAGTAGCTACTATTTTTACCTTCATTTTACAAACAAGAGTCAAAGGCAAAGAGAAGTTAAGTAACTTGGCTAAGTTCATACAGCCTGCTAGAGGTGCAGTTGGGACCCAAACCCAGGCAGTTTGGCTCCAGACCCTGCAAAGTAGGATGCACTGGCAAACCAGGTCTAGACCTCAAGTTTCCTGAAGGCAAGCCTGGGTTTTTTTTTTCTGTTACCATAAAGTTGCCAACTAAATATGAGTAAATTCATTCCCCAGACTTGGAAGTTCTTCCCTGAGTTGTTGGTATTTATGTTCCAGCCACCCTACTTCCCCTTCCAAATAAAACATGGGTCCCTCACCTGAAAGGTGTGTCACTGATGTCTGTGAAGAAGTAGTCATTGGTCAGGAAAAGAACTCTCTTCTGAAGGAGAGAAAAGAAAAGAATGTTTACTGGAGAGAGAAGTGCCTGAACAGGCCACCTACGTTCTCACCTAATGCCCTTGGCTTTCATTGTCTCTGTGCCACTTTCTTCACCTCTGACCGCTTTCCCTGACCACTATGGGCATGCCTCACCTTGTTGACCACCGTAGGTCTCAGCAAGCTGCAGCTTTGGGGCTGCTTGATTAAGGGACCAATGTCTACACCCTTGCTGTTCCATAGAGTGGCCACTAGCCTTGTGAGGCTATTGTGTGCTTGAAATGTGCAACTGAGGAACTGAAGTTTTAAGTTTTAGTTGAGTTTATATAAATTTAGATAGCCAACATCATTAGTGGCTACTATATTGGACAGTGCAGGTGTGGATAATGATGCTAGGGTTCATATGGGACCAGCTGGTGCTAAAAGCTTCTGGAGCTCATTTGTGTATGACCTACCTACAACCTCCCCTTTCTAGAATACAGCCAAAGGAGAAGGGCCACCATTCCCTCCACTAACCCCTTCCCAGGGCCACCTCACCCTTCTACAACTTCTTTTTCCTTTCAAAGCTGCCATCTTTTCAGTTTCAGTAGAATTGTATAAGTTAGGGCATCAGGTAGCACACATGGTGGTTCAGGGCTGGGACTGGGCATCAGACAGACCTGGATTTAGGGCCAGCTTGGGCACTTACAAGCTGTGTGCTCTTGGGTGAGCTGCTTCACTTCAATTCTAGGCTTCAGAATTCTCATTTGTAAATCAGGATTAATAATAGCACCCCATGAGTAAGGCTGCTATGAGGTGGTGAGTGTATCTTTAATGGTTGGGGTTGAGTCCAAGGAAGAGCAGGGTTTGCTCTGGGCTCTGAAGCCATGGGGCTTGTCCCGTCCATGACAAGTTTATGCTGTTGAGAAAGCCACATGTTCTTATTTCCTTCGCTTCCTTCTGGCTTTTAGACTAAGATGTCTGAAGGGAGTGCAGTGGAAGTTGGGTGGGGGAAAAAAAGGTCTGTTTCTGTAGGAAACCAGCTTTAGATTAAACCTGAATGAATAATTCTCCAGCACTGGCCTCATCCCCACGAAGCTCCTGCCTTTGCTGCCTCAGTCAGAGCCTCCCTCACAGTGGCACTGGGGCAGTGGGAGGCCAGCAAGGGCTGTGGTGGCCTTGGGAGCCCAATGTTTGTAGATGGGGCCGGCTTGAGTGTCAGAACTGGAGATTACCTTTAAATTTTTTCCTTTCTTGATTTATTTTTTTAAATTTATTTTGAGAGAGACAGAGACAGTGCAAGCGGGGGAGGGGCAGAGGGAGAGGGAGAGATAGAATCCCTCGAATGCTCCATGCAGAGCCCAACTCGGGGCTTGACCTCATGAAACTGCAAGATCAATACCTGGGCTGAAACCAAGAGTTTCAAGATCATGACCTGGGCTGAAACCTGAGCCACTCAGGCACTCCTCATTTTCTGATTTATTAAAGAAAAAGGCAAAATGTACAGATCTTAAGTGTATTCTTCCATTAGGTTTGATAAATGTATATATCCATGTAGTTACCTCCCCAGTCTAGATATGGAATGTTTGCATCTTCTAAAATTTCTTTGCTTCCTTGCAGCCCATCCCTAACCTGCCCCTCCAAGGGTGAACTCTGTTCTGAATTCTATCATCTTACATTGGGTTTGCCTCTTCTTGCAGCGTGTACCCGTTTGTGCCTGACTTCTTTTGCACAACATAATGTCTTTAAGATTCACCCGTGTTGTTGTGTGTGTCAGCAGTGTATTTCCTTCTGTTGCCAAGTAGCGCTCCATTGTGGGTATGCCAGCTTGCCTTTACACTCACCTACTGATGGGCATCTGGGGTGTTTCCGGTGTGGGGCTATAATGAGCAGTTTTAGCTGCTCTAAACATTATTGACCAAGTCTTCTTGAGAACATGTTTTATTTTGCTTGATAAATACCTAGGAATGGAATTTCTGGGTGATATGCCAGAAGTGTTTCTCCTTCATAAAAAACTGCTGAACAATCTTCCCAAGTTGTTTTTATTATACTTCCACTAGCAATATATGAGTTCCAATTTCTCCACATCTTTGCCAGAATGTGGTGTTATCAGTCTTTTAAATTCTAGCAGAAGGTATGGAATGGAATCTGATTGCAGCTTTAGTTTGCATTTCCTTGATGACTAAGGATGCATAGGGTCTGCACAAGTATGTTGCCCATTTTTTTTTATTGGGTTGTTAGTCTTTTTGTTAACAATCTGTATGAGTTCGTTATGTATTCTGGACACAATCTGGGCCTTGCTTTTTCATTCTATTTATGGTGCCTTTTGATGAGCAGAACTTGTTGCTTTTGATGAAGTCCAATTTATCAAATTTTATTTTATGTTTAGTGTTCTTCATGTTTTATCTAAAGAATCTTTGGAAAAGGATGCCTGGGTGTTTCAGTCAATCGAGCCTCTGACTTTGGTTTTGGCTCAGGTCATGATATCACAGTTCATGAGACTGAGTCCCACATCAGGCTCTGCACTGACAATGTGGAGCCTACATGGGATTCTCTCCCTCTCCCTCTCTCTCTTCCCCTCCCACACACACTCTCTCTCTCAAAATAAAGAAATAAACTTAAATGAATAAATATTTTGATAACTTCAGGTTGTAAAGATTTTCTCCTATGTTTTCTTATAGAAGACTAACAATTTTCACTTTTACATTGAGGATAGCCTCAAATTAATCCATCTCAAATTAATTTTTCTTAAAAATTTTTTTTAAGTTTATTCATTTATTTTAAGAGAGAGAGAGCAGGGGAAGAGCAGAGAGAGAGAGAGAGAGAGAATCTGAAGCAGGCTCTGCACTGCCAGAGTGGATGGAGCCCGTCATGGAGCTCAAATCCACAAACTGTGAAATCATGGCCTGAGCTGAAATCAAGAGTCCTACACTCAACTGACTGAGCCATGCAGACACCCCTCAAATTAATTTTTTTATGGTGTGAGATATGGCTCACTATTTATTTTCTTCATACATTTATTCAGTAGTTCCAGCACCATTTGTTAAAGACTTTCCTTTCTGCATTGATTTGACAAGGTGTCTTTGTTGAAAATCAGTTGACAATATGACAATATGTGAGTTTATTTCCAGATTCTCTACCTCTTTGTCTATTCTGCGTTCTTTTTTTTTGTTATTGTTGTTAAAGTTTGTTTGTTTGTTTAGAGACACAAGAAGGGGAGGGACAGAGAGAGGAAGAGAATTCCAAGCAGGCTCTGTGCTGTCAGTGCAGAGCCCAGTGCAGGACTCAGTCTCATGAACTATGAGATCATGGCCTAAGTTGAAATCAAGAGTCATAGGAGCTTAACTGACTGAGCCACCCAGGTGCACTTATTTTAAGAAGATGTGGTATATATATACAAAGGAATACTACGCAGCAATGAGAAAGAATGAAATCTGGCCATGTGTGGCAACATGGATGGAACTGGAGGGTATTATATGCTGAGTGAAATAAGTCAGGCAGAGAAAGACAGATGCCATATGTTTCCATGCATAGGTGGGCTTTGGGAGACTTAACAGAAAACCAGGGGGGAGGGGAAGAGGGGAAGAAAAAAAAGCCACAGAGAGGCAGGAAGATATAATGTAAGAGACTCTCAAAGACTAAGAACAAACTGAGGGGAGACGGGGGTATGGGAGGGGGGAGAGTGGGTGATGGGCACAAAGGAGGGCACTTGTTGGGATGAGTACTGGGTGTGTTATGGAAACCAATTTGACAATAAATTATTAAAAAAATAATTTATTTCCAATATTTGCTGAGATATATGATGCAATTGATTTTTATAGTATTGATCTTGTGTTCTGCCAACTTGCTAAATTTATCTGTTAGTTCTAGTAGTTGTTTTGCAGAGTGTTGGAATTTTCTATGTAAACAATCATCTTGTCTATGAATAAAGACAGTTTTACTTCTTCTTTTCTAATTTTTGTGCTTTTGTTTCCTTGCTGTATTGTAAGGATAGATCTTGCAGGGTCCAGTGCAATGTTGAACAGAGGTGGTGAAAGCAGACATCTTTCCCTTGTTCACACTTTTAGGGAGAAAGCATTTAATATTCCACCATTTAAAGTTAGCCTTTCGTAGATGCCTTTTACCAGATTGAAGAAGCTTCCTTTTGTTTCCAGTTACATTTTGTCAAATGCTTTTTCAGCATCTATTGAGATGACCATATGGTGCTTTTCTCTTATTCTGTTAATGTAACGAATTACATTAATTGACTGACTTTTTTGAATGTCAAACAATCCCAAACTATATTCTTGGGATAATTCCACTATGTACTATCATTGCCATTTATCTTACACTTGGGTACATTATATGCCCTACAATACAATGTCAAAACTTTTACTTTAAATAGTTGTTTTTTCGAGCAGTTAAAAAAAATCTCATATTAATGCACACATTTACCATTTCTAGTGCTGTTCCTCTCCTCATATAGATCTGAGTTTCCATCTGTGTCATTTTTCTTCAGCCTAAAAACCTTCCTTAAGCATTTCTTATAGGGCAAGTCTGATGGTGATAAACTCTGTTCTCTTTAATAAGAAAATGTCTAAATACACATCTTTTTAGAAAGATATTTTATCCATACATAGAAATTTGAGCTGAGAGATTTTTTTTCCTTTTGGTATTTAAAACATTTTATTTTATTGGTTTTGATGAGAAGTCAGCCATAATTCTATTATTGTTTTCCTCTAGCTTCTTTCAAGATTTTCCCATATCTTTGATTTTCAGCAGGTATACTATGGTGAGCCTAGATGTGGTTTCTTTTTCTTTTTATCTGCTTGGGGTCTGCTGAAATTTTTGTATCTGCTGGGTGATTTTTTTCACCAAATTCAAGATATTTGGGGCATTCTTTTTTGCAAATACTTTTCTTCTATTCCTTCTCCTTCTTCTGGGACTCTAAGGACATAATGCCAGACTGGTATTATGTCATTGGTAACTGAGGGATAATTTTTTTTTCAAACATTAAAAAATTTTTTTCTTTGTTCTTCAGAATGGATAATTTCTATTTATCTGTCTTCAAATTCACTGTCATTTTTCTCTCCAACTGCTGATAAGCCCATCCAGTAAAAATTTCATTTCAGGTGTTGTACTCATCAGTTTTAGAATTTCCACTTGGTTCTTATGGTGGTTTTATATACTGTGTCAAATTACCTAAGCTGGATCTACAATTCCAGACTTACTTCCCTGTATGGTTCCAAGGTAGGGCTGGCCCAAAGAGATGTTTGCATGAGATTCGTAAGGCAGAAAGGAAGTAGCAACCATTTTACACGCTAAAGGTAAGTATAGCATATCGAGCACTTATAGTTTGCTCTGATCTGTTGACTTCCCCAACAGAAACTTTCCCCAGCTGCCGCTGGGTCTCCTCTTTCAACTTCCCTGAGATCTGAGCCTGGTGACTGTACAGCTCCACATGAAGGGTAATAGCTCTTCCTTGCAGATCGCCCATATCCTTGCGATTGGAGGTAGTGAGACACAGATGTGGGTTTTAGTTGTGTTCATGCTTCCTGAAACCCTCATGGGTTTCAGTTTGTTCTTGTTTCCCCCCCACATTTCATCCAGCTTTCCTTCCAAATCGCTAGTCCTACTGACCTATGATGACTTCAAGCTCACCACTAGATGCAGAGACACCAGCCTTACAGATTTCTTTACCAGCAATGACAATCTCATAGTTTTTAACCCCTGAAATAAAACCCTATATTTATATCACTTGTAGTGGACCTACTTTGATCAAAGCCCAACCATTTCTCCACTGAGACTCTCCATCTATTCACTCATTCTGACTATCTTTTCTTTTACTTCCTTGTGCATGTGTATTATATCTGCTGTAAAGTCCTTCTACACCAACAGCTGGTCATCTCTGGGTCAGTTTCTATGACTGCTTTTTTAACGATGTGTCACATTTTCTTTTTTCTTCATGTACCTGATAATTTTTATGCTCTACTGGCTATTGCAAAGAATAGGCTGGAGATACTTTGTCTTCCTCTGAAAAGTGTTGAGTTTTATTTTAATCACAGATAAATAATTAGCTGATCACCTTGAGCATGTGGTGGCTTGGATTTACTTTTTGTTAGGGTGGGTCTGTTTCAACTTTGTCTTTAGGTCTAGAGTGAATCTCTTGGTCTTGGGACATAGTCTTTACTCCTAAAATATAGCTCTTCTGTGCTTTTAAAGAAAATTCTGAGGTATTTACCAAGCCTCTTCACCTTGGTGTGACTTAGACTCCAAACTGTCTTCACTACCATAGGCAATGATTGAAAAACTTGTTCTGATTTTCAGATTTTCAACTGTTGCTTTCCCCTGGGTACTTAGAGTCTCCCCTGTGTATATGTACTTTAAGATCGGTCGAGAATTTAAGAGGAGTTTGTCTACCTATGTTAGAGGCAGTGCACCTCGGCATCCCTCATTTCCAGGGTAACTTCATTTTCAGACACTCTGAGAGCCCAAATTCTGTTCGCTGATACTTCAAGATGGTAACCATAGCTTTCTGCTTGAGTTATAGCTATTTCATTTAAACAGACTAGGGCATCCCTTTAAAAAAAAAAACCCCACATAAATGTATATTTCACTCAGTGTAGTTCTCTTGATTCAAGGGTTGAAGCCTCTTCAACCCTTGCTTCTGCCTGCTTTTAGTCACTTTTCCATGCTCTTAAATGTTTTTTTTTAATATTTTGTCCAAATTTATAATTGTTATGTGTGGAGAATTAGTCTATTGCAAGCTACTCCCTCACAACTAGAAACATAACTTTTTGATAATATTTTAAGGCTGAGGCAAAAGGAAGAGAGGAGTGGGGCTGTCTCTGAATCCTGTTAACAGAAAGAGAACTGGAGAGGCTTGGAAGATGAGACTAAAGAGGTGTCAGAACAATCTCCCCCTTTATAGATTGCCTCGCATTCCTGGAAAAAAGTGAGTGAGTGTGTGTGTGCAACAAAGAGAGAGAGAATGAGAAAGTGCCACAGAGCTGCCCCCCTGAATTCAGTGCATAGGGATTAGAAGGTACTGGAGGCACATGGGGCAAAGCTGCCTTAAATGCCTATACCAGTTGCTGGTGTGTGTGTGTGTGTGTGTGTGTGTGTGTGTGTGTGTAAATACACACCATGCACCTGTCAGCAGGGCTAACTTGGAAAACTGAAGGCTAGTAAAGAACACTGTCTGCTTCTCTTCCTCCCCCACTGCTAATTATTTGTTCTAAAATATCAAACAACATGGAAGTGATAAAAAGGGCCCTGGATAAGATGCTCCAGGAGACTTTATCTGTTCGTTCTTTCTTTCTTTCTTTCTTTCTTTCTTTCTTTCTTTCTTTCTTTCTTTCTCTTTCTTTTAATGAAGTTTTAAACTGAACTAATGAACTTCCTTCCTTCCCTCCTTTCTTTCTTTTAGAGAGAGAGAGTGAGAAAGAAAGAATGCGTGGGGGAGGGAGGGAGGGAGAAAGAGAAAAAGAGAAACTCTTAAGCAGACTCATACTCAGTGAGAAGCCTGATGCAGGGCTTGATCCCATGATCCTGGGATCATTACCTGAGCTGAAACCAAGAGTTGGATGCTCAACTGACTAAGCTACTCAGGTGCCCCTGTTTTTTCTTTTAAAACATGTCATAGGATATCTGCCCAGGATACTACTGATGGTTTAGAAATTACAACACCTATTATTGGTCCACATTTTGGGAAAACAGCCTGCTATAAAAATGGCCAATAGGAGGCCTGCAGGCCAAAGCTGGACTCCTTACAATTTGATATCTTAGCTGTTGGCCCAGATTGTGTTTTTAATATTTTGTAATTAAATGCACATTTAAAAATATAAATTCTTAGCTGTCTCCTTTAGATGGTACATGTAACTCTTCAGTTCCCAGCACCACAAATACAAAGGTTTGTCTCTCTTACATTTCTGAATACAGCCTATCTGACCCCATAAGTTTTTAGTTTGTGAGCCTGCTCTAAATCTTGCTGGGTCGCCATTACTGTCTTGTAAATGCCACCAAGCTTACCTGCCTGGTGCGTAGGGAACAAGGTCTAAGTTGATCCATGGGAAGTAAGAATACATGTAAAATCCCCTAGAGAAAACAACAAAACAAGCTACCACCTCCAGAAGGATGGCTTGAACGATAACAGATATTCTCATAATGCTTTAAGAAAGCGCCCCGTGGCCTAGACCTGAAGAGTGTTTCTACTGGGGAACAAGTTTGTGAGGTGAGACACTCCACTGGCTGCAAGGGCTGGGATAGCCTGGCAGGAGAGGAAACAATGGAACTGTCTGTGACTCTTAAAAAGAGAAGACACATAGGGCAGACAGGGCAACTGGTAGTGAACAAAATGTAGTAACATTGCAGAGTGGCCTCATAATAGATCAGAGCAGCAGGAGGCTGGATACCACAGTAGTGGCCACATAGCAAAATATCCTACACACACAGTGCAGGTGTGACAGCTTCTGAGCATGGAAGTAAAGAGATGAAAGATTAGAGAGTTGAGTTATGATATAATGAGGTGAAGGGAGAGGAGAAGACAATGAATTTTAAAGATGGAAACAGAATTCTAAAAAGACTCATGGGAAATCTTTAAGGTTGGAGAGTGAGTGGAGAATTCAGGGCCATTCCTACAAAAAAGCCTTATACATTAGTGGTTAAGAGTGTGGGTCTAGGGGCGCCTAAATGGCTCAGTCACTTAAGCATCTGACTCTTGAAATCAGCTCAGGTCATGATCCCAAGGTCATGGAATCAAGCCCCGTGTCCGGCTCCAGTCTAAGTGTGGAGCCTGCTTAAGATTCTCTCTCTCAACCTCTCTCTCTCTCAAAAAAAAATAAATGAAAAGAAAAAGAGTGTGCGGTCTAGAATCAGACACATATGGGCTCTGCAATTAATCATCTAGGTGACTGGGCAAGTTTTTAGCGTCTCTGAATTTCCTCATCTATAAAATGGGGATAGGATAGTATGTACTTCATAGGATTGTGAATGTTAAGTGAATTCTTACAAAGTGCTTAGTCCAGTTTCTGATAAATGTTAGCTACTATTATTATTATTATTATATTATTATTAGTAGTAGTAGTAGTAGTAGTTGTAAGGCATGAACACCTATGTGCTATGAAATGTACATCATATCATGATCATGATAGCATCACCCTACTTCATGTTAAAGCACCCACATGTAAGGAAGCTTTTATTAAATTGCACATTTAACCTGGGTGGTTTATTAGCAGCAATGAACACATTTCAAAGGGATGGGCAGAAATTCGAGGAGAAGTTCAGACTGTCTGGATCTGGTTAGAACTCTCGGTTGGTGGCTTTGAGAAGTATAAAGGCAGCATGAGAGCATTGGGCACTGGGAATAAAGGATGGAAGACACACTGTACCTACTTTGTAAGTCAGTCTGAGTTAGATATAGTATAGCCATACTCCAATCTGTCTGGGAGTTGCTGTCTGCCATGTGCATGTTAAAATTTTCATTATAGCTACCTGAAATGTTTTGGTTGGGCTAGGGAAGAGCTCCCTTGTGCAGGTGAGCAGGAGTCTATTGGGGTAAAGGTGGAGGTACATGGAAGAAACCCTTACTTTTTTGGATCAGGAGAAAGAGCTGCTATAACTGGTGACATCACTGATATTGTTCAGTCTGCCTAAAGGAGGCTCTTCTTAGCCCAGAGCTTATAAAAAGCAGGCATCTGCCACAGAAATCAGATACTGGTCCCAGTGAAATTTAGCCCATGTGTCTAAAGGGAATGCAATGAATTGCTTTTCCTTTCCAATGCTTTCTTGTTTGGCTTCTATGGAGGTTTGTGTTTGTGGAAGAAGTTGGGTCTAATTGTTGCAGACAGATGCCTGTGTTCTTTTAGCTGAGGCAGATGGGCAACAAGAGGAGGAGGTGGGGGTGGTTGTGAGGGAGGAGGTGACATTTGTAAATATGTCAAGGGACAATGAAAATTCAGCACAAATGCAGTGGAACCTTTTAAATGAGAAGATGAAATGATCTTTTATAAATGATGTGTGGATCTGGGAAGACAGCAATGGCATCAGTGAGTGTATTGATTCTTGACTATCTGTGGTTACAGTGGATGAAAATCAGCTCTAAGGAGTGGCAATTATTTTCAACCACTTGAAACATGATTTCAAGAGTTGCTAACAATTTATAAAATTAAATGTCTCTTTTCCCCATTTCCATTACAAACAACAAAAGGGCCAAATAGCAGGCAGCATCAGGAAGGAAAAAGAGTTGTAAATGCCTTGAGCTAAACCTACTGCTTCGTTTGGCAGTTTCCAAAGAACTGATCATTTCATGGCCTGATGTTTCTCTGGGGTTGATGCACATTTGGATATGCTCTCTAGTCAAGCCCCATAGGCTACAGCAAGCACTCAAGACTTAAGCTCTAATTAAGCTAGGTCAAAGCCCCTTATCACCTCCCCAAATCTCAATCAACTGGGATGTTGCCTTCCTGGGACCAGACCCTGGTTCTTTCCTTCAAGCACCTTACCCCTTTGTCCAGTGGAACCTTCACATCCATAGAGAGAGAACCTGTTTCCCCATTGATCATGGCTGTTCTCAGCTTCAAGAGGAAAGATAATGGTATTAGTTCCCTGGCTCACACTGGAGGGTGGAAGGCATTAAGCTTTATTGACCAGACTGGAGGTGATGGCTAGGAATAGTTTCAGTTCTTCCCTTTTTCTTTTAAGCAGAATACACAGGAGGGAACATAGACCTGATTCTAGGTTCCATTCAGCTTATAGTTCCAGACATTCACCAAGATAACGCTCCCAAGTACACTGATGTATGAAAGAACATAGTGCCATATTACTGAGACATAATTTATTCTAAACAAGCTACTGACCCCAAAAGTCAGAATGAAACACCACTGGAATCCAGCCTCGATGATTTACAGACATGGCTCATTCAGCCTCACCACTCCCTGAGATTCAGTAAGATAATGCTATGTTGTTACAGTTGTTGGAAGAATTGCCCATTATAGAAATTGCTTCTGGTTTGGGCTTGGAAAGCCTCTGTGGGGAGGAACAGGGTGGCCTCAGAGCTCATGGCCCTGCAACTGGCCTGAGTACCAGCCGTAGAGCTACACCAGCTCCTCTTTCTCTTGCTTTCCCCACTCACGGTTTCAGCTCGGTCTTCCCACTCCACTTCAGAGAGATCCACGCTGTTGTAGTTAGGTTTGGGTTTCAGTTTCTTCCCATCTCTGTACTGGAGTGGGCAGGTCAGGAAGAAAGACATGAGGTTAAAACATAAGGCCCTGCTATAAAGTCTTACAGATATATTCATAGAATCAAAGAATCTCAGTGATTCTTTAAAGGTTATCTGGGCCAACCTTCCATCTGATGCAGCATTTCCCTTCCCAATATTTGTGACAGATGGTCTCATGGCCTCTGAGAGAGTATTTCCCATGACAAGGAGCTCCCTATTTTGTGAGTCACCCTGTTGTAGTTTTGGACTAATCGTTAGAAAGCTCTTCCCCATACAGAGCTGAAATCTGGCTCCCTGTTACTTTTACCCATTGGTCTTATTCTTCCCCTGGAGCTGCCTCTAATGTTTTCTACCTGACAACTCTTGAGATTTTCGAAGGTGCTTGTTACTCTTGACTTCACTTCTACATGCTAAACATTCCCAGGTTGCAAATGCCTCAGCTCCCTCTGAATATGCTCTACTTTGTCCATGTCATTCCCAAAATGAAGTGCCCAGGATGAAAGTCAATATTTCAGATGGGGTTCTGACCAGTGTAGTGTGGGTGTGACCTGTGTGGACCAAAATATTGTACGGCTTTGAAGGCTGGCTCTGATTCTACTGGATTTTCATGGCAGCTACACTGCCCTAATAGCCCAAATCAAGTTTTCAGTCAGTTAAGTGCCCTTGGCCTTTCTCACATGGTGCACTGTTAAATTACATCTTTTCAGTATTATGCTTGAGCATTGAATCTTTTGCAGAACTTTCCATGCATTCTAATATATTCATCTTGTTAGTTTCAGCCCATTGTTTAGAGGAATACTGCCTGAATACTAATTTCCTCCCTTAATGTATTATCCATACCTTCCAGACTTGGTGTCATCTGGTTTCTCTGTTTTCATCTTGTGATAGAATTCTTGAATGGGACAAAGCCAAGGACAGACAGATTCTGCAGTAAATAATAAAGACCTCCCTCCAGCTTGACATGGAGCCATTAATCAAATCTTTGAATGTTGTTATTTTTTGGCTCTGACTTCCCTCCCTCCCTACCTCCCTCTCTCTCTGATACCAAGACAGATATCATCAAGGTATCTGCTACTAGGTTGGCAGCACTTCCCAGGTTTAGTTTAATAATAGATCAGAAAAGGAAAGAGGATAGTTTATTATCAGGGTGAATTAAGAATTAATCAGAGGGTCTGCTTTTAGCAGAATGAGGCCCCTGAAGATTCTTGAAAGGTTGAAGTCCCTTATCACTGTGCATCTTGCTTCTGCCAGATTTTTCTTTTTTCAAGAAAGTGTCACCTAATTTCTGGCCTATCTGGGCGATTTGCATGATAATTCCCCCAGCAGTATCCCTCCTTCACCCTTCTCTTTTTCTCCCCACCCATGCTAGGATGGTGCTCCTGTTCCTGGCTTGGTGATGCCTGTGCTCATGGCAAACAGCACTGCCCTGCCATCTTTTACTCCAGATCCGTTTCTTTGGAGTAAGGTGCAATACTCCTCATTCATTTCTATTTTCTAATTCCTGATGGTACCTGAAAGATCATCTTTAGCTCCTCTTATTAAAACCATAGTTTTCCATAAGAGACTCTCAAAGACTAAGAACAAACTCAAGGGTGCGGGGGATGAGGGAGTGGGGAGAGGGGGTGACGGGCATTAAAGAGGGCACATGTTGGGATGAACACTGGGTGTTATATGTAAACCAATTTGAAAATAAACTATTGTAAAAAAAACACATAGTTTTCACTTTGTATAACTTGGAGCACGGACAGAAAGATTTCAGGTCAAAAGTATGGCTCTTGATCCACTCTCAGTTTATTACTAGGCAAATCCTCTATTATTTTTATTTTTTAACTTAACTATTGTTCTCCTTAATACCTTCCGCAAACTGATAGTGCCTTCCTTAGGAATCTCATTATGGTGGCTTTATATAATAATGTTTGTTACGTAATAATGTTCTACATGGTATTTGTCTCTAATCATTTCATTTGCATAAGTCTATTTGTGTATACTCTGTTTCCTTAATTAGATATAACCTTCTGTTTATAGCATTCTCAGAGCATTATAAGGTCAGTCACCCAGTAGGTCCACAATGTTAATTGATTGGTTGAAGTCTTATATTCATCTAGATTATACAGATGGTGACAGATGACTTTCTGACCAGTGCCCTTCAACTTTACAAGTCAGCTCCATGATTGACATATTTATTTATTTTTCCTAGTGAGTCATCTTGTTGCCACTGAGACTGCCCCCTACAGAGTCCACTGGTAGAGGTCAGTGACCCATTATGGGTTCAGATGCTTGCCCAGTAGAGTCTGAATTGGGAAGACAACATGGCTTCCAGTGTGCCCTGATCTCTACTATGAACTTCTCAATAGCTCAGTCAGTTGCTTTATGGACACTCAGTATCTATCTGAACCAAACTGGAATGGAATGTGGCTTAGACTGATTTCTCTAAGTGGTACCTAGGGCAGATGAGTCCCTTAGTAAGTTCTCATGGAGGTGCTCTGCTGGGTATTGTCTTCAGTTGCCATCTCAATTCAGTCTGAGACTTTAAAGGAAAAGGGCTTAAGGGCCCTATAGGACTTAACTCCCTTCCTCCTACTGTCCTGAACAATCACACTGAAAGGTGGTCATTGTCATCGACAGCAGCCAAGTGCCCGAACAGAGGCAGCAGGGAGCTCCTGGCCTTGGAGGCAGAACATTTAGATAAAATGATGCAACTTTTTTGGCCATTGGTTGTTCTACTGAATGCATGTGAAAATGCCCCCAGCCCCTTGTATCATGGAGAGAGCTAGGAAGGAGGCAGGAGCATTCAGGAATATATCCCAAGACTAACTCAGGGGAGCCTCAGCTTTATGGCCCCCCACCTCCCATGAGACTCTTCCCTTGCCATTTTTATTGTTAACTCAATGTTCACACCTCCTTGAGGGGGGGGGGTCCCTGGAGTTCTGCTGATACCACTGTCAGACTCCAAGAGGAGTGTGGAGCAACTGAGACAGTGACGGGAACATAAGCGACTTGTCCTTCAGGGAAAACTGCACATTTTATTACATGCTCTCTGGACTGTTCATTAATCAGTTCACCTATTTTTGCTTTGTCTTTACTGCTATATTACAAACAATTTGAAGATAGGGATCATGACTTAAATTTTTTTTCTTATATTATCCATTGGCTTCTTAAAGGGAGCCCAATGTATGTTCATTGTTTTAACTGGTTTTATGAACTCTTTCCAAATCCCATATAGTTAAGATCCCAACACAAATAAGATCTGTACCTACCAGGGGCCGGAGGTCAGGATGTGAGAGAATGTAGCCATTGTTAGTGTTCAAAAAGGCATATCCATGCACTCCAAGCTGCCAAAACAACAGGGATTGAGGGGCGTCAGACCTGTTGTTTGAGCTGGAGAACTGGAGCTGGGCAGGGGTTGGACTGTAGGATGGTTAAAGATGTCAGTTCACAGCAGTGAGTTTTTCAAATAGGAATGTAACTGAGCCAGCGCCATGCTTCTAGCCATTGATTTTGAATTCCTTTCTAAGTTTTACTCTTTGTAGCAGCCACAATAATGCATATCATTACTTGGCCTATTCCCCACCATATGCTCTAGGTGCTTTGATGATGTAATCTCATTTTTTCCCCAAACAAGACTGCATGGCATGGAGGAATGGATTGAAAACTGAGGCACTGGGAAGTGAAAGAACTTGCTGAAGGCCACAGAGCAAGTCAGAGCTGGTGGTGACACAGGGTCCCAGAAACCCAAACCACTGCCGCCAGGTTCAGGGCCTGCACTTCTCTGGGGAGTGAGATGGTGGGGCCCCATCCCAACTCTGGGCTTGGTTGCATTGCCTGCAGAGAGACTCCTGGGCCTGGTAGGGCAACTCCTAGGGAGCCTGTGACCCCCACTCAGGCATCTGATCCAGGCTCACCTTGTACCGGGGTGCCAGCTTCATCAGCTCTCTCAGGGCCACATCAGAGCCCACCACACCCAGAAGAATGCCATGGGAACGCTGGAAAGAAAAACACCTGGGTCACGGGGAGACCTGGATTCCCTGTGCACAGGGCCAGACTGGACCGTTGGCCTTCCCAGAACCTGGAAGAGGAAGTCACTTCCTTATATGATCCTTCCTCTGCATTTGGATTTCAGGCTGAGCTCTCTGGAATAGAAACCTAGAACCTACCAGATGAGGCCCCATAAGTAATCTCAGCTGTGGGGAAGATTAATTTCCAGTATTAATATTTAAATTGTAATATTTAAAAGAAATACAAAGTTGAATAAAATATTAATTTTCATAGCAGTGGCTGAGAGAATCTGAAGGACCATAATCTATGGATGCTCTGAACACACAAGGCCTATAAGGAAACATTTTCTGAACAGATGGAGGATGGAAGGCTCTAGAAAGTCATTCACCAGAGGCCTTTACAAATTAGAGGCTACCCAAACTGGTAGGCTAAGTGTTGTTTTGCCAGAAGGTTGGCAGGTGACTTTTCTAGCCTTATATCCCCAGGACAGTGGTCCCAAGTGCAGAGAAATAAGACAACCCCAAAATGACTAAGCAGAATCATGGGGTGAGTTTGGGAAGTACAGACCTCACTCCACTTCCAACCCTCAACCCTCTTCTTGACCAAGAGATTCTGATATAGCTGGTTGGGCATAGCTCTTGGAATGTGAATATCAAACCCTCCTGAGGTGGTTCTGATGCCCAGCCAATCAAGAACTATTGGTCTAAATATGCCAGTCAGGGGCCCCAACTTCTAAAATCTGTTGCAACTTCTGAGAAAGCAGCCACTCACTGTTTCATTCTTTTTGCTGAAGACTGGCATGGCCACAGTGGTGAGGAGCATCAAGCTCTGTGCCTGCGAAGTGAATAGCTGTCAGGGAGGAAAGAGCAAAGAACAGAGAGCTCAGAGTCCATAGTGTGGAAGACCCACAGTCACCAATGTCAACTATCACCGAAGTGTCACCTTCCAACAGGAGGAAGAAACCACAAGTGAGTTTCCCTTACTTTGCAAAAGGAGAGCTGGCAGAAATGCTGGAGGAGAGAGGTGGGCTGGAGAGGGGACCAGGCCAGTGTTGCTTAGCAACAACAGTCCTAAGCCAGGGCAAGTGTCAAAACAGAGCCCACAGCCCAGCTCCCAAACACTCTCACGAAGTAGGAGCATGAGCCATGGAATGGGCCCAGAAATCTCTGCTATGGACTGAAGTTTGGCACAAATGACAGCCCAGGGCAGTTAAGAGGGAGAAGGACATTGACACAGAGCCACCTGCAAACACAAGCGCATGCATGAAGAAACATAGACCAAGGGCAGGCCATAGTGTAGTTGTAGCTGACCTTAGGGTCACTCCCAACACACGTGGGACAGACCCACAGCCTCTTTCTCACCCAGAATGTCAGAGCCACATCATTTCCCACCTCCAAAATGTCCCTTCTCCCTGACTGCCTCATCTCACTGTGCAGGCTCTTTCAGCCTCCTTGGAAGAGGCTCTGCACAAGAACCCCACTTTATCATGAAGATAGGTCCTTCAGGTAGCATGTGCAGGTATGTTTAATATGTGTGATATTCATCAGATCAATCAGAGGAGGGTGCTGAACCGTGGAAGTCTATAGTATACTTTCTTGGAGAATGAAGAACTTTTAAAAAATTGAATATATTTGACATATAACCTTGTGTAAACTTATGTTGTTGCTTTGATACATTTATATATTGCCATACAATTGCCATTGTAGTGATGTTATTTACATTAATATGATATTGGCTATATTTTTTATACTGTGCATAGATCACTAACCATCAAATCTCTTCCCTTTCCTCATTTTATTTTTCACTTTAGAGTTTGGAAGTAAGGTTTTCTGAAAGTGAGTGGTTTCAGTTAACTAATGTTTTACTTGCTGCTGGAACCAGGAGGTCCCTGGGGTTGCCCAAGGGGATACAAGAAACAGCCTGGGTCCCTGATGACCAAGAAGTTCCTCATCAGCTCTGGGCTGGCCACCTCTAAAGTTCTTTTACATGAGGGAGAAGTACACTTCTCTCTTATTTAAGCCACTATGTTCAGGTCTCTCTCAATCCCAATCAATACCACCACTGAAGCAGGAGGCTACATGTGTGATATGATTCGAGAAGTGCCAGGAAGGTCCCTCTTGCCCCCAGGCACCTCATCTGACATTCTACTTTGGATATCTATTCCTTTGTGTAAGTCACTGAAACCCATGGGCAGTCTCTGAAAGTCCAGGAAGGGGAGCACCTGATGAAGCCATAGTATCTTGAATTACTGGTTAGATTCCTTTCTTCCTGAAACAGGTAGAAGAGAAGGACAATGAGGGAGGTGAGGACAATGGGAAGAAGGGAGGAACAAGCCTGGAGCAGAGATGCTCTGTCCATGGAGAATAGCCTCGGGCAGGTCTTCTCACAGGGTTTCTGGGCCTCTAGGGGTAGCATACAGGCAATGGGTCTTCTAGTGGGCTGAGGGTATTCACCTATTGACACCATCTCCTGAAGAGGTACTCTACTCACCCCTCTCCTGACCCAGGAAGTTACCTCTCACTCTCTGGGGCCCCTAACTCTGGAGTAGGGTCAGGCGCCCACCTTGCTGTCCATGTAGGCTTCTGTCCAGGTGATGTCATGGTCATGGTTGATGACCATAGGGCGGCTGAGCACGTGAAGGTACTCCATAACGTTCTCCTGCGCATCTGCCAGTGTGGATATCTGTGTGTAGTAGCCTGACAGAGGGAAGGTCACGTGGTTGCGGAAAGCTGGGGATCCACTTGGAATCACTCTGCAGGGCCACATACGCTCCCCCAGCTGCTGTCAGCTTACAAGTCAGGCCCTAACTGGGAGCTGCCCTGGGCCACAGGGAACTAATTCCCCCAGCTGTGGAGGCAGCTGGAGGCTAATGGTCCTGCCTCAATCTGGGAGAACTCTGGGAGGGGGGCTCTCAGGCCAGAGATGCCACAGGAACAGCAGGGGCCTAGTGGCTTGCTTTCCCTCTCATGATGATGCCCGCCTCACTTCTTTACAGGGTCATCTTTCAAGAGCACTCCCTCCTGCATACAGCTCTGTCTTCAGAGAGTCCAGTCTAAGACAGTAGCTGGGTGTCCCCTAACCCCCCTATCTCTGACCACTGTCCTTCCTTGGTTACAGGGAGGGGTGCTATAGCCTTTTTATTGTAGCCGCAGTGATATTTAAAAGAGCAAATGGCTTACAAGGCTATGAATGACTTAGTACATGTTTACCTGTCTGGTCTCATTGTGCATCACCTCCCACAAAACATTCATTCCACCCTCCAGAAAGTGAAACTGCTTTCCATTCCCAGCATGCCTCTTATCTCAGACCCTTTGAACATGTTCTTCACTCTGTCTAGAACACCCTTCAATGCTCTCTATGTCTGGCTGACTCCTACCATTCTTTATGTCTCAGTATAGACACTTCTTCCTTTAGGAAGCGCTCCCTGCTACTTCCAAATGGGGGAAGTGCCTCTCCCATCACTCTCCCACCCCCTGTAAGGTCTGTGCCCCTCTGCCCTTACAGTGCATTTCAGATTATATCACCACTGATGGTTGACTTGTCTGTCTCCTCTGCTGGATAGCAGCAAGAGCAACACGGAGTCTGTCCTGACCACAATTTGGAAAGTTTGCCAGACACCATAGTACATGCCCAATAAACTTTGGTTGAATCAAGAGAGACCAAGCTGGCATTGCACAGCCCATGTCTTCAGCTCTGGCCAGAGACAGACAAGGACTGCATCCAAAACACTATTCTAAAGAAAATGATGACCCTCTGCTTTTTGTCTGGAAGCAGAATCATAGTAAATGGGCTTAATTTGCAACAAGAGGAATGAAGGCTAGACATAAGAGAGAACTGACACTTTAAGAAAACTGTGGGTCTCACCCCTGCATCACTCTGTCTGTATTGTGATTCATACAGGTTTTATTTGAAAGATGGACAGATGACCTCTCAGTTTCATTGCAGGTGACTTTATGACTTAGAGTCCTGCAGGGGTAATAATGTATTCACTCAAGGTTTCCTGAGGCAATCTACATTTTGTCTACCTTTTTCCAAGCTAGAAGGAGGGGCAGATACTATCATCTTGACACAGCACCTCTGTAAGGCCTCAATGCAGGAGCCATGGCTCAGAACCTCCGACGACTGGGTGTAGACTGCAAGGAGCTCTGCTCACACACCACCTACCTTTGTTGTTGCATGCAATCCACTTCATGCGGTCAGCAAAAGTCACTTCTCTTCCAATCAGATAAGTGAAAACTCGAACCTAATCCACAAGACACAAATGCACTCAGCAGCCATAGATCCTGGCCATAAGTAGTGTTAATATTATTTATGTGAGTCTTGGATGTCAGGCCAAGCACTTGGCTGGCTTTGGATTCTCTACTCTCATCCTTTTGACCAGAAAGGACCCTGAGGCCCAGGCAGCAATGGGACTTGCTAGGGCCATGGCGATGTGGGTGAGGTATGGGATAGAGGGTCACAGCCTGGTAGTTTTCATCTGAACACCACATCTGGTCTCTCACCCTGAACTCTCTCTCACATGAGTCCTCTGTGCCTAGGGTCATCATAATTTTGGAACACCAATCTGAGACATACGATCTGAATTTACTAATGTGTCTAATGGGGCAGGACACTTGAACTCAGGACAGGCCTGGTTTTTCTGGGCACCACTGGTTATCCCATGCAGGCAGTAGGAGAACACTTCCCTTGGCCCCTTCTCCTGCCCCCTTGACCTCCACCAGAAGGATAACCTTGCGGTCAGGCCAGTTGTACTTCTCAAATACTGGCTCGTAGTCCTCCACAGCCCCATCAGTGATCAGCATGATGGCCTGGTTGCAGAGGCTTCCTTGCCGGGCCTCTTGGAACTGTGTGGGGAAAGGGCAGGCAACATGACTACAAGCCATCAACTGCCCTCCCCACACCTCCACCCCATCTCCTAACCCTTCACTCTCCCCCAAGTTCACCAGGTGTGGGTACCTGCTTCAGGATCTGGAAGGCTTCGGTCAAGGCTTGGTTCACAACCCCCACACCCTTGACCATCAGCTCATCTACCAGCTGTTTGAAATGCTGTCATGGGTAAGAAATTAGAGGAAGATCAGTGGATTGACAGCCAAGGAACCTTCCTCTTTGGTCTTAATTTCAGAGGCTGTTTAGAGCTATTTGTCCAGAACATGACTGCAAGATCCATCTCTTCATGACCCAGCTAATTTCATGGCTGGAGCCTACAACAGATGCTTCTCAAATGCCCCTAAGATAAACAGAGGGAGTGTAAGTGGCTGGGTGCAAACACATCCCCACTACTGGAAGGGAATGCCAAGTGTGAGCCCATCCAGTGCAGGGAGGACAGTTCAGGCAGACCTCCTGGGAACCAATGCCTAGATTCCCAGCATTCTCAGCACCCAGCCAAAAATAACCCAATGGTGAGCATTTCACTGGAGAAACCATGGAGGCCACCAGGGGCTCCAGTGTCCAAGCCGAGGCCAGGATTCAAGAAGAAGCCAAACTCAAATTCTCCAGTCACAGAAAGAAGGATCTGTGACATGCAAACTTTTCCTTTTAAAAAAGTTACTACATCCCCTCTTCCTTGGTCTTTGAGAAAGACTCAATCCAATGGGTTTGAACTTCTCTTCCTTTTGCGGAAGTTCTTCATGAGGACTGATAGAGTGGAAAGGCCCACAGAGGAGGCAAAGAGGGAAACTGAGTCTTGGATAATCCACAGAGTGAAAAAGCAGTTCTGAGTGAGTGAGATTTCCCTTGGATGGGAGGTCTCTCTTTGCTCACTACTTGTTCTGATAAGCAGGCAGCATATGTATGAGGCAACTTCTTGGGTGTATTTACATGGGTAACTGCTTTGCCCTCTTTCCAAGTGCCATGGGAATAAGTAAAGGGGGCCATCAGGTAGTCTGTTCAGGTGACTGCCCACCATCCTAATAGAGCAGGGGCTCAGAAGCATCAGGCACTCACCCGATGGTGGACACCCACCTCACGATTGTCTCGATCTGCCTGGACAAGGATCCCTTTAAAACAAGGCTCGATGTAATGGATGTAGTCACTGTACTGCAGTTGCAGAGGGCAGAGGGGACAGAAGAACAGATGAGGTCAGTTTGGAAGCTCAGGTAACTCACAGGATACCTAGACACCTGTGTAATATTATCTTGGGGTACCTTATGTTTCTCACAGTTTTTCTGAGTAGAGAGAAGGGAGTACAGAGAATAGTGGGGCCTAAACTCTAAAAATTCTCCCTCAAATCCTGGTCTTGGTCTTCTCAGGTGGCTGAGTGATGTCCATCTCCTAGAACACACAGAGAACCTGAAGGTACTGAGAGAATTCCTTTGGTCTCCGTCCCTAGGACCAGACAAAGTGCCTTCCGCAAGAATCCCAGAGCCTTCTATGTTCTTCTATGTTCAGACCCCTCCCCGGTGCCTGGGTCTCAGGATTAGGAACTGTGTTCTTTTACCTTTTGTCTTGCATTTATGATCAAGATCCTCTAGCTGTCGACAGGGAATGGGAAGTGGGGAAAATGAATTACTACTGCCCTCTTTTTCTTAATCTCTCTATTTCCCTATAATTAAAATTCAAATCTTCAAGATGTCTTTAATCTACTTCTGTTTAAATATGAGAGGGAGAGAAAGGGAGATGATGGTGACATGGTGGTAGGAATGCACACAGGTTCTAGGGCAAGTGCTGGGGTGTTCCGGGGGAAGGTCAGGAACAAATGTTTCTCCTGCCTCTTCTCCCCAGAAGCAGGAGAAGGGTTGGGAGAGAGACCGGGCAGGCTCTGCAGGAGGAGCAGGAGCACACTCCCAACTCTTGTGGAGAAGTGGGGTCTGTCCTTGTAGCAGTCCTGTCACTACTGCAGGTCATGTCTAGGGACAGAAAGGTGGTGGAGTTGGGGAGGGTGAGGTCCAGGGGTGGTGTGGGTGGGTAAATGATGCAGGCCTCAGGAGAGCAGTTCAGGGATGAGGGGTGTCCTTCTTATGCCTCCATGATGAACATTTTTGAAGTTGGACCAATTTGCCTAGGTATTTCTTTATTAGATATATAAACTCCATTGAAGACAAGCATTTTCAGCAATGTGACAAGCTGATGGGGGAAAGCTTTGGATCAGGTGGCCTTCAAATTGATGCCCCCAAGGTGGTAGTGAACTTTGCTTCTTTGGAGGGCTGAACTGGTCTGCTCTTTAATTGCATTGAAAGCATTCTTCTGACTTGTTATCTTCCCATTTCTTTCTGCTTCATTCCTCTCCTTCATTACTTTTCTAGAATAGGCAGAGCTATTTGCAGAAAGAGTTGCCGTCCAAGCAGGACCATGGTCTGCTGGTCCCTTTTTAGCCCCCACTACCTACATTCCCCTTCTTCTATTCCCCTTCATCCATTCATCACATGGATTTCATGTGATGAAGGAGGTGGGAGGGCTGGGAATGTAAAAAGCAAGAGCCCAGGGCTCACTCATCTTAAGCATAAAGGAGAAGCTGTTTCAGCAATGGGCACCAGTCAAGAGCACATGGATGGGGGTGAGTTCAAGTATTTGCTCAGGGCCAGTGTCTCTTAATTTTTAGTCTCAGACTCATCTGAAAAATTGATGAAATCTGTGGAATCAGAAAAGTGGATGCATGCATTTTACACATAATTTCAGAAACTCTGTGGATCTCTTGAAGCCAATCCTTGGTCCAACCTTAGGTTAGAAGTCCCAGCTTCAGAGAAGAGAATCATTCTACAGCGTGAAGTATCAGGTGATTATAAGTATAGGTCATTCTAGTGCAGGCTGAAAGGTTTTATTTTTTCCTGGGGAGAGCTATTCTAGAACAGGAAGGCACATTTACCGCAATGATGTTAACAAAATCATTCTCCCCCAGTGTGTCCAGGATGGTGGAGATGGTGTGCTTGGCAATAGTCATCCGCAGCCCCTTCATGCTGCCACTCGTATCTACCAGAATCACTATGTCCTTGGGAGAAGTAGCGGCTTGTATGTACCTTTAACAGAAAGAAAGCACAGGCCAACAATGGGAAGACTAAAGCCAGAATAGCCACTCAAATGAGTCTCTAGTTATTTCTATTCAGACTGTTGCTCAAGTGTACCCAAAGTTCAGGTTAATGATCCATCAATGCCAGCTTTTATCATGTCCCATAATCACTCAGCATAGTTCTAAAGCCATATTGGGGTCAACAGTTGGGAATGCATTCATCTAGTGGACCTTTCAGGTAGGAGGAAGGTTCAGTCCTGGTGGTAACCCTTGTCCTTTTCATTTTGGATCAGCCAGGGTCCTGAAGGGGCAGGCAGCAGGAAGGGAGAGAGCTGTATTTCACCCTCAGGTTCTATTACAAATCTGCCAGAGGAGGGATGTGGAGGGAGAGGAGAGTCTGGCAGAGGGTTGATTTGTAGACAGCTCAATGTGCTGGAAGGATATTTGGGGTAAGAAAGACAAATGTGATGAGTACTGGAGCAAAGGCAGCTGCAGAGAAGAGAAATACAGCTGGCAACTCTTCCTGCTTTTGCATTGGGTTCAGGTTCTACACAACTGAGCCCCTTGGGTGGTGGTGGGGGTAGGGCAGGGACTGAGGGAGAACTAGGCAGAACCCAAAGGCTATAAGAGAGATGCCAGCACCAGACACCTTTTGCCTGGAGTTCTTACCAGCCACGATTTCTGCAGTCGAAGGCAATGACTCCATTCTCATCAGGTGTCCATTTGATACCTGGGGAAATAATGGCTGGTTCTTTCACCAGCTCAGTAAAGACCACTGTTCGGGTAGTGATGTCCAGTTTGGCCACCCTCAAGGAAGGGCCAGCAACGGACCTGGGCAGCAGGGTGTGGGACCACTAGATCACACCCTGTAAACTTAGGCAAGGAGGAAGGCCAACTTATGGAGAGATACTTACCACCCACACTGCCCAGACCCAGAGTTGGGGTTAATTTCACAGGTAAGCCCTCCAAAATGTGATACCTAGGACTCATTTGTGACTGAACCTCACATCAAGTTGTAGAAGGGAAAGCTTGAGGGAGGTGTGACAGTTGACATCCACAACCATCAGCAAAGCATGGACAGCCTAATAAACAGCCAGGTACTCTGATCTCTAGCCCACCTGCTTTACTCAGCTTAATTAAGCTCACTGGGAGAAGTGATTTGGCTGTAAGACTGTAAGATCCTTGAAGTCAGGGTTTCCCAGAGCCTACCACAGTGTCTAACATACTACCTAGCAGAGTTGATGCTCAATAAATGTTTGTTACATGAATGAAAAATGACTGAATGAGTATGAAATGTCTTGTCTTGAGCACTAGCAAAATGCTTTTGTTTTATTCATCTGATCAAAAACTTGGATAAATGTACACAAAGCACAGATAACACTGGTGTGATCAATGATAGAATCTCTTTTGAAAGATTTTAATGATTGGGAATAGTGGGTTCAAAACAAGGAGATTAAAAATAACAGGTGAAACTGTAGTTGGTTATGTTTAGGCTAGAAAAAAAGGTTGTGTCAGTATCATGAATGTCTAGAAACTCCAAGGAATTGTCTTGTTCCATAACAGAATTCAGATGAGATACACCCTTCAAGGCATGGCTGGTCTCAAAGGTAGGAGATGTTTTCAGAGATCATGCCCCCAAAACCAGACAATGAAAGCAGAGTTCCAAGAGTGATGGGCAGGGGCCCAGGCAGCCAGGAGCCAAGGCCTGGAAGGAAGAAACAGGGCCAGAGCATGGTGGGAGCTTGAGTAACAATGGCTCTGATGTAGACCTGCAGAAGCTGTGAGAAGTAGGGTCTTCCAAAGGACACATTCCTATAGCAGCAGCACAGGTGTGGGGGATCTGATCCTTAGAACAGTAATGAGGAGGAGAAACTGCATCTAAGGTTCTCGGTTCTGAACCAAAATCTTAGAAGAGTGTTTTAGTGGTTCTGGTGGGGGTACCCTCAACTCCAAGAAGAAACAGAAGTGGTCCTCTTGGGGGGGGGGAGGGAAGCTTGCCTCTTGAAGTGGTATGGCCTCACAGGCAAAGATTACCAAAAACACAAGAAACAGGCAGCGTGAGTGAGAGGCAGCAGAAGCAAGAACCATCAGTCGTATCCTCCCGAGGATTACAGATGTTGGAACTACGAAATACAAAGTAGAAGATAGCTATTTTGCAGAAATCATCAGGAAGAATAAATAAGAAGAAGTAATTAGGAACAAAGAAACAGTCTTAAGAATATGGAACATTTTTCTAAATGTTGAAAAAAATGAATAATGGATTATGCAGAGGTAAAGAGAAAATCCATGCATTTGAAAGATTCCTCCAGAGGCTAGAATGAGGTCTAATATATGTCTGGCTGGGGCTGTAGACAGAAAAAAGGGAGAGCATGAGGAAAGACAATAGTCACAGAGTTGATATCGGCAAGTGCTCTAGGACTGAGAAACTGTCTGAATCCACAGATCTAGAAAGCACAGCATATCCCAAGCAGGATAAATAAAATATCCACATATAGACACATAGTAGTGAAACCACATAACTCCAAGGGCAAAATAAATAAATAAATAAATAATAAATACCTTGAAAATAGTCATAAAACTCGAATACTTACAAAGGAACAGCAGTGAAACTGATAGCAGATTTTTACAACATCAATGGAAGTCAGAAGCCAGTAGAAACACAGTTGTAAGGCGTTGAGAGAAAAGGATTGCTAATTTAGAAATGCATTCTCAGCCAAACAATCATTTAAGAATACAACAGTTTTGATAGAAAACAACAGTGTCGTTTTTCTGAAATCTTCTTGGGGGTTTCTAGTTCCTCCGTGCTGTTATTTATTGCAAACTATTTCTCAGGGGTGTGTCATTAAATGCAGGCTTAGTCACTCGTCTCCAAAAAAAAAAAAAAAAAGGACTTGGCCTTTTCTTTTTAAATGAAACGACAACAGGAAATGATTGTGTAACTTGTAAGAAAAAAAAGGATGAATTAAAAAGCAAAACAAAAAAGTGGAGATAAAATAAAAACGGTTATACATAAACAAAACAGGAGTAGTTTACCACCAAGAGACCCACCAGAAAGGAACTTCTGACATTTACTACAAAAAGGAAAAGGATCTTGAAAAGACAGCTTGAGATGCATGAAGGAATGGTGGACAAATAAACTAGCAAACAAAGAATCCATTCCAAATAGGCAATGTTTGTCTCAAGTAACAGCATAGTAGCTAATTTGTGGGAATCAAAAAAGGAATATATTACATGACAATAGAATGGAAGCCAAGGTGGCAGGAGTAGATGTAAGCCTAAAAGTCCTAAAGCTCTTTTGTGACTAGAAGGAGAGTAAAAATATTATTTAATTTTAACATCATGTGTTAAATGCCTGATAAAATTGCAGGGGTAATTACTAAAAGAAACAGAAGGATAAGTTCCAAACTGATAGAAAAATGGAGAAGTAATGAGGGAAGGGAATATTTATCAAAAATGCCAATCTCTGAAAAAGACAAACTAGGGGAAAGAGGAAACATAAAAATAGAAGGACAGGGGCACCTGGGTGGCTCAATGGGTTAAGCGGCTGACTTCAGCTCAGGTCATGATCTTGTGGTCTGTGAGTTCAAGAGCCTGGAGCCCGCTTTGGATTCTGTGTCTCCCTCCCTCTCTGCCCTTCCTCTGCTCATGCTCTGTCTCTATCTCTCAAAAATAAATAAATGTTAAAAAAATTAAAAAAAAGAAGGACAAATAAAAATTTTAAAAATCATATAATAGCATGTTTAAAAATATCAACACAATAAATGTAAACATGTTTAACTTGCCAACCAGTAAAAGAGATTGCCAGTCTGGATAAAAACTGAAAAGCTATAAGCTATTTTCAAGACATATGATTAAAGGAAAATGATATAGAACATTGGAAGTAAAAGGAGGCAAAAAATACACATAACCCAAATACTAACCAAGAGCAAACTGGTATCATACTATGGATATGAGACAAAATAGACTTATAACAAAAAGCGTCACAGTCACTAAAGAGAGTCAAGCAGACATAAATCAGCAAAGATATAGAAAATTCAAACAATACAATTAACAAGCTTGATTAACAACATAGGCAGAATTTTTCATCCAACACTTAGAGCACACATATTCTTCTCAAGCACACGTGGAGTATTTATAAAATTTGATGATGTACTTGATGGCATATCAATTAATTTCACATAAATCAATACCACATATGCCATGTTTTCTGACTGCAAATAAACTGAATTAGAAATTTATAATAAAAGATAAATATAAAATCCTTATATATTTAGAACTTTTATAAATTTTTAAAAGTTTTATTTTATATACATACGGAGAGAATCCCAACTAAGCTCCATGCTCAGTATGGAGCCTGACACAGAGCTTGATCCCATGACCCTGGGATCATGACCTGAGCCGAAATTGACAGGATAATGCTCAATGGACTGAGCCACCCAGGCACCCCTAAAATACACTTTTAAATAACTAAAAGATCAGGGGCGCCTGGGCGGCTCAGTTGGTTAAGCGGCCTACTTTGGCTCAGGTCATGATCTCGCGGTCTGTGAGTTCCAGCCCCGCGTCGGGCTCTGCGCTGACAGCTCAGAGCCTGGAGCCTGCTTCGGATTCTGTGTCTCCCTCTCTCTCTGCCCTTCTCCCGCTCACACTCTGTCTCTATGTCTCAAAAATAAATAAACGTTAAAAAATTTAAAAAAAATAAATAACTAAAAGATCAAAGAAGAAATCATGGGAAAATTTAAAAGTATTTAAAAGCAAATGATAATTTAAACACTACCATGACACCAAAAATACAGGCAGTAACTTCTGTGTATGAGAGGACACAATCAACAGAGTGAAAAGAGAAACCACAGAATAGGAGATGTCTGCAAATTATTTATCTGATAAGAGGTTAATATCCAGCAAGTTTAAAGAAATACAACTCAATAACAACAAAAGCAAACAATCCAATTCAAAAATAGGGAAAGGACTTGAATAGACATTTCTCCAAAGAAGATACACAATAAGCACGTGAGAAGATGCTCAACATCTCTATCATTAGGAAAATGCAAATAAAAACCATGATGATATAATACTCACATCCTTAAGATGGCTACTCTCAATTTTTTTTTTTTTTTTTACATGATGAAGATGGGGAGGAATTGGAACCCTTGTGCACTTGTTAGAAATGTAAAATGGTGTAGTTCCAATGGAAAACAGTATGGAAGGTCCTCCAAATATTGAAAATAGAATTGCTATATGACCCAGGAATTCCACCTCTCAGGACATACCCAAAATAAGTGAAAGCAGGATCTCAAGTAGGTATTTGCATATCCCTGTTCATAGTAGCATTATTCACAATAGCTAAAATGTAGAAGCAGCAGCTCAAGTGTCCATCTACAGACGAATCAACAAATGAAATGTGATCTACCATACAATGAAACATTATTTAGCCTTATAAAGGATGGAAATTCTGACACATGCTATAACATTGATGAATCTAGAGGATGTTACATTAAGTTAAATAAGCCAGGCATAAAAAGACAAATAATGTAGGAGTCCACTTATACAAGGTATCTAGAGGAGTCAAATTCAGAGAGATAGAAAGAAGAATGGTGGTTGCCAGAGGCTGAGAGGAAAAAGGGACAGTGAGTTACTTTTTTAAATTGGTACCGAGTTCCAATTATGCAAGATGAAAAGAGCTCTGGAGATGGGTGGTGGTGACAGTTGCACAACATTATGAATGTACTTAATGCCACTGAATCATACACTTGAAGATAGGTAGGATGGACTAGTACAAATAATACTAAAATTTGTATGGAACTACAAAAGACCTCCCAAATAGCCAAAGAAATATTGAGAAAGAACAAGCCTGGAGGAATCAATTTCTCTGATTTCAAACTCTACTACAAAGCTATAGTAACCAAAACACTATGTTACTGGCACAAAATAGACATATAGATCAATGAAATAAGACAGAGAGCTCAGAAATAAATTCACAATTATATAGTTAATTAATCTACAATAAAGGAAGCAAGAACATACAATGGGGAAAGCAAATGGTACTGGGAAAGATGGACAGCTACATGCAAAAGAATGAAGCTAGGCCACTTTCTTACACCATATAAAAAAATAAATTCAATACCTAAATTTAAGAACGGAAACCATAAAATTCCTAGAAGAAAATACAGGCAGTAAGTTCATTAGTCTTAACAATATCTTTTTGGGTAGGTCTCCTCCACAAGGCAACAAAAATAAAAATAAGATGGGACTACATCGGGACCCTTGGGTGCCTCAGTTGGTTGAGTATTCAACTCTTGATTTCAGTTCAGGTCATGATCCCAGGGTCATGGGATCAAGCCCTGCATTGGGCCCTGCACTGAGCATAGAGCCTATTTGAGATTATCTCTTGCCCTCTCTCTCTTCCCCTCTCCCCAACTCAGGCTCACTTGTGGTCTCTCTCTCCCTAAAAAAAAAAAATAGAAATAAAAATGGGACTTCATCAAACTAAAAAAGTTTTGCAGTGAAGGAAACCATCAACAAAAGACAACCTGCTAAATGGGAGAAGATATTTGCAAATGATATACAGTAAGGAGTTGATACCTAAAATATATTTTAAAAGCTCATAAAATCCAACAACAAAAAACCAATGTGATTAAAAAATGCACAGAGGACTTTGAACAGACATTTTACCAAAGAGATGCCCAATAGATATATGAAAAGATGCTCAACATCACTAATCATCAGGGAAATGCAAATCAAAACCACAATAAGATACCACCTCACACCTGTCAGAATGGCCATTATCAAAAAGACAAGAAATATCAAGTGCTGGTAAGAATGTGAAGAAAAGAGGACTCTCATGCACTCTTGGCAAGGAAGCAAATAGGTGCAGCTACTCTGGAAAACAGTATGGAAACTCCTCTAAAAATTGAAAACAGGACTACCATACGATCCAGCAATTTCACAACTGGATATTTATTTGAAGAAAATAAAAACAATAATTCGAAAAAATATATGCAACCCCATTTTCACTGCAAACTCTTCACAATAGCCAAGATACGGAAGCAACCTAAGTGTCCATCAATGGATAATGAATATGTGGTATATATGTACAATAGAAAAGTACTTGGCCATAAAAAGAATGAAATCTTGCCATTTGCAAAGACATGGATGGAGCTAGGAAGTATTATGCTAAGTGAAATAAGTCAGAGAAAAACAAATACCATATATGTGGAATCTAAAAAACAAATGGACAAACAAAACAAACCAGGAACAGACTCATAGATACACAGAACAAAATGGTGGTTGCCAAAGGGAAGGGGGTTGGGAAATGGGCAAAAGAGGTGAAGGGGATTAAGAGGTACAAAGTTCCAATTATAAAATAAGTAAGTCACAAAGATGTAATGTACAACATAGAAAGTATAGTCAATAATATTGTAATAACTGTGTATAGTAACAGAGGGTAACTAGACCTTTTGAGATGATCATTCATAATGTATAAAAATATTGAATCACTATGTCGTATATCTAAAACTAATATAATATATATGAATCATAATTCCAATTTTTAAGTTAGGGTGGTAAATTTTATGTTGTATGTATTCTACTATAATTAAATTTTTTTAATCACTACTAACCACACCCGTGAGATGCAGCAAAAATGGAGCTTCTAGAGCCAAGGAAATGCCATAAATGCTTATTTTAGAAACAAAGAAAGGCTTAAAATTAAAGCTAAGTGTCCAATTTAATAAGTTAGAAAGAAGAACAGCAGAATACATTCGAGGAAAGGGAAAGAGGAGATAAGGTCAGAGCTGAAACAGATGACATGGAGAACAAAAAAGCAATAGAGAGCAATCCATGAAGACAAAAGATGATTCCTAACTAACAAAATAGAGAAACCAGTGGCAGGGTAATAAAGAAAAAATGAGTAATACTATAAGAGGAGAAATAATTATAGATATAGCAGAGATTAAAAAGATGATAAAATAATAGCTGCCTGGAAATAGTTTTGAAAACTCAGATGAAAGGGATAGATTCTTAGAAAAAGTATTTTACCAAATTAAGAAGAAATAGAAAGCCTTATTAGTCCTGCAAGTATTAAATATATTGAAAGTGGTGATTTAAAATATTCCCATAAAGAAAACATCAGGTCTATATGGTTTTATAGATGAATTCTAACAAACTTTCAAGGAAAAGATCAGTTTAACCTTTTTAAATACTTTCAAAAGCCAGAAAAAGAGGGAATACTTCCCAGTTTATTCTATGAATCTACTCTAATTTTGAAAACCAAAGACAATACAAGAAAAAAATTTACAAGACCATTTCACTCATGAGTGTAAAAAATCCTAAACAAGATCATTAATAAACTAAACCTAGCAATGCACAAAAGACTAATTTACTATGATCAAGTTATGTTTTCATATAAATGTAAGGATGGGTTAAAATTAGTAAAGTCAATAGATAATTAGACAAAAGACACAACAGGCATTTCACAGAAGAAATACATACAACACATGACATATGAAGAAAGAGATACTCAGCTTCACAAGTGATCAACCAAATCAATCCCAGATCAGTGAAATACCATTTTATACTAAAGTGTTATTAACACAAACTTTTAATGTTTAATAATACCCAGGGTTTGAGAAAATGTGGCTGTTATTCATGACTGGTGGGAATATAATTGGTACAAGTATTTTGGAAAACAATTTTGCCCCTTCTTGTCATAATTAACAGTCATATATCTCAGAATCTAGCAATTCCATTCCTAGGTACATGCCCAAGAGAAACTCTCAGAATATGTCTCCGGAGACATGTAAAGAACATTCATAGTAATACTGTTCTTAAAAGGGAAAAAAAAACAAAGAAGAAAAACAAAACACTGCAAGCAACCCAGACAGGATCAGGAGGATGAATAAACTGCTATATTGGCCCCCAAGAATATGATAGAAAACAAAATGACAAAGTACAGATATATATGACAACCCAGATGAATCTTTCTAGTATAATACTGAATGAAAAAGCAAGCTCTGAAAGTCTATACTCAAAACTAGTTTAATAAATTTTAAAAACATGCAAAACAGAACAATATATTATTTAGGTAGATGTCTGTGTGTTTGTAAAAACAAGATAAAACTAAGTAAACAGAGAGGTAAAATTTCAAATAGAGGGATAAGTTCAAAGTGCAGGATAGTTGTTACATGGTCAGTTGAAGGGAGTGAAATTGGGGAGAAGTTGTGGAGGCAGAGGTCAGAGGAGGAGCCCATAAGTAAATAGAGGTTTGGTAACATTCTAGTTTTTGCGTTGGTGATGTAAATACAAGCATTCACTACATTATTAAAAAAAATGAAAAAAAAAAAACATTGAAATAGGCCTGCATGGACCCATGAGAACAGTGTACCATGACCATGGATTATGGTCAACCCAATACTGTGCATCTGACGGCTGATAAATATATATCTATAAATGTGGGTGAGTATGTGAGAAATTGCCCTCCCCTCTTCATAGACCAATGGGCTATATCTGGACTGTTTTGTCTGCACACAAGTTGATGTCTCTGTATGTGGCAGAAATTTTTGCAGGAACTGGACCCTGGAGATGACCTGAGGGACAAGTGAGTTGTCTTCAAGTATTTTAAGGGCTGTTCTAAGGAAGATGGATGAGCTTGCTCGTTGAAGCTCCAGAGAACAGAGAAAGAAAGTGACTGGTTGTGGATTTAGGCAGAGAAACAGGTGCATGCTAAAATCCTGTGACCTCTAGGATCCCTGTGTCTTCCTGCAGAATAGGCTTTTCCAGTCTGGGGCCACAGAGGGGTCTTTTAGGATTTTTTTCCGATTTCTTGTCTCAGAAAAATAGGGCAACTTTAAAACTTTAAGGACAGTGTGCTAAAATATAAAAACGGGTTGGAGTAAAACGCAAACCTTGTGGTATATGTTTCTGTCTTCTACTTTTACTGATGGACAAGGGAGCTTTCCCCATGCTGTCTATTAAGTTGGCCACTGATCACATACTAACTGGTGGTGATACTTTGTGCATTGCTGTTGAACATGTAAGTAAATATGTTCCATTTCTCCAATTAGGATGTAAACGCCTTAAGATTAAAAATTGTTTCATATTCCTTTGCATTTTCCACAGTGCTTTTCATAGGATAAGGGTTTAATGTGTGCATTTTGGGATTGGTTACTATGGTGTTTGATAGTTTTGTTCATTCATTCATTCGTCCGTTCGTTCAACAGTGATTCATTGTTAATATGCTTATCATGTTGTAAAGAGTGTTAAAATGTGGGTAGGAGATGCTTTTGGATAGGAGGGGGGTCCATTCACTGGGGATCTGAATGCCAGGGCCCATCTTCAATGTCTCCATTGCCTTTTTCCTAGAGAAGCTCAGAAGACCATGGAGATGCCTCCTGATATCCTTTACCTGGATAGATCCTGAAGAATCCGGTGGAGCTGCCAAAATATTGCCAGGTCAGTGTTGGGTCTCTCTGGAAGTTCTCCACAAAAACAGCGTTCAAGGCTTCAGACATGTAGACTCCATTTAAAATGTCTGGGTCTAAAAGGTGAAATTAGAGAAAGAACTGCAGAGAAACTAAATCAGAAGCAAAAGTGACCAGCCCTTCACCCGCCGAACACACACACAGTCTGTAGCGCTGCTGTTTACAACTTCCTGCTACACTGCACTTGGAGAGCCACACTCACACCCTCTAATCCAGGAATGCTGAGTTTTCTTGCAGCCCAAACTGGTATAGAATAGTTTTTCTTGTTCTCCCCGGTCAAGGAGGTTGGAGAATCAGATTACACTCCACAGGGCTTCTCAGGAAAATGGAGGCAAATCTTTAAAACTCATCAGTACCACCTGACAACTACAAACTGTTAAGAGAGAGTGCCAGGTCAAGGGGTGGGGTAGGAGAGCTACCTTTGTTGTACACGTTGGTGGGCAGCTGCACGCTGCTGATGGAAGTGTTCACCATCAGGTTGCTGAAGTGCGCATTGGACTCAAGGACAAACTCAGCTCCCAGCTCCACGTAATTGCCCTTCTCATCCCTCTCGTTGATCAGGACAGAGTTGTAATAGTTAAACTAAGGGTGGAGGGGAAATAGCAGCATAGACAGTGTGGACAAAAGAGACGTACAGGGTGAGAGAGAGAAAGAGAAATGGCACAGATCAGAGCACTCAGATGTGAGGGGTGGGGTCAGACAGACTGACAGCATCCATACAAGCAACATCCATGGGCAATTGAGGCAGTGACCTGTATTACACACATGGACAAATACAGATCCCAGATGGTTGGAGCACATGGCTGATTCACTTGGATTTTGATGTAAGTTGTCTAGATTATTGCCTCAGTGCTCCACTTTGTTTAGTGTGTATGGGCAAGACCAGATCAGAGCCAGAGAGGGGCAGGTAGAGGTCCAAGGTGAAGTAAAGAGACAGAGGCAGCCTCATGGATACCACCAATTTTCTTCCAATGTGGGAGGGCTCCTACGAATCCAGAGTGGTGAGTCCTGAGAGGTGAGGCTTCTCTCTTTAGAAAACAGCCTGCAGCCTGGGCCCGAAGCAGAGTCTGTGGCCCCCATGTCCCTCTGAGGAGCCAGCAGTGTGCTTTCTGCCTCTAACATGCAGCATTGGAGCGTCTACTTGGAATACCACACTTAGAGCCATGATCAGAGCCATAACCAGACCGTCTTCCCCACTCCCTCCACACCACCTGCTTCACATCTTGAACAGCCCCCTCAGGGCACCCTATGTCCTGCCCCATACCACAATACTGCTGACTCCAAGAGCTTTCCAGAGCACAAATCCAGCTGTGTCTCTCCCCTCCTCAAACTCTTCAGTTTGTGCCATTTCAGACTGAGTTGAGGCCAGATTCCTATCTGTCCACAATCACTTTCTACTTCATCATCTTCTGGACATACAGAGATGACCATTTGCAATTTCCTCAATCTTGTGTTTTCCTATTTCAGTGTCTTTTCTTTTCCCTCAGCTTCTCTATGCCTTTCCTGTTCAAATCCTCCTCAGCCCAAGGCTGGTCCTAATGTCACCCTGTTTGCAGGGCTTTCTGAACCTCTAACCCTTTCCTTTTGCATTCTTGTGACTCTCTTTACCAACTTTCATGGACTTGTTACATGCCTTGTGCTGGAGGTATTTGGTATACAAGCTTCTTGACTTTTTATCTATGTGGAAATTATCACATGGTGGTTAGGCAAAAAAAGTTTATGGAATGGGTGGATTGCCACTCTATGCCCCCTGCCCGCCAAGTCTTGAAAGTTGTCTCTCCTACCTGGTCCATAAATCTCTTCTGAAAAAACTGGAAAGCATTTCAGAATCAAACTATTATATGTTAATACAAATCCTATTATAGGTTCATACACATTAAAAGATGGTGCTGGACCCCCACACCTTCCCCCGCCTCTCCGTATCTTATACTCAGGGGACCTGGCTCTTGGTGGGGATTTGGTGATTTGTCATTATACCCTCCTAGCAGCCGCTCTGGGAGCAGGACTCACCACCAGAGATTCATTGAATTCATGGTTCAGGTCA